>JASAUF010000653.1:8282500-9717500 GCA_030180095.1 Magnolia changhungtana | reverse complement strand
TGTGTCCCATCTAGGTGGGACCTTCTAGATGTTCAGTCTGGATATTCATGAGGTCAGGCAGGAAGGGGCAAGCAGCTTGGGCGAGCGTCCTTAGCATTTCTTATATTACTAACTTTTATGGACCAACGAGTAAGTAGTTGAAAGAAAATTGTCATGTTATCCAAAAGCTCTAAGATGCTAACATACACAGATTCTTGGCAATAAAATGGATGAAGGATAGCTGTAAAAAGGACTATAGATAAAGAAAGATCTATGCAGTTCTATTGTTTTGATGAGATAAGTTATGGAATCGAACCTAAGCCAATTCAGTATTCGCTCCTGATCCGTTGGATGGTTGACGCCAGATACAGCTAAACAGACAGCTCGAACGGCAGAGCGATTTGAACCAGAATTCATAAGGACCCGTGCCATGACCTCCTCCAATGTCTGCCTGGCTGCAGTTTCTGCAAAAACTCAACCCAAAACAAAGAAAAAAAAAAAAAAAAAAAACCATGGAATGATACTCCAGCATAGTTCTATTGAAAGCTTTTTCTGTAGTTGAAAGTAGAAAGTGCAATTTAGCTAATAATTTTACAAATGAGAACTGTCAATCTCAATCTCTCCTTCCTATAATGATTAATGAATCATCTCAAAGGGCATGTTTGGTACTTTTATGTTTGAGAAGCGAGAATGAAAAAAAGCTACTAGTTTTATGGAATTTTTTACTGTGAAAATGAAAATTTCCTAAGAACTGGAATAAGCGCTGTTTCACGCATTTTCCTTGTACTTGATCCCATAAATGCAGCAGCACCCCAAAAACGAATTTTGGGTCTTTACAAAAAGGAAAAGTTGCTTTTTGAAATCCCTGTTCTAGCTGTCCCCAATCGGTGCCAATGATGCAACATCATACTAAATTTCAGGCCATTTCTTGACTTGGGCAAGTAACAGTGCATCACAATGATCTTCTGATTCTTCATCAATATGCACCTGATGCTCCTAAAGTCACCCATTATTTGCTCCATTTTTTTATATAATCCTTGATGAAGCAACTGATTGGCATTCTATACTCCTGGAACTCCAATTCCATTGCCCTAACATGTACATCCAACTTCTACGAGTAGGCATAAGCCGATGCATCCCATATTCCCTTAGTGGTCTCATGCACCTCATGCATAGGTATCAGCTCTTTGTACATGGCGTTATCAAGACGTTATGGGCTAAGCAATTCTGCTTACACCACTTGACAAAATGCTTCATCGGATCCCTATGTTCTGCTTAGTTAGCTATTTTTGGCCAATATTGGTTCCTCATGAACTTCATCCACAGTATGTGAAATATTAACCCTATTTAGAAGGAATCTCACGGCTCAGGACCGGTCTTCATAGTTGTTACCATCAAACTAGTGACCTTTTAAGTTGCCCAAAGAATAACGTTTTGGTGGTCATCTCTACATTGTATAAATATCACTACTTAAACTATGATCAAATGTATTAGCATTAATCATCAGCCAAGGTGTTCCGTATCCGTTACGATACGCCTATAAAGGCCGATACGTATAGGTAACGGCCTTGACCGTTATGCGATACGGGGGTGAAAAGGAACAGTTATTTTTTTGAGACCGTATCAGCCATTACGGTGGTTGTAAAGGTCGTTACAAGGCATAACAACCGTTACTCCCATAACGGTCAAAAAACGATCACTTTTTTTCTATTTAAATTCATTTTTCCCTCTTTTTCATTTTTCTCATTCCAAAAACTCTCCTATATCATTTTACAACAGATTTTGACCACTCTTACTATAGCTTTTAAGATAAAAATTGCGGATTGAAGTGATTTGAGCAATAAAATCTCCGAGGGCCTTTTATTCAAAAAAAAAAATTGAAAAAACAGTATTTATGCATTTTTCTGATTTCTAGTTCTAATGCTTGATTGTGATGTATAAACGTTAGATACATAATCATATTAAAGAATTCACTAGACAACCCGATACAACAGTCTCATCAAAGAGTGGACCGTTACACTACCATAAATATGTTCAAAACAAAAAATGAATACATATTTGAAATATTTACATTATTCTTGATTTTCTAGATTTTTTTTCAGAATTTTTCGGACAAAAGAAAATTTTCAACCGTTACGGGGGTCGTAACAGTCGTTACACCCCCATATCAGCCGTTATGACTGATACCCGTATCAGTAATGGTGGTGACCATTACGGCCACCGTTACCGATGCGGAATACCTTGTCATCAGCATTGTTACACGTTATGCAAAAATTAATGTTAATCTTACGAATGGAATCGATCATCACCATTGATGATGGATCCGACCATCAATGTTAACGATCATTATTGATGATGGATCCGATCATCAACATTGATCATTGCCATTGACGATGAATTTGATCACTAGCGGATCCATGATCAATGTGGTAGATGGGTTAAATAGTAGGACAAGTGGTAGATGGGTTAAATAGTAGGACTTACACTCATATGCACGCACACATGTAATTACTAATATTTACAACAAAAGATCATGCTGGGTCACACATTTTTTGGCATCATCTCATAAAATGTGTGTTCTACCTCACATTACCACAAAATAGATCATGATCACCAAATCAAAATTCATTATTATGTTCATAGAATCCAAATTTTCACTATTTAATTCTTTTTTATTCTTAATCTATACATCGATCATCATCATCATAGGAGATCCAGACTGTTAATCACAAAAATAGACTGCTCATTGATTAAATCTTGACAAAAAACCCTAAGGACATGTTTGGATTGCAAATTACGTTAGTAATATACTGTAAAAGTGCAATGATTACAAATTCCTTTACCAGTCTCTTGAAAATATTGAATTTGACCGACAATTTCCCTTGTTTGGTTTATTGTGGTAAAACCGTAGTGATGATACTTTTTCATTACTTCAATGTCAAATCATAGAGAAAAATACATTGATATGTGTATATGGATAGGATATTTTCACTACAATGCAATGTAAAATTGTAATGATTATAAATTCTTTTACCTATCTCCTAATACATCAGCATTTGACCATTGCATCGCGTGTTTAAAGAATCGTAGTAAAATTGTAATGATGAACGCTTTTACAGCATATTACTGATGTAATTAATAATCCAAACATGCCCTAAGTCATTTCTCAGGTCAAGTCCTAAATCAGCCCACAAATGGTTGATTAAAGGCCACAACAAGATTCACTCAATCTTGATTAGAGAATGACAATGGACTTTCATTTGGGCCCATTTCGATTTACATACAAATATGGGGCCCACTTGTGTTGTCCTGATGCCTGTGGACAGCATACGTTGGTCCCCATATTGTAGAGTACGTTGTCTGCATATTATAGCATAAAATTGGCATATTAATGACATTACAAAAACCATTAAAATGCCACGTAAAGGGTTAATGAGCAAGAGCTAATATTTGGGCCCACTTGATAAAGGAGGCCATGGACAACAATTAAATAGCAACGATGGTTGTCCACATGCTTTATTAAGTGGGGCCGATCATGTACAAGAGTTTTGGGCCTAATCAAATGGAGAAAACTCTCCTAAAGGAGCCCAAACACAAGCAGGTCCACTTCCAAGCCCAACTCTTCTTCTTCTCCCTCTCTAGGGTTTCAAAGAAAAACCATTTTTTAAAAGATTTTGACAGCCATAGCTATTGTCTCCTCTCAAACTACAAGGGAAAGACAGCCAAAGGGGATGTTGCTACATCTCGCGGGGGGGTTGACTTGAATTGAAGCCTTGTCAGTGTCGCGGCTATTAGTTGCTTGTTGAAGCAACTTTCCACCTAAAACAAAGGAGAAAGAGGTAGGGAGATTAGAGAGAGAGAGAGAGAGGAGTGAAGGGGGAGGGCAGTGGCGCCCATGGCTGTCATCGCCACAACAACGACTATACTAACAGGGCTTGAAGGGTTATTGGTGCCGCCGTTGCCGGTTGCCTGTCACAATGGCTTTCCGCCAAAAACGAAGGAGAAACAGAGAGAAGAAAGAAGAGGGAACCCCTCAACGACCATGGCTGTCGCAGCGGCTTTCTGTTGAAAACGAAGGAGAAAGAGAGAGAAGAACAAAGGGGGAAGGGAACAACATTGGCCAGAGAGAGAGAGAGAGAGGGCGGAGTGTGGCTTGAAGGCTTGCTACTAGTTGAAGTAGCTTTCCACCGAAAACAAAGGAGAAAGAGACAAGGAGGTTAGAAAGAGAGAGAGAGAGAGAGAGAGAGAGAGAGAGAGAGAGAGAGAAGGGGAGGGCAACACTGATCGAGGGGGGGGGGGGCTTTAAGAGTTGTTGGTCCCCCCTCTTCTTGTAATGCTCTTTTTTTCAAAGCTAATTTTCCTCTCCCCTCCCTTTTTATTATCTCTCATTAGTGGGGCATATAACAATCGATATATGGAAAAAAAAAAAAAACAATAAATAATAAAATTTTAGATTTATGGGAAAAGGACCGCTTACCTAAATTTTCATCCACACAAATCAAAGATCCACCGTAGGTCACTCCAGTACCACTTGAAAGACCCAGATGGTTGGATTCATGGGATCCAATGATATCTACACATTTTAGGGACTTTCGCACAAAGCCGAAGATGGACAGCCTACATCTAAGGTCTACCTAACTACTACAACAAGAGCAGTGATGATCTAATCACCCTTTTGATTCTACAGTTAAATGGCCTCACTGGACACAATCAATGGTTTAGATCACCTAAAGGCAACAATGGGTATTACTCTGCTCTCCCTGTTTCTCTCTTGAAACTCTCTCGGTTCAAGAGGATATGGGAGCAGTTTGGATGCAATAGGGCTAATCTATATCTCATCCGATGTTTCTCCTTTATGCCAATCTTATTCCTTGTATTTAAAATTCAAAATTTACACTATGAGAGAAAATGGAAAGTGGGATGAAACTGCCCACGAACTCATATCCAACAAATACCAAAATGAAAAATCATATATAAAAGACAACTTAAAATATTTAAAAGAAGAAGAAGAAGCAGAAGAAGAAGAAACAAGCTCACAATCCAAAAAAGTAATTAATTCTAGAGACAAGACCATATAAAAGTTAATAAACCTGCACAAGTAAACAAAATAAAAATCTTTCCAAAAATAAAAAAAAGTAAACAAAATAAAAACCCACAAAAACATTAAAAAATAAAACAACACACATAACTAAGATATAGACTATCAAACCACTCAATACATAAAATCAGATACAAAAAACAAAACCACATAAAAATTCAAAAACCAAATCAGGAAATAAAATCAAAAGACAACATTCAAATTTCCATCAAA
The DNA here is from genome assembly GCA_030180095.1 of Magnolia changhungtana. Classification (NCBI taxonomy): domain Eukaryota; kingdom Viridiplantae; phylum Streptophyta; class Magnoliopsida; order Magnoliales; family Magnoliaceae; genus Magnolia; species Magnolia changhungtana. Next base: position 9,712,210 of record JASAUF010000653.1, on the reverse strand, counting down.
AAGGAAAAAGAAGACACAAATGCGGCAAAGGAATCAAAATCCACATAACGTTAAAAAATCAAACAATACAGATGAGTATTCCAGAATTGAAAAACTCCACCAAAAACATTCGAAAATCAAACAACAGGCTGATAGAGACAGAAGCAAGAGAAAAAAAATCAAGCAACCCAAAAGATGAAACATATAATATGAGACTGCACCAAACATTCAAGCATGGAACCGCCCATATTCAAAATCCACACAAACATTCAAAAAATGGAATCTCCCAGATGAAAATTGGAATTCAGACATGATGAAAAAAATATGGTTAGTAAAATAAAATAAAATAACCACACAGACATTTATAAATCAATGACCAAATTGAAAACACGAAATCAAAATCTACAAAAACATTCAAACCCCAGATAGAAACATCACCAGCCACACATACATTCAAAACTATAGAAATAAAAAATATAAAAAACTAAAAAATAAAAATAAAAAAGATGAAGAAGCATATCAAAATCCACGAAAACACTCAAAAATGGAACAAACAAGATGGAAAGAAAAATACAAACCATAATCCACACAAGCATTAGACCCAAATGAAAAGCAAAAATCAAAATCCACACAATCAACCAGAAACCGAACGACCTAGTTAGGAAGCAGATCAAAATCCAAAAACTGAACAACCTTCAAAAATGAAAAATCCAGATGGAAAAACTCCCGGATGGAAAAACAGACCAAAATTTACATGAAAACTCCAAAAACTGAACAACCTTCAAAAATGAAAAACCCAGATAGTAGAGCAATATCAAAATCCATACAACCCAAAAAAAAAAAAAAAAAAGAGAGAGACCCAGACAAAGAAAAGGATCAAAATCCAGACAAAAATTCAAAATTTACAATCCCCAAATGAACCAAAAAAAAAAAAATGTCGAAATCCACACATTCAAAATTGAAAAACCCAGATAGTAGAGCAATATCAAAACCATAAAAGACTAAAAAACTAAAAGACCCAGATTTTAAAAGAAAGAAGACCAAAATCCAAACAAGCGTTGAAAATTCAAAATCCGCGGATGATCAAAAGAAATATCAAAATCCACTCAAACATTAAAATTAAAAAAATAATAAAAATTAAAAACAGATAGTAGGACAATATCAAAATACATACAGACACTCAAATGCCAAAAGACCCAGATTTGAAATAATAATAATAACCCAAATTTTTTTAAAAGACCAAAATCTAAACAGGCATTCGAAATTCAAAATCCTGAGAAGAAAAGAAAAAAATCAAAATCAAAATCAAAATCTACGCAAACATTCGAAAATGAAAAACTCAGATAGTAGAACAATATCAAAATCCATACACTCACTCAAAAACCAAGAGAGACAGATTTAAAATTTAAATTTAAAAAAAAAAAAAAAAAAAAAGACCAAAATCCAAACAAGCATTCAAAATTCAAAAATCCCCAGATGAACAACAGAACACCAAAACACACACAAACACTCAAGACCCAACTGCCCATATTCACAAAAAGAAAAACGGAAAAAAGAAGTATAGCAATCCAACGGTGGAGATGTAGTCCCCAGGTGAACAAAAACTATACCAAAACCCACGCAAACACTCAAAAAATCCAACGGCCTAGATTCAAAATAGAAAAAGAAACTCAAACTAAAACCATTCAAAAAAAAAAAAAAAAAAAAACAAATCAAATAAATCCAACAGTGGAGATGGAAAGGAATACCTCCGACGCTGTTGTGGTTGGAGCAGCCAGCGACAGAGCGAGCGAGAAGAGGAAGACGGTCTGGCAGACGGTCGGAGAAAGGCATTGCCATGCAAACACAGACGGTGGATGTTGTCCCTCCATCAAGGCCCAGTATCACATCCGACGCCTCTGGCGATATCGGCATTTCCTCCTCGAAATCCCACACCTCCCCATTCCTGCACCTCTTCATTTCCCAACCCTCGGACGACAAAAAGATCCGACGGTCGTGATGGAGGGAAGAGAGAGCTTCATGTAGAAACGGGGGAGACTGTGTTGGGTACGGATTCGAAAACGGCGAATGGGCCAAACAGAAGCGGATCACACTCTATTGAAATTATGTGATATATATAGTCACGCAACGTATGACGCTTGATACGCAGGCACTCAAAATGTTTACACGTGGCATAAATTAACTTATGTTAAACCGTCTATACTGTGGAATCCACTGTTGCTGATTCACAGTACCAAAATAAGCTTATCTGAATAATCCAAACCTCTGATTTGTGGACGCTTGTTTGTTGAAATAGAACCATTGGATGCTGTTCATTTAATCTGATAATATGATGATTAAATAAGCGTAAATTTGATTTTTGATAAACATAAGCGTAGAAAAAAATATTTGGACGGCTTAATTTCTCTTTATCTTTATGTGTATGTAGTTTCTACGTACCTGAGTATCATCGATCACGCTCTACCAGAGTATCGAATTTTTTTTTCTCCTTTCATGCAGCGCAGATATACGGAGAAATTTACTACTGTGACCCTACCTTTTATCTAGTGGTTTTTATAAAGTAATATAAACTTAACATACGCACTTAGACCTCCTCACACGGAAACCCAATTTAAGGACGAAAATATCCCTACCTTCCTCTGGCTGGCATATAAAGACGGACGTTGACAGATGGCCCTGCAATGAGAACTCAGGTGGGGCCACTGTCATGTTTATCAGAAATCGTTTCCGTATAAGTTCATTCATAGGGTCACAAAGACATGGATGAAGAGGAAAAACAAATTTCATAATAATTCAAAACTTCTATAACCCCTGAAAGGGTTTCAATGGTAGACGTTCAATTCCCCACTGCATTTTACAGTGTGGTCCACTTGATAGTTAGATCTATCTTATTTTTCGTCTCAAGCCTTAAATGAGCTTGCCAAATAGATGGACGGTTTGGATATAACACAGACCTCATGAAGGGACATACAAAAGCAATACAGTAAAAAAAAAAAAAAAAATTACAGATTGTCACGGTATTACTACTGGTATAGCGGCAGTGTCACGATGGCCTAGCAGAATTTTTTTATTTTTTTTTACAAGGAGAACTTTTCATCCCTTACATTTTTCTCTAATACATAATTACGTAAATATGTATATATAAGTATATAAAAATATTTTTCTATCTTTTAATTTATTTCTTTATCTATTTATTTAACAAGCATATCTCCTAAACTAGAATGATTTACTTAACATACCACATATGATTTTGGGGTAGGAGAAGCTAATTTAGCCAACCAGCCTAGTTATTTTCCAAGATTCCATTAAGTCGATGGTCGAAAATTCACTTCATTCACTTCGTGGTCAATTCCAATTACTTCGCGTTTAAACTGGAAATTCAGGGGGGCAAACATGAAATTGAGCGGGGCAAACATGAAATTGAACAGGGCAAACTAGAAATTTGGCAGGACAAACTAGAAATTTAGCGGGGTAAACATGAAATTGAGCAGGGTAAACTAGAAATTCAGCGGGGCAAACATGAAATTGAACGGGGCAAACTAGAAATTTAACGGGGCAAACATGAAATTGAGCAGAGCAAACTAAATATTTAGCAGGGCAAACATGAAATTGAGCGGGGCAAACTAGAAATTCAGTGGGGTAAACATGAAAGTAAACAAGGTAAACATGAAATTGAGCGGGGCAAACATGAAATTGAGCGGGGCAAATTAAAAATTCAGTGGAGCAAACTAGAAATTTAGTAGGGCAAACATGAAATTGAATGGGGCAAACTAGAAATTGAGCGGGGCAAACTAGAAATTGAGCCGGGCAAACATGAATTTGAGTGAAGCAAACTAGAAATTCAGCGGGACAAACATGAAATTGAGTGGGGCAAACATGAAATTGAGCGGGGCAAACATAAAATTTAGCAAGGCAAACATGAGGTCTGTGTTAGGGACCAAATGCATTTTATACAGGGGAGTGGCTATGGGAAAGAGTTCACCCATTATATAACTCTTTCACTTAACTACGTCGTCTCAATCTCTCACATACAAGGAGAGAAGTCATTCTTTAATACAATTCTATCTTGAGTTGTCTATAGTAGTTCATGCCTATAAAACCGTATATACCCAATATGATTAATTTAAACCAATTATTACATTATCAGATGAAAACATGCCATACACGGCCAATGATTCCAACATTCTCTGGCTTGGGATAATCATGATATTCTTCAATATGTAATGTATTATATGGTAATTCGTTAACGATCGAGATTCTACTAGATATTTTAATGGATCTTATAAATTATCATGAATTATTTGGTCGATTGGAATTATCAACACTAGACCACAGCAATCATCACCTCATTTATCAAAGTGGGACTAGGCGTGATCACAATGTCAGCATTTCCAACGACATAAATACTGAAAACATTAGTGTAAAACATAAAAATCTTATGTTAGGTGTAACTGGCATGCACACTTCTAAGTGATCCAATCATCTCTATTAAGAGATGCCTTAGCTTCAATCATAGCCATTCACAACTGTTCATTTCACCTTATGCATGCATAATTAGTATATCTAAATAAACAAAAATCAAAACTTGAATCAGTGGTTAAATCGTAATTTACCGAAATGCGTATGCCAACTTAATATTTGTATTCACACTGAACATGAGTATCCTACTATACAATTATCAGATAGGGTTTACAAACAATATTTGACAATTACAGATCATCTTTCTTTAAAAGAACCTTAGCATATGCTCATTTGCACTGCATTACCGATTCGAAGACCCATGAGAAAAACTCTATCTTTTTCTTTCTTCAAAAATCCTTTCAAACCCTCCTCTCTTTTTTTTTCAGGGGGGTTAGCTTGTTAGTACAATCCACTGTCAGTGGACACTCCACTATTAGCCACCCCCACTAGGGAATCGATACCAAGACCTCAATGTTGAAACAAGGTATCTTCACTTAGTCTACCACTTGAGATATGGTCCGGAGTGTAATCCTTTCAAACCCTTAAGCATGTCTAGCAGTAACCTTAATATCAATTACACCATTGTATATAATCAAAACTAGAAATAGAAACAAATTGCATAAAAACACTCAAAAATGTGAAACCTATCTATCCATCGAGTCAACCGGTCGAAACATTCTGATCAATTGGGTTGATATGTTAACTAAAGTTTTTGATATGTCGAAAACTTCAAAAAGTGTCTAAATTTTTTTGTCAAAAATTTAAATTTCTTTAATAACATTCAACCTTCATATTTGCCTCGCTGAATTTCATGTTTGGCCCACTCAATTTTCAGGTTGCCTCGCTAAATTTCTAATTTGCACCGCTCAAATTCATCAATGCCCTGCTGAATTTCTAGTTTACCTCGCTCATTTTCATGTTTGCCCCGCTCAAACTAGAAATTACGTGGGGCAAACTAGAATTTGAGCAGGGTAAACTTAAAATTGAGCGAGGCAAACTAGAAATTGAGCTGTGTTTGGATGCAAAATGGAAATAGATTGAATTGCAAGCATTAGTTTAATTAAGAAGAAATTGTGGAACTAATGATGTTTTTCTTTTGTTCATAATGAAGTAGTCCTCTAGTTTTCAGTTTGCCCCGCTCAATTTCTAGTTCGTCCTGCTCAATTTTCAGTTTGCCCTGCTCAATTTCTAGTTTGCCCCGCTCAATTTTCAGTTTGCCCCGCTCAATTTCCGATTTGCCCCGCTTAATTTCTGGTTTGCCCCACTCAATTTTTAATTTGCCCTGCTTAATTTTCAGTTTGCCCCGCTCAATTTCTAGTTTGCCCCGCTTAATTTTCAATCTGCCCCTCTCGATTTATAGTTTACCCCGCTCAATTTCCAGTTCGCCTCGCTCAATTTCTACTTTGCCCTGCTCAATTTTCGATTTGTCGCACTCAATTTCTAGTTTGCCCGGCTCAATTTTCAATTTGCCCCCCTTAATTTCTAGTTTGCCCCGTTTAATTTCTAGCCCCGCTCAATTTTTGGTTTGTCACACTCAATTTTCGGTTTGTCCTGCTCAATTTATAGTTTGTCTCGCTCAATTTTCGGTTTGCCCCACTCAATTTCTAGTTTGCCCCACTCAATTTCTAGTTTGCCCCAATCATTTTTCAGTTTGCCCCGCTCAATTTCTGGTTTGCACCGCTCAATTTTCAGTTTGACAGTGAAGAGAATGAAATGGATTTTCAACTATCGACCCAATGGAATCTTGGAAAATAACTACATTGGTTGGCTAAATTAGCTTCTCTTACCCTAAAATCATATGTGGTACGTTAAGTGGCTCATTCTAATTTAGGAGATATGCTTGTTAAATAAATAGATAAAAAAATGAATTAAAAGATAAAAAAATATTTCTATATATTTATATATACATATTTACATAATTATGTATTAGAGAAAAATGTAAGGGAGAAAAAGTTCTCATTGTAAAATAATAATTATAATAATAATAATCTGTAATTTTTTATTTTTTATTTTTACCTGTGTTTCTTTTATGGGTCCTATCATGAGGTCTATGTCTGTGTTATATCCAAACCGTCCATCTATTTGGCGAGCTCATATTAAGGGTTGAGACGAAAAATAAAATAGATCTAACTATCAAATGGACCACACTGTAAAATGCAGTGGGAATTGAATGTCTACCATTGAAACCCTTTTAGGGGTTATAGAAGTTTTGGAACATTATGAAATTTGTTTTTCCTCTTCATCTAGGTCTTTGTGACCCTATGAATGAACTTAGATGGGAAGGATTTCTTACAAACGTCACAATGGGCCCCACCTGAATTTCTAATGGTTGACGCTCATTCAACACTGTTTCCTGTAATGTGGTACCCTTGAGATTTGGATATACCTCATTTTTGGTCTCATACCATAAGATGATATGAAAAAATATATAGATGGCATGGATGAAAAACATACATCATGGTGGGGCCCATAGACCACTGACAATCCGCCATTGATGTGCCGCAGGGAGTAGCCAATCCATTTCCATGCAAAGGAGGAGTATTTTAGTCTTGGAAGTTGTCGTCCGTACGAGGAGGTCTAAGTCTGGAAGTTAAGTTTGCATTGCTTCGAGAATATCTAAAAGGTGAGGTCCACAGTCATAAATTCTCATTTGAAACCCATTGGATTTGAAACCTCCACATACTTTATGCTGCCAGACAGCCAGGGGCTCAAATCCCCTCCACTCCACGGTGCCAAACGACCCCTGACGCTCTTCTGCCGTACACGTGGTACGTTAACCGAATCCGAGCCGCATGAATAGTAGGGTCCACACCAGATTGGTCGGGTGATAGAAATCAGATTGATTTGGTATTTCTGAAATCTAGACAATGGACATTTTTCTGTCAAATTTGGACCATTTATAACTTTTGTTTTTAATGGTACGTTGGATGTCCACCGATCCACTGGTTGTGATCATACTCTCGGTTCGAATTTTGGGTTGCAATCTATTTCCAGCGTTTTTCAGCGTTGGGATTTTACGAAAATGCCACGTGTACGGTATGGAGCCGCTCTGGTTTCTTTCCTACAGTTACTGGATTTTGGAAGGAGGCGGACCATGTGCGCCGGCGTGGCCTCCCGACAGAAAACGCCGCGTGCATATGCACGTGCCGAATTGCCACGTGGGACTTACGTCAAAGCTGTCTGACGCGGATTCCTGCGGAAGACTTCGGCAGGAATTTCCGGACGCGGATTGGGAACGGATTGGCTACTCCCCCTGACACCAGCCCCGTGGCCGACGTTCGGTGCTCTGTGGGCCCCACCATGATATATGTATTTCATCCATTCCTTTTATCCATTTTTAAAGATCATTTTAGGGCTTGATCCCAAAAATTAGGAGGATATAAATCTTATGTGGATCACACCACAGGAAAACAATAATTATTGGATATCCACCATTAAAATCCTCCTACGGCCCACTGTACTTTTTATTTGACATCCAATCTGTTGATTAGGTCATACATACCCAGATGAAGGGAAAAAAAACAAAGATCAGCTTGATCCAAAACTTTTATGGCCCCCCAAAAGTTTTTAATGGTCCACGTTCATTCAACACTGTTTCCTATCTCATTTTCGTTATTATAATATAAAATGATCTATAAAAATGGATGGACGGCATGGATGAAACACATATATTATGGTGGGGCCCACAGAGCACCGAACACCAGCCATTGGCGGGTGGCAGGGCGAGTAGCCAATCCGTTCCCACGCGGATTTAAAGTTCCTGCGCAAGGCCGCTGGGTGGGGCCATCACCATGTTTCTGGGAAATATACTCCGTTTATCCGTTTTGTGAGCTCACTTTAGTACAAAGGAAAAAAAATGAAGTGGAAACAAGACTCAAGTGGACGACACGAGAGGAAACAGTGGAGATTCAGTGACAACCATTGAAACATTCTTATAACCATAAAAGTTTTATTTCAGGCTATTTTATTTTGTATTTTCACTTCATCCCCGTGGTAATGACCTCATAAACGGTTTGGATGGCATATAAACATCAAGGTCGAGCCCAAGAAGGTTTCAATGGTAGGTATTTTTTTTCCCAATTTTCCCTTTGGTGTGGTCTACTTTAGTCTTGGATCCAGCTCATTTTTGGTCACTTGTCCTAAAATTAGCTCGCCAAACGGATGAACGGAATATATTTTCCAAAAACATGGTGGTGGGCCCCATCCAGCTTCCTTGCACAGGAACTTCCGTCCGCGTCCGGAATTTCCTGCCCTGATTTAAGTAGGCGGGGGCTACAGTGATGTTAGCGAAAAATCTACCTCTTCATTCGTTTTTTAACCCGATTTTGGTACATGAGTTCAAAAATAATTTGAATATACGACTCAAGTGGGCTGAAAGCTTGGGAATTGAACGTCCCAGTTAAAATATTCATGGGGCTACAAAAGTTTTGAATTATGATAATTTTTGTGTTTTTATTTGATCAATAAGAATGACGTTATAAGCAGTATGGATGACACGTAAACATCATTGCCCACCTATGATGGTTTCAACTGTAGTAATTTCCCAACTCACATTTTCCGTTAGTGTGGCCCATTCAGTCTTGGATCTTAGTCATTTTATTTTATTTTATTTTGTCTCAAAACCTAAAATAAGCTCACAAAAACGATGAACGGATTAGATTTTTCAAAAACATCACAGTGAGCCCACCTAAGTTTTTAGTGCAGGAACTTCCTACAAAGACTTTAGCAGGAAATCTGCGTCCAGCTGTCTATCACGTCCGACACACTATTTCATGTTGGACGCAGATTGTTGGGGGTTCTTGCAGCCGGAAGCTGTATGGGTTAACCGATGTGCCCGTCATGAATCCGCTCCCTTGATACTACAAAAAGGATAGGAAACTAAAAATCGGGTAAATCCAAAACTCATGTGGGCCACACCACATGAAACAGTCAAACCGAAACATCTACAGTACTCGAGCGGCTATGATGTTTATATGCTTTCCAAACTGTTCACGGGCTATGACCGCTCATATAAACTATAGGCACAAATATCATCCTAATACAAAACTTTTGGGCCCCACAAACTTGCCAATGGTGGGCATTTAATCTCCGCTAATTCATTCGTGTGGTGTGGCCCACATGAGTTTTGGATTTGCCTGATTTTTAGATTATTGTCCCACTTTGGTCTTGAAAAATGGATGGACGGAGTGGATTTGTTAAGGGCACTTCTGTGAGGCCCACACAACTTCTGACCATCAGAACTTTATGTAATCCGCAACATGTGTTTATAAACCATTCAATGATTCTTATACGCGTGTGCCAGCTATGTAGATTGGTGTTGGAATATTTAATTGAATCAAATAGACTATTTAAAATTGAATATAAAAAAGAAATAAAAATTTAAGATAAAAGACTTATAAAGTTAAGTTGAGGTGTGACGTGACATGAGTCACTCGAATTGAAATCGAATTTGTTCCCCTTGAACAACGTCTCAAGTACAACAGGTTTCCAAAGTACTTGACATCCAGAATACAACGACTATAATCGATTCCACCGATACACTTAGTGTACGTGGGCTCGAACCACTTGCAGTTTAATCCGAAACTGCTAAGTTAACTCAGCAACAAACTCAGTAACTAAAACTCGTAAATCTGAAATTAGAAAAAGTTTTCACAAAAATATATTAGAGCTATTGGCACATCCTCCGAATGATCAAATTCTCATGCCCTGAAATGGGCCCAAGCCCCAAGATAAAAATTTTATTTTATATATAAGAAGATTTTTTTAGACAAATCCGATATAATACTAAAACTCACAATTCAAAAGTAACAAAAATTAAAAATATAGAGGTATATATAAATATTTAAAAATTTAATTCTTAATATAAATTTTGAAACAAAATATAATATTTAGCAGCTTACGTTTTCAAGAAGGGAATAGACATGGGGAGATCAATTAGCCGTATACGGACGCCCGATGTCCTTCGTACCTGCAAGTTTGGTATGTGCCTTAGCATAGAATTGCGTGTGAGACTCCACACGCAGAGCCTCTGTACACCTCTACTCGCATACCAGCTTGGCACGTGTCTAAGAATCCGAGAAATGCGTCTGGCTGGAGGCACTATCAACAACATCTTGCCAACATTCGAAATTTCGGACATGGATGGGGAACTGTCCCGAACTTTGGAATTGACAAGGGCTCTAAGGGCCACCGTGAATCCGTGATGTATGGGTTTTATCTACATCGTACATTCATTTTACCATATCATTTTAGGATACATACAAAAATGAGCCAAATCCAAATCTCAAGTGGACAATGTTGAGGTCAAAATCTGGATCGCCCTCCACTCCTCGGGTGGACCCTAGTCCTGCATGAAAAGGTAAGCAAAGGAGACCCTGGCTTAGCCAGGGGACCCTCCGATGCCTAAGTTAGGTCAAGGGAATCTGGGTCTAAGTGAAATTGTAGAGGGAGAGCATCAAATCTTACGTACCTGTAGCAATGGGGTCCTCCTGTATTTATACTTGACTGTAGGATGGTCTGGATCCATTAATCACGGCACGATCTGCTCAATCAGAGAGATTTTCGAATCATGGAGATACTGCACGCAATCCAAAGATCCATGCACCACATTAAGCGCATCGTGTGTATCTACGAGCGAAGTAATCGGCCATGTTTGCTTATGGCAGTTTCTAAGTTTGGCTTGAGAAGTGCTCGCCTAGAATATGGAGTCGGCTCGGACTTCTGGGCAGGCGGGTTCCAATCGAAGTGGTTATGGGTCTTTATCGGATACTGTTCGCTCTTGTGATCTGAGCCGAGTTACTGGCTATCCGTCCATTCAGCTCAATATGGCATCAGGCCTCGGAATTATAATGAACTCAGATCTTTCCATAACAGAAGCCCCCTACTCTTTGAGGCCTGCTAAGGGCTTGGAGAGTAAATACATCGAAGATCGAATGCCTCATCTGCTGGTTCTCCCGAGCATGCCAAAGTTGTTACGTTTTGAGACTCCACGCCCTTGGGGCTTCCCGCCCACAGGTCTATGCGCAATGGACGCGTGGCGATGGTTACTATTTCGAATTGTTGTTTGCTTATGATTTGTTGCCACATGTACCTGGAATAGTGCATTGGAAAGGACCTTTCATTATTCGGGCATCGTTTCGCTTATCCGAAGCACGCCGATTGATGTCAGAAGCATCCAGTCCGACAGAGCCCGAGCCAATGGTGTGTGGCCACATCAGCTCCGAAGTCGGCCCACGATGATTCGACTGCGAACATCATTACATGCAATTAATGCGAAGTTTTAGTAGGGTCTATATAAACCCTCCTTCGAAGATTTTGGCCCACTTCTACACTGTGTTTAAGCTGATATCGGAGTAGGCGATTTCCGGCGAAGGCGATTCCGGCCACTTAGGATTTTCCGTTAGGCGATTCCGACCGATTGAGTAGTTCCGGTAGAAGCGATTCCTGGTGACTGTCCGGTGAGTCTCCTCGCGCCCCTTTGCATTTATTTTTCCTTACTTAAGATGTCGTCCAACCTGGAGACCGTGCGGGACTATGGTGACAACTCCAAATCGGAGAGTTTTAGCAATGGGAGAGGGGCCTCTAAAAGTCCCTACGAAGTTATACCCTTATACCCTCTGCCCCGAAAGCAGAAGGAGACTGGGGCTCGAACTCGTAGAGCTGGCAGAAAGAAGGCCACTCAGGCCTCTCGGACCACAACTGCCGACGCCGCTGAGATGCTAGCAAGCGGGCAGGCCTCGGAGGTAGTCTCAGGAGGCTCCATACTCTCGGAGTCTCAAATGGAATGGATCCGTTCGGAGTTTCAGATCCCGGACTCCATTCGGATAAGGGCCCCTGGGCCTCTCGAAGCTGTTGGCGCGCCTGCTGAAGGATAAGTCACTATTTTTCTCTATGCGCTGCAATGAGTGGTTTGACTTCCTCTGCACCCTTTCGTTCGGGCTGTGACAGCCTATCTCGGACTGGCTCCTGGGCAACTGACCCCCAATGCTTGGAGGGTGCTCATTTCTGCCTTCATTATCTGGCGGCAAGTTGAAAATTCAGAGCTGACCCCAGAAGAGTTGATGAGTTTGTACTTGGTCAAGTATGACAGCAATGAACCATGTTATTACTTCGCGACCCGAGACAGCAAGGGGTCGGGGCTGGTTATGAATCTTCCATCGTCTAATAAAGACTGGAAGAATAAGTGGTTCTGTACTGCGGGCAAATGACACCTGTGGTTGAAGTCGGAACTCTGATGAATCGGGTTCCAACCTGATTTTCAAAGCTAGGTCGGACCAGTGAATTTCCTTTATCTTTATACTTTTCTTTATTACATCGGTCGGACTAAGACCTTTGCTCTTTACTTTGGTATACTTCCCTAGAGGCACGCCCCTCCTCGATTCAAACCAAAAGAACCATATTACCAAGGCTAAGGCACGATCGGGGGAGCTTCACTCCTGGTCGGACCTGATTACTGCTACCAACCTTCATCGATCTGGGCTGTGCAAGTCCCAACCTCCCCCGACGTCTTTCAGTAAGTTTTTCTTCTGTTTCTTTGGAATTAGACCTGTCTGTTTAGTTGTTAATTTGTCATTCTTTACGTAGGAATGGCCGAGGCATTTGGTTCTCGGAGAAGGAAAGTCGCTCCGATGGCGGAAGAGCTGTTGAGTGACGAGCCCCGAACAAAGACCACCGTTCAGAGGAAGCGAGCTACTCCTCGCGGAGCGGGCCCCTCAGGCCTAGGCACTGTGGCTACGACTCCAACTACGGTCGCGGCTACGACTCCAACTACGACCGTGGCTACGACAACTCCGGCTACGGCACCTGCTAAGGTTCCAGTCCGAGCAACTACCGTTCAAACTCCCGCAACCATAACTCCTTTTGCTCTGTCCGCAATCGTTCCTCCCATAGGGGAAGTTCAACTGTCGGCTCCCTGCATAGCTATCCCTTCATCATCCGAACGGAAGGAAGTCGTTCGGATGACCGACGCTATGATTATTCCTCCCGAGGTTGGAGGCGATCTCGGAGCTGAAGCTCAGGCTTCAACTGGTAGTAGGATCGGGGCCGCAGAGGAGTGAGGCTCAGCGCATGTGGGGACGAATGGCACGAGATATGAGCTGGGCTTCCATATGTCTTGTTTGGCTCACTGGGTTGCCAAACATGCTCCGGAAGAAGAGATTGTCAATTTGCTTTCCAAGTCAGATGACTCCTTCCTGAATGATCTAGCGACGGTCTTTTACAAGGTATTCCTTCTCCTCGTATCTTTTAATCTCCATTTTTCGTACGCACTTTCTTATTTCATTGCCATTGTTTTCATTTAGTCCGTTCCGAGGCTCCTCCTGGCATGGGAGAGAATGCAAGAGCATTGGAAGATAGACGCCGAAGTGGAAGCACTCCGAGTTGAGGTGGAAGTCTTGTGGAATGAGGCAACTCTCTTCCGTCTGGAGCAGGGCGAGTTACGCCAACAGCTTGAAGATGGGAAAGCCAGGGAGGTTCAGCTACAGGAGGTCATGGCTGACCTCGAAGCTAGGGAGCAGTGACTACAAGGAGCCGTAGAGGACTTTAAAGCTCAATGCGATGCCGCAACTGCCGAGCTAACTCAGGCCAGGGCTCAAGCGGACTCGCTGGCTCAGGAGAATGCTCGTCTGGGTGAAGCCCTTGATCAAGCTAAAGTCGAAGCCGCAGAGGAGCAGACCCGAGTTGTCGCTTAAGCGAGAGAAACTTAAAGGGCTGAGGACGAAGCTTCTCTTGCCGAGGCAATGACTTTGCTATAAAGGCTTTCAGGACTTCCAAGGAAAGAGACGTTAAGGCCGCTAAGTTTTACAACCGCGGCTATGATGATTGTATCGGGGTGGCTCATGACATGTATTTGGACCTTAACCTTAACTCCCAGTTGTCCTAAGAGGCAGGAGAGACATCTGCTGATAACATCCGCCCGGATCAAGACCCGACGCCCAAGCTCCTCCTCTGTTTGCGTAGCTCGGATTACTTATTTTTTAAAAAGAATAGTTAAAACTTTTTCTTTCTGATTACTCTTTGATCTTCTGGTGAAGGTTTATGAATGATGATTACCCATGTGTTAATCCGTAGTTAACTTTTGGATGTTGGTTGTCGATTGTTGGTTGCTGTTTTCTGCCAAGGGGTGGTTGTGCCAACCCTTTAGTGAGTCAGCTTCTTCCAATGCTTCCTCGTAAAGTTTAAGACCTTTATAGCCCATTTATTGAGTCCAGGCCCCTAAGGGGTCGGCCCATCCCACAATTGGCGAGAACCTTCCGCTTCACCCATTAGTCCATGAACCGACTCTTATGTTGAGAGAGTCGGGACAGTTTTTTGGCTTTACTCCTGACTTAGAGGAGATGCCATGTAGAGCTTTTGTGGGATAATGTACTAACCCCTTCTTTAAGGGAACAGTACATTGAGTCCGCCCCTGTATGTGAGAGACAACTTTTGCTGAGTAGATAATTCATTCGTGTAGATGCAATGAGGCGAATTTTATTAAGAGCCTTAAAGGCTTGTCGCTCAGGGGCTCGCTCAGAGGCGCACATTTTACTGAGGGCCTAAAAGGCTTGCCGCCCGGAGACGTACATTTATTGAGAGCCCAAGCCTAGTCCGTTATGGGTAATAAACTTTTAGATACTCGGTATTCTAGGAATGGGGGAGCTGACAACCCTTGAGGTCTTTTAAATGGTAGGAGCCTAGTTTGGTTGACCGGACGACCCGATAAGGCCCTTCCCAGTTCGGTCCGAGTGTCCCAGCCCCCTGCTCAGCGGTATTCTGGAATACTCGGTGGAAGACTAAGTCCCCTGGTCAGAACCGCCTAGTCTTGACCTTCGAATTGTAGAACCGTGCCACTTGTTGATGTTAAGCAGCGACTCAGAGCCTTGAGTTATCCCTAACCTCTTCGAGCAAATATAGGTTGGTTGCAATCTGCTCGGAATTCCAATTTTCTTGGTAGCTCTCGACTCGAGCTATAGGGAGACCGATTTCAACTGGCATCATTGCCTCCGAGCCATAAGAGAGTGAGAACAGAGTCTCTCCCGTTGAGGACTAAGCTGTGGTCCTATAGGCTTAGAGGACGAACGGAAGTTCTTCGGCCCAGTTGGCTTTCGCCTTTTCCAACTTTGTCTTAAGATGGTGTTTGATGACTTTGTTGACCGCCTCTACTTGTCTGTTCGATTGGGGATGTCGAGGAGAAGAGTATGCGTTCGTGATGTCGAGTCCTTGACACATGTTTCAAAATTTATCGTTGTCGAACTGCAGGCCATTATTAGACATGATGGTGTGCAGAATCCCGAACCGACAGACAATGTTTTTCCAGATGAAGTCAATCACCTTCTACTCGGTAATTCTGGCGACAGGCTTGGCCTCGGCCCATTTGGTAAAGTAGTCGATGACGACAATGACGAACTTGACTTGTCCTTTTCCTTTAGGTAGAGGACCGATAATATCGATTCTCCACTGAGCGAACGGCCAGGGGCCGCTCATAGGGGCCATTTCTTCAGCGGGCTGCCTCGGCACGGCCGCGAAGCACTGACATTTATCGCATTTTCGAACATAGTCCTTAGTGTCCACCCTAATTGAAGTACCCTTGTTTGAGTATCTTCAGGGTCAAGGCCCGACTGCCGGAATGATTTCCGTAAGTTCCTTCATTAATCTCCCGTATGACATATTTTGCTTCATCGGCCCGGAGATACCTGAGGTAGGGCTGGGAATGTCCCTTCTTGTACAAGATACCATTTAAGATGACATATCGGGCTGCTCGGACTCTTAGCCGCCTGGCTTTCAGCCTGTTTGAAGAGACCTCGCCTGACGTAAGATAATTAAAGATCGGGTTGATCCAGCTCGGACTTACATGAACTAGATTGATTTCTTTCTCCTCCTTGCTGAGGCGAGCCGTGCTAGGGCGTCGGCCCATGAATTTTTCGCTCTCGAAATTTGATGGATAGTGCAATTCTAAAACCTTTTAATTAATTTTCTCATTTTTTCGAGATAAGCAATCATCCTTGTTTCCTTAGCCTCGTACTAGGTAGAGATGTGATTTACTACCACTTAAGAATCGCATCGGACCTGAATGGATTGGACACCCAGACTTGCTGCCAATCTGAGTCCGGCCAGCAAAGCTTCATACTCTGCCTCATTATTTGAGGCCTTGAACCCCAGTCTGATTGCATATTGAATTGTTGTGGAGTCAGGCGCGACCAGGACGATGCCGGCCCCGGATCCTTTGACATTGGACGACCCGTCCACATAGAGAATCCATTCTGGGTCCGATATTATTTTTTGTCCCCTAGAGGAGCGGGCAGACATGCTTCAACTTCAGTATTGATTTCTCCAGTGCTTGGAATAGTGAATTTGGCGATGAAGTTGGCTACGGCTTGGCTTTGATTGTCGTTTTTGGACGAAACTAAATGTCGAACTCACTAAGTTCGATGACCCACTTTGTCATTCATCTCTACACCTCGGGCCATTGAAGTATTTGTCTGAGAGGGGAGTCTGTCAACACAATCATGGAATGAGCTTGAAAATATGGGCGCAACCTCCGAGCTGAAATAACGAGGCTGAGTGCTAACTTCTCCAGGAGCGAGTACCTTATTTCTGCTGGTACCATGGCCTTGCTCACGTAATAAACAGGGTGCTGTTTACCTCCGACCTCCCTGATCAACGTCGAGCTGACGGCCGACGTTGAGACCGGGAGGTCGAGGAGTAGGGGCTCACCTTCTTCAGGTTTGGACAGTAGAGGGGGTGAACTCAGGTACTGCTTCAGTTGCTGGAAGGCTTGCTTGCACTCCGATGTCCACTCCACCTTCTTATGACCTTTCAACTGTTGGAAGAAGGGGAGGCATTATCCGTTGCTCTGGATATGACACGTCCGAGTGCTGCAACTCGCCCCGTAAGGCATTATATTTCTTTGATAGTCCGAGGCAAACTCATGTCGAGGAGTGCTTTGATCTTGTCGGGGTTCGCCTTGATACCTCTCTGACTGACTTGAAAACCAATGAATTTTTCTGAACCGACTCCAAAAGCGCACTTCGTCAGATTCAGCTTCATCTGGTATTCTCGGAGGATGGCGAACGTTTCTCCGAGATCCGTCAGGTGATTGGATGCTTTGATACTTATTACTAACATGTCATCGACATATACTTCCATAGTACGTCCGATCTGTTTAGAGAACATTTGATTCACTAGCCTCTGATACGTTTCCCCAGCATTTTTCAGGCCAAATGGCATAACCCGGTAACAGTAGAGTCCCTTGTTTGTGACAAAAGTAGTCTTCTGCCTATCTGGGGGGTGCATCGCGATCTGATTATATCCAGAGTATATGTCTAGGAAAGAAAGTAATTCATGGCCCGCCATGCTGTCCACCAGCTGATCGATCCGAGGTAACGTGAAACTATCTTTCGGACAAGCTTTGTTTAAATCTGAGTAATCCACGCATGCCCGCCACTTCCCATTGGTTTTCTTTATCAAGACCACATTTGCGATCCAATCAGGATAATGCACTTCTTCTATGAATCCTACATCAAGCAAAACAGAGACCTCATCGGCTATTGCTTCGTATCGCTCGATATCGAATGACCTTCTCTTTTGCTTGACAGGTTTGTGATCTGGATCCACATTCAGCTTGTGGATCATGACTTCCGGAGAAATTTCAGACATATCTTGGTGAGACCATGCAAAGAAATTCCTATGTTGTCGTAGAAATGTTAGAACCTCGAGCCGTTGTTTAGGATTCATTGATGCCCCGAGCTGAACAGTTCTGCTCAGATCAGCTTCATCGAGCGATATTTTTTCAGGTCTTCCACGGATGAGCCTTTTGCAGGCCCTCTGGGGTCTAGAACGTTAATAGTGAGTGCCTGCTTAACCGACCCATTCTTTACCGCCACTGCATAACATCTCTGAGCCTCTCGTTGATCGCCTTAGAGGTAGCCTATTCTGCCCTCGGTGGAGAATTTCATCATCAAGTGATAGGTGGAGACGACTACTCTCATTGCGTTAAGAGAGGGTCTACCCAGGATGACATTGCGTACAAACGGTATGTTGACAACTAGAAAGTCCACCATAAGTGTGACTTGATGTTGTCCTTCTCCCACAGTCATGGGGAGTGAGATGGCTCCTTCGGTGATTACTTTTTCCCCGACAAAGACATGTAGGGGGTCTTCACAGGTCTGAGGTGAGACTACGGAAACCCCATTCTTTCAAAGGCTTCATAATAAATTACGTCGACTGAGCTCCCGTTGTCGATCAAGATACGGTATACTTTTCAGTTTGCTATGGTCATTGTAACAACTAGAGTGTCATCGTGTGGGTGCTAGATCCCGTGAGCGTCTTCTTCTGTGAAGGTTAGAGTGCACGGGTTGACTCGAAGTTCCTTGCTGGGCTGCTCGGTTAAATGAACGTAGTGTTCTGGTTCGGACTTCTGGGAGTGAGCCTTTCGCGCCCTATTTGAATCTCCTCCTCCAGACGAGCCTCTGAAGATGGTACGGATTTTAGCGGGCTCCACTTTGGCATTGTTTAGCTCCTCTCGCTCTCTTTCTCCTTTCCGAGCAGCTTTTCCTTCCTTTGTATATCGACTCAGATGTCCCTTCTGGATAAGGGCTTCGATCTCATCTCTGAGATCTACAAAGTTAGACGTATTATGACGGTGGTTTCGGTGGAAGTGACAGTACTTGCGCTTGTCTCGATGATTTGGGTCGGCCCTCATGCAAACAGGTCAATTCAACAAAATTCTCCCTCAGATATCTAGGAGAGTCTGCTCAGATATTGGTCCCTTTGTTAGACGGCTGAGATTCCTCGTTCCTAGGTCTCTTCCCTTTACCATTCGTCTCTGTCACTTGGACACTTTTACGGACATTGGAGAACTCCTCTACGTTGGTGTACTTCTATGCTCTGGTCACAAGTTTAGTCAGTGTTTTTGGCGGGTTCTTTCCAATGGATAAGGTGAATCTCCCTTCTTTCATACCGCTGAACATAGCCGCGAGCGCCATTTTGTCATTATAATCTTCCACCAGTAATGCTTCCTCGTTGAAGCGAGCGATATAATCTTTCAGTGACTCCTTCGACCCTTATTTGATAGCAAGTAAGTGAGTGTTGGGTTTTCGGCTTCTCTTACCACTTTTGAACTTCATAAGGAATAGTCGGCTCAACTCTGTGAAGGAACTGATGGAGTTTGGTTTGAGCTGTCGGTACCAGCTCTGAGCGGATCCTGTAAGCATGATCGAGAACCCCCGACACATTATAGCATCCGTCACCGTCTGGATCTGCATCCAGGAGCGGTAGGCTTCCATGTGCTCGGACAGGTCCCCAGACCCAGAATATTGGATGACGGGAGGTATCCGGAACCTTTGAGGCATCACCTCGTCCATGATTTCTGAGCTGAAGGGAAGTTCGATCTCCTCCATCATTGCCTGAGTGGCAGCGGTAATCGACGTCTGTTGTTGTTTCTTGTCCAGAGTTAAGAATTTGTCGTTGAGCTCTTCGAACTGCTCCTCCAACGGGTCTTTATTTTCTGCTACGATTTCTTGGGTGTTTTCTATCTCCGGAGTTCTTCTTCCCCTCCTCCATTCTAGCCGATGGAGAAGATCCATCGGTGCCAGGGCTGACGTGACCGAAACATTGGTCGGAGCTCGCGCTGTAGTGTTCTGAGCTGAGGCTCGGACATGGGTTGGGAGAGGATGTTAACTCAACATCGGCGCCTGAGGGTGTTGGGGCACCTCGGGCCTCACACTCCTTGGCGCGGAGTGAGCTTCCACGACTGGACGAACTGGTTCGGGTACATGGTTTTCTCGAGCTGAGTGCAACCGCGGCTCCCGTTATTGTTTCATCCTGTTCACTTCGTCACGTAAGGCATGTATCTCGCCCTGCATGGCGTGATACTTGCTCACTCGATTGCGAGAACGTTGGAAAGGCCCTGAAGCTGATTCTGTGTGAAGTAACGAGGAGGAGCGAGTTTGCTCGTTCAGCTCCGGTCCGCAACTACCGTTTTCTTCTTTCCTCTAGCCATTATGCTCGAGAATAGGAACTTGACTTTTTGTATCAATTTCCCATAGATGGCGCCAAAAATGTTGAGGTCAAAATCTGGATCGCCCTCCACTCCTCGGGTGGACCCTAGTCCTGCACGAAAAGGTAAGCAAAGGAGACCCTGGCTTAGCCGGGGGACCCTCAGATGCCTAAGTTAGGTCAAGGGAATCTGGGTCTAAGTGGAATTGTAGAGGGAGAGTGTCAGATCTTGCATACCTGTAGCAATGGGGTCATCCTGTATTTATACCTGATTGTAGGATGGTCTAAATCCATCAATCACGGCACGATTTGCTCAATTAGGGAGATTTTCGGATCATGGAGATACTGCACGCAATCCAAGGATCCATGCACTACATTACGCGCATCATGTGTATCTGTGAGCAAAGTAATCGGCCACGTTTGCTTATGGCAGTTTTTAAGTTTGGCTTGAGAAGCGCCCTCCTCGGAATGTGGAGTCGGCTCAGACCTCTGGGCAGGCGGGTTCCAATCGGAGTGGTTATGGGTCTTTATCGGATACTGTCCGCTCTTGTGATCTGAGCCGAGTTACTGGCTATCCATCCGTTCAGCTCAATATGACATCAGGCCTCGGAATTATAATGAACTCGGATCTTCCCATAACAGACCACATGGTGGGGATTACACACGTACCATTGAAATTTTTTTATAAATATCACAGTGGGCATTAATAAAGCTTCAACGGTTGGTGTCATTATCACTGCAGCTTCCTATCGTGTGGTCTTGGATCTGCCTTATTTTGAGCGTGTACCTTAAAATGATATGGAAAAATAGACAGAGGGTGTGGATAAAACCCATACATTACTGTAGTTGCCTCTTACATGGTATACCACACACCACTGACTTTGGTGTGTAGACATAGCAAAGCTGCATGGACTCTATCATGATGTATGTGCTAGGAACTTGCTGCGAAAGGCCGCACAAGTTCCTGCATAGGGATGCTGGGTGGGGCGCAATGCAATGTATGTGAGAAATTCATTTTGTCCATCCATGTTGCGAGATCATTTTAAGGCGTATGACAAAAAATGAGGTGTATACAAAACTCAAGTGAGTCATGCTAAAGGAAAATTTAGAAAATGAAATTCCTACCGTTGAAACCCTTTGGGTCTACACATTGATGTTTATATGCTATCCAAACCATTTATAAGGTCATTCTTAGTAGGATGGAGTGAAAACACTAAAAATATAGGCTGATGCAAAACTTTAATGCCAATAAAAATGCTTCGAGTGTTCATTGAATGCCCACTGCTTACTCTGGTGTGGCCCACTTAAGTGTTGGATACATTTAAGTTTTGGTCTCGTATTATAAAATGATCTCGCAAAATGGATAGACAAAATAAATTTCTCACTTACATTGCAGTGGGCCCCACCCATCATCCTTGCGCAGAAACTCCCTGTTAAAGACTTTAGCAGGATGTCTGCTTCCCACAGAAGCCTTACGCGGAAAGTTCCTCCACCGGAAACTTAGGTGAGCCCCACCGTGATGTTTGTGAGAAATTTATCCCCATTTTGTGAGAAACTCCCTGTCAAGGGTTCCTAAAAGGTTCTAGGGTGATCAAAGGGTGTAGTAAGGGTGAGATTCGAGGTTGTTCGAATCGGGTGTAACGCCCTGAAAATTGGGGGTCATGCATATGCTCGACTCCCAAGTTCCCGAATGTCACTTATATTCGATTTTTACTATAATTTGCATTTAATCAAATGTAAAGGTGCAACATGAAATAACTTGGAACATGAAGCACAACCACAACTAATCTGCTGAAATGAAAGAAGTCAAATACATATAAAAATCCAAAAAAACATAAGTGGGTCGCACGAGGCGTTGCCCAACAAATCACAAAAAGAATGATATATCCAAAAAATAAATCTGAGTCCACTACTCAGCAATCCAGAATCCCGTCTACTGAGCCAATGAAGACCTGCTCATCAACTAAAAGTAGGAGAACTCATCCTCCTCCTCGAGACTCGTGTCACCAAGCTCCTCCAAATTTGTATCACCTGCATCTATAGGCGAGTCTGGTTGGTATTTTAAAACACCGTCCCAGAGTGGGAGTGAGTGATCAACTCAGTGGGTGCTATTAATCTTAAGTTGTAACAGGCATCAATTATATTATGAACTTAATGAAAAGTAATCATTCACAAATACCTAACTAATCTTATTAATGCATATGCATGATAGATGATATGATGTATGCCCTCGCCATAACACTCTCTCGAGCAACTCTATCTAATGATTGCGTATGTCAACACTCCCTCCGATCGACCTCGACTGCCGAGTCGCCACCCTAACTAGTGCGATGCAATGCGATCGTGTTAGCTGAGTTCTTAGTTAAGTCCATTCATCCAGCAAGTTTGAGAATCTCCGTATCAATGCCCTAATCTGGTTGCGAGGCCAAGGCCTCTCAACGTATGAAGCCGAGACCCACCAATGAGCCTTGATCCCGTCGGGTTTCTCATCCTAGACTTCAAGCATATGGGGAGTGCCGAGAGGAAGGGATCGCTCGCGGTCACTACGGGGAGGCGCGTCACCCCAGCGTAGGTCGATAGCTCGGATACAGTGTCCCATTCCACCATGCCCAGCTCACGATGCAATGGATCAACTTTAAGTGGTTATCGGTGGGCGACAACGGTGGTAAGGTATTTCAGGTTCCATACATATGTGAGCAAACAAGGTTAACAAATGGGCTTGGTCGGTAAGTAGGCTAGACCGCACGAGTCGGGCGAATATGTGACGAACGACATCGGGTACAAGGGACCCAACTACTGCTACCCGTACATACCCGCCCAAACCCATAGGTTCAGCCCTAGCATAGTCCTATCGATGAGACTACTGTCTCTCCTCATGTTTCCGACCAACCCAAGGGTATGAATAGTGATTCATAGCATGCCAACTACCAATGCATCATCCAGCATAAACAACATCATGGTTTCATACTCCTCAACATACAATTTAGATTCTTGTAGCAAGTGAGGCTAACAATATCATAAAATAAAGTGCATGTGAGTTATGTGTGTGAGTGAGGAAGTTAAGCACTTCCATCATCTTAAGAAATCATAAGCACGAGAGTAAGGAATCATGGATATTAAGAAGCAACACTATAAGGAAAAATTCAACAAGGCATGAGCATAAGATCATCCATACACAAAATCATGTGAGAGGCAAGAACATCATCATATGAAAAGCAAACACACAATTCCATGCAAATCCAACAAACATGCAATTCCTAAGATTCTTATAGATTCTTCAAATATAGCATCCAAGCAATTAAAATCATTAGATTCATAATAAAATTGGTGCTAGGCCACGTAAGGATAATACTCCTCACCTATAGATCGTTGGAGAGTCAGAAAACGACCTAGGAAAGAGGGCTTTTAGGGTCGGACGACCGGAATCTCTAAAACAACCATTTACATGTTAGAACTTCATGCAAAACCCTCTCACACACAAGGGTTTCAAGAAAAAGGGGTGAGAGATTCACTTATACAATCAACAAAAGCGAATGGGCGGTCGGGGTGGAGGATTCGTCGAGGAAGAGGTGAGGAGTTGCAAGCATCGGACTCCCTTGACCCCACTTTGATCTATGGCCCACCTTCACTCTCCCTTCCTCTCTTCTTCCTTTCTTCTTTCTCCTTTTTCTCTCTTCTCTCTTTCTCTTCTTTAAGGCAAAATTCGTATGGGGAGAGAGGGTGCCCAAATAGGGCCTTTATATAGTATCAGGTTTAGTGTAAATGGCCCTAAGAGATAGGTTCTTACTATACTAGCCCTAGGGGATATTTTTCTATCATTTTGGGGCTACTATGGGGTGTAGGAGACGGCACCCAACGTTGGATAGTTGGCCCTAGTAATAATCTATGTATGGGTATGATCGGCCTGACATTTGGATGTGCCGATTGACAGATATGATTAGAAGTCTATTCAACAGTCACCGATAGTCAATCAGGGCCGCGGCATACGGATATGAGCAGATAAATATCCTCACTCCACGTGTGAAGTTTGGTCGTAAACCAATAGTCCAAAATCCTCAACTTTGCATAAGAGTGGATGACCCAATTCACTTAAGTTTCAGCTCCTTTCTTTAGGGTATTTGCACATCTCATACACTCGTCCTTTGGCTCATGTTAAGTAGTTCTGGATAGTACCCAGGTCCAACTCCCGCGATGGACGTCAAGCCCAGGAAGACGAACATTACTCTATAATTTTGGGATTAATGACCCACCAATGAGCGGTCTAGGGCTTGTTTGGAAAATCGGGGCATTTTTAGAATGAATTAGGTATTGAGATTTCTCGTGGGCAATGATTAGGGTTTGGATTAACTATGTTCACAGTGTGGCCTATTTATAACTAGTAAAAGTGGAGATTTGGTCAAGATTACTCTAAACCGTCAGTTTTAGTGTAAAAGAGTAACGTGGTTGATTTGGTTTATTATTCAAGATCCGGACCTTATTTGATTCGGTCCCGAGTAGATCTTTAATTTAGTCGTGATTGTCTTGATTAGTTAGCGATGAGTTGGTTATATTTGAGCCTTATGTGAGTAAATCATGGGGCTAAACTTAATGTCCAAGTGATCGGGCGGATTTGTCGGCCTTATACGGTTGATTAATTTAACTTGTGTGGTTCTTTACTGGTTTCACCCTCGGTATATACTAGCATTGAGTGCTAATGGTCATTAAGTGATATTATAACACAAAAAAAATTTAAGGATTTTTTTTGAAAATCCAAAACAGTGAAATTTCAGAATGTTACATCGGGTAAGTCCTCTCTCTTGTAATTTCTATTTCATAGTGGATTTCTGTCGCTTTGTGCCGTGGCTTTTTATCGTAAAGGTTTTCCACATTAAAACATTGTGTTCTCTTGTGATTGCTTGACGTTATTGGATTGCTATCCTAGATCTAAATTTATGTGATTCCGCAGTACAAATCCCTAACATCGATATGAAAAATGTAAAAGATCCAAGACCAAAATGCTCCGCACTAAAGGAAAAGATGAGTTGGGAAATTCTTACCATTGAAACTTTCTTAGGTTGAAAGTGATGTTTACATGCCATCCATACCGTTCATAACGTCATTACTATTGAGATGAACTGAAAACAAAAATATTAGCTTGATTGAAAGCTTCTGCGGCCCACGAATATTTTAACTGTGGACGTTCAATACTCACGTTTTCGACACACTTGAGTACTTGATCCAACTCATTTTTGGCCATATGTCCTAAAATGATCTCAAAAAATGTATGAACGGGGTGGATTTCTCGCAAATATCACTGTGGGCTCCACTTAGGGATCTTTGTACGAAACCCTTTGGCAGGAAATCCACGTCTCGTCCCATGTGCCAGCTATATCTATATGCGCACCAGCGGATTGGCTGGTGTACCACACACCACCGATTTGGCTGGTGTGGGTACGACACCAAGTTCTGTGAGTCCCATCATGAGCTATTACTTATATCCCAACTGTCCTTCCATTTGGCCGGCTATTTGTAAGGCTTAATCCAAAAAAATAAAGCATATCCAAGTATCAAGTAGACCATACAACAAAAACCAATGTGGATTGAACATCTACCATTGAAACCTTTTTAGGGTCATAGAAGTTTTGAATCAATATAATATTTGTTTTTCCTCTTCATCTAAATATGTGTGACCTTATGAATAGATTGGATGGAAAATAAACATCATGATAGGCCCTACAAATGTTTTAACGGTGAGAATCATTGTCCCATTGATATTTATGGTGTTGTCCACTTAAGATTCGGATATGAATCATTTTTTGGTTCATGATCTAAAATGATCTTGAAAAATAGATGAAGAGTGTAGATATAATAAATACATCATTTTGGGGGCCTTATAACTTTGATCTCCTTTAAATTGTTCATACAACTGGGAACTCGAGAAGTGACACTCGTCTTCCTATTACACATGGCCACACTAACCAGATTGGTGGTCTCTAGTACACCAGCCAATCTGCTTCCTATCCCCACTGTCATATCATTCTGAGAGATGAGCATAAAAAGAGGCAAATCTAAACCTTAGAAAGCAGTGAGGACAGTGACGCCCATGGTTGAAACCTTCCTTGGCCCACCATGATGTTTATTTGCCATCCAACCTGTTCATAATGTTAGATGAAGCGAAGATCCAAAACTTCTGGAAGTTTTCAATGGCAGGCCTTCAATCCCACTGCTTTCTGTAGTATGGTTCACTTGAGGTTTGGATTTGTCTCATTTTTTAGAACACCCTAAAATAATCTTGCAAAATGGACGGACAATGAATGAGCAGTGTGGATAACACACATTATGGTGGGGCCATAGAAGTTTGCCAAGTAAGAGCTCGGATTGGGTACTTCCCCACCCTTCTCGACATAGGGACAGGCTAGGGCTTCGAGGGCCACTGTGATTTATGGATTTTATCCATATTATTCATGCATTCTTTTTGTGTCATTTTAGGCCGGGGTCACGAAAATAAGCAGATCCAATGCTTAAGTGGGCCACACCATAGAAAGCTGCGATGTTAATGATATAGGGCCCACCTCGATGGTTATTTTTCATGCAACCCATTCATAAGGTCACAGAGACCTGGATGAAGGTAAAACACAAATATCAGCTTGATCCAAAACTCATGTGGCACCAAAGAAGTTTTCAACGACAAACTTTTAATCCCCACTATGTGGTCCACTTGAGCATTGGATTTGCCTCATTTTAGTGCCCTGGTTTTAAATGACATGAAGAAAAAAAATACATGGATGGTGTGGATAAAATCCATACATCACAGCGCCCTCAGACCCCTAGCTTGTCCTTATCACAGGACGGGCGGGGGAAGTACTCAAACTGCGCCGGCCAAGTAAACACACCAATAAGGTTAGTGGTGTGTGGCATACCTTACGCAACTGCTTCTGCCCTTAGAGCCCTTTTTTGTTCTTGGCAGGAGGAGAGGATTAGGTGCTATTTGGGTAATATCACTAAGGTAGGAGTGAGTAACAAATTCAATGATTTCATTAGTTATAAGTTATACATGTTATCAATCCAATCGGCGCATGCAATAATAAAATAAGAAATCAATCACTTCCTAAATACTCTTATTAAACGCACATATGAGGTTATGACATAATGCATGCCCTTTCCAATCAGCACTCCCTCATAGGCGACTTCAATGCCTATTTCACATATGCCAACACTTCCTCACAAGCGACACTACCACCCAATGGCAAAATCATATCTAATGCAATGCAGTGAATGCGTATGTTAGTCGAGTAGTCATTAAGTTCCATTCATCTAACATATTAGGAAAGCTAGGGTGCCTTCATTTTATCACGGTCTTAACTGGATCACAAGGCTTGAGATAACTGAAGCGGCTCCTTACCTATACCTTTAATCCGTTTCTAGGCTCATTACCTAAACAACAACTCCCCAGCCAATGATAGACCAACACTAGCCTGACCAACTGGCCCGATCAATCATAAAAGACTTAGATGACACAACCAGGACGCACAGACACCCTGTCGACATGTGGAGGACGCCCACAAATGATGTAAGAGTCGTCACCCAAACGCAATTGTGGAGCAGTCGCAGCATCATTCCAGTTTGATGTAATAGGCTCATAGCCTTCTTAATTGCTTATTGGTCATTATGGGAAGGCTCATCACCCCAGCATAGGCCGATAGTTCGGACACGGTGTCCCATACTACCATGTCTGGCCCATGAGTCTAGTGGATCGTACCACTATTGGTTATAAGTAGACTCATTCAGTAGGAATGAGGTAACCTAGATCCTAATTGTTGTTGTCATACATGGTGAACACACGCAGTCAATCAACTCTGAGGATAATTCGATTAGCTTGGGGAACTTCGGCTTGACCGACATTGGGTGCGAGTAGCCCGTGTAGCCCAACTACTGTCGATCATCCGTGTTCGACTAGGATCGACCGAACAAGTTTGGGGTGGCCACCCTAACTGGGGTCACCCCCTTACTTTAGAGGGTTAGCCAACTAACCTATCATCGTAACAATCTTAGGTATCACTATGGACTAAACACTACATCACGTAATTATAACATAGGTTCCCACCACACAACCACTTAGCAATTTCATCGAACATGTGAGCATCCATAGGACAATACATTCACTAAAGCATTAAATCAAACATGTGAGCATGCATAGAATGGTACAATCACTTAAGCATTAAATCAAGTATGTGAGCATTGATTGCTTGCCTCCAAGTGCAGAGATTCATAAGTAATATCCTATGAATACAGGGTCGATCCCACAGGGAGATGATCTATGATAATGAGAAAATCAAATGCAAAATTAACTAAGTAATAAAAATTAAACAAATGAAATAATTTTGAAGGTTTTGAAAGTATGGAATTTAATAGAATTTAAACAATACCCAAGCTTCAAAGTTCCACACATAGGTTAATGATAATTAAATTATAATGACTTTGATAACGTAATTAGGATCCAAGCACTATGGACGGCCTAATCGAAAAATAAAATAATTTAAATGTGTTAAATAAATGATATAAAAGATTAGAGAATTATGGATTAGCATTATTAGCATATATTTTCAAGCGTAATGATTTTAAGCATTCAATATCCATAAGAAAATGAATCAAAGAAATGTACCAGATTGAGAACATCTCCCATCTAAGAAATCTAATTAATCCAGGTTAAGCCTATCCACCAATATGGGTCTTACATGATAGAAACATATGGATCTCACATGAGAATAAAAAATCTAAACCTAGATAATTGGTAACATGCTATACCATTCATCTCATCATTAAAAATAATCAATCATCATAAATTATAAAATCATTAAACCAATGTGCTTCCCTTCTAGATTGGGCTAGAGGGAATTAAAGAAACATAACTAAATTGTAAAATGGAAAAACAACAAGGAAACAAGAAAATAAATTAATAAAGATCTAAAAAGAACTTGTAAAGATCTAAAAACTCTAAGTCTTGCCCTTGAATGCTCTGAATGATGCTTAGGAATGCTCTGGGAATCCCTATTTATAAGTGGAGAACTCCCTCCTTCAAACCGACTTGAAAAATTCGGGAACTGCCTCAAATTTTCTCACTCCGCGTAAGCTCCGCATAAACCCATCGATGATATTGAATTGTTTTCAATGCCATCTAAGACTGACTTTGATGACGTTGAAACCAGTTTGATGACATCGAAGACTGCATCCAATTTGTCCAGCAACCAAACTCAATTTTTCTGTAATTCTTCGATGTCATCTAAGACTCCTTCGATGTCATTGAAGACTGGCTTCGATGTCATCGAAACTAGTTCAATGTCATCTAAGTTCAGATCCTGCGAATTTCTACACTAATTTCTACACTTCCTTCCTTTTTTACTTGGTTTTCTTGACTCTTAGGGTCTTGAAATCTTCAATCTTGGTCTCCAAAGTCCATTCTTTGCCTTGGTGATTCTTGAGCATCAAATCTATGCTTTTAATATTCTTTTCAATCTAAGCTCTTATACTTACGTTGGAACACAAACATGTATAAAATATACCATTAAGCATTATCATGTTCATAAAACCAAGATATAAATGGGGAAAAATATGCAATATTTGAGTCTCAACAAGCATCGACAAAGCAACTGTAACACCCCGTACTTTTCTGTACTCGAGTGTTACCATGAGAACCCGACTTAGTATAAATACAACCCCGATTTATATGAACATTCACACTCTGGCCTAAATTCTACCGTCGAGATTGTGGAGCAACTACGAGGTTCAAGATCTACCGTCCAACTGATATATAAGAGAATCTAATTTTAGGTGCGATCGTCAGATCTAGAGCTATGGCATGATTCCTCTAATTGAATTATTTACCTTACTATTGAATAAGCTAAATTATTGTGTTAAATGATAGACATCTCTCTTTAATTATAACATGCATAAATGATTTGATGATAACATACTATCTTTAGTCATATATTGTAAATTAACTGTATGTCTTTCGTTTGTGATCGAGTAATGTAATGAATAAGACCTGTCATGAACTCACCATCCTGCGGTCCATATTTGACTTACGTGACTTGGATCGCGCATCCTTACATGTCTTGGACCGCATATTTACCCTACGGGTCTTGGATGTTTATTTGCTCTTCGTAGCTTTAATGGGTTGTTGGAGCCCTTTTGTGGCTTGATGGCTATATTCACATGTCTTGTTGTTTCCTAGCCATCTTGCGGTGTTCGGCCGTATTGTGATTTTTGGGTGGAGCGAATGTTCGCTTGACGATTTCTTAGCCATCTTGCGTTGTTCATATACGATAGGATTTTTGGGTAGTCTAGAGTTTATATGTTGGTTTTCTAGTCATCTTGTGGTGTTCAGTCGTACCATGATTTTTCGGGTGGAGCGGGTGTTTCCTTAATGATTTTCTAGCCATCTTGCGGTGTTCACGTACGATTTGATTTCTGAGTGGTCTAGAGTTTATATATTGCTTGTCTCTTCATCTTGCGGTGTTCAGTCGTACCATGATTTTCAGGTGGAGTGGGTGTTCGTTTAGCGATTTCCTAGCCATCTTGCGGTGTTCACGTACTATATGATTTTCGGGTGAAGTAGATGTTGTACGTTGTTCTCTCTTCATTTTGTGGTGTTCAGTCGTACCATGATTTCCTAGTAGAGCGGGTGTTAGCTTATCGATTTTCTAGCCATCTTGCGGTGTTCATGTACGATTTGATTTTCGGGTGAAGTAGAGGTTTAAAGATTGGTTTTATAACAATTTTATAGAGTTTGTAAGGTTGATTATTTGATTATTTGGACATATTCCTTCGCATTGTGATTGCTATTATATTTTGCTTATGATGAGATTATGTTGATTGGCTTAATTTCTCAGTATGTGATCATAATTATAAATTGCCTTGTTTAATATATCTATCCTCATGACTTGTGATCTGTATTGGATTATGAATAATGAGTGTGCAATCTTAGAGAGTGCTCCTCACTGCGATAGCCATTGACGCTATCAAACCGTAACAGTTAATGCAGGTATAGGGTGAGCCGATGCTGTTCACTAGGTTGCTGGAGTAGATCGAGTAGCTAGGGAGCTAGGCGGGGTCCTTGCGGTTCGCATTGATCTCCACTACTAGTTGATAGACTCATGTTTTTACTTATCTAAACTTTGTTATTTGAGATTGTATAAGTCCTGTATGGGAGCTACATTTGAAAATTTGGTGATGATCAGAATGTTTTTATGTAATACATGGTTTATTCTAGCTTCATTGCTGTTAACTCTGATTAATGATAAACAATTCAAATTTACACTGGATTTTATAAGCTAACACTTGTGTTTTTGGAAAATGGGTTCTATACACGGGTCCTGAAAATACGGGGCGTTATAACAACACATTCCACCACTTAGACATTTATTAAACATGTGAGCATCCATATCCAACTAATAGCATAGATTATAGATAAATCAAAAAGTGAATATATTAGTATGCACAAATTTTCTACAAGCAACTAATAATTAGCTAAGACAGATAACCTAGAGATAATGGTCCACACCTTGTGATGATTCGCCTGACTCACGGTGATATTAGGGTTAGGGTGTAAGGGAAATATCGTCGAGAATATAAGCAAGCATGCAAGCTTGGAAGGAATTGGGTACAAGACCTAAACCTATAAACATGACTCAATACTTACCTCCAATTGTCGTCAAATCGACACCGATGAAGGTCCGAGCGCGGATAAGGTTGCTATAAAGGGGATGAGAGGAGGAAGGTGTACAAATCCTCACACTTCCAAGCTCTCTCTCTCTCTCTCTCTCTCTCTCTCTCTCTCTTCTCCTTTCTCCTCTTTCTCTTCTCTCTGCATAGCTAGGGCTCGAAATTCGTATAGGGAGAGGGGGTGTGAAATAATGAGTATCTATACTGGCAGAAAGTGTACAAATGGCCCCAATGGCCCTTTGTTCATTATTATAATCTTAAGGGAGATTGTTTCCCACCAATGAGACCCAATGGAAGGCGTATAGGTCAATCTAAGACATAGGATAGGTGTCTCACAAGGCGATCCATATTTGGACGTAAATATATGATGATCAGGCATGCCGATCAATTGAAAAAGCCCTAACTTAGATTGATAGTCACTGATGATTAAATGGAGTCATGGCTATATGGATATGTGTGGGAAAATGTCTTTAGTTGGCACCCCAACTTTGACCGTGAATCGACGGTCCGAAAGTTACAACTTCGCAAGAGAACAAATGAGTTAGTTTCACTTAAATTTCAAGTTTTCACTTAAGGCATTCGCACATCCCATGCACTTAGCTTGCAGGCCTAAGTTAAGTGATCCTAGACACTATCTCGGCTCAATATCTGCGATGGACATTAATCCCGAAAAGATGGGTGTTTTTCTATAGTCTTAGGTTTAGTGGCTCACTAACGAGCGGTTTAGAGTTTGTTCGTATAATCAAGACATTTCTAAAATGAATTAGATAGCGATATTTCAAATACGCGATGATTAGGGTTTGAAGTAGCTAAAGTCATAGTGTGATCTATTCACAACTAGTGAAAATGGTGATCCGATCCTAATCACCCTAAACCATTGGTTCTTAGGCTAAAAGAGTAAATAAGTTAGTTTAGTTTATTAATTAAGATTCAACCCCTAGTTGTATAGGCTTTTGGTAGGTCTTTATTTAATTATGGTTATCTTAATTAGTCAATGATAGGTCAGCTAGATTTGGATCCTAAATGAACAAATCAATGGCTAGACTCGAGGTTTAAGTAATCAGGCTAATTCGTTGGCTTCCTACGGTTGATTAATCAAATTTGTGTGGTTCTTTACTAGTATTACCCATGTATAAGCTAACCTCGATCGTTAATGGTCGATAAGTGACATCGTAAGCTAATTATATCGAAAATTTTTAAGGGTTTTCGAAAATCCAAAAGAGAAAAAATTCGAGACACTACAGATTCCGAATATAATTCTCCAACACAACTCTCATTTATAACGCAACACTTCCTATCTTTTATTAGTCTAGTTTAGCTTAGTTTCAATCTATCTCCTTCACTACTAGCCAGCGTAATGATGTAGAAAGTATAGACAAATTAGATTGCTTATCCCTTCACCCTATGTTCATAATCATACCTAGAGGTGCACATAAGTTGAGTTAGCTCGTTAGCTTGCTCGAATCGACTCGGAAAAGCTCGACTTGACTTGGATCAAAACTGTGTTTAAGCTGAGTCGAGCCAGTTTTAATGAGCTCGAAACATTTCGAGTTGAGTCCGAGCTGGACCTAGCTCAACTTGACTCGACTCGGTATTGAGCTCGACTCGGCTCGGCTCGGATTGACTCGGATCGATTTTTGAGTGTAGTATATATAGGTTTTTTTTTTAAAAAAAAACCCTTACCCCTTCAACACCTAAATTGTCTCGACTCTTACTCGTTTGTCCAACTCTAACCTCAGCGCCCAAATCGTCTCGCCCATTCGCCTGAATCTAACTCCAATGCCCAATCCTCTAGGCTATTCGCCCGAATCGTCTACTTTTCGCCGTTCTCCAGCGCTCGACCAGCGATTACTCTCCTTCCTCCCCTCTCTCTCCATTTTCCAGCGTTTGTTCGGACAACCGACAACTGAAAGTGAGTCTCCTCTCATCTCTCTCCATTTTTCGAATGTCTATCTGGCGAGTAGTGTCCCTCCAATTAGCGGACCCCACCCAACCACTGGCCGAGTGGCTCTGGTATAGTCGAAAACTCGGCTCATACGGTTCAAACTTAGCTCAAACTGGACCGGGCTCTTGACCAAGCTGAGCCGAGCTGCTGATCCACGCTTGAAGGCCGAGCTCGAGCTGAGGACTCTAGCTGGCCGAGTCAAGCCGAGCTGGGCAAGGCTCGGCTCCTATCGACTCGTGTACCATCAGACCACTGAGAAGATACTTAAGTTTCGAATAGAAGGCTAGCGGAGCTTTCTTACCTACGTGCTTAGCAATTCTATCGGGCGTCTTACCGATGAAATTCTAAGAAATTCAACTTGTAAAGAACAAGTCCCATCTTACCACAAACGTCTCACCTAGAAAGCCTAATAGAGCGACGAATAGATGGTTGAATCATGATAGTTTTGCTTATAAGGTGAGGTTCCAAGTGATGAATAAGTAGTTAGGGTGGCCACAAGTACCTTGCCTATGGAGTTTGGTTCTAAACAATGAACAGACTGTCACCCACTTGCCTTCTTACCTTCCAAGCGATGAATAGATTTTCGTCTAACCATGATAACCTCGCCAATGAAGTCCAGCCGTGCAACGAACAAACTGTCGCACATATGCTCATCACACAATTCCACGAACCATGATCGTTTGGCATAACAAAGTTTAGTCGTGTGGTGAGTAAATTGTTGTTCACAATTATCGTCTTGCCTTGGAAGCCAACCAAGAGATGAGCTGGACATTCATGCCCGACGACAATCTCACCTACAAAACCTAAAATCTTGTTGAGTAGCAAACAAAATGTCATTATTATCCTTTCTATTTTATTTTACTTTTCATTTTATTCACCTTTCAAACCAATTATAATTGCACATACGATAATATTAACCTATATTGCCCAAACACGCTATCATATGCTTGTTTGAAAGTCCTTTTATCACAAAAGCCAAAATAATTCATTAAAATGACAAACCCTTTCCTGTGTAGATCGTGAAACTCAGTCTCTCAACCAATTCATTACCTGGGTCACAAGGTGTTCAGTTCATATTCGAGCCACATTTAACTCAAGACCACCATCATCATTGGTTCCCATCGTATAGAAGTTAGATCCCATGAGTTGGAAGGTCCAAATTGCTACAATGAAAGCCACATGTTTGTTAACTTCAATTTTTTTTTTTCCATTTAAGGTAAATGGAGATGCCCATGTTGTAATGGTTGGACGGTAAGTTTCCATCCAACCTGTTGATAAGTTTCAATCTTCCCTTTGAGTACAAGATCTAACCCATCCATAGGTTGTCCCCACCACTAAGACCACCTAATCAACAAATCAACTCATCTGGTGGGCCACACCACATAAAACAAAGCATATCCACTGATATAATTGAAAAAATACAAATGTTGCCCACCTAACAAATGAATCGAGCCAATTTTCCCATCAGCCGATACTCATGGTGGGACCTACCTTTTGGACGATCCGATAAGATGGAAACCATTCATTGGCTGGATGGTAGATCAGAGGTCCAACAGGTAGTATCTGAGCATCGCTCTCATCTAATACTATTTCATTGATCTTCGGTCACAATCACACCACGCTAACAGAAATGTCAAGGACCACCTGCATCAAGCGTAGATTGTCATTGGTCATCTTACCCACTAATCAAGTCACTAGATAAGATCTCTATCTTTTTTTCTTTTCTTTTTTTTTTTTTCAATTTAAATAGATATTACTTTAATATTCCTAAGCTTGTTTCTGATGTGATTTTTTAATGGTGTTGTTACAATCAATGAATCACGTCATGCCACGTGTCGATTTTTGATTGATTTTGTCACTGTGGAGTAATCTCGTCGTGCCACTTGTCGATTTTTCAACTCAGCAAATGACAAACACAAGCGTACATACAGAAGATCCGAAGCAGAAGATGGTCAATCGATGTGAAGATTAAAGGAGAGTTGAATATTTAAGAGTATGTTATTGGGAGAGTCTTCCATCCCTTTTGTGTGTGGTATTTGTACACGTGGGACCCATGGTTTGATGATCCGGACCGTTGAACCCATGTCTCTCATCGTCCATGAACATACCCAACAAAATCTTCTTAATCAGATGATTCTATCATTTTGTTTGTTGACATCCAAATACATGGTTAAGAAGATATAGATCAATGACTACAATCAAGTCGGGAGAAGGACCAAGGATTCAATGGCTATGATCTTTCAATTTGAAAGTATTGAGGGCGTGGACTTGTATCAATGGCTTGGATAAGCCGCATCACGTGCAGGCACGCATGCTAATATAAAACACGTGTGTGAGATCCAAGCTTTCCTTCTGTTTGTCGATAATTTCATTCTCTCCCATAGGCCAAGTAAACTAGACGGTCAAAGCAATTTTTTTGTTTTCTTTCTAACCATCCATTTATTTTGTATGTTGTGTCCGGGAGCGGGTTAGGTGTTACCCGGGCAACACTTTAGTAGGTGTTACCGACCATGAAGGGCCCACATTGATGAATTTGATTTATATCCATGCCGTCCATCTGTTTTTTCATCTACTTTTAGGACTAGATCCTAAACCTTAAGCAGATCCAAATCTTAAGTGGACCCCACCATGGGAAACAGTGGTGAATGGATATTAAAAACTTTTTATGGGCCACGATATTTTTAGATCAAGCTGATCTTTGTATTATTCCATCATCCATATCTGTTTGACATTATTAACAGATTGGATGGTAAATAAACATAAAAAAACCTTACAATGGGCTTTAGGAAGTTTTTAATGGTGGGGTTCAATCACGACTGTTTCCTGTGGTGTGGTACACCTGAGATTTTCATGTTCTTAATTTTTGGGACTATGTTATAAAATGGGATGAAAAAATGGATGGACGGCGTGGATGTACAACACATCATCAAGGTGAGCCTCGTGGTAAGGGTAAAACCTCATGTAACAACTAATCCACTCCCGTTGTGCACCACGTGATGCATGACGTGGCCTGATTTTTAGACCAGAAGATCTAAACAGCTAGGCCAACCTGATGGAAAGATCTGCCCTTGAACACGTGTCCCATATAGCCACATGTGTGGTGGACAGCAGCTCTTTGCAGGCTGCAACTACTATTCTATTGTTATTATTATTATTATTGTTGGTGTTGTTACAATAACTTTAATCACATACACAACATCAAGTTATTGAAATGTGTGGACGTCAGCGTATTTTTCAAAGGAAATAAGCCAAGC
This sequence comes from Magnolia changhungtana, assembly GCA_030180095.1. Classification (NCBI taxonomy): domain Eukaryota; kingdom Viridiplantae; phylum Streptophyta; class Magnoliopsida; order Magnoliales; family Magnoliaceae; genus Magnolia; species Magnolia changhungtana. The sequence goes on along the minus strand of JASAUF010000653.1, from coordinate 9,674,896 downwards.
TTGTTTGTCCTTCTTCTATCTTTTTCAAAGACATCCCATTTATTATCAGCAACTTCATCTTGATCCTAAGGAGCATAGATTCAAGAGTGGTCATCTTTGACCATTTTTTTAAATGGTGGTGATTCGTCAAGTGTACACATGGCATAAATTTACAGCAATCCAGACCACTCAATTCTCTTCCCAATTTGTGGATGGAACACAACAACAAAATTTGCGCTAGAAAATAATATTAACCATCTTATTTTCCTCTTCAAATTAGACTAGTCAACGTTTTATTTTCAACCGTCAATTTGATGGCCATTAATTGAATGGTTATGATTTCAATCGTGTTTTAAAGATATTCTCCATCAATAGTGGAGCCTACCAACCATCTGGATATATCTAGATGAGAACGGATTGTGTGGTGACCATTGACCTCAGTGGTGTGTTGATGTCACCAAGTTCCATTAGCCCCACCATGATGTATGTGTTATATCCACACGGTTCACTCATTTAATGAGATCATTTTAAGGTATGGGTCAAAAAATACCGTAGATCCAAAGCTCAAATGTACCACACTGCAGAAAGTAGTAGAGATTAAATCGCATACCATTGAAAACTTTTTAGGGGTCACGTAAGTTTTATATGTTTGATATTTATGTTTACCCTTCTTTCAAGTCCGCATAACTTTATGAACAAGTTGAACGGCAAGTAAACATCATGGTGAGTTGGGAAAGGTTCAACGGTTTCCAACACCATCCTCACTTCTTTACATGGTGTGATTCGCTTGCACCTTAAAGCTGCTTCATTTTTTAGCCCATGCCTTGAAATGATCTCACAAAATGGATGAATAATGTGGAGATAACACATACATCATGGGGCCCACAATACTTGGTGATGTCAACACACCACCATGTGCATGCAATTTGCTTCTATCTAGATTTAAAGCGGAAAAATTAGGACTAGAAATCCAGCTAAAACCTTCGATATGATGTGAAAGTGGCCTAATCGCAAGTTATAACTATGTCTATCACTTTATAATTAATTATTGAATTTATGTGTGTAATATATTGTCGAAAAGCCATTGATAAACCCTACAATGTAGCAGTTAAAATAGTCAATTAGCATAAGTGATTTCTAAAAAAATAAGGTTATTTTCAAAGTCTAATTTACTTTTTAGTTAAATTTTTTACTAGTTTTAGTAAATTCTGATTTTGCTAATTTTCATTAGTTTTAGGGTTATAAGAGCTCATTCTTATGTTAAAGTCCTTGTTTAAGTTAATTGAGAGTGATTTACATGTTAAAATTAGTTTAAGCATGTTTTTAGTTTTTTTAAAGTAATTTTTTACTATTTTGAAAAAAGTTGTTTTTATTTTTATTTTATTTTAAGTCAAATTAAGTTTTGGATGTCTCTGCTTGTCTAAGCTCATCAGATATGTTATAAACAGTTCCTTTTCATTTGAATCCCACCTCCATCTGTCCTTGATTGATCACCCAAAAAGGTGGGCTAAGAAAGTTGGTCAGTCCAGATTTTCTGGACTGTCCAGCCACTCTGCATGTTGAAAAATATCAATATCAACTTGTTTCTGAAATGGTGGGCCACCTTTGTGGACCCCACCTTATTGTATACTTATACAGGGATGTTGGCCCTATATTTTCCCAAATTTTGATAGACCCGGGCCCACCCTAATAGTGTGCACAAGTCAGGGGCAGCAACATTATTTCAGCAGGAATTATTTCTGGACCTTGCTATCCATAAATTGTATGAGTTAAATAAAATATTTTTACTATCCCAAAAATTTTAAAATTTTACAGAGAGGTGTCCTACCCATGGTAGGACTTACCTGCAAAATTTCAGGGCCAATGGACCCCATTTGGGCATCCAAAAGAGTGGGCCAATATAGTGAACTGCCAGAAATTTCTGCTGTGCAGTCCAGCAGCATAGTCTCTTAAAAATAAATTTTTAAAAATATTTTCTCAGAAGGTGGGCCATATTTCTAGGTCCCACCTTATTGTAGGCTTGATGAAGGACCTTAGGTCCAAATTTTAGGAATTTTGGAGGCCCAGAACCCACCCATTTGGATGGCCCAAATTCAGGACAGTTATATTTCCAGCAATATTTCACCTTGTACAGATTATAATTCTAGAATTTATTAAAATACTTTCGAGTATCTAAAAATTATTAAAATTTACAAGGAGGTGACCCACCCATGGTAGGACCCACTTACAAATTTTTAGAGCCAATGGACCCCCGTGCACACCGTGGTGAGGGCGGGACCGGCCCACCACATTAAGACGTCCAGATGAACCAGATTTTTTGGATAGTCTATTTTATTTAAATTAATTAAAATACTTCAAGTTGTTCAAAAATCCTAAAATTTTGTGGAGGTGTGACCCACCTATGGAAAGACCATCTTACAAATTTTCAGGGCCATCGGGCCCCTGTACCGTCCGTGGTGCGGCCTGTAAATTTGGGTCAGTTTTGGGCCAAATACCCAGGCCCGTAGGACTACCCACCATGGGACGCCCCTACCTTGGGCTGCCGGGCCTGCATTCCAATGGCATGGTCCACTTGAAGTAAGTGTTATATATCCCCTTGTCATCTGGTGGGACCCACAGTGTTATGTGTGGGCCATCAGGGATCAAATATGCTATAAAATGACTTTTATTGTTGGATTCCAACCAACCCAGAAAATAGGTGGGCTGAAATTTAGCAACGGGCCTAATCTTGCTACCCATAAGAGTTTATTCTAGGGCAGCATGGCCCACCAGATTTGAAGACGGATTAATCTACTATCTTGCCATTTTCCTTTAGTATTTTTGGATTTAATTAGCCCGTCTGGGGCCCACCCAAGATGGGTTTTATTGGATCCTTGTATATGGATAATTGCTAGTTCCTTAACCTTTTTCTTTTGGACTAGGTCCTTCTAAGGAGGCCCATCAACCTTTAGGCCTACACTCTTCTACCTATTGTGATGGGTTTATGGGATATAATATGTGAGTAGTTGGGCCCTTGATTGCCCACCAAAATTAACCCTATGCTTGGGCTAAGAAGTGAGGCTCAACTCACTAGTATTAAAAGTGAAATTGCCCATATGGTTGAACTACTGGGCTGCCCATGAGGCCCACTACAATATGTGGGTTTATGACCTTTATGGTTGGGCCCAAACCTTGCTTGAGGGCCCACCATATTGCCTATGAGTTGAGCTTTGTGTATAGCCCATTAAGCCATTCATTGCTTAGGCCTTGAGCCTTATTTCATGCTCGAGTAGTGACGGACTACCTCTTGGAAACCAGTTGAAGTTGGATGTCCTCATGGGTGATCCTAAGGTAGGCCCATGGGTTTTCCTATGGATGGTTAAAGGCCTACCATAGAACCTAGGCCGTTTATTTAAGGCTAAATGTGGATGTATGTGGAGCCTACCTCAACGTATGTTGGCCCAGGCCATTCAAGCCTTGGATTGCCCGATCATGGAAGCACTCTCTGCCTTGGGTTGCTACTGGACTCACAATCCAGTAGCAAGCCCACTTGATCTTTTTATGATATATACACACTCTCCATCTGGTGGGGGTCCCCTAGTGAGTATAGTTGGCCTTCATGAGATTATTTCCACATATTTGACTAATTTCTGGACCTTAATAGGTCCAGGAAGTCAAATGGGCCAAAAGTTTATCAAAGGGCTTTAAATGTATAATTTTATGGTTAAAACTTTATTTGGCTGTGGGGCCCACCATATTGAGAACTTGTGTACGTGTTGCATGCTTATGTTTTCTTATGATCTTTGGGCTTAATCACTACATTCTTTTAGGTCACCTTTAGTGATCACATGAGGACCCCATCGTAGATCAGATTTTGGGGCATCTCATGGGCTTAGAGTGGGTTAGGACGTCCCAGCTTGGCCCAGCCATACATTTGGCCGACTTCCAATATTTTAATGGACTTGTGGGCTGAGATAAGGATAGTATTGGGCCCTTGGTTGCCCGCTTAAATTGCTAGTTATTGGGCTGATGTAGTGGGGCCCATTTCATCCAAACTCAAACTTATTTTTCGGATTATATATTGTGTATGCGGGTTGCCCACCAAGTCCAACTTAATGCATGGATTCTATGGCCATTGGAAATTGAGCTTTGGGCTTTAATTCTCCTCTTGGAGCCCATGTTGTTAAAAGTGGTATTATATCTTTTTATGGCCTATTATGAAGAATATATGTATGTAGTTACCTTTATTTTTATCTTAAATGTAGGCCTTGGGCCTTCTATCTATATAGTTCATGGTTGATATGCCTTTTTGGGGAATGGTGGTTAAATGTCCCCATTATAGACCCCTCTAGGCCTGGTTGTATTTAAGAGTGATTGAATACTCATCTTAGACTCTTGCTAGGCTTATTTCTATATTACTTAGACCCGTAACTTGTATACTTAATCTCGTGGGCTACCTCAGGTAAATGGAGCCCCACTAGAAGTTGAATTCCTTAAGGATATTGTTTAAGTACCTAGTCTTAGTTCCTCCTTGTATAGGAGGAATGTAATATACATTGTATATCGTCATATAGTGTGATTAAATTCATCCTCATGACCCAGGTACATCATTGTATGGTTGGTTGACACTGTATATATGTGGTCATATTGTATTATTGGGCATTGCATGTTACCTTCTCCAAGGGATGTAGTATTCCCTCTTGAGCACGATTGAATGCTTGGAATTAATGACTGGTTGATTGTGTGATTCATGCATCTGACATTGCATAGCATATGAACAATTACCGCCCTTGCTTCATCAGGGTTGTAGCCTCCACAGTTACATCGTGGATGGCCATGACTGGACACCGAAAATGTTATCTGAGCATATAGGGTGCATAGGATGCTCATGGGTGAAATTCTCAAAACTTCCATGGTACCAAGAATCTGCTCCAATGTCGTGACCGAGTGGAAACTATGAGCGCATGAGGGCCTTATACCGTTAAGCCGTGACTCCCACTGTCGTGTAGTCGGTTGGATAGGGGCATGACTTTACTTGCCTGATGTAAGGAGGCATTACTAGGCCGAGTCTGACCAGCTCGTAAATGAGTTTGCTACCTTCAGGCCTCGCTGGTGATTGACTGTCTGCAGGCAGGGTAGTGAGGTCTCTTACGCTCGTTTAACTATGTGGGGTCTGTAGAGTGGCAGTCATTCCAGCAGTATAATGGACCCCAGTGATTTCCTTATGATGGAAATGTACTTGATATGTAAATTGGATATGAGCACTGACATTACTTCGCATTACATTTGCATCGGCTGTATGAGCCTCATATTGCATCGCCTTGGCATGACGCCCAATACTAATTGCATTACAGTACTCATTGCATTATATAGCCTTGATATGGCTTCTTACATTATTGTACTGCCTTGGTATAGCTTCTTACGTTCATGACAGCCCTGGTAAGACTAGTGGTGTTGGCTTTGATCATGTTTCCTTCCTGTATCTCCTATTATTCTTCTGTGCACTATTATCACAAACATTCACCACCCTCTAAGCTTCTATAAGCTTATGCACGATTGATGCATGCAGGAGATCCTAAGCAGGCGTCGTAGCGGCAGATCTTGGAGTAGAGTTGAGCTTGAGGACTCCAGTGTTGTTGACCTTTCTCTCCTTTTCTATTATCTTCTGTATGTCCTTTGAACCTAATGTAAAATTGTAAAAGTTCAAATTCTTAGTGGATCTTATGATGTGTGCCCTTAGTTATTCTCAGATGTACTTGTTGTGATCTTGGGTATGCTCGTATTGGAAATGATTATATTGTTATGGAAATCCTCCTTGTAGAATCTCAGGATCGGAACCTGCCTCAGGAGTCGAGAATGGGGTACTACGGAGGCTGTTGTGGCCAGAACCGGCCATCGGGTTCCTTGTGAGTCCGGTTACCGAGTCTGGGGCATGACAAATATACATTGCACGAGATCCAAGTTTCGTGGTATTAGGAAATGTACTCAAGATAACCCATTGTACATTTCATATATCATGTGTTTAATTCACGAAGGTATCCAATTATAAGGATAACACCAACCACACCAAAATTCTTATTTCATTCTATCATAAAAGTGTTCAACTAACTATTTAAGTCTACTGCTCATTCAAAAGGGAGCTTATTACAATCATTCTCAAATGACATGAAACATAAAATAAGGATAAACTAGATGCATCGGGCGATATAAGCCTACATCGCTTGAAGTGATAATCTGTAAGGAGCTCATCGCTCATCTTCTCCATATATACGTCACCTGCACTATATATGTGTTTGGAGAGAGGGTCAATGCCCTACTCATAGTGATAGTTTTTCTCTAAGATTAATAACAACTTAAGTAATTCATTGTAGTAAAGCAACAAATGAGTATTGATACGTTTCTCATTCCATATCGTGAATGGTATTAGTTATATATAAGTAACCTATATGAATGCATGCCTTTATATATAAAGCTTATAAACTAGCATAGTGAATGTAGCACAACACACAAAGTGACCACCACATAATGAAATAGTTCATAAATCCGGCATGCTCCACATTCCATAACTACGAAAAGAATGATGGCGTGTCTGACGCCACTGTGAATATATGTGAGCACCCTATACAACACTACATATGAATTGGTAGATTTGCGTGACATGATTTGTTCATAGAGTGACTAATTATGACATCTAAATACCTAGAGTGATGTACCATGACAATGCGAATTACGTATATCAAAGTATGACACCACTGTCGTTCTAAGGAATTACGCGTTGAACGATCGATCGATGATTCCTGTTTCAACATATATTAAAGGCACCCAATTTCAACAAAATGAGTCTTGTATTGAGAAGGGTTATGAGGAATCCATTTAAAACATGGGATTTATTGCAAGAGGCTTCTCAAATCCACTTGAAATTCGAAACATATCAATCCATTCTGCCCATGCACTATGCGGATCCAATGGATGAGTATGTTTATGTTATTAAGTTTTGTGGGTTCCACCATGATGTATGTGGACTATATCCAAACCATCTATTCATTTTTCAATATCATTTTAGGGCATGGGCCCAAAAATTAGGCAGATCGAAGCTCAAGTGGACCACACCACGAAAAGCAATGAGGTTTGAATTATACCATTCTTGGGGGCCATCGAAGTTTTAGATCAACCTGATATTTGTGTTTTCCCCTTAGAGTCGCTACCCAGAGCATATTACGTATATAATGTATAAACAAGTCACTAAGCTTTGAGGATTTAAAACATAACATGCATCAATATCAAATTAAATCAAACTATGAGGGATATAAAATCCAAAGACACGCACCCAAGCCATAAGAGAAATAAAAAAAAGTAACACAAGGCCAACCCAATAAAATAAAATAAAGAAATAGTAGCATAAGTTAACTCAATACATAAAGCAAAAACACATATCATTCTCAAGTCGGCGAAGGGTAATGTTTGGATCCATTATTCCCCATAATTCATCAAAAGGCCAGTAGTATTTTTATGGAAAAATTAATATGGAATTTCAATAAAATAAACCTCAATAGAGTATAAAGTAATCCAAATACATTAGGGTGAATTGAAAAACTCAACAATGCGATTTTGGGTCTCCTGTTGTCTTAAGGTTTAAAATATGAAATTTAAATTAGATTTTTTGTAACACCTCGATTTTCGTAGCTCGAGTTTAGTACTCATTTTCCAAAATCCTAAGTGTTAACCTTTAAAGATAGCCTACATTTAATATATAATTCTTTTTAAAAAAAAAACATTAAGAGTGGGCATTGCAGTGGAAGTGAGACAAGTCAAGCATAAAAGAAAAGTCTGAATACACATTCAAGATATACAAATGGCTGCCCATATGGCTTATACAAACCAATGTCTCAAGACTAACAAAAATAAGAATGAATAATTTAACTCATGAAAGAGAATAAAATGCAGTTAGACTTGAGTTGCAAGATCGCATAACTTCTCTTGGGGTAAATACGTTTATACATCCCTGATATTTATATCTTGCTCCTCATCAATCTGAACATAAGTATCATTCAAATCACCTGCACCATATGTACAATTATATATTTTAAAGCATGAGTGGCCAACTTAGTGAGAATTCTCTCCAAGATTATACACCATCACATTAGTTAAGTATAGTTTTAAATAAAAAAATATACAAAATAATTCGTGATGTAATCTTATTTAAATATATAGATGTGTGAAATGCACATAAGCTTGGGAATGATCATCCAATTATTTTTGGGCAAAACCTATGAGTGGGGTGAAACCCACATGCAATCTGGAGTAGTTAGTCACCAACGAAAGTATATCGAGTACGTGTTCAAGTGACAAGCTCACACAAATTGGGTTGATTGACGGTAGTCTAAGAGCTAGCGAAATATACCACGATAAATGATACGTGCTACAACATCCAGAATTAGCTACCAATTATCGCCCGTATGTCATAAAATGCATGATTAACCTAACTGTTATTAGTTAAATTATAAATAGCCTTTTAAGAAAGCTCGAATATTAATATGGGGGCTCATCACCCAGTATAGGCTAACAGCTCGGGCATAATGTCTCATACCACTATCTCCGGCTCATGAGACTCCAACAAGTAAAATGTTTAATGGTAACCTGTTCAACTAGTGCCCAATCATAATTTAACAGTAGAACTTATCATTACAAGGTTATACAAAAATAATCTATCATGAGCCACATTGGGTAAAAAGTCCATCTAAAGACACACAAAAAATGGGTTAACTCAAAAGCCACAAGGCATAAATGATCCACAAGATGTAAGTCTACAACATAATTTCATTAAATACATTAGAAAAAGATGGTCGGTAGTTCAAGGGACCATTCTATATAGGTGATCACAATCATTGAAGTTTACATCCCAATTTTGGATTTTCATACATGAGTTGAGTTTTCCACTAATTAACGTGACAATTCGAGCTTCATAAATAATACACAAGTATGAGAAGGTATTCATGTATGACAAGTAAGTGCTTATTCTAAATAAATGTCGAGCATATGATGTGAGGATTTATTCCAATGACTAAGATAGGTAAACATAAAATAAAGTTAACAATTATCAGCCAAAGTTAAAAGGTGAAATTATCACTTAGAATAACATGAAAGCGGAAAGCCCAAGGGAAATGTCATCACCTAATGAGTTGAATAACATACTAATGTCGCTAGGAGGTGCGTGCACCCTTCGAACTGAATCTTATGTCAACTTGATTCGACCTAAAAGCTCAACTTGCTCCCAACCTGAGCTATATTAAACTCGGTTTGAGTTCAAACTTGAACCAACTTGATCAACTTGTATAAGGAAGATTATTTAGGTGTGCCTTGACTAAACTTGATTAATTCAACTTGGCTTGATTTATCTCGAACTTGACTCGAAAATCTACCTAGTAATAATATGAGAATGATGGATCAATCATTGCTTGCTGGACCAAGATCAGCCAAAATCAAATTCTAAATACTAATAACTCATCAACTCGTTAAGTTAATCCAGAAATACAATAGTCAAAATAAATCTAACTCAGATTAAATGAAGTTTACAACCTTCGTAAATTGAAGCTCCCCAATCCAGTAGGAAGTTCAAACGGTCGGACGGAACTTCACTTGCACACGACCAGTTGAACAACCTTCCCTCAACACGAACACAGCCGAGTTAACTCGACAATAACATATAAGACCTGACGACTGAAGTTTCCTCTTGATTCTCTCTCTTTTTCTTATTTTATCTTCTTCATTTTCTATATGAAAAACAACACAACATCTGGAGCTACACCAGATCTGAACCTATTCGAATTAGTGAGTCAATTTAACTAAAAGCAGTCGAACTCGGCTCACCATCTACTCGGTGGACAGATTAGCACCCAACATTGGCTATCTCCTAACACTGTTAGCTTTTCTCCTTTTCTAAGACGTATAGGAGGATCTAGACTCAATGCGACACAACCCAACTTCTCTCACTCTTTCTCTCTCTCTCTGATCTCCTACTTCATCTACTTTCTCTTCCTTCTCTCCTTGCTTCTTCTATCCAATCCTCTTTCACACCTATAGTTGGAGTGTCTAGCAACAATCTGAAAAGAAACAACCCCCAACATGGTCCGACTCAGTGAGTCAAGGTGCACAACTCACCACACAACATGACAAGGATGGGGATGATCAGTGGAGGTAGTGTCTCTCTTCTCCCCTTCTTCTGATCATTATCTAAAATGTATAGAGTCTGGACCCATTCCAGACTCAACCAAACTCAAAAGAAGTGGCTCAACTCAACGGATGACTCAAACCTTGACTCGGTGTGGAAGAAAATGACGCTCTCCTTTTCTCCTAAATTTTTATATATATTTTTTTTGCCATGGGATGCCCTAACGAGATAGACTTTATGTGACTCTATTGATATGTTTCTAGACGCTTTTATCCCAACCAATCGATGGACTAGTTATAAGTTAACGGTTCTAAATCATGAGAGTTTGAGATGGTAACCCTGGATTTTGATTACATGACTACAATCCACCCTTATAAATGCATTTCCGGTGTGAGGGCCACACACTAGACGTCTCAGATCAGTAAATGGGACCCACTTCCTGATGATGGGTATCTTTGGCTTAATGGAGAAGATGACTCGCACAAAAATGGTGAAACCTTAATAAACGTGTTTCTTTGCAATCTGGTTCCATTGAAATGAACCTAATATGTCACAGGAAACTTATGGGACCCACATTTTTTATGGCAGTGAGTGGTCACTCGATGGGGTATGAATTATTTCAGCCGCAACGATCTAGAGTTGTTGCTGAAGAAAACCTTAATCCGCGTCTACAAATGGATGGCTGAGATGTGTTGAGGTGGAGGGCTAAGATGGAAATAATAGAGTACATGCGAATTGCTAGCAGCTGGTTTCAAAAATTCCATCCGCACAAATTTGCTCGCATGCGAGTTTGCATGCACACATGTGACTGTCAGCGTGCAATATGAGTTGGGTTTTAGTCGAACCATCACTCTGAACATGATGGACGGTTCGGATCCTCTATACACAATTAGATGGTGGTTCACGATCAACCCAAATGGATGTTGTCCATTAAAATCTCATGCATGCGGAAACAAATGGAAGAAAGAAAAGAAGAGGTTTTCCTCTTCGAGTATTATTAGGTTAAACCCGATTGACCTGGTTTTGGGTTCGATGCATTGCGGATGCACACTCAATCATGCACAATGCAGTGCGTGTCGGGTCCATAGTGATGCTTGTGATAAATCCACTCTGACCATTTGTTTCAGCTAATCATGTGAGGCCAAGAGCTCTAGAATGAGGTAGATCCGCCGATCAGATGTCCGCTCTATTTAAAATTTCTATCATGATTACCTATATTTAAAAAGCTTCATAAGGTTTACTAATTGTGAATTGTCTAGACTAAGCAAGTTTCCTTATACTGAATAGTTTAGATCCATAGCTTAGATGGGCCACACCACTTGATCTTGTGAGTCTAACTGACAATTATTAACAATTTAATGGTCGAATCATTTTTCGATTTGATCATCGATATTTCAAAACATCTACAAGCTAATATGGATGGACTCTAACAGTTGCTTTTGCAATTTAGTGGCTATGTTATGTAAGTGTCAAATCATACCACAGGAAGTCCTGGGCTAGATGAACGATGGATTTCATGATTCAGGTTCTTAAATCTAAGATGGACGGTTTGATTGACGTATAATTAAGTAAATGGGTTGATCTTGAGGTCGATTATATAAATGGCTTAAATCCAAGATTAGTTGATGAATCATGCATATCAGTTTAGAGTGGACCTTGAGAGATTGGTGCATCTTTGTAATTTGATCAACTCAAAGTGTTTAGGTGTGATATCGTAAGTCTCCACAGGTTGATTTAGATCGTGAGTTGAATAAACGTCAATGATGGAAACTTCATTTAATAATCAAGGGTTAATCAAAGGTAGATTGATCTTGAACCTTACGGTTTCACTGTGGGTTATCACTACCCGAGATTAGACGATTGAGGTGGGCAAGTTAATGGATTATCTGACATGGTGTGTGGAGTAGATTTTGTGTATTCCCACACATGTATACATTAATTAGATTTTCAAGCAAACACCCGAGTACTAAAAAGTATTAGGTGTTATATTATTATAAAAAAAACTTAAGATTTGCTGACCTAAACATTCAAGCCAAAAGATACACAAACTATGCATCGTTTGAAGCCCTAATGTGCGTAGTTTCACGGAATAAGTGTAGTTTTATGACCCATACAATAAAATTTGACCAATATGATTAACATGACACGTTAAACATAATTTTCACATAAACCAACCATTCATAATAGATCAATGACTTAATAGCATGGAAATCGAAATAACAATCAAGTTATATAATAAAAATATGAGAAACTATGCATATATTAATTTTAAACTGAAGTAAGCTTAAAGAAATCCCTTACCTGAGATTATGGGTCTCGTTAGGGTTGATCCAAGGAAGAATTTAAAATTTTCAAATAAAAAATCAAGTTTATAAGGTTTAGATTACACATGTGCGGTGTAGATCAAAATTAGGGTTTCGATCGAGTGTTCTAGAAAGTGTTCTAGAAGCTAGAAAATTAAAATTCTCTCTACACTTCCTAAATATATGGCTGACATACCTTTAGTGGACAATTGTGAGGAATGAAGTAGAAGAAAAATCCTTTGAAGAGGTGAGGATGTCCACACCCTTCTCTCTCTTTTTCTCTCCCCTTTTTGCTCTCCGAAATGTAACAAGAGGTTGGGTGTCCAGTCATTCCCTGTTATCGAGGAATGATAGGGCAACCCCTTTGCATGGTTGAATGGTTGTATGTGGGAGTAAGCGTGGCCCACTTACCTATTGTATTCGAGAGTCAAAATGTTCATGAAACTAGGTTTTTCAATACCTTTCTAAGGTGTAATTGAAATTATACGTGGTAGGTCCATGGGCTATGTGCGAAAGCTTGGTGGATCTAAGGAATGATGGCTATGTCCTAGAGGGGGTGATTAGGACCAATTAATAATTATGCATTTTAAGTCCAATTGCCTACTTAAACTAATGTGCAAATTAAACTAAACAAGACAATTAACTCTAAGGCTTCCAAGTCATTAGCCAATGACATAGACTAAAAAAGATGTTGCAATAAGTAACTAGTTTATAAACATGATAGTTTACATGTGTGTGTGGGATGTGCTAACTATCAACACCTAGAATTCATCTAATCATATATATATATATATATATATATAATTAAACATTCACTATATAAGAATAATTAAACAAGTGCTCAAATAACAATCATAAACACAAACATGTATAGTGGTTTAGTTTCCTAACTCCACTCCTGGTGGACACAGTCAACCCATGAGTGTACCAAATTTCACTATCGAGGGTTTTAAATTAGGTTTACATCTAACTTTTACAGCCTTATATAAGGACTTTAGCGTACACTCCCACCAGAGGCTCCCGTAAGAGACTTTAGTTGGTTTTCTATAAGCTAACCAATAACCTTAGTCCTAATTCAAGGGCCTAAGTTTATTCCCACCAAAGGCTCCCACAAAGACTAACACGTACTTACCCATGTTCAGTGCCTTATATAAGGATTTTGATTTAGGACGTACACAAGTGCTAAGGTTCAACATAAGAACTTAGGTTTATGCCCTACACAAGAGTCAAGGTTCTACATAAGAACCTAGTCGAGTTTGGCTATTCAAATTCTTACACTCAATCCTACACAAGGAATGAGTGTATACGTACACTACACCAAAATCGTTGTTTAGGAACGGCACTGGCTTTGGTTCTGGAACGGCTTAAAACCCTTCCAAATCTGCAACAGTTCTAAACCGTTCTAAAACCAAAAGAAACCCGATTTCCAATAGCTCTCTCTCTCTCTCTCTCTCTCTCTCTCCTGCTCCTTCGCCCTCGATCTCTCTCCCACTCCCTTAATCCCTCCCTCTCAATCTCTCTCCCTCTCCCTCACTCACTCCCGATCCCCCTCCCTATCTCTCTCCCGCTCCCTCACTCCCTCTCTCTCTCTCTCTCGCTCCCTCACTCACTCCCGATCTCCCTCCCTCTTGATCTCCCTCTCTCTATCTCTCATAATCCCTGACTCTAAATCTCCCTCCCTCTTTATCTCTCTCCCTCTCTCTCGCCTGCTTCCTCACTCTCAATCTTCGTCCCTCTCGATGTCTCCAGCTGTAGAAGACCGCCTTCGAAGTGAGGAATCTTTGATCTCGGATTCCATTTTCATGAAATAGGGTTTCGATTCTCAATCTTCAAACAAGCAATGACTTCTACTGCAAATTGATAGGCATTTCACTGTATCTCTGAGGTGAGAAATTTTTTATCTCGAATTGATTTTTTGCAAATTACAGTTTTGATACTCATAAGTGTACATGAAATTTCCTTAAAGCAAATGGTTGTTGAGATTTTTTGTTAAAATTTCCTAATGAATTGTATGGGTTATTTTGCTTTCAGCTTTTGGAGGTGGGTTTGATGTAATCTATTTTTAGAGATTTGGTGGTGAGAGTTTTTTTTTTCCTTTTTCCTTTTTTTCTTCTTATATACTACCTATCTTTTCTGCAATACAACTCTAAAATGACCAAAATGTTGTAGATCTCGATTAGAGATGTTTGTAAGCTGTTTCTAACTTTAGTATTCGATTAATGAGGAAATGTGGGCTTCTTTTTTTTTTCTAATTGGATTTAGTTAAATGAAGATGGGTTGATTTCTCAGATTGGATGTGAGTGTTTTCTCCATGGTGCTCTATGATTTGGAGCATGATCTGTTTGGTTGGCAGATGATGAAGTTGAATTTTCTTCTCTTTTGAAATGCCCTCTATATTGATCGAACATGGCCCTATTAGTTGGCACGTGCCCATCAATCTTTTGCATCACTTCTTAAATGATTTGTAGTAAGAACATTAATAGAGTGTTTGGATGTGCTATTGAATTGATTCATATTACTAGGCTAATAAAATATCTAATGCAGTTGAAATAACCAAATTATATAGTTTCTTTCACAAGCATCTGTACTGGGCTTCTGGCCTCCAAGTTGCAATTATGTAACTTTTGAGTTGCAGTTTAAAGGTCCATTTGGGTATGAGATCCACAAATTTTGAATTAAGTCCAATCTCACTTTTGGCAGGCTTGAAATCCTCCACATAGATTCTTAGCACTAGAGTGGCACTCTCCTCTACATAAATGGGATTGGAATTGCTGTTTTCAATGGTGTGTTTGGACATTCAATTGAATTGAATTGTGATAAGTTGATTAGTAGAGTGGAAATGACCAAGAGGGATTAGCCAACTGATAGATATTCTTGTCTTTTCAACTCCTAACTAAAAAAATGCATGGAAATGTAGTTGGGTTTCGATTAACATTATGAAATTATCCAACCTCCGTTATGGCTATTTGCCTTTGGATTTAATTAGAATTATTGCAATCAGTTCAACTGAGTGTCCAAACACACTCTAAATCATGCTTCGAGTCATTGTTTATTTATTTTGTGGATCTACTGAAATTTGATTTTTAAGGGTAGTTTGGATGTGATGGGTTTATAAGGGCATAAAGAGTTTATTTCCAAGAAACAAAGTCCCTGAGAAAGAGATTTTATTTGTCATCTTTGGGTAATTCAATTAAATCCAAAAACCATGTTTGGGTATTGGGAAAGAATTTTTAGGAATTATACTCGTATATTCACAGGAGAGGAAAATTGAAAATACAAAAGTTGATAGGGAATTCATTATCCTGCAATTTGTAAGCTAGACCCTACCAAGGAATTTTAAAATGTCTCTTTTGGTGGAAATGGATTCCAACAGGAAACCAATTTCAAGTATTTACATGGGCCTAAATGAAAGAATTCGCATCTACCTATGGTTTTCATTTCCATAGTGGATATTTTCTAGATAGCCAAACCACTCTTTATGAATTGAAGTGGTTAGGATTTTGTTGTCTATTGGTGAATCTTTATGGTTTTTAGATGATGCCATGGTTGATTCTGTTTGAGGAGGTTCATCTTCAGTTTGTAGACCCTCATTCATTCCAATGATTTGCATAAATGAGCGAAATGTTCTACCACATTAACCAATTTGACTATTACATCATCAATGCATACTTTCATAAAATGGCCAATCATATCATGAAAAATTACATTCATGACCATATGGTAAGTAGCCCCTACATTTTAAAGCCTAAATGGTATCACTACCCAACAGAAAGTCTCTAAAGGTACAAGACATTTAATAGCCGTCTTTGATACATCCTCAAGTGTAATGCTTATGTAGTTATAACCTAAATGACCATCCATAAAGGAAATCATTGTTATGCCCAGTTGCTCGATCGATTAGTTGATCAGACATGTGCTTTGGGTATTTATCCTTAGGCGTGGCTCGATTTAAGTTTCTAAAGTCGATATAGACTCGAAGTTTAATGTTTTTCTTGATAACTAGAATAACATTGGAGATCTATTCGACATATTTGATTGGTCCAATAAAGCCCGCCTTCAAGAGTCACTCGATCTCTTCTTTTATTTTTTAAGTAACTTCGGTCATGATTCGCTTAGGCGATTGCTTATGTGGTTGATATTCTTCTTTTATTGGTAACATGTGCTCGACCAAGTTTCGGTCTAGTTCAGACATTTCATGGTAATCCCATGCAAAACATTTGGTAAATTTTCGAAGCAAATTAGTGAGTTCGAACTGGACTTATGGTTCCAAAAACCTCTAATAAAAGTAGGCACATGATTTTGTTATATCCCTAAGTTTACTTTAACAAGAGAATCTTGGACTTGGGCCTGAGAGTCATCTAACTTTTTTGGGGCTGTTTAAGATCTTTTAATTCTATACCATCCCCGGCTACCTCATTGGCTGATATTACTATTTCAACCATGTCGATGAAGCATCCATAACATACTCTTTCAAACTCTGCTCGAGCTGCATTATTCTAGTCGTGAACTCGGTCGTTCTTCCATTGACCGATGATGGACTCATCATGGGACTTCTTCTATAATGTAGCGTGGAACTGCACGATAAGGCACTATAACCTTCAACATATCATTATTTAAGTGTAGTATTGTAACACCCCAAATTTTCGCTATTTTGGATTGTCAAAAATCCTTTAAAATTATATATATATATATATATATAACTAGCCACGTCGTCACTTACTGACCCTTAATGCTCGAGATGACCTTATACACGGCTGGTACCGATAAAGAACCGTACAAATAGGATTGATCGACCGTAAAAAACAATGAATCCAACCGATCACTTAAACATCGAGTTTAGTCCCATGATTTGTTCACATAGGGCCCAAATCTAACCAACCTGCCACCGACTAATCAAACAACCGTAACTAAATTAGAGATCTACCCAAACTCGAGCCAGCTATGGGTCGGACCTTAATTAATAAACCAAATCGACAAAGTTACTCTTTTAGCCTAAAACCAGCGATTTAGAGTGATCATGACCGAATCACCATTTTCGCTAATTTCGAATAGGCCATACTGTGAACTTAGTTAATCCATGCCTCAACAATTACGCCCAAGAAATCTCCCTACCCAATTTACTCCAGAAATGCCCTGATTACCCGAACAAGCTCTAGACCTCTCATTAGTGGGCCGCTAGTTCTGAAATTATAGAGTAATGTCCATCTCACTGGGCTTGTGGTACATCGCGGGCAATGGACTCAAATGATGCCTGGAAATGGACGATCTGTGCCATCCAGCCGGCTCTTGTAAAAAGTAACTCTCCCAAGTAATAACCTAAAATCTGAATTTTTAAAATAATTAGCCCCACCACTTAGGACAATAAATTATGACATTTCGGCTGTCAAATTTCACCCAAATTTGCACCGTAGTTTGAAAATATTTTTCTGCACTCGTCCACCAAATCTAACCCTTGATTGAGGAACGGTGACCGTTAATCACAAATCGGACCCTTGTGATAAATCCCCGCATCCGTTTATCGTCAAACCTTGGGCGGCCCTTCATCGGGCCATGAGCACCCATCCCATGTGTTAGATGGGCCAAGGGAACATCAGGGCAGCCCCGAAAGCCGAAAGCGGGCCCCAAATTGGCCTTTGAGGAAATACACAACGCCTAAGGCTAACTAAAATAAAAATCAGTGTATATAACCCATTTCAGCCCTCTCTCCCTCACTCCCACGACAATTTTCAGCTGCTGAGAGAGAGAGAAGGAGAGAGAAGGAGGGTGCATGTGCTAGGGAGCTAGGGAATTAAAATTCTGGCACCCCTACCACCGCCGCATCTGGAGACCTCGGCCCTACCGCCATAGAGACGAGGTGTGGCTGATCCGAGGTAACAATCACAACCTCTCCTTCATTTCTCTTAAGTTTGGGTCACATGCATGCGTCATGACGTGCAATTCCTTGGCACAGGGCCTAGGCACGACGAATTTGCAAACCCGGCACCGCCAGAGTGACCGCAAGGACTTCCGGTCGACTATAGGTGTGGACCATTACCTCTAGGTGGCCTGTTATCATGCCTAGAGTGAACTCTAATGATTTTGTTTGGAAATTTGTCTTGTGTGTTGCTGAATTTCTAATGACATGTTTGGAATTGAACCTATGCATGAGATTTCCCTAATTGGGGAAAGGATTTTCGAATATATTACCCTTGAGGCATGTGTTGATTGCAGTGTTTATCAATTTGTAATGTTGCATGCGTAGTTGATTGTATTGGTTATCAATTTGTGATGTTGCATATGTACTATCCCTAAATCATGCTAATTTCCTAAATTTGATTATGTTGCATGAAATTGATGTGTGTGGATTTTGAGTATGATTAATTATATTGTTGAAATGTTGAAATGTGTGAAACCCTTAGCTAGGAATGTCCTGATTTGCTGAGTTAGTGCCATGGACTTGTGCACATGTCGTCCCTATAACTTGGGAATGGGTACATTCGCAACCCACACCCCACCTCATAGGTTGATTCTCCCCGTAGTTGGTGGTGGAGCTTATTTCCCTATCCATTGATCCTAGGAAACTCAGCCCTATGTACTAGCACAATTAGGAATCCCCTAAATAATGCACAACACTGGCTTGTGCCTCGAATTGAATACAGATCGTAATTATACTTACATGATCTCCCTCACAACTACAAGTAGATTGACCTCTACTTATGGTTATTGTATTTATATACTGTAACCTTTTGGGATCGACCGACCAAATCGAAACCCCTTGGTCACCCCTTTAGTTGGGTCAGCTCAGGGGGTAAGTTTGGCCCGATCAGCCAAACCGTGAGCTATCGGCTGTAGTTGGACTACGCGAGACTTTTCTCTTAGGCTATACAACCGTGGTTCGTCTCGTGGCGACAAATTGGCCTACTGGTTGGTCATCCTTGTACGTTGACCATGTTTATATACGCCTATTGGAACCTGAGGCACCCTACACCGTTTGCGCCCACTGATAACCAGAAAACGGCCCACAAGACTCATGAGCCAGGGATGATGGAATATGACACTATGCCCGAGCTGTTGGCCTACACTGGTGTCACACCCCAAACTCGAAAACCAGGCACATAAAATTTCTGATCATCGAATCCGGCGCTGACAGCCTCTGTAGTATCCCATTCTCGGCTCTTGACACCCATATACCAGATTCCGATCATGGGATCCTACAAGGAGGATTTTTCAGTGTGAATTTTTTTGAACGATTAATCTGTTTAGGCGGTTACACATTTTGTACATGGTATCAACGCATATCGAAGAGACGAACCTGTTCGACATGTTACACATGATATGGTGCACCAACTCAACAGTAATGAAGGAAACAATAGCAAACTCTAACAACTATTATATGCATCATGAAAAGTGTAAGTCATACGTAT
Organism: Magnolia changhungtana; assembly: GCA_030180095.1. NCBI lineage: Eukaryota > Viridiplantae > Streptophyta > Magnoliopsida > Magnoliales > Magnoliaceae > Magnolia > Magnolia changhungtana. Next base: position 9,655,064 of record JASAUF010000653.1, on the reverse strand, counting down.
GAGCAAACCACAGTTCGAGTCTACTGCGTGCCATGAGTAAAACACGTCTTATCAGGGATTTCCCGTAAAGACATCCAAAACAATAGGCATGTTATCAACCAATCATGTTATCATAGGTGAGTACGTTATCAATCAAGCATGTCGTATAACTATACAAGTTATCATGAACATGACATCAATAATAGGCATGTCACCCAACAAGCGACCATAAATCATTACAATAGCCAATCATCATGAACAATATAATCAAATTTCATTTTCTACTATATGGCATATGATGGAAAGGCAATGACAAGGCTGATGTGTAATTGTTCGAGTACAAGGATATAATAAACCAAATGTCATATGCTGAGGATGCAATGCAATATGCAAATCCTGACGAATCCACGAATATATGAGATAAGGTCCTGCCTACACTGTGTGCATAGTAGCTTGCCAACCACTGGTAGCTTGCCCAGGCCCGCTAGGCCCCGCCCACATCAGCGTCCGCCTATGTGTGCCCGCTCACATCAGCGTCCGCCTATGTGTGCCCGCCCACATGTGACCATAGTGACGGGTGTCATAATATGTCATATGCAGAGGATGTAATGTAGTATGCAATGCAAAAGAAATGACAAGGCTGGAGTGTGTAGTCGGGATGATAGTACGTGGTATCGCAAGCTGTGGGGTTCATCACAAGGGACTTCTATCCAAATCAGTCTTATACCTAAATTTAGATAGCTTGACTCAATGTGGTAAACTCCTGATCTTAGGTTGGTGGCGTGCCCCAAACAAAATCTTGGCCATTGCGAAGGTACATAAAATGATTTGGTTGCGCACCACCAGCCCGAGTGGATAGTGAATGAATGAATGAATGAGTCAAATGCTGAGTACGCAACTCCTGCTCAGTAAATCCACATATCAGTATCGTACATCTCTGGGATCATCACCAGGGTTTAGTACAATGTTGTCAGCCATACCAAGGTTATGCGATACAAGGCCTACGTGCCAATGTCATATGCAAGGTGTAATCATAAGTCATGTCAGTCCTCATCTAAATCCACATATTAGTACAAATCCTCTCCAGACAATCACCGGGGTCTAGTACACTCCAAATGACACTGCCCATCCCCTAGGTGCACAATTCAAGTGAGCGTAAGAGACCTCACTATCCGCCTAGCTAATAGTCTGCTAATACCTATTCGGCACGTCGATAGCGGACCCATTTACGAACTGGTCAGACTCAGCCTAGCATTGCCCCTACCCTCGGGGAGGATGGGGGGAGGGTAAGGCTACACCTCCTTCCAATCGACCACGACACAGTGGGAGACGCAGCCTAATGGTATTTGACACTGGTGCGCTCATACATCCACTTGGTCTCGACGTTGGAGCATCCTCTTAGTACCATAAGGGTTTAGGGACTTTCACCCATAGACATCTATGACTCCCCATGTAGAACCAAAACATTTCTAGTGTCTAATCCTGCCATCAAATATGCCTGTGGAGGCCTTAGTCCTGATGTCGTTAGGGTGAACAGATATCATATCACACAAATAAAAGATGCATAAGTCATAAAATCCAGTCATGCATCAGTCATGCGCATACCGCGCGCTCATGTGGGGCAACTTTATCTCTCAGGGAGTCCCAAAAGCAACCAGCCCAATGGCATATGTTATGGTCAATCACTCCTCATAACAAACATGCAAATGATGTGTATGGGTATGAATTATGGTGTATGCCATGCATGATTATCGATCATAACAATGATCGGCCTCATACAATCATAATGGCCTCACGCATTACAATGGGCCTCATCCAGTCACAATGGGCCTCATACAATCACAATGGACCTCGTACAATGGGCCTCGTGCAATCACAATGGGCCTCATACCATCATAATGGGCCTCCTACAATCACAATGGGCCTCATATAATCACAATGGGCCTCATACCTTCACAATGGGCCTCCTACAATCACTATGGACCTCATACAATCACAATGGGTTTTATACAATAATAATGGGCCTTATACAATCATAATGGGCCTCATACCATCACAATGGGCCTCATATAATCACAATGGGCCTCATATAATAATAATGGGCCTCATACAATCACAATAGGCCTCACACAATGGGCCATATACAATCACAATGGGCCTACATATCACAACGGTCCTACATATCACAATGGGCCTACTTATCACAACGATCCTACATATCACAATGGGCCTACATATCACAACGGGCGTACATATCATGGCCATAAGATGGGTTCTAAGGTTTGAGTAGTACTATAGTGTAACGGCCCGAATTTCAAGGGCCGAGTAGGAACTTGGCTCCCGAATTCCCGGGTGCCACGTATGCCCTAATGGGCTCCAGATTTCAACGCATTTAGGTTTATTTATAAGCAATGACGGGTTTAGCAAACTATAAGCATGAGAATATCATAAAATGTAATACGGGCCGCTAAACAGGTAAGATGTCCAAAATACAGTACTTATAAAATCCAACCGGGAACTGGACCCACCCAGATAAATATCCCATGATGACTAGGCCCCGGCCCATGTCCCACGATCATCCAACCTTAAACTAGAAGAAACCGCCGAAGTCTGGGAGTGCATCCGCTCCTCGTTGTCGTCTGCACCGGCATCGTCCAGCACGTCCCGCTCCAAGGTACCTGCATTTATACCAGATTCTGGTTGGTGTTTTAGAACACCGTCCCAAAGTGGGAGTGAGTAGCTAACTTAATGGTACCATTAGCAATAGGCATACGAATTATCATGCATAAGATATATTTAATGAACAGTAAACAACATAGAATCCTAAACATTGTTGTTAATACAAATGCATGGTTATGATATGATACATGCTCCTCTCAAACCAACACTCCGTCAAGCGACGACATTTTACGTTCACGAATGAACCAACACTCCCTCAAAGCGACCTCGATTACATAATCGCCATAATAATAAATGTAATTTCGTGGAACATGTTAGCAAGGTTGATTAGTTAAGTTCATTCATTCAGCAGGTTGGAGAAACCGGAATATCCTAATGGAGTTATTGCAACCCGATCGCGCGGCTCAAGGGCCGTGGTTATGTGACTCTCACAACCCTTAACCCTATATTAGGGTTGTCAATCTCAAAAAGTAGTATAATATATATGAAATAGATTGGGACTTAAATGCCCTACTCGCGGTCGCTGTAGGGAGGTCGTCACCCCACCACAGGTCGACAACACGGGTACAGTGTCCCATATCACTTTTCCAGGCTCATGAGTCTAAGCACTCAATGGACACTACGGGGAGGCTTGTCACCCCAGCATAGGCCGACAGTATGGGCATAGTGTCCCATATCACCATCCCCAGCTTATGAGATTTTATGGGCCGTACATAACGATTAGAAGTGGGTGCAATGGTCTCAGGGTACTTCAGGTTCGTACAGGAGTGATTAAAACATGGTTAACATACAAGGATGGTTGACTTATAGTCAGTATGCCCCAACAGGCTGAACCGTAGCTAATTGGCCTGAGAACGTTGTCTCGTATAGTCCGACTATGGCCAACAACCTACAGTTCAACTATTCGAGCCATATTCACTCACGGACAGGTCCAACAAGGACTGCCCACATAATTCTAGGTAATCAACCGATCCTAGGGGAAAATGCATCAATGCACAACAAGCATGGTTATCGTTGGGCACAATTCACACATGGCAGACAAAATATTGGTATGATCAGTACATGGGCAGCAATAAATTAAGTTCCACCCCAAATTTACAAGTTATACATAACATGGTCTAGCCTATGTATTCATTAAAATAGTCATACACCATCACCCTGCAATTAATCTTTCATAAGTCAACATGCATTGCATAATTCAGATATACATTGAAAATCAAGGCAAGTAACTCAACCAATCAGCCAATTTACAACATTTCATGCCTCCACCCAAGTATAATTAATCACAAAATCAGGAAATCAACCACCAATCAGCAATTTACAACATTTCATGCCTTCATTCCAAGCATAATTAACACTTAATCAGGAAATCAACAACCAATCAGTAACATTTTAGCAAAAATTAAATATTTGTACCCTACATGGGCATGCAAATCAACAAGTCACATATTTGGGGGTATTAGGGCGAAACCCCTTCCCATAATTTTAATAATTCCTAGTCTATTATCTCATTCATGCAATCCGAATGAAAATTCAGCAACATGCACTAACATTGCACCGACACATTCATTAAACCTACGCTAGGCACGATAATCGACCACCTAAAGGTAATGGTCCGCACCTATTCTTGGCTGAAGGTTGCCGAGATTGTCTTAGCACCGCCGGGTTCGCAAGCTCGAGGTGTCGGGGCCCTGCATTGCATATAACGGAGGATAAGACACATGCATGTTGTAAAAATCAGGGAAGATGTAATTTATAACCCCATCTTACCTTAGATGGGTTGGAATCCCACTCCAACAATGATTGGAGTCGGCGTGTAGAGGTGAAAGTGCCGGGATTTCAATATCCCAAGCTCCAAGCTCACATGCACTACAAGAGGAAGCCCTTCTCTCTCCTCCCTTGCTCTCTCTCTCTCTCTCTTAGTTGTTGGAGTTTATGGGAGTGAGAGAGAGGGCTGGATATAAATATCCAGAAATTTATTTCAGTCGGTCCTGCACTATGGTAATTGCCTCCAATGGCCATGTGGGGCCCATTCTGGTTATTGGGGCTACCCTGATGGCCCCCTGACCCATTTAATTTATAGGATAGGTGCCCCATGGCCCGATGAAGGGCTGGACAAAGTTTGATGACAAATGGATGCGGAGTTTTATCGTAATGGTCTGATTTGCGATCAATGGTCACCGTTTTTCGATCGGGGGTCAACTTTGACAGACGAGTGCTTGAAAATATCTTCAACCTATGGTACAAATTTGGGTGGAATCTGACGATTGAGATGTCCTAATTTATTATTCTAAGTGGTGGGGCCATTTATTTTAAAATTCAGACTTTTGGCCAATGCTAAGGCGAGTTACACTTTACAAGTGCTGACTTAATGGCATGAATCGTCTGTTTTAAGGCGTCTTTTGGGTCCATTTCCCACGATGGACTACAAACCCAGTGAGATGGACATTACTCTATAATTTCGAAACTAGCGGCCTACTAACGAGCGGTCTAGAGCTTGTTCGGGTAATTGAGATATTTCTGGAATAAATTGGGTAGGGGGATTTCTTAGGCACAGTTTTTGATGTATGGATTAACTAAGTTCACAGTATGGCCTATTCGAAATTAGCGAAAATGGTGATTTGGTCGTGATCACCCTAAACTGTCAGTTTTAAGTTGAAAGAGTAACTGGGTTGATTTGGTCCATTAGTCAAGATCCGGGCCTTATCTGACTCGGCTTTGGGTAGATCTTTTAATTTAGTTACGATTATCTTAATTAATCAGTGGTAGGTCGGTTAGATTTGGGCCCTATGTGAACATATCATGGGGATAAATTTGATGTTTAAGTGATTGGTTGGGTTCATTGGTTTTCTACGGTTGATCAATTTCATTTATATGGTTCTTTATCGGTACCAGCCGCGTATAAGCTCACCTCGAGCGTCAATGGTCCGTAAGTGATAACATGGCTAGTTATAAAAAAAAAATTAAAGGATTTTTGACAAATCTAAAACAGCGAAAATTCGGGGTGTTACATACAGGGTATGGTGGAAAGCAATATTCTCAATGAGGGCTCATAAGGGGAAAATAGAAATGGGCTTAACAATGGGCTCTAGAGAGTTTGCAACGTGAACATTTAACCATCATTACTTCTAAAGTGCAGCCCACCTTAGATTCTAACTTACAATGGGGAATGGGCTTAGCAATGGGCCTTAGAGAGTTTACAATGTGGACATTTAACCACCATTGTCTCCTAGAATGTGGCCTGCTATAGAGACTATCTCATAATGGGGCCCATGACCCTTAAACTAGTTAGAAAAATGGATGGGCATCATAAACATTATCATATACATCATGGTGGGATCAACATCATAATTGGGCCTTGCACAAGAGTCTCATATATCACAAAGTGCCTCATCACATGGGCCTCACATACATCACAATGGGTCTCATCATATGGACCTCATCACATCACAATGGGCCTCATCCCATAGGCCTCATATACATCACAATGGGCCTCATCACATAAGCCTTATATACATCACAATGGGCCTCATCCCATAGGCCTCATATACATTACAGTGGGTCTCATCACAGGGGACTTATATACATCACAATGAGCCTCACCACATAGGCCTTATACACATCACAATTGGCCTCGTACAAGGGCCTCACATACATCACATTGGGCCTCATCACATGGGCCTCATGTACATCACAGTGGGCCTCATACAAGGGCCTCACATACATCTCCTTAGGCCTCATCACATGGAAGGTAAGGCCCATACAAGATAGCCCATACTAGATGGCCCACTTAAGGTTTTGAGCCCAACAACACCTGAGAGATATTTTTCAGAGTTTAGATACTGCATGAAATGCTTTGGGAAGATGGTGGACCCCACTGACGTGGCCCCACATAAATTTTACATCAAACAGATTTTTGTACAAAGTTGGTTCTGGACCATTTTAGAGTCAAATTCATGATCATGTGGGGCCTACATATGGTGAAATAGAATAACCACCTGGTAGTTTTATGTATGAGCTTTACAAATTATAAGGTAGGCTTCATTGGTTGGGTGAGTGCAATTTACAGTGATGGTCCAACCATGGGTAATTGGAGAAACTGTGCAGGAAATATAGTGCAGAATTAGTTTTGACCCAATTTTAAGTAAATCCCATGATCACAAGGGACCACATTTCAGTGTGCCGTTAGGTGCCCTTGGTTGTACTATATATGCACTTAAAAAATTATAAGTTGAGACCAACTGGTTGTGCACACGTAATTAATATTTGGTATAGGGCCAAATATAGGCACTTTGATTTTCTACACATAATTTTTCTGCACAACCATGCCAGACCACATTTTGGGATCCACTCCCTGATCATGTGGGGTCTGATTTGGCCCAATTAAAATATTATTTATCTATTCATGAGTGTAGGTTAGAGGTTTCAAGTGATGGTCTACTCAAACCTCCAGCGTGGAGGCCCAAAGTTGGTACAAAACACAAATAATCAGACAGTTTTCGAAAATGGAGTCTGTCACAACTTATGGCCCAATTTCCAAACACTTAGGGATCATTCATGAGAAAAAGGTGGGACATTCCAGCTCACTTATATAAGGATTAAACATCCTCCAAAGTGGGACCTTTAACTACAGCGTGTAGGGCCCACTACAAGGTGTCAAAGAGGCCTACATACAATACAGTTAAGTACTTAGAAAACTTTCAGCAAACAGAAAGTGTAAAACGAATGAAATAGATCCAATGGCAAGTGGGGCCCACATACTAACAAACCATAGGTAAGAGACACATGAAATATACATGGGTTCCCAGATTGGATGAACTAATAAAATGTATAAATCACAAGTGATGCCAAACCCAAGTGGGTTAATGAGAGGATAATTGTTATGTATAACATATATCCAACATATTCATCAAGTAACACGTGAAATATATATTGATGAAATCTCTATGATCAGATTCTTTGTTGGAAGATCCGATCCAATGAATGGTTTAGGAACAAGTCATTCAGGCCGTTTATGGGTTTCCAACCATAGAGAGCCTTAGATCCATCTGGACCACACATAGAAATTCAAGATTTATCCTTACAAAAGTATTTATCAGTTCAGAATTTTCTAAATTTATCATGAAAGAATCTGACCATAGGGACCATACGTATGATTATTAACTATCTCAAGTAAGTTAAGAGCAAATATCAAATACATCTGACTGTTGGAATCACGGATATGGCCCAAATAAGAATGGTCATAATAAGCTCCCAAATACATCTTTCGTAAGCTGTCCGAACTTCGATTGAGGCTTATTGTATACCATTGGAAAGCTGGTTCAATTTTCTACGAATCCAATGGAACACATATTCTTAATACATTCATTAAAAAACTTTAAAATGGGTCTATTTAGGCAAATCGAAATCCTACATGTGCTGCTGCCAAGTAAACTTAATGTTACAGATGATTGGCCCGTTGGATGGCTACGAACTTTGGTCCAGAATTAGTTCATATTCTGATTCATAATATCTCGAAGTTTCAACTCCGATCTTAGCATGGTTGATTTTATATGATTTTTAAAACTTGTTGTCCAGAAACAAAAAGCAGGATTACAAATGAAGGGTGTAGATATGATGTTCATCATGGTGGACCATACTGACATGGGCCACTTTGCTTACCACCATAGATATAAATACATGCACACAAGAACTTCACACCAGTGGGGCCCACACATATCAAGAAAATAAAAAGGGGAAGAAAGAGGAGGATGAGGAAGATGGAAGGAGGGGTGTAGACTCACTTCAATGGATGGATGGTTGGATGATGATGTGTGGTCCACTCCCTCTTGATCAATTGTGGGCCACACCTTAGCCCCACTCTCTCCCACTCTCTCTTAAAATCTCAAAATTTTCTAAGTATAGGAAAAGAATAAGTGCAAGAGAGCTCCTACTCTTATATAAGAAATTGGGGGTTGAGGTGGCAAAATGATGTGGTAAGTTCATGCGATCTCATTGGTGCTAAAAGTGAGGTGGAATGTGATGTATGGGATGGGTAATGGATGGATGAGGTGGATGGTGTTAAGCATGCATTGGCCAAGGTGGAAGAAATCTAGACATGCATTGGCTAATGGATGGATAAGATTATGGGTTGTAGGTGATGTATATTGGATGATGAAGTGGAGTGTTGTAATTGGTTGTTTGAAGTGATGTGGTACAAATCAAGACATGCATTGTGTAAGACACGTATCCTAGTCCATACCATTCCGTAGACTCTCGCGATCCTCTCTGTCGAATTTCGGTAACCCGCAACCTGTAATCGGCTTTTGCATGCGACCTTAAGTCGCATCCCATTGATCTGAGTCAGCTCGACCCGAGACTTATACCCTTGCGACTGCACCGTCGCCACGGTTCCAAAACCGTGACTCCAACGCCGATGCGATACCCAGGTCAGGAGTTGTGGCCCCGCATTTATTTCGAGAAAAATGCCGCAGGTTGTGAATCCCTAGAGAATCTCTATCCAAACATCACATCAATCAAGTTAAGTACATCCCATCACAACCCATCACTCACCCATCCCTCTCTCACCCAAAAGTCAACAACACCCATACCTATCCCATTCCCTTCTTACCAACAAGTCAACAAGCACCATACCCTTCATGTCATCTCTCCTTACAACACCACTCCTCTCTCTCTCATTTCTCACTCCATTACAAGCTACCAAAGAGAGGAAACGTCCAAGAGAGAGGAGAAGCTAGGTGTGGCCCACTCCCTACCACCCAATCTTCCCATCCAATCATCAAAACTTCATCATCAACCCTTAAAGAGAGAGCTTAGGAGCTTAGCATTCCAAGGGGCTAAAGAAGAAGATAATTGGTGGGTGTTTTTATAGGATTAAATTGTATTTTGATGATGGGTCAAGTGGAGCCTACCGATCGATGGTATGGATCTCACTTTGGACCCTAGGTGTGGCCGATGGCCCACCATGATTCTTAAGATCATCCCATGATGGGGCCATTCTCCATGGATCCCATCATGATGTTTATTTTTCCTACAGTAAGAAGGTCATTTAGACCTTGATCTTGTGGGTGGGAAAGAGATTTCCACCCTTGATTTTGTGATTGAGGGCCCATGTTTTGGGGCCCATCTTGATGTTTGTATAGTATTGCTTGGCCCACCTAGGAGAACTCATAGCAGTAAAGCTCCTCCATCACACACGTCGTTCTCTCTCTCTCTCTCTCTCTCTCTCTCTCTCTCTCTCTCTCTCCCTTCTCTGTTTGTGGCCCACCTGATGCATGAGTTTATCCATGCCTTCCACAAGCGGGATAACCTTACAACTCACCAAGCAGGGCCCACCCCGTTGACCTCCCAACAGTCCCCATTGCTGTCCATTTTGGACAGACCTTGGTGAAGGGAAATACAAATATAAACTTGAATCACATAAAGTGGGCCACATGTACGTGGACCCCACCCGATGTATGCGTTCCATCCATGCTTTCACCATCTAGCAAGGGACGGTGGAGCCCACGTGATGTGTGTGAATATCCACACCGTTCACAATCCAGACATGGACGATGGAACCTACTAATGTAAGTGATTCACCTACGCCGTCTAGTCCACTGGACGTGGACCCCCCACCTAACGTATGTATTATATCCACACCGTCCACCCAACTTCCCAGCTCATTCTAGGCATTGAGCCAAAAAATGAAGCCAATCTGAATCTCTAGCAGGCCACATCATAGAAAAAATGATAATTACTATTAAAACATGATAGGGCCCACTGTAATGTGTCTGCACATCAAAACATGCTGAATATTAGGCTTGTTGGGTCTGTCATGAGCCATAGAATCCAACAGATGAACTGGATAATCTTGGTATGGGCTCCACCTATGAAAAACCACAAGAAAATGAAAAAATAAAATAAAATAACAAAACAATAGGAGGCTAACGCTGTTGCTGTCAGCGTCCTGAGGACGCTACAGCAAGCAACGTCCAGCGTCCCAGTAGGTAGGGTCAGTGGGGCCCACCTCAGGCCCCATCATGCTGCATGTTGAACATCAACACTGTGCATTTGATGGGTCCCCTTTATATATCGGGTGCCCCCAAAAATCAGTCGTACACGGAACTCAGGTGGTCCACATTGCAAAAAAACAGCAGGAAGGTTGAATGTCTACCATTGAAACCCTTTTTGGGTTACAGAAGTTTTGGATCAATATGAAATTTGTTTTTTTTTTCTCTTAATTTAGGTCTTTATGACCTTATGTATAGATGGAATGGAAAATAAACGTTATGGTGGGCCCCATGTGGGACCCACTGATGTAAGTGTTTTACCCACACCGTCCCCACATGTGGACCCCACCATGATTTATGTACTTTATCCCACCGACCATCTAGACAGTGGGGACCACCTATATAGCTGTTGTTTGACGACAGCTAGTTCTGTGGGCCTGATCTTGAGATATGTGTTATATCTACACTGTCCATCTATCTGGACCACATGATGTATGTGATTCATCCGCACCGTCCAGATAGCATGGACGGTGGGGCTGCTGTGATGTACGTGTTTTATGCACACCGTCCATCCTAGGATGGTGGTACGTTGGCCACCACATTGTACGTGTTGTATCCACATTGTCCAGTCCAGCTGGACGTGGACCCCATCTACGTGGCCCACCATGATTTATGTATTTTATCCCCATCGTCTAGCAAGAGATGGTGGGATCCACCATTATGTATGTGTTTTGTACACACCGTCCAGCTGGGACGGTGCTGACTCACCCGATGTGTGTATTTTAATCCACACCATTCATCCATTTTCTGGATCGTGTGGCTAACCCGTGGGATCCACCATGATGTATGCTTTGATCCACACCTTCCGATCAAGAGGCCCACGTTGTTGCTGCCCTAATAATTAGGACCCACCTATTGTACCTGTGTGGCCCACCATGATGTGTGTTATGTGCACACTACCCATCCATTTCTTTGGGCAATGGGCTGCCTTATAAGGCCCATGTGATGTATTTGTGGCCTATTTGGTGAGTCCCAAATGATGTATTTGCGGCCCATATGATGGGGCCCAGTGTGATGTATGTGAGGCCTATGTGATGAGGCCCATTGTGATTGTCCCGTTATGATGTGTATTAGGCCCATGTGATGCGGCCCATTGTTATGTGTATAGGCACATGTGATGCAGCCCTTTGTGATGTATTTAAGGCCCAAGTATGAGGCCCAATGTGATCTATATGAGGCCCATGAGTGAGGCCCAATGCGATTTATATAAAGCCCTTATGTAAGGCCCAAGGTGATGTATATGAGGCCCAATTGTGATGTGTGATTCTACCAGGATGTATGTAATGATGTTTATAATGCCCATCCATGTTCCTAGTTGATATTAAATGGGTTATGCTTTGGGAGCAATGATGGTTTAATGTCCATGTTGTATGAGCAATGATGGTTAGATGTCCACATTGTAACTCTCCCTAGGGCCCATTGTTAGGCCGATTCTCATCTCCCCTTAATGGGCTAACCTAAACCATTGGGTCCCCCATTGATGATTATATTACCCATCTTTCCCTTGATCAGGCTATCCCAATCCGTTGGGCCCTCATTGGATAATGATGCTTTCCACCATACCCTGTAGGACCACCCAAGCCTTAGAGCCCATCTTGTGTTCATATTGAGCCTTCCATAGAAAATATGGCCCACCTTGTGCTTATTGGGCCCTTAGGAAGCCCAGATTGCTACGTGATGGAACGGGCAAGGAAGCCCACTCCTTGTTCTTAAGCCTATTCTTGATATGAGTAGGCCATCTAGGCCCATCATTGATATGAGGAGAGTGCATCGTCACCGTAGGTGGAAATATTGGTAGTATCAGGTTTGGTATTTACACTGTTGAGGACCGATCCCCGTGTTATGGATTAGATTTGTTGTCCTTCTATGAACCCCGCTATACATATAGACCGATTATCGATTACGACTATGATTGACATATGCACTGAGTATGTGTTAGCATAACATTGTGATTGTATGAGGCCCATTGTGACTATGTGAGGCCCATTGTGATCGTATAGGGCCCATTGTGTGATTGTATGAGGCCCATTGCGATTATATGAGGCTCACTGTGATTATATGAGGCCCATATGATTGTACGAGGCCCATTGTGATTATATGAGGCCCATTGTGATTGTATGAAGCCCCTTATATGTGCGAGGCCTAATTGTGATGTGTGAGACCTACCATGTATATGTGATTGTGTGCACGCCACTCGTTCATTATTACGAGCTATGGGTCGCCTTATACAGGCCCCCCATGATGTATGTGATTATAATCATACTTAGTATACTTCATGATACATACCCATACGCATCATTGGCATGCTTGTTATGAGGAGTGATTAAGCATATCATGTGCCGTTGGGCTGATTATTTATGGGACTCCCTGAGAGATGGAGTTGCCCTATATGAGCGCGCGATACGCGCAGGTTTGATGCATGACTGGATGGTATGACTCATACGTCTTGCATTTTGTGACATGATCATTTGGTGCCCTAGCGATATCAGGGTTGCGGCCTCCACGGGCATATCGTGGATGGACAGATGGGACACCGAAAATGTTTGGTTTGAGCATATGGGCACTTTGGATGTCTGTGAGTGAAAATCCCTCCCATGGCCAGGGGATGCTCCAACGTATAGACTGAGTAGAAGACATGGGTGCCGAGTGCCGATACCAGGAGGTCGTGCTTCCCACTGTGTCGTGATCGGTTGGGAGGGGGTGTGGCCTTACCCGCCTGAGGGAGTAGGCAATGTTAGGCTGAGTCTGACCAGCTTAAAGAATGGATCCGCTATCTACGAGCGGGGCCGATATTGACAGGCGGATGATGAGGTCTCCTCCACTTACCTAGTTGTGCGCTTGATGGGGCGGCGGGTGGTGTAGAGTGTATTAGACACCGGTGATGATTCCAAAGAAGTACGGTAGTGAGATGTGGACTTATTGAGCAGGAGTTGTATACTCAGCATTTTATTCATTCACTCATTCATTCACTATCCACTCGAGCTGGTAGTGTATAACTATTTTGATATGTGTACCTTCACAATAACCAGGATTTCGGTTGGGCGCACGACTAACCTGAGATTAGGAGTTTACCACATTGAGTCTAACTATCCAAATTTAGGTATGAGACTGGTTTGGATAGAAGTCCCTTGTGATAGACCCCATAGCTTACGATACTACGTACTATCATCCCGACTTCATACTCTAGTTTAGTCATTTCTTTCACACGCATATCGCATTACATCCTCAGCACTTAGCATTTAGTTTTCTATGCTTGTGTATTGCATAGCCTGAATAAGGCTGATGGTATTCGTGGCTCTTTAGAATTGCATATTGTATTGCATCCTCGATATATGATATTTGGCTCATTATGACTCCGCATTGCATAGCCAATTTGTATTATATACTCTGATATTAAATGATTTATAGCCTTGCCAGTATTTCACTTACACTGATATTTGCATGCTTGACACTTATCTTATACACACACGTACACCATCCTCTAAGCTTTCTATAAGCTTATGCACGAAGATGCGTTCAGGTGACGATAGGTCGCAATTGAGTTGAGGCAGGAGCGTGCGGCAGAGCTTCTGGAGCTTTTGGCATTTACGTTGTATTTTCCTTTCAACATTGTACTCGAATGTTTATATTAGTAGATATGTGGTGTTGATGTTGTCGTTTATGACTTCGTTATGCTCCATTACAAAAAAAATCATACTAAAAATCCTCCTTGTAGGATCTCAGGATCGGAGTCTGGCATATGGGCAAGAATGGGGTACTACGGAGGTTGTCGACACCAGATTCGGCGATTAAAAATTTTGTGAGCCCGATTTTCGGAGTTTAGGGTGTGACACATTGGATGCATGTATAGGATGAGGTGGACATGAGCCATGATTAGTTTCTAAGGCATGGGGAGCGAGCTAATGATGAGTTTTGGGATAAAATCTAATTTTGTCTTATATGTGCTAGGTTCTTATTTTATCATGTAGGAATTATCCTATTTGTTGGTAATTTCCATGTTCTAAAAGTGGGCTTTATGCCCACATGAGCTCAAGTCCAATGGGCCTAGCATAATAAAAGTTGCTTGTGTTATTGGATACATAATTTGGGTCGTACATTCGATGGGTTATATCTCACTAACAGAGCGTCGGATTGACACAGTTTTCACCATTGCTACCACAACGACGACGCGGTCCACATGATAATGGTCTCAAGGTCATCCAGAATAAATCACTTTCGTAAGTTTTCTAGGTGCACTAGGGTGCAGTGTATGGTTTATCAACGGTGCGAGTTAGGACACGCGTGCACACGAGCGATGTTGCAAAAGACCGAGATCCCACAGCCGGGGTGACGAGCCTCCCCGTAGTGATTGTGAGCAAGACTTTAAATGTCTTAAAAGTCTTCGTATGATTCAAATTATGGGAATGACGAATCCAAATGGGCCAAGGACCGCGAGAGCCATATGGCCATAGCCGCTAGAGCCATGTGATCGAATTAGGGCGATGATCTGACGGGGTATCTCGGTTTCCCCAACCTGCTAGATGAATGGACATAATAATCAACTCGGCTAACATTTACATGACATTGCATTGGTTACTTTGGGTAATTTGGCAGTCGTGGTCGCATTGAGAGAGTGTTTGTCGTTCGCGATCGTTAAATGTTGTCACTCGAGGGACTGCTGGTAGAAAGTAAATGTGTCATATCATTGAATCATGCATTTGCATTAACCAGAGTATTTAGGATTCTGTGGATGTATGCCTTTCACTAAATTTGCTCCTGAGTATGATAATTTGTGTAACTTATTATTAATGGTACCACTGAGTTAATCACTCACTCCCACTTTGGGACGGTGTTTTAAAACACCAACCAAAACCTGTCATAGATGTAGGGCCAATGGAGCTGAATGCGCTGGAGGATGTTGGCATGGATGATGAGGAGGAGCGAGCGTCTATCAGACTTTTGGCGGTTTCTTCTAGTTTATGTTTGGACGGTCGTGGGACATCGGCTAGGGCCCTAATCATTTTGAGATATTTATTTGGGTGAGACTATTTCCCTGTTTTGGATTTTCTTGGCACTGTATTTTGGATATTTTACATGTTTAGCTGCTTGTATTTACATTTTATGATATTCCCACGCTTTATAGTTTACTAAACTCCTCATTGCTTACGAATAAACCCAAATGCATTGGAATCTGGACCCCATTAGGGCATACGTGGCACCCGGGAATTCGGGAGCCGAGTTCCTACTCGGCCCCTAAAATTCGGGGTGTTAGAAGTATAGTAGTAATATCTCACACTATGTTGTTTAGATTAATTGTAGCATTTATCCTAGTTAGACATCCATATTTATCCCTTCTAGTAAAACGTATCGTCCTGAGCTCATTTCTTTTAAAACAGGCCTCGACTGCATTAGATGTAACTAGGAATGGCTTGTTATCAGCTAACACCAACTCAACATTATCCTAATTCCAAAAGATTATGAATTGGGAAAAGGATAACTTGATATATTAAAAAGAATGTATTCAGTCTCTCTCTAATAAAGCATTATAATTTAACGAAGTGTTGACCACGAAGAAAGTCGCCAACACCTTCTTGGTTCCCATAGTTAACTCAATGGGAAAGACATCATATGTTTGTGTTACCTCTCCAACAAAATTGATGAGTGTGACTTTGGTCGAAATTAGATCATCCGGATTTATTTTTTTTTCAATTTTACCACCATTTTGGCACAGAGGATATTCAAAGCCATGTTGTTGTCGACTAATACCCTAGTGACTGAACATCCCTCCAAGTGGACATAAATGTATAGCGGCTTCAGATGTTGAGTCATAGTGTGAGCATGCCTTTCTATTACTACTTTTTCAGAAGGTGTACATGGCTCAATAGTGATAGATGATATATGCTTGGTAAGGAGATATAATGTATAATTATAAGATGACCAAGTTCTTCTATTTCTCCTTCCATCTTACCAGGCTAAGATAGTATAAATTGAAAACTCAATGGTAAGGTAAGTACCATATTATAGTCCATTTTAACTGGTGAAAGCAATCCAAACTGTATTACAGAATTTGGATAGTCCCCCAAGTATTTCTGAATTCGATAAAAAATCAGTGTTTTCAATCATAAGTAAATCACTCATTGTCAGAACAACCTCTTTTTCATTAAGATGGGGCGAAGTTTCTTCCAATAATTTTGCATTTACGAGCAGTTCCTCAATTAGTAAATCATCACCTGAAAAACATTCGTTGCTAAGGTATTTGGCCTATCCTTTAGGATCAACACTTTCTTTATCAAGTTATTGGTTTTTCTTGACTGACTTATACAGAACATGTTCCATGGTCAGATCCACCATGTTCACAGGTATCTGTTCATACTCTGGCTGCAGAATCATTGGCATCAGTCGTGGTTGTATAGTCATTTTTTAAGGTTGATTCTTTGTAGCGGCCAACTACCTCTGCTTAACAGCATGTTGCCTTTGCCACTGTCGCTTCTAAGTGCGGGTCATTCCTTCTAGCACGATTAGGAACTTAGAGTGACTAGATCTCCTTTAACCTTCTTCCTAAGTAGGAAGAGGCCTGACCATCCTACACCGTAGCATTGGAGATGGTCGAAGACGGTCACTCTATTGGTGATAAGAGTCATTTTCCCTCCTCTGCGTGAACCAAGGTTTTATGTAGATATTCAATCAAGGAAATCGCATAATCGACTAAATTGGCCTTGCGTATTACTCGCACAAGTGCGGCCTATAATCATAGGCGATGTTTTGTTCAACCATATTACCGTACTCATAACCACTTGCGAAGGCATCCTAGAACCTTTACTGGATTATCGCACCTCAAACTAGTCATTATACGGCCCTATGTCAACTTTTTGTCGCAGTCGAACCAATTTTTGAGGATTGACCGTGGCCATGTTGATATCCACGTTAAGTGGAAATAGATCGGTGTTGATCTACATTACTTCTTTTTCATTCTCAAGAAATTTTAGCATTCCTTAGTCAATGCTATCTTCGATGACGTTCCTGAAAATGACACATTTGTTAGTGGGATGACAACGAGTTTTATGCCATTTGCAATACTTTATCTTTTTCAATTCTTCGATTATAGGCATTTTATGATTGATATGGATTTTAATAAATTTCACGGCCAACATTATATCAAAGATCCCATCGACCCAGGTAATATCAAATGTACATGCCCTTTGAGTTTTCTGTATGGCCGGCACAATTGCTTTTATTTTAACCAATGTCGAATAGATGAATGACTACTTAGCCACTACTCGCCCTGCTTCCACTTCATAGTTAGGATCATAATAGTACGTTCTGACTGACGAATTCTTCTCCCTCGTTCCCTCTTAAAGAAGAACTTCTTACCTGGATACCTTCCTAGTTAGATCATATAAATACGCAAACTCTGTTCTGATGAGCTTTTTAC
This sequence comes from Magnolia changhungtana, assembly GCA_030180095.1. Lineage (NCBI taxonomy): Eukaryota > Viridiplantae > Streptophyta > Magnoliopsida > Magnoliales > Magnoliaceae > Magnolia > Magnolia changhungtana. The sequence goes on along the minus strand of JASAUF010000653.1, from coordinate 9,636,944 downwards.
GGAGTTTGTATTCCAAACCGTCTTGGGCTAGTTGTATAAATTAAATTTTTGGTCGTGACTATTTTGCAGCGGCTTTTTGCTCTTTTAAACCGGACGATATAGTTTTCATATGATTCACTTGGCAACTGCTGAAAATGTGCAAAGTCGATCATATAAATTTTGCTATCCTTGTAGAAGAACTGTGTATGGAATCTCTCTTCCATTTTTTACGACATTTTAATAGAGTCTGGCAACAGATTAAAGTACCAAGTAAAAGCCATTGCAGTTAAAGAGTGGATAAACAGTTGTAATTTGTAATAATCATTATTGGTCAGTTCTTCACATTGCATAGTAAATTGACCTATGTGTTCTATGGTCGATTGACCAGTGTCACTTTTAAATAGTGAAGAATTAGGTTGGTAGTTTCTCGGCTATGGATGTTGCCGATCTATCTATTCAAGATAGGTTTTTTGATAGACGGAAGTGTTAGTACGACAAAAAACTTGGCCTATCACTTCTTAGACCAATTATAAAACTTGGCCGTGATATAAATGGTAAGGTTCGGCTATTGCATGTGGCTCAGGACCTACCAGATATTGTCCTCCATTGTGAGGAATATTCTTAAGGAAAGGCTGCCCTTGGGTATTCCTTGATTTTTGGCCTAAGGAATAAAATTCTTGTTCTCCCATTCAATTCATCTAAATCGAGTAGGTGGATGAAAATTCTGCATTTCCTATACTACAACAGCATTTATGTTCCGTTGTAAAAGAGGCACTGGCAGTCTGGTGCCAAATTCTGACAGAACTAGGCTCAATAGTTTGTTAAGGCACGACATGTATTCTTTCAACAAAAAATAGACATAGAACGGCCTATATTTCAGGGGTCGAACACAGATTGGATCCTTAATATTCTGTGTGTCGCTTTCGCTTTATGGAAGCGTGATTTATTTGTATGGTTACTTGAGTATCTAAACATTCATAAGAGCTAAGTTGAACAGTGTATATCATCTGAAACATAAGTGTATACAAAAAAAATCCCAACATGTACATCCACACAACCAACAAGTCACAGAGTCCACCCAGTTGGGAACTCAATATATATGTCCAAAAGGATGCCAAAGTATGTGACCGTATTAAAAATAACAATATAAAGACTCTAGCGATCAGACTGCGGTGAAGTACAATTGGTCATTTGTGAACTGAAAATTTGAGAACTCATTGGCGAGGTCTGCGTACTCCTCCACAAATGTATCCTTCTATAGGGTACTGACATTAATAAAATAATCTGGTTAATATTTTAAAACATTGTCTCAGGTGGGAGTGAGTTGTCATGCCCCAAACTCGAAAACCGGGCTCACAAAATTCCCGATCGTCGAATCCGGCGCCGACAGCCTCCATAGAACCCCATTCTCGGCTCCCAGCGCCCATACGCCAAGTTCCGATCCTGGGATGCTACAAGGAGGATTTCAACATCAGATTAGTTCGTAATAAGCATAACTAAAGGTATAACCCACAAACAATAACCAAAAACTCCATCACATTTCTACTATGATAAAAAACTTTACAAGTATAATGAGCATAAAGGGAAATACAATGATGATAGACAAAAAGCTCCAAAATGATCAGCTCTGCGCTCCTACCTCAGCGCTGCTGCTGTCCAACGTTACCTGCACGCAACGGTCATGCATAAGCTTATAGAAAGCTTAGAGGGTAGTGAAAGTGTGTGCGTAAGGTAGTAATGCAATAATGAAATATCAGAGTAATGCGAAACATGTTGGTGAATCCATGAATACCGTTAGCCGTACCAAGGCTATGCAATGCAAGGCATGAATGATGTCGGTCATACTAAGGCTATGTGATGCAAGATGCAAGTCAAGCATACAAACCCTCATCTAAGTCCACATATCAATACAGCTCAAATCTGGGATATCACCAGGGTCTAGTACACTCTAAACCAGATTGTCGCCCTATCGCGCGTAATAAGGTAAGTGAAAGAGACCTCACTACCCGCCTGCAAATATTGGGCTCGGCTCGTCGATAGCGGACCCATTCCTCGAGCTGGTCAAACTCAGCCTAGCATTGCCCCCTCCGCTAGGGCGGGTAAGGCTGTACCCTCTTCCAACCGACCACGACACAGTGGAAAGCGCAGCTGTCTGGTAATCAACAATCGGTGCTCCTGCACCCACTCGGTCTAAACATTGGAGCAACCTCTTGGTGCCATAAGGGTTTAGGGACTTTCACCCAGGGATATCTATAGCACCCCATGTAGAACATGATTTTCGGTATCCAATCCTGCCAACCACGATACACCTGTGGAAGCTACGACCGTGATGTCGCTAGGGCGTACGGTAACTATGTCACACAATACGAAATGCATGAATCACACTATCCAGTCATGCAGCAATCCTGCGCGTATCGTGCGCTCATGCGGGGCAACACCACCTGACCGGGAGCCCCCAGATAATCTGCCTGAAGGCAAATGCTATGATCAGTCACTCCTCATATCAAGCATACACATGATGCATATGATCATGAATCATGGAACTATACTAAACATGTTATATGGGATAGATGCCGTTCATAATGAAGATGGGCCTAGACGGCCTACAAGTATGGGCCTAACAATAGGCCCTAAGGAGAATCATAATGCGGACATTTAACCAACATTATTCTACAATGTGGACGTCAAACCAATATTGCTCCCAAGGCACGACCGTCATAACATCATTACACAAACCATGGTAGGGTCATATATTTTAATGGACTTGTGTACATCCAATTGGGCCTCGACCCATGGGCCTTAGATTCAAGAAATGGGCAAATGGGCCTCCTAAGATGGGCTTCATATATATCAAGGTGGGCCTAAACATATGGGCCGATCAAGTGGGTCGAGTCGAATAGACCGAATCAATCGGGCCAGGTCAAATGGGCCTCAGGTATTCAAATCGGGCCCACCCTCATATATTTGAGATTCGACCTATTCACAAGTTAACATAGAGATAGAGAGAGAAAGCTAAAGAGAGTGAGGTAGAGAGAGATAGAGAGAGTGAGAGAGAAAGCTAGAGAGAGAGGTGGAGAGAGACGTAGAGATAGAGAGAGGTAGAGAGAGATATAGAGAGAGGTAGAGAGAGAGAGTGAGAGAGAAAGCTAGAGAGAGGTAAAGAGAGACGTAGAGATAGAGAGAGAGAGGGCACATGGCTGCTCTCTCCTCACTTTCTCTCTACCTCTCTCTATATATCTCTCTCTAGCTCTCTCTATCTCTACGTCTCTCTCTCCCTCTCTCTCTAGCTTTCTCTCTCATTCTCTCTCTACCTCTCTCTCTCTCTCTCTCTAGCTCTCTCTTCCTATCTTATGTCTCTCTCTACCTCTCTCTCTAGCTTTCTCTCTCACTCTCTCTATCTCTCTCTACCTCTCTCTAGCTTTCTCTCTCTATATCTATCTCTCTATCTCTCTCTCTATCTTTATGTTAACTTGTGAATAGGTCGGATCTCGAATATATGAGGGTGGGCCCGATTTGATATACCTGAGGCCCATTTGACTCGGCCCATTTGACCTAGCCCGATTGATTCGGTCTATTAGACTCGACCCACTTGATCGGCCCATATGTTTAGGCCCACCTTGATATATATGAAGCCCATGTTAGGAAGCTCATTTGCCCATTTCTTGAACCTAAGGCCCATAGGTCGAGGCCCAATTAGATGTACACAAGTCCATTAAAATGTATGACCCTACCATGGTTTGTGTAAGGATGTTATGACGGCCATGCCTTGGGAGCAATGTTGGTTTGACGTCCACATTGTAGAATAATATTGGTTAAATGTCTGCATTATGATTCTCCTTAGGGCCCATTGTTAGGCCCATACTTGTAGGCTGTCTAGGCCCATCTTCATTATGAACGACATCTATCCCATATAACATGTTTAGTATAGTTCCATGATTTATGATCATACGCATCATGTGTATGCTTGATATGAGGAATGACTGATCATAGCATATGCCTTCGAGCAGATTGTCTAGGGGCTCCCGGTTAGGCGGTGTTGCCCCGCATGAGTGCATGATACGCGCAGGATTGCTGCATGACTGGATAGTGTGATTCATGCATTTCGCATTGTGTGATATGGTTACCGTACGCCCTAGCGACATCAGGGTCGTAGCCTCTACAGGTGTATCATGGTTAACAGGATTGGATACCTGAAATCATGTTCTACATGGGGTGCTATAGATATCCCTGGGTGAAAGTCCCTAAACCCTTATGGTACCAAGAGGTTGCTCCAACGTCTAGACCGAGTGGGTGCAGGAGCACCGATTACCGATTACCAGACAGCTGCGCTTTCCACTGTGTTGTGGTCGGTTGGAAGGGGGTGCGGCCTTACCCATCTGAGAGGAGGGGCAATGCTAGGCTAAGTTTGACCAGCTCGAGGAATGGGTCCACTATCGACGAGCCGAGTCCGATATTGGCAGGCGGATAGTAAGGTCTCTTCCACTTATCTTATTACGCACGATGGGGCGGCAATCTGGTTTAGAGTGTACTAGACCCCGGTGATATCCCAGATTTGAGCTGTATTGATATGTGGACTTAGATGAGAGTTTGTATGCTTGACTTGTATCGTGCATCGCATAGCCTTGGTATGGCCGACATCATTCATGCCTCGCATTACATATCCTTGGTACGACTAACGGTATTCATGGATTCACCAACATGTTCTGCATTACTCTGATATTTCATTATTGCATTACTACCTTGAGCACACACTTTCACCACCCTCTAAGCTTTCTATAAGCTTATGCATGACCATTACGTGCAGGTGACATTGGACAGCAGCAGCGCTGAGGCAGGAACCAGAGCTGATTATTTTGGAGCTTTTTGTCTATCATCATTGTATTTCCCTTTATGCTCATTGTACTTGTAAAGTTTTTGATCATAGTGGAAATGTGATGGAGTTTTTGGTTGTTGTTTGTGGGTTATGCTTATTACGAACTAATCTGATGTAGAAATCCTCTTTGTAGCATCCCAGGATCGGAACCTGGCGTATGGGCGCTGGGAGCCGAGAATGGGGTTCTACGGAGGCTGTCGGCGTCGGATTCAGCGATCGAGAATTTTGTGAGCCCAGTTTCTGAGTTTGGGGCGTGACAGAAGTTGGTATTAGAGCATAACTCAAGAATAACCAAGAACAATATTACATGACTGCTACGAGTTAGAATGATTGAGTCTTTAGTTCGGATAACTTAGTGATCTTTTATTACCGACCCTTAACGTGCGTACCTTCGAGAGTTTCCAAGTTGATAGGTGCCTTCGATCTTCCTGTAGGACATGGTGTGCCAGAGAGTGACCCGATCGACCCCCGCACTACCACTTGAGACTTCCGCACCACCGCCTAACACTGCCGCACTACCACCGACGATCCCCGCTCCACCACCAAAGATTCCTACTGCCCAGCATATGGATGCAGCTTCTCTACCTGAGTTTCTGACTGCCCAGCCTAGGGATGCAGCTCCTCTACTAGAGACCGGTGCGGATCCGACCGTATCCGTGAGTGCTTCCTAGTTACAGCAGATGTTGCAGGCTGTGACCGCTGCATATAGTGGCAGGGCAGGCACCCTGTTGTTTCACCAGAGCAGGCCGAGCAGGATTGCGCGAGCACCCTTCTTCGAGAGTTCCGACGACTCGATCCTCCGAGTTTCCAGGGTGAGCCAGACCCGACGGTAGCAGAGAGATGACGCTCCAATGTGGAGAAGATATTTAATACAATGGGATGCACAACCGAGCGACGAGTCCGATTAGCAGTATTCCTTCTCCATGGTGAGGCTGAGCACTGGTGGACATCAGTCTCCCGAGCAGTGGGCGCCGATTTTGTATGGACTTCAGAGGATTTTGTCGATCAATTTGACCGACAGTATTTTCCTGATCACATCCGACGACAGCGAGCGTTGGAGTTCGAGGCCTTGGTGCAGGGCGATATGATAGTGGCTCAGTATGCGGCTCATTTTGTAGCGCTGTCCAGATTTGCGCCTTACTTAGTAGATGAGGAGGAGTGGAGAGCCCGCCGATTCGAGGACGGTTTGCGTTACAGTCTTTGTGCCTGTGTTACTGGGCACGAGCTCCCGACTTTCGATGGAATGGTATGGAATGCACAGATTTTCGAGGCTGAGTGGGCCGGTTCTCAGTCTGATTGTGGTCAGAGTAGAGACCGGAAGAGGCACGTTCCTTCTGGTGACTTGCGGCAGCGTCGACCGCAGCAGCAGAGGTGCACAGGTCGCCAAGCCTTCCGAGCGCCAGCACCACCTCCGAGGCAGTTCACCGGCACCTGTTTTGGGTGCGGTGCGACGGGGCACCGTATGTGGGAGTGTCCCCGCCTCAAGAAGAAGAAGCGAGAGGCCCCACAAAGAAGAAGCAAAGAACCGAGAGGTCCACAGCGGCCTCCACTACAAGATGTGCAGAGAGACCCGACGGCGAAGAATGCGGCAAGAAATTTCCCCACCGAGGCCACCTCAAGAAGCTAAAGATCAAGACCACCTTCGAAACCACCGCAGCAGAGGCAGTAGTTTCGACTGCTCTCAACGACCCCAAAGAATGCAAGAAGACGTTCGAGGGGGATGACACCTCCCTGCATGCCTCAGATAGGTTCTACGCGGCTAAGCAGGATCCACAGTCATCTGGAGGGGTTGTCGAGGGTATGCTTTTAGTCTCAGCATGCGCTGCACGTATGTTGTTTGATTCTGGTGCATCGCATTCTTTTGTGGCTGAGAGTTTCTGCCGATCGACTGGCCTACCGTTGGAGTCTACTCATGAGAGTCTGTCAGTATCGACTCCCTTGGGAAGACTGCAGTGTTGGGCCGATTTTGCTCGTCTTGCCCCGTTCTAGTCGGGGGTACCTTTTTCCTGCCGATCTATTTGCATTACCGATGTCCGAGTTCGATGTCATTCTGGGCATGGATTGGCTTGCCAAGAATGGGGTTCTACGGAGGCTGTTGGTGCCAGATTCGGTGATCGAGAATTTTGTGAGCCTGGTTTCCGAGTTTGGGGCGTGACATGAGTGATCAACTCAATGCTACTATTATCCTAAGTTGCACATGTTATCAACACATTCAGGCATATGTAATGATAGTATCATAAAACAATTTGTTCCTAAATTGTTTCTTTAATGCATGGATGACATGATATGCAAATGCATAGCTCGGGATCAACAACAATTATATACTTTCTACTTCAATACTATTATCAACAAACAGTCGATCATATACGCAATGGTTGGCCCACAATATAACCCAACAATGTAATGGTATACATGGTTTAGCCAAGTAGTTATTATTTTCGGTTCAAACAATAAATTGGCAAAGATGGGATACCGCCGTTATATTGTGGGTCTTGACCCAGATCACATGGCTTGTTGTGGCATTAGATGGCTTCTTACCAACGTCTCTTAATCCAAAATTGAGTTTACTACCCAATGGTCCATGTAATTCAATTTGATGAAAGTAGGGTTCGTCACCCAAGGACAATCACAACTAGGGTAAGGGTTGTCACCAATGCCCCAAATGTGGAGAAGGCTCATCACCCCAAATCTATTAATAACACTGTTGGCTTGCGACCTTCATTAACGCTCAATGGTCACTATGGGGAGGCTCGCCACCCAATGTTTTTCCTACACGACGAGCTCGTCACCCAATATTTTATTGATATAGCAGGCATATCACCCCAACATAAGTCGACAGCTCAGACACGATGTCTCATACCACTATGCTCGACTCTTAAGTCTTGTCAGATTGGAACACACTAACAACTATGAATGGACTTCATTCAATAGTAACAGGTTATCCCAGGTTCTTTAGGGTGACATGCAATCACCTAACATAGAGCGATCGAGCCAAGTATTAGATTAATCTCATTGATTAAGGGAAAGCCTTGGATGAATCAGAATTAGGTGCAAAGCATCCCATGTAGTTTCGATTACTGTCAATCACTCAAGTTCCACCTAGGTCGACCATATAAGTCAGGAATGGCCAACCACAGTAGCCATCCTTTTCTCCAATGATTGGTTAGGCTCAATCTCACACCACAACCAACTTAACTTATCAACCACATAACAACAATAATATGCAATGTGCTAACATCAATGAATGTATTGATAACACAAGTGCATGAAATATGCCAAGACAATGTATATTACTAAACATCGTTTGACGTTAATAGTTTCTCATCATTAGCTATAATAGGGCTCTAAACAAAGGAAATATCACATTGAGCAAGCATTTCATCATACATGTTAACTATAAACATCAATAATATTAGGATTATAAAAAATAAAGTAGTTTAAATGTATTTGTCATGTGAATTTTCACTTAATCAAACGAGGTCATGGTCTATCACCCTATAGGGTTAATAAAAGGAAAATTAGGAGAATAGTCCACACCTTAAGGGGACTTTACCCAATTTAAGGCACTTTAGGGATAATGTTTGGGGAAAAAAATCACCAGTATCGATCCAAATGTCAAAACTATTATGAGAATTTTGAGATTTAACTTAAGAAGACTTAGATTAAAAAGAATGGCTCAATTAGGAAGTACGGCTCAATCTTTACCTCCGATTGTCGACAGAAAATCCAAAAGCAGCTAGGGCTTCGATCGAAGGGGAGAAGGTAAGAGGGTGAAAAAATCCTCTCAATTCATACATACCTTCACTCTCTTTCTTTTTCTTTTTCTTTTTTTCTTTTCTCTCCTAAGGCACAAATTCGTATGGGGTAAAGGGGCTGCCCAAAATGGGCCTTTAATAGCACCAGACATAGTGCAAGTGGCCCTAATGGCCAGGTGTTAAGTATACTAACATTGTGGGAGATTATTTTTGAAAGTACGAGCTATAGATATCCTAAAGGAGGGGGGAGGGGGGGGGGGTGAATAAGACAATACAAAATATTTCGATACAATACGGAATAATAAAACAAATATACTCAATTACTTAGAGTATTGAATTCTTGATATCAAATAGTTAGTAGGACAACCTTCACCTAAAAGATTTAGGCAGAACAACATTATTTCACGACGTCTTTGAGATCAAAATATCAAACTTATCAAGAGACAATCAATCACAAAGAAAGCATATAAAGAATAAATCAATCACCATGATGCGTAAGGAGTTATAGTGGTTCAGTGCTTAACTCCACACCTACTCCACTCCTAAAATTACTACCCTCGTAATTTTGGCTTTCACTATTTAAGGTTTTTACTGGTTCACCTTAACAACCTTATACAGTTTATGTGATTTTCACAGGCTCACCACAATAAAACCCACTTTGTGATTTTTACTAGCTTACTACAAAACAACTCTTTTGAGATTTTTAAGCTATCTCAGAAAAATCCAAATAGAAATGAAAGTAAAATAATACTTATCTTCAATTGGCGAGTCGAAGATGTAACTGTTGCTTTGAATGCAGCTATCTTCTTTCTTAGGATATAGATGAAGCCGTGTATGTGTTCAACCCAAAAAGAATGTAGGGATCTAATATATTTTCAATGAAATGAACAATACCCTAATGCTGCAAAATCGATTATCTAAATCTCAAGTAGAGTATGAATTACCATATTAAAATAGTTTAAACAAACTTGAGAAATATAATAGAATTGGCTAAATTAAATATAAGAATTACCGATCAAATAGCTTAAGGAGGCTTAAACTTTCATTCTTTTCTTGGGAAGATGGATTTGTATTTTTCATTTTTTGAAAGAGTGAGAGAAAGCCTTTATTTATAGCCAAAGGTATTAGAAATTCAGCTGGCTCGATTTTAGGTTTGGTTAGCCAAATTCCAACGATTGCGTTCTAACGGATCTTCGAATTTTGTGAGATGAAATCTTTCAAAACTTCGGCTGGCCCAAGTCAAGATTCGACTGGCCGAATACATGGTTCGGATGACCGAATCTCAATGAGATCCGAAATCTTATCTCGCTGGAAACTTGACCGAACATCCTTCGAGCAAGCTGAGTGGACAAGTTCGGCTGGCTGAACCTAAGGTTGGACTGGCCGAACTTGCTTTGAAAATTTTTTGTCTTACTGTATACTTGCTCGAATAATGTTGGGTTTGCCGAAGGTAGTTAGGTTGACCTAACTTTAGTTTATTTTACTTAGAATAATATGTTATCATGATATTATATGAAATACACATAACCTAGGGTCAATATAAGGTAATACCACCTGATGATTGACATGTACAAAGTATTCTGATTTTCGAAACAAGTAAGGCTTTAAAGACTTGAGGTGTAGAGTCTTCCTTGAGATGTTAATCAAGTCTTTATGAGGTCTTCATGAGTTGTCGAAGCGTATCTTCATGAGTGCTTGTGCTCCTTTCAGGACTACGAAATTTGACAATCTTAATTGTGCTTAAGTATAAGCACTTACAATTTCCAACTAGTGGGGCTCCATAGGGAGGTGTGAAGGTCGATCTATGATATGGGATGAGTGTCCCTAATGGAGATCTACATATGGATATGATCGCTCCAACACTTGGATGCGTCGATTAACGGGTATGGTCCTAAGTCATTTTGATGGTTGCCGATCATTGATCGGAGCCGCGATTACACAGATATGTACACGGTATTAATTTAAGTCAATGTCCTTACTTTAATCTAAATTTAACAGTCTGGAAGCCATAACTTCGGCGAACACTAGACAGGAACACTTAAGTTCATAACTTTCCTAAGGACATTCGCACAACTCATGTGTTCGACTTGCAAGCCCAAGTTGAACGATTTGAGAAGTGATCTCGGCTCAACGTTTGTAATGGACATCAAGCCCGATAAGAATGTTTGTCTTAGCTAAGTTCATATGTACATTTCTAGAATGAGTTAAGATATGGGACTTCTCGTATACGACGATTAGTACTTGGCTTAGCTAAGTTCATAGCGCGATCTATCCACAATTAATGAAAATGGGTATTTGGTCCTAATTATGTTAAGTTCATCGATTATAGGGTAAATAGGGTACTCAGTCAAGTCCGTACAGTCTTCTGATAGTAACGCTCGTGGACGTACTAGGCTTAGAACGAAAATTTTACAGGATGTTACATCATCTAATTCAAACTCTTAGTTTGATTGATCATCCATTTGTTAAAAGTTTTAGCCTGAATTCGTGCTTGCTCAGCCTAAGCTCGTGACTACCCTGCAATATGCTAAATCCCCATTTGTATATCACGTAGCCTAGTTGACATTATCTCAAGATGATCAGTCCGAGATGAAGATGCCATATCCTAATTTGGAGGATTGGGCACTGGATTTGGTTATAGATTTAATAGCTCAGGTGCTAGCTACACCTAAATTTGCTCATATGGTAGATGAGGTTCATTAGCCTCAGAAGTATTACGAGTATTTCTTATGCTCATATTTTATTATTGCACTGGTATGTTTATCAATAATTTGGTGTCCTGATAGATGTGCCAAAAATTATTTGCACTTGATTTGTTTTTTATTACATGCTATTATGTGCGGGCGTGCCAGAACCAATTGTATGACTCGATTCAAACCGAACAACTTAACCCTAAGCGCCAATATATGCAAATACATAAAGTGCGATTGTATATGATTGAGTCCTAAGAAGATCGGTCACCTATTCAACCACGCGCAAGATAAATTTAATAAGATCATACAATTATTTGAGGGTGGGGTTCTTCCTCTGAAAATGAGTTACACATTGACTTCCATACAAAACGACTTTTATAAGCATAAACAATCAAACAAAAATGAAACACTTATTGTCATCATAGGGAGCAACTGAAAAATGCCTTTATGAAAGATGAATTGCTTGTATTGAAACCAGGAATATCCAATGTATGTGTGTAGACTTGAATTACAGCTAAAGATTACTACCAATGGATTACAATTAAAAATTACTGTGATTGAATTATTGCTACTCGTATGATAGACTTAAGTTATAATAAGGAAATATAATTTGATTGACTTGGTATGAGACGAGTTACTTTGTTGATTTCTCGACAATTTATAAATCTTTTGCGTGGTTATCTATCTAACATTTCTTTCTTTATTTAATGGTTATGGCGGCTAATTCGTCACCACATTAGCCTTTCAAATCCTTCGTTCTCTTCTTGAGACATCCTTCTCTTCTTGACCTGTCCTTTTAACAACTCTTTCTGTTGGACCACTTTCCCACCATTTGGATGCCTCAATTGTGTCCTGTTAAATGAGGTATATCATCAATTACTGCCTACTGTAATTTTATAAAAATCAGTAAAAATTATTTTAAATATCTCTAAAGATCTCGAGCATGACAACTGTTCTTTTCTAATTAGCTCTCTCAAGAATAGTAAAAAATAAGGTACAAGTAAAAAACAAGGCACAATAGGTCACGGATGGGAAAATTGTAGCAATCTCATTCATTAGAATTTTGGGTTGTAGAGCATGTAAAGTGGGCCCCACAGCTTGAACAGTTTGGATTAAAGCACATGTATGTCAAACATTCAGTACCTCATTCCTGCTTATAGACAGTCATGCTCAGCCACAACGCAATATACACGTATTTTCAGTTATGAGAAGTGGACCATGATACGGTAATCCAGACCATTGCTATGGTGGTGATAAACTATCACGGGCCGATTCATCGTAAAAATTTTGATATGCCGGTAGATTGTGATAGTTGATACACGGGCACTAAGAAATCGCATACATGCAATATAGAAAACTTAAATTAAACCTACTTTAGATGGATAATGGTTTAAAATATTGAACTAAACATCCAAGAAACTAAGTAGATTGATGGACATTTATTGGGTGGTTGAGATGAAAATTAGCCAGTGGTCCTAATTCAACATACAAGTGTTCACGAATCAGAGGTTGACATTGTTCAAAAAATCTGATCTTGGGTTGATGAATATCGACACTGGTCCTAAAGTTTGGATAGCTATTTCGAGTTAACATGTAACATGTGTACAATTTTCTAGTGCTTGCATATCAACCATCACACTGCTAAAGCATCAAATAAAATTCCCAAACAACAAGAGAAAAGCTTTGATACTCTAACAGTGTGTGTTGGATGATGATATACAGGCACTTAGATATTATTTATAAACTGCATATATTGGATTAAAATTGTTGATGCAAAAAACTGGTGGGTTTTCCTTTTACCTTCGAATACCTACCCAGGAAGAAGACAAAGGAGACCCTGGCTATAGCAGGAGACCCTCCGATGCTTAAGTCAGTGACTGTACAATATAGGAAGGGTTTTTTAAAAGAGTTTTCTGTGTACTTTTGAGCTTGGAGGTTCCTATTTTTATAGGAATGGGAGGGTCCCATCGTACAGGGATTCTCTTCCTGATATCATAGAGATTTGATTTTGGCCCTTTTTTTGTCTCCATCAGATCCCGAGATCATCAGGATCGGGGATCCTTTTACGAAATATTTGGGATAGCGTTTCATTTACACCGTCTTTCCCTTGCTCGGCCTTATTCTGACCGACTCTTATAACGAGTCAGTCTCGGTCGGCTTTAAGGATTAAGTTGTTCGCCATCTGTTGGACGAGATGGAATCGATCTGTAATCGACATCCTTTCTTACTTCGATAGCCGACCTTATAACTGACCCAATTAGGTCGGTTTTATGGTCGGTCATGTGGGTTCTAAGCTTCAGGCCTTAATTGACCCTTTTTAGATGCTGCTGCCTCGTTTACCGAGTCAACTTCTCGCATCTTATATGCTTCGCCTATGCTCATAACTTTATGAGTCTCGGTCGAGGTTCATCCTCTGCAATACGAGCTAAGTCTCTCCTTTAGGAATTTAGTTCACTTGCCTCAGTCGGGCTTGTTGCCTCGGATGTTCCTGGCAATGTCAGTAGAGTTGGTCCATTCCATAACCGGGTCTCCGAACTTGTCATATTTTTCCCCAACAGTAAGCCCCCTTACTCCTCGCATTGACTGCCTAGACGCTAAGGAGTAAAGAGTTTTGAGTCGGCTTGAACCAGAGACCGATATTATGATGGAACATTTAATGTTCATGTGTCGTCCTAAACATGCACTGATTCGTTGATCGAGGCCGCATGCGCGAGAAGGCGTCAGAACGCTCTTTCGGATAATGAGCTTTGGACGTGTGGCGAAGGCGACGTCTCCGTCAGTCGATACGTGCCACGTGTCGGGCGGGGGAGTCGAAACGTCCGTCGATACGACTCCTCCTTAAATGCCCTTGCCACGTGGCCGGGCTATATAAGGAGAAGCGGGACGCCTTTTCTCATTTTCGTGCGCTCTCCCTTCTTCCCTCACTCTCGTTTTCTCTACATTTTCCACCATTTTTACCTTTCCTCTCCGATTTTTATCCACGTTGCGTCCTTCCTCCCATCTCCGGTGAGTGCTAGTTCTCTCCCTCTCTCTCTCTCTCTCTTTTTTAATTCTCATAACAATGCAAGGTTCCTAGAGTCCCCGGGAGGGAGTTTCTGGTGATGAGGGCGGAGCGAGATATTTCTGAAATGTCTCGGGATCGCCCTCGTTGCTGGAGAAGATGACTGTTGGTGCCAACGCTGCCTTCCAGTACTCAGAGAGGGTAGTTGGGCCTTCGATCAAATGCCCTGCTTCTGTGGGTCCCTCTCGCGAAGGGGCGTCACTGACGACTGCCCCTAGCAGACCTAACCCTCCTGAGGAGGAAATGGAGGAAGAGGATGAGGAGATCGAGGAGGCCAGTGAGTCAATCCCCACACGGAGGTCGACGAGAGTTGCTGAGTCGGCGGCTGAGGGGGGAGAGGCAGGAGATGAGCAAAGGGTCCGATTCCCTCGGTTTTAACCAAAGCAGACTTGGATAAGATCAGGATCGGGTACCATGTCCCGAACTCGGTCATCCTTCGCCTTCCCCTGCCGAATGAATTGCCCCACCATCCTCTTGCTAGGATGGTTGCAATTTTTCAGGTCACTTTACAATGCGGCTTACGTCTGCCCCTCCAGAGCATTGCTAGGGATCTTCTTTCCCGACTCCAGATTGCGCTTGGGCAGATAGTTCCAAACGAGTGGAGGAACTTGTTTGGATGCTTGGTGTTGTGGGCTGAGACAGAGCAGCCCTCACTGACTATCGATGAGTTTCTCCATCTGTATTAAGTATGGCCGAATCCGCAGCAGTCTGGCTGGAACTTTTTGTGTACTTAGCGGAACAAGGGCGGGCTTTTGATTACTGACCCTCCTACCTTCAACAAGCACTAGAGAGATAGGTGGTTCTGGGCGTATGGTCGCTGAGAGACTGTCGAGCCAGGACTTTTTGAACCTCGCGTTCCTCGGGTGTTCTCCCAAGTAGGTGACTCGGCATGCACATTTTTCTTTTATCTCTTTACAATGTTGTGTCTTTTGAGTCTGACTGAATGTGTTTTGCAGATATCCCTGTGCACAGGCTGAAACTTGGAGCCGGCGCCTTAACGCGGATTAAGGATCTGAAGGCGTTGGATCCAGAGGAGCAGTCTTGGAAGAAACTTCTCCAGCTGGAGCGTCTTCTTCTCGCGGGTTTAGACTCGACCGTAACAGGTAACTTCTGGATGTTTGGTTACGTTTTCTTCGAATTTTATTTGACTCATCTTACTTTTTCTGATGCAGATATGGCTGAGGCAAGGCCTATTCTCCGTCCAGCTTCCAAGATGAAGGCCCCTTCACGGTCGGAGACTCGTCCTCCGAAGAGACCAAAGAAGCTCTCGAAGGCCAAGGGACAAGCCACACCGGCTGTCCCGACTGTAATAATCTCCGACTTGGAGGAAGGGGAGGAAGTGGCTGATGCGGTGGCTCCGAAGCATCAGGCCGCTCCCGAGCCCCAGGTGGCCCCTGAGTCAGGACCTGTTGTATAGCTGGTCCCGGAACAGAGGGAGGAGTAGAGGGGAGAGGGGAGATGACTCAACAGGAGGCGTTCTTTCAACGGGCTGTGTCGGACATGGTCCCTTAGGCGCTTTCCCATGGGAGTGGGAAAGAGTTCGCTGCCCTCTTCGAGGCTCTCGGGAGACAGACTCTCTCCCATGCTGCAAAGATTCTCCTCGAGGTAAGACTCGAACTTCTCACCCATCTTACTGATCCCTTCGGTTTTCATCTGACCTTGCCTTTTTCTTTTGCAGTTCTCTCCTTGTTTTCTCAGGGCTAGCAGGGATTTGGCCGAGGCTCAGAGTCGAGCGGCGGATGCTGAAGCTGCTCGGAAACGAGCAGCGGAGGCGGAAGCACAACTTGAAGCCACCATGGCTCGGGTTAGCTTATTGTCTGGCGAATTAAGGCTTGCCTGAAAGGACACCAAGGATGCCAAGGCCGAGTGTGCTCATGTGGCCTCGCCATTGAAAGAGGCACAGGAGGAGAGTCGCAAGCTCGTCAGGCTCATACCTCTTTAGAGGACAAGCTGGCTCGGCTTAAGACTGAGACTTGGGCTGCCATTGAGAAAGCCAAAGAAGAGGCCAGAGACCAGGTCGTAAAGGCCTTTCTTGAATCCCAAGAGTATCTAGAGGAACGAGATCGCTTGTATCAGGACGGTTACACCAAGTGTGTCGGATTGATGAATGAAGCTTTCCCCAACCTTGATCTTTCGGGATCTAACGAAGGTGCCTCCGGGTCCAAAGGTTCGGAGGCCGAGTCACCGAGTCCCGATGCCGATGCCGCGTACGGTATCGCAACACCCCCGAGGTCGCTCCCCGAGGCGGTGTCAGAGGTTGGTCCGAGTGGCGGCAGCAGCTGAGGCTAAGCCACCTCTTGAGTCGGCTCCTGATGAACCTTGGAGCTTCATTTTGGGTGTTAAACACTTCAAGCACGCCAAGATCCAAACACTTTAAGCACACCATGCTTATCTGCAACCGAGAGAGAACATTGCATGTCGTGGCTGACTCCTTTTTGCCCTTATCTTTATTTTTCCATTTATGTAATGCTGAAGCAGAATCTAATGTAACCTGATGTAACACCTGTACTGAATGAATATACTTGGTTTTCTCTTATTCATTTGACTTAGTTTACATGTCTTTCATTCTCTACTTAATTGACTCTTCCCGAACGCTCGATCGGCCAATCCTAAGGAAAATAGATCTTCAAGTGCTTGACATTCCAAGGATGGGGTAGCAATCGCCCGGTGAGATCTTCCAACCAATATGTCCCAAGTCGGATGGTACTTGAGACAACACATGGGCCTTCCCAATTGGGTCCCAATGTGACTGCACCAACTTCCTTAGTATTTAGGAACGTTTTTCAGAGGACCATGTCTCCCACTCGGAAGCGCCTAACCTTGACTCGGGCATTATAGAACCAAGTTACTTGGCATTGCTGAGCCATCACCTGTAGCTGAGCTTTTTCCCTTCGTTCTTCCACGAGATCGAGTCCGAGAGCTAGCAATTCTTCATTCTCTTGCTCGTTAAACAAGTTGACTCAGGCTGAAGGCAACCCGATTTCAACTGGAGTAACGGCTTCTGACCCATATGCAAGGGAGAAGGGAGTTTCTCCCGTGGTAGTTCAAACGGTGGTTCGATATGCCCATAGTATTTTAGGAAGTTCCTCAGCCCACGCTCCTTTAGCTCGGTCGAGTTTGGTTCGAAGATGCTGTTTAATGATCTTGTTGACTGCCTTGACTTGTCCATTCGTCTGAGGATGAAGGGGGAAGAGTAGACATTTCTGATTCTGAGATTATCGCACATCTTCCGATACAACTTATTATCGAACTGCTTCCCGTTGTCAGTGATAATGGTTCGAGGTATCTCAAATTGACAAATAATATTCTTCCAAACAAAGTCTGTGATTTTCTGTTTGGTTATCCTAGCCAATGACTCAGCCTCAGCCCATTTTATAAAATAATCTACTACAACAATGGTGAACTTGGTCTGACCTTTCCCTAATAGGAGTGGTCCGATGATGTCGATTCCCCACTGTGCGAATGGCCAAGGACAGGTAATAGGAGTTAGTTCCTCGAGAGGTTATCTTGGAATGGGCGCGAATCGTTGGCATTTTTCGTAACTTTGGAAGAGCTTACGAGCATTGTGTTGAGTAGTCAGCCAAAAGTACCCTTATCGTAAGATCTTATGCGTAAGTGACCGTCCTCCCTAGTGATTTCTACATATCCCTTCATGGATCTCTCGTAGTACATAATCGGCTTCATCGAGACCTAGGCACCGTAGCAAAGGAGCGAAGAATCCTTTCTTATACAATACCCCGTTAAGCATGGTGTAACGAGAGGCTCGGATCTTTAATCGTCGGGCCTCAGCACGATCTTCGGGCAACTTTCCACTACCGAGATATTGGACGATCGGATCGAGCAAAGTAGGTTCCGAAGCAATTGAGTGTACAGTTGAGCTAACCGGGTCATCGATACTCGGCTTAACAATGTACTCGATTGGAACGGACCTAGGTATATCGTCTTCGTCGACAGAGGTGAGTCTTGCCAGTAGATCAGCCTTAGCATTTTCTGTTCGAGGGATCCAAGTATAATACATAGTTAAAAACCATCGATCAACTCTTTGTCTTTCTTCATGTATGCTTTCAGCTGCTCTTTTCGTGTCTGATACACACCGGTGACTTGGTTGACGACCAACTGCGAGTCACTGAATACATTGAGATGAGTAACTCCCAATCTGGCTGCTAATCAGAGGCCAAGCAATAAGGCTTCATATTCTGTTGTATTGTTCGAGGCTTGAAATCCAAGTCTTAAGGCATGATGCATGTATGTTTGATCGGGAGTTTCCAAGATGACTCCTGCCCCGCTTGCCTTAGAGTTGGATGAGCCATCGACATATAGCTTCCAGGGGATTGGATCGGGCGAGGACTCGAGAGAAGCAGCTGTCGATTGTTCAGTTCCAAGCTCGGCAAATGGATCGGCTTGTGGTGTGACTTCAGCTATGAAATCAGCCACAACTTGTCCTTTTATCACTATTCTCAGCTTATATTGAATATCGAATTTGCTAAGCTCGATCGCCCATTTCGTTAGTTAGCCGGAAGCTTCCGGTTTTTGAAGGATCTGATGCAGTGGGAGGTCGGTCATAACGACAATAGTATGAGCTTGAAAGTATGATCTTAGTCGTCGCGCGGAGACAACTAGGACCAGGGCCACCTTCTCCAGAGGCGGATATCTTGTTTCTGCTGGTAAAAATACTTTGTTGACGTAATACACTGGCAATTGCTTTCCTTCATGCTCGCGTATCAGGGCCGAACTTACGGCTGCATCGGAAACTACCAGGTACAATAGCAATGCTTCTCCAGGCTCAAGTTTCGATAAGACAGGTGGAGATCCGAGGTACGACTTTAACTGATGGAACGCTGCATCATACTCTTCCGTCCATCTACCGTTTACCAGCCCTTAAGTTGTTTGAAAAAAGGGAGACACTTATCGATAACCTGGGAAAGGAAGCGGTTGAGTGCGGCTACTCGTCCAGTCAGCCTCTGTATATCCTTGATCATCTTTGGGGATTCCATGTTGAGCAATGCTTTAATTTTTTTTGGATTTGCCTCGATTCTTCGTTGGCTGACCAAAAATCCTAGAAATTTACTCGAGCTGACCCCGAAGGCACACTTGCTCGGATTTAGCTTCATCTGGTATTTGCGAAGAATGATAAATATTTCCTCTAAGTCGCCAATATGATCGGTCGCGTGTATACTTTTGACGAACATGTCATTAATGTAACTTTCGTAGTTCGGCCGATCTGCCAAGCGAACATTTATTCATCAACCGTTGGTACGTTGCTCTTGCATTCTTTAGACCAAATGGCATCACACGGTAACAATAAAGTCATTTGTTGGTGACAAAGGTAGTCTTAGATTTATTAGATTGATGCATGACAATTTGATTGTATCCAGAATAAGTGTCCATAAAACTGAGAAGTTCATGTCCGGCCGTGCTATCCACCAGTTGATTGATCCTTGTAGCAGGCTTTGTTTAAGTCAGTATAATCAATACAGACTTGCCACTTTCCATTAGCTTTCTTAACGAGTACGACATTAGCTATCCATTACGGGTAGTATATCTCCTCGATAAACTTAGCCTTGAGGAGCTTATTAACTTCTTCTTCAATGATGTCGTACCTTTCAGGGCTGAGCGGACGTCGCTTCTATCGGATCGACCGGTAGATCGGATCGATGTTGAGTCGGTGAGTCATTACTGAGGGATCGATCCCTGACATGTCTTCGTGACTCCACGCAAATACATCAGCATATCGTCAGAGTAGTAATATCGGCTTGTCTTTCAAAGGCGACTGTAGAGACGAGCCAATCTGTACTATTTTGAACTCGTCTGTCTCGACCAAGGGTACCGGGATAAGGTCCTCTACCGGTTGTCCTCGCTCATATGTCTCGGCTCGAGAGTCCAGTGATTCAATCGTGCTTACTTCGACTGGAGCGTTTACGGCTGTTGCATAACAGCGCCGCGAGTCCTGTTGATTGCCTTTCATGACTCCTACTCTTGACTCAGTCGGAAATTTCATGGAGAGATGGTATGTTGATAACATAGCTTGAAGAAGACTCAGAGAGAGTCGGTCGAGTATTGGTTGTAGACCGATGGTTGGTTGACTATTAAGAAGTCGACCATTACTATCGCTCGGTGCGGAGAGTTACCAGCAGTAAGTGGCAAGGATATAACTCCTTCGGGGAGTACTCATCCACCCGAGAATCCGATCAATGGGGTAAGAACAGGCCGTAAAGCCGATCGTTCTACACCCATTTTGTCGAACGCTTGAGTGAACAACACGTCCGCGGAAGACCTTGTATCGACCAGAATGCAGAACACTTTGCGGTTAGCTATCGTGACGGTGACTATTAACGCATTATCATGCGGATGATAAATGCCCCGAGCGTCTTAATCGGTGAACGATATGCAGTATTTTTCTTTTTTCTTATCCTTCGAAAGTCGAGCCAAGATTAGAACTTCGAACTCGGGCTGACCAATGCTCCTGGCATAGTTTTTTCGAGCATTGTTTGAGTCGCTTCTGCCTCGGGGACCATCGACAATAGTTCGAATTTCCTCTATGGGTCGGTTGTCATTTGGGCGTTCTTCTGTTGTCCCGGTTCTCTCAACATGCTCTCTAAGACGTCCTTCTCGGATGAGTCGCTCGATCTCTTCTTTCAGGTGGTAGCAGTCACTCGTGTTATGCCCATGATTGCGATGGTAATGACAATACTTGTTTTTGCTCCGTCAGTTCGGGTTGCTTCGAAGCCTATCTAGCCAGTTGACGAATCGTTTGTCCTTAATTTCCATCAAAACCTGCTCTTGCGCTTATTGAGAGGGGTATACGTCGAAAACTTACGGTCTGGCCGTTTATCCGACTTATGCTCATTACGTGTTCAATCATCTTTACGCTTCTTCCTGTTGGCCGAGTCAACTTCTTTTTTGGCTGACTCTTTGGCTGGGGCTTTTGCGTTCTGAGCGGCTTTGCGCAGGTTCCGAGTTTCTTTGGCATCTGCGTTCTTGTCTGACCGGGCCATGAATTCTGCCAGAGTCATCGGTGGGTTTTTATTTAGGGATGCCATAAACAGTTTGTCTCTGACACCTTGCATGATTGAATTGAGGGTTGTTTCGTCTAAATGTTTCCGGACTTGAAGTGACTCAAAGTCAAAGCGCTTGATATAATCTTTTAGCAATTCTCCCTCTTTTTGAACTATATTATTCAGGTGCGTGGGCGGCATCAACTTTTTCTTCCCACCAATGAAATTAGTAAGGAAAGCATCGCTAAGCTCCGCGAACGAGCTAACAGACTTCGGTTTCAACTGTTTGAACCAAAGCCGAGCTACATCGGCTAAAGTGAGGGAGAAGGCTCGGCACATCACTGCGTCCGAGGCATCATGCAGTTCTATGTACGTCCGGAAAGACTCGATATGTTCAGTTGGATCGGTTTTGCCGGTGAAGGGCGTAATTTGAGGAAGACGGAACCGTTCCGGTAACCAAGCTTGCATAATTTCTTCTATGAACGGAGAAGTTTTTGTCTCGGGCCTTGTTAGATGTGCATTGCGGCCTTGCTTCATGTCAGTGATTTCTTCCCGCACTTCCCTCCTGAAGTCCTGGAGGTCGGCTTTCCAGGGCTCGTCACTGTCAGCCATACCCTCAACCGGAGGCCTGTTACGCCTTCCCCAATCTATTTCGTGTCGTAGATCTAAGGTTGGTAGTGGGGCAGTCAGGGAATGAGCGGGCGTAGGCTCAGTCGGACCCTAGTGGTGACTCGGCTAAGGGACAGGTCGCGGAGCAGCAAGCTGAGGGTCGACAAATTGTTGCGGAACATTTGCTCAGCCATTATCATATTGAGGCAGAACTTGTTGGCGATGGATCTGCTCCAGCATCTGCTTCATATAGTTTAGGTCGGTTCTAAGCTCTTGGACTTCCTTATCTAACCAACTGTTTCCTCGGTTTCGTTGATTGTGCCTAGTTGAAGCGGATGTTGCTGGATGAGGGGCAGAACCTTGTCGATTATCGGGTTGGTTCTGAGCCCCTTGAGCTCCATTCGTACCCAGCGGACCTTCGAGGGTCAGCGGCTCAGTAACGATGACCTCAGTAGGCTCGTTTTGAGCAGTCCTTCTGGTTCTCGCCATTAAAACTCGCTTAAAGCTTAATGATAGAGCCTGAAAAATGACTTTTTGTATCGCTTTCCATAGACGACACTAATTTGTTGATGCAAAAAACTGGTAAGTCTTCCTTTTACCTTCGAATACCTGTACAGGAAGAAGACAAAGGAGACCCTGACTAGAGCAGGGGACCCTCTGATGCTTAAGTCAGTGATTGGACAGTATAGGAAGGGTTTTTTAGAAGAGTTTTTTGCGTACCTTTGAGCTTGGAGGTTCCTATTTTTATAAGAATGGGAGGGTCCCATCGTATAGGGATTCTCTTCCTGCTATCATGAAGATTTGATTTTGGCCCGTTTTTTTCTCCATTCGATTCCAAGATCATCGGGATCGGGGATCCTTTTACGAAATATTCAGGACAACGTTTCATTTACACTGTCTTTCCCTTGCTCGGCCTTGTTCTGACCGACTCTTATAACGAGTCAATCTCGGTCGGCTTTAAGGATTAAGTTGTTCGCCATCTGTTGGACGAGATGGAATCGATCCGTAATCGACATCCTTTCTTACTTCGATAGCCGACCTTATAACCGACCCAATTATGTCGGTTTTATGGTCGATCAGGTGGCTTCTAAGCTTCGGGCCTTAATCGGCCCTTTTTGGATGTCGCTGCCTCGTTTACTAGGTCAACTTCACGCATCTTATATGCTTCGCCTATGGCTCATGACTTTATGAGTCTCAGTTGAGGTTCATCCTCTGCAATACGAGCTAAATCTCTCCTTTAGGCATTCAGTTCACTTACCTAGGTTGGGCTTGTTGCCTCGGATGTTCCGGGCAATGTCAGTAGAGTTGGTTCATTCTATAACTGGGTCTCCGGACTTGTCATATTTTTTCCCAACAAAAATAATTTAAATAAAACTGTCCAAAATTTGGTTCCGAGTATAGATGTATCATGGACTAAAAATTAAGCTTGTTTGATCAATTTATTATCGGATTGGTGGACCTTTATTGGATGGTAATGAAAATCATCCGATGATCCTATTTCAATGAACAAATATTCATAAATCAGAGAGAATAGTATTCTTAATTTTTAAAACAAAATTTAGGTAACATAAATTAGAAAGAGCTATTTCCACAATTTAGTCGGTTTAATTCGAGTTAAAATATATGCCAAGTGTATATTTCATGACTACATGATTATCAAGCGTCATACGCAACCCGAGTATGAAATGACTCACCAAACCACGAAGGAGTTCGTTTTACGCGTCTGAGTCTCGTAGCATGTGTCGGCCCATGGGTGCTTACATAGTAAGATGCTCCCACGATTTGAACGGTCCATATTTCTTTTACTTAATAAATAAGATATAACCCCAAAATCATGACTCAGTGATTATCCTAACCTTGGATTTATTGAGTTGAATGTGATCCGTTAAAACTTTATTTTAATTTTTAAAGTTCAGACACTGATAATTATATTCAAACTTATATCATCAAATCTATTTTCTTCATATATCCGTTGTAGTTTAGAAATTATAACATGGACGGTTCGGATCACATGATAATCTAATTAGTGGGCCCCAGTGAGGCGACACATGAAAAGACTCTATGTCGCGACAGAGGCAAAAGCGAACCCAGTAGAATCTCCCTCCAAGCCCTTCGATTGCCTTCTTTCCCCATTCCTCCTCTCTCTCTCTCTCTCTCTTTCTCTCTCAATCGGAAAATTTCCAAAAATAAAAATAAAAATCCAAAACTTAACCGTTGTTTCCCGCCAAAAAGAGAAGAAGAGAAAGGAAGAGGAAGAAGAAGAAGAACGAAAGAAAGAAAGAAAAATCCAATGGCGAAAGACGATGACGAATTCCGAGGCGAGGTCGAAGAGCGCCTCATCAACGAGGAATACAAGATCTGGAAGAAGAACACGCCCTTCCTCTATGACCTCGTCATCACGCACGCCCTGGAATGGCCGTCGCTGACCGTGCAGTGGCTGCCGGGCCGCGAGGAGCCGCCGGGGAAGGACTACTCGGTGCAGAAGATGGTGCTAGGGACCCACACGTCGGAAAACGAGCCTAATTACCTGATGGTGGTCCAGGTGCAGCTGCCGCTTGAGGACGCGGAGAATGACGCCCGTCAGTATGATGACGACAGAGGCGAAGTTGGTGGTTTTGGATGCACCAACGGGAAGGTAATATCAGATTTTGATCTTCTTCTTCTTCTTTTCATTGAGATGTGTTTTGGTAAATAGGAAAGGGGTGGTTTTTTTTTTTTTTTTTGCGGGAGAGGATTATTTCATTTATTTATTTAGGAGTTGGGTTTTGTTGGATAGGGCAGGATTTGTTTTATTTATATGGTTTTTTACTTTTTTTGGGGGTGTTTCTGGAAATTGGTTTTGGCTGAGTGTGTTTGGTTGCCCCAAATATTATGAAATATCATGATTAATCGGTCTAGTTTGGTGTCAAATTTCATGATATTTCATGAAATTTGGTGCAACCAAACACACCCTTAGATATGAAGTAGGTGTTCTTAACTTTGGCATTAAAGATGAGTATGAGCTGCTGTGTGTTCCTCGTATTAACTCTCTCTCTCTCTCTCTCTCTCTCTCTCTCTCTCTCTCGATATACTTATGGGAATGCCTACAATTACGCACGAGGAGATATGCATTGGGTAGGTTTAGACATTAGAAGGTTGACACAATAGGATGGGATTCACATATGATAAGGATTATGCATACGTTAATCTCAACCATGCAGAGATCAGATCAAGATACTTCTGCTCCCCTGCAAGTAGGGATATCAATAATGCCCAACTTGCATAATGCCTTGTGAAACCTATGTTTCGCGATTGCCTTTGTAAAACAATCTGTCAAATGATCTTTGGTTCTCGCAAACAGAATCGAAATTGCCCTAACTTGAACTTTTTCTCTCACAAAGTGACAATCTTCTTTGATTTGTATGATTCTTTCATGAAACATGGG
This sequence comes from Magnolia changhungtana, assembly GCA_030180095.1. Taxonomy (NCBI): domain Eukaryota; kingdom Viridiplantae; phylum Streptophyta; class Magnoliopsida; order Magnoliales; family Magnoliaceae; genus Magnolia; species Magnolia changhungtana. The sequence continues at coordinate 9,611,555 of JASAUF010000653.1, read as the reverse complement.
AATTGATGCAATTTGAATAGCCACTTGATTGTCGAATAACATTTTTATTGGTTCTTGGATTGCGAGTTCCATGGCTTCAAGCAATGGTTTAATCTAACTCATAGCCTGTTTGCATCCATCACTCTACATTCAGCTTCAACAATAGAGCATGCTACCATGTTTTTCTGTTACTTCTACACAGGATTGGATTGGCACCAACTAAGGTATGCATAGAGGTGGCAACAGGCTAGCCGAACGCAGCCCCAATGACCTGGCCATAAACGGCCCCAGGGCTTGGGCCACTAAACTTGGCTTGAGGGCTGGGCTAGGGCTTAAAATCTATGCCCGCTGTTCAGGCTGGGCCCATTTCCCGAGTGTATACTGCATAGTATGTACTACATTAGGTATTAGTAACTTAGCCTATAGAATCCGTATGCTAGTGTATATAATAATATGAAGAACCTTAATACTCTGGTAGTGTGATCGATGATTCACATACAGTTAAACTGTCCAAATTGTGGACCCAACTTTATATCGTAAACAATATATTGATGCACATATTTAAGTCCATGAATTTGGTGGATGCTCGGGCGGTGCATATGCTTGGTTGATGATAATCTTATTCGACACAGGTGTCCCATTGAAAAACTTTAATTATCTGGAAGAGCATGATGGTTCATAAACACACCCACCACGCACCCACCAATTGTACACCATACACGTAGCATATGTGTAACTTATCTTTAACATAAAGGGCCAGCCCAAGCCTAGCCGTGGCCCCGGCCCTGGCCAAGCCTTAGCCTGACCCGGCTCTCTACTATGTTCAAATTGCAGTAACATTTCATCAGAACTCCTTTTCAATGAAACCTTAAAATATCTAAGGATTTTATCAAATTGCAGTAACATTTCATTGGAACTCCTTTTCAATGAAAACCCTTAAAATATCTTAGGATTTTATTTACGAGTTACGACATCCATATGAGCAAAACAAGGAATATGCATAAATTGACTGCGAAGAGCAATGGCTTGAGATATCTCTGGACGTGTAATGGTAAGATATATAAGTTGACATACTAGCCGATGGTACCGTTCAATATCTTTTATTGGCTTTCCTACTTTTACTTGAGCTGAACATTTCATCAACTGGCATATCAACGGGCTTAACAACTAATTTGCTTGTTTTCTAAGATATATCTTCTTTGTGAAATGAATGTACCTTCTTTTATGATGCAATCCCTACTCCTAAAAAATATTTTAATTTTTTGACTTCCTTCATATTAAATTAAGAATTGAGATAACTCTTTAGCCGTTTGATCGGTTGCGATCATTTCCCATGGCTATGACCATGATGTAGTCGACATATATTAAAACAACTGCTCTTCAAACTTTGTCTTCCTGACAGATAAAGTATAATTGGCATGGCTTGACAATAACTGAAGGCAACTTGAGCCGAAATTAGTTTTTGCAAGCAATTCTCTTAGTGATTGATTGTTTAAAGCCATATCTTGCCTTTCTCAGAATAAATAAATAAATAAATCTTGCCTTTCTTAGTTAACACACTGCTAGAGTATAGGACAATATGTATAGTTGTATATGTACAATTATACATACATAGATAGCCGTATGAATGGATGCATGTATATCTGTTAATATCTCTACAAATTTTCCACCTCTTCTATATATTCTTGTCATTCTCATCAATGGAAAACACAATATTCTTCAAAATGTAGTCCTAAAATATAACATGGTATCAAAGGCGTTCATCGCTCCTCTGTCCGTCATCAATACCCTCTATCTGATCTCAATCATCCGTTGTTCTTTCGCCAGATTTATCTTCTCCACAGTAGATCCTATTCCAATCCTAACATTGAACCCACCTCCACGTTTAACTGGCGTTCCGACCGCAGCTAACCCATCTACAATCCTAGACCATGAACCCACCAATACCAATACCATCCATCACATGAGTAGCCCTGATGCAACACCCAATCGCAGCACATTAGCATCGTCTACCGCACCCCTGTTGCTTCATCTAGCCTCATCTTTGACAACCCGCAAAAATAACACCTGGAATCAGACTTGATTTGATATAACCCGCCATCACCATCTTCTTCTTCAGCCAGCATCGTCTGCTGCCATTGTTTTTGGCAATCCACCACTGTGTTCTTGGTTTCTGGTAATCCACCACTGTGCACCATCTCTGCCTATTGTCATCATCATCGCAACCTACCACCACTACTGCTGATTTCGTCATAGGCCCGTCCTACCATCACTGCATTTCAGATCCAATGCCTAGACCCACCATTTGTTTAAGATTAAGCATCAGATCATCTCATATCCAGGAGCAGCACCTGCTCCAAAACCAAAACCCAAATCTAGATCTGGACCATTGTCCAACATTGTTTCCTGCACCTCCTCAGCTTGTTAGATTTTCTCCTCAAACGAATGCCATAGTCTTGTATTTGTCTGTGTTTTAAGTTTGTCCCTTGCTGCTATTGTCATGTTTGTTGTGCCCATGATTTGTAGGCCAGCGTTGTGCTGTATTATTACCCTCTTTTGAATAAAGATCATATTACTCTTTAAAAAAAAAGGTTGTCTGTCTGCTTGACCTACTGCAAGTCAACCAAATAGGCCCTAATTGAACACAAATCAAGAATCATTTTGTGGATTAGGACCCATTGCATTAAATACAATAAAAGAAGACCCAAAAAAAAAGTGATGGTGCACATCTTATAGCCATATAGCCTGGTTGATAAGGGCCAACGCAACCCTTTTGTTATAACACTGGTTTGGTCCCGCCCACCTATTTGGGTTTGCCCCTTTGCAGCCGCAAACCTGCAAATCATTTTCTTAATGTGGTAGTGGTGGAGAAGATGGAACACAAGCTATTTGGTTGGAAGAGCCGGTCTCTCTCCTTCGGGGTAGAATTATGCAGATTAAGTCAGCCTTGTAAAGCATGCCCCTATAATATATGTCATTATTCTGTGCCTGATGAGTATCATCCATAGGGTGGAGAGGGTGACTTTCTTTGGCAATATTCGGAATCGAAGCACAAATACCACTCAGTTAGCTAGGAAGAAGTTTACAAGATGAAGGAGGATGGGGTTTTGGGCATCAAGAGTCTCAAAGCCATGAATCTTGCTCTGCTGGGAAAATGGTGATGGAGATTCAGGGAGGAGGAAGAGCCTTTATGGAATCAGGTGATCCATAGCAAATGTGGCTCGGAGGAAGGTGGATGGTTCCCTTGGATGTCTGTGCGGTACAAAGCCTCTAGATTGTGGAAGTTGGGAGAAATTTGGACTAAGAAATTGATGACTGCCCATCTGCTGGATTGCATTCTGCGAATTCAAAATTGCCATATAGGGACCCGATATGATGCTTATAAGGGACTTTGCATCCTAGCTTTTGCTTGGCTTGTGGGCAAAAACGAGGTGCTGACGATTGACAATCTCAGGAAAATAAGGCTTCCTAGAACCAATCGCTGCCCTATGCGCCTTAGAGGAGAGAAGTCGGTGAACCATTTATTTTTCCACTACCCTTTCGCTTTTGTTGTGTTTGGGGTCCATTGAGCTGGATGGGGGTGAAATGTGTGATGCCATTTTCAATGGGGCAGTTGCTTAGGGCTTGGTATGGCAGATTGAAGGGTAGTAAGAGGAAGGTGTCTCTATGGTATTGACCGTGCTTGTGGTTCTTTGGGCAATCTGGGGAGAACACAATAATCCGACTTTCTGAGATAAGTCATGTCAGGTGACTGAGGTGGTGTTTCTTCTGAAGAGTTTGATTTTGGAATGAGCAGCTGTGGTGAAGATCCTTGGGTAATCATTGGGATTCTTTTGGGGTTTTCCAGGGTTTTCCATCTTGTTTGTATCTTGGATGATGCCTCTTCATCCTTTTGTATTGTTTTGTTTCTTCGATAAAATTTTCATAATCCTTCAAAAGAAAAAAGGCAAAAAGAAGAAGAAGAAAAGTGTAGCCGACCTAATGAGCGGCCTGCCCTGATTTTTGGGCTGGGCATGTTCACCTTGATCGGCACCAGGTGAGTGACCCAGATGTCTCATTCATCTTGCAGGTCGGCACATCTGCATGGAAGTTGGGACAACTCTATCTAACTCTGCAAGTACCTTTAGCAGTGCTCATTTGATAAATGACAATGACTTCTTTTTTTTTGTTGACAAATTATCTTCACTTTTTAACTACATTAATTGGTTGTCACATTTTGTCTCTGACCTAAAGCATTGACCATTCTACTCCGTTGTTTCATGCCTGCAATCTGTAGCTCCTGAAGTAGAAAAATTGTTCAGACCTCGTCCAAAAGTTTATGATGTATCTTATTTTGGGTACTGTCTAGTTGTGTAAGAGTTCGTCTAGCAAACATTTCAAAAACTCACAGAAATAACAACATGAAAAGGGTCATATGGCCCATGCTATCTCTTAACGGAGAACATCCAATGACCATCATCATTCTAGCATCCAAGGGATGCATATCTCCCAAAAGTAACACCTCCAATCCCAAGAGGTTTATTTCCATTCAATATCTCCATACTAAAGTTGCTTGTAGAATACATGAGTGGGGGAGGAACTGTCATCTGCTGAAATCTGATATCTCAGGGCAAAATGCTTAAGAAACATGTGATTCTAAAATGGGAGCTATTGCGTCGATATGAGGTTCCTATATCTCAGGTCAAAATGTTTTTATTTTGGATGGTCAGGTTGAAATGCTTATAAAATATGTGAGTCTAAAGTCGGAGCTGTTGCCTTGATATGAGATTCCATGAGCTAAATTCCAGGTGTTGGAATCTCAGAATCTAAAAAGTGATTCAACACACCAATTAGGAAAATATGCTCATCTTGTAGGGAGTTTCGCTAAGCCTACACACATGTACAAGACATGTACATGCCATTACAGGTGCTGGGGTGACTGATAGGTGCAATATCCAAGCTGTCCACTAGGCAGGTCCGACCTTGTAATTGTTCTCGTCTAAAAATAAATCTGGTCCACTTAGCAGGTAGGTGACAATGTTAGGAGCAATTAGATGGGTAAGAAAACTTAGCCAAGTTTTTTCTTTTCTGCCATACATTCGTTTTGTAACCTGTGTCCCACCTGACAAGTGGACCAACCTGATTCTTGGGGGAGAGCATCTACATAGTGGCATCCTCTTGTGGATGGATTGGATCTAGTACCACTGTGCTATGCTGGCAGGTGTAGCATGTACATGACCTGCTTTGTACACACGTCGGCTTAGTAGAGCTCCTTTCTAATCATATCAATGTCCATGGGTAGAAAAAGTGCACAAAGAACCGTAATGGGAGTTGATGAATGTGTTAAGAAAAAACAATTGAACAGAGCTTCATAGATTAGTTGTTGGTTTCTAGTGGGTTATATGTTCAGCTTATTGTATGTGCCATAAAGCAAGTTCACATACAGAGTGTAAGCTGGTATAGAAAAGAATAGAAGAGAAAAGAAAAGGAGAGAAGAAAGTTAAGAAAAGAGGAGAAGAATAAGGCTACACGCCCCCCCACTCTTTCTCCCTATATAGTTAAGTAAAGCAAAAATGGCAACAATACCCTTTATACAAAAAACAATATTCCCAACATATCCCAAGACCAAATAGGTGGGCTATAGGCCCATAACCACAACCGTTAACACTCCCCCTCAAGTCGGAGAATAAATGTCTTGCATGTCTAGCTTAGGGCATGTTTGGTCCATGGGATTAAATGGTATGGACTATGGAATTGTATAAGATGGGATTAACAACATTATTGCACAATGATTGCATGTCATGGAAATACCATGGTATTTTGGCCATCCAATCCCCATGTTTGGGATAAAATTCTTACCATGGGAAAAACACTGGATTAAGCAAAACCTCGTTTGGCGGACCATGGAATTGTAATCAATGAACTAAATTCACAATGGATGTCGGTCACCTGTACACATATATAACTAGAATGTCACATTTTAAGGGCATATATGGATGGATGACATAGATAAAACACATGCATTAATGTGGGGCCCACATGTGTAGTGAATTTCAAAATCCATGGAAATCCTGCATGGGACCAAATGCAATTCCATCCCACCTAATCCTGACCCTTCCCATCCTCCCCAAACGCCGGATGGAATTTGCACGGGACCAAATGCAATTCCATCCCACCTAATCCCATCTAATACTATGTGCCAAATGCCCCCTTAGAGACTAGTTTGTCGAACTGAGACTTTTCAAGAGCCTTGGTGAATAAATTTGCGACTTGATCGTGGGATAAAATATAAGGTATGTGGATCTCTCCTTGAATGAAATGACAATCAATCTCTATGCTTCGTTCTCTCATGAAACACTAGATTATTGGTAATATGTTTCTCAGCTTGATTGTCGTAATGTAATGACACTGGAACCTCTACTTCGAATCCTAATTCTTCGAGAAGAAACTTTAACCATATTAGTTCACAAGTTGTATGCGCCATTGCCCTGTATTCAGCTTCAACACTTGATCTAGCAACTACATTATGTTTCTTACTTCTCCAAGTAATCACATTACTACTTAGGAAGGTGTAGTAACCTATAGTCGACCTTCTATCACATCTTGACCCTGCATAATTTGCATATGAATAACCGGCTACCTGGAGATGGCCACGAGCCTTGTATAAGATATTCTTCCCATTTAAACATTTCAAATACGTGATAATTCTCGTAACTTTTAGTAGATGTGATGTTCTTGGACTTTATGAACTGGCTCACCACATTGACTGGGCATGCAATCTCAAGCCTTGTGATGGTCAAATAAATGAGCTTGCTAACAAGTATCTTGTACTTACCAGGGTCTTCTAACACTTCTCCTTTTTTGGGTTCAAGCTTGAGGTAAGGATCCATTGGTGTATTAACCAGTTTGGCACCCAACATACCTATCTCTTCTAATAACTTACAAACATATTTTCTTTGATATAAATTTATTCCAACTTTCGATCTTGCCACTTCAATGCCTAGAAAATATTGAGGAAGACTTAGATCTTTGATATAAAACTAAGTTTAAAGGTATGACTTCAACTTCTTAATACCCTCCAAGTCATCACCAGTCACCAATGTTGTCAGATCGCATATGCAATTGCATGCGATCGCACAATCGCATATGCCATGGCATATTTTTTTTCAAAAAAAAAAAAAAATCTAAAAAATCTTTAAAAAAAAAAAGAGGGAAAAACTTGTCTAATTAGTACACATGATTGGATTGGGTTATTTTACTTATTTCATTATAGTTTGAGTGTTTCATTAAGTGATATATTTAATTACTTATATTATATTATATAAATTTTAACAAAACAATCAACAAGTTACATTAAAAGATAACTAATTATTATAAACTTCGAATAAAGAAATTTTAATGATAAATGGATAACTTGAAACAACTTACAAGTTATAACTTACAACTTAATTTACAAAAAGTAAGCACAACTTATAAAATACAAAAAATAAACATAATTGAAATAATTGTAGAGAGATTAGAGTAAGAAAGAAAGAGGTGTAAGAGAGAAAGAGTACGAGATTTAGAGCTTTGGAGTAAAGAATAGTTAAAATGGAGGGGATATGAGTGCCTAATTATAGGCAAAAGTTCTTCAATTTGAAAAAATAAAAAATAAAAATAAAAATCTTTCGCTCTTGGCTATTGGGAAATATGCGATCGCATATGCAGTATGCGATCGCATATTTATCGCATATAAAAGTATGCCATGGCATACTTGCCAGGATCGCATATGCCATTATGGCATATGCGATTTGATCAATAGTATGCGCATATGCGATCGCATTTGATAACAATGCCAGTCACTATAATATCATCCATATACATAACAAGTTTTATATGGTGAGATGTAAAGTGCTTTGAAAAAACAAAGTGATCTACCATACTTCTTTTCAATCTAAACAACACAACCACATCACTGAACTTCTCAAACCATGCCCATGGTGATTGCTTCAGCCCATGTAAAGATTTGTTTAACTTGCATAATTTAGATGACTCTCCCTGAGCAACATGCCCAGGGGCTTCGTCCATGTAGATTTCCTCATGTAAATCTCCATGTAGGAATGTGTTCTTTACATCTAGCTAGAAAAGAGGCAAATCATGATTTACAATTATTGATAAAAGAACTCGAATCGAATTAAGTTTAGCTATTGTTGAAAATGTATCAAGATAATCTACTTTGTAAATCTGTGTATACCGCTTAGCAACTAGCCTGACTTTGTAACAATCAATTGATCCATCAGGTAAGAACATAACGGTGTACATCCATCTACACTTGATTGGAGTCTTACCTGATGGAAGATCAATCGGCTTTTAGGTATCATTAGAGTACATGGCTTCCATCTCTTCGTCCATAGCTTTTTTCCAATTTTCATTAGACAATGCCTCATGGACAGACGTAAGAATGGGTACAACAGAAAAGGTAAGGGCAAACTTATGATAATTTGTAGACAAATGGGTGAGAGTAACAAAATTAGAGATGAGATGAGTAACACATGAACGTTTACCTTTTGGGACAACAATAGGAAGATCATTGATAACCTTAGAAGACTCAAAAGAACTAATTATATTGGTAGCCTTTTTCCAATTTTCATCAAACAATGCCTCATGGATAGGCTTAGGAATGGGTACAACAGACAAGCTAAGGGCAAACTTGCGATAATTTGTAGACAAATGGGTAAGAGTAACAAAATTAGAGATGAGATAGAGTAACACAAGAACGTTTACCTTTTCGGACAACAATAGGAAGATCAATGGCAACCTTAGGAAACTCAAAATAACTAATAACCTAGGTAGGTGCAGTAGTCAATTATGTGGATTGAAAATGAATAGTTTGTAATGCTTGGTCTTTTCTTATTTTCTTGTAGCAAGTCTGTGTGAAATCCTTTTGAGGTGGCGATGGCATCTTAACATCAAAATCCTTTTGATCTGATATTCGGATCTAGAGATCATATCTTTCCTTCATGGCATGTCCAATTGGAAAGCTAGGTTTTTAGTTCTTAATCAATGCACAAAATAAAAATAAAAAATAAAATTTGAAAAATCACTTGAGAATTTGTGCTCAGCTGGATCATCTGACACCTTTTGCTTTAGACCTTAACTATTCGCAATTTCCTCTTTATGGGTAGCATGTGATATTGGGCTAAGGTGCAGCCTGGGGCTATGTTACCCTAGTACGACTACATGTATCGAGTAAGGCAAGGATCAGTTTTGGTAGACCCTTTGTTAATGCTGGAAGATATAGTGGGCTGTACAGTCATGCAGCCCATCTTTTCTCTTTTAGTGTATGTGCATGTGGCCCACCATGGTACATATAGTGGACCATGGTCTATTGGATGTGACCATACATATTGTGTTGCCCATATGGTCCACACTAATTGTTTGGGGTGGTGCTTTTTTATAGCACTAGAGGGCCATTTTAGTCTTTTCATTTCAATTTGTAATTGGGGCTTACTAACCGGGGGGGGCGCATGTTAACATGTTCCATCAACAATGTCACAAGTTGAATTTGTTGCCTAATTGGCACAATTCACTACAAATTCTATCTGATAATTCTGGAGCTCAAAATCCCAATAAATCTGGATTTCAAGTCTCGGGAAAGGGGGGTCTCTTACCCTGAATATCTGACGGGGTGACTCCTGATTTTTGGAGGATTGAAGTATCATACGTGTGGGGATTAACTATGTTGGAATGTGAGTGGTGTTCGGTAATTGAGCATGAACCTCCATTTGTGACTCTTGCTCATCCATATGTTTAGCAACTACCCATCCATATACTTCCTTTGCTTGCTTGCCCTTTGGGGTAGGGACTTGGGCTGGCATACCACTGCTGTGAGGGAGGTTGATGTCTGGTAGGCAGTCGATCGTAAAACATCTGTAATCAACCATTTATGAGCTGGCCGCAGCTGTAATATATTCAGGTAGAGAAGTGCTATCAAGACATGTGCTTCGTCGAAGTCCTATGAGGTGCCATTGTCACCAAGGATTTAAATAGAAGCTTTGGAGTGCGACTTGCCTGGGGATCGAAACAGTTGCAACTCATCTGTTTCGGTCCCGTATTGATTGGTTTTGATCTGTTATTGATCTGGAGACTCATTTCTGTTTGTACCGAAACTGATAGGAATTGAACAATACTGAGTTTGTTGAGTTGTATAGGATGATATTTGAATCAATGATCTTCACTGCGCATGTGGCAAACATGTATTGCGATCATAATTTGGTGGGTCGCTGTGCATTTTGCTTGATCAACTTGTTTTTGGCATGTGGCCCTTCCACATGGTAGCCCACTAAATAATCAGTCCTGATCACCATTGAAGTGCCACCCATACAGTAGGAGGTTGGAGACATCTTGAACTCCATGAACGCGCAGTTATCTTTTCAGGATTGGGTTTTGGTTTTCTAGATTTCACATGGAATGACATGCAAGTTGTAGCTCGACGATAGTGGGAACTGTCCAAACAATGGAGGCGTTGAAAATGCCATGATGGCTAAAATATTATTTTTATTATTTTTTAAATTTGTTTTGCAGGTTCAAATAATTCAGCAGATAAATCATGACGGAGAGGTTAACCGAGCTCGCTATATGCCTCAAAATCCTTTTTTCATCGCAACAAAGACAGTTAGTGCGGAGGTGTATGTTTTCGACTATAGAAATCATCAATCTAAGCCCCCTCTAGACGGTGCATGCAATCCTGATTTGAGGCTGAGAGGCCACAACACAGAAGGCTATGGTCTTTCTTGGAGTGTTTTCAAGCAGGGACATCTACTGAGTGGTTCTGATGATGCTCAAATATGCTTGTGGGACGTCAACACGACTCCTAAAAACAAGGTTCTCGAGGCTCAACAGATTTTTAAGGTAAATGTTCCAAGAGAAGGTCTCAAGTCCCACTGGTTGGACTCTTGAGTTACTGTCCACCCAGCGAATAACTTTCAACCTTTTATGTGTGTGCAAAATGAAACCCGTCCAATAGGCTGGCCCCATCATGAGGATAACCTTGTGCAAAAATCAGCCACATCCATTCATTGGGTGGACTACACTTGTATTTTGCTATTTATCGATAGCTAGGCATTTTTTTAATGGTGCGGTCCACCTGATAAGCATGTGGGGCTGATTTTTGCATTAGGTTATCCTCTTGATGGGCCTAATATAATGGAAAGGTTGGATGTCGTGCCTACTTAATAGGTTGGAAGTTATCCACTGGATGGACTGTAACTTGTGATCTAACCAGTTGGACTTGAGAACTTCTCGTGTTTCAAAAACTTCTCATATTTAATGTTTATAAGAGCTGTAAGTCTGGAAATGTGGACTCTGGTGTGACAATGTCAGATCAGCAGTCCGGATCACCTAACTACAGGTGACAGGCCACACATTTATGAAATCCTGTGTTTCAGCAAAAGTTATACAGTCACTGAGGCTCAGGATCCTATAAATCTTCTTCAGTTTAATACTGCAAAGAAGAATTATATGATCTTTGACATGTGGATATCACAGTGCCCTCAGGTTTTCAGTTTGTAGAAGTAAGGCCCATGGTTCTCTGTTCCAGACAATTGCCTGTTGGGACACACTGGACAGACTGTGCCCCAAAAAATTGCTTTGATAGGAAAAATCCCATCATTTCAGCATGTGGCCTGCAAATAGATTAAGAAGGAGATGGAACAATGGCCCACATTCAACTGAAAAGAGGACATAAGAGAGGCCCAAGATTGGTGGTGAGGAGCTTCCAATCCAGGATATGTTTGGACCTGCTTTATCCATTGGTTGGTTACATTATATCAACAGTTTGGATTGCTGAACACATGCCCTGCTTGTACAAACAGGAAATCTGAGCATATTATTATTCCTTCAAATGAATAGGAAAATGGAGGTGTTTTGATGTCATCAGCAGGCCCATGTAATTTGTGAGTACAGGTCCATGAAGGTGTTGTTGAAGATGTTGCATGGCATTTGAGGCATGAAAATCTGTTTGGTTCAGTGGGTGATGACCACCACCTACTTATATGGGATCTTCGATCGCCATCAGCAAACAAACCAAGCCAATCTGTAGTTGCTCATCAAGGTGAGGTGAGTGTCAAGATTTCCTGTTCTATAAGGAAGGACTTTCTTTTTACCACAGTACTTTATTTGTCGATGATGCATGTGCCACATAATGACATTGTTATCTTCAAATTGTGTCCATATATTTGTGATATGTATTTCAAATCTCAGCTTATTCTTCTAAATGCTATGTCACTAGTACATGAAGGGGGGTGGTGGTGTAAAACAACAAGAACAGAAAAACAAAACACAAACAAGAAAAGAAAACAAAGCAAAGCAAACAGGAAAAAGAGAGTTTTTTTTTTTATAAGAACAAACCCCCCAAAAAGAAACCCAAAAACGGAGCCCGGACCGACCCAAAGAACAACTCTGGTTATGGACACAATGATTGTTTCTGATGCAGGACAACTAACCACTTGCTCTAAAAGCTTAAACTGATAGAGCGTATCGAATCAATCCCTTAATCTCATAGCCTGGATCCCACTCATGGGTTAGGTCCTCGGACGAATCCCCCTCGTTGGCCCCACATCACATGGGTTTCGCCTCACATGAGGCACCCACCCGAAATGTGGGCATTAATCATTTCTAATGAGGAATCTCGAACACGAGAGCTCTCGCTCTGATATCACTTTGATGCAGGACAACTAACCACTTGCTCTAAAAGCTCGAACTGATAGTGTAGCGAATCAATACATTTACCTCATAGCCCGAGCCCCACATCCCATGGGGTAGGTCCTCGGCCGAACCCTCCTTGTGGGCCTCACATCACATGGGTTCCGCTTCACATGGGCCACCCACCCTGAGTGTGCTCCCTCATCCCACTGACCACCACACTCGAACTCGGTGTGAAAATGCCCTTGCCATTTAGGGCGACCAAGAGAGCCACCACCATTATCATGCCACAATCTAAAAAGACACTCAATAGACCTAGGCATCACCCAACACATGCTCGCCGCCCGAAGGATACCAGAACAAACCACCTTAGCGAAAGAGCAATGGATGAAAAGATTGTCAACAGACTCCTTAGCTCTCATACACAACAGGCACACATTAGGAAGGGCCATCGACTGCTTTCGAGGTTATCTGTGGTGAGAATTCTATTTCTCGCTGCTAACCAAGCGAATGCTGAGATCTTTAGAGGAGCCCCATACTTCCAAAGAAACGAGGTGTAGGGCTAATCTCCCTCCAGAATAGTCTGGGATACAATTTGTTAGGACTTGGTCGAAATCTGCTAGAGCTCTCAAAACAACAAACTAGCGAATCTTCAACACCCGGTGATGTCCATGGGACAAAAGGCATAACAGATCACCGAATTCACTATCAAACAGATCCCTCATGTAAGGAGAAACCCAAACGCCTCCTGAATCAGCTTGGAAACAATAGCTAGCAACCAAAATATTGGCCATAGGGCATAGACTAGCCAAAATAGGAAAGGAAAATCTAAGCATAGAATCACGACGTCAGATATCATCCCAAAACCTCACCTTAGAGCCCTCTCCCACAACAAAATTAAAATCGAAAAAAAAAAACCTTTGAGGCCACCTTCGCAGTAGCCTTCCAGATAGAAGAGGCATGGTAAAGGGAGGAATCCTTTGTCCACCAACCCATGGAGGTGGTGCGATACTCAGCAGCCACAATTTGTCTCCACGGACCCTACACCTCCACCTCAAAGCGCCACACCCATTTACCTAGTAAAGCTTCATTAATAGACTCCAAGCACCTGATCACGAACTTCTTTCCAATTCAAGAGATGCAATTTGATTTTAGAGGCCCCTTGCCAAAGAAAATCTATTCTCAGTTTGTTGATTCGATCAATAATGATGGGCACTGAAGCAACAATTGGCCCATGAAACAAGTTAAGGTACTCGTCTAAAAGATGGGGTTGGATTTCTTCTGTCAGCGGATTGGCTCCAACGGTTCCCCACGACAATTCAGCGTGCCCTCCCTAAGGTCACCTCGGATCAGAAGCCTATTGTTTTAGAAGTTGAAAATATCAATTGGGGCCCTCGTCCATTCAAGTTTGAATTAGCTTGGATGGAAGTGGATGGTTTTGAACAACTAGTTGCAAATTGGTGGGCTTCTTTCATAGTTGTTGGTTACGCTGGATATAAATTCAGCAGAAAACTCAAGATGCTTAAAGAAAAATTAAAGTGTTGGAAGAAAGAGGTCCTGGTGGGAAGAGAGAGAATTTGACAATATGGCTGAAGAGATTCATCAACTAAATTTGTTAGAAGAAAGTGGTTCCTTATCCCCGGAAGATGGATTGAAGAGGGAAGATCTGTCAACTTCTTATACAAGCAAAGCTAGAGAAGAGATTAAATTGCTGTAGAGATCGAGAGCGGTGTGGCTCAAGGAGGGCAACAAGAACACTTGATTTTTTCATAGCATCGCTAGTGCTACAGCTCAGAATAATAAAATCTCCTCCCTGGAAGTTGATGGGGTTTCTGTTACGAATAAGGATAACATATGTGAATCTATCGTGAACTTCATCTTCTTTTGGGAGAGAGGTGGGGGTAGCCGAGATTGGATAACCTCCAATTCATTCATCTCTTCAGAAGATGCAGCGAGTTTAGAAAGACCTTTTTCAGAGGAAGAGGTGAAAGCGGCCCTTGATTCTATGTGTGACAATAAGGTCCTGGGCCCTGAAAGCTTCCCTATGGCCTTTTTCCAAAAAAAATTTGGCATGTTGTGAAGGAAGACATCATCGATCTCATTGTTGAGTTCTCGGAGCAAGGCTGCCTATCTAAGAACCTTGGAGCTACATTCATTGCTCTAATCCCTAAGATTGAACGGGCTGAAAAATTATTTGACTATAGGTCGATTAGTCTCATCGGATGCCCCTATAGGTTGGTGCTAAGATTCTAGCCTCTAGATTCAAGGAGTTTCTCACCACGGTTATCTCGGAAAACAAGGTGCTTTTGTGAGAAGTAGGCAGATTTTAGACAATACGCTTATTGCTCATGAATGCATTGACTGCAGGGACGGAGAGAAGAAGAGCGGGCTAGTCTGTAAGCTAGACATCGAGAAGGCTTATGATCATGTAGACTGGGACTTTTTGGACTACATGCTCCATAGACTGGGGTGTGGTAGCAAGTGGAGGGACTGGATTGGTGCGTGTTTTCACTCCGCTTCCTTCTCTGTTCTTGTTAATGGCTCTCCTAAAGGTTTCTTCAGTGCATCTTGAGGTCTGAGGCAAGGAGATCCGATCTCCCCTTATTTGTTTGTAGTTGTTAGGGAAGCATTGAGTATGATGCTTCAAAAAGGAGAAGAGAATAGGCTATTTAAAGGGTTTCAAGGAACGAGAGAGGGAGAGCATTTTAGTCACCTGCAGTATGTTGATGACATGTTGCTTTTTTGCGATGCGAAGGTAGAGTCCGTGGATAATTTATGCAAAATTCTGGTATGTTTCGAAGGGGGCCTTGGGATTGAAAATTAAAGTCGCCAAAGCAAAGATGTTGGGAGTGCATATGGGAAAGGATGAATTAAGCCGCATGGATGGTACTTTCGATCTTCCGCTCTATATTGGGAAACCGCCTAAACATCTATGGGATAAAGTCATTGAGAGGATTGAATGGAAACTCACTGTGTGGAAAAGCCAATATCTCTCTCTGGGAGTCTGTTCACTCTCCTAAAGACTGCTTTCTTCATGTCTTTATTTAAGTGCCTAGTGGCGGTGCTGAATAAACTTGAAAGGTTAAGGAGGGACTTTCTTTGGAAAGGAAACAACTAGGGGAGGAAATTTCATCTTCTAAAGTGGGAGGACGTGTGCAAGCCAATCAAAGATGGAGGAGTTGGTTTGATACCTCTGGCAGACATGAATTTGGCCCTTATAGGTAAATGGATCTGGAGATTTGCGACCGAGCAGGGTAGATGATGGAGGGATATGGTGGCGCACAAATATGGTACTCATGAAGGTGGCTGGTTCGTTCCGACTTCTACCCTTTACAAAGCTTCAGGTTCCTGGAAAGCGATTGCGGCCATTGAACATATAGTTCGAAAAGGTATTTTTCTTAGTCTGGGAAATGGAAAACGCATTCGTTTTTGGGTTGTTAAATGGTTTGGTGACAGGACGCTTCAGGATTTGTTTCCTAAGGTGGCTCGCCTTGCGCCCAACCATTTTGTTGTTGTGGCTGAATGTTACACGATTGATGGGAGCTCAATTTCTTAGTCTCCTCCCCGTTGCAGGGATTCGACAGATGAGGAGTTTGATGAGGTTGTCGGTTTACTGTGCTTCTCAAAAAATCTCAAACCTAATGCTCACTCTGAGGATCATATCATTTGGGGTAAGCATTGTTCAGGGAAGTTTTCTGTCAAATCACTATGCAGACTGTTTGATAGTGGAACTGTCGAGCGAGCTGTTGACTCCCCACCCCTTTCATCATTGGTTCTACGGTGCCCTCCTAGGGTGGCAGTGTTTGTTTGGCTTATGGGTAGGAAGAGAATCCTAACCGTCGATAATCTTCAGAGGAGAGCCCTCATCCTTCCCATTGTTTGTTTCATGTGTACGGCAAAAGAGGAGACAATCGATCACCTTTTCATTCATTGTCCATTTGCAATTAAAGTGTGGGATCACTTCCTATTCTCCTTCAATATTAGTTGGGTGATGCTGGCATCTGTTGAGGAATTATTGTCGGCTTGGCACGGCGGAGGAGTTGGGAAAGCAAGCAAACCGGCGTGGAGGCTGACTATAATGGCGATCTTTTGGGTCATTTGGAGCTCTTGTAATGGTTGTTGTTTTCGTAATAAGTCAGAAAGTCATGTAGAAGTTATTGCTAGAGTTAATAGGCTTGTTTCGGATTAGGAGATGTATGCTTCTTAGCATTGTTGGTCTTCTTTTCTTTTTCTTTCTTTTCTTCTTTTCATTTTTTGTTGCTCTTTTTCGCTTTGTGTGTGTTCTAATAAAGTTTGGTAATCTTTCAAAATTTTGTTTTTTTGTTTTTTTGTCTGTTGTGGTTGCCATCATGAATGGAACATATTCTGAATATTACACTGATCAGACGATCTTCACAATCCAATTGCCTTTCAAAATGGATGGTTAAAAGAAAATGATTAGCAGTCCATACTGGGGTCAGTGATGTAGTCAGAATTGATGTGCTTACATGCCACATGCATGGTAGATGATGAGTCACCACCATTTAATAAATGACAGAAAGTGAACATGAGTGCCTAGCTCAACGGAATGAGTAAATCTTGTATTTCCCCATCTGCATCTGTGACGACATGATACAAGGGATTTCCTGATCCTCAAAAGTCCCATCTTCTACATACAAAGTTTTAAATGCATAATCTTCTCACTGCCGACTAGTTGGGATAAGGCTTAGATGACGATGACGATGGCAACGATTTTCTCAGTTTGTGGACAAGGGCAACTTAGTTGAGTTTCGCTTCATACACATGTGCATATGGACCTGCTGCTTATTTTCTGTATTTATTCATATTTGTATGTTACATTTACCTGGGTATGTATTCCAAGTTTTTATAACATACATCACTCAGTGTTATTAATTAACTGGATGGATGTGTTACTCAGATCATAGCTGGGACAAGGCTATGATGATGATGATGTATGGCTAGTCAACAGTTCAGGCTTTCTAGGGTTAAACACATCTGACACCAACGGGTTTGTGTTCGGGCATGCTTGTTTTTGTTAAGTCATGTTGAGAATATACTATGTTAGAAATTCTGAAGGGTCAGTTTCGTATGTTCTTGCAGAGCACCATGCTAGGATGATTTTATTTTCATTTATCGTGTGCTTATCTCTTGTTCTTGTTTATGGTGTTTTATCTCTTATAGCCATCTAATAAATAAATCATTGTGGGAGAGAGAATTCATCCTCTCATTCTCCATAACTCAAGTCTCTTTCATTTCTCTCTTCTATTTCTGTAAGGGCATGTTTGGATTGGAGGAATCCTTGGTGTGGGATTGAAAAATGGATATTTTATATTTATGTTACCTTTTTTGTTGTTTGGATAGTAAGAAAATAATGGATTCCACCAAGCATTCATTAGCCTTTTGCATAGTTTATATTCCCACAAACAAAATACGAGGTGGCTATTGTGAGAGGAATATGAGATTTCCACTATCTATCCTATAAATAAATAAATAAACCCTCTAAAAATGGATTCCTTGTTTTCATTGTTCCTTGGGAAATAATCATATTATGTCACGTTGTGAGAGGAATATGAGATTTCCACTATCTATCCTATAAATAAATAAATAAACTCTCTAAAAATGGATTCCTTGTTTTCATTGTTCCTCGGGAAATAATCATATTATGTCACGATTGAGATTTCCAATCCCACACCAACGATTCCTCCAATCTAAACATGCCCTAATATCATGTGTTAACATGATATCAAAGTGGGATTTGGGGTTAACTTCATTATCCCATCATATTCATCATCATACTGCCACAACTGTCTTCATCTTCGCAACATCAACACGCCATCGTCGCAATGCCGTCATCATCACAATGCCATGATCTCCATGCCTATGGTAGAATCCAGACATCATCTAAGCATCATCCATTTTTCATCTAGACATTGTCATGACTGTGCTATCCTCTTAGGGTTTGATGTTGTGTCACTTGTTGTAGATGATCCATCCCATGATGATTGGGAAAGCAGTAATCTAACAGTAACATCATGCCCCTATGGTCCATCCCATGATGATTGGGAAAGAAGTAATCTAACAGTAATATCATGCCCCTATGGTCCATCCCGTGATTATTGGGAAAGCGATAATCTAACAATGATGTCGTGGCACCTGACGTACTAATCCATCCGATGATGATTGGGAAAGCAATAATCTAACAATGATGTCATAACATATGCTGTAGATGAACCATACCATGTTGACAGTGGAAGAGACAATCAACTAGTGATAACATGGCATCTACCGTAGATGATCTTCCCCATGATAATCAGAAAAACAATAATCTAATAGTGATGTGATGCGTATTCGTGTTCGTGATACTTGGGACAAGCTAGCCATGTGGGTATCCATACTCTGACTTGAGGGAAAGTGTTGAGAATATAGTATGTTAGAAGTTCTAAATAGTGAGTTTTATGTTCTCGCGGAGCACCATACTGGTAGATTCTAATCTCATTTATTGTGTTCTTATCTTTGTTCTCATTTATGGTGTTCTTATTTGTTATTCTCGTTTATGTTGTTCTTATCTCTTGTAACCATCTGTTATAAATGAATCATTGTTAGAGTGATAATTGATTCTTTCATCCTCTCATTCTACATCATTCAATCTCTTTTATTTCTCTAATAACACGTGTTAACAAATCAAAGTGTGGATATGGAAAATGAAAATTAAATCTGTGGGCAATTGAAAACAGTGTGTTCCACAGGGAAAAATCTCATTTATTTTGCAGTGCAGTTTCCATGGATTCATGTAGAAATGTAAAAAGATCAACAGTCAAACGGTTGCTCACTAACACCTTTTTTGGACGACATTGATGGCCACATTCTTTGTGGATAATTTTGTAAATGGAAAATGGATTCCGCAACTTTTTGTTTTTCGCGAACAGGGGAAAAGTAGGATTATGCAGATATCATTTGTATTTCAAAAGTATTGCATAAAAACAAACATGCCCTAAGGGTTATGTTTGGGACTTCTCATTAAAAGTTCAACATAATTCACTACTGCCAAAAAGCAAGTGTGATATGTTCAGGACTTCTCCATACATAAGCTCCAAAAAGTTGACACACCTTCCGAGCACAAGTGCCAAAAAGTTGACACACACCTTACATGCACAAGTGCCAACCTGGCATGTGCTTATCGCTCATACCATGCAACAAGCTGGCCCCACCGACCACGGTGCAGATAACCTGGCCATATGGTGTATGTTGCATCTGGAGTGAAGCAAATTTTTAAATCCCTCATTTTTTTATACATTGTAGCTTGCCTCATGAGTTGACCAGCCTGATTTTTGGGGCCATCTCATCTAAATGTTTGGGGCCATCTGATTTGCAGTTTGGATGCCCCACAAGTTTCAGGTTTACGTGTGCGACTATGTCTAAAGGTGCCTGTGGGCTTAATGGAATTCTATTTCATTCGCCCGTATATTAGAAAATTGTTTGGTGCATACCCAAATATGAAATTTGGTGATGAGGTCTACCCTATTATGCTTTTGCTGTAGGTTAACTGCTTAGCATTCAATCCCTTCAATGAGTGGGTTGTAGCAACGGGTTCGAATGATAAAACTGTTAAGCTGTTTGACCTCCGCAAGATAAATACTGCTCTCTATACCTTTGATTGTCACAAGTAAGTGTTCTTATCGACATGTTTCATTCTTTTGTATATTTGGGCAATATTTCTATGATTATTTGAAAATTTTAAGGGGAATTTACACTAAAAGGAATGGTTTTGTGAAATAAATACAACTAAGGGAATAGACGAGGGAATTTTTTCCAAATTATTACAAATAAGCATTTCTGTTTACATTCATGCCCTCAATCTTAAATCATGCACATCCCCTGTGGGTGAGATATAGGCCATTTGTAAAGTGGGCCCCACTGTGGATTGTCTATAGCTCGAAAATCTCATGGATTAGATTATATTAGAAACAGAAAATCAGATGGCTAGGATCATTTGATCAATGAGATTTTGGAGGTAGGAACCATCTACCTTACACGCTCTTTATGAATGGTCCCGGTAGGGCCATGATTGTAGATTGAAATTGTCCCCTTTATTTGTAATTATTTTGAAACGTGTTTGTGTAAGTTCCCTTAGTCGTAATTATTTTGCATAATGGTTCCCCCTCTTCTTTGTAAACTCCCCTTTGTTTACTACCAAATATCTCACAACCTTGATTTTGTTGCGGTGAACCACAACAGAGATGAGGTTTTCCAAGTAGGATGGAGTCCGAAGAACGAGACAATATTAGCATCTTGCTGTCTTGGAAGGAGGCTCATGGTGTGGGATCTCAGCAGGTATTTTCCTGAATCTCACTTGTTGAAATCTATGACTTGATACTTAGTATGGACCAAAGTTTGCTAGCCCCATATGCACTATCTTTACACGAGTCATGCGTGCCAACCTGGCATTTGTGTGGTAGATCTGAGGTGCGGAAGATAGGTTTAGTTGCCTTATCCTTCTAACTAGATGCTGCTCTTGCTTCGATTGTGCTTCAGAATTGTGCTCCCACCACTGCTTCCTAGCTGTTTATACTTGCTAACATTTTGAAAACAGAAGCTTCCCCGCTCCCGCACTCGAATCTGTTGCATCACTTCATGCTTCGTCCACCTTCAAGTAGGTCCCAGTTTTTTTAAAACCAGACTGGACCGTACAGTTGAATTGGTTTGGTCCAAAATTGGACATGGGAATGGACCAGGTCAATCATCTGCTTGTAAAACCGGGTCAGTTGTTTCTCCTGCTTGGACTGGTCAGTTTGACCGTTTGCTTGTGAATTTTAAAATGAGTTGCAGGGTTTGAATCTATGACCAAATTTATACAAACCAAACTCATTACCAACTGTGCTACATCCATCTAGTTGCTTAGTTCATATAATTTTATTCATTTATAATTTCGTGGGTTGACCCTTTTGGACCAAAACACCCACAGTTTATGGTAATCAAGAGAGTTGTCTTTAAGACCAACTGCAAAAGTAGGCCTGCTTGAAAGTTGTTTGTAAAAAACAGACCTAATTTAACAGTCTGATCCATTCATTTGGTGGGTCACATGCGTATGATGAATGTGAACCATTGGCAATTTCTCTTAAATTGCACATCTTTTTGCTCAGTGCAGCCCACCTGTTGACTTGCCTATTTGCCAAGTCATCTACATCATTGTACCTCTGGTGCAACATTCAAATGTTTGACGTTTAAGGTCGGACAACTTGACCATGTGTAGAGTAAACTATTAACCATATGATAAAGGATGTATCGGTCAATATGAACCCTGTCTTGACTGGGGAGCGGATTAGGTGCAGCCCCAGCCTCAGCCAACACAGTATGGCCCTGACCGTGGGGCCCACCTTGATCTATGTATTGTAAATCCATGCTGTCCATCTGTTTTTCCAGCTCATTTTAGGGCATGAGCCCAAAAATGAAGCAGATCTAAATCTCAGGTGGACTACAACATAGGAAACAGTGGTAATTGAATGCTCACCATTAAATGCTTCTTAGGGCCCACTGTAATGTTTATTTGCCATCTAACCTGTTGATAAGGTCACAAAGACCGGGATGACGGGAAAAAACAAATATCAGCTTGATCCAAAACTTTTGTGACCCACGAGTAGTCATTAATGTTCAATTTTTAATGGTCAATCACCACTTTTTCCTGTGGTGTGGTCCACCTGAGATTTGGATCTGCTTCATTTTTGGGCTCATGCTCTAACATGAGCTGGCAAAACGGATGGACGGTGCATCCTGCCATCCACATTTTGTGGGATGGGTCAAACGGCTCCACCTCCACCAAATGTGCATGGGTTGGATTTCATTGCATTCAATTCACATTCTAGGGTACATCCAAACAGGCCCTTGTACTTGGGCATTCTTGGATACATCCCAAGGGTCTGTTTGGATGCATGATCTAATTGGATTGTGATTATGGGTCTAACAAAATTGTAATTTTATTAGAATTCATATTGATGTTGCTCTTGTTTTGTAGTTGAAACTTGAAAGGGATGTAGCAGCAATTTGAGAGCTGCTCCCTCAAAATGAATGCTAGAAAGCATCATTAGCTTTTTGTCAGTTCCTATTCATCAAACTGATTTTTTGCAATCCAATTAACTTTTTCATCCAAACACTGCCCAATATAAGTATATTCAAATCGTGTCTGTTCTGGCTGAAGAGCTGGTTTTCCTACAAAGTGTAGAAATCTAAATGGCAATCATGCGGAAAAGGAAAGTGATTCTTTTTTTTACAGGATCGACGAGCAGCAGACGCCAGAGGATGCTGAAGACGGCCCACCAGAGTTGCTGTTCATTCATGGTGGCCACACCAGCAAAATTTCAGATTTCTCATGGAATCCGTGCGAGGATTGGGTCGTTGCCAGCGTGGCCGAAGATAACATCCTTCAAATCTGGCAAATGGCTGAGAATATCTACCACGACGAAGATGATCTACCTGGTGATGAATCCACCAAGGCTCCATGATTATCGGTTTTTGTGACCACCAAGTGGGCAAAAAGTTCTGAAAAAAATATAGAAGAAAAATGAATTTCTTGTTTATGATACTTTTTAGGCTATACATTACAATTGAGGAATGTAGGGTAGAATAAGAAGGGGACCCTGATGCACCAAGCAGGCCTATGGGTTGGTGATCCAAACGGTTGATCTGATTGGGCCTGCCCTCAATTGGGGACCCCTAAAAAATATCCCAGTTTAAAGGTTCCTAACTCGGTGATCAGTGGCCTAAAACAGAAATTTTTTTTAGCATCAGCTCAGAAAAAGAACAAAAGATTGAATGGCTAGGATCAAATCTGGAAAGAGTTTTTTGGGTCATCTCCATACGATGGTGTGTATAAAGATCAACGTTCTGGATTACCACAGGCCTGTGGATGAACTGACTATGATTAGTGTTTTCTTCTAATTTTTGTAGGTGCTGCCTTGTCCATGGCTGATCTTTAGCTGTTTGTCTGATTTTATTTTATATTTAATTATGTATTTATCTGACTGTTTTTGTGGGCAGCAAAGCATGATTAGGGACTGATTAGTGAATGTAGTGAGCTACCAAATTAATATGGAATTTACGTTCTGGTACCTTTGTCAAAAAGGAGATTTCAAAATGCTACATCATTGATCATTTGGTTATCATTGACTGCCTTCTGTTGCAGCCGAGCAAATGGGTTGGTGGCTCTGGTGGGCCCTACCTTGATGTTTATGTAAAATTCAGGTGCGTCAGCCAATGTTAGGCCAAGGGCCCAAAAATGAGCTCCATCTGTAATTCAGGTGGACCACATGATTGGAAATAGTACAAGGCTATGCTTGCCATCCAAATTGTTTCCATTAGTGTGGCCCTAGTGAATCACAGATGGGTATGAATTTTTTGCCACAGGACAAGTTTTGTGTGAAATCTAATGGTTGGAGTGGATTTCATGTAATTACCATGGTGGGCCTTGTAAAAATCAAAGGTGCATAGTTTCTTTAGTGTGGCCCACTAGAGTTGCACATCAGCCTGATTTTGTCTCTGGCCTAACATGGGACTAAATGTCTAATGGTCAGAGTGGATCTTACGTAAACATCCAACTCTATTTTTTCTTAGTAATCTTTCAAAAGGGATGCGGGACTTGATTTTTGGCAGGGCCCACCATGATGTGCATGTGAAATCCACTCCAACCATTATATGCACAATCTCAGTTTCGGTGCAGAGTAAAAAAATCAGGCTGACTTAATTCAGGTGGGCCACAAATTTTTTTTTTATATGATCACTTACTGTGGTTTGTACATCGTTTGCTGGATCATCAACATTCAAGTCAAAAATTTAGGCGACTTGTGCATTATTTCTGGTCATGTGGCCCATCTGAATCATGGATGGGGGTAGTTTATGGGCTGTTGATCTAACATGAGTTGATGCACTCGCTGGTCAGGGTGAATTTTACGTAAACATCGTGGTGGGGCCCACCCAAGCAGCTACTTATTTGTGCGCAAGCCCACCTAACTGGCCTTAAAAGGAAGTGGTAGACTGAGTGAAAGATACCTCGTTTTAACACTGAGGTCTTGGTATCGATCCCTAGAGGGGGTGGCTAACAGTGAAGTGTGAACTGACAATGGGTGTACTAACCAGCTAACCAGAAAAAAAAAAAAAAAAAAAAAAAAAAAAAAAAAACTGACAATGGGTGTACTAACCAGCTAACAGAAAGGAAAAAAAAAAAGTAGTGGAATGATAATTATATTGATTGAGGCAGCTTTCTTGAAAACCTTTTCGAAAAAGATACCAGAGTGTAAATTACAAATTAATTAGGCAGTTGTTTGTAAAATTCCCAAAAAAAACCATGTTGTGGCCTGCCTAGAGGTGTACACGAACCTAGCTAGCTCGACTCAATTCAAAAAAGCTCAATTTGACTCGTTTCGAAGCTGAGTCGAGCTGATTTTTTTAGCTCGAAAATGAGTTTGACCTGGCCCCACCTCGACTCGACTCGACTCGGATCGAACCAGTTCTGACTCGGTTACTTTGATATTGATGTTGTTCACCAAGTGTTTGATGAAACGACTCAACGAAGAGTGGCTGATGGCAAGGAAGGTATGTATATGAAACCAATACCTTTTTTTCTTGATTTTTATGTTGCTTAGAAGGTGTTTGATAAAATACCTGTAAAATCATTGCCGCCGTCTCCAATACAGTGAGATTTTGAAGGTGCAGTCCAGGTGTTTGTGAAAATCCTGCATAGGCGAACTTGGCTCGAACTGGCCTGAGTTGTTGACTGAACCGAGCCGAGCTGGCCAGTCAGGCTTGAGGACCGAGCTGAGCCAAGTTCAAGCTGAGGTCAGCTAGTGGCCGAGCCAAGTCGAGCTGAGGCCAGCTCTACTCGATGTACACCCCTAGCCTGCCCAATAATTCCTGAAATCCACCTTTGCAGGAATAGCTTTTGCATTACTAGAATGGGTTGGGCTACGGTTAGCTAGGTCCTAAGTCCTAACAAGTTTTTGTTTACTAAAGGGGCCAAGATTTCTAGCCCAAGTCTGATGGGCAACCCATGACCTTTGATCCAAGCTTAACCGCTTTAGTAGACTCAAAGGGTGGACCTGGGCCAAGTAATACTTAGGCGTAAGTCCGTGCCTAACGGATCTGATTGTGAGGGCTGCTGATGCCATTTCGGGCTATAAATGGTCTGAGATGAGCTAGGATGAAAGCCTATGCTTGAGCCCCAACCAACCCAACCTAACCCAATAAACCTTTAGGGACCCTCAAGATGTTAGGAGTCAGGTGCTGCAAATCGGAGTAGAAATGGGCTCATAAGCTAAGCCCAACTAGGCTATGAACAGTGCATGGACCTGTTTTTAAGGCTTGTGGACTGAGCTTGGGTTGGCATGAATGGGCGATCAATTTCAGGTGGGCTTGGGCTTAAGTAGTTTTAGCTGGATCTGGCCTAGCCCAGCTTCATGTGTGCGTGGGTTCTATTATTCTAGATATAGTGGTCCAATTATCGGTTGGAGAATAGATGCATATTCCATGTAAGCTATTAGTTTTATTTTTCTAAATGTTCGTTTGTTTGTACATGTGCTGACTGATACAGGGGGAAGGGGACTGTGTGGTGCTGTGTTGACGTCACCAAGTTCTGTGGGGCCACCATTATGTATGTGTTATATCCAAACTTGGCAAGATCGTTTTAGGGCCTGAGCCTAAAAAGTGAGAATATCCAGAGCTCAAGCTGACCACACCACAGGAAGGAGTGGGGATTGAATGTCTACCATTGAAAGCTTCTTGGGGGTCAGAAATTTTGGATAAATCTGATATTTGTTTTTTTTTTTTTTCCTTCATCCATGTCTGTGTGACTTTATGAATAGGTTTGATGGAAAATAAACATCATGGTGGGCCCTAGGAAGGTTTCAACAGTGGGGATCATCATCCCTACTGCTTTCTATGGTGTGGTCCACTTGAGCTTTGGATCTGTCTCATTTTTGGGCTCAAGCCATAAAACGATACTGCCAAATAGACAGACGGTTTGGATATAACACGTACATGGTTGTGGGGCCCACAGGACTTGATAACCTCAACACACCACCAGCAAAGGATGGATGAGGAACATGAACCGTGGGAATTTGGAAATTGTTTCAAAATTTTCAGGTAGAGTTAAGAGTTGGGCTTGGGCGCAACTAGCTTTTTTATAGGCTTGTGGGCTTGCTTTAGTCAGGCCATGCTGGATCAGTCCTGGGCTTCTAGGTGGGGCCTAGCTGGTGTGGCCCAAAGGCTGTCTATATCCCCATTTGGGGGAGAATTGGCCCAACTAGATTGGGTCCGACAAGCTGACTAAGATGAGTCAAGACTCGGTTTGCGTTTGCTAGAGTTTCAACTCCCAAAAAAAAAAAAAAATTCCTTGTCATGCCAATATCCTAAACTTTGGGATTCATGTCCTCATTTAGAAGAATGTTGCTAAAAAATGTGTTCACCAAGTTTCTTGATAGTGATCACCATGTATCTTTGTCACACTCCGAACTCGGAGACCGGGCTCACAAAATTCCCGATCGCCGAATCCGGCGCCGACAGCCTCTGTAGTACCCCATTCTCAGCTCCCGGCACCCATATACTAGGTTCCGATCCTGGGATGCTACAAGGAGGATTTCTAATATTAATTTGATTCGTAATGAGCATAACCCACGAACAATAACCACGAGAACACCATCACAAAATTCACTATGAACAAAAACTTTGAATACAGTGCATATAAAGGGAAATACTAGATAGTGGTAATAGCAAAACTCCAAAAGCTCGGTGGCACGCTCCAACTGCGGTGAGACTATAGTTGTGTCCTGGCGTCACCTGCACGCATCAATCGTGCATAAGCTTATAGAAAGCTTAGAAGGCGGTGTAAGTGTGTGCGAACGTGCTCAGAATGCAATGCCGGAGTAATGCGAAATCATGCTAATGAGTACGTAAATGCAACCAGCCGTACCAAGGCTATGCAGTACAAGATGTGAATGCTATCGGCCATACCAAGGCCATACGATGCAATATGTAAGTCAAGCATGTCAATCCTCATACCAATGCAACTCCTCACTAGAGCATCAAATCAGTACGGTTCTCAGTCTGGATAATCACTAGGGTTCAGTACACTCCAAATGGCACTGTCTCTCTCCAAGTAGCACAGTCCAAGTGAGCCTAAGAAACCTCACTATCCACCTGGCCAATGGTCAGCCAATACCTATCCGGTACGTCGATAGCGAACCCATTTCCGAGCTGGTCAAACTCAGCCTAGTAATGCCCCCTGCTCTCGGGCGAGTAAGGCTACCACTCCTTTCCAACCGACCACGACACAGTGGGAGACGCGGCCTCATGGTATTCGGCCCTCGTGCGCTCATATATCCACTCGGTCTCGACGTTGGAGTCATCCCCTGGTACCATCGGGTTCAGGGACTCTCACCCAGGGACATCTATGGCGCCCAAATTGCTTAGAACAAGATTTTTTCGGTATCCAACCAGCCACCCACGATATATCTGTGGAGGCTATGGCCCTGATGTCGCTAGGGCATATCACAATCACACAGATGCAAATGCATGAACCACACTACCAATCATGCAACCATCCTGCGTGAAGCACGTGCTCATGTAGGGCAACTCCGCATATCAGGGAGCCCGTAAACAATCTGCCCGAAGGCATATACTATGATCAGACACTCCTCATCTCAAGCATACATATGATGCATATGATCATGAATCATGGGGCTGTGCTAAATATGTTATAAAGCAATAAACTATCCTCTCAATGAAGATGGGCCTAGATGGCCTACATGAAACAGATACGGGCCTATCAGTGGCCTTAGGGAGAGTTATAATGTGGACATCGAACCAACATTACTCGTACAATGTGGACGTCAAACCAACATTGTCCGCAAGGCTCGGCTCATCTCAAATACCGTTATGTAAATCCTGGTGCAATCACACATTGCAATGTGCCTTAGGTACATCCCACTGGGCCCTAAATACATCAAATGGGCCGTATCTCATAGGCCTTATATTCATCAAGTGGGCCACCTCAATGAACCTCACCAATGGGCCTTAGGTACATTGCAATGGGCCATCATCCATGGGCCTGAGAATGTATTAAAATGAGCCCGATCGCATAAGCTTTATGTGAATCAAATGGGCCTAATCACATAGGCCATATACATATCAAAGTGGGCCTAAACAATGGACCACAAATACCTCTGATGGGCCTCATGACGTGGGCCTATACATATCAAGTTAGGCCCCAACAACGGGCCCATAAACACATCAAGATGGCCTGCATACATGGGCCCATATATGTACCAAAGTGGGCCTCAATAATAGGCCTATAAATATCCAAGTGGGCCTTAATAATGGGCCTAAAAAAAATACATCAAGATGGGCCTAAGTACATGGGCCCATAAGCTTCCCAGTGGGCCACATGTGAAGCCCACCATAATGTTTATTTTACTATCCAATCTGTTGATAAGGCCACATGAATAGGGGCCCCACCAAAATGTCTATTTTCCAGCCAACCTATTGATATGGTCACATGGACCAAGGGGCCCACTGTAACGTTCATTTGCCACCCATCCTATTCATAAGGTCATGCAGATCAGGAGGGGACCCACCGTAATGTTTATTTGAAATCCAACCTATTCACGAGGTCACGCGGACCTTGGGCAGGGCCCACTGTAATGTTTATTTGAAATCCAGCCCATTCACGAAGTCAAGTGGGCAGGGCCCACTGTAATGTTTATTTGCCGTCTAACCTATTCACGTGGTCACGTGGACCTGGGTGGGTGGGGCCCACCGAAATGTGGTTCACAAATCTAGTCCACCCAATGTGTGTGTCCCACCTGGCTGAGGGTTCAGACCAAGTTTCAGCCGTGTCCAAATCTCAGGTAGGCCCCACCAAGTGGTTTTATATGTTTAGGCATGTCTTCACATGACTTTAGATGGTATGGCCCACCTGAGTTCCGTATACGGCTGATTTTTGGGACAGACGCTTGTTAGAAGGAGGGCCCCATGATGGACGGTACCGATGTTCGAAACGCATCACGGTGGGGTCCACAGCTGGGCCGTGAGGGCCCAGCCCGTCCGCCCGCCACCCATGCAGCAGCAGCGCTGCCACCCTTTTTTTTTCTTTTTTTTTTTTTTTTGTTTCGTGGGGCCCATTAGCAAGATCCAACCCGTCCATTGACTGAGTCCCACAAAATTAGCGGTCCACACCAAGTTTCAGGTGGGTCCAAGCTTCTGGTGGACCCCAGTAATCTTTTTTTTCCGAGTTTTGATGGAAACACTAGTATTCTCGATCCCACGGCCCGTTAGAAAATCAGATCAACCTCATTTTTCGGCTCAACGCCTAAAATGATCTGAAGGATAGGATGGACGGTGTGGATCAGTCTTATACATCAAGGTGGGGCCTATATGTGCCGACACCCAAAAAGCACTACTTACCCTTTTTTTTTTTTTTTTTGTTAGCTTGTTAGTACACCACCATGTTAGTACACGCACTCCATTTTAACCCAACCCGTCCAGCGTCTCTCGACGCTGGACGGCATGGATATACACTCCACGATGGTGGGTCCCACATACACGTGGTCCACTCATCAAGGTGGGTTCCACATGAACATGGCCCACTGTGATATTTATGTTTTCCTTCCATCTGGGCCCGCTAATGGGCTGGATGGCATAGATCTAATCCATTCATCCAATGGGTCCCACATTAAAAAAAAATGTGTGATTTTTAGTGGGCCACACTCATCCATTCATCACCATCACCATTCAAAGAAAAAGGGAAAGAGAGAAAGAGAGAAACGGTGATCATAGAGGGACCCCGCCACTATGGGCCCCTCATGAACATATTACATACATCAAAATGGGTCCCACCAATAAGTGGGCCCTTAAATCATACAATCAACGGTAAAAATCAAAGTTCACCCACCTTATTGGCCTTTTCCTTGCTCCTTAAGCCTTCTTAGCTCCTTTGCTTGGGTTTTAATGGTGGTAGATGATGGATCAACGGTTGAGATGAGGGATGGGAGTGTAGGGGAAAGTGGGCCACACTTGGCTTGGGGAAGAGCTTGGACGTTTGGAATTTTTTTGTTGCTTGGAGAGATTTGAGAAAAATGAGGGAGAGAGAGAAGTGATGGGAGATATGGATGGAAGGGATGGGTGGAGTAGTTGTAATAAATGGGGATGGGTTAAGTTGAAAAATGGGTAAAGGAGGGATGGTGAGTGGGGAGAGAGAGTGAACTTATGGTAAGGGAGGAGTGGTCATGTGTACTTGTTGTTGGGTGAGGTGGCATGAAGGTAAGGTGGTGTACTTGACTTGATTGATGGGACATCTCGTAGAGATTCCCTCAAGATTCGCAACGTGCGGCGTTTCTTCTAACCGAACGCTGACTGGCATCTTCCCACCTAAGTATCGGTTCGGTGCGCGAGTCGCGGCGTTGGAACCGCGGCGACGGCGCTATCGCTAAGATACAAGTTTCGGTTCGAGCCGACTTTGGTATGCAGGACTCGGCTTAGGATCGTGCGCAACGATGGTAATGGGTCAAGGATTGCCGGAATTCGACCGGTAGGATCGCGGAAGCCTAAGAAGTGGTACAGACTAGGGTACGGGTCTTACAATCTTGCTAGTAGATGTGTTCACCATATTAACTATATGTTATCGTTTCAGGTTAGAAATGATTGGTGTGTATCCTACGAATTAAAGGTAGTGATAAACTATATGTTATCATTTCAAAGTTAGAAATTTGGAGTTACTCATTGGATGTTTTTGGACATCTTCATTTTGATCGAAGGTGAGGCTTCGATTGATTGACAGTTCATCAATTGGTTTCGATTGATCGAAGGTATCAATCGACGATGCATACGATTTTGTGTAGTGTGAAATTTACTTAATTTCACGCCCTAGACTCGATAATCGGACTCACAAAGAACCCGATAGCCGATTCTGATCGCAACAGCCTCCGTAGTACTCCATTCTCGGCTCCTGAGGCAGGTTTCGATCCTGGGATCCCACAAGGAGGATTTCTATAACCGAATAATCATTTTCAATACGAGTATACCCAAGGTCACAGCAAGTAACATCTCGAAAATAACAAAGGAACGCATCGCAAAATCCACTATGAATTCGAACTTTTACAAGTACATGAGGTTTAAAAGGACATACATAAGATAATGAAAGAAAGAGGGAAAGGTCTGCAACACGTACACAAGTTCTCAATATGGTGGGCCCTACAGCCAACTAAAGTTTCAACCATAACAATGTGCATTTAAGGCTCCTTAATAAACTTTCGGCCTGCTCGACTTCCTGGACCTGATAAAGTCCAAAAATTAGTCAAATAATCTCATGAAGGCTAACAATACTCATAGGGGGCCCCACCAGATGGAGGGCGTATATACATCATGAAAATGAGCAAGTGGGCCTACTACTGGACTATGAGTCCAACAGCAACTCAAGGCAGAGAGTGTCTCCAAGATCGGGCGATCCAAGGCTTAGACGGCCTGGACCAAACATATGTTAAAGTAGGCTCCACATACATCCATATTGAGCCTCAAATAAATGACCTATGGTCCATGGTGGACCTTAAACCACCCATAGAGAAACCTATGGGCCTACCTTAGGATCACCCAAGAGGACATCCAACCTTAACTGGTTCCCAAGAGGTAGCCTGTCTCTAACCAAATACAAATCAAGGCCCAAGGCGTAAGAAATCCATGGCCTAGTGAGCTATACACAAGGCCCGACAATTAGGCAACATGGTGGGCCCTCAAGTAATGTTTGGGCCCAACCATAAAAATCATGAGTCCAGTCATTGTGGTGGGCCTAATGGGCAGCCCATTATTCCAACCATATGGGCCAATTCTTATGTTTAAAACAAGTGAGTTGGGCCTCACCTCTTGGCCCAAGTATGTGGTTAATTTAATAGGCAACCAAGGGCCCAACTACTTGAGTATTTTGGCCCATGAAACCCATTACAATAGTATGCTAAATATAGGCCCAAAGGTCAGGGGCCTAACGAGAAAGTTCTAGGACAATGGGCCTAGGAAACCCAACATGTAACTATGAATATTATTCCAATAAAATCCCGTTTGAAGTGGGCCTTAAGTATGCACTAATTAAGCCCAAAATCTAATTTGAGATGGGGCAAGACATATACAAAATATTCCCCAAATCTGCCCTAAAACATTCATTTGTGGGCAACAACTTCGGGCCTATTGCTGAAATTCCAGCCCACCCACTATCTGGGCTTGCTGGAAATTCAATAAAAATTTATTTATATAATTCCTTTAATCCCCGGTAACTTGTACATGTCACAAAGGGTCCATTAGATGAAGGGAGTAATTAAAATACATAAATCAAGTGAGTCATGCTTCTGGACTGGACGTCCAGCAGTAGCCTAATGGGCCTGGGCGTCCCATGGTAGGCAGTCCAAGGGGCCGAGTAATTGGCCCAAAAACTCATTCAATGGGCCCCAAATGTATGCTACTGAAGGGGGGAATGATCACGCCCCCTATAGACCCCACTTGGATGAACGGTGGACACGAAATACATCAAGGTGGGCCCACAAAGTGGCATGGATGGACAACCAAAGTTGGACGCCCCAGCCTGGGCGTCCCTGCCTGGTGGGCCACTCCAGGCCGCACCACAGATGGTACAGGGGCCCGTTGGCTTTGAAAATTTGCAAGGTGGTCCTTCCATGGGTGGGACACCTCTACAAAATTTCATAATTTTTGGATGATCAGAAGTATTTTACTTAAATTTAGGAATATGATTTGTCCATAAATTTTACTGCATTAAAACATTGTTGTCTATGCAATGTACACCCCAAAATATGGGCCCAAACTTTACCTAAGAGGGGAGAGATGAGTGATTAAGATTTTTTCCATAAAATATAACAAGGTGGGGTCCACAAAAGTGGCCCACCACTCAGAAAATCATGCTGAAAATTGTGTTTTCCCTTCAATTCATAGGGCTGGTCAGTCCAGCAAGGTAGACCGCCCAACTCCTTTTGGGCCTCATTTTTTTGTGCCATTTCATGAGCAATCAGAGGTGTGATCCATCACACTTCAAGGTGGGGTCCACACCTTCAAAATACACCCCACAATCAGAAGAACAACAATGTAAATCATGGACCAAATCCATGCAAAACATCAGTTATAACAGTCCCAACAAACAGTCCAAATTTTTGGACAACAATATATGGCTGGACATATCAGCCTATATCAGAATATATACAGCAAATAAAAGGATGTGTGGCTTTCCTTATGGGCCCCACACATGTCCAGATCATGGACTTAAGCTAGGACACTTGCATGCATTGATTAAAGTGCCAAAAAAATCATAGAATTGGGTGGTAGGGGCGTCCCACCCTTGCTGAATTTTTGGGACGTCCCAGACCCCAAGTGGGCCACACACACATCATCATCCATACATTAGAGAAAAGAGAAGAAGAAAAAACAATCCGGCCATGGGGGTAGGGCCTGCCACTAATGGGCCCTCCCAAGAATCAATCTCATCCATACAACTATGTTGATTGAACATGCAACATTAAACTAATGCATGCATGATCTATGATTAAAATAGATGGTTGGGATGCCATCCCAACATGATATTTATGGTCTAGATGACCTTGAAATGGAGTAGATCATGAAATACATCATGATGGGGTCCATGGAGAACCCATCATGGATCATGACATGCATGTAGGATGGGCCAAAGGGCCACATCCATGGGAACAAATGGGATCCCCACCATGGATTGGTGGGTCCCATATGATCCATTTATGAAGGAAAGAGGAGATTAAAGGTCAGGAAAGAAATCAGAAATTTATATTCACCCACATGCAAAGCAAACCTCCAAACTTCTACACCATAAAGATCTTGAGCCTAAGAAGAGGTTTTAATGGTGGAGATTTATTTTTAATGGTAGGATTGAAAGTATTTTGGGGATTAGAGGGCTGGAGAAAAGAGAGAGAAGGGGACGTTGGAGTGGAGTGTTGCTAGCAATGGAGGGCAATGAGAGGGAGGGAGAGAATACAGGGGAGGGAGGGAGGGAGGGAGAGAGAGAGAGAGAGAGAGAGAGAGAGAGAGAGAGAGAGAGATGTCATGATTAGTTTGTAAGAGAGGTCAAAATAGCCTATGGGAGGAGAAAATAATGCTTAAGCTTTAGGGTAGGCTTATGTAGTATGTGTTGAGGTGGGTGGTGTTTTCCATAGAATTTGTCTGGTGTGTGTAGTGTGCATAGGGACTTGTGCCAAGAGTGGTGGTCCACATGCATTCCACCAAGGCGGGCCACATGATGAAGGCATACAATGAAATGTTCATATCTTTTGATCCATATATCGGATGGATGCACAAGACGCGTTGTTGGAATCGCAACGACGATGTAAACAAGATGACATAGGTCTCGGGTCAATCCGAGGGTTGCGAGTCGCCAGGATTCGAGGATCGCGGGTCGCCAGGATTCTACCGATAGGGCCGCGGGACCACAAGAAATGAAATGCATACTCACACACACACACACACACATGCACACGCAGGAACTCGGGCCGGGTCTTACACTTAAGTCAGTGGAAAAACTCTATATAAAGGACGATCCTGAGCATGTTTAGGGAATTATAGAGAGAAAGTTGAGAAGCTCTTCTTCTAGTTTTCTTCTTTAGTTTCTAGTTTTAGTTCTAGCTTTTTATATTTTTCTTTCTTTGAGATTCGTTTTAATTAGCTATGGTTGGCTAATCTTTTAATGAAGGTTAAGAGGTGAACCTTTTGATGAAATCTTAATGTTTAATTTGTTTTAATTCAATATTTATGGTTTGATTGATAAATTATAATTAAGGTAATTGAATTCTTAGTATTGGTGAAAGTTTTTATTTGTAAAATTCATCGATCAATATTTTTAACTATACGTACAATAAATGCTTGGAATTTCCTGTGATCAATTACTTAAGATCGATTAATTGAGATTCATACCTTTTTTGGATGTTATAATTTGATTTAATTGTTTTATCTTCTGATTAGAATAAATCCTTATAGATCTTTAGTTGTTTCGTATTATTGTTTTCTACAAAATTTCAAATTCACCATAATGGGAAAAACCTATATTTCTAATTGCTTTCTGGCAATGTTTTTTTTTGCCTAATTACTGTAGATCAACATCGGACCCATTGATTACTTTACTACTTCGCTACCTGCATTTGGATGTGCAATCTTAGGATTATAGCAATCAATGAGCAAAAGAAGCCTATATGACTTGGCCATTTAACAACTACAACAAACAACCTCAACGTAATTTAACGTGCTTGAAATTAGTTTATTTTTGTAAAGGAAGTCAACAATCTGCAACTGTGGATGGCCAAGTCGCTAATAACTGTGGATGGCCAAGTTGCTAATGCCACACTTCATTATTTACAACTCAAAATCTACTTAGGAATAGTGCATCGTGCACTCCCAATCACGAAAAGCATAAAGGTCACCACTCTTATTTCTCGATGCTATCATTTCCATTTTTCCTATCTTTTATCACAAATTCATCCAATGAGAACTAAAAAATATATAAGTATGCTCATATGTCATTTGACTAACAGATATCAAATTCTTCTTAATAACATGAACAACTAATATATTATTTGATTGCAACGGCTGATTGGAAGAATGAGAGAGATTGTCAACCCAACGTGGAATGCATACCTCTCCATTACTAACCATAATTTTTTTAGGTCCAAAATAATGAGAAAGAGATTGTAATTTATTAGGGTCACAGATCATGTGGGTAAAGGGGCCCGTGTTTGGGAACTAAGTAGCATCTTGGTTGTTGTGGAGGGTCATTTCTGTTAAAGCCTAAGGAATTTCATTGGATTTATAGGTTTGGTTGAACCTATGCGAGTAATGAATGGCAGGTTGTTCGTCTTCTTGCATATCTAACAAACAACATCCTTCTCACTGGAAGAATGAGTGGTGACCTGGTCATGAACATCATATTGGCCTCCTTGTATTCCTTGTGAGTTATCAGAGCGAGTACCTTTTTACCTAGCATGTGTGAAGCTACAACCCTTGGAGGAAAAGTTTCCTTGATTTCGAGACAGGTTTCCTTGATTAGAACCCTTATTGCCACCACCTTGGTTGTTGCTTTTTTGCTTTTCTTTTTTGTTGTCACTTTAACTTTGTGAGCATTGGACAAAGACAATAATGTTATGATTAAGTGGTTGTTGGTTATGAAAGGTCTTCATTGTCTCATTATTGAGAAGTGGTACCAGTTCAGAGTAAAAAGGAATAAGAGGTTTGAGCATAATTAGGACCAAGCTTTTTAAGTAAATTAAATACCTTTTGTGGTCATCCATGGGCTAGTTGATGGCTAACAAATCATCATAGATGCTCTTGAATGCTCAAATGTACTTAGGTACAGTGGAAGCGCCTTTATTTAAGAGCCATAATTGTTGAAGAAGAAAAAACTCTCTCATGTCATCCTCATGCAGAGTGATTGAGGAGAGTGGTCTAAATGTCAGAAGATGTGTCAACTCCAACCACTAATTCAAGTGCCTCCTCAAAAAGTGTCCACATGATTCAAACACAAAATTGGTGATCCGATTGTCCCCATTTAAGTAATCTAGAATGGCAATCTCCTTTTCACTCATATTTTCAGCAGCTGGAATGGTTATTCGACGATTCAGAATTGTAAGTTCACCATTGATGAACCTTGCCATGTCTTGGCTCTCAAGAGCCTCATCACTTTTGAGTTTTCTCCAGTAAGAAGTTAATTAGGGTAGATTTGATAAAAATAAAATTACCCACATTGAGAGAAGATGGGTAAGGGTAGGTTACCCACATTGAGAGAAGTTGGGTAAAGGGTAGTTCATGATTAAAGAAGCCATTAACGAAAGAAAAAGAGGAAAGAAAAAGTAAAAAAACTTTCAACAACTCAGCTTAAAAAGCTTTGATACCGTAAAAATGTTTATGATTTGAATGAAGTATCTGATAGGATTTCATTGGATTGCATAGCGGAATGTATTTTTATTTGAATCCAAAAAGAAAATCCTAATCTCGTGATCTCTCGAGTACGATCGTGTTTAATTTCTAGAATTAAAGGACTTGAGAAAGTTAGATCATACCTAAAATCCGACGTTATATGTTAATCCAATGTCAATGCTGGTCCTCCAACATAGGATGTCTCTCCCTAATCTATCATAGCACTGGAGAGATCTAGATAACCCGAGAAAATTTCTCTGATAAGTACTAAGGAATTCCACAATCATCCACAAGGATAAACTACATGTAGAAAGAGAAGATGTGTAAGAAGGATAAAAATCTCATTTGCTCCTTCTATACTCTCTCGTTTTCTTTGATTTACACACTTAAGAGGAAAATGGTGTCTAGGGCTTCTTGTATCAACTCCTTTGGGATAAGATCAAATATATAAGGAGGAAGTTAGGGTTTCAAGGGAATACGAATATGATACTTCGCCATCTTACGCACAACTTTGTAACTTACTACGATGGAAGTGCGTTGATCCGCCTCATCTATGTATATACTCATGATCTAATCCCTTCAATGCTATAATGATCCACTAATGATCATATCACATGCCAATCAAAAGTGTACCATCAAATTATCATCAAGTGTTATCAAGACAATTTTAACGGTTAAAACAAAAATTCAACGATTAAAAACCTTTCGAAAAATCAATCAAAACAACCAGAGTGTTAGGCCCAACGAAAAAACTACTTGATGAGTACATGATCTATCTAGATCAAAGCCATAAATATGTTCATAAGCAAGTGAATCGCACCCTTACATGTCCTCAAATTTAAGGATTAACAATCTTTCATGCATCATCAAGTTCTGATATCACGATCACAGTCTAGGCTAATGCACCCCTAGACTATTTACATGATCTTGATCTACTACAGTGAGTAATTAAAGACCTGAACATAAATCATCTGTTTATAGTATACTTATTAGCACACATCACAACTCAGCAACTGTGGCCTCAATCAGTGGAGGTGATAAGGCCTTAATCAGTGGAGGTGATGAGGTTGGTGATAAGGCCTCAATCAGTGGAGGTGATAAGGCCTTAATCAGTGGACGTGATGAGGTTGGTGATAAGGCCTTAATCAATGGAGGTGATAAGGCCTTAATCAGTGGAGGTCATGAGGTTGGTGATAAGGCCTCAATCAGTGGAAGTGATAAGGCCTTAATCAGTGGAGGTGATGAGATTGGTGATAAGGCCTCAATCAGTGGAAGTGATAAGGCCTCAATCAGTGGAGGTGATAAGGCCTTAATCAGTGAACGTGATGAGGTTGGTGATAAGGCCTCAATCAGTGGAGGTGATATGATCTCAATCAATGGAGAGACGTTGAAGGATATTGGCAACAACAAATTTTATGGAAATTCGTATTCATGTTTTCATGTTTAAATTCCTTGTCCCTGTAAACGCCTAAAGTAAGTGTTCATGTTGCAATCAATTGAAATTAAAAAAAGGGTATTTTTTTCTTTATGGTATCAAAGCCATTGTGAACACTTGGCATCGTTACCACGTCAAATCTTCTTTCTCTTATCTTTCGCTCTCTTCTTTCGCCATGGCTACTCTATCTCTCAACGTTGGCAACTTCATTACACTCAAACTCACCTCAAATAATTATCCCTTGTGGCGTGAACAAGCCTTGGCCCTTGCAGAGAGTCAAGAATTGGTTGGTCATCTCACAAATGAAGACATTGCTCCCATTAAATACACCACACCAAATTCAAATAGTTCCACAAATGCAGAAAATTTTATTCCACAGTTAACAGATGCTTTCATAGCCTGGCGAAAGTCTGATCGTCTCCTTCGTGGATGGATTATTGGAACACTCTCAGAGGAAACTCTCGGACTCGTCATTGGTCTCGACACAGCTCATGCCGTATGGGAAGCACTCAAGAATGCATATGCCCAAGACTCGCAAGAACGAGAATTTACACTACGGTAATAGGTAACTTATTTTCGAAAAGAAGATGACAAAACCATTACAGACCACATTCGTACATTCAAAGGCCTATGTGACAATCTAGCAGCTATTGGAAAACCTGTTCCAGACCAAGAAAAAGTCTTCTATCTTTTCATCAGTCTTGGTCCTCAATATGAAACTTTCACAACAACTATGCTGAAGCCCCCACGACCATCATACTCTGAGTTGGTTTCTCAACTCCAAAATTTTGATCAAAGGCGCAATTGGTTTTCTAACCATACAGATGTACTAGCCTCATCTCTCACTCATCAAATAGCATTCTATGGTCAGCAGCAACAACGATCTCAGCAAACTTCCTCAGGCTATCATGGAACCCCACAGAAGTTCACATCCACTAGGCGTGGATTCCAGGCACAACAACAACAACATAAGGAGTCCAATCGGAGCTACACAAACAACCCTCCTTTTGCCAATTCACAGCGCCGTCCTCCACCACTAGGTGAGCGTCGCATGACTCCTGCAAGAGGGACAAATACCGTGACCAACAGTGTCAATACTGTGGGATAATGGGTCGTGTTGCAAAGATCTGCTGGTGGGTACCCAAAAAATTAACTCATCATGATGAAATCCCACAAGCACTTGCAGCACTTACCTTGGACAACATCATCGCAAATACAGAATGGACAACAAACACTGGAGCTTCCAATCATATGACAGGTAAGCCAGGTATGTTAACCAATATTTGTAAATATTCTGGTACTGACACAGTTCTAATTGGCGATGGATCTTCCTTGCCAATTCTTGTAATTGGTGACTCGTGTATAAAACAAAAAAAATCTGTTTTACCTCTACGTGATGTCTTGCTAGTTCCAGATTTAAAAAATAATTTACTCTCTGTAAGCCAATTAACTAATCAATTTCCTGTTAATTGTGAATTTTCTAACACTTATTTTTGTATTAAGGATCGGGAAACCGGACAACCAGCGATAACAGGGAGACGCAGGGGTGATCTTTATGTTCTACCATCTTTGCCAGAACTATATTTTTCTCATCGCTTCAAATTCGGTACTGCAGAAGTTTGGCACCAACGCTTAGGCCATCCTCAGTCTTCGGCTTTACAGTTATTAAAAAATAAGGGGCTAATTGATCTTTTAGGGGCAACAAAATCTCAACATCTTTGTGATAGTTGTCAATTAGGAAAGCTTAGTCGTTTACCTTTCTCTTGTTCTAAATATTCAGGTTCTAGTATTTTTGAAAAAATTCATTGTGATTTATGGGGACCTGCTCTTATTTTATCTATTACAAAATTCAGATATTATGCTTGTTTGATTGATGACTTCTCTAAATATACATGGATTATTCCCTTACGTCATAAATCTGATTTTTTTAATGCATACTTGGCATTTGAAAAATACGTTGCCAGGCAGTTCAACAAACAAATTAAAATTTTTTATTCAGATGGAGGCGGTGAGTTCATCAACTCCAATCTTTCAACTCACTTTCTTTCCATAGGAATTATTCATCAGATATCTTCCTCGTATACACCCGAGCAGACTGGTATGGTTGAAAGACGACACAGGACTATAAGAGAGATAGGTATGACTATATTATTTCATTGTGGTGCTCCTTTATTTCTATGGGTAGAAGCTTTCACTACAGCTGTCTACCTTATGATCAACTGCCTACATCTGCCCTTAATTTTGAAACCCCATATTTTGCGCTACATGGAGCTCATCCTATTTACTCTTCACTTCGTACATTTGGCTCTAAATGTTTTCCTTACACTTGAGACACACGACATCACAAGTTTGATCCAAAAACAATTTTATGTATTTTTGTAGGCTACAGTGATAAACACAAAGGATACAAGTGCTTTCATCCTTCAAGCAAATTTTTTTTAATCTCTCGGCATGTTGTTTTTGATGAGTTAGTCTTTCCTTATAAGAATACTAACACTTCTCACATCACATCTACTAAGCCACAGGTCATTTTTGATTCTTGGTTACCACACACTGACATGCGCTTCCTTGTTGGACCTTCTTTGGTATCTTCGACACCACCTTTTTTTAGTCCCTTACCAGGAATAGACATCCATCATCCAACCCACTATCCCACCATCCCAGTTCCACTGACCTACCAGATTTTTCATCCTCCCTTTCAGAGACTTCCGATATGCTTACCCACAATCATAGTTCGGCACTACCTGAAACACCTTCACCGCACGAGTCTCAACCAGCGCCGCTTCTATAACTCATGTCTGAACCATCAGAGTTATCTCACCTTACGCCAGTTTCTTCAACACCAATATCTCATTCTATGGTCACTCGGTCTAAACTGGGTGTGATAAAACCCAATCCAAAGTATGCTTTGATTACAACCACATCTATCAGTGTACCTCGTGAGCCACACAATATTAGATCTGCCTTAGCACATCCTAAGTGGAAAGCTGTCATGCATGAGGAACTTGCGGCGTTACATCACAACCAGACCTGGAAACTTGTTCCTCGCACATCTAACATGCACGTTATTAGATCTAAATGGGTATTTAAATCAAAACTCAAACATGACGGTTCTCTAGATCGACTCAAGGCTCGTCTTGTTACAAAAGGCTATCATCAAATTGATGGTGTAAACTACACTGAAACATTTTCTCCAGTTATCAAACCGGGAACAATTCGCATGATCATTACTGTAGCTCTTGTTCAACAGTGGCCTATTCGTCAGCTAGACATAAAAAATGCATTCCTGCATGGTCTAATATCTGAAGATATATATATGCAACAACCTCTAGGACTGATGGATTCTTAACACCCGACATATGTTTGCAAACTCCAAAGAGCTCTCTATGGTTTAAAACAAGCACCTCGTGCTTGGTTTGATCGTTTCAATACCTTTCTTCTTAAATACAGGTTCTTTTGCAGTCTAATAGATCCTTCCTTATTTATTTTTCATTCTGATTATGGAACATTAATTTTGCTTCTTTATGTAGATGATATACTGCTTACAGGATCCACTCCATTACTTGTTACAAATTTCATTCAATTATTGAGCAATAAATTCGCAATGAAATACTTGGGACCAATTCATCATTTGCTTGGCATAGAAATCTCCCCAACTTCCAATGGTCTTCATCTATCTCAGTCACACTATGCTCTTACCATACTTGAACGATCCAATATGGTAGATTGCAAGCCTATGTGTACACCTCTTGAAGCTAAGACAAAAACCTCATCAATTGAAACTCTTATGGAAGACCCTAGTTACTATCGCGTACTTATTGGAGCATTACAGTACCTCACACTAACACGCCCTGATCTTTCATTTAGTGTTAACTATGTTTCTCAATTCATGCATGCTCCTACCTTGGCACATTTGAAAATAGTTCGACGTATCTTACGATATGTTAAAGGAACTATTGATATCGGACTACATTTTTCTTCAAACACTACACTTAATCTGTTTGCTTTTTTAGATGCAGATTGGGCAGGGTGTCCTACTACAAGACGTTCTACTACTAGCTACTGTACCTACCTTGGAGGAAATCTCATCTCTTGGTGTGTAAAGAAGCAACATACAATTTCTCGATCAAGCACCGAAGCAGAGTACCGAGCCGTGGCTAACACAGCAACTGAACTCACATGGATAACCTTCATTCTCAAAGATCTCCGCATACTAATGACTTCTCCTCCCATACTCTACTGCGACAACCTTAGTGCTCTTCATATGACAATTAATCATGTGTTCCATGCACGAAGTAAACACATCGAGTTAGATTATCATTTTGTGCGTGAACGCGTTGCGCTTGGTCTACTTATCACTCGACATATCTCCACTGCTAACCAAGTTGCAGACCTCTTTACTAAGCCAATGTCAAAGGTCACCTTTCATTATTTTCAAACTAAACTTTGCCTCCAACCCCGGCATAGTTTACGGGAGGATATTAGCACACATTACAACTTAGCAAATGTGGCCTCAATCAGTGGAGGTGATAAGGCCTTAATCAGTGGAGGTGATGAGGTTGGTGATAAGGCCTCAATCAGTGAAGGTGATAAGGCCTTAATCAGTGGACGTGATGAGGTTGGTGAGAAGGCCTTAATCAGTAGAAGTGATAAGGCCTTAATCAGTAGAAGTGATGAGGTTGGTGATAAGGCCTCAATCAGTAGAAGTGATAAGGCCTTAATTAGTGGAGGTGATAAGATTGGTGATAATGTCACGCCCCAGACTCGGTAACCGGAATCACAAGGAACCCGATGGCTGGTTCTGGCCGTAACAGCCTCCATAATACCCCATTCTCGGCTCCTGAGGCAGGTTCCGATCCTGGGATCCTACAAGGTGAATTTTTCATAACAATATAATCATTACCAATACGAGCATACCCAAGATCACAACAAGTATATCTGAGAATAACAAAGGCACACATCGTAAAATTCACTATAA
The DNA here is from genome assembly GCA_030180095.1 of Magnolia changhungtana. Lineage (NCBI taxonomy): Eukaryota > Viridiplantae > Streptophyta > Magnoliopsida > Magnoliales > Magnoliaceae > Magnolia > Magnolia changhungtana. Next base: position 9,567,543 of record JASAUF010000653.1, on the reverse strand, counting down.
ATTTGAACTTTTACAATCATCCATAAGGTTCAAAAGGACATACATGAGATAAAAGGAAAAGAGAGAAAGGTCAGCAACACTGGAGTCCTCAAATGCTCAACTCTACTCCATGCTCTGCTGCTATGTCGCCTACCTAGAGTATCCTGCACGCATCAATCGTGCATAAGCTTATAGAAGCTTAAAGGGTGGTGTAGGTGTGTGATAATGGTGCACAGAAGAGTAGTAGGAGATACAAGGAGAGAAGCATGATCAATGAAGATATCACTAGCCTTACCCAGGCTTATCATGAATAAGATGCAATGAGTACTGGGTGTCATGCCAAGGCAATGCATGAAGGGGCTTGTACAACCAATGCTAATGCAATGCAAGTAATGTAAGTGCTCATATCCAGACCACAAGTCATGTACATTTCCGATCATAAGGAAATCACCGGGGTCCATTACACTGCTGAATAATTGCCGCTCTACAGACCCCGCACAATCAAACGAGCGTAAGAGACCTCACTACTCGCCTGTGAACAACCAATCACTAACAAGGCCTGAAGGTAGCGGACCCATTTACGAGTTGGTCAGACTCAGCTTAGCAATGCCTCCTCACATCAGGCAGGTAAGGCCACCACCCTATCCAACCGACTATACAACAGTGGGAGTTGCGGCCTAATAGTATAAGGCCCTCGTGCGCTCATATATTCCACCCAGTCATGGTGTTGGAGCAGATCCTTGGTACCATAAAAGTTTTGGGAATTTCACCCATGGGCATCCTATGCACCCGGTATGCTTAACTAATATTTTCGATGTCCACACATACGACCATCCATGAATACCCCTGTGGAGGTAAGGCCCTGATGAAGTAAGGGCGGATATCTATAAGCTATGCAATGCTAGATGCATGAATCACACAATCACCCATGCATCAATCCCAAGCATCCACCTCTAGGGGAGATACCAACATGTCCTACATAATGACACAACTATGGCCAATCATACCTCAACCAAGCATGCATATGATGCGTATGGGATTGGGCCATGAAGATGAATAGGCATACCAATGAGGTGAAGATGAACTCTCTACCTAACCATGAAGGGTCTAAGTACTTAACTAAATCCTCATAAGGAATACAACCTCTAGTGGGGGCCCATATACCTGGGGTAGCCCACGAGACTAAAAAGAACAATGATATGGGCTTAAATAGATGAAACGAGCCTATCAAGGATCTATGGTGGGCCTTTAACCATCCATAGAAGCCCATGGGCCTACCTTAGGGCCACCAATGTGGACATCCAACGACAATTGGTCCCCAGGAGGTAGCCCATCTCTAATTGATTACGAATCAAGGCCCAAGGCCCACACAACATTAGAAATAAGAAATGGGCAGCCACAATCATACCACATACATTCATGTTGGGCTTCAGAAAGGCGGCCCAAGGCCTATTCAAAACATGGGTCCAAGGGGAACACACATAGCCCAACCCATATATACCACTATGGACCCATAGGGGAAAGGTTAGGGCCCAACCTAAAGGCTACTAATCCTATATATTGTGGTGGCCTAGTGGGCACATGGGTAATTGTCATTCTCTTAGTCAACTAAGTTGGGCCTACAACCTGGCCCAAGTATAAAGTTGATTTGGTGGGCAACAAAGGGCCTATATACTTGTGTAATCCGGCCCACTAATCCAACACAATAGTATGATAAAAATGGCCCAAGAGTTCAATGGGCCTTTCTAGAAAGTTCCAGCCCAATTGGGCTTAAAGAGTTCAACAACTAGCCACATTCATGGACCTAATTAAATTCAACTGTGGTGGGCCTCAAAAGTGTATTTATTAAGCCCAACATTTAAGGAACTAAAGATATAAATTATTATCTCTAAGATTCTTCACAATGTTGTGGGCCCCCACTCCTCAAAATTTCAGCCCAAAGGCCAAACATAATTATAACATGTTGCTGTCCTAAATTTGGGCACTCCATTGGAGTGGGCTCAGGGCCTCTAAAACTCTAGAAATTGAGGGCCAAGGTCCCTCATCATGCATACAATGAGAGGAAACCCAAAAAGGTGGCCCACCATCAGAGGAAATATTTTTGAATTATGGTTTTTATTAAGGCATATTGCTGGACTGCACAGCAGAAAAATCTGGCAGTCCAACTATCTTGGCCCATTCTTTTGGATGCCCAAACGGGGTCAGTTGGGGCCAAAATTTTTCAGAGTGATACTTCAATAGGTGAGACATATCCCCACAAAATTTTAGAATTTTTAGATATTCCTAAGTATTTTAATTAATTTAAAAAAAACAGTCTGTCCAGAAAATCGGACAGACCTAAACGTCCCAATGTAGTGGGCCAGTCTGGCCCTCACTACGGTGTGCACAGGGGTCCATTGGCCCTGAAAGTTGGTAGGTAGGTCCCAACATGGGTGTACCACAACTCTACAAAATTTTAGAATTTTTGAACATCTAAAAATATTTTAGTTTATTTAAAGAAATCAATCTGTCCTGAAAATCGGACTGATCTGGACACCATATTGTAATGGGCCAGTCCAGCCACCACCAGGTGTGTACAGGTGTCCATTGGCCCCAAAATTTTTTAGGTAAGTCCTACCATGAGTGGACCACTTCCCTGTAAATTTTCATAATTTTTATATATTCAAAAGTATTTTAATAAATTTTGGAATTCCAACCTGTCAAGGGTGGAATGTTGCTGGAACAGTGCAGAAAATCCAGATTGTCCACCTCACTTGGAACATACCTTTGGGACCCCAATGAAGGTCAGATGAGGCTGAAATTTGGGGGACATCAAGATGAGATCCCCACCTTTCAGAAAAGTATATTTTATGAGTACAAAAGGCCCCACAATCAGTCCCAAATTCAAGCCCAAGTCCAATAAAAATCTATCCAGAAATTTCTGGACAGCAATACATGGCTGGACACATCAGCCTATATCTCAATAATCTCAGCCATAAAAAGGGTGTGTGGCCTTCCTCAGTGGGCCCCACATATGTCTAAATCATAGACTAAGACTAGGACACTTGCATGCATTGATTATGGTGTCCAAAGATCATGGAGTTGGGTGGTAAGGGAGTCCCACCTTGCTAGATTTTTATTTTTATTTATTTTGGGACATCCTAGGCCCACTAAATGGGCTACACACACATCATCATCCACACATCCGAGAAGATAGAAGAAGAAAAGAAGGTAATCCGGCCATGGAGGTAGGGCCCCGCCACTAATGGGCCCTCCCAAGAATGAATCATACCCATACAACTACATTGATTGTGCATGCAACATAAAATCACTACATGCATGATATATAATTGTTATGGATGGTTGGGATGTCATTCCAACATGATCCTTAAGGTCTAGATGACCTTAAGATGGAGTGGATCATTACTTATATTATGATGGGGTCCATGGAGAATGGCCCCATCATGGATCATGACATGCATGTAGGATGGGCCAAAGGGCCACATCCATGGGATCAAATGGGATCCCCACCATGGATTGGTGGGTCTCATATGATCCATCCATGAAGAAATAATGAAATTAAGGAAAAGAAAGGAATTCAATAAAAGAATAGTCACCCACCTTATAGATGACCACCAAACTTCCACACTAAAGTCCTTTAGCACCAAGGGAGATGGATCAATGGTGGAGATGGGGTTTTAAGGGTTAGATGTTGGGGAATTAAGGAGAAGGTGACTTGAAAAATGGAGGAAAATGAGCTGGAGAAATGGAGGAAAATTGTTAGAGAAGAAGAGAAGAGAGAGAGAAATGAGAGGGAAAGAGAGGGAAAAGCTTTTTAAGGGAAGTAATCATAACCTATGGTTATACAAACAATGTTTGCTAGGGTAGATTAGGTGTAGGTAGTGTTTAGGGTGGGTAGTGTTTATTCCATAGGAATTGTAGTGGGTGTGGGTGGTGTGCATGGGAACTTATGCCATGAGAGTGGTCCATATGCTTTTGTATAAAAAGTGAGCCACATGATAAAATGCTCACGACTTTTGATCTATAAGTCGGATGAACGCACAAGACGAGTCGTTGGAACCGCAACGACGATACGAACGAGATGGCATAGGTCTCGGGTCGATCCAAGTCGGGTCTACATGACCGAACTCAAGGTGACCGCAAACACAATCCGAGGGTCACGGGTCACCGGAATTCGACCGGTAGGACCGCGAGACCATGATGAACAAGATGCATACTCACACACACACATGCATATATGAGAATTAGGGTCAGGTCTCACAGATAAGGCCTCAATTAGTGGAAGTGATAAGATTGGTGATAAGGCCTCAATCAATAGAGGTGATAAGGCCTTAATCAGTGGACGTGATGAGGTTGGTGAGAAGGCCTCAATCAGTGGAGGTGATATGGCTTCAATCAATGGAGAGACGTTGAAGGATATTGACAGCAGCAGATTTTATGGAAATTCGTATTCATGTTTTCATGTTTAAATTCCTTGTCTTTATAAATGCCTAAAGTAAGTGTTCACGTTGCAATCAATTGAAATTAAAAAAAGGGTATTTTTTTCTTTAATACTCACACCCCTGTGTAGGATATGGGCAAGGTATGAACCAACACCAAATCAGCTCCCGATGGTGAAGACTGTCCATCCTGACACAAGTCAACCCCCTCACACAAAATGACCGTACATCTCATGAACTGATGCCCATAAGTGTATCTCATACACTTTTGACGTTCATGGTCAACAGGGTACTAAGATCGGACTACGACTTTCCTAGGTCAATGACTGTCATGTTCAATCTTAGGCTCCCAAGAACTACCAGAGGAATCACTCATCAATAAACCCATAATGAAGAATCAAGGTAACACTACAAACTGATTATCAATAGGATATACACCAAGGACTCAAGATCATTTGCATTTACAACTGAGATCACCCTAGTCACATTCACACAAGTAATGGATTAGTGATCACATTGATTTTCTAGGGCATTGGCTCCAACAATCTCCAACTTAATGTGAGTTGTGAGAGCATTCAAATTTAATAATCATATAAGTATAGATAACTTCAAATAGGGATGTGATTTGTTTCTTATTTTAATAGAAATATTAAAAAATAAAAAAATAATTACAATTTTGAATACAAAAGGATAGATCACATATCACACCTAAAACATTTAAAGATTAAGATTATCTTTTGACTATTTCTTAACCAACCTTTTCATGTGAGAAAGACACAGGGCAAGGAAAATAATCTTATATAAGACGGGTTCTACAAATGAACAAGGGATACGTTGAGTCATTTTTTCATAAAAAGACATGTCTATCTATGGTGTCTTTTCATTAATGGGATCATTCCACCACCATTTTTTGAAGAGTTTTAGCCATACATATAGGTAAAAAAAAAAAAAAAAAAAAAAAAAAAAAAAAAAAAAAACTCGTTGCTTTCACTTTGACTAACGTCTTGCAACCAAGTTAAGCCATTATATGTGTAAAAGACAAATTTACCCTTCATTTTAATTTAATTGAACCAACGTATCTTGTATCTTGTACAGGAATGGATGCCTAATCCACTTGTGCAGGGGACTTTATTATAGGTGGTAAAATCCCACTACGGTGTCCGTGGGTGTGTGTGTCAGGTGCACATGTATAATTTTTTTTTTTTTTTTAAGGGCTCCACAATGATGTTTTTATTTGATATAGCCCATTCATATTTCTTGGATAATTATTCAGGGAATGAGCTAAAAAATAAAGTAGATCCAAATATTAGGTAGATCTCACTATGGAAAAGTATTGATTTATTGAACGTCGACCATAAAAAAAACTACATGGGGCCTACTATAATGTAGTTTTTTTTTTTCATAAAAAGACATGTCTATCTATAATGTCTTTTCATTAATGGGATCATTCCACCACCATTTTTTGAAGAGTTTTAGCCATACATATCCGCATAACATTTTCAAATAAGTTATAAAAAAAAAAAAAAACTTGTTGTTTTCACTTTGATTAACGTCTTGCAACTAAGTTAAGTCGTTATATGTGGAAAAGACAATTTTACCCTTCATTTTAAATTAATTGAACCAACGTATTATGTATCTTTTACATGAATGGATGCCTAATCCACTTGTATAGGGGACTTTGTTATAGGTGGTAAAATCCCACTACGGTGTGCGCAGGTGTGTGTGTCGGGTGCATATATATATATATAATAAAATAAAATAAAGGCTCCATAATGATGTTTTTGTTTGATATAGGCCATTCATATTTCTTGGATAATTATTTAGGGAAGAGTCCGGATCCTCTATTATCTGGTTAACAGAGAAATCCTGATATCCTACTCCTCATTGGTCCCTGTCACCACTCACTGGAAAAATAAAAAAATTAAAAAAAAAGCTTCAGACGCCAAACCATTAGGGTAACAGGAATTCTCTGTTGACCAGATAACAGAGGATCCCGACTCTTTAGGGAATGAGCTAAAAAATAAAGTAGATCCAAATATTAGGTAGATCTCACTATGGAAAAGTATTGATTTATTGAACGTCTACCATTAAAAAAAAAAAAAAAAAAAAAAAAAAAACATGGGGCCCACTATAATGTAGTTTTTTTTTTTTCCATAAAAAGATATGTCTATCTATGGTGTCTTTTCATTAATGGGATCATTCCACCACCGTTTTTTGAAGAGTTTTAGCCATACATATCTGCATACCATTTTCAAATAAGGTAAAAAAATAATAATTTAAAAACTTGTTGTTTTCACTTTGACTAACGTCTTGCAACCAAGTTAAGCCGTTATATGTGTAAAAGACAATTTTACCATTCATTTTAAATTAATTGAACCAACGTATCCTATATCTTGTATAGGAATGGATGCCTAATCCACTTGTGTAGGGGACTTTGTTATAGGTGGTAAAATCCCACTACGGTGTGCGTGGGTGTGTGTGTGTCGGGTGCATATGTATAAAATAATAATAATAATAATAATAAAGGCTCCACAATGATGTTTTTGTTTGATATAGGCCATTCATATTTCTTGGATAATTATTTAGGGAATGAGCTAAAAAATAAAGTAGATCCAAATATTAGGTAGATCTCACTATAGAAAAGTATTGATTTATTGAACATCTACCATAAAAAAAACTACATGGGGCCCACTATAATGTCTACTTGCCATCCAACCTATTGATTAGGTCACGCGGACCTAGAAGAAGGAAAAACACAAATATCAACTTGATCCAAAATGGTGACAAGTAGAGGGAGTCATAGAAAAATTTTAATGGTACATGTTCAATCATTAATGTTTGTTGTGATGTGGTCCACTTGAGATTTGGATTTGCCTCATGTTTGAGGTCATGCCCCAAAATAATGATATAAAATTTATGGATGGCATAGATAAAACACATACACTATGTTGGGGCCCACATATCACAATGCTAGACGATTGCGACCGACTGAGGATTGCAATCGTCGTAGGATTGCAATCATCTCCTTTATCTTGCCATCAAAATTTGAGTTGGCCCACCGTGATATGTATATGAAATCCATCCATACCAGCACTTCATCGCCCCATTTTAGGCCTAGGGACCAAATTTCTTGTCAATTTGTTATTGTAGTGGACCACATGATTAAAAAGAGTATTAGGCAATGCTTTCCCATAAAACGGTTTCCATTCGTGTGGCCCAAATGAACCATTGCTAGTCTTAATTTTTTGTCATTATCCATAAAATTTAATAGGTTACATCATGGATGGAGTGGATTTGACGTGAACATGAAGGCGTGACCCACCCTATAGCCAACTTCTTATCTTTGTATTTCATTTGAAAAAGAAGTGATGTGCAATTTTTGTTCACCACGGCTTTAGATTAGGTGTTGTTTACACCTCCTAACAAGCTAGGTCTTGTGTGCTTAGGTGTGGCATATACCTCCCAATAAGTTGCGGCCCTAGTTGTGGGGCCCAACTTAATATATGTATTACATATCCATATTGTCCATCCATTTTTCCATATCTTGTCTTTCAGTTTTGCCACATTTTATTTTTATTCTAACTATCCATTTTAAGATATTGTTGGTAAAATTGTAAGTTTTGTGTAATATTAAGTTTCAAGCTTATAATCCAGTAGATGGACATTTTTGAGAAGGTGCAATAGAGAAATAGGGTTTTGTGTTGGATCGAGATGGTGTGGGAGAGGGTTTTGCGTTCGGTGAACACAACGAGGGAGAGAGGGGTGTGGGAAGTGTTGGGTGAACATGGAGAGGGAGAAGGAAGGGCGTGGGCTGCGTTTGGTGGAGACGACGAAGGAGAGGGAGAGGATTTTGGGTTCCTCTTTGATGGAGAGAGAGAGAGAGAGAGAGAGAGAGAGAGAGAGAGAGAGGGGGGGGGGGGGGATGGTAGGGTCATTGAAAGGAAAAAAATTATATTTTTGTCATTTGTAAAAATACAATATGCTATACTTGACTATATCTGACGATAGGCGCCAAAATAACTAACGGCTGAAATGGTAGGCATGCATTTGGAAAAAGTTTAAAAGCGTGATTGTTTTTTACGATAACCCAAAAGATAGGTTGATGGACGGCTAAAACTCCTTTTTGAATTTAAAACCAAGAATTATCAAAAGACCCATTTTTTTTTCTTTTTTGAAAAACCTAACGTTAATGTTTTTCTCTTCTCTCCTCCCTTCCAATGTATTTATTATAGATTACTGCTTTTCCTAGGCATTGATTAAGTTGATAAAATTAGAGCTAAACACTAACTAAGCTAGCTTGGTTAACTCGCTCGGTTCGATGCGAATAAGCTCGACTCAATTTGACTCGCAGCTGGGCTCGGGCCATGCCGAGCTGATTTTTGAGCTCGAAAGGATTTCGAGCCAAGCTCAAGCTGGCCTGAGTTCGACTCGGCTCGAAGCTTGGCATGAACTTGACTTGATTCGTCTCGCTCGATTCAGCTCAAGTTATAACTTAATTATATAATATTATATATAACTTAATTAATATATTATATTTTATATTATGTATAATATAAAAAAGGGCCACCTATATAAAAACTAGAAAGAAGATGTTCGAAAACTTGAACTTGAACTCGGCTTGAACTTGGCTCGAGTTGACCCGAGCTGTTGATCGAACCGAGCCAAGCTGGCCAGTTAGGCTTGAGGATCAAGCCGAGCCGAACTCGAGCTGGGATAGGTTGCTGGTTGAACCAAGCTGAGTTGTGCCAAGCTCGACTCGATTTAGCTCGTGTACAACTCTAGCTGGAATTAAGACGTCAATTTGATTTTTGAGAGCGATGGACTATCCATATGGACCATCCATTCCCCAAACCATCAATCAAATAGTTAAAATCATCAATCAAAGTGATTTTAATATGGATGACTTGTTAAAGGTGGGATGCACATTATGTACTTAAAGGTGGGATGCACATTATGTACGATCTAGAATAATGATTAGGCCCTTTATAATCAATATGAAATGTTCATTATCCAAGTCATTGATCATGTATCAAAGTGATTGTTATAAGACAATGTCCCAAGGTAGTTGCACATAATGGATGATCTAGATAGATGATTGGACGTTTCCAAATATATTAGGAAAGACTTTATTTTTCATTGTGTATATAAGGAAAATACTTCGTTCATTTTTACATATATTTTTTTTTGTTTAGAATTCATTAATGTATAATTCAATTAGATTAGATTTTATATTTATTGTATTTTTTCATATTGGGGTCATTCCTCATGTATAAGTTCATGACCACACACTCAATGGAATACAAGTAATTATTCAATAATTCTTCCTTCTTCCAATTTTATCATAGTATTAGATCATTTGATCTGAAACTTTTGATCCTCCTTGCTGGATTTCGATAATTTTCTTTTCTTCAAATCTCTCAAAACTAAAACCGTTGTGTCCAATGTTATGCTCCAACACTTGTTGTTAGGCCGTTGCCCAACTCTCAATCGTTATGTTGCTTGACACTTAAATCAACTTCCTAACACCCACAGTGAGTTCCACATTAAAGAACTCAATCATTTGAAATATTTTTAAGGCATTGAGGTAGCTCGTTCTCCAATGGAGATTTTCTTAAGTCAATATAGATACACTATTAACATTATTAAGGATAGCTATCATCTTGGAGCTCAACTTACTGCTTTCCCTATGGAATAAATTTGCATTTGACTAACGACTAAGGTGATCTTCTTTTGGACCTCTCTATCTTTGGACGATTTTTTGGTCATCTCATCTATAAAACAATCATAAGACCAAATATTGTTTATTCGGTTAATATTCTTAGTCAATTCATGCATCAACATCGCCAACCTAATTATGATGATGCTATTTGCATGTTAAGATATCTCAAGTCTTTTCCTAGTAAGACATATTTTAACCCTCCGATGACTCTCTTCAACTATCTACTTATTGTGACTTTAATTGGGCCAGTTGTCCTAAGAAACAACATTCTACCATGGGATGCTTTACAATGCTTTGACAAAGTTCTATCTCATGAAAAAATTTGACAACCATTTCACAGTCATCTACTGAGGCCAAGTACTGCACAATGGCCAATACTACCGGTGAACTCACTTGGCTCAAAATTCTTCTAAGAGATTTTAGCAGTCAACATATCCAGCCTTCACACCTTTATTGTGATAGTCAAGTAGCCCTTCACATCATAAACAATTCCATTTTCATGAAAGGACCAAATATATTGAGATTGATTGTCATCTTGTTTGTGAAAAAATATCCTCTGGTGTTCTTTGTACTTCATTCGTGCCCACCGATCAATCAACAACTGCGGACATCTTCAAAAAACCTCGTTGTTGGAAATGATTTGATCTTTTATTCGGCAAGTTGGGTTTCACGGACCTTCATACGCCAACTTATGGGAGAGTATTAGGAAGAACTTCATTTTTCATTATGCATATTAGGATAATACTTCATTACCTTGTGTATTTTATTTTATTTTATTTTAATTTTTTTTAAAAAAAATAAATTTGTCTATAATTCATCAGGTTATAATCTAATTAGACTAGATTTCATATTTACTGTACTTTTCCATATTAGGACCATCCTCATGTATAAATTTAGGACCTCACACTCAATGAAATCCAAGCAATTATTCAATAATTCTTCATTCTTCTAATTTTATCGAAATATAATCATGGTTAGGTAATCTAATAAGAGTGTTTCCATAGGGATAGACCATCTTGGCCTCACATGATGGATGGTCCGAATCAATATGATTGGACCTTTCTTATACTATAATCAAATGCAACATCCATTCTCCAAACCTACATGGTGGGCCCATGTGGTAAGGGTGATAGCAATGAGTATTGTTTTAGCTTTCCAATACAATAATAGGTCCATTATGAATAGTCCACATGTTTTTCGCTTAATTCAAATGAACATTCCAATAAAATAATTTCCAAACACTAGAAAGATAAAATTCAATTTTTCAAAAAATATTTTATAAACTCTTAGCCGACTGAAACTATTTTACCTTTCTTTCACATTAAAAGGAAAAAAAAAAGACTTTTCAAGAGAAACTTACTTTCTTTACTTTCTATAGCTTCATTACAAGCTTACAACTACACATTAGTAAATATGAGAAGGATTTTAAACAAAGATCATTTAGGTCATTTAGAATGTAAACCCTTGTGGATTACCATTAGAGGTTGGATTTTAATATTAGTTTAAACACCATATTGAAAATGATGATGACTCAGTCCTAGCATGTTGCAGTTTAGAACTACTTTAAACAATCCAATTTCCATGGCACATTGTGGATGAAGCATATTTATATTGAATTTATCAAGCAATCCTAACTATCAAATTTATAGCATGATTGAGAAAACTACACTAAGTAGCTATTAGTAATCATTTTATCTTTCTCTTTAATTTTGGACTGCTCCTTATTTTACTTTCAATTATTCATTTATTTTGATAGCATTTTGGATGGTTATGATTGCTTGATTAGGGTAACTTGAGAGATGTTCTCTATCCACAATGGGACTAGCAAATTAGATGGTCTGACTGACTATACATCAGTGCTATGTGTGAGGAGGACAAATGACCACTATTTTAAAAATGTTGCAAAACTAACATGTTGTGTTTTTTAAATAAAAAATAAATTTCAAAAATAAAAGTTATTTTTAGAAAGTAAATAAATATATTAATTATTTAAACTTTCCATAAATAGTGTGTATAGCCAGTCGGTAAGAGAAGGGGTTTTTGCTTATGCAACTATGGTTCAAATCTCCTCGAGGATCGGTGGCACCGTCCGTGCGTCTTGCTAAGACGCAAGAAATTGTAAATTTTGTTTGGGCGCTTTTTGGCACTTTATTAGGCGCACTTAGCACTTCGCACGTGCGCATCGTCGTAAGGAGCAATAAGAAGTCACATTTAAAGCGCCTGATCGACATTTATGTCCACTTCAAGTTTAAAAATGATAAGCCAATTCTCTCCCAAGTAATCGAACTACAGAACTTGGTTGATGAATTAAAGATTGGTGGGATAAATCTTCCTGAAGAATTCCTGGTTGGTGTAGTAATTGCAAAATTACCCTCATTATGGTTTGATTATAAAAAGAAACTGAAACATGATGAAAGGAAGTACACTCTTGAAGGGCTTCAGCGACATCTTCGTATAGAAGAAGAGTCCAGAAACCGAGACAAGAAAAAAAGTGCTTCGGAAAATCATTCCAAAGCAAATATAGTAGAAGATGACAAGCCAAAATATCATAATTTCAAATCTATTCCCCAAAAAAAAAGATACGTTTAAGAAAAAGGGCAAGTGTCATTTCTGCAATAAGCCTGGATACTACATAAAGGAATGTCGACACAGGAATAAACAACTGAAAGCTCAGGCTAACATGGCAGAAGACCAACTCGTAGCAATACTTACTGAAGCTAATACGGTAATATCCGATGGTGGATGGTGGCTAGATACTAGTGCAACCATTCATATATCGAAGGACCGAAACATCTTCAAGACTTATGAAGGTATAACAACTGGACAAGAAGTGAAGATGGGTAATAACGTTCGTGCGAACGTTGTTGGAAAAGGAACAGTAGAGCTTCAGTTTATATTAGGCAAAAGACTGACACTAACAAATGTATTGCATGTACCTGACATGTCTAAAAATCTAGTGTCAGGCGATCTTCTCAATAAGAGAGGATTCAAAATAGTGATTGAGTCTGATAAGTTGGTTATCACCAAGAGTGGTATGTTTATAGGCAAAAGATATTCATGTAATGGTATGATTAAACTGAATATTAATAATAATAATGATGTTTCCATTTATATAGTGGATTCTGTATCTTTATGGCATGTTAGACTAGGTCATGTTAATTATCATTCAATGAAAAGAATGATGATCTTAGACCTTATCCCAAATCAAGAAATTCAACAAGAAGGGAAATATGATGTGTGTGCCCATTCTAAAATAACCAGAAAACCATTTGAGACTGGCACGAGAAAATCATAACCCTTGGAGCTAATTCATTCCAATATTTGTGATTTAAATAATACCTTAACTCGTGGAGGAAAAAAAGTATTTTATCACATTTATCGATGATTTCACTAGATTTTCCTATGTATACTTGATAAAATCTAAAGATGAAGCCTTTGAAAAGTTTAAGCTTTATAAGACTGAAGTGAAAAATCAGTTAAATGTAAGGATTAAAGCCCTCAGAAGTGATAGAGGGGGTGAATACTCTTCTAATGAATTCAACTACTTCTGTGAATCAAATGGTATAATCCATGAATTTACGACACCTTACACACCTCAGCAAAATGACCTAGTGGAACGTAAAAATAGGACATTAGTTGAGATGATCAACTGTATGATATTAAATTCTGGATTACCACTAAATTTGTGGGGGGAAGCATTGTTAACAGCAAACCGTATTCTAAATGCTATCCCACACAAAAAATTGAATATATCCCCATATGAATTATGGAAAAAGAAGAAACCATATCTTCATTACTTCAAAGTGTGGGGAAGTATAGCAGAAGTCAGGATTATTGATTCTAAGAGAGTAAAGTTAGGTCCTAGAGGAATCAGGTGTGCTTTTATGGGTTATGGGATTCATAGTCCCGTATATAGATTTCTGGTTCTAGAACAAACTTCTTTTGCTGACAAAAACATGATTATAGAGTTTAAGGATGCTATATTTTTTGAAAATATAGTATACAAAGACTATATGAATAATCATACAAAAAGACAGGTTTATGAAAATATAATAGAACCAATGAACGAAGAGCATAATAACTTTCATGATAAATCTAAAACTCATCAAGAATGAAATGAACCAAGGAGATCGAAAAGGGCAAGAAAAGAAACATCTTTTGGCCCAGATTTCTATATGTTCCTCATAGAAGGAGATAGAAATAAAATAAGAAAGGAGATTACTCTACCATTGAGTATTGAAAGTGATCCATCAACACTTAGTGAAGCTCTCTCATCTCCTGATGTACAGTTTTAGAGGGAAGCCATCAACGATGAAATGAATTCCATAGTCTCCAATAACACATGGTGTTTGGTCGATCTTCCACCAGGTTCAAAGCCTATAAGATGTAAGTGGATTTTTAAAAAAAAGTTCAATCCTGATGGAACCATAAATAAGTTTAAAGCTCGATTGGTAGCCAAAGGATTTAGACAAAAGGAAGGTATCAATTTTTTCGATACATATGCTCATGTTGCTCGAATATCTACCATTAGGACTTTAATTGCTCTTGCAGCAATTCACCACATAGTAATCCATCAAATAGATGTCAAAACGGCATTTTTAAATGGTGATCTAGATGAGGATGTCTATATGGAACAACCTGAAGGGTTTGTTTAACCTGGGCAAGAGAAGAAAGTGTGTAAACTGGTCAAATCTCTCTATGGGCTCAAGCAAGCTCCTAAACAATGGCATGAGAAGTTTGATCAAGTAGTACAATCTAATGGTTTTAGAGTAAACCAAGCAGATAAGTATATATATATTAAAGGTCAAATCATTATCTGTCTATACATAAATGATATGCTAATATTTGGACCAAATGAGGACTGTGTGAAAAAAACTAAAAAGTTTCTTAGTACCAACTTCGACATGAAGGACATGGGTAAAGCCGATGTAATATTAGGTATTAAGATTTATAATCTTAATGATGGAATAGTCTTAACACAATCTCATTATCTAGAGAAAGTGTTAAAGAAGTTTAATCATTATGATAGTAAACCGGTTTCAACCTCATTTGATCTAAGTATTAAATTGGTTAAAAATACTGGTAGATGTAAAGCACAACAAGAATATGCGAGTGCTATTGGGAGTTTAATATATGCAATGAATTGCACTAGACCCGATATAGCATTCACAGTAGGAATGCTAAGCAGGTATACCAGTAATCCATGACAAGTACACTGGAATGCGATTTCGAGAGTTTTAAAATATCTAAGAGGAATCATAGACTATGGACTGCATTATAAATCATATCCCGCTATACTTGAAGGGTACAGCGATGCAAGCTAGAATGCAAATAGCATAGAATCAAAATCTACAAGTGGCTGGATTTCACTCTTGGAAGAGGAGCAATATCATGGGCATCTAAGAAACAAATGTGCATATCTTACTCTACAATGGAAAGTGAGTTTATTGCACTTGGTGCTGCTTATAAAGAAGGTGAATGACTAAGATACCTACTGTTGGAAATTCCGTATTGGTTGAAGCCTACTCCTGCTATATTTATCTTTTGTGATAGTCAGGCTACTCTTTATCGTGCTATGAGTAAGACTTATAATGGTAAGTCTAAAAATGTAGGTCTAAGGCATAACTTTGTTAAAGGATTGCTTAGAGATGGAGTAATCACAGTGAAATATGTTAAATCCATCCTGAACTTAGCAGATCCCTTGACAAAAGGTTTATCAAGAGATCAAATAAGAAAAACCACTAAAGGAATGAGACTAAGATTCATAAAGATATAACTTTCACTCTTGATGGCAACCCTACCTATGTGTTGAAATATAGGCTAGGTTCAAAGGGACAAACAAGTTAAGTATGTGACTGAAATATACACTAGAAAAAGAAAATTTGAGTCTCATTCCTAAAAAGTCTAGTGTTTGGTTTCTGCATTTCATAAGAGGCTGAGTACTAACTCTTAATAGATCTATAAGCAGACTTTGCTGAGATGAAGCAGAATCATCTTTGATAGATCTACCTATATGAGTAAAGAAGTGAGGCCGCTTTTGAAGAGATTGGGATCGTTTCTAGAATACTCATGAAATAAGGATACGCACAAGGCCAGAAATGTGCAAACTTTTAGATCTCCAGTTATATATGAATAGATGTGTGTGTTATGTGTCCGGTGAGTCATATAAGGTCCTTAGTTCAAGACTAATGGGTCACTAAGTACCTGGCATAACTTTGATACGTATACACTAAAGTAAAGGTTCAAATCTAAAAGATACCTTTACTTATGCAGCTATTTATACCGATATGTCATTCGTTCAAGAATCTGATTTTATTTTTGAAATTGTGGGGGATTGTTGTATTTTTTAAAATAAAAAATAAATTTCAAAAATAAAAGTTATTTTTAGAAAGTAAATAAATATATTAATTATTTAAACTTTCCATAAATAGTGTGTATAGCCAGTCGATAAGAGAAGGGGTTTTTGCTTATGTAACCAGGGTTCAAATCTCCTCGAGGACAGTGCAAAGCACCGTCCGCGCGCGCGGAGTGGACTGTAGGGCTGCTTGGGCGCTTTTTGGCGCTTTATTAGGCGCACATCGTCGCAAGGAGCAATAAGAGCCTCAGTCTTTTTGGCACTTGGTTCAAATTTTTTGGGCCATGGTACCCTGATAATTTATTACCTTTTTTGTTAATTGAGAGTAATTGTGACATGATTGTACATGTGGCACCTATGCCATGTGTCGCTTATGTGGATACAGTTTTTTCTGTTGGATAACTGTTTCTGTCTGAATGGGTACAGAAATAATTGTCATAGGACAAAGAGTCGTATCCTTTCATGGAAGGCAATTATTTGCTGTGAATGGGTATGAATTTCTTGAAGAGACACTTTAGCACCTCTTCAGGATGAAATCCATAACCTTTCAATTGATATAAATCCTGGATTCTATAATCCAGAAGTAATACTCTAAATGATTAAGATTATATCATCTTCTGTACAATTACTCTCGATCTAATCTCTTACTGAGTTTTTTCTGAACGTCTTAAGGCATATCGGTGTCAGAACTAGAGATCTGTTCAACACTTAAATGTGCAAATTTTCGTGTTAAAAATCGGATTGAGAGTTCATTGTATCCTGAAGACAATTTGCAGATTTCTTTCGTTTGCACTTGTGGAAATTACAGAAAAAGGGTAGCAAATCTGTCTTGAGAAATTGATTATTCAAGTCAAGCCTTGAACCCGATAGATCTAATCGTTTCGTTATCGTTTTCTTTTATACTCCATTATGTACATGATACTCTTAATATTTCTAACATAACATAGGTGTCAACCTCATGATTCATATGTGAGATCATAGAATTGCACATGATTGAATACATGGAACTTGTAATAAACTATAAAAATGGTGGGACACCTTTAGGATTTGTTTGGCTGCTTATGTTTGAAAACATTAGAGTCTAAACCGTGATTACTCTGAAATTGAAGTAATTTGGAATCTTCATTTGTGTTTGGTACCCTTTAATTAGAATGATGTAAAATCCAAAGATAGTGTTTGGCATCCTAGATTATGGATAAATATGAATTTTGTAATATATTCATAAGAACTTGAATTTAATTAAGTAAATCATCTTTAATATCCTCAAATAGCATATATGCACAGCATTTTAGATAATCATTGTAATTAACCATTTGAAATATATACTTTAACTAAAAATGAGATAATTTCAAGCCTTAGGTGGACCACCAAAATGAGATAACTAAATCATTAATTATCTTGTGTGAATGACCTTATAGAGGACATGGATAGGATATAAACATCAAGGTGGGCCTTAGATGGTTTCAAGGGTGAGCATTTTCATTCTACTATTTCTTATAATGCAGCTCACTTGGGTTTTATATTTGCCTCATTTTGGACTGATGTTTGGTTACCTTTCAATTTTCAGTCTACCCGTTTAATAAATGTCCATTAATCCAATGGTTAGATAATCAAATAAACTTAACCTTTTCATTTGAGTTGTGACCCATAATTTGGACGGTTTAATTCGACTTACTCCTGGGCATCCAATTTCTTAGGTCTGCACATGATCCATCATGCTCTACCAGACCATCAAAGTTTTAATCATGCATGTGCATTTGTACGTACTCCATCAATGTACCAAACGATCACCTTTTAGCAGTGGATATCTCTATGCATTTCTATGTTATTCTCCCATAAATGGTAACACATTGCTAGAGAGAGAGAGAGTATAGAAGTGCTGGCCAATGAGATGGTGTTTTAAAACCTTCCTCTGACTGTCGATTTTCCGAACTTTGGAATTCATGGGAAAAAAAAAAAATACACTCCAGTTTAGAATATCGACCTTTTAACCATGGTTTTAAAAAAAACAAACAATCAAACAAACACTTGGAAGGGATGATTTGGATTACAGTCGAATCCTGGTCCTCCAAAATCCAGGCTGCCAAACATACAAATTTTATGAAATCCACTCAAATATCCGAAGATTCAGGGCTCTAAATGACATGTTATGTGGCTCATAAAATATGAAGTTCAAAAAGAGCAAGGTTCAAACTTATAGATTGGAGGATGTAACAGAGATGGTTAAAACGAAAAGTAATCAACGGTCTAAATTTGATGAATAGATATCCACTAATCATAAATTAGGATCATTCAATATATATATATATATATATATATATATATATATATATATATATATATATATATATATATATGATTAATTAATTGCGGCAAGTCCTGCTATTTGAATGGTTTGATTTGAAATGGGGAAGAGGTCAAGAGTCTCTGTACAACATCATATCTGTATTTGCCCAATATCTCCAAACTCAGTCCGAATCCCTCACTCAAGTGGGCCACATCACAAAAAAATGAGATGGGAAGCATACCACTGAAACCTTCTTAGTGGCATGAAATATAAAAATCATGGTGGCCCAAGAAAGCTTCAATGGTGGTCTTCGCCATCCCCAGTGTTCCCTGTGGTCTGGCCCACTCGAGCTTTGGATAGGGCTAAGTTTTAAAATCACTACCGAAAATGATCTGGCCCAAATGATGGACGGAGCAGATGTCACATATTTCACAGAGCGTCTTTTGTTGCAACGCCTACCTCCAGTCGCGGTTTGGCTGATGACCCAACATCAGCTAGCTAACTCGTGTGAAAGTTCTGTAGGCCTTGCCATGATGCATGTGATTTATCTACACCATCCATTATTTTTCTAGATCATTTTAGGGCATGCTTTTAAAAATAAGACAGATTCAAAATACAAGTGGACCACACCACTTAGATAATGACATCCACTGTTGAAACCTGTGGTCCACTTGAACTTTTGACCTGCATCATTTTTATGCCCATGCCCTAAAATGATCTTAAAAATTAGATGGACGGCATGGATAAAATACCTACATCATGGTGGGGTCCACAGAGCTTTGACACCAGATAGATGGCTGGTGTTAGGGTCTTCACCCAAAACGCATCCCCCCAACTGTTCAGGAAATTCGCGTCCGAGTCCAGGTGCAGCGCACGTGCGCTTCTATTGGAATTCTACGGCTATAAATAGCGGAGAGCCCCAATCGAAGGCGGAAAGAGAAGCAGAAGATCCGATTCGTGAGGTATCTTCTCATCCCTTTTATTACACTTTCCTCCTTTTCCTTTCACCCTCTCAAAAAACGCTTTTCCGAATCTGTACTCTGTTTATTTATTTATTTATTTTTCGTTTCGTTCTCACTTGCTGCTCGTAAGAAATCCAATTCCTTTCTAATTATGTAGATGTACTTGGTTGATTTCGTGTTTCGTTGAGGTTTCTTGGTTCAGATCCGTTGAGAAATTATGGTTTTGTCATGGTCGGAGGTTTCTTGCAGCAATTTGACTGGTTTCAGATGCTTTTGTACTTGAATTGAGCGAATTAGGGCTTTGAATGTCAATTTTCGAATAAGTTGGGAAATTCAAATGAATTTGGTCCCTTTTTGGATAATTAGCCGTTTTGGTTTTTGATTTAAGCGAATTAGGGTCCCATGCCTGTTTCTGGATAATTTTCAGATTTTGAGAGGTTTCAGCTGCTACTGTGTTTGATTAAATGAATTAGGGTTTTCAAACGTCAAATCTCAAGTGAGTTGGGAAATTATAGGGATTTTGCCGGCTTTTTTTGGATGATTAAGCAGCGCTTTGAGATTTTGTGTTTCGTTGAAGAGAATTAGGGTTTTAAGTGATTAGTTCGATTTATCTGCATAAAATCAGTGAATTGTTTTTGTTAAGCTTTATAGATTCTAGCTCATGAGAAATTATAGATTTATTTGCACATCAATATTTTGTTTGAACTGTTTGAAGAATTTTCAGATGTTCTACATATATTTGGAAATTTTGGGGTCTTGATGTTCAATGTGTTGAGCATTTGAACCCGCATGGGGTTTGGGCAAACGGAAAGCGTTGTGGGTGTGCTCCAACAGACGTGAGTTCGATTCCCTTCTCCGGGATTACCTGATGCATGTGGTTTGTAGGTGATCGCGTGCATCCACAGGGAATAGTATCACCTCAAAATGGGGCGGGGACAACCTGATGTCATAAATGTATATGTGTGTGTGTGCGCGCGCGCGTGCGTGCGTTGAGCATTTGAAGTTTGAAGAATTTAATTATCTTTCTGGTTAGTTTTTAGGCACTTTTAAGGCTTCTGTAAAAGCTAGCTGTTTATGTTGGAATTCCTGAGTTCTTATACAGGATTTTATTTTTTTTTCCAGGGATTTGAGATTTGTTTGAAGAAGTTGCTCTAAGCTTGTGCTAGATCAAAGCAATCTGGCTCTTCTTGGAATCTGCATAACCTAGCCAATTTTGAATTTGTTGAAGAGGTTGCCTTGTTTTCGTGCAATTCCATTTCTCTTTAGTTGCAAATTGGTATATGAGACTTCTGAATGGTTTGGAACCTATTGATTCTCCTGCGGTTATTCCCTAGTTGCTGGAGTCCTGGTATTTCTGGTTTGGATTGATGTGATAAGGGCTTACGTCTTTTCAAAGAAATTTCTGATTTATTCGGAGAGATTTTAGTGGTCACGGTTTGATTAACGTGGCATACATATATTGATGAACACGTGATTTGTTTCTCGGACTCCTAAAAATTTCTTCCACTCTGGAGGGGAATTGCTGGTCCGATTAGGGCTGGCTTCTGTAATTCCATCACGGCTCTAAGCAAAGAAAGTCGCGTAAACATTAGAAGGGTTAGAGAATGCTTGCGAGATTGCCCTAAGTTCTTGCTTGCCTCCCCTTCTTTTCACGGTGGTCGGGGTGCCTTACCTTCGGCTGGTGGGCATCCAGCAGATCTGACCTTCCTCGCAGGTGGTGGTTGCTGAAAAAAGATCATTAGACTTAGGTTATTTTTTGTTATCGGAACTTTGTACATAAGCATGGTTTCAGTTGAGCAGTTTGAAGATGACTATCATTCGTGGAAGCAAAACTCTGGCTCTGAATTGTCCAAATGCCCCCGACTGCCTCTAAGTGGTGGGTCTTATCTATTTATTGAATTTTGTTATGTTGTCATGTTTGTTTACTTGCTGTCCAGAGATCTCATTTTCGTATTCTTCATCCTCCTGATATGGCTATCATAATGGAAGAAATATATCAGTTACTTTCATTGCAGCTAAAATGTGATATTTCTTGACATTAAGTGCTATATTTCTATGTCACTTTCTATCTTTAGAAAGTTAACATTAGATATTTATGCTGTTTTGGTAGATTATACTTGTGGTTTCATTTAAATGCAAAGTTTCCTCCATCAGACACCATTATGTGGATTATGGTTTGTTCCTATTTCTTTGCTCTTCATTCATGGTTAGAGGTTGCATGTGAAAAAGTCGTTTCTGTGAAGTAAATTATGGGACATATTTTTTCTTAATTTTTTATATGGTTGAAACGCATTTAGAATACTAGGAAGTATAATGGAAGATGCATATTGTTGTTCACTAAAGTAAGTTGCAAAAGTCTTAGTTCTCAGGTCAATAGTCATTTTTTGCTTAGGATATGCATAACTGGTATATACTTCTTTTTATATTCTTTGATCATCATTTTTTTTCTTTGAAGATAACAAACAAATTTATCTGGAAGATAAAAAAGGAAAGGACAATTTCATCAAATGCGATGGATAAGATTCCCATATAGAAAGAGAAGATCCATTCATAACTTTTGCTAGCTCATCTATGATTCAGTTCGTCTCTCTTGGGACTTGATGATAACTAATTTACATGGAATGACTCTGCATCTTCTGGTCATTTAGAATAAAGGCTAACTTTTGTTGTCTCCTACTCTCTTGCTCGTTAGATGGGTTGGTAGAGACAGTGTAGTGTGTGTGAGTGATCCAGGCTTCAAACCTTGGTACCTTTGGAAAAAATGCTAACTTTTGTTTGGTTTCTAATTAAAAATAAAAAATAAAAATAAAAATTCCTTGTCATTTAAAAAGAAAAAGAATAAAAGAAAAGAATAAAGGCTTACTTCCAAGGCCGATTATAAGAGGGCCACCAACCTATTTAACCAAGGCCACTTGATGTTTGCCACAAGATTGAGCAATACACAGAATTATCTTAAAAATTTATGTTTTTCCCTTCCAAATTCTCCACATGATCACATGAGGAAGCATCCTTGTATTTAACCTCTGCATGTGAAATGCCTACTACCGTCTCCTTGCTCTGCTATGATCTCAGAAGGACCCAATATATTTCAAGAAGGCAGCAAAAGAAGTGAGACCAAATATGCCAACCCACCTCGCACCAATAAAGGGGTGATCTAGGTATACCTTATTGGTAAGTTATGAGTAGATTGTGGGTAGGGGCATCTTGCATGTTGCATATGATTTAGGTTTATGTACTTGGGTGAGCATTTGGTATTTGGCTTTGAGTTGTTACTTCTACTATATGTGAGTTTTATTAAGCAAATTATAAGCTTTTATAGAGTTCTATTAGGAAAATCAGTGGGATTTTTTATTTTATTTTTTTTACCAAGGGTCATCTATTGTAAGGGTCAGTTAACAAACTTTCTAGTTGCTGAGGAGATGCACAAAGGTGGTTCTTCAATCCTTTGGTGCTCAACTTATTGTGGAGTGATGATTTTATTGGATTTTTAGCAATAATATGGCATGCGGAAGCAAATTTACACTGTGAGTGATATTAAAGTTGGAAATGGCAAATGGTTGGATAGAGGTGAAAAGCAAAAGGAAGAGGAATCTGAGAAAACAACAGCTTGAAAATCTTGTCTATTTGTTCATTTCTGATATCCCTTTTACTTTGAAGACCGTGGCCAAGTGAGAGATCCGTTTGTACCTATGGACAAAGCTTCTAGGAACCCTTGGGGATTCACATTTGTTAGGTTCAGTTGCAGATTATGAAGCGATCAATGCTATCAAACATCTGAATTGGTCGGATTTTCAAGCTAGGGTTGCTGGAGTAGAGTTTCACCTTTTTGGCTTCATACACATATTTGTAATCAAGATCCTTTTCATCGCACCGATCCAATTCAAAAAATTGTCCTCATGCATGTTGCCATGATATTCAGGAACTTCCACCTTTACTTCCAACTCCCTACTTTGGTCATAATAATCCATCCGTCCCACTTGTCGCGGCTCAACAAACAGAGCTTCATGATGAAACATGTTGATGTCACTCCCACTCATCTCATTGTCATCGTCTTCTTGAGTTGGTTGTTCATTCCTCGCTAATAGCGTAGTGAGTTGTTGGGAGATGGTCTACATTTGTCTCCGTAAGATGGCAAATCTCTCTTCTACTAGATTTGTGTCTTCCTCGTCCATTCTTCATGCATCATGACCTCAACCTCTACGTGGCATCATTGTAGGATAAGAAGCTCACACAATAACGAAACAATAGCAGGAGCGGAGGCTAATATGTAGCTAACAAATGAGAATCGTTAACCTCATGCTGTTATATCAAACCCTAAGACCCAAGTCATGCCCAAACACACCCAATCCAAAAATAGAGATTCTTCCTCTTGAAAAGAAATGAAAAACAATGCAATAACCAGTGAATAATTGATGCTTTATCCATTTTTGAAGTCTTAGATCATACGTCTTACGTGTGAAAACATGTAATTGCACAAACCCCAGCTCAAGGCTTATAGAGAAGATAAAAAGATGTCCAAAAAACTGCTGGATATTTTCTGTTTATTGAGCTTTATATCAAAAGAAAACAAAAGAGGTCCTAGCACTAATCTGGGTCGTCTATCAAGCACAAAGTATGGGCAGGATGTTATAATCTCAGCCCTACAATCTTTTTTAAAGGAAAAGACTAAAATACCCCTATTTACTTAAGTGAGACACAAGTAAGAAAAAATAAACCAAAATTCGTCTAAACATAAGATAAATTTTCAAACTAAAGGGAAATGCTACAAAAAGACTCTTTCGTGGACCTAAAGGTGTACCATGAGTGATACAATGCGTGGTCCATTGATGGGTTTACGGATTTGGCCCATATTGGAAGATTTTAGGCCCCTTTTTATGCTCTAATCCATCCCAAAAATCCTCGGCAAGTACACATCAACCTGATCCATCAACATTAAGTAGGCAATGTCCTCATCAAATAGTCCTGCTAATAAAGCCAATCTCCAACACATCCTTCTATCATTTCTTAGCCCTACTCCGTGCCAAGCCTTCCGATTGATTTTGGCATCACCCAGGCAACATTGAATAATCCCATGATTGACGTTCGCATGCTTTGTGCGTAAGGGCAATGGATGAAAATGTGATCGACTGATTTTACATCTGTCATGCATGTCACACATATATTGGGCATCGCCAAGTATCTTTTTTGAAGATTGTTTGCCATTAGCACTCTTTTTGAAGATTGTTTTCATCTTTAGGGAACTTGTCAGCCATTAAGATTCCCCTCTACCGGTTTGGTAGCCAACCAGCCCATGGTAGTGGTGCCTATGGAGGGTGGTCATGCTCCGCTGAAGAGGAGCCCAGTTTATTGGATTCTCTTCTTCTTGCTCAGGTATACCAACTATTTGAATATCTCTTGCTTTCAGAAAATTTTCTTATATCCAATCCTTAATGCCCTATTGCTGTATCATTTCAGTGGGAAGATTGCGCATGGAAAGGTCTTCTTAGATATGATGTGACGGCTTGTGAAACAAAGGTACTGTAGTTGTATGTAAGTTGGGAGGAATTGAGTCTGTACAAGTGGGGCCCATGGTTTTGTGATGGGGACTGGTGATATGCTGGGCCCAACACTGTGGATGTGCCATGTGCCAAACACTGGTGATTGGTTAATTATGGGTCCCCATGCATTGGAAAGAAAGGCCAAAATGGAGGGATAGGAATTAGAATCTTCAATGTGGGAGAGCTTCTTGACATGGTACATCTGGTGGGGCCCATCAAAGCAACAGTCTTGATTTACCCCTCAAGCCAGAGGGCACTTTACATTTCCTCAGGCCAAGGATCACATAATTCCTTGCAAATTAGTTTATTTTTTTCGGACTGTTGGAACTTTGGTATTTCTCCCAGTCATGGTTTTCAGTAATGATTAGGAGCCTGAAGTCCGAGTCGCACATGCAGGTCATTAGCGGCCATTGGAAGTTTGTTGCTCAGTTGAATGAAGCATGGAATTCCAAGTGCTTCACAGAACTTGAGGAGAACAAAGCCCCCCTCCAGAAGCTGGACCCTTTCAAATTCAACTGCATGAAAACCAGCAGGGAGGAGCTACTCTTCTGCGTTGCAAGTGGGGAGAAGGCGAAATCTGAGCTCATTACTTTGTCTGCAGTGCCTGATGATGCCAACTTGATCATTATCAATGTCTGTTTCCAAGGCCTGGTGTTTTTTATTTTTTTTATTTTTATTTTTTATGTTACAGTTTGATCTGAAGCTTTTTCTTCCTTGCCTGTTATTGATTGTATGTCTTGTTTTTCAAGGCGAATCCTGTTGAATACGGCCATGTTTTCCTTGTGCCACGCAATGTCTATCATCAGTCATGCACTCTGGATGCGAGATCATTAGAAATGGCCACACGGGTTGCTGTTGAAATAAATAATTGCTCATTCCGTGCCTTCTATGACTGTCCCACATCTTCAAGAGCAAGTCATGTATATTTTCAGGTGATTAACTTGCTAAACCTTGGCTCTCAGGTTCTTTTCTTTATTTCAGAAATTCCAGCTTCCCAGAAATGGGAGGGGAATTCCTGGTAGACGACAACAACTGCTGAGTTGTTGGTGGCCTCCAATGTGAATATGGCCATTTGCAAAAACCAGATTGGTACACTCATCACGTGGGCCTCCACTAGATGAATAGAATGGATTGTCTTAAAAAAATTTGCCAACATGCAGCACTTATGCTGGATGGGCCAGCGTCATTTTTTTAAATGGTCCTCATCATGGTAGGGGCCATCTTATGCATGGGTCAGATGTCCCATGTCTTTGGGTTAGCTCTTGCGTGTCCCTATAAAGATGCATCTGCATGCAGGTCCCAGCAATCCTCCTCCATTCTTTCCCAATAATTAAGATTAACATAGAACCTTTATTTCCTTTGCTATCTGTGGCTTCATTTCTGTTTTCTGTAAGCACACTGACCATCTTCATTTTCATATGTGGTTTACCAGGGGTGCTACTTTGCGAACCCTTTACCTGTGGAGCTCGTGCTGGCCATGCCTGTATCTGGGGATTGGCAGAAAAGAGGGATGCAGATCTGCGAGATTGCAGATTACCCTATCAAGGCTCTGTTGTTCGATGGCAATGACAACATGAAAGGTTTGGTCAATTTAGTTTCGGAGATATGTTCCTATTTGCAAGACCAGGAGACTCCCTTCAGTCTTCTGATATCTGATTGCGGCACTAAGATGTTCTTGTTTCCTCAGGTGAAGTAACTCTAGACATCTTTTCCTTGTCTTTTATTCGAAGACCTCAAAATATGAGCAATCAACATGAACCTCATCCAACCTAACTCGGGTCGGGTACTGAAGCCACAATTCAGTTCCATCTAAATCAGTTTTGATTGTCGACGGGAACGACTCTTTTATAAGATCATGTTTTTCCATCATGGAACTATATATGCCACCCTTCCTGCATCTTTGTCTGGTGTATGCAGATGATTTAGCCACAATAGGTAGGCCATTCTCAGAGTAGAAGGATTAGAGTCCTCTACCCGAAGTTTCACACTGCATGCCCATCTTTTTTAGTTTGGATGGGTGGGGAAGTCATTGTTCAGTGATCCAAACCATTGGTCTCCTGGGTCCCCCACACCACGTCTCCAGAGAAGCACTTGATTGGGCAAACCTATCCTTTGGTTTTGTGGCCAAGTAATGAACAAATTAGAATAGAAATGGCATCACCAGTCCGCAATTCTAGTGAAAAAAGGCAGAACACCAGCCCCACTAGAACCTTCAAATCTGGAGATTTTTGGGGGCATTTCCATCCACAATGGGATGACAGATGAATGGGTTGGATTTCTGAGTCACAGGTCCCACTTTCACACTTGAGAGGCCGAGTATAGGCTAGGCCTCCCAATCCTACCTCAAGGGGCATGTATACCATTTTACGTCGACTAGGAGTGTCTATGCAAGTTCCCCTCCCTCGTCGAAAATTATTGCTTCACTCTCACTCTCTCTCATGTTGAAAATTATTGCTTCTGATGCTGATTGTGGTGTGGACGGGAATTCAGGTGCGCACACTAGCGACCGAGTGCGACCATTTTTCTGCTTGGCAATGTGGTGGTCACTTTGTTTTCAAGGGGAGGCATGACTTTGACCAGGTTACTGAGGCTTCTCTGGCCAAGCATCTATCCGCCGTCTCCCTTGAAGATGATGCCTTCCAATCGGTTAAGCAGCTCTGCTGCAGTGTTGCAAGCAATAAGCTTGTTTCTTGAATTGGGCCTGCACCCTTTTATTGGACTGTTGGATCCAATTGGACTTTGGACTTAAATATCATACTTTTACCTACTTCTCAAAAAAAAAAAAAAAAAAAAAAAAAAAAAAAAAAACAAAAACAAAAAAGCATACTTCATGTTTGTGAAAGCCTTTTTTTTATGCTACTCTTGTAATAACATTATTTATTGATATGGTTGAAAACTTGTGAAAAGCTATTTTGGTGTGGATTTATATGGTATTAGCAGCTCGGTGGATTGAACTCATGCTTGCCAACCACAAGGCATTTGGTCTACCCGTACTTCAATCCAAACCTTCTAAATTGTGAGCCCCATGACCAGAAACCAGGGAGGATCTCAACCACTTGATCAATGAGCATTTACCTGTCCCAAGGGTGGTGCTGGGGCCCTTCCTGGCGCAAGTGAGGCCATGGTTGCACTGATCCTAACCTTTGGTATTATCTCTGTGGACAGCCTATGTGCCAAATGTCTTAGATTTAAAGATCCTAGCCATTGAATGGATTTTTGCTTGAATGAGGTCCTCTCTCTCTCTCTCTCTCTCTCTCTCTCTCTCTCTCTGTGTGTGTGTGTGCAGTGCGAGGCTCTCCTGTGGTTGATGATGATCAGCCTATTTGGGAGCCCATGGGACCATCATTTCAACGTCTTGGGTGCCGGGACCAGGGCAGATCCTAAACTTCCCATCAACGGGCACCCAAAACAATGGTCAAGGGCAGGGTCCATTTTCAAAGGAGAAGAATTAAATCAAAGTGTTCAGCATTCCAACATGGGAGTATCTTCATCCACGGTGAGTTCTCCCATCTAAACGGTTTGGAACACTAAATATGAAGATGCATCCCATGGCTATAATCCTCCATGTATCCTCTGTCAACAGGGATGTATTCTAGCAAACCTATTTTTCCAATTCTTTTCGTCTTTTTGGGGATTGAGAGGCCCCGTGGCAAATCTCACTCGGATTTTCAAAATATTGTGATAGTCACAAAAGTTTATTTAGGTGTCAAGATAATTCATTTATACTTTAAACTTTTTATAAGTATTTTAAAAAATTTTTATTATAAATACTTGTAGCATGTATTTTATTTTCAACTAGATTTTCCTGATAATATCCCAAGAAAATATCAAAATCTGCAAATCTTTTGAGAAATTTTCATGCTGAGAGTGAGAACGATGGTTTGTCGTTATGATGAGTAATGTTTTAAATATAGGTGATATTATCAATAATATAATATATATAATATTATTGATATTTAGTGATGTTGTTGATATTATTGATATTTTGATAAGGATGTCTGGTATAAGGCTGTACCATTGATACTAGGGAAACATTTGTAACATATAAAAATTGATGAAAAAGGAAAGAAAACTTTTAAAAATACAAAATAATAATAATAGTAATAATAATAATTCTATTTTTAGAATTTATCTCATTTTTTTTTAAAAATTAAATCAAAGTTTGGATTTGGAGAGAAATCGCAACTTGAAGATGGGCTGGAACTTGAAGTGCTGAAAAACGTATAAAAACTTCATTTTTTGTCCAAATGGTAGCATGAATTGCAAAGTTCATGTTTGGACATGGGTGTGTGCTAACATGCTAACCCCCCCAAAAAAAAGTTCATGTTTAGACATGCTTTTTCATACATTAATATTTTTTCATACATTAATATAGATTTGTGACAAAAAAATAATTAAAATAATAACGTTTAAGTGAAAAATGAAAGAAATTGGATAAATCCTAATTTTTTTTCATTTTTATATTAGAGAATATGTTTTTCGGTGTTAATAAATTTGGAATTTTATGAGTTGGTTGATCTATTGATTGGCTATAAAATTTATAATTTTATTTTATATTGATTTTTTGACGACACATGATTAGGCCTTTGTGAAATAAATTTTTATCATGTTTAGCTGTTTTCTGCAATATTTTGATTAAAATATGTGTGAACATGTATTTTCTAACATCTTAACGGAGTTTCATTGAAAAATTCAATATGATATTTTTTTGAGTATTGACTATACTTATACATGTTTTTGTGTCCCCAATCATTAGTATATGTGACGATATGGATACTCTTAACAATGATGATGAGATGGTCGGATGAAGCATCTGGTAAACATGGTTAGAACCAAGTAAAAAATCCTTCACTAGCAGTCTCTGCCTTTGAACTTGGTCCTAATCTCTCTTTGGTAACCAAACCCCACTTAAATAATTCTAAGGGTTTTTAATCCAACATGCTTGTTAAAAATGTAATAACTTACATCCCTGTAAGCCTTTTTGAGCAATTATAAAACCCACAATTCCTAAACGATTAGTCTCAAGTAGTTTGGCATGGCTTTAAGACAATAAAAGCATGCTCCTAGATATGACGAGGTTTGCGATGGACGATACTCAAGACTCCAGCATTTGGATTTAGGGTTACCTTTTGATAATCCAAACCATTCATATGATGAGCCTCACCATGGAGGAGGATAGCAAAAAAATACAAGAAGATATATTTAAATTTAATTTTTGAATTGTTTGACCATATAGATCTTTTCATTTATATATTGACAATCTTCTTAACCTTTCAATCATAAAAATGCTGGAAATGCTTCAACTTGAGAGTTTTTTTAGCATCCCCGTTAATGTTGGGTCATGTGAAAGAACTGCATCGAAACTATTACTGAGAAGGGGTTCAAAGCCATATCTGATTCCGCCATTAATTTCGATGTGGAAACTCACCGGAGGAGATAATGTATCACGCTAATCTTCCTCATCGTTTTACTCTCCCGATGATGGGGAATTCCTCATCTTGGATGAGAGTAATCAGAGAGGGGACCATGACCTTATTAATATATAGAAAAGGGTAGTGGAAGAGTTCTTCTCATCAACAAACTCTTCCTCCCCATCGTCAGTCCTAAGCGAGAGAGAAGCCCATACAGCTCACTCTCTCCCAAAGGGAGGAGATAAGGTCCTCTCTGGTGCATAGTCGGCTATACACATCCCCACTTCAGTGGGACCCACTAGTTACAATATTCGAATGATCCAAACTGCTCATTCCACTACCTGAGTGACGAATGTTATAGGTGACCTATTAATTTCTTACACACTTTACTAGATTTCTTTTAATGGATTATGGGCAATATTCTTATAATCCTTTATATTGAAGCTACTAATACAAGATTGTGACCATCGTCACTTCATTTATTAAAGTGAGACCAGGCATGATCACAAATACCAGCACTTCCAATGACATGGATTCTAATAGTATGGGTGTGTAGTATGAAAATCTCATGTGAACTGTAAACTCGTATGCAGACTTTTAAGCAATCTTAGCATCTCTGCTAAGAGATACCTTACGCTTCAATTAAAAAGCTAATCAACACTATTCTTTTACCTTATGATTGCACAACGAATATACATAATAAAATTGAATCGTTTTACTATAAAATTCAAATAGTTAACCGAACCTTAGTTGAGTAAAATACGTATGTGACTATAATATCTGCATACTCCCATTAACCTTGAGCATCTTATTAGAGATAATGCATTTACGAAATAAGGTTCACAAACAGTTGATATTTCTTAATCCTCTTCTTCTTCTTTAATAAGGGACCTTAAGCATGCACTCTTAATCATTTATCTTTATTCAGAGGGAATGTTGTATGGAAAGCCCTGGCTTCGTGATTCACATTTAATATCTGCTTTTGGTGGATGAAGTCACAAGTACCTGTATTGTATTCTTTTTTACAATGACATTAATATTATGGAATAAAATCTGAAATGGACTTAACACTAATGAGACATTCAGTGTAATATAAACTTATTTATCCTATCAGTCTCACATGACTAATGTTATTGTACGTGAGCATAATGCCTTATAACTTTACCTATCACCCTTCATGGATGCCACTTAGATTCACAACATAAGGTCTCTCTGACGTCGTGTGTAAGCCTCAAATTTTCACAACGCTGAAACGGACTCCTATTATTTCCTTATTCATCAAGCAATTAAAGGGTACATTATGTTTTTTAGAGAGAGTTCTAGGTTGTGTTTATTAAGGTTCTCTAGGATTTGAGACTCATCTCTTTAACCTTTTAAGGGTTAAACTTTCATATGAAAATTTTATTTACCTTTCCTTGATATTGTTACAAGTACAACAAACTTTAGAAGTGATGACACTCTTTTGTCCGAACTTGAATTCTATGTGCATCACCTTTTAAGGGGTTAACCCTTCATAGACATTTATCTTAGCTTTATTCATGTCTATAATTAATATTGTCATCATTCACATCCACATTCTAACATATGGTCGAAGTATCAAGACTTAAAACCAATAATTAAATTCAAAATTAGTGTGTGTGTGTGTGTGTGTGTGTGTATTCAAAACCAACATAATATAAAACATGAAAATATTTCTATAAATTCAAATGTAAATGTGAATGCCCCCCCGCGTGCAAATGCGGAATGATGCCCTCACCTTTTCGGCTTTTCTTCGTCTATCGGTTCTAGCTTGATTTTATTTAAATACAGGGCTGACTGGGAGGTAAAAGTGTGTTTGACTTAGAGTCGCCACTAGCTAAAAGAAGCTTAGAATCTACGACCGGGTTGAAATTGTAGAATCGCTTAAATCTCGATTCCCCAACTTAAGTAACTCTCGTGGTTGGTCTGGGACCGTATATTCTCGATAAGTGCCTTAGTTATGGAAAAGAAAGAGATTAAGCACCTTTTTTCACCTGTGCAACGCACAATATCTATTTTTCAAATTTACGATATAAAGGAATTTTGACGTTACTGTGTGTAACGTCCTATATTTTAGGATGAAATTTTTCGATATTACTAGCCTACTTCGTCACTAATTGACCCTTAACTCTCGAGGTGAGCCTATACGTGGGTGGTACCGTTAAAGAACCGCACAAATCCGATTGGGGTGATTCAAAAGCCAGATTGAAACTTAATAAATCTAGTTTTATATATAAATAAATAAATAATAAAATTAAAATTAAAATATAGTTAATTTAAAAATATTTTGACAACTGTCTAAAAATCATTAGTTTCGAACAGTTGTTACTTCTAGAATTTTAATATTTTTTATACAATACCAAATGAAATAAAAATTTTGTAGGATGAGTTTAAACTTAATGATAAATAATTTTAAAAATAATTCAGTAACTAAAAAGTATAACAACCTTATGAGAAATAAAGACATTTTAGAATCATATAGAAAATCGTTGATTTTGGTTACCTGATACTTTCAGAATTTTTATAATTTTTCTGGAGCTTCAAATGAAATGAAATTTTGTGAAATCAAAGTAAGCTAAATAATGAATTACTAGAAAATTTAAAAAATAATTTAGTAACTAAAAGTGACAAAGATGTTATGAATAATAGAAGAGTTGGAACCGAACATTTCTGTAACTTTGAGTTGTCGATAAAATAGACATCTTTTCATATTAGAGTTTTAGTATTAGGTGTCTATTTAGGAATTATCTATAATCATACCAGCAATCATCTTGTGATTAAATTAGATTATATATATTTTTTCTACTTTAAGTAGTTTTAGTGCAATTAAATTAGGACCCTTAAGTAGGATTGGGTTTCATAGTTTAATACTCTGTAAACTCGTATTAGAGGCGGACTACAGTAAAATATTCTGAGTTTTTTTATTGTCTCATAGACTCAAAGTTCATACCACATTGAGAAGATGATGGTCTTCTTCTTATCCTTTTCTGCGCCCTTTCTTGCATTATCATCCATTCAAACCTCTGAAACATCTTAGAACTTCTAATTCTTCATTTTTTCTCAAAATCAACGAAGTCGAAGTGTGATTTTCTCATAACCCATTAACCATTGGATCGAGACGGTAACATAAAGATATAATCTTAGGCCCTTGAAAACTTTTATAAGATAATTGTTTGACCATAGGCATAGTGACGGATTTATTAATCACTAATTTGGACAAGAATTAAAACAAGAACTCTCTTTAACCAAGATCCAGATGATAACCTTCTATATATAAGGCTTAAACTTTTCAATGAATTATAATATTCCCTAAATGCTTGGGATAATCGGATTATGGAATTACAGAACTATACACCTGTGAGGCATTCACGGCTTGACCCAATTCTGAATCATGGGCGACTACCAATAAACTCACTGCTTTGACTGAGTAGAAGATCAGGATCCACTAAGACTAGGAAGGGATACAACAAGCTTTTTACCCTGATTAGGCAGATGATCGACGTATCGAATTAAAGACTACTACAACTATTTTTCCGGATTAGCCCAATCGTGAAGAGTAGAATATACCACCTTTAGGTAAAATTTGTCATCAAACACATAGTACGATAATAGTCATTTTGACATTTGTTCCTAAATCTTGATGGTGGAAACTTTTAAGGGGGGTAGACTACAATAAGCTATACTGGTATAGTTAATATACACCCTAATAAACATATAAACGTGAAATCAACGAAACTTAGTCATACGAAATTAGAATATTTTTACTTATTGACATTAGACAATTTCGGGGATAAAATTGTTTTTAAGAAGGGTAGATTGTAACGTCCAGTATTTTCGCTATTTTGGATTTCCAAAAATCCTCAAATTTTTTTAATATAACTAGCCTACGTCATCACTGACTGACCCTTAACGCTTGAGGTGAGCCTATATGCGGGTGGTACAGATAAAGCACCGCACAAATCCGATTAATCAACCATAGGAAGCCAACGAATCCGCCCGATCACTGAAACATTAAGTTTAATCATGTGATTTATTCATCTAGGGCCTAAATTTAGTTGACCTATCACTGACTAATCAAAACAACTATAACTAAATAAAGACGTACCAAAAACCGAGACAAGTATGAGTTAAATCTTAATTAATAAATTAAATTGACCTAATTATCCTTTTAACCTAAGAATCAACGGTTTATGGTGATTATGATCGAATCTTTATTTTCGTTAGTTGCGAATAGGCCACACTATGAACTTAGTTAGTTAATCGAAACTCTTATCATTGTGCATAAGAAATCTCGTTACCCAACTTATTTCAGAAATACCCTGATTATCCAAACAAGCTCTAAACCGTTTGTTAGTGGACCACTAGTTTTAAAACTATAAAATAATGTTCATCTCACTGGGGTTGACGCCCATCGCGGGTAGCGAACCAAGAAAGTGCTCAGAACTGCTCAACTTGGGCCAAAAGCCAAGTGTTTGAAACGTGCGAATCCCCTAGGCTGAAATTTGAGACTTAAGTGAAATACACGGTCACTCTTTCACGAAGTTGTGACTTTCAGACCACTGGATTTCAACTAAACTCGATGTGCGAGTTAAGGATATTTACACGCACATATCCGTATGGTCGCGGCCCCAATCGATAGTCGGTGACCGTCGAACTGATTTCTGATCATACCCATCGATCGACGCAACCAAATGGCGGGCCGATTGTGTCTATGCCTAGATCATCACTAGGGCCAACTATTCTATGGTGGGTGTTGACCCCTACACCCCGTAGTGGCCCCCATAGGGTAGAAACACGCTCCCCTAAGGCTAGTGTAGTAAAAACTCAGCCCTTAGGGCCATTTGCACCAAATATGGTGCTATAAATAGGGCATTTGGGGGCATCCTTTGCTCCCATATGAATTTCATACCTTATGAGAGAGAGAAAAAGGAAAAGCGAAAGAGAAGAAGAGAGAAAGTGGAAGAGAGATTGTGAGAGAGAGGGAAGGACCTTGGTGTTTAGGGGTTGGTAGCTCATCGATCAAACCCTTTAATTTACCGAATCCTTCTACGAATCTACTACCACTTGTAACTGGATGTAAGACTCACTTTCAATTTTTCGATTTAGCAACTTATACCTACTTTACTTGTGATTAATAATACTTCCTTACTTTACATTAGGAATTGGTGATTTTTCCCAAATTCCCAAACTTGGGAGCTTAAAGATTGGAAATCCTCTCTTAAAGTGCAGACCATTATGCCCAGGTTTCCATTTATCGACCATTTATGGTCTCAGTTAATGATGTCTTGTGGTGAATGGTTTATAAATAGCTAGCATGTCCATATTTTGAGTTTGATTGCAATATGTGTCATTGGTGGTTTATGGATACTTATGTGTTTGATAAAATGCCCAGGTGATTAAATGCGTTATTCCAATGATTCTCACATATTTGGTCGAATGCTTGATTAGATGTGCTAATTTGTTGATGCTTATATGTTTGATTAAATGCTCTAGTGAATGTGTTATTCCATAAAGGCTCACATAGTCACATGTTTGATAAAATGCCTAGGTGATTAGATGAGCATTCTATGGATGCTCTCATTTTTGATAAAATGTTTGTACTTGTGTCGTTGAATCTATGTTGATGGCATGACAAATTGCTAAGTTTGTAGTGATGCTTAGGTTGCTTATAATGTTGGGTCAGTCGGTAAATTACTCAAACCAAGGGGTGGCCCGAGTTAGGCCGGCCACCCTAAGCTTGTTTGATCAGCCCGGGCTGAACACAGATGACCGACAATAACTGGACTACACGGGATGCTTGCACCTAATGCCGGTTGCGCTGGGATTCCTCAAAGTTAATCAAATTAGTCCACTAGTCGACCGATCATGTATGTTCACTATGACATGACCAAATTGAATATATGATACCATATTCCTAATGAATGAGTCTATTCATAACCGTTAGTGTGATATGATCTCATTAAGACTCATGAGCCAGGCATGGTGGTATGGGACACTGTGTCCGAGCATTCGGCCTATGCTGGAGTGATGAGTCTCTCTGTAGTGACCAGTGAATACTAATGGAGATGATAGATCATTGTTCGAACGGCCCCTGTCAAATTACCCAACGGATGATTCTATACCAAAGTACTGTTCGAATGACCCAATCGTGAATGGAATTAGGTGACAAGCCCTTTTCTTTATGGTAATTTAGTTTTATATGAAAAGCTCGTACCTCGTAATTGAGTGATCATACTTAGCATTTGGGTGACGACTCATACCAAGTTGATTATCATACATTTAGGTATCATGTCGTACCTTTAGAATCGCTGAATTGTGAGATAAATGGGTAATGCCTAAATTTGAATCAAGGGACACTGGTGAGGAGCCGCTACGTGTAGTAACGAACCACGTAATTCGGATAAGGACTCGTGATATAACGTCGGTATTCTGGCTTCGCCAATTTACTGTATGAATTAGAATTAATAATCACTCAGCTAATCATGCATACCCTAGAATAGGTTGCGATTTAGTGTTGGAGTCACTTGTTAGGGAGCGTTGGAATTTGTAAAATAGGCATTGAAGTCGCTTATAAGGGAGTATTGGATTGTAAGGCGCATGTATCATTTCATCATCTCAATTGTGCATTCAACAAGAGTATTTATGAAATGCTTGATTGGTTGTTTATTATTAACCACGTTGATTGAGTCGATAACATGTGTAACTTATAACTAATGGAACCACTAAGTTAGCTACTCACTCCCACCTAGGACGATGTTTTAAAACACCAAACATGCATTGTTGATGCAGGTTCTATCGAGGCCTCCGGTGAGTAGGCCTGTATCGATTTGCACTTTCGTCGTGATACCGTGGTAGTATCGGGCGAAGCCTTGACTTTTCTTTTATTCTTGTTTTATACATGTATATGTTAGAGTTCTCAATCAAGCGTACTTTATAAGTTTTGTTGTATGTTCATTATGGCTTGTATAATTCCCATCTTGGGCGATAACCACTACTAGAATTATATTTTTAACCCTTAGCTTTATATTTATAGATTTTTGTTATCTTTATCTCGCTTTGTATTCGATAAGTTGAATCGCGCCACTTTGATTATTCGTGTGTAGAATAAATGTGAATTTGAATGAGGACACATATACATTTCATTAAGTTAACTCTCAAAAACTCGAGATTGGAGTCTATGTACTCGGGTACTGATTTTCGTGGCGTTACACTACGTTTAGCTGTGTTTCGTGGAGTTTAAGACTTCGAACAAACAAAAAGAGAAAAAAAATAACACCTAGTCTTATTGCATAGGGTTTAAGACCCTAAGTAGGCAAGCAAATGAAGAAGCAGATAGATAGTTGAGGAGATTGTAGAAATAAAATAAAAAGGTGAATGTGTATACTGTCGGTGTGTTTGGAATGTGTGGACTAGAATGTAACTTGATTTGAGATGTGAGAAGGAAAAATGAGAGACCCAACACCTTTTTCTACAAAAAGGATGGTCGGATATTCCTGATTCTAACCCTACTCTTTGACTTCAATAGCTTCTTTGATTTAGAATATTCATGCTTTTAATTGGCCAGTGTAACGACACATACTTTTTTGGAGTTAACAGGGGAGCATAGCTAATCTTAACACGTGTGTAGCTTCGATTAGGTGGAAGCGCATCGACTTCAACTCGTTTGGCGCACCCCCAACCAGCACAAGACACTTTTGACAGCTTGTCCCTACTCAATCCATGACCCTCTCTGTCTCTCCCCTTTGTTTTCCTCCCCCGTTTCGTTCATGGAGAGCACCTTAAATAAACTTCCAGGGCTTTGCCGGTTGTAAATCCTACGAATCAAAGTGTGACACGCAGAGAGGTAGGGCTTCTAATTGGGTTGTGCTTGACTACACCCAGAAACAGTCGATGATGGACCATTATTTCGCAAAAACTGTCCTTGCGAGACCGTGGTTATGCAAAAACTATTTAAGTAACTTTTTCACTTTCTTTAAACATTTTTTTCTTTTTCGATGGTGTTTGGAGTTATGGTGCTCCCTTGCTCGCCTGTTGCCTTTCTGCTCAGGAGATGGCTAATCTAGTTCGATAGCTGTCTCCAAAAGCCGCCCTTAGCCACATATGTACTTTTGATCAATGCTCAACTGAAATAAAAGGATAGGTTTAATCTCGTTTAGGGTGGGGTTCTTTAGTAAAATAATTATTATGTTTAAAAGAAAAAAATTAAAACTTTTAGCCTTGATTCTCCACTTTATTATCATTCCCTAGGATAACATAGTGCTCCGTATCACTGGGTCTCTAGTTCCTTAGATGCATCTATAGGATATTCAGGATGTGAGTATTGACCCTAAATTGATTCACGACAAAGACTAATGTGTATCAATTAATGTTTAGTCATTATTTGTTGTAAAATGGATGTCTTAAATCTGATTTTCACCGCGCTGCTCGACCAGTCGAGGGGCTAGCTCGACTAGTCGAGGATCCCTTCGATCAGTTGAAACCCGCTCGACTCGAAGTCCAGCGATGTTTCTGAAAATCCCGAGGTCTTCAACCAGTCGAGGGATAGGCTTGACCAGTCGAAGGTGCCCTTTAACCAGTCGAAGCCCAGGCTCGAACAGTTGAAGGTTACGCATATGGTGCGCGAATTCTGTGCGGACTGCGTAAATTTGAGGCGGTTTCAGAGAGGTGCGTAAGTGGAGTTTCCTAAACTATAAATAGGGGTCCCTATAACTTTTCTAAGTAGTGTTAAGGCTTTCTAAAGGGGTTCCAAGGGTTCTTAAAAGGGTTTTAAGGGTTTTAAAGGGTGTAACAAGGGTGAGATTCGAAGTTATTCGAATCGGGTAAGTCCTTTCTCTTTGTAATTTCTATAAACATAGCGGAATTATGTCGCTTTGTGCCATGGTTTTTTCCCAAAAGGATTTTCCACATGAAATCTTTATGTTCTTTTGTGCTCTTGGATTGTTATCCTAGATCCATATCTATGTGATTCTACAAACCAAATCCCAACAAGTGGTATTAGAGCAATCGTTGGGGCACAGATCTAAATCTGAGGGATAAGCAATAACGGTAAGCACTAGGTATGATATTGAGAAGTACTCAGGGAAAAATAACTTCGAGTTATAGAAGATCAAGATGATCAGTTCTTTAATCAAGCAAGGTGAAGATGGTGCTCTTGAGGAGCGAAAGTCTATTATGACTGATGATGATTGGAATACTCTTGATAAGAAGGCCTTATCTTCGATCCGTTTATTTCTCATGGATGAGGTTCTTTACAATGTCATAAGGGAAAAAACTACGGCTAAGTTATTGGCAAAGTTAGAGGATGTCTATGCGAAAAAAACCTTTGAAAATTGCCTACACTTGAAGCGACAGTGGTATAACTTCAAGATGGCAGAGGGTGGAGATCTAGAGGCTCACATCAGCAACTTTAATAATTAGTTTGCAAATTGCTGGATATGGAGGAAGTGATGAAAGATGAAGAACAAGCATGTATGTTGTTGAATTCTCTTCCGACATCGTATGAGTAATTCAAAGACACAATGTGCACCATGAATAAAACCCTAAGTGTCGACACCGTTATCTCAACCCTTCAAGGGAAGGCTATGAGAAAGCTTAACGTCGATATGGAGATATGTTTTGATGCACTATTTACAAGGGGTAAGAATTTTGAACAAGGTACAGGTTCTTCAGGTTTTATATCCAAATCTAAGGGCAAGGGCAAAGGAAAGGTAAAGTGCTGGAATTGTGGGATGAAAGGACATGTGAAGAAGGATTGTGCAAATCCTAAATCTAATAGAGAAGAATCTGAGGCTTCATACAGAGAGGCCAACGTTGCCACGTCAGATGGATCGAGTGGATGTGATAGTGATGTTTTGTCTGTGTCTACGATCAGATGACCATACGATCATCGTAAGGGTGAGTGGATTCTAGACATAGGGGCATCTTTTCACATGACTCCTCATTAGAGTTGGTTCACCAGTTACAGAGAATGCGATCATGGACATGCGTTTATGGGCAATAATAGTGCATATAATATTGTGGTTGTTGGTACGGTGCGTATCAAGATGTTTGATGGGACAGAGCATACCTTAACTAGGGTGAGGCATGTTCCTGACATGAAGAAGACCCTGATTTCTCTCGGTGCACTCGAGGCTATAGGGTGCAGGTTCACAAGTATTGATGGTGTCCTTAAAGTATCTAAGGGGGCACGGGTAATCATGAAAGCCCAACGACTCGATAATATTTACAGGTTAATTGGGAGCACTTCAAAAGGTGGAGCTGCATAGGCTATAGCAGATTCCACCT
Source organism: Magnolia changhungtana (assembly GCA_030180095.1). NCBI lineage: Eukaryota > Viridiplantae > Streptophyta > Magnoliopsida > Magnoliales > Magnoliaceae > Magnolia > Magnolia changhungtana. The sequence continues at coordinate 9,526,552 of JASAUF010000653.1, read as the reverse complement.
TTGCACGTGTGTGGCATGCTGGGCATGGCCATATGAGCGGGCAGGGCAGGAAGGATGTGACACGTAGACAGAGATACAGAGCAGGTGGAGCAGCCACTTATGAGAAAAATCACATAGCATAATCGCAGGATATCGGCGAGGTACATGGACGACTCCAATATTGCAGGGGACCCGTCTTTTATTTAGATGGCTCTAGGTGAGCCTGGTGCTGAGAAGTGGAAGGTGACTATAGACGATGTGATGGATTCGTGCCAAATTGACCAATGGGAGTTGGTGGAGCTTCCAGTGGGCCAGAAAGTGGTTAGATGCAGGTGGATCTTGAGGAAGATACAGCATAGATAGAGAGCGAGGTTGGTAGTGAAGGGTTATGCTCATAGAGAAGGGATCGGCTTCTCAAAGATATTCATGCTGAAGGTATAGCAGGTGTCTATTAGATCCGGATTGGCGTTAATTGGCCAACACAATCTTGAGCTGGAAAGGATGGATGTGGAGTTTGCGCTTCTGCATGGGAAATTGGAAGAGCAGATCAACATGAAGCAACCAGAGTGGTTCGAAGTTAAAGGGGCTGAGAAAAAGTTTGCAGGAGGTCGTGATACGACCTGTCGCCTAAGCAGTGGTTTGATTCCTTCATGGTGAGTCAGGTATTGTATGTTGATGACATGTAGATCACCAATTATGACATGTCTGAAATCAATGTACTGAAGACTCGGTTAAGTGGGACATTCAGGATGAAGGATCGGGGGCTGTAAAGATGGTTCTCGGCATTGAGACTGAAAGAAGAGTAGGATTTGGTTATCTCAAGCAGAATACCTTGGGTAGGTATTGATCAAGGATGTGATGGACCAAGCAAAGCCGGAGAGCGTTCCCTACGCATCTCTCCTCCAGTTTTCCTTAGGACATGTCCCAAAACAAATGAGGAAAAGTAAGATATATCTCATGAGCCTTATTCGAATGCGGCTAGCAGTGTATGCCATAGTCTGTATTAGACAGGTTATTTCACAAGCTATCGGTGTTGTGAACAAATACCCTGACAAGCAATATTGGGTAGCGGTGAGATGGTAAGAAGACTACGTCTTTACTTTTAGGAAAACATGAGCAAAGGTGGTTGGGCATGTGGATTTAGATCTAGCAGACATGCTCACCAAGGTTGTTCCTATAGAGAAGTTCAAGTTTTGTGCAACTTCTCTAGGCTTGGCAATGGCGAAAAAGGATGGAGTGTGCACGAGAAGTTATGATGTGATACAGAGATAAGAGAAGAGATCAAGAAGCTACACGATTAAAGATTGAAGACATGGTGAAGATCATTGTAAAACAGATGTCTTAAATCTGATTTTCACCGCGTTGCTCAACCAGTCGAGGGGCTGGCTCGACTAGTCGAGGATCCCTTCAACCAGTAGAAGCCCGCTCGACTCGAAGTCCAATGATGTTTTTAAAAATCCCGAGGTCCTCGACCAGTCGAAGGTTTCAGAGAGGTGCGTAAGTGGAGTTTTCTAAACTATAAATAGGGGTCCCTAGGGATTTTCTAAGTGATGCTAAGGCTTTCTAAATGGGTTTCAAGGGTTCCTAAAAGGGTTTTAGGGTTTTTAAAGGGTGTAGCAAGGGTGAGATTCGAGGTTGTTGGAATCGAGTAAGTCCTTTCTCTTTGTAATTTCTATTTTCATAGTGGAATTCTATCGCTTTGTGCCGTAGTTTTTTTTTCAAAAGGGTTTTCCACGTGAAATCTTTGTGTTCTCTTATGTGTGCTTGGTGCTCTTGGATTGCTATCCTAGATCCATATTTGTGTGATTCCGCAGACCAAATCCCAACATTATTAGACTAGAATCTTCAACTTTATTTTTATTTTTATTCTCCTCAAGTCAAGCCTTACATCCATAACACAGCTTCCTTACGTGACCTTCCTAGTCACAAAAGTAGCGAGGTCAAACCTTCTTGCCTTTGTCCTTTGACTCTGTGCCATTGTCTGTTACATTTTGCTTGTTTTTATTTTTAGGGACCCTCTTTCTTTTCTTTGAGTTATTCCTTCGAGAAGAGCAGGTGATGTGAGCACTCTCAGGTTGTTCTCACTTAAGCATTCCTTCCTCTTACACACCTTACAATATTATCTTAGTTAATGTCAACTTTTCCTTTTGTGTGTTGTAATTAACCTTAAATGTACTTCTATTATAAGGAAGAAAAAGTAGCATATAATAGAGCATCAGGTTATCTTAAATGTGTTTAGCTCGATTGCTCTTAACTTAGAAGCGAGATTAAACATTTTTATAATGTGCTCAAGTGCCATCTAGTATATTTGTTGAGGATGCTTATCGTCTTGATTTTATCACATTTAATGAATCTTTTTTCAATTTCTACTAGGAACTCCTTTATGTTCTCCTTATTAGGTATACCCCCACGAAAGGCTTTGAAACGAAGTATCTGATAATATTTAAACTTAGCTTATTTATCCGTTGTTACCTGTCATGTTTGACAATCTCGATGATTGTTCTTAATTTGGGCCTTGGAGGCTGGTCCTCTCTTAAGGTAAGTTTAAATCCATGCAGTCGAAGGTGATTTCTAATGCCTCATTCCATTCCAAAATATTTGTGCCCTTAAGGAAATGAATGATGTTCAATTGGGAGGTAATTAATATGATATTCATAACCATGACAGGAAGTGCATAAGCTTTCATATATAAAGGAAATCCCATTAAACTACAAACGTGGATTGAGAAACACTTTGTTATATTAAACCTTTATTTAATTAACGGGACCATCAACTAGATCATTTAATCATTAAATTCTGGTGTGAAACCCAATGCATCATTATCATCCATTCCTTTGGCCCAGATCGCAACACACGAGTAGTTCTTACAACATGAGACTGGCTGAATGTCAGCAACATAAGTCTAAACACTCTAACACCTTTGTGGTAAGATGGACTATTTGATCTCATGTTGTTATTACTATCCAACAAGCCCTTTGACTCTCATTGAATAACGAACTCCTTTGAGTCGAACTTTATTCATTTGGAAATAAATGCAACCTTATTAATCCTTAATGGATGGCGCATACGCCATATCCTTGAATCTAAGCACCAATGAGCATCCTCACTGACAACCACTTTAATGGGGTGTGCAACCAAGGCTACTAACAAATCTTAGAAAGTAGGTTCTCACTCAATCTATTACCCCTGGTGGATATTCTCAGTGCCCGTTGGACAAAGAGACAAATAATTGGACCAAGTAGGTCATTGTTTTGTAGTTTGTCTAGCTACTTTATTGGACTTGGACTCTTAATGTTTACATGAGCATGATGCCCACAACTTTGTTCAGTGCCCTTATACTAGTATATGTGATTAGGCCTCTTATAACAAATGTCTTTATGGCTTGGCTACACTGACATAAAGTACAAACTATTACTTTAATGTTGGCTTTAAATAATAAACTATGCACACTCAGTTGTATTATAAAGAAATGAGCCTAAGTGACCTATGGATTATGGATTAATCAATGCTTTATCTTTTAGTTTGTGTACAAATAATGATCTAACCTTCATTCCACGTAGTGATAATACCACAAGAGCACAACTGAATAGTTTTATCAATATTTGTATACCAAACTTGGTTTAATAGACTAATTCATAGCCACCTAACCCAAATTATAATTATTTGGCCATAAAACGGCCAATGAAACTTCAGAGAAGCAACTATCCAATGAGAGGCCCAATAACCCAGGTAAAAACAAACCAAGTATATTATGTTGATTTCATGCTAACACGATTATCAAAGGTCTCACAAAACCATTGTTACAAAACTGATCCACACTCATTAGTTGAGATGACATACTGCATAGTAAAACAATCAATGAGAGGTTTGGGGCCTATAGCAATTGGATGTGCCTAACAATCAGATTCTAGCCCATCTTCATTTGCATCCGTTGGTTAGTGGTGGTTGAAAATCATCACTGTCTACATGTAGGCTTGTGAATGGGTCCCATATAGTGGTCGCATGTTTCCCATCATATTGCTTCTGGGCCGCACAAAGGCTAGGTCAGATGATCAAGGCCCAATAAAAACCATTCATAGGCCTACCAAAGAAAAAACATATAAATGCCTCGGTTTGTCAATGACATGTGCTAAGGTGTCTTGAGTCGGTTAAGCCCCCATTGGAAGACTGAAGACTCGCAACTTCAAGGCTTGCAGACACAAGTAAATCGAGGTGCCTTGGTGATTCTAACCCTACATCCCTTAAGTTTTTGAACAACCTACCTCTAAGATGATACAATCCAAACAGGAAAACCTTGTTTCCTCATCCCAAGCATTATAAATTAACTTAAACAAGATCAGCTTTGCTTTAGAGGTATTCTAGGGTTTTTCGGTTCGACCTGAACCAATTTCCGTCCGACCTAAAATGACCATATGTAGTAAGCAAACAAGAAATTCTATGATTTTTGGTCCAAGTAGATGAACCGTTGGCTCGATTCGGTCTGACTGAACTGGCAATTTGATCTGACCGAAGTCGAGAAAATTTCTCCAGAAATTAAATGGACTATCCCTAGGTATTTTTAGTCAGATCGAACCTGTTTAGGTCCGACCGAACATATAACCATTAGAGAGCCATTGAAGCATTTTTCTTATAAAATAGGCACTTGGACCTTAGCTATTACAATCGTTTTTTTTAGAGGCCTTATGCTTGCAACACCTATCTCAATCTTCTAGACTTTAAGCCAAAGATATTTAATTCATAGTTTGTCACGCCTCAAACTCAAAAACCGGGCTCACAAAATTTTTGATCGCCGAATCCGGTGCCGACAGCCTCCGTAGAACCCCATTCTCGACTCCCGGTACCCATTCGTCAGGTTCCGATCCTGGGATGCTACGAGGAGGATTTCTAATATCAGTTTGATTCATAATAAGTATAACCAAAGGCATAACCCACAAACAACAACCGAAAACTCCACATTTCCACTATGATAAAAAAAACTTTATAAGTACAATGAACATAAAAGAAAATACAATGATAATGGACAAAAGGCTCCAAGATGATTGGCTACGCGCTCCTGCCTCAGCGCTGCTGTGGTCCAACCTCACTTGCACGCAACGGTCGTGCATAAGCTTATGAAAAGCTTAGAGGGTGGTGAAAGTGTGTGCGCAAGGTAGTAATACAGTTATGCAGTATCAGAGTAATGCGGAACATACTGATGAATCCATGAATACCATAAGCCGTACCAAGGCTATGCGATGCAAGACATGAGTGATGTCGGCCATACCAAGGTCATGCAATGCAAAGCATGAATGATGTCGGCCATAGCAATGCGAGATGCAACTCAAGCATACGAATCCTCATATAAGTCCACATATCAATACAGATCAACTCTGGAATATCACCAGGGTCTAGTACGCTCTAAACCAGATTGTCGCCCCATCGTGCGCAATAAGGTAAGTGGAAGAGACCTCACTATCTGTCTACCAATATCGGGCTCGACTCATCGATAGTGGACCCATTCCTCGAGCTGGTCAAACTCAGCCTAGCTTTACCCCCTCCACTCGGGCGGGTAAGGCCGCACCCCCTTCCAACCGACCACGACAAATGGAAAGTGCGGCCTTCTGGTAATCTGTACTGAGCGCTTGTGCACCCACTAGGTCTAGACGTTGGAGCAACCTCTTGGTATCATAAGGGTTTAGGGACTTTCACCTAGGGATATCTATAGCACCTCATGTAGAACAAGATTTTCGGTATCCAATCCTACCAACCATGATACGCCTGTGGAGGCTACAACCCTGATGTCGCTAGGGCATACAACAACCATATCTCACAATGCAAAATGCACGAATCACACTATCCAGTCATGCAGCAATCCTGCGAGTATCGTGCGCTCATGTAGGGCAACACCACCTAACAAGGAGCCCATAAACAATCTGCCCGAATCATGGAACTATACTAAACATGTTATATATGGTGATGGACTTTGTTCATAACGGAGATGGGCCTAGACAGCCTACACACTACAAGTATGGTCCTAACAATGGGCCCTAGGGAGAGTTACAATGCGTACATTTAACCATCATTGCTCCTATAATGTGAACGTCAAACCATCATTGCTCCCAAGGCATGACCGTCAAAAACATCATCACATACATCATGGTGGAATCTCACATAGCAATGAGCCTCATGTACATCACATTCGGCCCACACATAGGCCTCACAAATGTCTCATTGGGCCGAATCATCTAGGCCGATCAAATGGGCCAAGTCAAATGGGCCGATCAAATGGGTCGATTAAATGGGCCAATTCAAATGGGCCGAACCAAATGAGCCGATTCAAATGGGCCAATTCAGATGGGCTGCACCAATGGATTTCATGTGTATCAATCAGGCCTACCCTTATATATTTTTGAGATCTAACTTATTCCTAAGTTAACATAGAAAATGAAGTGAAAACAAATATCAGCTTAATTGGGAACTATTGTGGCCCTTAGCAGTTTGAACGGTGGATGTCACGGTCCACTATATAAATGGTGGGGGGATCCACTTGAACTTTAGATCTAACCCATCCTTTTGCTCATGCCATGAAAATGATATCTCAATATGGTTGGACGGTTTGGATACAAAGCATGCATCATGGTGGGTCCCATAAATAGACGGTGTGGGTGAACCAGATGGGACCCACAGAACTAGCTGCTGACGTTAAGAGAGAGAGAGAGAGAGAGAGAGAGAGAGAGAGAGAGAGAGAGAGAGAGCAGCATTGCTGCCTTCTTTTCTTTCTTCTTCTTCTTCTTTTTTTTTTTTTTACAGAGGTGGGTTCCTCATAGGGCCCACCCTTAGGTATTTTGTAATATAATATATAATATTATATTTAATATGCACGTGCAGATTTTGCTGCTGTAAGGAGGCAAAGGTGGGTCCCACGTAGGGCCCACCACAACAGGTATGTATTAGCTACAATATATATATTATATAATATAATATATAATATATATAATATATCTTACGTCCAGGGCTTGGACGGTCCATACATCAGGGAGGGCCCCACACGTGGGGTGTATCCCACCTTCCAAAGATGGCGGATGGTGCAGAGAGAAACACATACATCATTGGGTCTCACGTGGGGCCCACCACAATGTTTACCTGCCGTCCAAATCGTTCATAACATCGCACGGACCTGGATGCAAGGAAAAACAAATTTAAAAAATGATCCAAAACTTCTGGACGTCTAAAAAGGATTCCCATGGCAGATATTCAATCACACTGTTCCCTGTGATGTGGACCACTTGAGTTTCAGGTACGGCTGATCTTTAGGGTGGCCCACGGCCAGCAGGGGGACCACTCAATGCACGGTGTGGATGATCGGTACACATTACGGTGGGGCCTGTGGCTGGGACCCATGTCCCTGCCCCTTTTTACCATCCATGGCGCAGCAGCGCTAGCTGCTGCATTCCCTTTTTTTTTTTTGAAAACATGAATTTCTTAGGATTTTCCATGGTAGGGTCAGCATCCAGAAAATCCAACCCAGTCATTGGATTCTACTGCTTATGACAGGCTAAATGAGCCCAATGTTCAAGGTATTTAGGTGTATAGAGACATCATGGAAGATTTCAAGGGTAGAAAACATTGTTTTCCATGTTATGGCCCGCCAAATAATCAAATTGGCCTCATTTTTCAACTCAACACCTAAAATGATATGGAGAATGGAATGGACGGCGTGGATTGGATGGATACATCAAGGTGGGGCCTGTATAGGTGGCCCACCAAAAATCCTCACTGGTATTACATCCCACTGTCAGTTCATGTTTCAATGTTAGCCCACGTCCACGCCAGTCCACACTTCACTGTTAGCCTATGCCCAGCGTTCTTGGACGCTAGACAGTGTGGATTGAACACAGGCATCATGGTGGGTCCCACATGGACGTGGCCTACCTGATTTTGAATCCATCAAATATTTGTGTTTCCCTTTCATCTGGGCCTGTGTGACCGTCCGGTCATGCAGGCCCCAGATAGGGATTAAGGTGGCCCACCGGTTGGATGGCATGGGTAAAATACATACATCATAAGTGGGCCATGATCATGGAATGAGAGAGAAAGAGAAAAGGAGAAAGAGAGATCGGGGATAACGGAGGGGCCCCGCCAATATGGGCCCCTCTTGGATACAAGCATACATCAAAGTGGGTCCCACCATATGTAGACCCTTAGATCTTAAAAGATAACTACGAAAGAGTAAAAAATGTGGGTCCAAAATCACCCACCGTCTACTTCTTCTTGCTCCCTTGGCTTCCTTTGCTCCTTAGCTTCGATCCTAACGGAAGAGATGAAGTTTGGATGGTTGAGATGGGAGATGAGAGATGGGAGGGTAGGAAGTGGGCCACACACAAAGCTCTCATGGAGGCTAAGAATTGTTTGGACGTGTGGTGTTTTTGGGTTGCTTGGAATGTGGTTTGAGAATGAGAGAGAGAGGTTTGTAAAGGGAGAGAGAGAGAGAGAGAGAGAGAGAGAGAGAGAGAGAGAGAGATGGGTGATGGATGTGTAAGATACTTTTTGACTTTTGTACTAGATTGCGTAAGAAGGGGTATGGGCTTGTAAGAAACTTTTGACTTTAGGGGTTGCTTAGGGAAGGGTGAAAGGTGATGTGTACTTGACATGATGGGATTGATTGATGTGACAAGTCATAGAGATTCTCTTGAAATTCGCACACGCAGCATTTTCCTCGCACTGAACGCTGGCCCACATCTCCTAGCCAGAGTATCGGATCGGCGCGCGAGACGCGGCATCAAAACCATGGCGACGGCGCAGTCGTTAGGGTACGAGTCTTGAGTTGAGTCAACTTGGATTAACGACGTGTGACTCAGGGTCATGCACAAATACTGGTTAAGGGTCGAAGGTTACCGGAATTCGACCGGGAAGACCGCGAAAGTCTATAAAATGGTATGGTCTAAGATACGGGGCTTACATAGTCCTTGTGATTCATCACTCCAATAAGCATTCCCATCTTCATTTAAAGATGTACTTATTCTCTTGCATTTTCTAGTTATTAGACACCATTCTCATAGATAAATCCTTATGTCTATCATCCTCTAGAATGCTCATGTAGGTGAATCTCCAATTGGAATCAACTATCCCTTAGTTGTAGGAGATTCCACCACCATCTCATTACTTTGACATCCTCATAGGTACATCATTGTAAATGTTTTCCACAAATCCTAGGATGGAGAAAAATAAAGGTAGGTTGGAGGTGGGCGTGTGTGTAAGATTTTTTTTTTTTTTTTTTTGGGGGGGGGGGGGGGGGAGGGGTTATTTTATTATATGCAACCCTTATGGGCCAGGCCGGGCTTTTGGATATCTACTCCAAGCTTAGCTCGATATAGAAATGGGCTTGAATTTTAAGCTTAGACCCAATGTTCAGGCCTGGTACTCTAGCCCAAGTTCGGCCTGAGGCGGACTAGGCCCAGAAGGCCGATGGGCCAATCTGACCCATTGAAACCCATAATCCTTCCCATTAATAGACTCCTCCCCACTACTGGTAGGGGTGTACACGAACTGAGCTAGCTCGGTTAGCTCGCTCGACTCGACTCGAAAAAGCTCGATTCGATTCGGTTCGAAGCTGAGTTCAAGTCGAGTCGAGCTGATTTTTTGAGCTCAAAAATGAGTTCGAGCCGAGTTCGAGTAGGCCCCAGCTCAACTCGACTCAGATTGAATCTAGCTCGAATCCAACTCGGATTGAACCAGCATGCCCTCCAACAACTAGGACATCAACATCAATGAGCTTCAAATTCTTCTTCTGTGCAACAAATGTGTTTGCTCTGACAACATCCAAAGTTGTAACACCAAAAAGCTTCTTTGGATTGTACACACCCTTCTGCTTTAGAACCTCTGTAGCAATTGGGACAGTAGAATTGACTGGGTTGCTGATGATGTGGATGAAAGCATCTGGGCAGTTATCGGCAACAACCTCAACCAAGTTCTTGACAATGTTCGCATTGATGTTGAAGAGATCATCGCGAGTCATGCCTGACTTTCCTGGAACTCCTGCAGGGATGACAACCACATCAACACCTTTCAAAGAGTTAGCCAATTCAGATGGCCCAGTGAAATCCAAAACCTGCGAGGGGATATTGGAGTGGCTGAGATCTACACCCCTTTCACATTTACAATATCTTGGTTTTTATGTTGCTTATTTGATAAAATACCTGTAAAACCATTGCTTCTGTTTGTAAAATAGTGAGATTTTGAAGTTGTAGTTTAGGTGTTTGTAGAAATGCCTCAATGGCGAACTCGACTCGATCTTGGCTCGAACTCGGCCTGAGTTGTTGACCAAATCGAGCCCAGCTGGCCAGTCAAGCTCGAGAACCGAGCAGAGCCGAGTTCGAGCCAAGGTCAGCTAATGGCCGAGCCGGGTTCGAGCTGAGGCCAGCTCAACTCTTTCGACTCGATGTACACCCTTAACTACTGGTGTTCTTCACACGCTCTAAAATGAGAGAGAAGCCCATACGAGTCTCTCTCCAAAAAAAGGAGAGATATACAGTACTCTCTATTATGCACATCCTCACTTTAGAGGGACCTACTAGATGTCCTATCTGAATGATCCAAACCACTCATTCCATTGTCGGAGTGACGGATGTCATGGGAGGCCCATTAATTTCTTACATCATTATCATTCAGAAGGACTTAAATACAATAGCTTGCGAAAGCCCTTAATAACAAACATGGATTTTGTATTTCCCGAATGTGGTAGGATTCGTTGTCAAAAGATGTCTTCTATCTTCTGGGATGCACGTCCGATCGAGCGAGCCGCTCGACCAGTCGAGGGTCCACTCAACCAGTTGAGCCTACTCGACTCAAAGTCCAGCGAGCACATGTTTTGGGTGTCCGTGATGCTCGACCAGTCCAGGGTCAGGGTCGACCGGTTGAGCGGGTTGCTCGACCAGTCGAGGCCCTCCTTCGGAGACCCTCCTTCGACTAGTCGAGGCCCTCTCCTTAAAATTTGAGACGATTTCTGGACTTTTCCAAATGAGGTGTGTAAGTGGAGTTTCCTAAACTATAAATAGGGGTCCCTAGGGCAATTCTAAAGTATTCTAAGGCTTTTTAAAAGTTTTCTAAGGGTTCCTAAAAGGGTTTTAGGGTTATTAAAGGGTATAGCAAGGGTGAGATTTGAGGTTGTTCGAATCGGGTAAGTCCTCTCTCTTATAATTTCTATTTCATAGTGGATTTCTATCGCATTGTGCCGTGGTTTTTTCCCGCAAGGGTTTTCCACGTTAAATCTTTGTGTTCTCTTGTGATTGCTTGATGTTATTTGATTGCTATCCTAGATCTAGATTTGTGTGATTCCGCAGCACAAATTCCCAACAAGTGGTATCAGAGCAATCGTTGGGGCACAGATCTGAATCTGCAGGATTAATAATAATGGGAAACGGCAAGTTTGATATTGAGAAGTACTCAGACAAAAATAATTTTGAGTTATGGAAGGTTAAGATGATTAGTCTGTTAAGCAAGCAAGGCGAGATTAAGGCTCTTGAGGAGAGAAAATCTACTATGAAAGATGATGAATGAGAAAACCTTGATAGTAATGCTTTAACCTTTATCTGTTTATGTCTCATGGATGAGGTTCTCTATAATGTTTTGAGGGAGAAAACTGCGGCTAGTTTGTGGGTGAAGTTAGAGAACATCTGTGCAAAGAAATCCTCTGAAAATTGCTTACACTTGAAGCTACAGTGTTATAACTTCAAGATGGCAGATGGTGGAGATCTAGAAGCCCATATCAGCAACTTTAATAAATTGATGTGCAAATTGCTAGATATGGAGTAAGTGGTCAAAGATGAGGAACATGCATGTATATTGTTAAATTCTCTTCCTATATCATATGAGTCTTTCAGGGACATAATGTGCACCGCAAATAAAACCCTAAGTGTTGACACTGTTATCTCAGCCCTTCAAGGGAAGACTATGAGAAAGCTAAACGGTGACATGGGGGCATCTTCTGATGCAATGATTACGAGGGGCAGAGATTCTGAGCAAGGTACAGGATCTTTAAGACCTAGATCTAAATACAAGGGCAAGGACAAAGAAAAATTAAAGTGTTGAAATTGTGGGTTGTCTGGACACATGAAGAAGGATTGTAGAAATTCTAAAACAAAGAAAGAAAATTCAGCAGCTTCTTCCAAGGAGGCCAATGTGGTCACATCTGATGAAGAATCAAGTAGTGGTGATGTTCTGTTTTTTCCATGATTGGTCACTTGCACGACAATCATAAAGACGAGTGGAAACTTAACACTGGATCATCTTATCACATGACTCCTCATCGGAGTTAGTTTACCAGTTACAAGGAATGCGATGGTGGACAGGTTTTTATGGGCAATGACAATGCCTACAATGTTGTGGCTATGGTACGGTGAGCATCAAGATGTTTGATGGGATGGTGCGTACCTTGACTGACGTCAGTCACATTTCTGATATGAAGAAAAATTTAATTTCTCTTAGCGCACTCGAGGCTATAGGGTGCAAGTTCACCAGTATTGATGGTTCATTAAAGTTTCAAAAGGGGCACTCGTGGTTATGAGAGCGTAAAGGCACGGAAACCTTTACAGGTTGATTGGGAACACTTCAGCAGGTGGAGATGCATCAGCTATTGCAGAGTCCACATCTCTACGTATGTGACATGCTCGTCTGAGCCACATAAGCGAGAGGGGCATGAAGGTACTTTCTGATCGATATTTGATTCCAGCTTTTAAAAATTCTTATTTAGATATATGCGAGCATTATATATATGGTAAACAATCTAGATTGCCTTTTAAATCTGAAAAACATGTTTGTAAGGGAGTGCTTGAGTATGTGCACTCCGATATATGGGGGTCATCGCCAGAAGTTTCCATTGGGGGGTCGTCATGGTTTGTTTCATTCATTGACGACTACTCCAGGAAAGTTTGAGTTTACTTCATGAAACGAAAATCTGAAGTTTTCACCATATTCAAACAATGAAAAGCAATGGTGGAAAAACAGTCAGGGCAGAAAATAAAAGTTTTAAAGACTGACAATGGTGAAGAATTTACTTCCACTGAGTTTAATGAGTATTATATGGATGAAGGGATCATCAGGTACAACACGTTGTGCCACACGCCCGAGCAAAATGATGTGGCTGAGTGAATGAATCAGATTCTCCTTGAGATGGCCAGATGCATGTTAAGTAATGCTGTGTTGGGCAAGGACCTATGGACAGAGACCGTTAATATGTCTTGTTATTTGGTGAACCGATCTCCTTCAATGACAATTGAATGTAAAATTCCAGAGGAAGTATGGAGTGGTCAGAAAATCAACTACCTAGATCTACGCATATTTGGTTGTGAAGCTTACTCTCATGTACCATCAGTTGAGAGAGATAACTAGACCATAAAGCCAAAAAGTACATCTTTGTTGGCTATAACTTTGGTGTGAAAGGTTACAAGTTATTCAACAAGATTACACACAAGGTCATCACTAACCATGACGTCAGATTCGATGAAAGCTCTCTATTCCGCAAGAATGATCAAAAGGAGCAAGAGGAACCAAAAAGGTTAATCGTAGACATTCAGATTGACTCAGATGATACTTAGGCAGAGACAGATGTGCAGACAGAGGTACAAGATCAGGTGGAGCAGCCACTTGTGAGGAGAAATTCACCTTATGATCGCAGGTTACCGTCAAGATACAACGACGACTCTAATATTGCATATGCCCTTATTACAGATGAGGGGGACCCGTCTACTATTCAGGAAGCTCTTAATGAGCCTGATGCAAAAAATAAATAAAATGGAAGGCGGCTATGGACGATGAGATGGATTCGTTGCACAAAAATCGCACATGGGAGTTGGTGGTGCTTCCTATAGGCCGAAAAGCGATCGAATGTAAGTGGTTATTCAAAATGAAACAGGATATATATAAAGCTAGATTGGTAGTGAAGGTTATGCTCAGAGAGAAGGAATCGACTTCATAGAGATATTCACGCCAGTGGTTAAGCAGATGTCTATCAGATTCGTGTTGGCGCTGGTTACCCAATACAATCTCGAGCTGGAACAGATGGATATAAAGACTGCATTCCTGCATGGAGAATTGGAAGAGCAGATCTACATGAAACAACCAGAGGGCTACGAAGTTAAAGGGGCAGAGAAAAAGGTTTGCATGTTAATGAGGTCGTTCTACGGCCTGAAACAATCGCCTAGGCAGTGGTATAAAAAATTTGATTCTTTCATGGTGAGTCAAAAATTTACTCGGAGTGAATACAATTACTGTGTCTATTACAAGACACTGACTGATGGAAAATTTATCATCCTAGTACTATATGTTGATGATATGTTGATCGCCTGTTGTGATATGTCTGAAATCAACGTACTGAAGACTCAGTTATCAGGGACATTTGAGATAAAAAATCTGGGGGCTACAAAGAGGGTTCTCGGCATAGATATTCATAGAGACAGGAAGAAGAGCAAGCTTTGGTTATCACATGAAGAATACCTTGAAAAGATGTTGATCAAGTATGGGATGGATCAATCAAAGCCGGTAAGCGTTCTCTGCGTGGCTCACTTTAAGCTTTCCTCATAACAATGTCCTAAATCAAATGAAGAAAAGCAACTTATGTCTCATGTGTTTTATTCAAATGCGGTTGACAGTTTAATGTATGTCACGGTCTGTACAAGACCAGATATTTCACAGGCAGTTGGTGTTGTGAGTAGATACATGTTAAACCTCGACAAACAACATTGGGAAGCAGTAAAATGACTACTTCGATACATTCGAGGCATGAAAGACTATTTCCTAACTTTTGAAAAAATAGGGACAAAGTTGGAAGGGTATGTGGATTCCAACTACGCAGGCAGTATAAATTCTAAGAAGTTTATTTCATGATACTTGTTTGTACTATCGGGTGGAGCAATCAGTTGAATGTCGAAGCTTTAGTCCATGGTGACTCTTTCCATGACTGAAGCAGAATATATGACAGTGATGGAAGCGTTTAAAGAAAGTGTTTGGCTCAGAGGCATGATAAATCAGTTGAGACTTCAGCAGGAGGCTGTGCCGGTTTATTGTAATAGCTAAAGCACTATCAATTTGGCTAAAAATTCTGTTTATCACTCACGTACTAAACACATTGATGTTCATCACTACTTTATCCTACAGGTGCTTGAAGAAGGAGGCATCACAATGGAAAAAATTCACACCAGCATGAATCCAGCAGAAATGCTCACCAAGGTCATTCCTACAGAGAAGTTCAAGTTCTGTGCAACTTCTCTGGGCTTGGCGAAGACGTAAAAGAAGGACAGAGTGTGCACGAGAAGCGTTGATTGAAGCTATGATGTGATGGAGAGATAAAAGAAGAGGTCAAACAACTACACAGTTGAAGATTGAAGACATGGTGGAGATTGTTGTCAGAAGATGTCTTCTTTCTTCTAGGATGCTGGATCGGTCGAGCGGGCCGCTCGACCAGTCGAGGGTCCACTCGACCAGTCGAGCTCGTTCGACTCAAAATCCAGCGAGCACATGTTTTGGGTGTCTGTGATGCTCGACCAATCGAGGGTCAGGCTCGACCGGTCGAGCGGGTTGCTCAACCGGTCGAGGCCCTCCTTCGACTAGTCGAGGTTACGTAGATCCCGCGCGGATTGCGTAAATTTGAGATGGTTTCCGGACTTTTCCAAAAGAGGTGCGTAAGTGGAGTTTCTTAAACTATAAATAGGGGTCCCTAGGGCTATTTTAAAATATTCTAGAACTTTCTAAAAGCTTTTTAAGGGTTCCTAAAAGGGTTTTAGGGTTATCAAAGGGTGTAGAAAGGGTGAGATTCGAGGTTGTTCGAATCGGGTAAGTCTTCTCTCTTGTAATTTCTATTTCATAGTGAATTTCTGTCACTTTGTGCCGTGGTTTTTTCCCACAAGAGTTTTTCACGTTAAACTTTGTGTTCTCTTGTGATTGCTTGACGTTATTGGATTGCTATCCTAGATATAGATCTGTGCAATTCTGTAGCACAAATCCCCAACAGGATTTCAGGATTTCATTGGGGCCATGTGTAGCTATTAAAGATGAGGCCACGTAAGGTGTGTTTGAAAGTTGTCCAGTCAACTATGTACGGTGGCCTCGTCTCCAACTGTGGCACGTGGCTTGATCAAATCCCACGACGTCTTGGTGGTTCTAAGGATCCACGTCCCCGTGGCAAACCTCACAACTATTTAAAGGAAGATGTTTGTTAGAATACATCTAAACCCGTTGCAGTAGTATACATCAGGATTTTAGTGTTTGGATCTTAATCAATTTTCATTGATCCAGATAATTTGGTATACATTGGGGGTTTTAGCGTTTGGATCTTATATCATTTCTCATTGATCCTATAATAGTTTGGACTGTGGACTTTACCTTGGATGGTGGAAATTCAAAAGATCTTTTCTTAGATCAACATGTATGATCCCTCCCACAATTTGACTATTTCCCCTCAAATTAGATGGTGTTCTTGAACTTAGAAAAGTCATTGATTTGAATATTTTAATTTGAGTGGTTTTTTTGTACTCTCCATCCACGGTGATGCTCTATGGCATGGACAATTTTAGATCAATGAAAAATGCCCCAATCTAACCATTAAGATCTAACATTAACATGACATCCACTCCATCCATCATTTCCCCCAACTCATGTTAGGAGTTGGGCCTACAAATAAAGCTGATTCAAAACTCAAGTGGACCACATCACAGGGAGCATTGGGTATGGGATGCCCACCATAAAACCTTCCGGTGGCTAATACAGAAGTATACAAAGGTGTTAAGTGATTATAATCACTTGGGGCCCATTTGGTAAAACTTAATTTCAAGATTTATCACCGAAAAATATTATTTAAAGTGATTTTGGTAAATTAGAACGTTTGGTAATTAAATAAAATAAGTACTTGTAAATATCACTTAAAATTTATGATTTTTTTAGTCACCGCCACTTAACACTTATCACTGAATGCCGTAAGTCATTTCCCTTTAAAGTTTTGAACGAATGTTGATGAAAATATCCCTATAAAAATTTGAACAAATGTTGATGAAAATATTTCCTTTTAAGAGTTTCAAAATTTCGTTCCATCTTCTCCCACAAGAATCAGAGAAAAATAAAAAATAAAAAAATCCCTAAAGTCCAAAACCTTCGGAAATCCCTTGTTCCTTTCGGATCATCTTTGTTTGATTTGAATGTGAGATTTTGATATTTTTCTTTTCTTTTTTAAAACCTTCTAAGAGTCACCTATTTATTTATATGGCCACATAGACTTAGCTGAAGGGAAAACACAAATATTAGTTTGATTGAAAACTTCTATAGCCAAGCTGTAAAAGTAGATGTTCAATCCCCGTTGCTTTTTGTGGTGTGGTCCACTTGAGCTTTTGGATCTACTTCATTTTTGGACACATACGCTGATCAGCCACTGATAAGTTGACTAGCAAAACTCACTACTGAAGTGATGGCACCAAGTTATGTAGGCCCATTGTAATGTATGTGTTATATCCACACTGTCTATTCATTTGTAGAAATCATTTTAGAGCTGGTGCCAAAGAATAAGGAAGATCCAAAGCTTGAGTGTGGGGAGAGTGACGCGCACAAGGTTGAAACCTTCCTAAGGGCTAACTTGGTAACATCACTACAGTAGCAAGTCTCGCCGCTCAATTAGTCAGTATCTAATCCGCGTCCAATATGAACTTGCCAAATGGACCACGGTTTGGATATGACACATAAATCATAGTAGGGCCCATAAAACTTGGGGCTAACAGACAAGGGAGGTCGGTGGTGCATCGTATAGCACGCAATCCACTTGAACTAGTTACGGATTGCCCACAGACACCAGTAGGCAGCGGCTATTGGACGATGCTTTATGGGACCATCATGATATATATGTCTTATCCATGCCTTCCATCTATTTTGGATGTGATGATTGAACGCCCACTAATGTTTATTTGCCATCTAACTTATTAATTAGGTCACACCTACCCGAACAAAGGGAAAACACAACTATTAGCTTCATCAAAAACTTTTGTGGCCCCCAAGAAGTTTTAAATGATGGGCCTTTAATCACCAGTGTTTTCTATAATATGGGTCCACATGATTTGCCTCATTTTTGGGCTCTTACTCTAAAATAATTTGGAAAAATGAATGGATGGGTGATCAATCACCACCGTTTCCTATAGTGTGGGTCCACATGAGATTTAGATCTGCCTCATTTTTAAGCTCATGCCTTTAAAATAATATGAAAAAATGAATAAAGGGTGTGGATAAAACGCATACATCATGATAGGGCTCACATAGCACTGTCGGTGGCAACTAGGGTTGTACGCGAACCGGGCTAGCCCGGTTAACTCGCTCGACTCGGCCCAAAAAAGCTTGACTCGGCCCGACCCAGAACTGAGTTCGGGTCAGGACGGGCCATTTTCTTCGGCCCGAAACTGAGTTCGGGCCAAGTTCGGATATGTCCCAGTGCGGCCCGAGTTGGCCCAAAACCCCACTATACTTGGCCCGAGTCGGCCCAACTAGGTCAAGCGGTATATATATATATATATATATATATATATATATATATATATATATATATATATATATATATATATATATATATATATATATATATATATATTCAAAACCCTACCCATCACTTTCTCCTTTACCTACCAAAGCCCTTCCCATGAACTTGCTGTAAGGTTCGAAATTGGCCCGAACTCGCCTGATTGCTGACGGGGCCAGGTTCGGGCTGGACGTGTTGGCCCGATGACTGGGCCGGGCCGGGTTCAGGCTGGGTTTAGCTGGTGACCGGGCCGGGCCGGGTTTAGCCCAGTTTGACTCGGATCGACCCGTGTACACCCCTAGTGGCAACTAGTAGTGTTGGTAAGCAATTCACGCCGCTGATACTGAACCTGACAAGCGCGGCTTTGCTGGATCCCAGGATCCACCGACCTGAGTGTGGGGCCCACTGTGATGTATGTTTCTTACATTTACACCATCCATCTATTTTGAAAGATCATTTTAGGAAATGATATTAAAAATAATGCAGATATGAATTTTAAGTGGGCCACACCAGAGGAAACAATGGTGATTGAATATACAGTACCATTAAAAACTTTTTAAGGGCTACAAGAATGTTTATTTTCCAGCCAACCTGTTGATAAGGTCACAAAGACCTGGATGAAGGGACCACACAAATATCACTTTGATCCAAAACTTTTGTGGCCCACAAAAAGTTGTTAATAGTTAATTACCACTCTTTCTTGTGGGTGTGGTCCACCTGAGATTTGGATTTACTTTGTTTTTGGGATTATCCCCTAAAATTAGCTTGAAAAACAGTTGGACATGGTTGATGTAAGGCACATATATCACGGTGGGCCCTATTGTCAGGTGGATCCTTGATCCACCGAGGCTGGGCTAGTTGGACTGGGGAATAGGGCTGTCAATGGACCGGTGCTGGGGTAGGTCTTGGCCCAGATTTTGAACCGTTTTGGACTGGGCCGTTGGGTGACCTTATTCAAAATTCTGATTTTTAAGCCCAAGCCCGAGCCCGGCTCATTGATACCCCTGCTCGAAACTAGTGATAGTGGGACCCTCATCGTGGGGCTCTCCTCGATTTTTCATATATCCACACCGTCCATCCATTTTTCCTTTTATTTTAGTGTATGGTCTCAAAGATGAAGCCGATACAAATCTTATGTGGACCACACGACAGGAAACAATGGTGATTAAACACCCACCATTAAAAACTTTCTAAGGTCCATCGTAATGTTTATTTGTCATCTAACTTGTTAATAAGGTCAAATAGACCTAGATGAAGGGAAAGCATAAATATTAACTTGATCTAAAACTTTTGTGGCCCACAAAGAGCCTTTAATGGTTAATGACCACTATTTCCAATGGTGTGATCTACCTTTGATTTTTATCTGCTTCGTCTTTGGAACCATGCCCTAAAATAAGCTAGTGAAATGGACAGGCGACATGGATATATGATGTGGACACTGAAGTGGGCCCCCCATCATTGGTCATGGGTTGCAGCCAAGATGCCCTCGATTCCAAGTAATTGGGTACGAACGCGGAAGCTTTTCAAGGGAACTTCCTGGACGAAACTAGATGGGCCTGCTATGATGTTTACAACAGATCAGCTCCTGTAAGATTTGGTAGCGTGCATGGTTATAAGATAAATTTTGTACATGTATGGCTCACTAATTCGATAGGACAAGAATATTTTTTTACATGGGAGCCAGAGCTTTTTTTTTTTTTTTTTCAAGGTCTTCCAGCCAAAAGTAAATTGTAGGTGGGATTCTACGATATAAATGGTCTAACACTGTGCTTGTGTGAGACATCATGGTCCACTAATTAAAATGTTAATTATTTTAACAATAAGAGTATAGTACATGGTTTATCAATTGAAGAATTGTGTTTGAGAGATGTATGTGGATGGATTATTAGTATTTTAAAATTTGTGGTATATTAATAATATGTTTTGTCTTATTAGTGTTTGAAAGTAAAGCTTAACAGTGATGTTTATTTGCCATCCAACTTGCTCATAAGCTCACCTAGACATGAATGAAGGGAAACACATATATTAGCTTAATCTAAAGCTTTTGTGGCCCCAAAACGTTTTCAAACCATAGGCATTCAATTCCCATCAGCTATCTTGGTATGGTCCACTTGAGCTTTGAATATGCCCTAATTTTGAGTTAATGCCCTAAAATGAGCAGATAGAATGGTTCGTATAAGACACATACATCACAGTGGCCTCACATGGTTTATCTATGGCCCACAAGATTTTACCACTCAGTGAGGTACAGTGGACAACCTACCAAGTTTTATGGGATCCACTGTGATATATGTGTCTTATTTGCATCATCGATCCATTTTTTCATCTCATTTTAGGACATCAGCCTAAAATTGAAGCATATCCAAAGCTTAAGTGAACTACACCACAAGAAACAGGGGGAATGAAATACCTGCCGCCGAAAACTTCCGGGGCCTCAATAGTTTTAGATGAAATTAATATTTGTATTTTGATTCATTCATGCCCTTGTGACCTTATGATCAAGTTGGATGACGAATAAATATGCTAAGCTCTAAAGAGGTTTCGACAGTAGATGCCATTATCTCTAAATATACTTTAATTATGGGCTCCTGCCTTACAATGAAATGGTAAAACGAATGGACCTTGCGATGGCTCTACAAAGTATTCTCAGTACCCTATCTGCCCATGCAAATCACGTCTTCACATGTGCCATTAGGCACGTATCTTCTAAATTGCTGTTAATGGGCCGGGCTCAGCCTGGCAAAACCAAATTTAATAAGGCTGCCCGTCAGGCCCGAGTCTATCAGTTAAAATCGGGCCTAAGCCAACTCCAGGCCCGGCTTGTTGACAGTCCTACTTCTCATCTCTGACTGAGGGCAGCGTCTTCCCAACGCGGGAGTGGCATTCTAGGGTTAGCTATAAATACCCGTCGATCCTCTCTCTTCCTCTCCTTTTCTCCGTTTCTCCACAAAACCAGGTTCGGAGAAGAGGCAGGAGCGGATATCAACAACCCTAGCTCCATCTCTTCTACAGATCCCAAACATGCCTCCCAAGGCTTCAAAATCGAAGGAACAAGCTACCGAGCGGCCGATCTTGGGCCGATTCTCCTCTCATTTGAAGATAGGAATCGTAAGCTTCGAATCTCCCTTCGATTTCCTGGAAAATTTCAGTGTCGACTGCTCTCAATTGCACTGAGTAGAATGTTTTACTGTGTTTTTCATGCTCTTTTTGTGTAATTCCGTAGGTTCTGATCATTTATCGAGATGCTTCATTGTAATGCTAGGAGTAGGATTTCTGATTTTTTTTTTTTTGGTTGGGTTCTTTAGCTTTGAAATTTCTGTAGCATGTCTCTGAAATGTATTGAGGGGAAAGTAGGAAATTCTGATGTATTTTTATTTTTACTTTTTGTGTGACTGTAATATCTTGTGATTTCTTTGAAGATTTCAATTGGATGGTGGGGAATACTTCATTGAAGCAGGTCATTGGGAGTTTTTTTTTTTTTTTTTTTTCTTTTCACTTCTATCTTGAAAATTGCCATTTAATGACTCTGAATAGTATATTCAAAAGAAGAAAGAAAACTTACTATGAAATATATTGACTAGGTGGGTTATGGTTCTTATTTTTGCATTTCAGCAAGCTGAATCATTCTGCATGTGTAATTTATGAAATCATTTTGTTAGTCTTCTTTCAGAATTGTAGCTTGAAAACGGGGGATTTGGGAGGCTTTCTGTACAGTCCTTTACTTGTTTCAATTGCCAAATTTCTGATATAACCTTGAATTATGTGCACCAGACGGCATGGGTCGAGGGCAATCTTATTTGTGAATGGGTGCCTTTGTTAATTTAACAAAATACTACCAAATAACTGAAATTCCTGTTTTATGAATGAGGGAAATCATGCCAACTTTATTAAATTGCTTGAAGTACACCCATAAATGACCAAAATCCTCTGAGAATACCTTCTCAGAATGTGAAAAAAATTGCGACACAGATTGCAGTCACCTTATTGATGAAGTAGGGTGTTTTTGGTCAAATAAAAAAATTGGTGCGAAATTAATGAACTACCATTTTTCAGACGAATAAAACCAGGAAATACCCCCTCCAATCGCTAAAATATATTGAAAGTTGAAACGCATTTCCTCAGAAGGAGCATTGATGGAGTGGGGATTTTGCCATTCAAAAAATTAAAAATAAAAATAAAATATAGAGTGAGGACTTCAAGGCAACCTCACCGCCAACAATGGTGTTTTTGGTCAATAAAAAAATTCAAGGCACCCGCCATCAATTTCATAATTTTCACATAGCGACTTTGTTTACTGCTCTAAGTTGGCTTGGCGAATGCCAAGGACTGATGACCCGTTCAAGTTACCGAGTTTGTTTACTGCTCTAAGTTGGCTTAGTGAACGCTAAGGATTGATGACCCATCCAAGTTGACTCGGATTCAGTTGAGACCAATCAGGTTTGGCACCACGAGTCAGCATTTAAAATATGGGTGACTTGGTCTGAGTCGATTGAGTCACCCCTGACTCAGTTGAGTTGTGACTTGATTCAGGACTGAGCAAGTCAGCTAGAGTTTCCAAGTCTTCAAACTATGGTGAATGCTTTGTTTGACTGCTGATTATATAATGCTTAAGTGCTGAGATTTACCAGATTTTGATTTCTAGGTGGGACTACCAAATGTTGGAAAATCTACTCTTTTCAACACGCTTACAAAGCTGTCGATACCTGCGGAGAATTTCCCCTTCTGCACCATAGAGCCCAATGAGGCGAGGATCAATATCCCTGACGAGCGATTTGATTGGCTTTGTCAGCTATACAAGCCAAAGAGCGAGGTTTGTCTCTGAAAAACTCTGAATGCCTCAAATTCACTTGATGGTTTGTTTTGTTTTGTTTTTTTCATGTAGTTTTTGTTGGATATAGAATACTTATCTCATTCCTTTTGTTCATCTATCTCGTGAATTCCCATGCACCTCTTGAACATGACTTTTGCTAGTGGTTGGCTAAGTCAAAGGTGAAATTCTCACCTGCGCACTAGTTCTCACGAGAACTCGTGAGAACTTTTTGAGAACTCTCTCACGTGATGTGGGCCCAAAATTTGAACGGTCCACATGATGCAGCGCCCCATGAAACCCCCAGGGCCCAACTTTTATCCTTATCCAAAACTCTGGTGGGCCATGGCAAACAGAAACAGATTCCTCCCTTGTTTGCCTCTCTTTTTGTTTCAGCCCGCCAAAGTTTTGGATCAGGGTGAAAGTCGGGCCCCAGGGGTTTCATGGGGTGCTGCATCACGTGGACCATTTAGATTTTAGGCTCACATCATGTGAGATGAGTTCTCTAAAAGTTCTCATGAGTTCTCGTGAGAATTGGTGTGCAGGTGAGCATGACTCAAGTCAAAGTTGAAACCTGCTTATCTGCTTATACATTTCTCTTACATGTTTACCATATGCGGGACCATTTATGTTCTTTATTGAATAAAAAATTCCAGATAGACAGAATTTACATTCGGGTTCCAAATTCCATTGAAGTCCAAACTTTTTATTCTATTATTATTATTATTATTATTATTATTTTTAAAATTTTAATTTAATCATTATTATTATTTTTTCACAATAAGTTACCTAGGCGGTTAAATTGGTTTGGCTCGTGTATCAACTAGAAAATACAAAGGAAAAGCTGCATCTATTACTGCAGTTCTAGGCACAAGTATGTTGCTTATTAAGCTTGAGGCTTTTGATGTTTTCTTTCCCAGGCCAATGTCAGTTATTGATTAAGTCTGGATGATTTTATTGATAGGTATCAGCATTCTTGGAAATCCATGATATAGCTGGACTTGTACGAGGGGCTCATGAAGGACAGGGTTTGGGAAACAGCTTCTTATCTCACATCCGTGCAGTTGATGGAATTTTTCATGTCTTAAGTAAGCTGGTTTTCATCATTTCTTCTAGAATGATGTTAGATTTGTTTATTCTTCTCATTTTTCATACTTTTGGAAGATTTTTTTAGCCCATTTATTTGAAATCCTTATGGCCTGTTTGGGTGCCACCCTTAAATGGATTAAATTCATTTCCAAATGGCAGACTCTCGACCTGCACGAACACTGTAATTATGGCGTCAGTGAATCCCTCAAAGAGGCCCTCGTACTGTCGAAATCCAATAGAAGATTGTGACCCCACCTGAATCATGGACATATATGCATTTTATAAGTATGCATAGTCCCACCAGGATTATCATAATGGGCAGTTTGGATCTCTCACATATGTGCCATAAATTGGCATGTCTAAGGGCCGTGAATTTTAGGGATTCTTCCTATTGATTTAGGGGAAAAACAGGTAGGGAAAGAACTTGCTCTGATCTGACGGGAAAGTAAATGAAAATTGATTTTTCGTGGGTATGAATGGGATGTATAACAATGAGGGTTCCCGGCACGGTATGCCAAAACGGTTATGTAATGGCCGTTACGTAACAGTAACGGTGGTAACCGTTACGCGTTATGGGGCCGAAATGACCATAACGGCTGTTTAAGGTATTCTATATCGGTAATGGTGACCGTAATGGTCACCATCGTTACCGATATGAGTCTCGTCCGTAACGGCCAATATAGGGGCCTAACAATTGTTACGATCCTCGCAACGGTTGAATATTTTTTTTTTTTGCCCGAACAATTCTTGAAAAATATTTAGAAAATTTAGAATAATGTAAATATTATAAATATGTATTCATTAAAAAAAAAACATATTTATGGTAGTGTAACGGTTCACTCTTTGGTGAGAGTGTTGTATCTGATTATCTAGTGAATTTATGAATATGGTTATGTATCTCTAATATTTACACATCGCAATCAAGCATTATAACTAGAAATCAGAAAAAAAGGCATAAATACCGTTTTTTTTTCTTCTTAAAAAAATAGCCCTTGAAGCTTTTATTCACCCAAATCGCTTCAATATACGGTTTTAATCTAAAAAATTATAGTAAGAGTGGTTGAAATTTGTTGTAGAATAATCTATGAAAGTTTTTGGAAGAGAAAGTGGAAAAATAAGGAGAAAAATGAATTTAAATAGAAAAAAGTGGTCATTTTTCGACCGTTACAAGGGTAACGGTCATTATGCCTTGTAACGGCCGTTATAGCCCCCATAACGGCCAATACGGTGTGAAAAAACCAATTGCCCCTTTTCCACTCCCGTATTGCGTAACGGTCACAGCTGTTACCCATACGTATCGGCCTTTACGGCCGTATTGTAAAGGATACAGAACACTTCGTTGCTGTTATAGAAAAAATGGCCCGTAGTAGCCCCATAACCATAACAGACCACCTCAAAACAAAATTTTTTTTTTTTTCCTAAAAAAAAAAGAGGCCGTAATGGCTGTTCGGGGGGGGGGGGGGGGGTATCGTAATGGTAACAGCGGTGCCACCGTTACCATTATGGAACACCTTTGTTTCCAGTCATCAAGTTGGATGCCTCCAAGATTGATATCACTTCACACAAAGGGGAATAGTAGCACTTGCAGCAGAAATTAACAAGAGAATAGAGAAGAACAAACCAAGTTTAAGGGGTCTCATCACCAAGAAACAATCTTAGTCCCACCCACCCATAGGGATCTGGAAGAGTCTCACTTCTACATGCAATTTTTTTTTTCTTTTCAGACGAAAAAACTTTTTTTTTTTTTGGTTTAAAGGATAACTTAAACTTGTGGAAAAGAAAGATTACGAAAGAGGATGATAAGAGATAAGCCAATTAATACAACCAACTATCTTGGAACGCCTCCACCAAGCTCCTCCCAAAGGCGCTTGAGGCTCTAGTCCATTCCACCACCCACCATTTGGCTTTATGAAAGACTTGATCATGGCTAGAACCTTGTCATTGAAAGTCCTGCAATTCGCTCCTATCAAATAGCTCATAAATAATTAGGAGCACCAACTGCCATATAGTTCTTTTCCTTCGACTGACTGGGCAAAGTGGCTCATGGAGAAGATGGACCCAATCTAGCTTAGGCATAAATCAATTTATTTGTAGAAGCCACAATAAAATAAAATAAAATCAGACTTTCCTTGTAAAGTGCAGTGGTGAACAAATGGTCCACAGATTCTTAATCTTTCAAACACACGATACGTCAGGGAGAACCATATTTCTTTTCGTGAAATCGTCAATGTGAAGTTTTGTACTTGTCCACCAACCAAAAGAAAGCCTCCACCCTAGGAGGCTCAATATATCTTCAAATATGGAGAACAGGGTCTCAACAGAATGATTTCAGACCCCAGACGTGCTTGGTTTCCAAACTCATCTATCAACTGTTGGCAGGGTCCCATGGCTGTGAAGCTTTTCCTTGAGACCGACAAACTCAATAATCTCCTCATCACAAAAAATTCTTCTAAACAATGGATTCCACACTGCTTGCTCACCCTCTCTTGCCACTCATTGTGAAATGGATGAACCTTTTTTCTCTCGTTGCCCTGTATAAGTGGGGAAAAGCATGGCAAAAAAGGTGTATCTCCACGCCACCTGTCCTCCAAAAACTGGACACGCAACCGAAGACTTGTTGAGAAGGGGATTTCCTCTCTAAAGGAATTCATTAAGAATCACGTCGAGGCTTTGTAGCAATTTTTGAGAATTCGAGGCCGCGAACCAACCTCCCCTATCCTCACCATATTTGCAAGCACTTCTATGTTTCATAGGCTATTATTTTTCGTCCACAAATCTCCACAACCATTTTGCTAAGGGGTCTCAACCACAAATCCATACCACCCCCCCCCCCCACACACACACACACACGTAAGAGAGCCATAACTCAAGTGGCATGCTGTACTGATAAAAACCATCTTTTTTCTTGATATATATCATATTATTCTCTCTCTAGTTTATGTGCATGGCTGGCTATATATGCAGCCTTGCACATAAAATCCCCGTGTAATGTCAAAATCCAAGGCTGGACTCCTACTGGCCTACATAACTTCTCTTAATTTAATTTAAACTACTACTATTATTAATCTTGTACTAATAAAGGAAAAACAAAGAAAATAGGAAAACCAAATAATCTAAGTCCCATTCAAATACCTTTTGTATATGCAACTATATAGCCCTAGGGCTGTACGGTTTGTACAAACCCCATTTCCACTTGTCTTGTTGTATATAAATGATAGAAAATGCATGTGATTTGTTGTGTAGGCCCCATAGTCCAATCATTTGGTAAATATGGCTATTTGATTGCATTTATGCATCCCATAGTCGAATCGGACCCTTGATTCGGTCCAGATATTCTGCCGGGATCTTTGAGGTGTTCTAGATCTCCCAGTGGACACTTGATCATGTCAGTATCTTCTATCGAGATCCTTGGATGGGCCTAATCTTCAATCGGGCAGCAATGGAGTGCACTTTTGGACCCTTTCGATGTTTGGATGGTCCCGTATTAGAGTATCCAGAATCAGTGTTACTGTTTTTCCTTCCGCTACTATTAAGATTTACATGGTAACACAACCAGGGATCGAACCCTTGATCACTCACACACACACACACTACACTCTCTACCAGCTCTACTAACCAGTCAGAGACAGAACCAGTGTTACTTGGTCACTTCTACTTTCTGGGTTTTGCCATGCCAACACTTGGAGACACAGATAAAGTGGCTTAGTGATGTCATAAAAAAGTACCGTGTGTTGACACTTTAAGTGAGGTGTCCAAACATATTCTTCACAAAGCTTTCCTAGCCCTCTTGCCTCCATTCTCTCGTTGCTGAAGAAACTACTCGTAAAAACTTACGCTAACTCTCTAGATTTAGTTCATTTTTCATTGTAGGTACCATGAACCATACGATAACAAAAACGCACAAGCTTTGTTCTTCTTTTTGCTTTTCTATCCTTTTGTTGTGGTTCTCTAATCTTTGAAGAGAGTGAGTAATGTTTCACACAAACTAAAAAGTAATTGATAAACACAACATTGAAAATCATTTTTTTTTTCAATATAAAAAACTTCAATATTTTGTTTATCAATTAAGTTTTAGTTTAGACCACAAGTAATTGGTTTTTATTGGGACTTTGTGAATATTCATTTCTATTTATTTTTTGTTTTACTCTTTTCTCATTTTCTTTGTTATGGTGTTTTCATCATTTTATTGTGTTTTTTAAATATATATATTTTTGTGTAAGAAATTATTTCCTTGGCTACATTTTTTGAGTTTGCCGTGCCGGATACCTTAGGTCACTTTGACACTTGGCATCCGTACAATGTCTGTAGGTAACACTGTCTAGAATGCAACTTTGGGAGGAATTGTCATAGGTGCAAGCCTTTGGTTAAGATTGATGGTTAGGAAATCACTCAATGCTATCTATTCCATTATCTTGGCTCTATCATACACAACTATGAAGAGATCAAGGAAGTTGTTTCCAATTCTTGGTGCATGTGGTGGAGATGTGCTTGGAGTGTTGTCATAGGCTCATTGCCTCATGCAATTGAAGTTTATGATAAAATTTTATAGGTAATGTTAAGGGCCTATTTGGATACCACTAAATAAGTTACCTTTTAACTTATGTTAAGTCATTAAATTACTTTTTTCACTTAAGTTAGTTTGGTAAACATGATTGCAAAAGTAACTTATGTGCTTAAAGCTACTTATCCCATATGTTTTTTTTTTAAATATTTAATTTATAGCTTTCTAACTTTCTACTTTTATACTTCTTTCTTTCTCTCTATCATAGTCCATATGAAAGGAGGCGCCACATGATAGACTGTCCTCATTGAAGGTGGGGCCCACATGATGGACGGTCCATGTCAAAGGTGAGACCCACATGATGGATCACCCATATTAATGTGGGCTCACATAATGGATGGTCCACATCAAAGGTCAGCCCTTAATGATAAATAACCCACATCCAAAATGGGACGGTATGATGGACGACCCCCTTCAAAGGTGGGGCCCACATGATGAATGGTCCACATCAAAGGTGAGCTCCACATGATGGGCAATGGACATTGAAGTTGGGCCCTACATGATCCATGGCCCACATCAAGGTGGCGCTAAATGATGGACGGTCCACATCAAAGGTCAGCACCTAATGATGAATGACCCACATCCAAGGTGAGCCCCGCATGATGGGCAACCCACATTGAAGGTGGGGCCCACATGATGGACAATCCACATCAAAGGTGGGCTCCACATGATGGGCAATTAATAGTAGTGGGCCCCATGTCACGCCCCAGACTCGGTAACCGAACTCACAAGGAACCCGATGGTCGGTTCTGGCCGCAACAGCTTCCATAGTACCCCATTCTCGGCTCTTGAGGCAGGTTCCGATCCTGGGATCCTACAAAGAGGATTTCCATAACAGTATAATCATTTCCAATACGAGCATACCCAAGATCACAACAAGTATATCTAAGAATAACAAAGGCACACATCACAAATCCACTATGAATTTGAACTTTTACAAATTTTCATAAGGTCCAAAAGGACAACCATAAGACAATAGAAGAAGAAAAGAAAAGTCTGCAACACTGGGTCCTCAAGCTCAGCTCTAATTCAAGCTCCGCCGCTTCGACGCCTGCCTAGGATCTTCTGCACGTATCAATCGTGCATAAGCTTATAGAAGCTTAGAGGGTGGTGAAAGTGTGTGATAATAGTGCGCAGAAGAATAATAGGAGGTACAGGAAAGGAAACATGTTCCATGACAATATCACCAGCCTTAGCAAGGCTTATCATAAATACGATGCAATGAGTACTGGGCGCCATACCAAGGCGATGCATGAAGGGGCTTATACAGCCGATGTGAATGCGATGCAAAGTGATGTCAGTGCTCATATCCAATCCACATATCAAGTACATTTTCAATCATAAGGAAATCACTGGGGTCCATTACACTGCTGGATGACTGCCACTTTAAAGACCCCGCACAAATGCAAAGTGATGTCAGTGTAAGAGACCCCACTACCCGCCTGTGGACAACCAATCACCAGCAAGGCGTGACGTAGCGGACCCATTTACGAGCTGGTCAGACTCAGCCTAGCAATGCCTTCTTACATCAGGCAAGTAAGGTCACACCCCTACCCAACCGACTACACAACAGTGAGAGTCGCGGCCTAACGGTATAAGTCCCTTGTGCGCTCATAGTTTCCACTCGGTCACGGCGTTGGGGCAGATCCTTGGTACCATGGAAGTTTTGGGAATTTCACCCATGGGCATCCTATGCGCCCGGTATGCTCAAGTAATATTTCCGGTGTCCACACATACGGGCCATCCATGAACGTCCTTGTGGAGGCAAGGCCCTGGTGAAGTAAGGGCGGTATCATCATGAAATGTGATGCCAATGTATGAGTCACACATACAGATCATGCACAAGCTTTAGGCATTGAATGTGCACAAGGGGAGAAACTCCATCCCTTTATGACCACCACACAATGCAATCAATTCATACAGATGATGCATATGGGTCACAATGATGTAAGTGCGCTACTTGTAGAATATATTCCTCCTTCCCAAGGAGGGACAAGGTCTAGATACATAGATAGGTACCCTAAGGAGAAGTGAAGTCCTCTAGCGGGTCCTTACTCTTACTCCAGTGGTAGCCTCTCAGGAGTTTCAACACCTGGTTGAGGGTTCGAGTACCCATAGGTGGTGAAATCCCACCATGGCGTGAGTGTGTGGTGGTGTGTGTGCGCGTGTAAAAAAAAAGAAGTGAAGTCCTCTAGTGGGGGCCCAATACTTTGGGATGGCCCACAAGCTAAGAGAGTCATAAACTCAAGTAAGAAGCAGTCCTAATCAAGGGCCCAAGGTGGACCTTCAACCACCTATAGGAACCCTATAGGCCTACCTTAGGGCCACCAAGGAGGACATCCAACCTCAACTAGGTCCCAAAAGGTAGCCTGCTACGCATATAAAGTAAAGTCCACGGCCCAAGCAATCCATGGTTTGGTGGGCCATACACTAAGCCCAATACATAGGCAACATGGTGGGCCCTCAAGTAAGGTTTGGGCCCAACCATAAAGGTCATGGGTCCACTCATTGTGGCGGGCCTAATGGCAGCCCATTATTCCAACATATGGGTAATCCTTATAGTTAAGTAAGTTGGGCCTCACATCTCGGCCCAAGTATGGATTTATTTTAGTGGGCAAGCAAGGGCCCAACTACTTGAGTATTTGGCCCATAAAACCCATTACAATGGCATGATAAATATAGGCCCCAAGGGTCCAATGGGCCGATCAGAAGTTCCAGCCCAATCGAGGCTATAAGGCCCAACAATTAACTAGGAGACTAGTCCAATAAGAATCCAATTAGAATGGGCCTTTAAATTTGCACTAATTAAGCCCAAAAATCTAATTAAAATGGGGCAAGATATGTGTAACAATATCCCTAAATTTGGTGGACTATGCTGCCCCAAAACATCCGTTTATGGGCAACCATGGGCCTATTGCTGGAAATTCAAAAATTAATTAAATTATATGTTTATTTTAGTTCCCAGTGACCCATACATGTCCGGGGGGAGGGGTGGTGTGGAGTCCACCTGATGAAGAGAGTGGATTTAACACGTAAATTAGATGGGCCATGCTGCTGGACTGGACGTCCAGCTGTAGTCCAGCAGCAGCCCAATGGGCTGGGCGTCCCATGTGCAGGCAGCCTTATGGGCCTGGGTATTTGGCCTAAAAACTCATCCAATGGACCCCCAAAAATAGAAAACTACAGAGGGAGGATGATCACTGCCCCTATGGACCCCACATGGATGAATGGTGGGATATAAAATACATTAAGGTGGGCCCACAAAGTAGCCCGGATGGCCAGCCATGGTTGGACGCCCCAACCTGGGCGTCCTAGCCTGGTGGGCCACTCCAGGCCACACCACGGACAGTACAGGGGCCCGATGGCCCCAAAAATTTACAGGGTGGTACTTCCATGGGTGGGCCACACCTCCATAAAATTTCGCAATTTTTGGATAACTAGAAGTATTTTAATTAATTTAAAGAAAACTGTGTCCAGAAAATTCTGTCTGATCTGGACGTCCCAACGTGGTAGGCCGGTCCAGCCCTTGCCACGGTGTGCACAGGGGTCCATTGGCCCCAAAAATTTGTAGGTGGGTCCTACCATGGGTGGGCCACCTCTTTGTAAATTTTCATGATTTTTGGATACCCAGAAGTATTTTAATTAAATTTAGAATTACAATTTGTCCCAGGTGAAATGTTGCTGGAATTATAACTATCCCTATGTTTGGGACCACATGGAGTGGGCCTGGACCCACCCAAACCCTTGGAAAATTGGGGGAAAAGGTGACCCTACATCTGGACAACAAGTGGGGTCCACTGGGGTGGCCCACTTCTTTCAGAAGGTCAGGTGAATATAGTATTTTCCTCCATACTGTATTGCTGAACTGTCCAGAAATTTCTGGATAGTTAGCCATCTTTGGCCCAACCCATGGGCCTCAAACATGGGAGGTAGGGTGTGGGCCCTATACCACATCAAAGTGGGGTCCACACACTACAAAACCCCTAAAGATATTTGGGATAAAAAGGCCTGCAAATAGGTCTAAACAGTAGCCCAAAACACATGCTCCAACTGGGCCTGAAATCTGGACAACAAAATATGCTGTCCATATCCATCAAGTGAGGTGCACCTTGATGGGTTTGCAAAATTCCAGATCCATTAGTGCATTAAAATCTCCATAAAAAATCAAGTTTGGAGGCCACCCAACCCAAGCATGCATGGTGGGCCTGGACGTCTAACAAGGTGGGCTTGGATGTCCCATCTCCCTGATGGATCTGAGATGTTGCTGACCTCCTTAGTGGGCCACACATCATTAGAAATAAATAGAAGAAAAATGAGGGAAAGGGAGAGAGAAAGAGAGTGATCTGGCCATTGGTGGAAGGTCTCGCTACTAATGGACCTTCCACACTACAATCCATGCCATCCACCATGTACATATGTTACATGCAAGCTACTATACATCAAGAAAAGTTGTTGGTAGTTGGGGACAACTTTCTCCACTATACATGCATAGGCCTAAATGGCCTAGGAGATGCTAGAATGAAGAGGAAGTACATCATGGTGGGTTCATGGAGAATGACCCACCATGGAAGGAATGAGTAAGATCTAGGCCCATGGCCTCCATCCTAGGAGCCATGTAGGACCTCCACTATGGATTGGTGGGTCCTACATGTTTCCATGCATGCAAGGAAAAGAAAGAACAGGAGAAGAAAGAGAGAGGAAGCCAATAAGAGCACCCACTTGAAAGATGGCCTTCAAACTCTAAGATTTAGGTTCATTGCTTTAACAGGAAGGTGATTGAAGGTTGTAAATGGGGTCTTAATGGCTAGATTGTGGAGGAAATGAGGGAGAAAGGGCTAGAATAGGGAGAGGGAGGTTGGAAGTTTTTGCTAGGGGAGAGGGAATGAGAGAATGAGAGGGAGAGAGAGAGAAGGGAGGGGTGTATACCAAGGCACTCATTGCTCTTGGCTAGGGAAGAGCAACTCCATGATGCGTTTTTTTTTTTCTTAAAAAGAGAAAAAGCTGAAATCTCTCTCTTGGTTAGAGAAAAGAAACGAGTATTTTATGGGATAGAGAGGAGGTTGCTTAGAAGAAGGGGCTAATCATAGCCTAGAAAAGAGGCTTTAATGAGGGGCTAGCTACCTATGGCTTATAGGCTAGGCTAGGAAATGATGAAATCTAGGGTGATGTCATGCATGGGGATTCGTGCACACCCACGGTGGGCCCCACAAATTGCGATCAATGGTCCGCAGTAAGCACGGCCTACATCTTTTGATCTACAACTCGGATTGCCGCCTGAGACGCGGCGTTGGAACCGCAGCGACGATGCGGTCGCTATGGCACTAGTTTCGAGTCGATCCGGGTCAGGTTTATATGATGAGACTTGAGGGTCATCGCAAATGCAAACTCTAGGTCGAGGGTCACTGGAATTCGACCGGTAGGACCGCGGGACCAAGATAAACGAAATGCATACTCACACATACACATGCATACATGCGAACTCGGGTCGGGTCTTACACCCTACATGATGAGGATGCACATCAGAGGTGGGACTCACATGATGGACGGTCCACATCAAAGGTGGGCTTCACATGATGGACGGTGGATATTGAAGGTGGGCCCCACATGATGAACAATAAAATTGAAGGTGGGCCCAACATAATGGATGACCAACATCAAAGGTGGGCCTTATATAATGGACGATGCACATTAAAGGTCAACCCCTAATGATGAATGGCCCACATTCAAGGTGGGCTCTACATGATGGACAATCCATATCAAAGGTGGCGCCCACACAATGAATGGTCCACATCAAAGGTTGGCCCCACATGATGGACGGTGGAGGTGAGGGGGACCAAATAGACTAGAGGGATAACAATTTACGATGTTGGAGACCAAATATGCTTTTCTACTTTTTTCCTGATAAGTATGTTGTTTACCCAACATACTTATCTGCTGAATAAGTAGAAACCAAGATAAGCTACTTGTAGTATATGAGGCTTATCAAGGTATTCCGTAATGGTAACGGTGGCTGTAACAACCACCACTGTTACCTTACAATACGGGGTGTAATGGTTATTACGTGGGCTGCCTGCAACAACCAATACGGTCTCTCTCTCTCTCTCTCTCTCTCTCTCTCTCTCTCTCTCTCTCTCTCTTCTTTTATTGAAAAAAATCCGAAAAATCTATATCGGCCCCGTAATGGACTGTTACGGAGCTGTTATGACCTTTACGAGGGGCGTAACGGGCCGTTACGGGGGCTGTAATGGCCTTTACAGGTCAATATTTTTTCATAACAGCCGTTATGGCCTTTACAACCCCGTAACATGTAACGGTTACCATCTTTACCTTTATGTAATGGCCTTTACGGCACACCATGATCTAGAGTAACTTGCTATTGCTATATATGGTAGAGTGTTTTCAATTAAGTGCAACATGAGAAGAGAATGAACATTGCAGAGATGAGGATGTTGGGATGGATGTGGGGAGGCCAAGAAGGATAGATTAAGAATGAGGTAATCTAAAGCAGACTGGGGGTAGTCCCAATAAAAGGTAAAATGACAAAGAGGACATTGAGATCGTTAAATCATTTGCAACCAAGACTAGAGATGGCATGGCTAAGGAGGGGAACATTGCCGTGGTGGATGGGCCTGAAATGAGGATGAGAGGAAGGCTTAAAAGTACTTGGATAAAGGTGGTGGAATATGAAGGCTTCTTCACTTATAAAGGACAGGGCCTTAGAAATGTTTGACGAAATAGGATTTGTGAAGCCAACCCCAAATATCTGGGACAAGGCTATATGATGATAATGATGTATAGTAGTAATTTGAAGCCCTTCTCCCATGGAAGGTATTCTCATCATTTTACCTCAGAGCCAAGTTCTATGCTCACAATTAGTTAATGCCTTAGTGTTAAATTCAAGCAGCTACATTTTAGTCCATACCCAAAGAATATGTTGCTGTTTCCACTTTTGCTGAAAAATGGTTGGTATTTTATCACAGGAGTTCCTTGGGAGTTCTGCTCTTTTTGCTTTTTGTGGGCTGATTCTTCTCTCAAAATTTTCATTTATTGAATTCCATGGCTCTATTGTGTTTCACAAAAAAAGAATTCCATGGCTCTAGCTGACAGGTCACTTTTAACATATTTTGTAGGAGCCTTTGAAGATCCAGATATTATTCATGTCGATGACTCTGTGGACCCTGTGAGAGACTTGGAGGTTATCACTGAAGAATTACGGCTTAAGGTAATCATGTCTTTAATTTAGAAGTGATGTCTTATATAACAGACGTGCACGTATATATTGTAATATCCCAGCTTGTCTTGAGAATCACGTTAACTGCTCCCATTATCTGGGATGTAGGAAAGCATTGATCTTGAATTCTGGACCTTTAAGCAAATTGCGATTAAGAGTTCTTTTATTTACTAATCAACACAACAATGCAACATATGTAATGATGTGGGGGTGAAAAGCGCTATTAGAAAGCTAATTTTTGTTTTTAGTTGACTTAATATTTGTCAGCAATATGCCACAGCTTGAGAATAGTTGTCAGATATTTGCAGTGAGAAATTACAATTTGATAATACTCTTCCTTTTAAAATGCAACAAAGCACATCTCTCTGTGGAAACTCTTTTCGCTGGATGTGTTCGGAAGTCATTATAGCTGCCACTGCTGCCCTTTTTTTTTTTTTTTTTTCCCTTCTTTTCTTCTCTTATTTGTCTATTATTCATTTTTGTCAGTACGTATTTGTATTGTCTGATTTTGTTCAAGGAAGCATTTGACTTGGATGTATTACTTGAACTGACTGAGTACATCATCTAAACCAAGTGGACTTGCATGAACTAATTTGCTTAGGGAAGCTTCTCCACTGATTGTACGGTATCTTGTGCTAACATGGACCACATGGTCATTATATGGTATATATTGTGAAATAGCTGTTTTTTTCCCTGTTAGTTCAATAGCGAGCATGTACGGCATTTTACATGGGTGGGGTCCACTGAGTTCTTTAAACATGTTAATGCATGAGGATGTGGGCTGTCCCACGGTACGGCTCACCTAGCTTCTCTCTCTCTCTCTCTCTCTCTCTCTCTTTATTAAGTGTTTATACTGGATCAAGACTTGTTTGGAATATGAACATTATTAGTGAGGGTATTCTTGTATATATATATATATATATATTTTTTTTTTTTTTGTTTTTTGTTTTTATTATTAATATAAAGGGGAAGAGTGGGGATGTCCAACCCTATCTCTTTTCCCTCTCTTTGGCCAACTTTCTCAGCTCTCTTTTCTTCTCCTCTTCTTCTCTCTTTAATCTATGATTCCACATGGTATTAGAGCATCCTTGTCGTTGATCTAATCGATCTTTCTCTCTTCTATCCTATAATTCTTTTTTCCTTCTTTTATTTATTGTCTCATGCATCTTTGTTATGCTGAAAATCTTTTAAGAAATGTAGGTTTTCATTTATTTTTATTGTGCTAGGCCTTTGTAATGGTCCGTGTGTGAGAAGAGATGAAGTGTTCGTGATCATCACCTTTCATTTGTGGGACGCGTGGACGTGTGGGCTGATTGCCATCGTCGGATTCTGTGTTTGTGATCATCGACCCTTGAGATTGGTTGGAACGTGTGGACATGTGAGCTAGTTGTTTTCTTTTAAGTGTGGTGTGCATATCGTGTGAAGTGTACAAGTTGGGTGTTTGTTGGTTGCGAAAGGTCAGCTTGTATTCGTATAAGCTTGCAGTATATATTCTGGTCCCTTGTCCTAGATGGAAGAGAAAAGTGATTCGAGAATTCGATTTGTAAATCCATATGATTTTTTAGGGGTCCAAACAACTTGTATTAAAATATATGGAAGGAATAAACTTTAGTGTCCAAATCCATCCAAGTATTTTAACTGCAAAGTACAAATTAAAATACTTGACCGTTGAAAGGCCTAATGAGAGTGCTAGAACATATGATCAATGGATCTAGGAGAGTGCTCAATTATGATGTGGTTGTGGAATAGTAACGAAACCTTCCATTAGTGTGAATGTAATGTTTTTGGATAGTGCAAAAGAATTATGGGATGCATTACGAGAGGTATTCATCTGACAAAAACATCCCTTGGACACGCATCAATTATTCAAGGAAATATGGAGCTTTAACAAGGAGATAAATCACTTGGTGAATATGATTCAAAACTTAGAAGGAATGTGGGAGGAGCTAAATGTGTATCGACCTCTTATTACTGATTTGGAGAAGCAACATTATCAACAAGAGGAGTTCCACGTGGCCAAGTTTTTTATTGGGCTTAAAATGTGAATATGAATTGTGCATAAATTTTGGGCCGCAAGGATATTCATGTGCCATCTCTAAATGAAGTGTATGCATGGTGTGCTGTAAAGGCCGTTACCTAAAGGTAACAATGGCAATTGTTACACGTTACGGGGTCGTAATGGTCGTAACGATCATTATGGAAAACATGACCCGTAACTGCCGTTAATGGCCCATTATGCCTCCTGTAAAGGCCGTAACAACTAGTAATGGTCTGTTACAGGGTAGATAAAGATTTTTCGATTTTTTTTTTCAACATCACGGGGCATATATAGGTTTTTCGAGTTTTTTTTTTTTCCAATTAAAAAAGAGACTGTAACAACCGATATGACCCGTATCATAAAGGTAATGGTAGTGGCCATTACGGAATACCTTGAGTGTATGCTCGTCTCCAACATGTAGCTCTTGGCTCTACAAGTTGAGCCAATGACAACTCTGCTTTAGCATCCTTTACTGATTGAGGCCGAGGTGTTGGTTGTTGTGGCAGAGGCAATCAAGGTGGTCGTGGACTTGGTAAGTGCACCCATCGTGAACTCATGAATCATTTCATTGAAAATTGTTGTGATCTTAATGGAAAGCCAACATAGGCTAATCAGACATCTCACATTAGATAGAGCAATGGGTCTTATCCTGGTTGGTTATGTCTACAACTCAAATAGCCACGCATATTTGGAGAGACAATTATGCTTACATAAGAAGCGTAGTCCAAGTTGCTTAAAAATCTACTGAACCAGCCCGTTCATGCTACTTCTGTAGTTACTTCCACTCCTACGGCTACGTTAGTGACCTCAAGTATGGCCTGCTTAGGATTCAAGTTCCCTGCTCCATGAGTCATTTACTTTAGAGCACTTGATCACATGACAAGTAAGTCCAATACGTTTTTCTCTATTAATACAGTGTTAACAGGTTCATCTATCACTTTGGCAGATGGTACCTAGTCCAAAATATGTAGAATGAATGGGTACTGTTCATCCAAGTTCTTTCCTTTTATTATCATGTCCTTTATTTTCCTAAATACCCTTTTAAGTTTTTGTTTATTAGCAAGCTTACTAGATATCTTAACTGCTTTGTGCCTTTTTATCATTCACGTTGTGTTTTGTAGTATCTAAAGACAAAGAAGAATATTAGTGGAGGACATAAATATGATGGATTGTGTACGATCTTAACTGTGACATTGCTGGTGCAATAACACAAAAGAACATTTCTCCGTATCAATGGCACTGCTGTCTTGGTTATCCATCCTTGAAGATTCTCAAAGGCGTTATTCTTTCTTTGTTGTCTGTGTCAGTTCTAGAGTGTGAAGTGTACGAGTTGAGTAAACATCATTGTAATAGTTCTCTACCATGTATTGAAAAATGTAGTTCAATTCATTTTTCTTTGTCCATTCATATGCTCAAGGATCAGTCAAAATTTTCAGTAGGTTAGGGTATAAGTGTTTTATTACATTTGTTATTGATTTTTCATGAATGACTTGGATTTATTTGATGAAAGACATTTGAATTATTTTATATTTTAAAGACTTTTTACATGGAAGTACAAAATCAATTTAACTCAAAAGTGCCTATGTTTTGTTCTGATAATGCAAATGAATATATGTCCCAATCCTTTAATTAATATTTTTCTAAAATGGGTATCTTATTATAAACATCATGTGCCTACACCCCACAACAAAATGGTATTGCAAATAAAAAATTGTCACTTGCTTGAGGTTACTAGTACTCTATTAATTCAAATGAATATTCCCAAAAGTTTTTGGAGTGATGTAGTACTCATGACGTGTTTTTTGATAAATTGAATCCCCTCGACTGTTTTAATAGGCTAATTACCTCATGAAGTTTTTACTTCCAAATACTACGTTGGTTTCTTTACCTTTGTAAGTTTTTTGATGTCTTTGCTTTGTTAACTAATTGGAGTCGAGCCATGATAAGTTACATCCTAGAGCCACTAAATGTATTTTTCTTGGGTACTCTCAAACACAAAGAGGTTATCTTTGTTACAATCCTTCACTTTGTAAACAATATGTGTGTGTATATGTTACATTTTTCGAGTCAATTTTGTTCTTCTCAAAGGACAATAAATCTCTTGATGTGGAAACTATGCATGCACCTATTGCCGTTGAAGAAGACATCATCCAAGCTCCTCCCACCGCTAACTCTTCCATTCCCACTATGCCTCAGCTGGAAGTTTACCCATGATGAAAACGAGAAAATAGTTTTGCTAATCGTGATGTGCCATCTACCATATCTTCTTCCAAGCTTAGTGATCCAGTGAGTTCTCCAAATAGGTCTGATGTTCCTAGTGCCTTGAGAAAAGGTAAGTGTGTGTGTGCTGATCAACCTATCTCAAAATATGTCTATTTTCAATGCTTATCTCCCACTTTTCATAGATTTGCCCCTATCCTTGTCCTCTCACTTCATTCCGAAGTCATACTAGGAAGTACTTTTACATAAGGGGTGAAAGCAGACAATGGAAGAGGAAATACCTGCTTTTTATCGGAATAAAACTTGGGAGCTAACCAATCCGCTTGCCGGTAAATGTGCCGTGCCATTGGCTATAGTCTTGTAGGTGGGTGTGAATTATTCAGTTTCACCTTGATGGTACGGTTGAACATTTAAAGGCTTCCTTGGTTCCTAAGGATATGCTCATACCCTTAGCCAGTGTTCGCGATATCGATACTATCGGCCGATATTATCGTTATCGTTATCGTTGGCCAACGACATGATATCTACTGAAACCCTTCAGAAATTAACAAAAAAAAAAAAAAAAGATTTTTCTGTATTGGCCGATATATCGCACGATATCGCACCATTTTTTGGCTTGCATAATTACCAAAAAAAAAATAAATCAAAATGAATAAAGAAAAAACAGAGAAAAGCTTTGAATTCAACAATCTTGATTTCCTTACCCTTTTTTCTTTGAACAGAAGTAAGATTCAAATTGCGCACGAGATTTCGATGAGAAATCTGCCAAAAAACCCTATAGATTTGGATTTGATTGAGGGTATTTGAGGATTTTGGAGATATTTTAGGGTTCCGGTCCTTTTAGAACCCTTTTCTGTTTTGAAAATGGGAGTGGATTAGCTGCTAATAGGTTGAGTGGCGAGATTTGCAACTAAAGTAACATTAGCAAGTTATGTGGGCCCCACCATGATGTACGTGTTGTATCCACACCGTCCATCATTTTGGAGAGATCATTTTAGGGAATGAGACAAAGAATGAGGCAGATCCAAAGCTCGAGTGGACCCCACCACAGAAAATAGTGGAGACAGTGATGCCTACCGTTGAAACCTTCCTAGGGCCCATCATGAGATTTTTTTATTTTTATTTTTTGTGATCCAACTTGTTAATAAGTTAACATGGACATGAATGAAGGGATACCATATATATCAGCTTGATCGGAAACTTCTGAAGTTTTTAATGGTGGGCATTCAATCCTCATTATTTTCTGTGGTGGGGTCCACTCGAGCTTTGGATCTGACTTATTCTTTGGCTCATGCCCTAAAACGATCTCTCCAAAATGGATGGTGTGGATACAACACATACATTATGGTGGGGCCCACAGAATTTGCTGACATCACTTTAGTAGCCAATCTGGCTACTCAACTGGTGTGGGTGCGTGTCGCGCAAAGATGAGCGTTGACGCTCCTCAGCTCCGAGTTGTACGAACGGTCCAAAGGAGATCAAAGTAACATGGCCCCTAAAATGATGTATTTATTATATCCACACGGTTCATCCATTTTCTAAGATCATTTTTGAGCGTTAGCCCAAAAATGAGTCATACCCAAAGCTCAAGTGGACCACACCACAAATAGAAGTGGGGACAATGATTCTCACCGTTAAAACATTTGTAGGACCCACCATAACGTTTATTTTCCATCCAATCTGTTAATAAGGTCACACAGACCTAGATGTAGAGGAAAACAAATATCATATTAATTTAAACCTTTTGTGACCCCTAAAAGGGTATCAATGGTAGACGTTAAATCCCCACTGCTTTTTACAGTATGGTCCACTTGATCTTTCGATCTATCTTATGTTTCGGCTTAAGCCTTATGACAAGCTCGCCAAATGGACGGACGGTTTGGATATAACACATCCTCATGATGGGACCCACAAAACTCGGTGACGTTAACACACCAGCCAGATCGATGGTGTGTGGTACACCTGCCAATCCGCTTCCCCTGTTGCGTCTCGTTAACTCGAGATGAACGTCCCATGCGGGCTGTGGGGTCCACTTGATGTATATGTTTTATCCAATCCGTACATTCATTCTGGAAGATCATTTTAGGGCATCAGTTGAAAAAATGCGACCTTTTTAAGGCTCAAGTGGACCACACCACAGGAAGTGGAGATTGAATGCTTACCATTGATAACTTTTCAGTAGGGACAATTTTCGGATCAAGCTGATATTTATTTTTTGCCTTCATTTAGGTCTATGTGACCTTATGAACAGGTTGGATAGCCAAATAAACATCGTGATGGGCCCTACAACGTTTTGAACAAATTAGATGGCAAATAACTCAATCACCACTATTTAATGTGGTGTGGTCCACTTCAGCCTTAAATCTACCTTTTTTTTAAGGATCATGCCCTAAAATGACCTATCAAAGTGTATGGACGACGTGGATAAAACATATATAATATAGTGGGCCCCATACAACCCCTTATAGGTCCGTCCATCTCTTGCTAGGTACCTGCGAAGCCCAACTTGGGTGATACCCTGGAACCAGCGACTTGGGTGGGACCCCTGACTGTAGGGACAACCTCAATGTATGAATTGTATATCCACGCCATTTATATGCCTTTTCAACTTATTTTAGGCCATGGTCCTAGAAATGAATATGAATAAGATAATAGTGTCAGGTAGACCACACCATATGAAACAGTGGTTAATGACCATTGAAAATCTCTTGTGGGCCACAAAAGTTTTACATCAAGGTGATATTTGTTTGTCTTTCATCCAAATCTGTATGACCTTATCAATTGGTTGTGTTTTCATACATGTCCTGATACATTTATTAATGTAATGATTTATATTTGAATACAGTGGTCTTAGTTCAATCGGACAACACATACCTTAGGACCCTATACAAAGGAAACCTATTACGTGCACTTCTTTTTTGAGATTCTATGATTTAAAAGCGTGTATTAAGGTCTTTTTAAATAATCCCTAAAGTATCATGGAAAAATTCAACCATTTTTCCAATGTTTCCCCATGTTTCCCAAAAAGTGCGATAAATTACACAATACAAATGATATATCCCGTGTGATAACCGATACGTATTTGTATACCAAGGGTGCGATGCATCGCACGATACCGATATTTCGAACATTGCCCTTAGCGTTGATTATACTAAGACCTTCTCTCCTGTTGCCAACTTGAATTCCATTCGTGTTATCTTCTCCGTGGCCTTTAATTATGGTTGGTTCCTCTTTCAACTTGATGTTAAAAATGCCTTTTTTTTTTTTGTGGTGATCTCATTGAGGAGGTGTATATGGAGTAACCACCTAGATTTGTTGCTTCTTGAGTCTGACATGATATGTAAACTGTGCAAATCGATTTATGGGCTGAAGCAGTTACCATTTATATGATTTGACAAATTTAGTAAAGTTGTGTTGAACTCAGTGTTCGAAATATCGATACTATCGGCCGTATTATTGGTATCGTAGCCTAGCGATACGAAATCCTTTTGAAGAGACTAAAAAATTGAAAATTTTTACAGAATACTTTGTATCGATCGATATATCGCATAATATCACCAAATATCGTTCGATATCGCTTAATATCGTCCTAAATATCATGTGATATCAACGATACTATCATTTTATCGGGATTTTGTTTATTTTTTCAGTAAATTTGGTGTAACAACAATAGCTAGGCTAATATAGCCAACTCCGGGATGTCTGAAAAAAATGAAAAAAAAAAAGAGAGAAAAAATAAAAACTTTTA
Organism: Magnolia changhungtana; assembly: GCA_030180095.1. NCBI lineage: Eukaryota > Viridiplantae > Streptophyta > Magnoliopsida > Magnoliales > Magnoliaceae > Magnolia > Magnolia changhungtana. The sequence goes on along the minus strand of JASAUF010000653.1, from coordinate 9,482,359 downwards.
ACAGGTAGATTTCGGTACCTGTAGAGGAGATCCCTGATCGAAGCTGCGTTTGATGGGCCATTCGAATCGAAGCGTTAGGTTAGCGCAAACAAAATATCTGATTTGGAAGGCGAAATCTGTCGAAATTTAGAGAAATCGGGAAATCGGGAGAGATTTGGGCGAAATCCGACCAATCCTCCGTGAAATCTGGAGAATTCCTCGGCAAAATCTTTAAAAATCAGAGATTTGCGAGAGTTTAGGGTTTCGGAATGCTGGAACCCTCTCTGCTTCGTAAAAAAAGGGTGTCGAGCCCCTTTTACGGGAAGCGGATGGTCTGGTGTACCACACACCACAGACTTGGACGATGTGTTGACGTCACCATGTTCTGTGGGTCCCATCATGAGGTATATGTTATATCCAAACCGTTAGTCCATTTGGAGTACTCGTCGTAAGGTTTGAGTCGAAAAATAAGACAGATCCACACTGAAAAAGGCAGCGGGAGATTGAACGTCTACCATTGAAACCCTTTTGGGGGTCATAGAAGCTTTGGATCAATATGCTATTTGTTTTTCCTCTTCATCCAGGTCTTTGTGACCTCGTGAACAGATTGGATGGAAAATAAACGTCATGGTGGGCCCTACAAATATTTTAATAGTGAGAATCATGGTCTCATTGCTATTTGTGGTGTGGTCCACTTGAGCTTTGGATATGACTCATTTTTGGGCTCATGATCTAAAATAATCTCTCCAAATGGATGAACGGTGTGGATAAAATAAATAAATTATTGGGGGGCCATGTAACTTTGATCTCCTTTAACTGTTTGTACATCCCGAGCTCGCTGGAGCGTCAACGCTCATCTTTGCACGACACGTACCCACACCAATCAGGTCGCTGGTGCGTGGTACACCAGCCAATCCACACCGTTCCATTCATTTTCAGAGGTCATTATATGGCATGAGCCCAAAAATGAGACAGATGTAAAGCTCATGTACCACACCACAAGAAACCGTGCTTGCAATGGTATCCACTATTAAAGCTTCCCACCGTGAGGTTTATTTGTCATCCAATCCATTCATAATGTTTGACAAACCTAGATGGGAAAACATAAATATTAACTTGATCCAAAAATTTTGTAGCCCCAAAAAATTTAATATTTGAATCAAGACCATCCAGCTTGTTAATAAGTTAACACAAGCTTGGATGAAAGGAAAAAAAACAAATCTCAGCTTGATCCAAAAAATTTTGTGGCCCACAAATTTTTTAATGGTCAATAACCACTATTTCATGTGGAGTGGTCCACATCTACCTGAAATTTGTATTTGCCTTGTTTTTTAGGCCAACCCCTAAAATTAGGTTGCAAAACAAATGGACGATGCGGACATGCCGTGCATGCATCCAGGTGGGCCCTATTGTTTTTGACAATAGCATCAATTGATTAAAGCCTTTTGTGGCTCCAAGAAGTTTTGGATGATAGCGTCAATTCCAACTGTTTTCACTTGCATAGTCCTTATAAGTTTGAATGAAGGGAAAAAAAACAATTATCAGCTTGATCCAAAACTTTTGTGGCGCACTAATGGTCAATCACCATTGTTTCTTATGGTATGGTCCCCCTGATTATTGGATCTGCTTCAGTTTTTGGATACTGTCTTAAAATGATATGGAAAAACGGATGGCCGGGTTGGATATTGAATAGACACATCATTGATAGGTATGTTTTCTAATTTCACTATATGTTTTGTTTTTGAATGCATTGGTTATGTTTTCATATATATCTTTATACATTTATAAATGTTATGCATCATATTTGAATATATTTACCTTAGTTCAATCAGATAATGCATAACTTATTACCTTATACGAAGGAAATTTATTATGCGCACTTCTTTTTTGAGATTTTATGATTTATAAGTGTGAATTAAGGTCTTTTTAAATAATCCCTGAAGTTTCATAAAAAAATTCAACCATTTTGCCAATGTTTCCCCATGTTTCCCAAAAAGTGCGATAAATTAGGTGATACAAACGATATATCCCGTGCGATAACTGATACGTATCTGTATCCCAAGGTTGCGATACATTGCACGATACCGATATTTCGAACACTGGTTCAACTACGATTTTGTTCGTGTTAGAGAAAAGATTCTTTATTTCTAAGGTTTGATTATGTTATAGAAGAATTTCTTTCTTTCTTAGGTTTAATTATATTAGCCCTTATTCCAATCTGGGCCTCATCAGGATGCTCCATCTTGAGGAGTGTTGAAAGGTTAATAGTTGAATAAGGCCCTAGTCCATAATAAGGCCCATAGGCCCCATTCATGTCTTTACTATTATAAATAGGAGTAGAGGGCTAGAGATTCAGTAGACCTTATGCAGCTCATGTTCTTGCTATCCTCTCTCTCTCTCTCTCTCTCTTATTGTTTCTCTTCCATCTTTCTTCTTTTTCTACTCATTGTAGCTTCTCATAGGCCCTCAAGATTAGCACAATGTAGCTGTTTAACAGTTCTGAAGTCATTCTGATCATTCCGTCTTTATACGGAAGGCATCTTAGGTATTATTGTGTTAGTGGTATATGTTGATGTTATTGTTGTTGCAGGAAGTGACAATTAGGGGATTGAAGATCTTAAGAAGTATCTTCAAAGACATTCTTGGTATAGTTGTTAAATCTAAGGAATGAATTAATTTGTCTCAGTAGAAATACGTTTTGGATTTGCTGATGGAAACAAGTCTTCTTGGTACTAAGCTAGTTGATACACCAATTGATTTGAATCACAAACTTGTTGGTGAAAGGAGATGTAGTTGAAGACTAAAGAGATATATAAGATTGGTTGGTACACTTATCTATTTAGTTATCACTCTGCCAGATATATCTCATGTTGTGAGTGTGAAGAGCCAGTTTATGAGCTCTCCGAGGGCACCTCACATGGATGTAATTGTTCAAATTCTACGGTATCTTAAAGGAGTGTCAGGATAGGGAATTCTTTATAGATAGAATAATTGTCTTTAGATCATAGGGTGCTCTATGCAAGCTGCATGTTCTTTAACAGATAGGTGGTCTACCATTAGGTACTACATGTTTGTGGGAGGAAATCTAGTCACGTGGAAGAGTAATAAGTAGAGTGTTGAGGCGCAATCAAGTGTTGAAGTAGAATATAGAGCAACGGCTTATACTACTTGTGAGTTAATGTGGATCAAGAAACTGTTGCAAGAAATGGTGTTTGTGGTAGATCTACCCATGCAATTGTTTTGTGATACTCCGGTAGCATTCCACATTGCAAAAAATTCGGTCTATCATGAAAAACCTAAATATATTAAAGTCGATTGTCACTTTATATGTGAGGTCTCCGGTGGTAAAGTTTTTACATCCTATGTCCGATCTTAGGATCAACTTGTTGATGTGTTCAGAAGGCCCTTCCTTACAGTTAGTCTATATACCCCAAGCCTATCATTGACAACATCTATGCTCCAGCTTGAGGGGGGGGGGGGGGGGTGTTAACACATGAGGATGTGAGCCATATATGACCCACCTATGGATGTGGATTTGGGCTGTCTCATTGTACGGTCCACCTGGTTTGTTTTATTTTATTTTAATTTTTTTATATTAAGTATTTATATTGGATTAGGACTTGTTTGGAATATAAATAATATTAGTAAGGGTATTTTTGTACTTCTTGGTTTATTTATTTATTATTATTAATAATTTAATATAAAGGGGAGGAGTGGGGATGTCCAACCCTAACTCTCTCTCTCTCTCTCTCTCTCTCCAACTTTCTCCTTCGCTTCTTCTCCTCTTCCTCTTTTTAATCTATGATTCTACAAAACAAAATGTGAAGTTGGTTGTATTTTTGAAGAGCTTGGGTGACTTAAGTCTAATCAAAACTGAACCTCCAAGTTATTCCCAATTTTGTTTCATTTGGTTCTGTTGTTTGCGCATATGAAGGAGAGAATATGAGCTATAGTTGCATGCATTGTTTACTGAAACTACATGTTGGCCTCGCTTGAGAAAGTGAAGGTGCATCCTTTTCTATTTTAACTCTAAATGAATATCTGGAGTTACCTTTTTTTTAGAGAAACAACGGAGGCTGTCTTTGTAACTTAATTTGTGCACCAGATAGTGTCTCTGTGCATGTTAATGTCGACATACTGTCTTAGTTCATAGTAATCAAACTTTGTTATTTGGGTACCTGGATCAAGTGCATTTTTCCTTACTTTCTTTTCTCGTGTGACTTTGTTATAGGATATAGAATTCATGGAACGGAAGTTGGACGATCTTGAGAAAAGCATGAAAAGAAGCAATGACAAGCAGTTGAAAATAGAGCATGAGTGCTGTGAGAAGGTCCCATCTCATTGGTTCTGGATGATATTGTTGTACCTTATACATGCACTTTTTCTGCAGAAACATGTCTCCTGTGGTATTTGGTGTCATATTGCTATTGTATCACTTTGAGATTTTTTTTATTGGGAGATAGCTTTCTCTATCAGGATTCAGAGGTTTAGAATATCTGTAAGCAGCTATTTAATTTATGTCTTGTTGCAGATCAAAGCATGGCTTCAGGAGGGCAAAGACGTCCGTCTAGGGGACTGGAAAGCTGCGGATGTTGAGATTCTGAATACTTTCCAGTTACTTACTGCCAAACCTGTTGTCTATTTGGTAAGTCATATTATCAGTGATATAGAGGGAAGATGTGAACTATTTATAAATGCTGATGTATTGATGGATGCTGACTTAGTGCATTTATTCCTTTGTGTTTTTCACATGACTTCTCTTATGAACCAATTGGATTAGTTCTCTGCTTCATGCTCTCTTTGTTTCAAGTTATGGAGATGAAACCTATTGCACCTATCCTCTTATCTATCTTGATCTTCATTGATTGTTTTCTTTCAGGGCATAAACGAGAGTTTTTAAAATATGACTGATCACTTACCAAGAGAATATCTTTGTAAAATCATGGCAAGGGACTACACATAATGATTACTAAGAAATCCTTAGTAGAGGAACTTTGTATGGATTGCAAGGAACCATAAGAATTGATGGTCCATACAAATGTGAGATGCCCAACCCAAGTGCAGTGACAATTCCAGACTCTACAGCTATAGCTATATATATATATATATATATATATATATATATATATATATATATATATATATATATATATATATATAAATCTTACAAGTCTGCTGGTAACAAATTCAGCCGATTAGACCCAAGCATAAACTCAAGCAAATCACTATCTACCTGCTAACTGCAGATAGGGAGAGGACGTTTCTATTTGGGATCCACCAAATATGTATAGGAAGATGGCTCTCAAAAATAATGTCCAGGAGCCTCTGCCTTGGTTGAGTAGATTATCTTGTCCAGCGGTGGTGCATATCGTCATGGACAAGCATCTCCATACCCCATCTCATGGACTTTCCGATTCTGTATCTCCTTTTATACTATGAGGTTATGTACATAGAGTGTAGAGAATTCTAGAGAAGATTAGTGTATGGATCTCTAGAACATTCTTGAGTTCTCTAATGGCTTCTTATAGCCAGAATAGTGTAGAATAGTTTAGAAGATTTCTGGAGTATTCTTAGCCATTGGATGATTGTCACATGGCACCATCCTAGCCATTCATGCTTGAAGACTGGAAGGTTCTTATGCCTATATATGGTGGATAGCTCCTCATTTGGGAGGCACCTCACAAGTAAGCTTTCTTGAGTTCCTAGTGCAACTCAAAGTTCTCTTTCCTCCAACTCTCTCATCCCTTATGTGCTCTCACTTCTCCTCCAAGTAGCTTGGCTACACTTGGGGGATAGGCCGACTCATTCTTGACAAGATTGTGAGTTGAGAGCCGCTTGGTCGTCTAGGTGAGTTGAGAGCCGCTTGGTCGTCTAGGCTTAGGAGAAGCACTTAGGCCATGACAGCATGCTGACACTAACATCAAGAATCACTGACCCATATATCCTGCTGGTCTGAGATTATACAGTGCCATCCCTGTTGAAGTTAAGAAATCCAATAGGGGGAGCGGGCTGATCACTCCAATCCAGTTTTGTAAATGCCTCTCAAAACCATTTGAAGAGGTGAGCCCTACGTTGCACTATGCCTCTTTAAACTTGTCCCTGTTAAATAATGGGCCTATTTAGAAGTATGCAAAACTGTCCAAAATCACGGACAAAGCCAACAGCTGTACCCCTCGAAACACTACTATCACATAAACTTCTCCTTGTCGAATATGATTGCAAACACAAATTCCATGCACTTTTGCTCCCACCCCCACCCAAAAAAAAGAGGTTCCAGTCATGAAGCCAAAAAAGTGGAAGAAGAGGAGAAAATGTTCCAATTTCGTTGTATGTATTCTTTTTGTATGCAATGTTAGAGTCTTTCTCATATTCATATCTGTGTGCAGGTGAACATGAACGAGAAGGACTATCAAAGAAAGAAGAACAAGTTTCTGCCAAAGATACATGCTTGGTATGTCTGCTTCTTTTTTTTTTTTTTTTTTTTTCATGCTAAACCTTATTGTTCATCTTCAAATACGTTCAAGGGTCCTCCCAACTACTACTGCTTAATGTATTGTTATTTATTTGGGTATAGAAGCTGGGCATTCAACCTTAATACTTAATGAATGTGGCTTAGGGTCATTCCCACTATGGCTCTTTCAAACAGAAATTCCTTTCAACAATTTGATATTTATAGGGAACCATATTATAAATCTATGTTTTAGTTTATTTGCTTCTCTAATTGAGTGCCAGAGTTTAACACAGGAAACCCTACTTTATCATAGATGGCGCTCTTCATTAAATTAATTTTTTATTTCTTATTTGACCAAGGAACTTCAGTCACATATTTTTATCTGGTCAATTTTCTAGGGTGCAAGAGCATGGAGGCGAGCCAATTATCCCTTTTAGCTGTGTTTTGGAGAAGAATCTTACAGATATGCCAGAGGATGAAGCTGCAAAGTATTGTGAAGAAAATAAGTTGCAAAGGCAAGCTCAAATCTTTATTTTATGTAGTTGGAGGTTTTTTTTTTATTATTATTTATAAGAAGTGAATAAATTACTAGTTCAAATTCCATGTGACAATTAATAATATATTGGATAATTCAGTGCAGATAGTAAATCATAAATTTTGAGTGATCAAAATAGTTACAACTCAAAAGGTTTGTCAATGTCTGAAGGTTATGTTGAAAGAATTTGCAAGGCTTCTTGTAGTTGAAACAGGAAAAAGAGATGGAGAGGCAATGTGGTGCCCTAGGAAATTGTTCGCATTGACCCAAATCAAAGTGCTTGTGTTGCTTTGGCTTAGGGAAGGACTGATTACTGAAGTCCCTCTCATATTGGGGGCTTACAAGTAATTACATAAAAGCAATAAGAGAATAAGCCCATTTGCAGTCTACATCTCATAGCAGCATTTGTAAAGCATTCCTTTGTAGAGGGGAGATCTAGGATCTCAAGTACTGCTGAGATTACTGGTTTTGGTGTAATCCAATGAAAGAAAGATCAATTTAAAACTATGATGAAAGCATTCATGTATATGCATCTGAAACTTCTGCATTTTCTTGCTTGTGGAGGGTCATGTTATGCGCATGTGCTTGCGTGCATGTGCGTGTGCATGTGTTTTGTTGGCGTGTGTGCGCGTCGGTGCACACATGTAAAGTAGGTTTTCTTCTATGAAAAGTATATGCTGCTGAATGGTTGTGGTCCATGCTGTTGCAGTGCCATCCCAAAGATCATAAAGACTGGATTTTCTGCTATTAATCTTATTTACTTCTTCACTGCAGGCCCAGATGAGGTAATTGTGACATGTTACCTCTATGTTACTTATTTTGTCAAGTTTTTCTTAGGTACTTACGGATGCCACTCTTGTACTATCCTGGTTCTATATCTTGTCTGCAACTCAGATTACCCATCTTATAGTTCAGCTAAATCACGTGGAGTGCTCTGTAAATTATGGTCTGCACAATAATAAATAATTGTAGCATATTAATATCTCACATTTCCTGCCAAGATTAAATATGATTGCCTTGAGTATGTGTGGAGTTTGTATATTCTTTCTGTTACATCTGATCTGATAATGCTTGTCAATAAGAACATTTATATCATTGAGTGATTGCTTCTTTTTTTTTTTTTCAAGCTTTTTTGCCTTTAGCTGGAAGTATATAGGTAAGAACCATCCATGATGCAGGACGTGAAATTCAAGTATGATGTGCAAGATTTTCAGGCTTTAGATCACACTAATTCAGAAACAGTTACACAAAATTCCACATCCCACACAAAAGTTCAAGCACTCAATCAAGGGGAATCTTATGCGGATCTAGGTCTACACATGTTAGGGCCGGATCAATCAAAATTATAGACCAAACAATAATTAAAGGAGGGTAAATTCATCCACACATGCACAGAAATAATTCCTCAATCCAAGGGATTCACAGATTTCACTTCAGGAAACCCTAAGGTTGAAGAAAGAACATAAAATTGGGGATTTGAATAATTTAGGGTCAGGGTTAGGGATTTGGGTGAAAGAGGAGTGAAAGAGAGGAGAGACGAATCAGAGAAGCACCACACGCGTGGACAACAGCGATGGCCTAGACGCATGTGCATGTGATATCGCCCGCACGTGTGTGGGGCCCACGAACCCAAAATCCCCCTCCTTGGGGCTGGTCGGCCAGGGGTGGGCTACAAAACCCCCGAATTTCAGCCCAATCCGATACACGGCCTGTGCGTGGTGCTCCGCTGAGGTTTCAGCCCCCCTATAGGGCCAGATTCCGAAAATCTGCTGTAGAGAGAAGCGGCTGCAATAGAGGGTGAATTTGAAGCGTAGATAACTGTAGGAAGAGGTGAATATGGAAGGTAGGAGATGGGGCGATTTGGGATAAGTGTGACTTCGCACCATGGTAGTCAGCCCTTCGAAGAAGGGAGGGTTTCACATCCAATTGGATTTCCACAACTCAGAAATTTAGAGGAGCAGAAAAAAAACGCAGAAATTTTATTAATCTTCAATGAGAAAAAAGACTACAAGGGGTGGCTATTTATAATAAAACCTTATACCCCAAAACTCGCGCCGTGTGCGTAACTTATTACTTGAAGACGAAGTAATAAAAAATAACAACTAGTCAAAGCAATCTAAACTGTCCATGATATTCCTCATAACAATAATAAGCAAAATCCAAAATACTAGATAATTAGAATAGTGGGCCATGATCATGAGAACCCATGGTAGGATTCACACGACTATCAGGTCCACTCTAACGAACCAAAATGCAGTCCTCTAACTAGGAGGCCCTCCCTGGACGTCGTCATTGATCTAGATCTATAGTGGGGCCCTCCTCTTTCTTGCATACATGCGTAGGGGGCCGTGCGTGCGTGCGTGATGGCTCCATCAGCTTTCCCCGGCTGCGAAGATTTCACCACTAGCGAAACAAAACTCCTGAACCGCTCTAAGATGTTAGGATCAAGTCTCTAAAGCTCCTCAGTAAGCCACGTACTGTCTGAAGCTGGGCGTGACTTCCACTTAACCAGTTACTTCTGAAACCCACCGTTTGACGTTGATACTATCTAATGGTCCAGAATATTCTCTATTTTCTCTCTAGGTGTGGGAAGAGTGAGTATGAGAGGTAGAGGCTGGGAAGAGGCCATGGATCAAGGGATGGGTCTGGGAAATCAGGATGGTTGGGCGAAGGGCCGGACAAAGTATCAGTGGTTCTCTGAAAAGTAACTAGATCCTCCACATTGAATGTGGAACTAATTCCCATGGAAGGTGGAAGATCTACCATATACGCATTGAGACCATTTCGTTTTATAATTTTGAAGGGTCCAGCGCTACGCACGTGTAATTTACAAACGGCCCCCTGAGGGTACCGCTCGGGCTTAATGCGGACCATCACAGAGTCTCATACATTGAATTCCTTGAAACGTTTATGCTGGTCTGCAGAAAATTTGTAATGTTCATTACAACTAGTGATCTTTCACCTGATTTCTTGATGCAACGAATGAATGTGATGCGCAAAGGACTCTGCAGACTCTGATGGCATATGGGACTGACATAGGGACGATCAATATGCTTCTTAGGCTTAAAACTAGTAACGACTTCAAAAGGACTTAGACCTATGACCTTATTGACAGAACTATTAAATGCAAACTTGGCTATAGGTAGTACAGTGTCCCATGTCCTGGTGTGCTCCCCCGCTAAACATCTGAGCAAACTCCCTGGACTCCTATTGACCACCTCAGTCTGACCTTCGATTTGAGGGTGGTACGCAGAAGAAAATTGGAGTCTCGTATTCATCATGTGCCATAGTGTCTTCCAAAAGTAACTCATGAGTAGCACGTCACGGTCAGACACTGTGGTTTTTGGTAACCCATGCAGTTTGATGACCTCACTAAAGAACAACTTGACAACATGGGATGCGTCGGAGGTCTTAGAACAATGAATGAAGTGGGTCATTTTAGAAAAACGGTCCACGATAACAAATATGGAATCATGTTTCCGAGTAGTCTTGGGGAGTCCAAGCACGAAGTCCATACTGATGTCCTGCCTAGGGATGAATGGAACTGGCAAAGGTGTGTATAATCTTCTATTTTGCTTTTTCTGCTTTACCAGTTGACAAGTATGACATTGCCCTATAATTTTGGCCACGTCTCGCTTGAGGCTTGGCCAATGAAACCTATCCTCCACTAGGGCAATAGTCTTGTCTCGACCGAAATGACCCGCGACCCCTCTTGAATGTAACTCCCAGACAAGAAAATCGCGGAGGGAGGTGCGAGGTATGCACAAGCGGTCACTCCTAAACAAATATCCATCTAAAATCAAGTACTCTTTGCTAGCTCCTAACGGACTCTCTAACAACGATGCGTACACAACTCCAAAATCCGGACACTTAGAATAATCTTCTTTGATGCGCTTAAGGCCCGTGACTTCGACACTCATGGAATTGAGTAACGCGATTCGATGACTCAACGCGTTCGCAGGCTTATTCTCTACACCGACCTTGTGCTTAAGTACAAAAGTGTACTCTTGAAGGAATTGAACCCACTTGGCATGCCTAGAGTTTAATTTCTTCTGAGAGTTCAGATATCTCAAAGCCTCATGATCTGAGAATAAGACGAATTCGTGCGGCAATAGATAGTGATGCCAATGGCGCAGTGATTGCACTACTGCATAAAACTCTTTATCATAGGTGGAATATATTTGTTTCGCCTTATTCAGTTTCTCACTAAAAAAGGCGACAGGGTGCCCTTCTTGACTAAGTACTCCTATGCTGACTCCTGATGCGTCACATGCGACTTCAAAAGCTTTTGAAAAATCCGGAAGTCGCGTGACTAGAGCTTCGGTCATCTTGACCTTTATCTCCTTGAAGGCCTTTGAGGCTGCCTTTGTCCATCGAAACTCTCCCTTTTTTGTGCAATCCGTTATGGGAGTCATAATGGAACTGAAACTTCGAATGAACCGCCTATAGAAGGTGGCTAAGCCGTGAAAGCTGCGTACTTCATGAATATTGCGGGGTTCAGACAATTGACGATGGCCTTGACCTTCTCAGGATCCGCCGATACGCCCTCAGCTGACACAACAAAACCTAAGAAGATAACACTACAAGACAAAAACGCACACTTCTTTAGGTTGGCGTGCAATTTCTTGGCTCTTAAGGATCCCACAAATCTGCCTCAAATGGTTGAGGTGTTGTTCCTTAGTCATGCTATAAATCAAGATATCATCAAAGTATACGACTAGGAACTTCCCTATGAAGGGCCTCAACACTTGGGTCATCACGCGAATGAAAGTGCTTGAGGCGTTAGTTAGCCCAAAAGGCATAACTAGCCACTTGTATAACCCATCCTGTCTTGAAGGCCATCTTCCACTCATCATTAGGGCGTACACGAATTTGGTGATGACCACTTTTGAGGTCAATTTTCGATAAGATAGTAGCATTGGCCATCATATCCAATATGTCGTCAAGACGCGGTATGGGAAACCGATACTTGACTATGATTTTGTTGATGACCCTGCTATCAACACACATCCTCCATGTGCCATCCTTTTTAAGTGTAAGAAAGGCGGGCACGACACACGGGCTCATGCTTTCTCGAATAAAACCCTTTTTTAGGAGCTCGTCAATCTGTCTCTTCAACTCTACATGATTCTTTAAGTTCATTCTGTAATGAGGGAGGTTTGGTAGAGTCGCCCGAGGGACTAGATCAATGGCATGCTGTATGTCCCTCATAGGGGGAAGCTCATTCGGTAGATCATCAGGAAAGACATCACGAAACTCATGCACTACTTGAATGGCTTCAGTGGGTAACTCTACACTAGCCTCTGATACACTTTCCCTAGCCACAAGGGTGTATACCATCGACTCCACCTCTGTTTCTTGCTCAAAGTCTTTGGCATTTAGAATATGAAGAGGTTTGGACTTGGACTTCGATTCCTTCAATTCTTTTGAGCCGCTCACACCACTCTATGTGGTGGCCTCCTTTCCAGTCGTGTTCTTGGGTGGAAGTGAATTTAGCATGACTTTCTTGCCCTCAAACCAGAATGTACACACATTCGAACGACCAAATATGGTGACATCCCTGTCATAGAGCCAAGGTCTACCCAGAATGATATGGCCAACATCCATGGGACAACATCATACCAAAGTATCTTTATATGATCCAAACTGAATAGGAACAAGACAACAATGCGAGACTGGAATGGAAGTTTCATCAACCCAGGACACTCGATAGGGTTGAGGATGGGCTTCAAGCCCAAATTGCTCACAGTGCTAGTCGATGCCATGTTGGCACAACTACCACTATTTACGATCATCTTACAGCTCTTTTCCTCACATTTTGCATTAGTATAGAAGATCGTGTTGCGGCGCCAATCGTCGGTGTTCTTGGCTTGAGCAAACGCATAGCGCACAACTGCGAGGGTCGCAGACTCATGCGCTCCCTCTTCTTCATCTCCAGGGGTTTCTACTTGCTCATATTCTTCCTCTTCGCCGTCACTCTCTGGGGGCACTATTTCTACTTGCCCATCAATAAGGAGCACCTTAGTGCCCTCTTTCTTGCCGCACTGGTGAGCGAAGTGACCAAACCCCTGACACTTTAAACACCTAGTTGCCCCACTTCCACGCGAGCTAGACCATACAATCTCCTTACCCTTATCATCCTTGGGCCTGGACTGAGAACTGTTGGAAGGTTTGTTTTGGTATCCAGTGTTAGGTTTAGCCCCAGAAGGGTTGGCCTTAACATTAGAATCGCGAAAGTCAAACCGCCTTCTTACAGATGCTTTGAATTATTGCTTGACCTCCAATACTACTAGATACATCTGTTCAAGAGTGTCTGTCCTTGGCGAGCAGCTCTCTCTTAATGTCAGTTAGAACGAAGGCCCGTCTTAAATCGAGTAAGGGTGAGTGTGGGGTCCTCATCAACTTCACAACGGGTTAAGTACTTTTCGAACTTCTCAATGTATTCAGCAACACTCAGGGAACCCTGTTGAAGAGATTGTCATTCCTCAACCAACTTCAAGTGGAAGGGAGGTATTTTTTCTTAAGAATTTCTTTCATTTCTCCCCAATGGACTATTGGGAGCTCTCTCGCTCTTTCTTTCTTTCGTTCTATAGTAGCCTAGAACCTCTTTGCTTGGCCCATAAGCTTCATCTTGGCGAATTGGACTTGACGAGCATCCGACATGTCATACCACTCAAAATAGTGGTCCATATTTGCCAGCCAGTCTAAAAAGGCTTTAGGGTCCAAGTAGCCATCAAATGTAGGGGCATCTACTCTAACTCCCTTGAAGAGTTGCACATCTGGGTCATAATGATCATGATGTCCCTCGCGTGGTGGGTGCACGGGTGCGTGTCCATAACTAATTCCTTGGCCACCTCTATTCCTTGGTCTAATCTCCTGATCACTTACCTGAGATTGGGCATCTTCCCCAATGGTGGGGTTTGCCCGGGCGGAGGTCTCTAGTTGGGTAATGCGCACATTAAGTTGCTCAAAGCGTTGGTCCATATTTGTTCCAAGCGCCTACCCAAAGACTTAAACTGCTGGGTCATTTTGTTCATTGACTCTTGCAATTGCTCCATGTTTAGTGTAGCGTGCAAGCCAAAACCACGACCCGTACATGTGGGCATATAATTATTAGCTCAACTTAAGGATCTTCTATAGAATGCTATGTATTGTACATGTGGTTTGGTGGTTAGTGTAAGTGCATGTGCACACTTCCCTTTTCTCCTGCGGTGTACTATATGCTTTATTATAATAAAATATTATGTGTTAGGGCAAGCAAGCCTAACACAACATCTCTCCCAAACTCTCCTTCTTCTTCTCTCTCAATATTTTCCTCTCTTCTTCACATTATCATCATCAAATCTCTCTACTTGGTATCAGAGCGGAAGGTCCTATGTTCGAATCTCAAGAGCAACAAATATGTCTCGCTAATATTTTATTCTCCCACGGGAGGGTCAGGAAAAATCAGGTCTGGCCCAGGGACCGGGAAATCAAGCCCGGCCTATTTATGGTGTGAGTGTCCCTCCACCTATCTCAGTATGTTCCCGTGCGGAGTTCCCACCCCGCACGTGCGGGGGGGTGTTAGAGTAATAAAGTCCCTTGATATACATTGATACACTACACTCCGACAGCTTAAGATTTTGGAGTAAATGATTGTTTGACACCTTCTACTACGACTATATGCACCTATATGGGACTAAATGCTCCTATAGGACTCTATATGGGAGAAACGACACAATACTACTCAATTTCCAGCAACCTATCTGTCCAAAGAATCTGTCAACAGAAAATCCAGCAAAGAGATGGGGATTTTCTGATAGCAGAAAATTCAGCAGCTTATATCAGGAATTATGGACCTCTAAACAGCTCTATATTATGATACTTGATGCATAATGGAGACAAATAAACTAAACCTTAAACATGCAATGCATTCCACTATAAGAACCCTAGGCTCTGATACCAAATTTGATGCAGGACATGAAATTCAAGTATGATGTGCAAGATTTTCAGGCTTTAAATCACACTAATTTAGAAAAAGTTATACAAAATTCCACATTCCACACAAAAGTTCAAGCACTCAATCAAGGGGAATCTTATGCGGATCTAGGCCTACACATGTTAGGGTCGGATCAATCAAAATTTAGACCAATCAATAATTAAAGGAGGGTAAATTCATCCACACATGCATAAAAATAATTCCCCAATCCAAGGGATTCACAGATTTCAAATCGGGGAACCCTAAGGGCTTGTTTGATTTTCATGAGCTTGGGTAAATACCCAGGAAATGGGTAATTATTACCATTTCATCCGTTTGAAAATCTAAGGAAACTTCTGCATTGGGAACCAGTTCAAAATAGCTATTTAAAAATTTTGAACCTCAAGGTAATGTATATGATATATCAATTCCGTCCATATGTTTTACCACAATATTTTGAGTTATGAGCCAAAAAATGAGGATGATCCAACACTCAGGTGGCCCACACCAAAAGAAACAGTGGCCTCACAAAGTTTTAATGGTAAGTATTCGATTCCTGTTTTCGTATGGTGTGGTCCACTTGAGTTTTGGATATACCTCATTTTTTTTGCTCATACTATAAATTCAAAAGGCATAATGGATGAACGGTGTGGATAAGCAAAATGCATCACAGTGGGACCCATATATATTTTGTAATGTTTTCAGTATCCGTGTCAAAAAAGTAAGTAGTTAAATCAGGTGCATTGTAAATACACAAGGAAACAATTATTACTCTTTTACCTAGTATTTACCAGTGCACTGGAAAATCAAACAAGCCCTAAGGTTGAAGAAAGGGCATAAAATTGGGGATTTGAATAATTTAGGGTCAGGGTTAGGGATTTGGGTGAAAGAGAGGAGAGACGAACCAGAGAAACACCACATGCGTGGACAGCAACGATGGCCCAGATGCACGTGCGTGTGATCTTGCCCGCACGTGTGTGGGGCCCACGAACCCACAATCCCCCTTATTGGGGCTGGTCGGCCAGGGGTGGGCTACAAAACTCCTGAATTTCAGTCCGATCTGATGCACTGTCTGTGCGTGGTGCTCCACCGAAGTTTCAGTCCCTCTGCAGGGCCAGATTCCAAAAATCTGTTATAGAGAGAAAAGCAGCTGCAATAGAGGGTGGATTTGAAGTGTAGATAACTGTGGGAAGAGCTGAATATGGAAGGGAGGAGATGAGGCGATTTGGGATAGGTGTGGCTTCGCACCACGGTAGTCAGCCCTTCAAGGAAGGGAGGGTTTCACACCCAATTGGATTTCTACAACTCAGAAATTTAGAGGAGCAGAAAAACAACGTAGAAATTTTATTAATCTTCAATGAGAAAAAAGGACTACAAGGGGTGGCTATTTATAATAAAACCCTATACCCCAAAACTCGCGCCATGTGCGCAACCTATTACTTGGAGACGAATTAATAAAAAATAAAAACTAATCAAAGCAATCTAAACTGTCCATAATATTCCTAATAACAATAATAAGTAAAACCCAAAGTACTAGATTAATTAGAATAGTGGGCCACGATCATGAGAACTCATGGTGGGATTCACATGATTATCGGATTCACTCCAACGAACCAAAACGCAGTCCTCTAACTAGGAGGCACTCCCTGGATGTCGTTATCGATCCAGATCGATGGTGGGGCCCTCATTGTGTACGTGCGTAGGGGAGCTGTGCGTGTGCGTGTGATGTCCCCATCAATCCATGGAATTTATTACGAGAAGAGGAGTTGAGGTTATAATAGATTGATCAACATTTTAGGAACAAACAATTTTTCTCACAAGTTCCCTAAGCATGTAAAAGCATTTTCTGCTTGTTTTAGAACTGAGTCAAAACTCTGTTAAGATGCTAAATATGTGTAACCATCTTAAACAGATTGGTAAATTGCCTATCAGTTCGTCTTTAACTTGTGTTAACTACCAACTTTTATGATTGACAGTTTGATTGCTGTAGTTTGAATTTAAATGAAGGGAGTTGTCCTTTGGGAAATAATAATATAAAAGGAATCCTTTTATAAGAAGAGATGAGGACATACTGATAGATAATTTACAAGAAAGAAGCAAGAGAGGAGAGTGCCAAGTGTCTACACAAACAATATCTAAGGTTTTTATGCATTTATGTTTGCCCTGCTATGGGGCATGCATTAGGGCACAACCAACGGGGTGCTCAAGGACCTACATGACCAATGGGGTATGCACAATGTTCGTAATATCGATACTATCGGCCAATATTATCGGTATCGATGGCGAGCGATACGAAACCCCTCAGAAGGCCCTTGAAATACAAAAAATTGGAAGAATCTTGTGTATCGTGCGATATATTGCAAAATATCGTGAGATATCTATAGATATTATCATTTCTACCTTTTTTTTTATTTGGGATTTTAACATTTCCTTCGCAATTTAAGGGCTGGGAATGTCGAAAAATCAGAAAAAACCGGAATAGCCCCAGAAAATCGAAAAATATATAATGAAAAGAACTTTCAAAAGTGTATTTTGGTACTTGTAGAAGAGATTGCCTAATCGGAAGTTGCATTGGGTGGGCCAATCGATCAAAGCCGTGGGCCATTCGTAGGTAACTGCGAAAAAATCTTCGATTCCCTTTGATTTCGGCAAATAATCTGAAAATTCGGAGATTTGGAGGGGTATTTGAGGGAAAAGGAGAGATTTTTGGGATTTAGGGTTCATCTGTTTTGAAAAAAAGGCCTCGAATGCCTTTTAGGGACGCGGATTAGCCGTTGACAGGTCTGAGTAGCGAGACTCACTACTGAAGTGACGTCACCAAGTTAGGTGGGCCCCACCATGATGTATGCGTTGTATCCACACCGTCCATACATTTGGAGATATCATTTTAAGGCATGATACAAAGAATGATTCAGATCCAAAGTTCTGGTGGACCCCACCATAGAAAATAGCAGGGAGAGTGATGCCCACCATTAAAGACTTCTAAGGGCTAGGAAAGTTTTCAATCAAGCTTATATTTGTTTTTTAACCTTATTTCAGGTATGTTTTAACTTATGGAAAGGTTAGATCTCAAATAAACATCATGGTGGACCTTAGGAAAGTTTCAACTGTGGGCGTCACTCTCCCCACTATTTTCTGTGGTGGGGTTCACTACTGCTCTGGATCTGTCTCATTCTTTGTCTAATGCCCTTAAATGATCTCTTCAAATGTATGGACGGTGTAGATGTAACACACAAATCATGGTGGGGCCCACGGAACTTGGTGATGTCACTTTAGTAGCGAGTCTCGCTACTTAACTTGGAAGCAGATTGCGTGGTAGCAACTCACTACGCTTAGCGTACTGAGTAAACTCTGTGAGGTCCACCATGATTTATGTACCTTATCCACTCCGTCCATCAATTTTACCAGGTAATTTTAGGTCTTGAGCCCAAAAATTAGGCATATCCAATGTTCAGATGGACCACACCACAGGAAAAAAGTTGAATTGAACTTCTACCATTGAAAAATTCTTGGGGGCCACAAAAGTTTTGGATCAAGATTATATTTGTTTTTCCCCTTAATCCATGTTTGTATGATCTTATGAATAGGTTGGATGACAAATAAACATCACTGAGGGGCCTAGAAAGGTTTCAACGGTGGGAATCATTATCCCCATTGTTTCCAGTGGTATGATCCACTTGATCCTTGGATATGCTTCAAATTTGGGCTCAATCCCTTAAATTAGATGGAAAAACGGATGGACGGTGTGGATAGAACACATACATTCAAGGTGGGGCCCAACTGAGTTTACTCGGTACGATAAGAGCTACGCAATCCGATTTCCAACATGTAGGCCTGATCCGCGTCCTTTTTTTATGGGCGCAAGTAGATTCATTAGCTATATAAACGGTCTTGTTGGGGGCTACGTAGGGCCCACCATGATGTATGTGTTTTATCCACACCATCCATTCATTTTGATAGGTTATTTTAGGGCATGAGCCTAAAAGGGAGGCAGATCTAAGGCTTAAGTGGACCACGCCACGGGAAGCCGTGGTGACAATGATGCCCACCGTTGAAACTTTCCTAGGGCCCATCATGATGTTTATTTGCCATCCAATCCATTCAAAAGGTCTGACAGACCTAGATGAAGAGAAAATATAAATATTAGCTTGATCTAAAAATTACGTGGCCCCCAAGACATTTTCAACTATAGTTGTTCAATCCTCACTGCTTCCTTTGGTGTGGTCCACTTGAGCCTTACATCTCCCTACTTTTTTAGCTCATTCTCTAAAATTATCTGTTAAAATGAATGAACGGTGATAAAACATATACATCGCCTTACCAATGTGTAGTATATCTATGTTGTCCATCCTTTTCTCAGGCCTATATTAGGATGTGGTCCCATAAATTAAGCATATCCAAATCTTAGGTGGACCACACCATAAGAAACAATGGTGATTGAGTGCCACACCATAAAAAAAATTCTAAAATTTAAGCAGATCCAAATTCCACTGACGCATCATTAAAAACTTCATATGGTCCATGTTTCCAACGATGTGGTCCACATGAGATTTGAATCTACCTTATATTTTGGATTATGGTATAAAATTATTTGGAAAAATAGATGAACAAAGTGAATAAAATGTATATATTATGGTGAGGCCCTCAGATCAGTAGGCAATCCACCTCCCGCTATGACCTAGTTAGAGATGGATAGTCCTATGGGGCTAATGGTGGGGCCCACAATGATGTTTGTGAGAAATCCACTCTGTGGTCCTATGGGGCTAATGGTGGGGCCCACAATGATGTTTGTGAGAAATCCACTCTGTCCATCCATTTTTCCAAAGCATATTAAAGCATGAGACCAAAAATCAGGCAGATCCTAAGATCAAGTAGGCTGCACGACATAAAACAGTGAGCATTAAACGTCCATCATGCCTCAAAAATCAGCTAGTCACATCATTGATGGGTATGTTTACAATTTTTACTTTTGAATGAATTAATCGTGTTTTCATACATATTTTAATACATTTATTAATGTTATGCATTCAATTTGAATGTAGTTGCATCAGTTCAGTCAGCTAGCGCATAGCTTAGGACCCTTTACAAAGGAAACCTATTATGTGCACTTCTTTTTTGAGATTTTATGATTTAAAAGTGTGTATCAAGGTCTTTTTTAATAATCCCTGAAGTTTCATTGAAAAATTCAATAATTTTCATAATGTTTCCCCATGTTTCCCAAAAAGTGCGATAAATTATGTGATACAAACGATATATCTCGTGCGATAACCAATACGTATCTGTATCCCAAGGGTGCGATACATGGTGCAATACCGATATTTTGAACACTGGGTATGCATTGGTGCAATGGGTTAATTTCAGTGTAATTTGATTCATGCTAGAAAAAAGAGGGTCATGCATCACCTCTAGACTGAGAGACTTCTCAGAATTCATCTAGAGAAGGGGGTTGTTAGATCTACCTATGGAAGGGGTTCTCTTTACTTGGTTGAATAACCAGGAAAATCCATTCTTAAATTGACTTGATAGATTTCAAATTTATCAAGATTAGGAATTGTCACGCCACAGACTCGGTAACCAGACTCGCAAGGAACCCGATAGCCGGTTCTGATTGCAACAGCCTCCGTAGTATCCCATTCTTGGCTCCTGAGGCAGGTTCCGATCCTGGGATCCCATAAGGAGGATTTCCATTATCGAATAACCATTTCCAATACGAGCATACCCAAGATCACAACAAGTAACTTCTCGAAAATAACAAAGAAACACATCACAAAATCCACTAGTAATTTGAACTTTTACAAATTTTCATTAGGTCTAAAAGGACATACATGAGATAAAGAAGGAAAGAGGGAAAAGTTAGCAACACTAGGGTCCTCAAGCTCAACTCTAATCCAAGCTCTGCCGCTACGATGACTGCCTAGGATCACCTGCATGCATCAATCTTGCATAAGCTTATAGAAGCTTAGAGGGTGGTGAAGAGGTGTGATAATGGTGCACAAAAGAATAGTAGGAGATACAGTGAAAAATGATCAATGACAATGTCGCTAGCCTTACCAAGGCTTACCATAAATACCATGCAATGAGTACTGAGCGCCATACCAAGGCGATGCATAAAGGGGCTTATATAGCCGATGCGAATGCAATGCAAAGTGATGCCTGTGCTTATATCCAATCCACATATCAAGTACATTTCCAATCATAAGAAAATCACCAGGGTCCAGTACACTGCTGGATGACTGTTGCTCTATAGATCCGCACAGTCAAATGAGCGTAGGAGACCTCACTACCCGCTTGTGGACAGCCAATCACCAGCAAGGCCTGACGGTAGTGGACCCATTCACGAGCTGGTCAGACTCAGCCTAACTTTTGCCCTCTTTCTCTCAGGCGGGTAAGGCCACACCCTTACCCAACTAACTACACGACAGTGGAAGTTGCGGCCTAACGGTATAAGACCTTCGTGCGCTCATAGTTTCTACTCGATTACGGCGTTGGGGCAGATCCTTGGTACCATGAAAATTTTGAGAATTTCACCCATAGGCATCCTATGCACCCGATATGCTCAAATACATTTCCGGTGTCCACACATACAGCCATCCACGAATATCCCTGTGGAGGCAAGACTCTGATGAAGGGCGGTATCATCATGAAATGCGATGCTAATGCATGGGTCATACATACAGGTTAGCTTCAGGCACTTAGTGTGCACAAGGGGAGAAACTCCATCCCTCTATGACCACCACACAATGCAATCAATTTACGCAGATGATGTATATAGTTTACAATGATGTAAGTGCGCTATCCGTGGAATGTTTTCCTCCTTCCCAAGGAGGGACAAGGTGTAGATACACAGACATATACTCTAAGGAAAAGAGAACTCCTCTAGTGGGGGCCCAACACTTGGGATAACCTACAAGCTAAGAGAGTCATAAAGGCCAAAGGAAGAGGTGGTCCTAACAAGGTCCAAGGTGGGCCTTCAACCACCTCCTGTAAGGGCTTTATGAGCCTACCTTAGGGCCACCAAGGAGGACATCCAACCTCAACTGGGTCCCAAAAGGTAACCCGCTAACTATACGCATGTAAGGCAAGGCCTAAGGCCTAGGCAATCCATGACCTAGTGGGCCATACACAAGGCCCAACACTTAGGCAACATGGTGGGCCCTCAAGCAAGGATTGGGCCCAACTATAAAGATCATGAGTACACTTATTGTGGTGGGCCTAATGGGCAGCCCATTATTCCAACCATATGGGCAATTCCATGTTTGAAACAAGTGAGTTGGGCCTCACATCTTGGCCCAAGTATGGGGTTAGTTTAATGAGCAACCAAGGGCCCAACTACTTGAGTATTTTGGCCCATAAAACCCATCACAATAGTGTGTTAATTATAAGCCCAAAGATCAGGGGTCCATTAAGAAAATTCTAGGACAATGGGCCTAGGAAGCCCAACAAATAACTATAAATATTGGTCCAATAAAACCCAATCGGAATGGGCCTTAAGTATGCACTAATTAAGCCCAAAATCTAATATATAAAAAAAAAGGGCAAGATGTGTAATAATATCCCCAAATTTGGTGGTCATGCTGCCCCAAAACATTCATTTATGGGCAGCAACTATGGGCCTATTGCTGAAATTCCAGCCCACCTACTATTTGGACTTGCTAGAAATTCAATATTAATTAATTTATACATTTATTTTAGTTCCTGGTGACCCATACATGTCACAGAGGGCCCACTAGATGAAGGGAATAAATAAAACACATAATTCAGGTGGGCCATGCTGCTGGACTGGATGTCCAGTAGCAGCCTAGTGGGCCTGGGCGTCCCATGGTGGGCAGTTCAAGGGGCCTGGATAATTGCCCCAAAACCCAACCAAATGGGTCCCAAATGGATGCTAGTGAAGGGGAGAATGATCACGCCCCCCTATGGACCCCACAAGGATGAATGGTGGACACAACATACATCAAGGTGGGCCCACAAAGTGGCCTGGACGGCCGGCCAAGGCTGAACGCCCCAGCCTGGGTGTCCCAGCCTGGTGGGTCACTCCAGGCCGCACCACGGACGGTACAGGGGCTTGATGGCCCCGAAAATTTGCAGGTTGGTCCTTCCATGGGTGGGCCACACCTCTACAAAATTTCGTGATTTTTGGACGATCAGAAGTATTTTAATTTAATTCAGGATTACAATCTGTCCAGGAATTTTACTGGGTAAAAATGTTGCTGTTTCCATACATTGTTTATCCAATAAGGTGGGCCCAAACTTCATCTAAGAGGGGAGGGATGTATGATTAGTATTTTTCCCATAAAGTATAGCAAGGTGGGGTCCACAAAAGTGGCCCACCACTCAGAAAATCATGCTGAAATTTGTGTTTTCCCCTCAATGTACAAGGCTGGACGGTCCAGCAAGGTGGACTGCCCTCCCCCCTTGAGCCTAAATTTTGGGTACCATTGCATGGATATTCTTAGGTGTGATCCATCACACCTTAAGGTGGGGTCCACACCTTCATATTTCACCCCATAACCTCAAGAAAAATAGTGGAAATCATAAACCAAAATCATGCCAAACATTAACTAAAACAGTCCAGATTTTTGGACAACAATACATGGGTGGACATATCAGCCTATATCTCAACAAACACAGCAATTAAGAGGGTGTGTGGCCTTCCTTAGTAGGCCCCACACATGTCCAGATCGTGAACTTAGGATAGGCCACATGCATGCATCAAAATATGGTGCCCAAAAATCATACAATGGGTGCTAGGGGCGCTCCACCCTTGCTGGATTTTTGGGACGTCCCAAGCCCAGCAAGTGGGCCACACACATCGTCATCCACAAAATAAGAGAAAGGAGAAGAAGAAATACAATCCGACCATGGGGGTAGGGCCCCGCCACTAATGCGCCCTCCCAAGATTCAATCTCATCCATACAACCATGTTAATTGTACATGCAACAATAAACCAATGCATGCATAATCCATAACTAAAATGGATGGTTGGGATGCCATCCCAACATGACTTTTAGGGTCTAGATGCCCTTGGAATAAAGTAGATAATAAAATTCATCATGATGGGGTCCATGGAGAATGGCCCCATCATGTATCATGTCATGCATGTAGGATGGGCCAAAGGGCCACATCCATGGGGTCAAATGGGATCCCCACCATGGATTGGTGGGTCCCATATGATCCACACAAGAAGAAATAAGAAGATTAAAAGTAGAAAATAAATCAGTAAGAATAATAGTCACCCACTTGCAATCCAACTCCCAAACTTCTACACCATGTAGCTCTTGGGGCAAGGAAGAGATTTTAATGGTGGAGATCTATTTCTAATAGTAGGATTGGAATTATGTTGGGGATTAGAGGGCTGGAGAAGAGAGAAAGAAATGGACGTTGGAGAGGGAGGAGTTGCTAGCCATAGAAGGAAAATGAGAGGGAGGGAAAGATAAGGAGAGAGAGAGGTCATGATGAGTTTGTAAGAGAGACAATCATTGCCTAGGGAGGAGATTACAATGTTGTAGGCTTTAGACTAGGCTTGTGTAGTGTGTGTTGAGTGGGTGATGTTTTCCATAGTGTGGTGTGTGTGTAGTGTGCATAGGGACTTTGGTGTAGGACATGAAATTCAGATATGATGTGCAAGATTTCAGGCTTAAGATCACATTAGTTCATAAACAATTACACAAATTCCAAATCCCACATGAAAGTCCAAACATTCAATTAAGGGGAATCTATGCGAGTCCAGGCTTACACATGACAAGGCTGGATCAATAAAAATTATGAACCAAACGATACTCAAAGATAAGAAATAATCATCCACACATGCATAGTAATCAGTCCCTAATCCAAGGGATTCAGAAATTCTAATTCGAGGAACCCTAAAGTGAGAAAAGGAGCATAAAATTGGAGATTTGAGTAATTTAGGGTTAGGTTTAAGGATTTTGGGTGAAATCGGAGTAAAAGAAAGGAAAGAGACGAACCAGAGAAGTACCGCACGCGTGGACAACAACAATGGCCCAGACACACGTGTATGTGATCACGGCCGCACGTGTGTGGGCCCCACTATTCGGAAAAAGGCCACTTTGGCCCTGGTCGGCCAGGGATGGACTCCAAAACCCCCAAATCTCAGCTCGATCCGATGTACGGTTTGTGCGTGGTGCTTCGCCAAAGTTTCAACCCTCCTGTAGGGCCAGATTATGAAATTCTGATGTGGGGAGGAGAACTGCTGCAATAGATGATTGATTTGAAGTGTGAATGATTGGGTAAGGTGAGAAGAAGGGATGGTAGAAGATGGGTAGTAGAGATAGCAATGGATGGGGGCGAATTGGGATAGATGTGGCTTCGTACCACGGTAGTTAACCCTTCGATGAAGGGAGGGCTTTACACTCAATTAGGCTTCACAACTCAGAGAGTAGGAAAACGCAGAATTTTTATTAATCTTCAAGGAATGAAAAAAGCTACAAGGGGTGCCTATTTATAAGAAAACCCTATATCCCAAAACTCGCGCCATGTGCGCAACCTATTACTTGGCGATAAAGTAAACCAAAATAAAAATTAATCAAAGAAATCTAAAGCGTCCATGATATTCTAAATAACATTAATAAGGAAAACCTAAAATATGAAATCAATCTGACTAGTGGGCCACAATCATAAGATCCCATGATGGGCTTTTCTTGACTAACGGGCCTACTCTTTTGAATCAAAACTTCATCTTCTAGTTAGGAGGCCCTCCCTGGACGTCGTCATTGAGCTAGATCGATGGTGGGGCCCTCCTTCTGCGTACGTATGTGCGTAGAGGGGGTGATGTGCGTGCGCGTGTGCGCATGATGTCCCCATCAGACTTGTGCCAATGAGGTGGTCCACATGCATTGCACAAAAGTTGGCCACATGATTAAGGGCTATACTATGTAATGTTCATAACTTTTGATCCATATATCGGATGGACGCACAAGATACGTCGTTGGAACCGCAACGACGATGCGAACCAAATGACATAGGTCTCGGGTCGATCTGAGTCGGGTCTACATGATCGGACTTAAGGATGACCACAAACACTATCCGAGGGTCGCAGGTCGCCGAGATTTGAACGGTAAGACCGCGGGACCACAAGAAATGAAATGCCTACTCACACACATACACATGCACATGCAGGAACTCGGGTCGGGTCTTACAGGAATCACATGTCCCAAAGGTCACTCAAAAGTTCCAACTGAGCTGGCTTTAGATTAAGCCACCTAATTTTCTATTCACAGGTATGAAACACGGGGCCCAAGGCCTTTCGGATTTGAAAACATTGGCTTGAAGTTTTTTTTTTTTTTTTGGTGGCAGACCTCATCAAATAATCTTTCAAAAGTCACAAGTTGGTATGGGCAATGATTTTCACAAAATTGATCATATACAAGGACAAGCTTAGGGATTGAACTAACAGCATGGCTGTTTGGAAAAGCTGGCTTCTGCAGAAGATTGTTGTGTGGGAAAGGAGATGATGCCACTGTTGAGGAGATCCTCAAAAGGGAAAAGACCTTAAAGAAGAGATATCAGTCCAATTGATCTAGTCAAATTGAATGCTCCTTTTTCACGGGATCAGATTCAGAATTGGTATTGGTGATGGGATTAGTTATTTTTAGAAACCTGTGTGGAGAAAAATCATTTATCATAAGGTTCTTGTTGAGTTGGGCATCGAGTAGAGTCGGACCGAGTTAGGGCTGACTCGACTCGATCCAGTTTTGAAATAGGCCTGACCCGAACTCGACTCAACTCGGTACCGAGTCTAGCATGTTGAACCGATCCGAATCCAGGTCTTGCCTGGACTAATCCAGACCATGTCCGACCTGGTAAAAAGTACCGAGTTGGTTCGAGTTGGCACAGATTCGGATCGAGAGATGAGGGAGGGAGT
Organism: Magnolia changhungtana; assembly: GCA_030180095.1. Classification (NCBI taxonomy): domain Eukaryota; kingdom Viridiplantae; phylum Streptophyta; class Magnoliopsida; order Magnoliales; family Magnoliaceae; genus Magnolia; species Magnolia changhungtana. The sequence continues at coordinate 9,455,556 of JASAUF010000653.1, read as the reverse complement.
GGAGAGAGAGAGAGAGAGAGAGAGAGAGAGAGAGAGAGAGGGTGGTGATGGTGGTGGGTGGCTGTCAGGCTTGGAAGAGTGAGGGTGGGAGGGAGTAGAGAGGAGAGAGATAAGAGGAGGGTGGTGATGGTGGTGGGTGGTTGCCGGGCTTGGAAAAGGAGGATGAGGGAGGAAGAGAGAGTTTAGGATCAGGTCGGGTGCAGCGTATAGGGTTAGGGATACTTAAAAATTAGGGTTTTGTATTATATATATACCCAAATCCGAGTTGAGTCGGTTTTGGATCGAGTCGAGTTTGACCGGATTGAGTTTCGGGTCGAGTTACTGGGTAACTTAAACTCGACTCGCTTTGAGTTCGGATTGGGCGAAGCCTACTTGGTTCGGACCGACTCACCCATTCGGTTCGGATCGAGTTGAGTCGTCCCATTCCCAGCTCTAGGTTCCTGCTCCTTTCAAAATGGCATCTAGAGCCAACAAAAACTGTCTGAGGCAATCAGCCTGACGAGTTCATCTGGACTCCCACTTTACATAGAAAACTGAAAGACAATGCAATGATTTTGTTGGTTGAAAGGTCTTGATGGAATCGTGGTAGCAGCAGCTGGCAGGAGTAGAGGAACAACATTCAGGAACAGGATGACACCTTGAGTGAAAGAGCTTCTGCAGTACAAGGCCAAACACAGCGAACTATTAGTTCAATCTTCCAATGTAAAAATTGCTACAGTGAAATGTCAAACTTTCCCAAGATCGGCTGGCAGCATTCATGTCAGCCATCAAACTTTGCATGGCCCTTGCTTGTGTGTGGATATGTGAAGAAAGGTTACCAGGATATGTTGGCCTCTCTAGAAAGAAGTATGGGAATGGGTATATGGTATTCAATACTTCCCCCTTGCTGTGGTGTGCTACATGGAATCGCAGAGTGCAATGTGACAATTCTCATTCTTGGCTATTTGTAGACATGTGAACTTGTAGAATTTTAAAATTTTGTCTTTTTCTCTGATTGTGTTTGAAAATAAGATATTAAAATAGTAATATGATTATATGATAAAGATAAATATTTGACAAGAGGACTGAGTTAAAAAGAAAAAAAATCTTTACCTGGCAAAATCTCAACAATGGCATTGTGATATTTTTTTCCCGAATTTTTTACCAGAAAAAATTGCAGGAGTTTGCATCACCAATATTTTTTGATGTTTGTGTGCTATTCTTTTCGTCACTGAATCATGTGGAGTTTCTATAATTTAATAAAACATTGTAAACTTTTGCTTTCTTATTAGATATCATGATTATGCTCACCTCGATTTTGTTTTTTTCAATCTTTGTTTAGGTCGATGCTTTTATAAGTTAGCATGTATATCACATAAAATGCATTTTTGTTCCATACAAATGTACCGAGTCTTATTACTCTTCATTTTATACCATCTGGTAGGTCCGTAACTATTTCTGATCCAGGAACCAAGATCCAACGACAATCTGACTGAAGGGCTGATGGAAGTAACTGATTTTGCATTTTTGCAGGTTAAATGCTGGCAGATTAGACGACAAACAAAGGCTCCTCAGGCTGCAGGGGCCATTCACACTGATTTTGAGAGAGGTTTCATCTGTGCTGAGGTTCTTTCCCACTTTACCTCCTTTTTTTTTTCTTTTCTTTTTTCTAATTTGCCTCTTGTGATTTGTGTACAAAAGCAATTGGTTTGACACAGATGTGCGCCAATTCACACTTGAATACAATTTGCAATGATGTTTTACAAAATATCCGTGGATAGGCTGTCAACTAGCAGAGATTGCCTCTGATGGCTTCCAAGCTTGAGCTGGGCTGAACCAGGAGTGAGAAATAAATGTGCCGTCCTAGGCCTAAGTTTGACAACATTATCTATGCTGTCCCACCTTCCCATGTATGGCTGTTATGGGCCGGAATTTTCAGGCCATGTGGTTGGGGTTGCTCCTGCAGCGATAGACTGGCTGGGTCAAGTCTGACCAAACCTGGTCAATTGGTGGTCTGATCTGCTCAGCACCTAGTCACATAGATGTAGGTAATGCACTTGTAATTGTATGAACTCAAAAACTTGTCACTAACTTGGATTGCATTGTGACTACCAGGTTATGAAATTTGAGGATCTAAAAGAGCTAGGCAGTGAGCCGGCAGTTAAGGTACAGATATATCCGATAGTCGAAAATGCTTTCATTAACATCCTGTATAATCTTAAACAGTCTTTTAGCCATGTTTGGATACACAACGGAATTGTAAACATCCAGTTTAATAAAAGAAAATGACAAAAACTAATTTTCCTAATATCCATGGTGAGGATGTTGCCCTTGCACTACAGCTACATCTATTTCAAATCCAACTTGAATGACAGTTATTTCTGCTTTATTAGATGGTTAAATGCAATCCAATTCCATAGTGCATCCAAACACACCCTGTTTCTGTTCATTATGTTATATGTTCGATATCTGGTGCCTTTTTCATTGGTATTGAGTCTATTTGGAAGCTGTATTCAGTTTCATCTTCCTTCTTTGTATAGGCTGGTGGGAAGTACAGGCAAGAAGGCAAGACGTATGTAGTTCAAGATGGAGACATCATATTCTTCAAGTTCAATGTCTCTGGGGGAGGGAAAAAGTGAGCCGAATCCTCCCATTAAAGGTTGGTTTTTATTCAACGAGAGTTGCTTCCAGAGTGATCGCTTAGATCTGTAATATTTATCAGTAATTTTTGTTCCTCTTGCCTTCCATCATTTTAATTTTAATTTTAATTTTAATTTTTTTAAAAAATATAAAATGAACTTACATCTACTCTATGCAAATGCTCTTTGTAAGGGGATTTTATTTTTACTGATTGTGAGAGATATCAAGGACCTATTTTGGTGGTTGCTAAGGGGTCTGCTTTTCTTGAGTATTTGGGCGTGCCCACTTTTCAGTTATCAAATAGATCTTATGTGGCCTTGCTATGGATGGGCATTGACCAAAAATCATCTACATTGAGCATGAGCCCGACTTGAGTCCGGGAGGGTACTCAGCCATGATGTCCTTATTACTCAATGCATGCTTAGAAAAGAGGCTTTTGATCGTCAAATCTCGCGAGGGCTTAAAACAAGCCATACTCAAGAGGTGCCACTTTGCAATCGATGACCTCTTCTCAAGTGTTCTGTGGCTCACTTCCAAGGCTTTTTTCAAGCTAGACCAATACCTAAGAGTTTTTCTTATCACGCCCAAGGTATGGTCACAAGATCAATGGTGAAAGTTATCAGGGTTTTTTTTTTTTTTTTTTTTTTTTTGTTTTTGTAAATGGAATGTTTTTGGTACGAGTAAATAGTAAAGTAGGATTAAAGGTTAATATGTTAGATGGGATTAATGGTCGATATAAGAAGTTAAGCAGTTAAAAAGATTTGAGGAGAGAATTTTATCATTTTTATGAATGATAGGTAGTTCTTGTGCTTGGAAGCTCTGTGCACATGGTTTGCATGTTTGCAGTAACCACCATCGTCCTTGCAGGATGCTCATATTTTCTTTTAGAAAAACCTAGATCTGGAAGGTATTAAGTGTTATTATCCTTTGCTTCATCATTGCTGATTTTCCTACTATGAGTGAACCAAAAATCTCATGGATTAAAAGGCTCTAGGGATGAGAATTGGCATATATTGACAACTGAAGGAGGAAAGAATACAACCTCCTTATTAAAAGTAGAAAATGCTGTAGGTTTAGGGTGTGTTTGGATGCATAAAATTAGTGAGCTGGCGAATGTCGAAGTTCATTAACTGGTATATTTGTGAAGTTGGAAGTCAACAACTCAATAGATTATTTATTTATTTTTTGGTTTTTCTGGTTAAGCACATCATCATCATCATCATTTGAGCCTTATCCCAATTAAATGGGGTTTCTTGTCAAACACCTTTTTTGTTTTGTTTGCTTTGACTAGTCAATTTATTTATTTATTTATTTTGGGAGAGTTGTGTACATTAATTTCTATTCTTTGGAGTCATTTGAGATTTGATGATTCAAAGCATCCAATTAATGGTCATCAAAATTGATGGTCCAAATCAATTATGATGCATAAAATATCCAATCATGGATTTGAGCATCCATCTCTTCCCCTTCTTTGATTGTGTTTCCTCTCAAAGACCCCTTTGAGTGGATGATTCTAATTATCAAATGTAGGTAAATAGTTTATTTATATTGAGTACACTGAAAGTTTAACTGATATGGACTTTCCATCATGTGGAGCCACCTTTGATTGCCCATCCCTCTGAAAAGTCACTTTGGTCAAATGATCTTAACCAACACGTCAATGGTTATGAAGATTGAAGTTCCATATTTGATTATACTAGAAAAGGTCTACTCATTGGTTTCATGTCTATGAATCGGCCCCACCTTCAATTGCCTAACCATCTTATAAATGAACTGGAAATTGATGGCTTATATTTGTTGTTCCAGAGGAGGTTGTAGTAGATCTAGACTGAATTGTGGGCACTGTGTAATTGTGATGTAAGACACATGATTTAATCCTATGCAACATGGAGATTATGAAAGAGTTTATAAAGTAATTTAATTAACAAAAGATGCTAACCAACCATGTAATTAAGAGTAAATAATAGGAAATAAAATTCGATTTTACTTAAATTACATGCCCACATGCTAAGAAATTACACAAATCAATTAAAATCAGGCCCGATGAAAGGATAAAACTTACAATTTAGTATAGGCATGTTCCATGCTCAAGGAATTGACTTGTAGGTTTTATGATTAGAGTTAGGAAGGGAAAAATCTGAAATTTGAAAAATTAGAGTTAATGGGGGTAGAGAATTTTGGAATTAGAGTTTTTTAGAATTTGGGAAAAAGATGAAATTAGGAATAAATTGGGTGAATTGGTTACGGGGATTAATGAATTTAGGTATTGGTAGAAGGGAAGTTGGGGATTTAGGGGGTTCTCAATGGTTAATTTCGGCTGGGGTTGAAGTTGGATAATGAAAAGTTTAAGAAAATGATGATTTAGATGGTTTTGGATAAGAATGGACGAAGAGATGAATTTTTTGAGAAAATACATCTTTTGGATAGAAAGGAAGAGAGAATGAAGATGATAGATGGAAGCCTTGCACCTCCGTTGAATGTGGAATGAAATCACACCACACCCAAGCTTTAAATCACACTGAGTATTCTTCAAATCACATGAAGAAGAGAAAACATATATATATTTTTTTTCAAAATAATGGCCTTAGGACTTCACACGCCAATCTCTCTTTTATAGTATTAGAAAATACATTTTACAAAAAGACGTTCTTAGATAAGATTCTCAACATAAATATGTTTAATAAATTAAAAGTTGTTCATAACTCCCTAAACTCAACACAAATGTAAGGTATACTAAAAATAACAAGCATGCAAACAATCTAAATAACTAAACTATTTCGTGGTCCGTGGGGGTCACGATCAAGATGTCTAATGATGATGATCCAATGGTCCGATTACCGTGTCCACCCAATCCAATGGTCTGATGTGTCCATCAAGCTCTTATATTTAGCCCACATCTTAGTGTGGGATCTTCATAAATGTATAAATATGCACGTGGGGTCTTCAACAATGCATAAACATGCACGTCGGGTCTTCAACGTGGTTAGGAATGTGAATTGGGCAAAGTGGGTCCCATGCAATGGTCGTCTAGCCATAAGGAGGCTGACTTAGCCCTCCTTTGGTATGATGGTCGAATGTGCTCATCAATTTCCCTCGCCTGAGGAGATTTCACCTATGGCGAAATAAAGATGTAGTGATGCTTGAGGAGATCCAAGTCTCGTCGTTGAAGCTTTGCCTTTGTGATTCACGTACTATTTGACTTTGGTTTGCCCTTCCACTTAACAAGGTAATCCTGGTAACCTCCATGTTGTGTGGAAACCGTTTATTCATTTAAGATATCTTCTATCTTTTCTCTTCTCGTTGGTATTGATGGTAAGACTAGTAAAGATTGAGAAGATGGGTCAGGTAATGGCCATGTGTTATGAGACAGGTCATGAGCATCAATATCAAAGTTCATGTGAGGGTTAGGAAAAGGTCCATGAAACGGTATAAGATTTCCTACATTAAATGTGGAACTGATACCTATGTTAGGTTGAAGATCTATCAAGTAAGCATTGTAATCAAATCTTTTCATGATTTTATATGGTCCAACACTACGGGCTTGTAATTTTTTTATGCTTCCATGTGGAAATCTTTTTGGACATATTCTAATCATGATTTCGTTACCCATAATAAACTCTTTAAACCTATGGCGTGAGTCACCAATCATTTTGTATGTTTTATTACTTATATTGATTCTTTTTCTAATATCCATATGCGATTCATGCATATGTTGTGTAGATGCATGTGCAAACTCTGAAGACCTATGAGACATTGTTATGAGTATGCAATCTATAGGGGTCCTAAGCTCATCTACTTGTCTTTCCAGATCAACTTTCTCCTCAAGACTCATTTGATCTTGACGAAGGTTTGGCGGAGTCAGCGTGTGAATGTCTCGTGCGGGTGTAAGCTCATTCGGTATGCCCCATGGAATAACAACACTAGACTCTTCCAATACTAGACTCATCTCAGGTGATAACTCTACATTACCCTCGGGTATCACCTCACGTGACATCTCCATAATAACCTTAGGTGTGACCTCACTTGTCATGTGGGCATACATCGTCAAATTAGTTTGTCTCTCTTTCAGACTCTTTGGCATTAATTGTAGGAAGAGACTTAAGCTGGAGTTTTGTCACATTTTCTGGACCACGTTTCTTGACGTTCTCTTTTTCCAAAGTGCTTTTGGGTGGGAGAGGTTTTAAGATAATTCTTTTTTCTTCATATAGAAACACACACATATATGAGTGACTAAATAGTGTTGCGTCCATGTCTTACAACCAAGGCCTGCCCAAAATGGTGTGACCTATATTCATAGGCAAAACATCACGCCACAACATGTCCATATAAGAACTAAACTGGATGGAAATGGAACAATGCCGAGAAACTGAAATCAAAGACGCATCAACCCATGAGACTCGATAGGGCTGAGGGTGAAGAATGACTAGCATACCTAAGCGGTCCACAGTGCTAACAGAGCTCATATTGATGCAACTACCACTATTAATGATCACCTTGCAGTTTTTGCCACTACACTTGTTTTAAGTGTGGAAAATTGAATTTCTGCGCCAATCATCACTTTTTACAATCTGGCGTAAGGTGCGGTTAATAATTACAAGTAGCACAGTCTCAACTCCTTCAATTTGATCCTCGACTTGTGATGAGACATCTTCTCCAGTGGCTGGGTTCGCCTAAAGGGAGGCTTCAAACTGATTGACACGCGAATTGGTCACGATCAATTGAGTTGTTGTGATCCTATTGTACACTTCAATAACCGTTAGACGGTTGTTGATAGCGTTAAGGGCGTCAGCAATTTGTTCTAGATTCATAGTGAGATGTAGGCCAAAACTACATTTAGAACGAGTGAGCATACACCAGGTAACTCTTAGGAGAAAACCTAGATCCTAGGGTAATGTTATGACAGAGATAAAACTAACCTAGAGATCAAATTGGATACACTAGTGACACTAATATGAAAATTTATCAAGCTATTAACCTGAAATACTACCCTGAAAATTCTGCGGAATGACAATATGAGAGTACCAAGCTGAAAATTTAGCAAGAGTGTAATATGAAAATTAAGAATTGAAAATTCAGTAAGGTGACAACCTGAGATTACTATGTTGAAAATTTAGCAATGGTATAAGTGGAAAACGCTAGTTGAAAATTCAGCAACGGGACACTCCAAACTAGAAAAAAAAAAATCTGCAATATGATCGTAGATTCTATATGCAATGTATGCTCTAATAACCCTAGACATAAGTTCTACCCTAGATGTGACTCTAATCTAAGTGCAACACAAAAATCCTGTGTTAAACCCATGACTCTGATACGAAATTTGATGCACGCCACATGATTTAATCCTAGTATGCAGCATGAAGATTATGAAAGAGTACATAAAGTAATTTAATCAACAAAAGATGCTCACCCACCATATAATTAAGAGTAAATAATAAGCAATAAAATATGATTTAACTTAAATCACATGCCCGCATGCTACGAAATCATATAAATCAATTAAAATTAGGCCCGATGGAAGGATATAACTTCTAATTTAGCATAAGCACGTTTTACGCTCAAGGAATTGACTTGTAGGTTTTATGATCAAGGTTAGGAAGGAAAAAAAAATCTGAAATTTGAAAAATTAAGGTTTTTGGGAATTGAGAATTTTGAAATTAGAATTTTTTAGAATTTGAGAAAAATATGAAATTATAAATAAATTGGGTGAATTGGTTAAGGGGTGATGGATTTATGTATTGGTAGAAGGGAATTAAGGTTTTGGATGAAGGAAAGTTAGGGATTTTAGAGTCCTCAATAGTTAATTTCGGTTGGGGTTGAAGTTGGATGATGAAAAGTTTAAGAAAAATGTGATTTGGATGGTTTTGGATAGGAATAGAAGAAGAGAGATGTAGTTTCTGGGAAAATACATCTTTTGGATGGAAAGGAATAGAGAAGGAAGATGATAGATGGAAGTCTCGCATCTCTATTGAATGGGGAATGAAATTACACCACACCTAAGTTCCAAATCACATGGAATATTCTTCAAATCATATGAACAAGAGAAAAACACAACTTTTTTCTTCTTCAAAATAATGGCCTGAGAACTTTACACACCCATCTTTCTCTTTTATAGTATCAGAAAAGATCTTTTACAAAAGGATGCTCTTAGATAAGATTCTCAACATAAAGATGCTTAATAAATTAAAAGTTGTTCGTAACTCCCTAATCTCAACACAAATATAAGGTATACAAAAAATAACAAGCATGTAAACAATCTAAAGAACTAAACTATTTCGTGGTGCATGGGGGTCCACGATCAAGATGTCTGATGATGATGATCCAATGGTCCGATCATCGTGTCCACCCAATCCAACGGTTGGATGTGTCCATCAAGCTCCTATATACAACCCACATGTATCTTCCTAGTGTGGGATCTTAAAAAATGTGGGGTCTTAAAAAATGCATGAACATGCATGTAGGGTCTTCAACGTGGCGAAGAATGTGAATTGGGCCAAGTGGGCCCCATGTAATGGTTGTCTAGCCATAAGGAGACTAGCTCAGCCCTCCTCTGGTGTGGTGCTCGGATGTCCTCATTAAATTGTCACCATTTGTGGCTGATGTGGATCTGAAGCTAGATATAGGCTCGATATATATGCAACTCTTGGATACGTATGCCCATAGTCATACCCTCGATATCCCTACTCGTACATGTAAGTGTACTCTTGCCTGTATCCATAATCAAATGACTGCATTTGTGTACCACAACTACTGAGGTTCTGAAGCTGGATATAGGCTGGTTATATATTCAACTCTTGTATATGTTTACCGATAGTCGTACCCTTGATATCCTTTCTTATATGCGCAAGCGTACTCATGTCTGTATCCATAGTCGAATGATAGCATATGTATACCTGAACTGCTAGAGTCGCTCATTGCATATCCACGAGGTACATAACCATATGATCCATATCCATACTGTGACATATAATTAGAGTTGTCAACACCACCAAGCTACTTCCTACGATGATCGTACTTATTCTTCAACTGAGAAGCCCATGTTGGGATGGGATGAGAACCATGGTCTTCGTCTTGGGTAGCATCCTCAGAATCCCTCTCCAGTGAACGGGCTAAGAGGCTCTAAGTCTGACTCTCGCTACAAACATTACCACCGCCACCACCCTTGTTGTGACCGCCATCATCATTACCATCACCACCATTATCGTCACTCTCATCGCTCTTCGTATTACCATCAGCACCATCACGAGTCCCATGAGATAGTGATGGTTTGCTACCTTCAACACTCTTCGTCAATGGTTCAAAAACTTCCGGGGGAGATCTTGTGGATCATCTTCTACTTCTTGCACCTTTTGCTAGTAGCAACCTCTTCGAAGCTTCATGTAGTAGTGACTAGCTTCTGGAGCTTCTCATAACCTTGCTTGTTCTGCCTGCTTGTGTGAATAAGTGAGACAACCTCTTGATAGCATTTAATAGTAATTGTCAGTATATGATGTGATAGGACAACCATAAAAAATAAGAGGTGATTGGAACTTAGAAAAGAATTCAATGCAACAATTTACCTCATTCTGAAAATGGGCTTTCCTCGGAGAATTGGGGAATAATTTTTATAGACTTTGTGCACCATTCTCTTTTAAGGGCATGTTTGATTTTCCAATTACAAAGGTAAATGGTTGTAAATGAGTCATGATTATTTACTCTTGTAATTGTGTGGTAATATCATTTACATTTGACCGTAATAGTGATTTTGCTATATTTGTGTGTGTCATTAAGAACGGTTGTTTTATAATGTGAAAATTGTAATAATTAAATTTTACTTTACCTCATTCCTTTACAAGTGTAATTGAGTCTTGATTTACGGGCTGTAATTCTTGTTTAACCAAACACCTAGAGATTATAATGATGTCTCAATTACCTTGCATTTTATAGCAAATTGGAAAATCAAACAGGCCCTAAGTTGTTGTCCTCATCGAGTCTTATGACTGTTGTGGTATTTGGGGTTCAAGAAGTATGCTGAAACTCGTCACGATGCACATATTCACATGTTAGTGTCAATAAAATAACCATACAACTCCATACTCTATACTATGCAAGCAACCAATTAAGTATTAAAACAAATAAAAAATAAATTTAATTACTTACCGGCCTTGTGAAGTGGGTGCTTGAGAGTTGCTTCAAATCAGTCATTAATGATTGTGTGCACCTATTATTATGCATTCGAGGATTTAGCCTTGATAATATCTTTCATGCATGGAACCCATTGACAGATATATCACATCATCCACTGTCCTTAGCACTTTATATATGGGCTTTAGAATACCCACCGCACTACGTACATGGTTTTATAAAGAGCAGCTCATAATAAGCTCCTCAATCTTTAATGTTGGTTTAGTGCCGCTCTTATATCAATGCACATACTCTCTAGAAGTAAAGCATTCGCTGAGTTCCTGCTTGCATTTTAAGAGGCTTTCTAATACGAGAAAATTAGTGGCGAACCGTGTTGCCCCAAGCTGCACTATCGCTACCAAATCTCTCATGCATCTCGACTAATAGGTAGGTGTGATTGTATATGAAATTTGTAATTGTTTGAGCATTGGCAATCACTCTCCTCATTGTAGATTTATCCCTTATCGTCCGAAGCATCAAATCAATGCAATGGGGTGCATGCGTGGTCCAATACAAGCTGTACTCCTTTATCGACTCCCTCCCTGCACTCTAATTGTCTGTGACAAGTTGCACTACATTCTTCCTTCCCACTTCTTTAATCACATCCTTCATTAGCCCATGGTTGTATCTTGTGTTCTTAATTTCATTCAGTACATTAATGAACTTTAGAAATACGATACTCCTATTACAATAGACCATAAGATTTATGATGGACATCTTTGTCAGCCTCGTCCATTCGTCATACATTAGTGTGACCCCATAAGTCTCCAATGATGGCCTCAATTCATTGATATAATGTTACATCTCAACAACCTCAACATCTAGATAAGGTCTCATAATATCATGTGGTGTAGATGGCACTACACATTCACCCCCATGTTATATTTCAATGATCATAATCTTAAAGTGTGGACTCGTTGCTACCTTGGCTGGCATGTGGTTATAAATGAAAATCTTAACTCACGAATTTTTCTACCCTCTTTCTCTCATCCCTCAATTCCACAAATCTTTCAACCTTTTCCCCCTTCCTCCCTATACATTGCTGGATTTGAAGGTACATCTGGCATCTACATACTACTATTGAGTGTATACTCCCTAGCCACCACCCCCTCCTACTACCATCACCCCCTTACCACCAACCCTCACCCCGACTGTTACCCACCGCTCTACGCCCCCCCACTAGCAAGGTGTTCCAAAACGGTAATAGTGGCTGTAACGACCACCACCGTTACCGTTATGATACGGGCCGTAACGCTGTTAAGACTTTTTTTTTTTTTTTTTAAATATTTTTTTGAAAAAATTGTTATAGGACTGTTACGGGGCCATTATGGGTTCATTACGGACCGTTATTGTTGGACGTAGGCCAGTGGGGCCCACTGGTGAGCAATCACTAGTGGGTGGGTCCTACGAGTTTTGGCTTCTTCCAGTCTTTTTCCTCTTTTGTTATATTTCAAATTCAACTTTGAATTTGATTTATGATAGAAGATAGGGATAAGACCGAATGATGTGGCCTTATCCCAATCCCACCCAAACTCTCCTTCCTCTGTTATAAAAAGGAGTGCGCTTCTCTCATGGAACGCATCGAATCATACGAAACACCGAGAGTATACAGAGAGAAATAGAGTACGCTATAGTCTATCCATCTTAGCTTGTCCTTGGGACGATCTGATCTATAGATTGCAATCCGGGGCCACTATATACCGTAGGATTAGAGGTGGCTGTCTACGTCCTAAATAGAGTCCCATCCAAATCAATTCCTAAGACTCCATATGAGATGTGGTCTGGGAGGATTCCTTCTCTAACCAACCTACGCCCTTGGGGATCTTTGGGATATGTTTTGCTACCTACTCCGCATAGAGGTAAACTTGATAGTAAAACTATTGAATGCATGTTCATAAGGTACCCTATGCATTCAAAGGGATATGTTCTAGTTTATGAGGACCATGGACGATGGATTGAGATAGAATCCCGAGATGTGACCTTCGTTGAAGATAGATACCCAAGCCGAATGAAGCAAAGGGTTCCAATTCAACTTTTTGAAATACCCGATGTATCTCAGTAGAGTGAGAATTCTGCTTCACAAGACGATGATACTCCTATAGTTCGTCAGGATAGTGGAAAGACATCTCAGCAGGCTCCTGAGTAACATCGAAGCGAAAGAGGATTGATTCCCCAAAGATATTTCGATATTGAAGGGCAAACATTCTCTTGCGTTGCAGTTGATGATGATGAACCTGATTCGTATCAGGATGCATTATTATCTTCTAACTCGACCGATTGGGAAAATGCTATGGACGAAGAGATCACTTCCATGGAGAAGAATAAAGTCTGGAAACTTGTTGATCTGCCTTCCAATCGCAAAGCGATAAGTAACAAATGGGTACTAAAGATCAAAAGAAAGGCAGATGGTACAGTGGACAAGTATAAAGCACGATTAGTTGTTAAAGGTTTTACACAACAAGAAGGCGTTGATTACGAGGAGACCTTTTCACTTGTTGCAAAGTTCTCATCAATCCGCATGATCTTGTCCATTGTTGCAAGTTTAGACTTAGAGTTATATCAGATGGATGTAAAGATTGCATTCTTAAATGGTGACTTGGATGAAGAGATATACATGCAACAACCCATGGGTTATGTGGACAAAAAGTATCCAAAGAAAGTCTGCAAATTGTTGAAATCTATCTATGGGCTAAAGCAATCTTCAAGACAGTGGTATATGAGGTTCCACTTGGCCATCACCACTTTTGAATTCACGATGAGTGAAGAAGATCATTGTGTATACCTAAAACGGTCTAGAAGATCTTTTCTGATACTATCTCTATATATAGACGATATCCTGTTAGCTGGTAATGACATGCAATTGTTGACATTGACTAAAGATTGGCTATTCTCGAACTTTGAGATGAAAGACCTCGGTGAAGCCAACTTTATCCTTGGGGTAAAAATCATCAGGGATCACCCTAAGAAATTTTTAAGCTTGTCTCAAGCAACCTATATACAAAAGATCTTAGAGCGGTTCAGGATGAAAAATTCAAAAGCTGTTGAAACCTCTATGGATAAAGCTACCAAGTTAGACAGGAAATCGTGTCCCCAGACTGAAGCCGAGAAATTGGCTATGTCCTTAGTACCTTATGCAAGCGCAGTAGAGAGCTTAATGTATGCTATGCTTTGCACTAGACCGGATATTAGCTATGCAGTTGGCATAGTCAGCCGTTATCAGAGTAACCCGGGATAGTCTCATTGGCAAGCCATCAAACGTATATTCCGCTATCTCAGAGGAACAAAAGACCTAATGTTGTGTTATGAGGGCACAAGCCTCGAGTTCAAAGGATATTCTGATGCTGCTTGGGGTAATAACGCCGACGAGGGAAAGTTTACTTCAGGATATGTTTTCTTACTCGGAGAGCTATCTCATGGTCGAGTAAGAAACAGACATCCACAGCTCTTTCGTCTATGGAGGCCGAGTACATTGCATGTTGTGCTGCAGTTCAGGAATGTGTATGGGTTCGCAGATTTCTATTGAGTCTGGGTGTTATACCGAGTGTTCGTCAGCCTATATCGCTGAAGATTGACAATACTTCTGCCATTGACTTGGCAAAGGACCCTAAACACCACCAGAAATCTAAGCACATTGAGATCAAGTATCATTACGTCCGTGATCAAGTGAGAGATAAAAAGGTCGCCCTCAGCTACATTCCCACCAAGGAGATGATGGCTGATCCCATGACAAAACCTATAGCTAGAGATCTATTTCAGGTTCACGTCAGGCAAATGGGATTGGAGAAAACTTGATTGATGTACTTGTTTTGTAATACTTTTGATCTTTCATTAATGAATAATACATTCCATTTATTCAGTATTGAACACTAATATCAACTAGGTAAGAAGATCATCAGCATTTACCTTGAGATCATGTAGGATTTCTATTTTTGTCGGCAGGCCGGTCACCCACTCGCACGGGTTGACCAACCTTGAATGTACAAGAGAGGTACATTTGGGGCTATGTTTATACATAGAGGTATAAACTTCCCTTTATTGTGAATAATAAAGGATGAGGATATGAGTGAGTCGTATCCGCCTACAATCTTATAAAGATTGTAGATGAGACTGATATAGTCGAATAACATAATCGCACCATTCCTATACATGCGATCAATGTTATGGCTTTAAATTAAAGCCAGGTTATGAGGTTATGAGATGAGTCGTACCTTATGTAGAATAACCTGCGTACTATAGACTTGACTTACACCTAGTATTGTCTACTTTACGACGTGGGTTGTAGCCACGTGCTGGGACCTATTACCTACAGATTGCTTTGATTCGATTAATCATTGCAACGTGTGAGTAGCTAGTCCCGTAGGTGACTCTATGTGTCCTTAGCTACCCTCCTCTTGTGTATATGAGGATGAGATTGAGTGTCGCTACTTTAATGTATAATGACAAAAGGTCCTTGATTGACCAGATTCGGTTACGCTAGGAAAGCAGCTTGATTAATTCCAAATTACACATCTGCGTGGGGAAGATCCCGTGACAGCTACACCAAGTTTCTAGAACTATTAATACGCACTTGAAGACTTATCCGCTGGCAGTATCGAGTTATTTTTATTAGACTTTTGCAAACTATATTTTTCTTAAAAAGCATATATATATATATATATATATATATATATATATATAAGTATTGCTTTGAATTAGTTTTTGTCGAAGTTTGTGAAAAATCAAGTTTTCAGAATAACTCGATAAGTTGGATAAGTGCGTATGTTGGCCGAGTACTCCAGATCGGGAGTTAACTCCATCCGGTGTGGTCATGCGGACTATGACAGGCATTACAAAGCTTGAGTTATTGAGTACTAGTTAGGTGGTTACTTAGTACTTAAGCACCTGTGAGAAAATTATGGTGATCCAGCTAGTCCCACGCCTCTGATTCTTGTGATCATGATGTTTTGGTATTTGATTGTTATAAGGCAAGTTAGTTGGACAAATTTTTGTGCCTATCCCACAATGTAATTGAGTGAGAGATGTTGGACGTAGGCCAGTGGGGCCCACTGGTGAGCAATCACTAGTGGGTGGGTCCCACGAGTTTTGGCTTCTTCCGGTCTTTTTCCTCTTCTGTTATATTTCAAATTCAACTTTGAATTTGATTTATGATAGGAGATAGGAATAAGACCGGATGATGTCGCCTTATCCCAATCTCACCCAAACTCTCTTTCCTCTGTTATAAAAAGGAGTGCGCTTCTCTCATGGAACGCATCGAATCATACGAAACACCGAGAGTATACAGAGAGAAATAGAGTACGCTATAGTCTATCCATCTTAGCTTGTCCTTGGGACGATCTGATACATAGATCGCAATCCGGGGCCACTATATACTGTAGGATCAGAGGTGTGAATAGTTCCATCTACTCCAGTAGTAGATAGATGGGCCGTTGGAACACCGTCATTTTGCTTTGTGAGGGTCCCAATCATCGTGTAGACCGTCAGATCTTGAGGGCTCACCTTCCGCATTTCCCTACAGTTACGGCCTCATAACGCGTAACAGTTATGACCGTTACCGTTATGTAACGACCATTATGTAACCAATTTTGACTACCTTGCCCACCAACCTCCCTTGTAGATTCCTTGAAAATGAGTTTTACTCACCTCCCATCACCTCATCTAGTCCTCATCCTACTCCTGTAATGACTCAACAACCCATCAATAATTGGGGTTCTCATATTCATCCTCCTCTTCTACTTACTCGAGACCCTACACTAATACACTGACTCCTCTTTAAACTCCCTTTCACACTCATCTCTCATCTTTTCATTTTCTCCCCTTTCTGCAATACCTGTCTTCTTTGCTTTCGCCTCCTTCGAAATGTGTAGGCGGTCCACAATGTACCAATGCCCCCCTCACCCGCTGGATGTTCCTTTAAATGGGACACCCTACTACTCTTTGACACGTGCCCATAATAACTGTACTTGGACTTGTGTTGGTTTTCGGAAAGTGGGATCCCTTGTTGCCAACCAATGTCGGCCTGCTTCACTTTTCAAGATATTTTCTACCTACACAATCACGTTAGGGGAAAAGAATGTAAGGAAATAAGGAAATCACTTGTATTTTATAATTAATATAATTTATTAGCGCATTCAATGTATTAAGTACTTGCACTAAATTTGTTATACGATGTAGGATATATATATATATATATATATATGTATTGAAAACAGATAAATGAGTATGGCTAATGTTAGGATCAACATAACATAAATAAATATGGCACAAGTAGCATTTGGTCAATCTAACTTTTTAAAAAAAAAAAAAAAAAAAAAACAATTATTTATTTTTTATTTATTTTAATTAAAATATTTTGTTTCAAAATTTTCAAAAAGTTCCGCTTATTTATATATCAACTTTCAAACATGCTAGTGTGATTTTTTAACACTTTAATTGAAAGTTAAATGGCTGAAATTAGAGAAATTTAATTTAATTTAATTTTTTTTTTTCATTTTTTCCCAAATTCAATCAGATGCCAAAATCGATGATTGAGCATGCAAAACATACAAAATCATGAATTAATAATTTCATTCCATTGATTCCACACAATTTAAATTAGAGAAAACAAGTGAAGTTAGAAAAAAAACTCACTGATTAGGTTCTTTTTGGTATCACACTCTCTCTGATATTGATTTCTACATGCAAATCCCCCTTTCTCTCCAAATAAATGAAAATGATTGGTTGAAATCCCCTCAAGAATGTAATAAGAAAAAAAGGAGAATCGTTTTTACTTTTTTATTTTATTTTTTATTTTTTATTTTTTGGAAGGGGGTTAACGTAGGTGTGATATCGCGATACATATTGTACATATCACAATTTTGATAGCCATACCAGTGATTTGGAGGAGATCTCTCGAAAAATATTTAGTGCTCATTTAGGTCAACTCTCCTTCCTCTTTCGTCGTAGAACAGAAAGAACATTGTATTGATATTGTGGCTAACATACGCCCGAGTCCCCTTTCCATAAAGCATACTACACAGGCTCTACACTGTGTAGGCTTGCTAAAACAGGCTACACACGCTTGGTTGAGTAGGGGGAAAGCACATACATAATCAATCGACATGTTACTGGGAGCGAGGTCATATCTCCTACCTCGCCCGTGAGGGGAAATGGAAGAAGCTTGATTAGCTCTAACACAAGAGCGTCGGCCCAGGTAGGGAGTTTCAATCGATCTTTTCTAGGATTCCTTATCACGCGATGCACTGATTTCTTTCCATTGATAGATAAGAGAGCTCCCCCCTTGAACAGACTCTTACAGGTTAGGTTACTACTTGCCTCTACAAAAGAGATGTACTTTGTACCGCTGGAGGTCATATAGATTGAGCAGGATCCATCTGTTCTTGGTGTTGCAACTTTGAATTACAAGTTTAAACAACTTATCGTTCAATGGCTAGGGTTGTGTGTGAAGCTTTTTTATGGCCACGATTGAAGATCAAGTGCATGAATGAAACTTTCATGGATACAAATCAAAAGCCAACTGTCGATCAAGGAGAACTATTCAATGTTCCAGGGAGGTATTACAAACTTACAAACTAATATACTTGACGATTACACGACTAGACATTACTTATTCAATCAGTGTAGTTAATTCACGCAAGCTCCTCATACTTCCCATATGGAGATTGTGCTTTGTATCCTTAGATATTTAAAGGAAACACCTGGCCATAGTATTCTCTACAAACGAAATGGACATCTACGAGTGGAAGGATATTTATATGTTGATTGGGAAAGTTCCCCTTCTAACAGGCAGTCTACCTAAGGTAATTATACCTTCATTGGAGGTAATCTAGTCACATGGAAAAGCAAGAAGTAAAGCGTAGTTCTACAGCCAATCGCAGAGGTGGAATACAGAGCAATGACCCATATAACATGTGAACTCATTTGCCTGAAGATATTAATGTTCGAGCTCGGGTTGATTATTGATACTCCTATGAAATTGCACTATAATAATTAAGTTGCAACTCACATTATGGATAATCCAGTTTATCATGAAAGAACCAAGCACATTGAAGTAGTCTGTTACTTCATTAGAGAGGTCGCTGGCAAGGAAATATGTTCCTCTTCGTTTTTCTCATATCTTCTCTTTTTCTCCCTTTTCTGCATGATTAACTACAAGTAGAATTAATTGATGGGTTTTTTTTTTTTGACCCGTCGTCCTTTCGCAACTGGGATGCGCAAGTCCTTTTGCAACTGGGATGCGCAAGTCCTTTCGCAACTAGGATGCGGAAAGGAGTTTCCTAAAACTATAAAAAGGGGTCCCTAGGGTTTTTCTAGGTATATTGTGTTAATGAGAAAAACACAAGAGGGCTATCAAAGGTGAGAGAGAGGGGGAGAAAGAGAGAGAGGAAGCTTGTAGAAGGGAGGTTATGCTCGTGGAGGTGATCTACGGTGCAGTCTATATCTCAGCGCTCCTACGTCCTCATAATTGGTGCGATCTCTCTGATTTTCTTTATTCTTTCATTGTTCATCCACTCTTGCGTGAGTGAAGAAGGTTGTAAACGTTCTACTTCATAGTGGATTGTTGATCTGGACGAGGTCCCGTGGTTTTTACCTCTTTGAGGGTTTTCCACGTAAAAATCTCTTGTGTGGTGTGTGATTGATGCTTTGATTTTTTTCATTGCTTTATTATCCATAATTCTGGTTTGTTCTGGAGGGCTAGATCCTAAGGTTTTGTGCGAGGCCCCCCAACATTAATTGGTTATTGTTGTCAATGAACCTCGTGATCTCTTGCAACTAATGTTCAGAGTATCAGTTTCATTACATGTATTGATGACCGGGGTTGCAAAAACATGTATCAGTATCATTGATATTTGAAAAAATATTGTTGTCCAAGGGAAACATTGGGAAAACGTTGGGAAAAATATGAAATTTTGCAATGATACTTCAAGTGATGTTAAAAGACACATGTTTACACATAGGAATTAAAATGTTACAAAAAGAAAATTGAAAAAACTAGGATTTCATCAATTTCTCCATTTTGTTTTCTCTATAGTATTTAAAAAAAAAATAAAAATTGGCCACAAATGCATTTCTATGATGCATATAGTTGGATTTCCATTGCAATCCATGTTTAACATTTGGAAAAAAGAAAAGAAAATAAGAAAATAAGTTTCTATAGATTTTTCATCACCTTTGAGTTCTGTCCAATCTTTGTTTCGAGTAAGGATTTCTCTTCATATTCAAACTTTGATTCAATAAAAACCAAGAATTATCGAAATCACCTAAGGAACAAAATTCAAAAAAAAAAAAAAAAAAGATTTTATTTTTGGAGCCTATTTACGTATCTTTCCTTAGTATTGGGGACATTATTGCTGATATAAGCAATATTATTGATAGTATCACCAATACAAGAGAAACAATATAAGGGAATTTTCTTAAAATATAGCTGATATTGATAATATTACTGAAATTATAAAAAAATATCAGCAATATTTGAAATTTTTTGAACTTTAGCAGTTTTGGTATCATTGACATAGTGATACCGATAATATCGGCAATGTCTGGTATTGTAGCTTTTTCGACATGAACAATTTTCTAGTTGCCTTGTTCTCCTTATTGGTCACCACCTGTGCAATATGGGCTTCTCTTATCTCGGCCCCCACAATATCCATGAAAATTTGCATCTTTAACACTTAAAAAAAATAAAAAAATTATTTACACACGCACCCGACACACACACCCACCACGCCATAGTGGGATTTCACCACTTATGGGTATCGAACCCAAGTCCTCTTGTTGAAACTCCTCGGAGTCTACCACTGAGGTAAAGACTCGAACCCACATCTTTAACACTTACTGCAACTTGAAGGCACTTGTGAATAATAATCTCATTAATGAAGATCCTGAAGTTGCTCAAGGGACCAGGTTATCTGTCTGATGTTAGTATGCAACCGTACCTCCCAATGCCCTCTTGAATTTTCCAGTATAGGCCTTCAAGTCACTCGAAAATTTTGTATAAATTTCATGGGGGTGGATCCCTTGCTCCACCTTTGTAAATGGTTTCTATCATATTTGAATATATGCTTGTGAGGATGAAACATTCGATGGTATCCTATTATAATGGAAGAACTGTGCAACTGCATATACACAATTTTTATTTTTCAATTTCTTGTACAATGATGCCCTTTAAAGTCCTTTGCTGGGCAGACATCTTCTGAAAAAATGGATCCAAGTTGCCTCTCCCCTCCATCATAACTCATCATCACCACCATCTCTCTGATCCTCGTCTACATTAAATTGTTATGTAAGTGTTAAGG
Source organism: Magnolia changhungtana (assembly GCA_030180095.1). Classification (NCBI taxonomy): domain Eukaryota; kingdom Viridiplantae; phylum Streptophyta; class Magnoliopsida; order Magnoliales; family Magnoliaceae; genus Magnolia; species Magnolia changhungtana. Next base: position 9,434,485 of record JASAUF010000653.1, on the reverse strand, counting down.
ACTTGACCAATTAGCCAAAAGCCCCAGGTCTGATGGAACATGTAAAGATAGGCTCTTTAAACCATTGGGATCATGACATTCCACCATGCTCTGCAGCTGATGTTCATGGTGGCCCACTTTGTGGTGGCACTCGCTTTGGCCTCTTTTCCAAGTATCCTTTTCAGAGCATGGCGGCTGCGCTTTAGTTACTCAGGTAACCTTTCCTACACCGTGGTGACTTTCACTCTAGTCCAAGTTGCCATTTCCATAGGTCGTCCCTTCCGTGACTCAAACATAGGATATAATGTTAGCTTTGATATCAATTGTTAAGAACCTAACCAATATGTCAAAAGCCCTGGGATTAATGGAACACATCAAGCTAGGCTCTTTAAATCATTGAGATCATAACAGTAGGCTAAACCCCCACCCTAGATAAATGTTATAATTATTATTATTATTATTATTATTATTTATTTTATTTTATAGCAAACCTGGTGTTTATACTTATGGATGCTCTCTCATTGCCCTATGGAGATTCTTCACTTCCTCTGCCCCATCCTCATCATCATTAGATGAGTAAATGTCACCTCATGTTTGCTTAACTTTTTCTCGATTTGCTTTTTTCCTTTTTTTACAATTTTGTCTTGCCCAAATCAAATGTTTATAAATTTCAGTCTTATAATCCATTTTCCGACTGGAATTTAAATCTGCTAATGCCAAAAGAGTCTTATGATAGTAATTGGATCGAACCTTATGCCTATTCCTATATACTTGAGTTTGGAGTGTGGTGGTATTTTTCAAAATATGTAGGGCCGCATTTGGCTGTATTTTCGAAATACGTATGCTTGCATTATCATTGGCAGATAACAAAAAAAACTAACGAAATCATCGGTGCCATAATTTTGAGAAGATGAGATTTTATTTTATTTTCTTTGAGAGAACTGAAATTTATTAAAACGCTGCCTGAAAGCAGGAAAAGAATACATTGTAACACTATCAAATGTCTTATTGAAAAGAAAAAAGTAAAAAAGAACAACATATATGTGTATTTTAATAAAATAGTATTTATAATAACATTTTTTATTAAACAAATATATTTGGGGGATTAATTACATCAAAGCAATTGTCAAGTATTCTATTTTGGAAAGAGTAAAACTAAAAAATGTCTACTAAAAAATTGCATGTGTTTATATGTATGTATGCATTTACGTATCTGCATATTTTTAAATGAAATAATATATTAATAAAATAATTTTATTAAATTAATAAATTCGTGGGTTAGACAAGGAATCTCCTTTTAAATAAATATTAAAGAAAACCACTCAAAAATAGCTTTAATCATTTCAAAACTGTATAAAATTTCAGGTTTTTTTTTTTTTTTTTTTTTTTTTTTTTTTTTTTTTTTTTTTTTTAAATACAGTTTTGGCTAGATAATCCTAACCCATAGAAATGGAAAGTGCAAAAATCCATGCAAAGATATACTAAATACAAGATTAATGAAAAGCCGTAGCATAAGATTACAAGTAGAGTATTGGGAGATGTTCCTTATTTTTTTTTACAGAAGCATAGCATACAACACTGAAATAGATGTACGTATACACACATTCTACTGAGCCAAAGCACTTGTGTTGTACACAAGAAGTGCACCTCCTAGTAGAATACCTCCAAGGGTCACTGCCCATATCAGCAGACCTGTTTTACCTGCATTCCACATTCCAAACAAATGTAAAACCAAGGCTAATTTTAATTTCTAGATATGATCCTAGCTGATTACTCCATCTGGACTATCCATTAGGTCCATCCAATATTTCATGGATTACCTTTCAAAATTCGCATGATTGGATGATTCTGACCCCTCAATCGATAGCCAAAATCATCCCACAAGATCTAATGCTTGAGTGGGTTCTTCATGGCAGCCTGTGAAATGTATGGTGGAAGAAATGGAAAGTCCCGTAGCATAAGTTGTAGAAGGCATGTAGAAGGCATGTTTGAATGTATTTTGTATAAGTAAAGGTTGAAAGGATATGATGCAGGACAATTAACCACTTGCTCTGAAAGCTCAAACCGATAGAGCATGGCAAATCAATCCCTTTATCTCATAGCCTAGGCCCCACATCCCATGGGATATAACCTCGGCGGAACTTCCATCGTGGGCCCCACATCACATGGGTACTGCCTCACACCGACCACTCGCCTTACACATGAGGGGGCTCGCCTCACACAAGCCGCTCACCTCGAGTGTGCCCCAACATCCCACAGGCCACCCCACTCGAGCTCGCTCTTGCATTATGATAGGTACCATCACCGGCCAAGTTGATTAGCAAGGGAAAACCTAACTATGTTCCATTGATGCACAACGGTTCAGGTCTCCTCATGGTTTTTCTTTTTTACTCGGCGGCTCGTCGGAGTCGGGGCTTGACAACTTAAACTGAGTCGACTCAGACAAGTCGTCAAACGAGTGTGCACATGACTAGTTATTTAGAATTAAAAACAAAATAAAAAAATAAAAAAAATGTGATGGTTTGTTGTTAATATCCTACCTCCAGTGTAGACATCACCACTTGGAGACCAGTCGTTCGTATCATAGATCGGGCTACAAAAAAAAACATGAAAATATGCTAATTTTCATATAACAAGAATGCAAATTGCCCTTGACTCTTTTAATTCAGGGGGTGTTTGGATGGGAGGAAAATTAAAATATGGATACAGAAAAGTAATCTGAAATCCTTAAGAAATGGAAAATCATGGATTCTGATTTTCCTTATGTTGTTTGTTTTAGATTCCAATTTTATATGGATTCCATGTACTGATCACCTCATGTGTCTTCTCTGCCTCAAATTAGCATTTTTTGGGTGAAATGAATGTGCACTTTTTTTCAAAAAAAAAAAAAAGAAAGAAAAAAAGAAAAAAAGAAAAAAAAGAAAAGTTGGGAAACGAAATTGATTTCCAATTCCATTCTTTCTCAGATGAATAAGAAGTTGGTTTTCCCTTCCCCATGAATCAATTTCATTTCCAGGGTTTTCTACTTTCCAAAGACCCCCCCCCTCAATGTCAATGTAATCTTTATATTTTTATATTTATATTTTTGTGTTCCAAGAGCCCAGGTTAAAGAGGATGGGTGATTTTTGGTGGACAACCAGTCGTATAACTCTTGCCAATATATATATCTACCGTTTAAAAACCAACCTCAAAAAGTTGATGAGAGGAAGTTACGATGGCTAAAATGAGATGATATTTAATTCAGGACTCCAGGCCTGTTTGGATGCCCTCAAGTCCTATCAAATTGAGGGCCCATTTGGACTGGTGGATTGGAAGGGATTGGATGGTATTGGAAGGGATTGGAAGTTCAATCCCGGGATTAGTCGGGCGTGCCAAACAGATGGGGTGATCTGATTGTGGGATATAGCAATCCCATAGATCTTAAGACAATCTACTGACAACACCATCATTACCTTTAAATCCCATCCATTCCACCCTAATCGGTTCAAATTTGCCTGGGACGTGTTTGGTTCGAGGGATTGGAAGGGATGGAAAGGTTTAATCCCGGGATTGGTTGGGCGTGCCAAACAGACTCGATATAGCAATCCCATGGATCTTATAGCAATCCACTGACAACACCATCATTACCTTGAAATCCATGCCATCAACCCTAATACCATTCAATCCCTTCCAATCCACCCAAACAAACGGGCCCTGAATTGGATTAGCCTAACGGGGTGCGCTCTTTTTAACACCTTCCCATGAAATGAGTAGAGTTTGTAATCATTATAATTTTATATTGTATTACAGTGTCCAAACACCAATATTATTTTATTTTAGTATATTTGTCATTAAAATAATATATAATTGACATCATTACAATTTTATAGTAAATAAAACAAACAATATAAGTATTAGTATCATTGCGGTTAAATGCAATGGTTGTCTCCAGACAAGTAGCTTGTAATTATTGCCTATTTCCTTTACTTCGACAATGTAATTAATGAAACAAACATGCCCTTGATTGAATAGTAGTAATAGTATAAAAAAGAAGAAGAAAATCACTTATAGAACTTGTACCTGTATCCATCAACGTTGGCACCATATTTATCTACAAATTGATACACGCCCTTCCCCTACATACAAATAAACCCTAAAAATACTAAGAACCAAAAAAGAAAAAGAAAAAAAGAAAAGAAAAAGGGCATGTATGTAGGTATGAATGTATGTCTGTAACCATGTGTGTATCTTCTAGAGTCTTAAGGTTAGAGAGTTTACCTTACCCTTCCTTCCCGATGCATCCAGACCATCGGGCAAGCTCATGCCCCCACCTGGCCCTGGAAATTTTAACTTTTTTTTAGTTATGGATAAAAACTAGCATGATTTCTATACATGATCACATTCAATGTGAGATATGGATTTGTGAACTTTTAATGACGAACATGGTAGGTTAAATAACTCAACTTAGTTTTAAAGCTATGTAGCTCATAAAAATATCTTAAGTTGCATATACTAAAGTTACATAATTAATGTGCATATCCTATGCTACACTCTACATGGATTACATGCTACATAGCTCTCATCACAAGTTATTTTTTACTGCAACATTAAAATCAATTAATGTTTTCAATGATTGATTTTATATATATATATATATATATGTTAATCTTTTAAATGCTTTAAATAATATAAATAACAATATTAAATTAGCTTTGTTGTCTTTTATTACCTTCGTACTTAATCATTGTGCTTTCCTATTGCTTCAAGTCAGGTTTGGTTGCACAAAATATCATAAAATTTTATTATTAATCAATTTAATTTAATGTATAATATCATAAAATTAGTGCAATCAAACGCAACCTTAATTAAAAATCTACAAGTAATATGTAACCTACCCCTCATGCCTTATGCTTTAGAGGTGTGAGTGCTATACTACATGATATTGGATATTTAAAACATGGTTTGATTTAGGGTACTTTTTTACTATAGGCGTGACTAACCAGCCACCTTTTTTTATTCGATCAAAATAAAACTTACTTATTAAACTAGACCTCTATCCACATGAACGAACTCATAAAGATGAAAATATCCTAACTTTTTCCAGCTACTTTACCTTAAAACTCAAGGGTATTTTCATCCAAAATCCTATTTCTGTACTTTAAAAATCTACTTTCGTTGCTTAAGTTTTCGACCGGCAAAAAAAAAAAAAAAAAGGCATAGAAGGGAAGTATCTACAGTGCTAATTTTTCCTTTGATTTAGCTTGCGTGTGCCCCACCATCCACGTGTACAAGTGCAGAAGTGTGTGAAGGCGTATGATCAAGTGCATCGGGTATGTAATGTTGGACAGTGCAATAGTCTACATATGCCATTGATTGGACTGTCCTGTTGTGAACGGGCCAAGACCCTGCATCATTACCACAGTGTCCGGAGTACAATCCAACGGTGTTATTGCCCGATTTGCCACATCAAAGGTCCACTAAGGCGATCAGCACTATTGGATTGCAACTGACGGCTGTGATCGTGTCCTACACCTTAACTATGGTGCAGGGACCTTAACCATCAACGTATTAGTGTATTAGGACTGAGTTCCGAGTCGACTCAGCGAACTATGTGGTATGGACACGTATATAGACTTTTGCTAATCCCACATACGTGCGGTGCCTTTGTGATCATTCACACGTGCTATTATGGCACGCCTGTATGTGATTCGAGGATTCTATCAAGTGGGCCACACCTATTAAATCTTCTGGATGGACCACAACATACCAAACTAAGGGACAGCGAAAACAGTTCGTTGCAACCGTCTGTTTACACCGTGGCCCACCAAAGGATTGAAAAAGTCTGAAATTCGGGCCAGATGATCCAAGCAGTGTGCCCCACATGATGGACGGATCGGATCTATCCAACATGATCACCGACACGTGTATATAAAAATGCGAGAGAAGAAATGAGACAAAGGAAGCAAACCATAAGGTGTAGAGGTCTTGATTTTCTTCTTGGCACTGGCCACTACTTTAAAAGAAGAAGAAGAAGGCCTTGTGAGAGAAGGCAGTCCTCTCACACCTCTTCTCTCCACAATAGGAGATGGTTTTAGAGACAAGGAATACATGACACTGCTTGCCATTCTCTCTCTCTCTCTCTCTCTCTCTCTCTATTGCATGTACATGTGCATGTATGGAGGGTATAATATCAAGTGGGGAGGGGAGAGTGTTTAAATGACACGTGGCAGTATCTATGTGGCTGGATCTTGATATGGTAATACAACATTATCCAAACTATATCCATGGTCAGAAAAATAAATAAATAAATAAAAAGACAGATGTTCTAGTGCTGTAAGAGCACCACAGGTTAGAGTGCTCCTACTGGAATTAGGAAACTTGGACAGCTAATCTATTAATCTAGACTGTTGATTAGGTTCAGCATACATTTCATGGGATACCATGAAAGCATCACGGCGATCTGGCAAATATGAACCGTTTGATCAGCGGTCTTTATTGTGGACGATCTAGATTATTTACAAAAAAGTAAGTCCAATCAACAATTGAGTCTATCTATTTATTGGTACTTATAATGGATTTCTTATGATTCTAAAGGATCACTTTTGTTAGATAATTTTCACCACCTCATACATTGTTTTAAAAATGGATGGATGTAGAAAAAAGGATAAAAACAAGGCAGATTGGATCATCCAATCAATGTGATTTTTATATGAAGGCATAAAAAATGTTCTATGGACTTAATGGACGGTTCAGATGGATATAATCGCCTCTCTAAATGAACAAATGCAACTAGGATCACAATAATTTTTAGTGCTCGACGAACACTGGAGAGCTTCTCAAAATGTGAAAATAGGCACGTTTTTTTGTGGTCCACGGGCCAAAACGATCGCAGTCACATGTGGCCTGTGGGCTCCTCAAAAGGACTTTCTAGGAGGTGATGGTTATTTGATACACTGGCAAATTATATATTTCATACACAGGCACTCATAAATTGTTTATGTGGCACACGATAACTCAAGTTAAACCGGCTAAACTGTGTAAGTGTAACCTAACGTCGTTGGGTTACAGTGCCAAAATTAGATTTGTCCAACAATCGTAACCTCTTATTCCTGGACACTTATTTGTTGAAATAGGACCATTGGATAGTTTTTATTCTTTAATCGTCCAAGATAATCCAATCTGCATAATTTCGGCCCATGACAACTAGGACCCATGATTTGGACAGTTTAATTTGAACCACGTATTCAGTATCTTGGTGCTTTTTAAGTGCCTGTGTATCACCCATACTCTGCCAGAGTATCAAAGTTTTCCCATCCAGGTTCTCAGAGCGACTATATGGTTGTGTGCATGAGCTTGTATAGCTTCGATGGTGGGCCATGTTTCTGATTGATCCAAACCGTTGAAATGGTGGTCTTATCATGGATGGGACAAGATCTGGAATTTTACTGGATTTGATGATTTTAACCCTTCCATCTATGGCGTTTAGATAGAAGGTTGTGAGAAACTGCAGCAATGATCCACATTGAATGGAAATGAGTCGAGAGATTGAAGGGTTGGGATCTGGATGTGGGAGAACTGTTAGGAATCACCCATTCATGGTGGAGTCCATCAGATCAACAGTTTAGATCACCAAATCAGCGATCTGCATGTAACAGGAGGTTGCACTTCACCAAACTGCCAGACCTCGGAATCGCTCCTTCCAGAACTCGGAATCTACACCGCATATTCCAACTTCCAAGCTCCGTTTGGCTGCGGATCATGCAAAGCCAATTATTGCCATTGGAGATGTATTTACGGCGCCACGTGTGTGGTGTGTGGTGTAGGTGATTTGTGTTTACATGGGCTGTGACCAGTATTGCAAGACTTTATGTGAAATTCAATTGGCTAACTCAAATTAATATTCATATTAAATTAAGATAATTAATTCTAAAGTTTTCAAATTAATAGATCATCTAATCTAATATGTAATACAAATATATTTCCATGAAACTACTAATGTATGAATATAATAGTGTACATGTGTATGGGAATGTGTTGCTTATTAACTTATACCATTCATATAGTCATGCATATATATAATTCATTTAAACAATCATATAAGCATAATTAAACAATTACTCAAAAGACAATCTCTAATACAAGCATATGTAGTGGTTCGGTTTCCCTACTCCACTATCGGTAGATGCAATATTCGATGCATGAATGTATCAGATTTTACTATCGAATGTTTAAATTGGGTTCACCTCTAATTCTTATAACCTTACGCAAGGATCCTAGCGCATATTCTCGCCAGAGGCTCTCATAAAAAAACTTGTGTTGGTTTTCTATTGGCTAACTAACAACCTTGGTTCTAATCCAAAGACCTATATTTACTTCCGCTGAAGGCTCCATCCAAGACTAATATGTACACACACATATTCGATAACCTACACAAAGACTTTAATTTAAGTCCTACACAAGAACCAATGTCTTATATAAGAACTTAGTTGAGTTCGACAATAAAAATCTTATACCCAATCCTACACAAGGAAGGAGTGTACATGAACTTAATCAATGACATTTGTTGAATTGAGCCCCGCTGATGTGCCGTCTTGAGTTACTTGATTGATGTTCTCCTATGCTTCAATCAACTCCTCTTTGCTCCCCCGATCATGATGTCGATGCGTTGTCAATGCTTCAACTCGAAGATCAACTACCTTGCATGTGATGCTACTTTGAGGTGATTAATGTGATGGAAGGTTTGTGAATTTCCTACAACTAATGGTAATATTGTAATCCTAGAGAGTTCACGTAGATGAGTATTTTAGAGGATTTAGATAAAGATATGCTTATAGAGGCTGGGTTTAAACTCTATAAAATTATGGAGTTCAAGCACATCTTGAAGGTGGATGTTGGAATATTCCTTATTAGAATGTTAATCTTAAGGAAGATGACTTAAAACTTACTAGTTTATAGGCTAGGGATGAGGGATATGATCATAGAATTACCTAAGCTTCTGTTGCACTAAAAACCCATCAAAATGCCCAAAAAGTAAATCCCTTTATATAAAGTTCAAGCTCCAATGGTAAAAAGAAGGGTAAAAAATGGCTTTATTGATGGCATTGAGTAAGCCTTCGATTGCATTGAGAAAATCATGTTTCCAGCTAAAATGTTGTTAGACAGTTTACACATTATTACTCGATGCCATTGAGTGGTTGAAGGGTCCCCTCAATGCCATCGAGAAACTTAGATAAAATATCACTATCTACTTGATAGATTTGAGTTATTCACTCGATTCCATCGATGTGATGTTCAATTCCATTGAAGACCCCTCAAAGACTGCTCGATGGGATCGAGCACCACTTGAAAAACTGTTGTTTTCATTATACGAATTCACAACAGTTTTGTACCTCTTCTAGCCTAATTTATCATGTTCCAATTAAGTTTCTAAAGCTAAGGGATGATCAACAATGTTTATCTTAAAAGTTAATGATCATATAAAGGTTCAAAGGTTGTTTTGGGTTAAAGGGTTAGGGTCACCAAGACACTTCATTTACTTGTTCTTTACTCCTTGATGCTTGTGTCCTCTTACGTCTTTGGTCTTCAACTTCCAAGGGCTCAATCGACTATATGATACACGGACTTACATGATTGACTAACAAAATGCACAAATCAGTGCACTAACAATCTCCCCCTTTTTGTCAATTACAAGACAAAAATCAAACCTAGACAATGTCATTGTCCATATCAACGACATACCAAAACAACACAAAATATTACATGTCCAAGATTACAATGATTTACAAATTTAAGTACATGACTTGATACATGTAACAATAGCAATACTCCCCCATAATTACTTTCCCAATCTCATCAATTCCTGCAACTACAAACCAATCCTGCAAGGTGAGACTCAAATATTGCATATTTTCCCCCATCTATATCTTGGTTTTATAAACATTATACTAATTACTGTTATATTTTACTCATGTTTGTGTTGCAAGGTGAACTTGAGAGCTTAGAGTGAAAATAATGTTAAAAGTGTAGAATTAATGCTCAAGAATCACCAAGGCAAAAGGATGGACTATTTAGAGACCAAGATTGAGGATTTCAAGACCCCAAGAATCAAGAAAACCAAGTGAAAAAAAAAAAAGGAAATGCAGAAATTCGCAGGATCTGAGCCTAGATGACATCGAACTAGTTTCGATGACATCAAAGCCAGTCTTAAATGACATCGAAGAATTATAAGAAAATCAAATTTGGTTGCTAGACAAATTGGATACAGACTTTGATGACATCGAAGCTAGTCTTAGATGACATCGAAAGCAGTTCGATGTCATCGAAGGGTTTACACGCAGCTTACGTGGAGTGAAAAAATTTGAGGCTGTTTCTGAATTTTTCAAGTTTGTTTGAAGGAGGGAGTTCCCCATTTATAAATAGGGCATTCTTAAGCATCATTCAAAGCATTCAAGGGCAAGATCTAGAGTTTTTTCTAGGATTTGTAGATCTTTAAAAGTTCTTTTTAAATCTTTATTAATTCGTTTTCTTGCTTTCTTGTAGTTTTTCTATTTTGAAATTTAGTTATGTTTTTCTAGTTCCTTCTATCATAAGCTAACAGGGAAGCACATTGGTTTAATGATTTTATAAATTATGATGATTGATTGTTTTTAACGATGAGATGAATGATGTATGCATGTTATCAATTATCTAGGTTTATATTCTCATGTGAAAGCTATATGTTTCCATCATGTGAGATCCATATTGATGGATAGGCTTAACCTGGATCAATTAGATTTCTTAGATGAGAGATATTCTTAACTTGCCATATTATTTGATTCATTATCTCCTGAATATTGAATGCTTAAAATCACTGGTGCTTGAGAATATATGTTAATGGTACTAATCCATGATTTTCTATTATTTTATATCATTTATTAAAAATATTTAACCTATTTTATTTTTTGATTAGGCTGACCATAGTGATCGGATCCTAATTGTGTTATTAAAAGTTATTATAATTTATTGATCATTAACCTATGTGTGGAACTTTGAAGCTTGGGTGTTGTTTTAATTCAATTGAATTTCATACCTTCAAAACTTTCAAAATCATTCCATTTGTTTAGTTTCCATTACTTATTTTTGCATTTGATTTTCTCATTCTCATAAATCATCTCTCTGTGGGATTGATCCTGTATTCGCAAGATATTACTTACAAACCTTTGCACTTGGAGTCAAACAAATAAGTTTTTGGCGCCATTGCTGGGGTGACGACGGGAGATTGGATCTGTGCAAGATAAATAAGGTAAGTTCTTTTCTAAAACTTCCAAATTTTCTGTAGATTTTTTTTTCTAATTGTTTTATAGAATATTTGTTTTATTTTGAAAGTAAATTCAGTTGGGTCTTTCTAGCACTAACTGTGACAGAAGGTTGCTCCTGCTTGAGATTTTATCACCCAAGTGCTATGGTTGTCCTACAGTTGCTGTTTGATCACAAAGATCATCCGCTGAATCTATTTTCCAGATTAGCATAGTTTAATCTCCGCATTTGTTTTACTTTCTTTTTATTTATTTTGCTTTATGGTTTGAATCCTTATGGTCTGCTCTGAAGTTTTTATTTTTAATCTAAGTGTCATACTTGCAATTTGAAGTTGTGGTTTTTATTGTGTGGTGCGGATGGTTTATGTCTCGTTGGAGTAGTGATCAAAGCAATCGACTCTCCTCCGAAGGTGGACTAGTCCCAGGCCTTGATCATTCATTTAGGAAAGGCAGTCAACACCACTTGGATTCCATGGCAGACCCAATTAATAATGCAAATCCAAATTTGTCAGATCCAACTATAATCCAAAACAGAGAAAATCAATGCAATCCTCCTCTTGAGGATGAGAATGAAGTTCATAGGAATGTGTTAAACCAACCACAGACTTTACGTGAAATCTACACCCTGAGAGATCAACTTTACCATCTTACATTATGTTCCCATCTCACATAGGGAACATTGATTTTAAGCCAAGTGTGATTCAATTGATTCCTAAATTTCATGGCTTGGATTCCGAAAGCCTCTACTTGCACCTCAAGGACTTTCAGGAAGTGATTGCAACATTTTAAGTAAATAATGGCAACAGAGATACACTCAAACTTAGGTTATTCTCATTTTTTCTAAAGGATCGGGCCAAAACATAACTCAACTCTCTAAGACGTCATACCATCACTACATGGCAAGCCTTAGGTAGAGAGTTTTTGAAAAAAATTCTTTCCTGAGTATAAAACAAATGCACCGAAACAGAAAATCATGTCATTCTCCTAAAAGGGGAATGAATTGTTTTTCCAAGCTTGAGAGCGCTTCAAAGACCTTCTACTCACTTGACCACATCATGGTTATGAACCATGACACTTGATTGATGCACTCCAAAAGGAGCTCACCATGGATACTCGTCAGTTCATAGAGATGATATGTGGTGGAACCTTTCTTGATGAAAATCATAATAAAGCTTGGGATTTTCTAGATATGTTAGCAAAAGAATACTCAAACATGGGATGTCTCTACTAACCCGGACCAAACTAGACCCATTCCTAGAGAGAAAGTGAGGATGTACGTCCTAAGAGAGGAAGACGACCTTAATGCAAAATTCATTACATTGGCTAGAAAGGTCGATGCCTCGGAAATTATGAAGGTTGATGCGATTAAAGCAAACACCTCCTTAGGTAATTTTTGTAGCATTTGTAGTGGTGCTGACCATGACACAAAGGATTGTCTAACAATCCCAGTTGTACAAGATATCATGCATGAGCATGGGCAAGCAAATGTAATAAATAACTACCAAAGGCTAGTTGTGCAACCAATGTGAAACACGTACAATCCAAATTGGCGTAACCATCCTAATCTTAATTAAAGGAGTGGACCACAAATTAATGTGCCCAATGCACCTCAAGAGCCTATATAGAATAACTTCTTTGGGGTACCTAACAATGCACCATATGTGCCCCCACCAAAGCGATCATCTGTGGAGGATGCATTGACCATATTCATGAACTCTCAAGCTCAAATGAATTAGTCTCTAATCCAATCAAATCAGAAATTAAAGATATTCATGGCTATGCTAAGGAAAAAAGGCACCCTTCCTTTTCGACCTGTGCCAAACCCTAGAAATACACATTTCATTGGAGACTCAAATCCAAGTGAGCTACATCATGAACAAGATATGACCATCATACTTTGAGAAGTGGAAAAGAGGTTGATAACAAGATAATGCAACCGGTAGAAATACCGGAAGATGAGCTACCGTCTCAAGAGAATGATGAACCGACTATGGTTCAAGAGCTACAACAATAAAAGGATAAAGAGACTTAAGTCACATGAGCCTCCAATTCCGTTCCCATCTGGACTTCGGAACTCGACTGTCTCCATGAAATATTAAGAGATGTTGGATGTGCTCTAAAAGGTTACTATCGATATTCCTCTGCTTGATGTCATTAAACAAATTCCATCATATGCTAAATATCTCAAGGACATGTGCATTGTGAAGAGGAAATTAAATGTGCACAAGAAGGCATTCTTCACTGAGAAAGTGAGTGCTATCATTCAAAAAAGGTCTGTACCAAAATACAAAGACTTAGGAAGTCCCACTATTCCTTGTATTATTGAGAATTTCTAAATTGAGCATGCTTTACTAAATTTGGTTGAGTGTCAACTTAATACCTTTTTCAGTTTACCAACAAATGGGGTTAGGCGAGCTTAAACCAACCACGATTATACTCCAACTCGCTGACCGCTCCATTAAGGTACCAAGGAGAATTTTAAAGGACATGTTAGTCCAAGTGAAACAATTCTACTTCCCCGTAGATTTTCTTGTACTAGACACTGAACCATGTGTAAATGCTAGCGCTCAAGTTCCCATTATTTTAGGCCTCCCATTCCTAGCAACTTCAAATGCAATCATCAATTGTATGAATGGAATGATGAAGTTATCTTTTGGCAACATGATCTTATAACTCAATGTAAGCAGCCACAGACAATAATGAGATCCATGAGCTGAATTTTATGGACTGCTTGACACAAGAAAAGGAATTGGAACCTAGCATATCTAAAAAATTGATTAAAGTCTTTGGGGACTTGAAAAATTCTGATTTAGAAAAAGTGCTTGCTGAAATTTGTGATGATAATGAGAGTACTACTACCTAGGACATTAGTCTATACTAATGGAGACTGCGCACTCAAATCCTGTCTATCAAAGACTTGCGACCTCTGCCATCACCAACCAATGCTCCAAAGTTTGATCTAAAACCACTACCAAATGAGCTTACGTATGTATACTTGGGTGAAAATGAAGCTTATCCTATGGTGATCTCTTCATTTTTAGACAAGGATCAAGAGATTAAATTGTTGAATGTTCTAAAGGACCACAAAGGAGCCTTGAGCTGGACCATTTTTAACATTAAAGGTATAAGCCCTTTTATATGCACCAATCGGATCCACCTCGATGAGGATGCCAAACCAATTAGATAACCTCAAAAGCGTCTCAATCCAAACATGATAAAAGTTGTAAAAAATGAGGTGATCAAATTGTTGGATGTGGGAATCATCTACTCAATATCCGATAGTGTTTGGGTGAGTCCAACCCAAGTAGTTCCAAAGAAATTCAGAATAACAATCGTGTAAAATTATAATAATGAACTCATATCAACACGTATCACCACAGGTTAGCGTGTTTGCATTGACTATAGAAAATTGAATATGATCACAAAGAAAGACCATTTCCCTCTACCATTCATTGAATAAGTTTTAGAGAAGGTAGCAGGTCACTCCTTCTATAGCTTCCTTGATGGATATTCCAAGTATAACCAAATAGAGATAGCCCTGGAAGACTAAGAGAAAACTACGTTCACTTGTTCATTTGGCATGTTTGCTTTCAAACGGATGCCATTTGGATTATGTAATGCCCCAGTAACTTTCTAACGGTGTATGTTAAGTATTGTTTCAAATATGGTTGAGAATTTTCTTGAGGTTTTCATAGATGACTTTTCTGTATTTGGGAGTAGTTTTGAAAAATGCCTCAACAATTTATCTCTTATCTTATGTAGGAGTGAGAGAAGCACCTTATCTTAAATTGGAAGAAGTGTCATTTCATGGTTCAAAAGAGAATTGTTTTGGGCTATATTGTCTCAAAAAATAGAATCGAGGTAGATCGCTCAAAACTGGACATTATTGTTAATCTACCTATTTCTCGAACTGTTAAAAATATTAGATCACTTCTAAGGTACACCGGTTTCTATAGAAGATTCATTAAGGACTTTAATGTCATTACTAGGACCTTGACAAATCTTCTTCAAAAGGATGTCCCATTTAGGTGGTAAGTGTGCAAGTGCCTTTAATAAAATTAAAGCATCCCTTACCACTGCACCTATCATGCGTCCACCAGATTGGACACTTTCTTTTGAACTAATGTGCGATGCAAGTGATTATGCCATAGAGGATGTTTTGAGCTAAAGGAAAGATAAACGGCCCTATGTTATTCACTATGTGAATACAACTCTAAACTCGGCCCAAGTGAACTACTTAACAACTGAAAAAAAGTTACTTGCAATAGTTTTTGCTTTGGATAAGTTTAGGTCTTACTTGCTGGGATCCAAAGTGGTCATTTTTACAGACCACTCGGCTTTAAAATATTTATCATCTAAGAAGGATGCAAAGGCGAAACTTTTAAGATGAATCCTCCTACTGTAGGAATTTAACTTAAAGATAAAATATAAAAAATAAGTAGAGAACGTAGTGGCCGATCACCTTTTGAGATTGGTGTTAAATGATTCCATTGAAGAGATGCATATCCAGGACACTTTCCCTGATGACCAATTATTTGTGATCTCCAAATTGCCTTGGTATGCAGATATAATGAACTATCTTATGATGGAAAAAATGTCATATCATTGGAAGTTACAAGATAGGAACCATTTTAAAACTGAGGTTAGGAACTTCTTCTGGGATGACCCGTATTTATATAAATATGGGACTGATCAGATTTTTAGTCGTTGTGTCTCAAAGGATGAAGTTCAGAGTGTTATTTTCCTTTGCCACATGGAAGCATATGGTGACCATTTTTTTGCTAAGAAAATCACTGCAAAAATTATGCAGTGTGGGTTTTATTAGCCCACTATATTTAAAGACATCCACGTTTTATGTATTTCTTTTGATAGATGTCAAAGGTTATGAAGAGTGTCTCGGCGCAACATGATGCCTTTATCTCCTATTTTACCATTGAAGATTTTTTATTGTTGAGGTATTGATTTTATGGGTCCATTTTCATCTTCTTTTGGATTTCTTTATATATTAGTTGGTATGGAATATGT
Source organism: Magnolia changhungtana (assembly GCA_030180095.1). Taxonomy (NCBI): domain Eukaryota; kingdom Viridiplantae; phylum Streptophyta; class Magnoliopsida; order Magnoliales; family Magnoliaceae; genus Magnolia; species Magnolia changhungtana. The sequence continues at coordinate 9,418,208 of JASAUF010000653.1, read as the reverse complement.
TTCCAAGTGGATTGAGGCAGTTCCAAGTAGGACTAATGATATCAAAGTGGTTATACCATTCCTCAAAGAAAACATTTTTTTCTAGATTTAGAACTCCAAACGCTATCATTAGTGATGGCGGGTTCCGCTTTTGCAATAGGACATTTGAGACTTTCATGAAAAAATATGACATTAAGTATAAAGTGAGCACCGCATACCACCCACAAATGAGTGGGCAAACTGAGATTTCTAATTGAAAAATCAAACACATTTTAGAGAAAACTATAAGGCCAGATAGGAAGGATTGGTCCCTCATACTATCCGACACTTTATGGGCTTATAGGATTGCTTATAAGACCCCGACTGGAATGTCCCCATACAGATTGGTATATGGGAAGGCTTGCCACTTGCTTGTGGAATTGGAACATATAATATACTGGACAATAAAGAAGTTAAACTTTGACATGGACCAAGCAAGTGGACAAAGAAAATTAGAGTTGAATGAATTAGAGGAGCTGATGAGAGACTCCTATGAAAATTCTAAAATCTACAAAGAGATGACCAAAACTTTTTATAACAAAAACATTCTGATGAAGAATTTTAAATCTCAGCAAAAGGTCCTATTGTACAATTCTCGTCTCCAGTTATTTTCTGAAAAATTAAGATTAAGATGGATAGACCCCATTCATTGTGAAGAATGTTTATACTCATGAGGTTGTTGAAATCGAGAATCCATGTAATGACAATGTGTACAAGGTTAATGGTCAAAGATTGAAGTCTTATATGAAAAATTTTCATTTGAGAGGAGTCCGTCCCTCTTCATGAGCTAGAATATTCGGATTAATGATCCTAGTTTGACGGAGCATTTGTGTAAGATTTGTATAATATTTAATTTTTTTTAGTGTCGCCTAGCAGGTGAGTTCTTCATGGCAAGTACTATCCATCCTTTCTTTGATTTTTGTTGTTCTTATATTTTCTGCATTACATTGGGGATAATGTAGATTTTACGTTGGGGGGTGTGGATAGTCATCCGTGTGTGTAGAATTTTAGAAATAGTAGAGTCTAGTAGAGTCTTTTAAAAAAAAAAAATTAAACATTTTTTTGAAATTTTTTTTTTTTTTTTTGGTTTATGGGAAAATTTTTTAAAATTTTCAATTTTTTTTATACAAGAATGTGAACATGATTTTATGCGAATTCCAAAGGCAAAGTTAATACTTATTCTAGGTTAATAGTAGTCAGAATTCTGATAACTGAAAATTATAGACTTGAGTTCAATTATCTAATCAATAGTTTAAAGTGAGTTGTAATTTGATGTACTGAATTCACAATACACCTTAGCTAACTAAGTGAGGAATATGATATGTGAACTAGAATAACAAATTTTGATTCAAATAAGGTTGAATGAACTAGTACCATTGATATATGCTTAAAACAGAGAATAAAAAAAATATATATATTTAATGACCATAACAATCGTATCAGTAATCCGGAGTAAGGATACATAAGTATCAATTGTTGTTACCGTTACAATTACAATACCTTAGGTTATGAAGCAAACTCGGTGAGAATATTAATCTAAGAGTGGTCTATAATAATGAGGATATGATGATAAAAGAAGAAAGGACATGAAGGAAATGAGATAACTAGAGATTTCATATTCTTGGGATGATTGAAAGGAATTAGGATAAGGAACATGCATATTTTTAAAAGTTAGACTAGTGTCACTTAGCACCTAAGTATATTAGGTCATAACTATTTTAAAATTTGATTAGGTATCTGAACTCAAGGATGTAATGGATTAGGAAATTGAGAGTCTAACTAACTTCAAACTTAGGACAATGTTGCTTTGTTTTGGAATTTATATGATGAATGAGGCATAATTATATAAATTTCTGAGTTTTGAAATATTTTCCATGTTTTCAATGTTTGAGGGTAACATTTCTAAAAACTTTCATAAGACTATAACTCATCCACTAGGGGAAACTTAGGGGGTTTAAAGGCTTGTTGCATATGCTAAATACAATCAAGATTATCTGTGAATGTGGTGTAATTTTGTTTTCTTTTTAATTTTGTTTCTAGATTAGTTTTTATTGTTATTTTTATTTTTTTCGCTTATTTTGCTTGGGACTAGCAAAATGCTAGTGGGAGGTGTGTTGAGACTCAAATATTGTATATTTTTCCCTATTTATATCTTGGTTTTATGAACATTATACTGCTTACTGTTATGTTTTACTCATGTTTGTTTTGCAAGGCGAACTTGAGATCTTAGAGCGAAAACAATGTTAAAAGTGTAGATTTAATGCTCAAGAATCAACAAGGCAAAAGGATGAACCATTTGGAGACCAAGATTGAGGATTTCAAGACCCCAAGAGTAAAGAAAATCAGGTGGAAAAGGAAGGAAGTGCAAAAATTAGTGCAAAAATTCGCAAGATCTGAGCTTAGATGACATCGAACTTGTTTCTGCACAAATTGGATACAGTCTTAGATGACTTCGAAGAATTATAGGAAAATCAAGTTTGGTTGCTGGACAAATTGAATACAATCTTTAATGACATCGAAACTAGTTCAATGACATCGAATCCAGTCTTAGATGACATCGAAAGCAGTTCGATGTCATTGAAGGGTTTACGTGGAGTCACGCGGAGTGAGAAAATTTGAGGCAGTTTCTGGATTTTTCAAGTCGGTTTGAAGGAGGGAGTTCTCCACTTATAAATAAGGCTTCCTAAGGCATTCTTAAGTGTCATTCAGAGCATTCAAGGGCAAGATCTAGGGTTTTTTTATAGGGTTTGTAGATCTTTAAAAGTTCTTTTTAGATCTTTATTAATTTATTTTCTTGTTGCTTTTCTATTTTTCAATTTAGTTATATTTTTTTAGTTCCATCTATCTCAAGCTAGAAGGGAAGCACATTGGTTTAATGATTTTATAAATTATGATGATTGATTATTTTTAATGATGAGATAAATGGTGTATGCATGTTATCAATTATCTAAGTTTAGATCCTCATGTGAGATCTATATTAATGGTTAGGCTTAACCTGGATCAATTAGATTTCTTAGATGAGAAATATTCTCAACCTGCTATATTATTTAATTCATTATCTCATGGATATTGAATTATTAAAATCATTGGCGCTTGAGAATATATATTAATGGTACTAATCCATGATTCTCTAATCTTTTATATCATTTATTAAAAATATTTAAATTGTTTTATTTTCCAATTAGGCCGACCATAGTGCTCGGATCCTAATTGTATTATTAAAAGTCATCATAATTTATTGATCATTAACCTATGTGCAGAACTTTGAAGCTTGAGTGTTGTTTTAATTCAATTGAATTCCATACCTTCAAAACTTTTAAAATCATTTCATCTATTTAGTTTCCATTAATTAGTTAGCTTTGCATTTGATTTTCTCATTCTCATAAATCATCTCCTTATGGAATCAACCTTGTATTCACAGGATATTACTTACGAACCTTTGCACTTTAAGGCAAACAAACACATACTAACAAGGAATTAAAAGGGTGTGTATAAACATTAAAATGTGGAGCATGTTTATTATGATCATTCAAAAGATATATCAATCAAATTAGCAATGACCAATGATAATCGAAGCTAAAAACATATAATATCAAATTTTAAAAATTTTATATCTTAAACTACAAATACAAATAAGGATATAATCCTCAAATTTACCAATAAAACACAAGATGAGGGTAGAATCCTCAAAATTTTCTATATAATCACCATGAGGCTGAAATCCTTAAAATTTTCAGTTAGGCTCATACATGAGGTTGAAATCCTCAGATTTAATTATTGAGCTCAAAGATGAGGCTTAATCTTATGATTTAACAAGTCATCCCTCATAGACCTTCTAAGGCCGTCTATTCCTCTTAACAACCCACTCAATGACATGTGTCAAATTGAGCTCGGTTGATGTGTTATTCTTGAGTCGCTTCTTCAAAGATCTCACATCATGATACCAATGCATTACTAATACTTCAGCTCTAAGATCAAACATCTTACATGTGATGCTTTGATGTGGTGACTAAGGTGACGTGAGGATGGGTAGAATCTCTTGCAACTAATGAAAAGTTGTAAAGGCTACAAATTTACCATAAAGGATTTTTTTTAGAGGATTTATACAAAAATATAACTATAGATGTTAAGTCTAAACTTTAGAAAACAATGAAGATTGAGTTCATCTTCAAGATTGAGTTTGGAATCCTCATTATAGCGGTAAAGTTCGAGAAGATGAATTGAATCTCATGAAATATTAGGCTTAGTGAAAGTGCCCTGGTTTGTCAATTAGTGTGAATGTTGAGTCAGCTAGACAGAGGAGCCCCATAGGAAGATTGATTAAGCATCTGCCTCAACTGGATGTATGCTCGAACTCGTCATAGGTAAATCTTGGCCTCACATCCCTTGTCCCAAAACACTAGGTAATTAAAACCCTTAAAATCAGTTAAAACATCTTAGGGTTTTGGTTAGAAAACTTTTTAAATAGAATAGGAAAATTCTTAAGTTTTCTGCCTTTGTCGATTTATCAACAAGTGGTTCGATGAAATTAAACACTATTGTCGATGTCCTCGAAACTCAATCGATCTTATCGAAATGATGACATAAGATGTCCAGCAACCACAAAGATATCTGGACTGGATTATCAATGAATCAATGGACTCATCAATATCATCGAAGTTTGAATCTCAAGTCCATTGAGTCAACTCAATAAAATCGACATCAGGTCAGCTATGTCCAAAATGCTACTAAGGCAAATCATGTAATCCTCGATATATCGAAGAGCTCCTCGATATCATCAGAATTCAAATCTCGATGATATCGGAAGACCTTCGATGAGATTGGATTGAGACAGAAATCTATCCAGCAAGTTTTTCAAGTTATTTTCTCTTGGATCGAGAGTCATTCGATAAAATCGATATTCAAATATCGATCATATCGAGGCATGGTTGATATCATCGAAAGTGAACAAAAACTGTCTAGTAAGCTTATAGGAAAATTCTTTGGAATTATCGATAAATCGACAATGCCCTCGATATCATCGATATTCAAATTCCGATGATATCGAGTAATGCTCGATCATATCATACCTGAAATATTTCAAAGGCAAGTGCTCTCTCATTTTCAAATGTCGAGGAATCGAACCTCGTGTCGATGAAATTAGAGTTCAAAATCCGATGACATCGACTCATGATCGATCTCCTCGACCAGTTGACAAAAGTCTTCAAAAGCATTTGACAGTTATGTTCGTGTCATCGAGTGGCCAGTCGATGCGATCGAGAGTATATGCTCGATGATATCGACCCTACTCGATGACATCGAACTCTGTCGTAAATGTGATCGTTTTATATCCAATAGAACCTTTTGCCTATTTAATGAGAGCTTGTCCTTAGTTGTTGGTAGAGAAAATAGAGAGTGCTTTTGAGTGTTTAACCTTAGATCATATACCCAAAGCCTTTTCTCTCATGGGAGTTCATCCTCCAATCCACCCTCATCATTGACATTCAATAGAATGGATTGGGGAATGAACTTCTACATTCAAGGATCCTGCAACTACTACCTTAATGGCATAACATTAAGCTGAGATGCCTTGAATGCTTAGATGATTGGAATCGCTCTATCTCCCTTATAGGAAAACATTTAATAGAATAGGATTCTATCATATCCTTGACCCAACCCGTCGCCGTGTATTGGTACATCTTCTGGGTTGCGGATTAAGGAAGCTGAAGATTCTTCGTCATCAAAGGAGGAGATTTCAACAACATGCTGAATGGGGCTCATCTACTTATCTGTAAGTCATTAGAGTCTAGAGGACCCTTGTGATCATTCCTTTTATAGGATTGGGTGTAAGGTGTTTCTCACCCCTTGCAAGCCCTCACAGGAGGCCTCCGGCCGGAGTGTACATGGTGGGTGCTTTGTGTTGACCCTTGATCTATAAAGAGCATAAACTCTTAGGTCCTTGTGTAGGTCCTTGACCTATGTGGTCTAAAACTTGTGTCCTTTGTATTTACCCTTGCTCATGGGAGCATAAATCGATGAGGTTCCGTGTGTAGATCATTGGCCTGTGTGGCCTAAAAATTGGTTGTTGTATGTTGACCCTTGCTCATGGGAGCATAAAGTGTGTTGTGTAGACACGTTATGTCAGCCTAAGTGTAGGTTGTACTGGTTAGAGGTGAACCTGATTTAAAACCTCTGGTTTGAGGTGAACCTATTGTGAAACCTCCTTTAGTGAGATCCGGTGCACTCAAGGGTTGAGTGCATCCGCCTGAAGTGGAGTAGACAAGTAGTCGAACCACTATAAAAATGACTATGTTTGGGATTGCTATTGTCTTCCATTACTTACGTGATTTCCTTAAATGTTTTCATATTTAATTATCTGAGATCACATCCGCACACAGTCACTTCCATCATAAACTATGATTTGCATCTTATTTATCTTTCAAGTAGTTTTATGATTAGATCCTTTATTTTGCTTGGAAGCCATTAGAGTTACTCTGAAGAATTCCTGATACATGCTTATTTACTCAGGATTAGATTGATAGAATTTTAAATAACCATAAAATATTAAAAAGTCCTATTCACCCCCCTCTAAGACATATTGGCATATTCTCACTTCAACTAAAGCGGTCATTACCGCAATTTTACTTAGGATGTGGGATATGACTGGAGATTCACCTGAGCTTCATTTACATTAAAAAAAACTGCCTCAAATGCCTAAAGACTGGATCTCATATATAAAGAAATTGAGTTCTACCGGTCATAAAATGGGTAGAAATTGCTAGTCTTCAGTCGCATCGAATTAGACAGGAAAGCCGCTGGATAAACTTGGGTACTTTTGATCACACAGAAGGTTGTCTTCAGTTGCACCAAAAGTGGTCTTCGGTTGCACCGAAAGTGGCCTTTGGTGAGATCAAAGGTGGCACTAGATTACAGCCGAATTACCAAGAATTCTGTCTTAGCATGTTGTCGTATTTTAGCCATTTTTGGTTGTACCAAAGGTGGGTTTGGTAGAACCGAATGTTGCTGAAACTGTGTAGTAATTCCAAAAACATGAGACCTCTAAAGCCAATCTAAGGATGGTCAATTTAGGCTTTTATGGCTTAAGGGGTGATTAATAAAAGGTTTACTTATTAGGATTAAGATTATCTAGAGGTTTAGGTTTTTTTGGTTCAAGGGTTAGGGTCACCAAGGCATCACATTTACCTGTTCTTTGCTCTTGATGCTCCACCTTCACTTTTGTCTTCGATCTTCAGCTTTTGAGGGCTTAACTAACTCTATAACATAAGGGCTCACATGATTGACAAATATGGTGCATAAATCAGTACACTAATAATATATGATATAATTGTTGTCATGAAAATTGATATTTGACAGTTTTAGGATTGATAAATCCTCAGTATAAAATATAGTAAATATCGTAAAGGTAGAGGTAGTAGGGGTTGTGAACCGGACAATACACAACTTGGTTTATCCACTTGCCCTAGCGAACTGACTGGAAAACCAGTAAAGATTATCTAAGCCAAGTTGATTGCAATGGAAAGATGGACATCGATTGACATCAACTCACTTACTGAAAGAGATAAACCAATCAATCAAGACGCTACCTCAATTGCCTCATATGGAAAGAGACAAGAATATACATTCCAATTAGAATTTAAATGTAATAACAATTAGGCTGAATACGAAGCTTGGATAATTATTCTTGAAATATAATTGGAGCTAGATACTAGGAATATATCAGTAACTAGTGATTCACAATTGGTGATAAACCAAATGGTGGGAGTATTTAAATGTAATAGTAATGCGATATTTCCATACTATGCCTTAGTAATTCAACTAATGGATAATTTTGATAATGTCGAAGTATGACATGTGACTCGAGAGAATAACATTGATGCCTTTGAAATAGCATAATTGGTAGTTGGACTTTAGAACGATCACGGATTGATCAGAAGAATAATAACTATTCAATAGAGATCTTTACCTTTTATCTTCCAAAGAAAACTAACCTTGCAAATTTGTTAGGTCAAAATAGATGAAGATGATTGGAGAATCCCAATCATAAACTATATCCGGTCTCCTCGAACCAAGACAAAACGAGATATCCGAAGATCAACCGTAAATTATGTCATGGTTGTGGACAAATTGTATAGAAGAGGAGCCGATGGTATACCACCATTTTCTAGATATTAAACTCAACCTCTATAGTCATACCATTGTTTAAATCCTCTAGAAGAATCAGCAAGTAGAATCCCCTAGAATTTACAACTCTTTATTAGTTGTAGGAGATTCTACCTAAGCTCTCATCACCTTAGTCACCGCATCGAAGCAACACATGCAGGGTGTTTGATCTTAGAGCTGAAGTATTGGCAAAACATAAGCATTGATCATGATCAGGGAGCTGATTGAAGCACATGAGAGTATCGATCAAGTAACTCGAGAAGGGTCTACAAAAGGGGCTTAATCTGACAAGTAAGTTGTCATGTGTAAGAGTTTTTATACACTTATTCATTGTGTAGGATTGAGTGTAAGAATTTAAATTGTCAAACTCAAATAGGTTCTTATATAGGACATTGACTCTTATGTGGGGCCTAAATCAAAGTCCTTGTGTAAGCCATTGGACACAGGTGCGTATATGTTAATTTCTGTAGGAGCCTCCGGTGGGAGTAGATGTAAGAGGTCCTTAGATTAGGACCAAGGTCGTTGGTTAACCTATAGAAAATCAACTAATATATTTTGTGCGAGCCTTTGATGGGAGTGTACGTCAGTTATAAGGCCCGTATCCTAAATCGTACCGTTTCGTAGGCTTCCGCAGTCCTCCCGGTCAAATTTCGACAACCCGCGGCCTGTAACCGAAAATTACACCGACCCTAAATCGTACCCTGTCAATCTGAGTCGGCTCAACCCAAGACTTGCACCCTTGCGACTGCGCTGTCGTCGCGATTCTGACACCGCGTCTCGCACGCTGATGCGATACCCAGGCCGGGAGATGTGGGCCCGAGTTCAGTTTGAGAAAAATGCACCGTATTTGCAAACCCAAGAGAACATGTCCCATCAATTATGTCAAGTATATATCCCATCCCCAAGTACAAGCAACCTCTAAAGTCAACTCTCTCTCTCTCTCTCTCTTTCTCTTTCTCTCCACCCATCCCTTTTCAAAGTACACCCATCACTCATCATCCCTCTCCCTCTCTTACATCATCTCTCTCTCTCTCTTAAACCCATCTCCTAAGCAACACCCATGAGAGAGGTGGACATCCAAGCTTCCATGGAGAAAGAAGCTTTGTGTGGCCACCATCCTACCACCCAATCCCACCCTCCAAGCTTCATCTCAACCGTTGAAATTCATCCATTAGGGCTCTAGAATGCATCGGTGGAAGGAGATGTCCAAGATCTAACAGTGAGTGATTTTATGATTTTTTCAACCGTTGATTATTGTGTATTTGAGGACCCACATATGTTAGGGCCCATCTTAATGTATGCATTGTATAGGGAGGGCCCATAGTGGCGGGGTCCCTCCCCTTCTCACGTCTCTCTCTCTCTCTCTTAATGTGTGGCCCACCTAATGTACACGACACATCCAGACTGTCCAGGGGTAATAGGCCCACCGTGATGTATTTTATCCATGCTGGCCACCCATAGGGCCCACCCTGCTAAACGTCCAGCAGGTGGTACAGGACGGTCCAAATATTTGTTAACTTGTCCCAAGAACACGGATGAATGGAAAATATAAATATAAGCTTTATTCAAAGCTGTGGTGGGCAACACGTGTGGACCCACCTTGAAGCGTGTGTTGTATCCTCACCGTCCATTGATGGTGGGACCACCAAGATGCATGTGATTGATCCACACCATCTAACCTCCTAGACGAGGTGCATATATTTATAATATATATATATATATAATATTATGGTGGGCCCCACGTGGGACCCACCTTTACTATATGTGTTTCATCCATCCGTGGATCCCATCCACATGGCCCACCATCCCATGACAGATGATCCAAACCGTCCATCATCTGGACGGTGGGCTAGAAACCCTCACACCAGCATATGTTGTTGTGTTGACGTCAGCAGGTGGGGTCTGATGATCCAGACTGTCCATCTATGTGGACCCCACCTCCTTTCAGTTGCTGAGGACGTTAGTAAAGTTCTACGGGTCTGTGTGATATCCACACCGTCCATTGACGGTGGGACCCACTTTTGATGTGCATGTTATATCCCTGTCGTCCAGAGGTTTGGGACGGTGGGCCATGATGTATGTGTTGTACAGCCACACCGTCCATCTGAGGATGGTGGGGCCCTCCTGATCCATGTGTTTCATCTTCACTGTCCATCTGTGGGATGGTGGGACCCTCTTAATGTATGAATTTCATGCACACAGTCCAGCAGCAGACTCGGACACTGCTGGACAGTGGTGGGTTAACAGCCACCATTGAAACCTTCTAGGCCTTCCTAGGTGGTCCACACCTTGTGGAACCCATCGTGATTTATGTATTTTATTCCCACCGTCCATCTGGACGGTGGGTACCACAATGATGTGTTTGTTATATCTACACTGTCTATCCATTTTGCTGACGATGGGGCCCACCTTGATGGTGTTTTGTATTTGCATTGTCCATCCGTGCAGGACCCACCTTGAATATATGGGTTATACACGCCGTCCGCCCGTTTTCTGGGGTGGGGCCTGCTGTGATGTATTTGACCCTCACCATCCTGCAATCTGGGACGGTGGAATCCACCATAATGTATGCGTTGTATATCTAGCTGGTGGGGCCCATTTTGTGATGCATAAGGCCCACCTTGATGTGTGTATTATAAGTACACTATCCACCCCATGTGATAGGCCCATTGTCATGTATTTGAGGCCTATGTGTTGAGGCCCATTGTGATGCATTTAAGGGCCAGGCGATGGGGCTCATTGTGATTTATATGGGGCCCGTATGAGAGGCCCATTGTGATGAGTTTGAGGCCCATGGGTTGTGGCCCATTGTGATGTATTCGAGGCCCATGGGACGTGGCCGATTGATGTATATGAGGCCCATTGGTGCAGTCCGTTGATGCGGCCCACTTGATGTGTAAGGCCCACCCCCATAGCACATGATATTGTCCGCTTTGCCGAAGCTCACGGCTTTAAAACGCGTCATGTTTGTTAAGGGATGAACGCAACATATAACCACCACAACTCCAAACAACTCTTTTTATGTGGGACAAGTTATGCTGATCGGCCAATGCGATGGCTCGCTCAAGACAAGAGCTCACCTGCCCACATAGTAGTTTGCCAGCCACACCTGGGGGCTCGCCCACATGTGTGCCTGCCCACGTGTGCCCGCCCACATGAAGCAGTGACCGAGGCGTCACATAATGTATATGAGGCCCATTGGTGCAGCCCGTTGATGAAGCCCACTTGATGTATATAAGGCCCATTGGTGCTGCCCGTTGATACGGTCCACTTGACATTTATGAGGCCCATTGGTGCGGCCTGTTGATGTGGCCCACTTGATGTATATGAGGCTCATATGATGAGGCCCGATGTGTAAGGCCCATGTGATGCGGCCCATTGTGATGTATATTAGGCCCATGAGATGCGGCCCATTGAGATTATATATGGCCTATGTTTCGAGGCCCATTGTGATGTATATGCGGCCCATATGATGAGGCCCGATGTGATGAATACGAGGTCATGAGTGAGGCCCAATGTTATGTATATGTGGCCCATGAGGTGTTGCTCATTGTGATGTATATCAAACCCATGTGAGTAGCCCATTATGATGTATATTGGACCCGTGTGAGCGGCCCATTGTGATATATGTTAGGCCTTTGTGTGAGGCCATGGACCCACTATAAATATTTGGCCCTAGGAAAGTCACTCCTTTGGAGTAATATTGGTTAAATGTCCACATTGATGGGCAATGATGGTTAAATGTCCACATTGTGATTTTCCCTTAGGCCTTGTTAGGCCCATTCTCACCGGTTCCAATTGTAGAGGCCGGTTCTGATTGTCGATGCCGATTTTGATTATCGAGATTGATTCTAATTATCGAGGCAGATTTCGATTATCAAGGCCGATTCCGATTGTCGAGGCCAATTTTGATTGTCGAGGCCGATTCTGATTATCGAGGCCGATTGTATAGGCCGATTATCGGTGCCAGTTTTCAATACCAATTATGAGTATATGACAGCATAACATCATGATATATGCCCATATGCATCATATGCATGTTTGTTATGAAATGTGGTTGACCATTGCATATGTCATTGGGCAGGTTATTATGAGACTCCCTAATACGCGGAGATTGTCTTACATGAGTGCATGATTTGCGCAGGATTGATGCATGACTGGATTGTATGACTCATGCATCTTGCATTGTGTGTTGTGATTACTGTATACCCCAGCGACATCAGGGCCGTAGCCTCCATGACATATCGTGGATAGCCAGATGGGACATCAAAAATCTGTTACTAGCATTGAAGCGTCATAGATGTCCCTGGGTGAAAATTCCTAAACCTCCGTGTCTAGGATACACCCCAACGTCTAGACCGAGTGGATATATGAGCGCCCGAGTGCCGAATACTTGTAGGCCGCGTCTCCCACTATGTCGTGATCTATTGGGATGGGGTTGTGGCCTTACCTGCCCAAGGGTAGTGGGTATAGCTAGGCTGAGTTTGACCAGCTCGTAATTGGGTCCGCTATTGACGTATCGGATAGATACTGGCTAACTACTGGCCAGGCGGATAATGATATCTCTTCCACTTGCATGGTTGCGCGTCCAGTGGGTAGCGATTGCATGTAGAGTGTACTAGACCCTGGTGATGATCCCAGAGATGTACAATACCGATATGTGGACTTATTGAGCAGAAGTTGCATACTCAGCATTTTACTCATTCATTCGTTTATTCACTATCCACTTGGGTTGGTGGTTCGCAACTAATTATTATGTGTACCTTCGCAATAACTAGGATTTCGGTTGGGGCGCGCGACCAACTTAAGGTTAAGAGTTTACCATATTGAGTCTATCTATCCAAATTTATGTATGAGACTAATTTGGATAGAAGTCCTTTATGATAGACCCCATAGCCCACGATACTACGTACTATCATCTCGACTTCCTGCTCCAGCTTGGTCATTTCATTCGCATCGCATATTACATTACATCCACAACATATGGTATTCTGGATTGCTACGTTTCTACATTTATGTGGCCTAGATGAGGTTGATGACATTCGTGGACTCGTCAGGATTTGTATATTGTATTGCATTCTTAGTATATGATATTGCCTTATTATGTTTTTGCATCACATAGCCTGGGTAAGGATGATGATATTCATGGACTTGTCAGTACTTTTGCTTACTCTGATATCTGTGTGTTTGGCACTTACCTTGCGCACACACTTTCACCACCCTCTAAGCTTTCTATGAGTTTATGCATGATAGATGCGTGCAAGTGGAATTAGGTCGTAGCAACGTTGAGCTCGGATGTGCAGTGGATCTCTGGAGCATATGATTTTTAATATATGTATATTTTCCTTTCAGCACTATATTCAAATGTTCATATTAGTGGATATGTGATGATGATGTTGCCTTTATGATTTGGGTAAACTTATTATGAGTTAAATGTACATTGGAAAATCCTCCTTGTAGGATCTCAGGATCGGAATCTGGCATATGTGTGCTGAGAGCCAAGAATGGGGTACTAAGGAGGCTGTCGGCACCGGATACGACGATCGAAAATTTTGTAAGCCTGGTTTCCGAGTTTGGGGCGTGACATCAGTAGGTTGTTGTGTAGGACCGATGTTCGTGGAAAACCTATAGAAAACTGTTCACAACCCCAAGTGTAGGATCGCAATGTAATAATAATCTCGGTAAGACCGAGGTCGAATCCACAAGGACAGATCTTGTGCGTTTATAAAATTAACTAGAAGCAGAACTAAAAGAAGATGTAAAGCTAATTCTGAAGTGATTGAGAGAGTAATTGTGAATTAATAAATTAAAACTAAGAATTTAAAGGTGAGAACTAGGGTGCCAAGGATCCACTTGTAGTGATCAGGGAGCCCTCTTGCTTAATTCAAGTAACATAATTAGAATTGGAGTTCTATCCTATCCACTTGGAAAATGCATCAATAAAATCAAATCTGAACTTTCATTGACCTAATTCTCAATGAATAACAACTATGATAATTGGCAGGAATTCCATCACCAAACCATGACAATGGTAAACAACAGGATTCACTAATCTCATAATCACAAACAGGAGAATTGTGAAGATTAGGAAGGATTCCATCACCCTACCATGCCCGAGGGACAATGGTGAACAACAGGACTTACTAATTTCATAATCTCAAATCAGGAAAAGAAGATACTCAAAGCTATTGTAGATCTACTGTAATTTGAGTCACAATAAACCATTAAAAATTGAAAGTATTCTTTAAATATCAAATTAGAATCCGTGGAGTTCAACATAAACATTAATCAAAGCAATAGAAACATCCCATCATGCAACAAGCTTCACCTCTTAGCCCTAGCTAAGAGGTTTAGCCAACCATAGACATGTTAGATCTAAAACCATACAAGAAAGTATGAAAACAACTAAGGAAGAAGAAGAAAAACTTTTGACGACGACTTCCTTTTGATCCACTCCTTAAACCGTAGAAGATACCTAGGGACATCCTAAGGAGTCCTATTTATAATTGTGGAACTCCAACTTTCGTACCTAGTTGGAAAACTCTAGAAACCGCTTCAAATTTATGCAGTTTGCTAAAATAGACTTCACTCTACATAGTTTCCTAAAATAGATTTCACTCTGCACAATTTCACAAAATGACCCAAAGTTTTAGAATATATTTTTTCAGGACGATTTTAATATTCCTTTTCTTCACTTCAAATCTTTGATTCTCTTCATTCCTTACTTAGTTTTCTTAAATCTTTGTCATGTGAATTCTTCAATCTTGGTCTCCTAAGATCCATCCCTTGCCTTGGTGAATCCTGAGCATTAAATCCATGCTTTTAGCACCCTTTTTAATCCACGCTCTTAAATTCATCTCCCAACACAAACATGAGTAAAATAGAACATTAAGTATTATCATATTCATAAAACCAAGATATAAATGGAGGATAATATGTAATATTTGATCCTCAACAAAAACCACATAGAGTCTCTTGTGGGAATCAGTCCTTATATAGGATTATAAAAGTTAGAGGTGGACCTGATTTAAAACTTCCAATAGTGAAATCCGAAGCACTCATGGGTTGAGTGTGTCTACCAGGAGTGGAGTAGGGAAATTGAACCACCATACATGATTGTGTTTGGGATTGCTATTTAAATACTTATTTAATTATACTTATGTGATGAATGTTTGATTATATGTATGCATGATTAAATAAATGTTAGGATTTGATAGCTAGCACATTCTACACACATGTACATTATCATGTTATAGACTAGTTGCTTAATTGCCACATCCTTTGTATTCAATGTGATTGGACCCTTTAATGGCTTAAAAGCCTTAGATTTTATTGTCTTACTTAGTTTAATTTATATATTAGTTTAAGTAACCAATTGGATTTCAAAGCATAATTTTTTATTGGTTTTAATCACCCCCTTCTAGGACATAGTTATCATTCCTTAGCTCCATCAAGCTTCCGCACGTAGTTGTGGTATCCCATTACATACAATTTCAAGAGAAGACATTGTTAGCTACATGATCTTTGTTTCTTCTCACAGTGGAAAGTCTGGCTAAGGGGCATGACTCGTGGTCTCTTCAGAGTCAGAGGTATCGAAATCCTTTGATGAAGTTGGAGCCTCATCGATAGTAGCAATAACACTAATTACCTTGGGCTGTAAAAATTATTTTTTTGCGGTCAAGATCTCTTTGGTCACTGTAAAGATAGAGAAATATTAGAAAAGTAAAAATATGCAAGTAATGCAAGAGGAGGGGGAGGTCAAATATCCACCTAAGTTAGACTGAATAGCAATGGCTGAATATTGGTCGATCATGGATTGAATTTTAGAAGGATCATTGATAGGTATTACTAAAGCACATATCGAAGAAGGAAAAAATGTGGAGGATTAGGCCGATAAGGTGTTAAAAAGTGGTCGAATGGAAGGTGGGGATCATTTAACCTTTTCATTTCTTTTCACCAATTGTTAAAAGCTTTATTGAAGTGAGCTTCTTCACGCCTCTTATACCCTTCCTTCATTTTTCATGAATAATCTAAGGGAGAAAGACTCAATCGGAATTTGGTTTTATAATATGTTTTAAAAGTAAAAATAACATCAGCCGTATGGAGAATACCTGTGGGCTTTCTTGAGGTTCGATCACTATGTGTCACAGGGATAGCTCTTATTGGCACAGTTGGGATAGCAGGAAACATGGGTGCAGGAGGAAGAGGATCTGGATCGACTATCTCGACTATTGTTGGAGCAGTCAAAATGGTCAAAGATGTTCTTTGAGATTGTGTCTTTCTTCGACTTGACTACACGGTCGATTTTGGTGTTGATAGCTTTTTCTTATCTTCGATCGCTTTCTTTTTCTTCTCAACCATAGGCTTATTAGGCTTATCGATTGAAGGGAAAAGTCGAGCAATAATGAGATCAGCCAATCTAGTAAATAATCTCATGTAATACTGTTTCCACCTATTGCAAAAAGTAAGCATTTGGAAAGACAAGTAGGGAAGAGATAAGCATTGAATGCAGCATGTGCGTTCTCAAAACGATCATGAAGAAATTGGTAGGTGTTAGCCGAATTCACAATCAAATGTTGATTCGACGGTTGTTTGTAAGTTCTATGAATGAAAGGGCTCAAAATGCATTGAGCTAATCCGAATTGGTGAACAAAAATATTATAATAATACTACTTGACCCTGACTTTGGCATTCATACCCATCTCCACAATGCCACCATAAAGGAGATCTTTGTAAATGAGATATCTTCCCTAAGCCTTGTCCCTGACTTTGGTCATCCTGACATCGTTGGTGTCATAGTCTTTTGTGAACCAGGTAGGACCAAACTCTTTATTGTTGAAAGGACAAAAGGAACAGTTGGGTTTTTTTGGGTTAAGAGAGAAGAAAATTTCATATATTCGGCGAAAGAGCTGGTGATTCTAGGAAAAAAGAGATTCCTATAGCCGGAAGAAGTGAAAGAATTTGGAGGAGAAATAAAAGTTATAAAGGAAGATTGAAAATACTCAAACAACCAAATTTGGACAAGTTAGAGAGGTCCTCCGCTATGAAGAAAACCTTTGGTTGTTGATTCGAACTTGTTACGATAAAGGTGACCGAGCAGGAATGGAGCAAGGGCTAATTCTCGACCTTATGCGTACCTTGAACAGATGAACATATTCTTTCGTAATCTGCATAACACTCATGCAAAGTAGATAATGATAGATCCACATTAACAAAAACGTCATATGTTTTGTATCATCAACGATGCTATACTTTTTGCGATGAACCGACGTGAAGTTGGTATAAGCCTTGCCACTCTTGTCTGGGATGGAGAAGTAGTGTTATTTGCCCTAAGCAAAGTTGGGATAGATTGGTTCACCAAATGGAAGAAGGTGGGTGAAGGCACACATGTCTATATAATCGTAAGACGCATGGGACCACATTCAAAGTGAAAAGTATTGGTTGATTGACTCCAAAAAGCTGAAGCCAAATCAAGATGAGAGGTATCTATTGCATATTCATGTAATGAAAGTTGGATACATTCGTAAATACTGATATCTTTTCATGTATTATCGTGTTGTTGGGATACATGAGCAAGCCATTCTAGCCATCCTTTTAAAACCCTTGGCTAGGATCTTGAAGCACAAGGTGTTTGTAGGGTCTAGTAAGGAGTTGGATTGAATAAGGAGTTATTCACCCGTACAACATGGAAAGTTTTAATCAAGTAATCATAATCGATCAAGGAAAATCTCATAATGAAATGTTGGACCAAGCGTGAAAAATGATAAATTCACATCAATGGGGGGAAAGAAAATAATGTGTCATCACAGATCTCTTACGACAAAGCCTTTAATTCTCTTATGACATCTTCCTAATGAAAAGTTGCAGGACCGGATGAAGAAGCAACCGTGACGATGGTAATCTTGATCGAACAAATGGCTTAGGAAGAAGAAGAGAGAGTTGTGAAATAACAAAATCATATTTGAAATGATATACGTATTGGGTAGGAACGTGTGCATTAATGAAAGGATTATCATAACTCATCGTACAATACGAGAGTGCTACATGTCATGTTGGTAACTGGGCGATAAGAGACAAAATTTTCATTTGATTTTCATCTCGGTCGAACAGAATCAATAGAGAGTTGACATGTGTAAAGATAGCCGATAACATTTATTATGTTGGGTACTAGAGCAATGCCACTTTACCTTTTGCCCTAAGCAAATCAACATGGGGGGCAATGTTGTACCCTATTTTTGATCAATCCTAAAATAGTCAATCAAGGAATGACACATACCATTGTATGAGAAAGAAATGGCGTGCAAAAGATTTGTGAAAATATTTAGAGCATTTTCTACGGAAGCACAACTGGTGCTGAGTTGGATAGTACATGCCATCTGATGACAAGGCACAACTAAGAAGTTTAAGAGACAGAAAGTGGTCGAGAGAATATGAACGATTAGAAGACTACAAAGGGACGAAAGGATTTAGAAAATTGATGATTCAGCTACTGTTTCAGTTGAAGTAAAGAAGAGAAACAGATATAGAGTATCTATGCAACGTAAAATTCTATATATAACAGAGGAAATCAATGGAGTAAGGATTCTCATACTAACCATTCAAATAATCAATTTAACTTTTAATTATCTTGCAATTTAACTTTCCTTATCATAGCTTAGCTCTTTCATAGGAGTAGTCGTAGTCAATTAGTTGTAATCTCGGTTTACACTCACACACTTGGATTTTTATTTCAATACAAGCAATTCTTCATCAAAAAAAGACTCCTTCCAATTGTGCCTCTACCGACTGTAAGTATTTCCTTTTCGTTTGATGACAGCTAAGTATCAGAAAAGTCATTTCATACGGAAGGCAAGTGGAACCCATTTTTGGAAGAAGAATCCCACTTTCTGAATATCACTTAATCACTATATAAAATAGTCTGCGAGTGGCTGAATAGATGACTGATCTCCGCAGATGTCACGCCCCAAAAATCGACACCCTAGTAAAGAGACCCCTGTCCCGAGTTCCGGGTGTGAACCAAATGAAAATGCACGTATGACCTAGTTCAAATTCAAATTCATTTCACACGTGAGCAATCAGAGTAGCACAATTCAAATTAGCAAATCCAAAGCAAGGTAGAGATAATAAAAATTAATAAATATAGGGTTAACAGTTAAAGTACAATTAAAAAGTGGTGTCCTCCCAAATGTGGATTATACAAGCCATAATATACATACATAAGATGATTAAAGTGTAAAGTTTTCAGTTTTCGCCAAATCTTTCAAAACATAACGGCGATGGCATAAGCCGATTTAAGCCTACCCGTATGGGGTTTCACTAGTACCTGCATCAATAATATTGCATAGTTGGTATTTTAAAACACCTTCCCATATGAGAATAAGTAGCAAACTTAGTGGTTCCATTAGTTCTAAGTTACACATGTTATCGATTCAATCAACGCAGTTAATGATAAACAATAAATCAAGCATTTCGTAAATACTCTTGTTAAATGTACAAATGAGACTATGGAATGATGCATGCGTCTTACAATCTAACACTTCCTCACAAGCGACTCCAATGCCTATCTTGCAAATGCCAACACTCCCTCACAAGCGACTCTAATGCCAAATCGTAAAATCCAATCTAATGCAATGCAGTGAATGCGTATGTTCGCCAAGTAATTATTAAGTTCCATTCATCCAGCATAGCTTGTCGTAGTATGTAGCTTGTCGCGGTATGTAGCTTGTCCCTCACAACGAAGTTAAGATACCGACGTTATATCATGAGTCCTTATCCGGATCACGTAGCTTGTCGCGGTATGTAGCGGCTCCTCATCAGTGTCCCTTTATCCAAATTTAGGTATCACCCGTTTATCTCACAAATCAACGATTCTAAAGATATGGCATGATACCCAAAGGTATGAGGATCAAATCGGTATGGGTCATCACCCAAACACCGAGTATCATCACTCAGTTTTGAGGTGTGAGCTTATCACATAAAATAAAATCACCACAAAAGAGAATGGCTCGTCACCCAATTCCATTTATGTCTGGGTCGTTCGAATGGTACTCTAGTATGGAACCATCGGCCGGGTAATTTGATAGGGGTCATTCAAATAATGATCTATCACCTCCATTAGTGCTCATTGGTCACTATGGGAAGGCTCGTCACTCCATTGTAAGCCGACAGCTCGGACACGGTGTCCCATACTATCATGCCCAACTCATGAGTCTTAGTAGATCGTTTTGCACTAACGGTTACGAATAGACTCATCCATTGGGAACGGTGTATTCTAAATTCTATTTGGTCGTATCATACATTGTGAACATACATGATCAGTTGGCTAGTGGATTAATTTGATTAATCTAGGAGAACCTCAATGCAATTGGCATTGGGTGCAAGCATTCCATGTAGTCCCACTACTGTCAGTCATCCGTGTTCAACCCGGGTCAATCGAACAAGGTTAGGGTGGCCAACCTAACTCGGGTCACCCCTTGGTTCGGGCGGTTTACCGACTAACCTAACATTATAAGCAATTTTAAATATCACTAAGGGCTAACAATTTGTTAGGCAATTATGATAAGATTTCACGTGATCAAGCATTTCATCGAACATGTAAGCATCAATAACACAACACAATTGTATATGTATTTCATCGAACATGTTAGCATTAATAATATAACACAATCATATATGCATTTCATCGAATATGTAAGTATCAATAGAATAACACGTTCAATCACTCAAGCATTTTATTAAATATGTGAATATTCATAAGCAAACAATAACACATGTTGTGATCGAATCAAAATGTGAACATGTTTTTATACACCAAGCTATACACAAATAACAAATCATTAACTGAGACCCTTAAGGGTTGATAAATGGCAACATAGGAATATTGGTTGTCACCTTTAAGAAGGAATCTCTGATTTTGTGCTCCTATGGTTATGAATTTATGGAAAAACGATTCCTACACCAATTTTAAAGTAACTAGGTGAGACTCATGCAATTCAATTTAGAAGAACTTAGGTTTAGAAGTAGGGTTCGTTTCTTACCTCTCGATTGTGAGTGGGATGGATTCGGTGGAGGAAAATGGTCAAGGCTAGGGCTTGATCAAAGGGAATCCATCAATAACACTCCAAGATTTTCCTCCTCGCTTTCTTTCTTTCTTTCTTTCTTTCTCTCTCTCCAAGACAAAAATTCGTATGGAAAGAGGGGGTGCCCAAATGAAAGCTTTATATAGTGTCAGAAGTTGTGTAAATGGTCCTAAGGGCTATGTTTTCATTATACTAGCCCTATTGGAGTGTGTTTATAACCTTTGGGCCCACTACGGGGTGTAAGGGTTGATATACACTGTAACATAGCCCTAATAATGATCTACGTATGGATACGATCAGCCTACCATTTGAATGCGTTGATCAACGAGTATGATCAGAAGTTTGTTCGACGGTCATCAATGATCGATCGGAGCTGCTGCTATACGAATATGTGTAAGTTATTAACTTAGATTATTTCCTTAAATTTGGTCATTATCTAACGGTCCGAAAGCCACAACTTAATCAAAGACCGAACACAAATAAGTTACTTAAATTCTTTAGTTAATTTCAAGAATATTTACACAACTCATGCACTAACTTTGCAAATCCAAGTTGAGCGATTCGAGGCACGATCTCGGGTCAATGTCCCACGATGGATTTCAAGCCTACTAAGACAAATGTCTTTCTATAGTCTCAAGTTTAGTAGCCCACTAACGAGCGGTCTAAAGTTTGTTTGGATAATCAGAGCATTTTTAGAATGAATTGGGCAACGAGATTTCTTATGCACAATGATAAGGGTTTGTATTAGCTAAGTTCCTAGTATGACCTATTTGCAACTAGCAAAAATAGCAATTTGATTATAATCTGAGCAAAGCTCTACTCTCAAGATGCAGAACATCACTTTTATAGTATGGATGATGATGCTCAGATTTCATCTATATTAAAGAGTTAAGCATGAGTGAGATTATACTAAAACAGCATATCACACTCCGGATGTAATTAAATTAAGCAAGCGAAAGTCTGAAACATATATATTTAAGCATGTACGTGTTTCATAACCTCCAGAGTATGAGTATGTAACCGGGCTCAATATATACATGTACAGTTTCAAAATAAATACAATGCAAAAAGGTAGATGTGTCCAACTAAGCAAAGTATCCTTGTAGTCCCTGCGCAACGGCATGAGGTCTACGTAGACCTGCTTGAGAGCTAAAAGTAGGAGAACTCCTTCTCCTCATCCATAAAGTCCTACTCCGTCACATAATTTTCATCAGCACCTACATCTAAACCAGAGTCTATTTGGTGTTTTAAAACACTGTCCCATAATGGGAATGAGTGGCCAACTCAGTGGTACTATAAGGTGAAAGTTAACATGTTATCAAGTCAATCAAGTAGTAATGATAAGGCAATCATAACAATCACTTCCTAACTACTCTTGTTAATGCAGGAATGAAGTGCAAGTAATGATGTATGCCCTTGCATCAAAGCTCCCTCACAAGTGACTCCGACAACCTATTTCGCATATGACATCACTTCCTCCAGTGTAACTTCATTGCCTTTAAAGCACATCCTAATTAATGCAATGCGATACATGGTCGTGTTAGCCGAGTACTTAATTAAGCTTATTATACAACAAATTTGGGAAGCTAGGGTACCTCCCTTTATATCATTGACCTGAACGGAAGGAGCCATCTAGGTTTGTCACTCCTAGTTAAACACATACGATAGGTAAGTTGTATGGCATCACTCCTAATGAAAAGAAGTCGATAGGCAATTTCAAGAGTTTATACTCGTGGTCACTATGGGAGGCTCATCACCTTAGCGTAGGTTGATAGCTCGAACACGGTGTCCCATACCACTATGCCCGGCTCACAAGTCTTGGTTGCTCACTGGTCACTACGAGGAGGCTCGTCACCCCAGCATAGGCCAACAACTCTAACACGGTGTCCCATACCACCATGCCCGGCTCATGAGTCTTAGCGGATCATGGTACCATGGTTAAAGTGGGCCTTTGCATTGATGAGGGGTACCTTAGATTCAAGAAGTAGTGTCCATATATGGTAAACACACAATAGGCCAATCGATTTGTTAGGCAAGTTCGACTGGTATGGGCACACGCTGACTTAATTGACATGGAATGCATAAGCACTCCTCGTGGCCTAATCACTGTCGACAATCGTCGTGCAACCCAGATTCATCGAGTATACCTAATGTGGTAAGACTAATTTGGCCACCCGAACAGGGACTATTACCGATTGCCTGGGCTACGTTGTAGCCCCAATCTTACTCAGATGCAGCAAATAAACGCATGTGATATTCATTTCAACATTTAACAAACAATCTAAGTAAATTCCTCATTTGAGCATTTCATCAAACACATTGATCATGTTACCAAACACTTACATTTTATCCGTAAATTGCGTAGAGGCAAATATGATTACATGAAAGAGACTATACATACGAATAAGGTGATTAAGAATCCTATCTTAATACTTTTAATAAATACAAATCATCAAAAATTTCTCGTTCAGACAATTCATCAAACACTTAGACTATTATTCATTAAATACATAGACTAGGTTAGTTACAACATATATTTTAGCAATTCCTTATACAGAGAGGTCAACATACATATGACAATGATGAATCCTAGCTCAGTAGTCATGGCAAACACAAATCATGATTAATGTTCATTCAAACATTTTAACAAACACATGGGATGCATCTTTTGTTCAACACAGTTCATACATATATATTATACCAAAGATGGCGTATCTAAGACAATACGGTAGCAATCAAGTCAGGCATAAATCATTAAGTGACATTGAAAGCATTGACAACCATAACTTAAGCGTTTATAGTCCGCACCTTTCGTCGGGATGCTCGACTCGGACTCGGTTCAAATTCTACGTTTCTGAAAACGGAATGTCGGGCACCTAAATGACCAAATAGGTTAGCTAGTTTGCCGAACAATCATCTTAGATCTCTACAACGAGATTAAGGTTAGGTTTTCTTACCCAAAATCGCAACCGGAAGAGGTTGTGTAGCGTAACGGGACGGAGATTTGGTGCGTAGGATCGTGGGAGAGAATTCCTGCAGTAATCTCCCAAAAATCCTTCTTCTCTCTTTCCTCTTTTCTCTCCTCTCTCCCTTAGGGTTTGGTGAAATTCGTATATGAGAGAGATGGGGTGAAATAAGGGCTATTTATAAGCTCAGAAATGTTGTCAATGGCCCTAGGGCCACTGTATACATAGTTTATACCCTTTAGGTGACTATCTTTGATAAACAGGGCTCATAGGGAGGCCCACTACCTACCTATGTCATAGGGTACGTTCCCTGACAATGGATCTATATTAGGACACGTTTTCGGCATAATCGGATGAGCTGATCGATCGTAGAGAGTCTGCATCAAATCAACGGTCATACTTACTCAATCGGGGCCACTGTTATACGGATATGTAAAGGGAAATTTCCTTTTCCCATGGGTGAAGTTTGGTCAGAAATTGACGGTTTGAACTCCTCAATTTCACGTGTGAGCGAACGACCCAATTCACTTAAGTTTCATTTCATTTTCTGAAGATATTCGCGTTTCTCACACACTTCACTCAGCGTTCAAATTGGACGTTTTTGGACACTATCTCGGCTTAATTCCCTCGATGGTTGTCAAGCCTAGCAGAACTGTCACGCCCCAAACTCAAAAAACGGGCTCACAAAATTTCTGATCACCGAATCTGGTGCCGACAGCCTCTGTAGTACCCCATTCTCGGCTCCCAGCACCCATACGCCAGATTCCGATCCTGGGATCTTAAAGGAAGGATTTTCAGTATGATTTTTTTTTGTAATGGAGTATAACCAAGTCACAAAACAACATCACCACATATCTACTATATCAAAAACTTTTAAATACAATGCAGAAAGGGAAATACAAGGTGATCAAAAACTCCAAAATAGTTAGATGCGCACTCCTGCCTCAGCGCTGCTGCTGTCCAACACTACCTGTACACAACGGTCGTGCATAAGCTTACAAAAGCTTAGAGGGTGGTGTACGTGTGTGCGTAAGGCAAGTACTAAGTATACAATATCAGAGTAATGCGAAAATATACGGTAAGTCCATGAACACAACCAGCCGTACCAAGGCTATGTGATACAAGGCATGAATGCTATCGGCCATACCAAGGCCATGCGATGTGAGGCCTATGTAGCCAAATATCATATGCGAGATGCAATACAAGCATGTCAGTACTCATCAAGTACACATATTAGTACGGTTCCTCTTTGAATATCACCGGGGTCTAATACACCTCACACCGACTGCCTCCTCCCTAACTACATAGTCAAGCAAGTGGAAGAGACTACACTATCCGCCTGACCACTAGTCTGTCAATACCTATACGGCTCGTCGATAGCGGACTCATTTACGAGCTGGTCAAACTCAGCCTAGCTTATAGTCCCCCACTAGGGCGGATAAGGCCACACTCCCTTCCAACCAACTATGACACAGTGGGAGACGCAGCCTACTGGTATTCGGCACTCGGGCGCTCGTGTATCCACTCAGACTAGACGTTGGAGCATCTCCTGGTACCAAAAAGGTTCTGGGATTTTCACCCAAGGACATCCTAAGTGCCCACAATGCAAGAGCCAATATTTTCGGTATCTAATACGACCATCTACGATGTGCCTGTGGAGGCCACGGCCCCGATGTCACTAGGGCGTACAGTGAATCACGACACACAATGCGAAATGCATGAGTCACACCGTCAGTCATGCAGCAATCTCACGCGTACCACGTGCTCATGTGGGGCACTCTGTCTCATAAGGAGTCCCGTAAATGTCTCAGCCCAACGACTTATGCTATAATCAAACATTCCTCATATCAAGCATACATATGATGCGTATGCGCATGAATCATGGAAGTGTACTAAGCATGTTATAAAGTAATGAACTATCCTTACACCGAAGATGGGCCTAGACGGCCTACACATAACCAGTATAGACCTATCAATGGGTCCTATGGAGATTTATAATGCGGACATTAAACCAACATTATTCTTACAATGTGGACGTCAAATTAACATTGCTCCTAAGGGATGGCCCGTTGTAAACATCATTACATAAACCATATTGGGATCACACATTACAATGGACCTTAGGTACATCCCATTGAGCCTTAAATACATCAAATGGGCCGTATCACATAGGCCTTACATTCATCAAATGGGCCGCATTAATGGGCCTCACCAACGGGCCTTATGTACATTGCAATGGGCCATAACCCATGGGCCTTAGAATACATCAAAATGGGCCTAATCACATGGGCCTTATATATCTCAAATGGACCACACCAATTGGGTCCCATGCATACCAAATGAACCACACCCAAATATAAGTGGAGATAGTGATTTTTCCACCATTAAAGTTCCCAAAGCCCACCCTAACATTTATTTTCTATCCAATCTGGTCATAAGGTCACACAGACCTGGATTAAGAGGAAAACACATTCCCTAATAATCCAAACTTTTGTGATAACAAAGGATTTCAATGGCAGGGACTCAATCCCCACTACTATTTGCTATGTGGTCCACTTGATCCTTGATCTGCCTCGTTCTTTAACTCATACAATAAAATGATTTTTCAAAATGGATAGACGGTTTAGATGCAACATATGCATCATGGTGGGTCCCACTGTCCAAACGGTGGACAATGGTGAGGTCACAGGGGTTCCACCGTCCACTGTGGACGGCATGCATGAACACATGCATCATAGTAGGCTCCACCGTCTACTTGGACAATGGGAATACAACACATATATCGCTGTGGGTCCCACGTGGGGCCCACTATAATGTTTATCTGCAATCCAACCTGTTTATAAGGTCACACGTACCTGGATGAATGGGAAAAACAAATTTCATATTGATTCAAAACTTCTGTGGTGACCAAAAGGGTTCCAATGTCAGACGTTAAATCTCCACTATTTCTTGTGATGTGGGCCATGTGAGCATCAGATGGGTCTGAGCTTTGGAGGGGGCCCACTTCAGGAAGTGGCCCACCCTTTGAACGGTTTAGATGACAAACATACATCATGGTGGGGCCCACGACTGGAGTCGTGGGTCCCTGCCACCCACCTACGGGGGGCGCTTCACCTATTGATTTTTTTTTTTTTTGAAAAGAGCTTTTCTACGGTTTTTCATGTATGGGGCCCGCATCAACAGGATCCGCCCCACCCAATGGATTCTACAGACCATAACCCATCCATCAAGCCCAATATTGGGCATCATTCAACGTGAAGAAAAATTAAGATGAATTTAAACGGTGAAAATCACTATTTTCAACGCTATGGCCCACTCGATACTCGGATCAACCTCGTTTTTCGGCTCAACGCCTAAAATGAAGTGGGGAAAGGAATGGACGGCGTGGATTAAGTCCATACATCAAGGTGGGGACTATATAAGTGGCCACCCCAAACGTCTTACACCAAGCTCATATTTGTGATTTCCGTTCAACTTCCAGCGTCCCTGGACGCTGGATAGTCTGGACATAATACATACGTAGAGGTGGGCCCCACCTATGGATGTGGGTCACCAAAGAAGGGGTTGGAAGGCATGGAAAATACATACATTAAAGTGGGGTCCCTCCAAGTGGGCCACACGGCCACATCATCGCATACAATCGAAAGAAAAAAAAAAGAGAGAGAGAGGGAGAGAGAGAGAGAGATCGAGGGACATGTGTGATGGAGGGCTCCGCCACTATGAGCCCTCCCTTGCATTCAATCATACATCAAGTGGGTCCCAAATACAGTGGGCCTACCAAATCCAAAATCAACGGTGGAGATCCCTTTTCCACCAAAATGGAAGGTCTAGATAACCCCTTCTTATGGAAGGAAATTAAACATCAAGATGGGGTCCATGGAGAATGACCCCATCATGGAATGATCACGAGAATCAAGGTGGGTCATCGGCCACATCTAGGGTCCCAAGTGAGATCCATACCATCAATCGGTAGGCCTCACTTGGCCCTTCATTAAAACATGAAAATCTAGCCTAATAAGCACCCACCGTTCAATCTTCTCGGTCCGTTGGAAAGCCAATCTCTTTGTGTCTCACTTTGATGGTGGAAGATGAGGTTTGAATGGTTAGGATGATGGATTTGGGATGAGAAAGTTGGCCATACACAAACTCACTTTTCTCTCTTAGGAAAGCTTGGACGTGGGTTTTTTTTTTGTTGCTTGGAATTGTGTTAGGAAATGAGAGAGAGAGAGAGAGGGTTGTAAGAAAAGTGAGGGATGGGTGTGATGGGTGAAAGGGTGAGTGATGTGTGATGTACTTGCATGTATGGTTGTGTAAGAGAGAGGGTGAGAAAGAGTTGACTTGGTGGTTGCTTGGGGATGGGGTGAAAGGTGATGTGTACTTGACATGAAATGATTGATTGATTGATTAATGAGACATGTTGTAGAGATTCTCTTTGGATTGTAAACGCGAGGTGTTTTCCTTGAAAGAAAAGCCGGTTGGTATCTTCTGGTCAGGGTATCGGATCGGTGCGTAAGACACGACGTTGGAACCGCAACGACGTTGCGATCGCAATGGTACAAGTCTCGGATTAAACCCACTTAAATCTATAGGGTACGACTTAGGGTCGCGCACAAACGTTGATTATACGTCGCAGATTGCCGAACTTCAACGGGAAGGATCACGGGACGGACATCTTCCTATAATGACGGATAGTACGGACTAGGATACGGGTCTTACAAGGATGGACATCTTCCTATAATTTTATGGTCATCGAACCCTCGACACGCGGTATAGGTCCGATACGGGGTTTCAATGTACTCCCGAGAGCAACAGGCTCTTGGAATTTCTCTTAGGTCTTTATATAGTATTGAGCCAGTGGTACTCAAGGTTTTGGGCCTTCCCATTAATGAACATGGTGGCCAAAAATTAATCCACCGGTTATTCAGTTTAGTACTTAACTAAATTTTACCCAAATTATACAACAGGATGCGGTTCTCGAGTTGTTCTGCCTGAGGTGGTACTCGGGTCTTTGTACGATTTTTTTGAGACGTTACAATCTACCCCCTCTTAAAGAAAAATTTCATCCCCGAAATTAGTACCTTTTCGTACTCCTCGAGGTTCTGTGGGTAGTTCTTACAGACTTCGGCTTCCGTTTCCCATGTAGCCTCCTCCTCGGTGTGGTGTATCCATAACACTTTCACGAGTGAGATGACCTTGTTGCGCAGTTATTAGGGTTTGAATTAGCTAAGTTCATAGTGTGCCTTATTCTCAACCTGTGAAAATGAAGATTCGATTATAATCACTCAAAACCGTTGATTCTTAGGCTAAAAGGATACTGACTCAGTTTGATTTATTAATTAAGATCCGACCCTTAGTTGTCACAACTTTTGGCATGTGTTTATTTAGTAACGGTCATCTCAATTAGTTAGTGACAAGTCCACTAAAATTGGACCTACGTGAACAAATCCCGAGGCTAAGCTCGATGTTTAAGTGATCGGGCGGATTTGTTGGTCTTATATGGTCAATCAATCCTATTTGTACGGTTCTTTATTGGTACTAGCCGCATATAAGCTCATCTCGAGTGTCAAGGGTTAATAAGTGATGATGTGGCTAGTTATAAAAAAGAAAATTTAAGAATTTTTGGAAATTTCAAAATAGCGAAAATTCGGGGTGTTACATAATCACCAAAAACCATTGATTCTTAAGCTAAAAGGATAATTGGGTTAGTTTGGTTTGTTAATTAAGATCCGACCCCTAGTTGTCTTAGCTTTGGGTAGATCTTTATTTATTTGTGGTTGTCTTGATTAATCAGTGGTAGGTCGAATAGATTTGGGTCATGTGAATAAATCACGAGGATAAACTCGATGTTTAAGTGATCGGGCGGATTTGTTGGCTTCATACGGTTGATTAATCAGATTTGTGCGGTTCTTTATTGATACTACCCACGCATAGACTCACCTCAAGCATTAAGGACTAGTTAGTGACAATGTAGACTAAATATATATTTTAAAAAAAAATAATCAAAAAATCAAAAAAATTTCAGAAATCTAAAATAGCGAAAATCCAAAAAGTTACGACATATCTCAGTCATATACACTCACAATCTATCTCCTTATATGTGCGCTTGAAGTCAAGTTTTTCACACAGTTGATTTTGACATGCCCACATGTGCCACTTGATAAAAACATCCAAACCGAAAAAGTGCTGATCAATAATGAAATAAGTTGCCAAGTGCTCTAATGTGAAGACTCCATCATATCTTAAGACGATTAACAATAAATGTGGACCTTGCTCCTCTATATTTTGATTTCTATTTTCTTCCACCTAGCATCTTCAGAACCCACCTCGAAAACCGAATTACAAACCAGATCCGATACCATGTTAAATTAACTACATTGTAAAGAACTTGTACATTCCATTAAAAATAACCATAATATTTTTTGCGAAAGGATTTTTGAATCTGATGAAAAATGATGACGAGGAAAGAAGTTGGCAAATCTGGTGCTCTGATGTGATGACTCGCAACCATATCTCAACAAGAATGGCAATAGATGTCGGGCCTGCTCATCTCTTCACAGTCGAAGATGAATAATGATCAAAGTCGACAATAAAAATCAGATACGTCACATTAAAAAGAAGTCATCGGGCCTGATTGCTGTAAAAAATGAAAACGGTATGAGCATTAATTGATCGCAAGATTGGTGGGATAGAGGAGATGAATAGGCATCGATGGAGTTGATAAAATAAAAATAAAAAGTAAGGGTTAAAATTAGATGATTAATGTAGCTCTGATACCATGTTAGACTTAAAAGATTATAGTGTTAAAGGCAAGCAAAAAAAATCAAAATCAATCTTATTAACCATACAGAGCTAATTATACAGTTGTGCGAGATGGATGTAGAAGCTCTGCCGCACGCATGTATGGGATCTTAGAAATTCAAGTATGGCCCACTGCTAGCTTTACATGGTGTAAAATTCACGCCGGTCTACTCTTTAGATAGATCCACACAGAGTGATCCTGCCTCATGAATGGAACATATCCTGCCAGTGTGTCACTTGTATAGAACATCCTAGTTATTAAAAGTTAGGCTGATTACTAAGATCACATGGGAAAAAAATAAGATGGTCCACTCATGGGATAGGCTAAACGGTCAAAATTAATGGACAACCTATTGTCTGATTCAATGTACAGTTGTGGCAGATTAATGAGTTGATTGATCCAATTTTTTACCCAAGTGATCTATATGGTGCGACCCACCCTTTGTAAGGCTCGGATATTACACACAAGTGCAGTGTTGGCCTGAAAGAAGGTTTTGTATCTAAACCTTGGGTCTCATTATGAAGAGTAAAGTACGACCCAAGTCTCATGAGCCTGGGGGATGGACCATCTTCATGTTGTTGATGTGTTAAATCTGTCAGTAACAAAGATCTGTTGATGTCATCGAGAGACAACTCAATGCTATTGAGCGAATGTTCATACTATCAATAGATGCTCGATCCCATCAAGAAAATCTATGTTGGTTGATGGATTGATTTAGAGGTGCTACTCAATAGCATCAAAAGAGATGTCGATGTCATGACATGTCTTCGAGTGATGTCAATCTCATCAAAGGTCCCATCAAAGTTGTCAGCAGAATTGCGTAAGTGCATAATTTATTTCATATTCTAGTCATGATATTATATATTGGATGTAATCGAAATTAGGGGGTGATTAAAGTGTATTAGCACTTTTTAAAACATTCCTAAGAGTTCAAGAGCATAGATAGGGGTTTGAAGTAGATTCAAGACTGGTTAAGACTATCTATATCTTATAATTTTGTTTTCATAGTGCATTATTCATCACTTTATGCTATTAATTTTCCCTGCAGTGATTTTTTCTATATAAAAATTGGATTATTCCTATTTGGCTCTCTTTGTGAGATTGGGTGGACTTTGCTTAATTCTAGTCTCTGCTTTAACAGTTCCGACACTTTCATGGTTCAGATCCATTGAACCACTGTTCATGGGCAGTGACGTAGCAAAATATTACACTGTTCACAAGATCTAGCCATTCAAAGAGTGGCCCTTCTTTTTAATGGCCGTTTTTGTCCAAGACACCAATCAAGTGGTTAAGATCATTCGGAATTTGGTTTTTTTTTTTTTAATTATTTCTCTTACAACATACTGGAGCCATCCATTTCGCTAATTATCGATCAGATGGTTAGAATAGTCCCATAACTTGGGACGTAGGAAGAGTGGGTTGAAGCAAATGAAACAGCCAGTTCGAGAATGAGAAATTTGCGAGAATACGACCCATTTATGGCCCATTTAGGAGGCTAAGCCCACCTCATTTTCCCTTGCGAGAATACGCTCCAGCTGTACGGACGCCTTTCCAAAGGTCGAAAATGCCCCTGCTTTTTCCTCCAAGCGGATCGGCTGGTGCTCGTAGACCAGCGTTGACGCTCCTCGAACTCCTACGAACGGTTCAAAAGAGATCAACGTTACATGGGCCCCACAGTTATGTATTTATTATATCCACAACGTTCATCCATATTTTGAGATCATTTCAAGCAATATGCCAAAAAAAAAAAAAATCATATTCCAGAGAGCAACTGGACCACACCAGAAAGAGCAGCAGAAAATTGATTTTCACCGTTGAAACTTTTGTAGGGCCTACCATAACATTTATATTACATCCAATCTATTCATAAGGTCACAAATACCCGGTTGAAGAGGAAAATTTTTTTTAATAATGATCCAAAACTTCTGTAACCACTAAAAGGGTTTAAATGGTAGACGTTCAATTCCCCACTGCCATTTAAAGTGTGGTCCACTTGATAGTTAGATCTGTCTTATTTTCCATCTCAAGCATTAATATGATCTCGTTAAATAGATGGACAGTTTGAATATAACATAAACCTCATGATGGGATCCAAAAAAAACAAAAATTCGACATTGAAAAAAAAAATCTGAATTTTATTTTATTTGATACAGATTTTTAGCTACGGATTATAACCGTAGCTAAATCAACCAAAATCCGTAGCCAAATAGGCCTGTCCAGGGTGGGCGCGCCAAGCTAGCGGCCCCCCGCGCCACTCGTTGACCTATCCAGCAGGGCCGCGCCCGTCTGGCGGGGCCACGCCCAGCTGGGAGCCCTATGGCTACGGATTATAGCCGTAACCATTGACCGTAGTGCGGTTTATTTATTTATTTATTATTATTTTTTTATTACATGGAAAACTTTATTCTACCAATAATTTTCTCTAACACATATTTATATAAATATGTATATATAAGCGTATAAATTTTTTTTTTTCCCTTTTTCATTTCTTTCTTTATTCATTTGACAAGAATATCTTCTAAACTAAAATTAGTTACTTGATGTACCCTATATGATTTTGGGGTAGGAGAAGCTACTTTAGCCAACCAACCTGGTTATTTTCCAAGATTCCATCAGGTCGATGGTCGAAAATCCATTTCATTCACTTAGTGGTCAATTTCATTCATGATCGTGAAGTAAAGAGGCATGACTGTGAAATGCGCCGGAAATGACCGTGAAGTGCATGGAAATGAGCGTGAAGTGAGGTGAATGGAACGTGAAATGCGCGGAAATGACCGTGAAATGAAGGGGCATGACCGTAAAATGTGCCGAGATGACCGTGAATCAACACGGAATCGGCGGGATGACCGTGATATGCATGGAAATGACCGTAAAGTGAAGCGATTGGACCGCGAAATGCACGGAAATGACCGTCAAGTAAAGGGACATGACTGTAAAATGCGTCGAAATGACCGTAAATCAACACAGAATAGGCGGGAATGACCATGATATACATGGAAATGACCGTGAAGTGAAGCGATTGGACCGCGAAATGCGCGGAAATGACCGTGAAGTGAAGGGGCATGACCGTGAAATGCATCGAAATGACCGTGAATTAACACGGAAGAGGCGGCAATGACCGTGATATGCATGGAAATGACCGTGAAGTGTAGTGATTGGACCATGAAATGCATGTAAATGACCGTGAAGTGAAGGGGCGTGATCGTGAAATGCATCGAAATGACCGTGAATCAACACGGAATAGGAGGGATCAGGATCGGGTTTAGGTTTGGATTTTTCAAGTTTAGGTTTACGTTTAGGTTAGGGAGTTGAGATTAGGATTAGGTGTACGTTTAGGTTTAGGGATTTGAGAATACGTTCATGTTTTAGGTTATAGGTTATAGCTTTAGGTTAAGGTTATAGGTTATAGGTTATAGGTTTAGGTTTAGGTTATAGGTTAAGGTTTAGGTTTAGGTTTAGGTTAAGGTTATAGGTTTAAGTTTGGGTTTAGGTTATAGGTTATAGATTTAAGTTTTATAGGTTTAGGGATTTAAGAATAGGTTTAGATTATAGGTTATAGGTTATAGGTTAAGGTTTAGGTTATAGGTTAAGGTTTAGGTTTAGGTTTAGGCTAAGGTTTAGGTTATAGATTGTAGGTTATAGATTTAGGTAATTGAGAATAAGTTAAGGTTTAGGTTTAGATTATAGGTTACGGGGTATAGGTTTAGGTTTGGGTTTAGGTTATAGGTTATACGTTTAAGTTATAGGTTAAAGGTTTAGGTTTAGGTTATAGGTTAAAGGTTTAGGTTTTGGGATTTGAGAATAGGTTTAGGTTAAGGTTAAAGGTTTAGGTTAATGTTATAGGTTTAGGTTTAGGTTTAGGTTATAGGTTTAGATTTGAAAATAGGTTTAGGTTAGGTTGTAGGTTAAGGTTTAGGGAATTGAGTTTAGGTGATATGTTTAGGTTATAGGTTATAGGTTTAGGTTAAGGTTTAGGTTGTAATTATAGGTTTTGGGATTTGAGAATAGATTTAGGTTATAAGTATAGGTTTAGGTTTAGGAATTTGGGTTCGAGTTCAGGTTCGGGTTTATATTCGGGTTTAGGTTATAGGTTATAGGTTTATGTTAAGGTTTAGGTTTAGGTTATAGGTTTTGGGATTTGAGAATAGGTTTAGGTTATAAGTATAGGTTTAGGTTAGGGTGTAGATTAAGGTTTAGGGAAATGACCGTGAAGTGAAGGGGCATGACCGTGAAATGCGTCGAAATGACCGTGAATCAACACGGAATAGGCGGGAATGACCGTGATATGCATGGAAATGATTGTGAAGTGAGGCGATTGGACCGCGAAATATGCGGAACTGACCGTGAAGTGAAGACGCGGGACTGCGAAATGCGTTGAAATCACCGTGAATCAAGACAGAATATGCGGGAATGATAGTGATATGCATGGAAATGGGGGTGAAGTGAATCGATTGGACCGCGAAATGCACGGAAGTCACCGTGAAGTGAAGACGTGGTGTCACGCCCCAAACC
Organism: Magnolia changhungtana; assembly: GCA_030180095.1. Classification (NCBI taxonomy): domain Eukaryota; kingdom Viridiplantae; phylum Streptophyta; class Magnoliopsida; order Magnoliales; family Magnoliaceae; genus Magnolia; species Magnolia changhungtana. Next base: position 9,382,674 of record JASAUF010000653.1, on the reverse strand, counting down.
CGGAAATCGGATTCACAGGAATTTCGATCACCGAATCCGGTACCGACAGCCTCCGTAGTACCCTATTCTCAGCTCCCAGCGCCCATACGCCAGATTCCGATCCTAGGATCCTACAAGGAGGATTTTCAGTATGAATTTTTTTGTAAGGGAGCATAATCACAAGCATAACCAAGTTACAAAACAACATCATCATCACATATCCACTAGAATAAATATTTAAGTACAATGCTGAAAGGGAAATACATATGTCAAAAATCAAAACTCCAGAAGACCGCTACACGCTCCAAGCTCAACGCTGCTATAACTTAATGCCACCTGCACGCATCTATCGTGCATAAGCTTATAGAAAGCTTAGAGGGTGGTAGAAGTGTGTGTAAGGTAAGTGCTAAGTATCAATAAAGCACATAAATCATACATCATCGGGATAAGTAGAAATACTAATAAGATCATGAATCATATGACATCAGAGTAAGCGGAAGTATACTGGTAAGTCCATAAATGCTATCAGCCGTACCAAGGCTATGCGATGCAAAACATAACAAGACAATAACGGATGATGAGGATGCAATGCAATATGCAAATCCTGACGAGCCATGAATACCATCAACCTCATCTGGGCCATATAAGTGCAAAAACATAGTAACCCAAAATGCTAAGTACTCAGATGCAATGTAATATGTGGTGCGAATGAAATGACTATGCTGGAATGTGAAGTCGGGATGATAGTATGAAGTATCACAGGCTATGGGGTCCATCACAAGGAACTTCTATCCAAACCAGTCCCATACTTAAATTTGGATAGTCAGACACAATGTGGTAAACTCCTGATCTCAGGTTAGTCGCGCGCCCAACCGAAATCCTGGCCATGAGATGGTACACGTAACAATTAGTTACACACCACCAGCCCGAGTGGATAGTGAATGAATGAATATGCAATTCCTGCTCAATAAGTCTACATATCAGTACGGTTGCTCTCTGGAGAAATCACCGGGGTCTATTACACTCTACGCCAGCTTGCCGCCCCTATCCGAGCACACAACTGAGTAAGTGAAAGAGACCTCACTATCCACCTGCCAATATCGGGCCCGGCTCGTTGATAGCGGACCTATTCCTCAAGCTGGTCAAACTCAACCTAGATATTACCCCCTCACTCAGGCGGATAAGGTCACACCCCGTCCCAACCGACCACGACACAGTGGGAGACGCGGCCTCCTGGTATTCGGCCCTCGTGCGCTCATATATCCACTCGGTCTCGACGTTGGAGTCATCTTCTGACCACGGAGGTTTAGGGATTTTCACCCAGGGACATCTATGGTGCCCGTATGCTATAACCAAATATTTTCGGTGTCCCGTCTGGCCATCCACGATATGCCTGTGGAGGCCACGGCCCTGATATCGCTAAGGCGTACAATGATCAAGTAACATGTATGCAAGATGCATGAATCACACCGTACAAACATGCAGCAATCTCACGCGTACCATGCGCTCATGTCGGGCACTCCGTCTCATATGGAGTCCCGTAAATGTCTCAGCCCAACGGCTCATGTTATAACCAAACATTCCTCATATCAAGCATACATATGATGCGTATGGATATGAATCATGGAGCTACACTAAGCATGTTATAAGGTGATGAACTATCCTTACAACGCAGATGGGCCTAGATAGCCTACACACAACAAGTATGGGCCTACCAATGGCCTAGGGAGAGTTGTAATGAGGACATTTAACCAACATTATGCTTACAATGTGGACGTCAAACCAACATTGCTCCCAAGGCATGGCCCGCCATAAAGGTCAACACATAAACCACGGTGGAATCACATTCAATGGGCCTTATGTATACCCTATTGGGCCTCAACCCGTGGGCCTCCAATACATCAAAATGGGCCTCACAACATAGGCCTCATGTATATCAAGGTGGGCCTTAACAACGGGCCACGAATACCTCGAATGGGCCTCAACAACGACCACAGATACACACCAACGTGGGCCTCAACAACGGCCATAAATACACATCAAGGTGGGCCTCAACAACAGCCACAAATACACATCCAGGTGGGCCTCAACAATGGCCATAAATACACATCCAGGTGGGTCTCAACAACGGCCACAAGTACACATCCAGGTGGACCTTAACAACGGCCATAAATACACATCAAGGTGGGCCTCAACAATGGCCACAAGTACACATCAAGGTGGGCCTCAACAACGGCCAAATGGTTGAACGACTTGGATGCAACACATGCATCATGGGTGGGCCCACTGTCCAGGTGTGGATGGTGTGGATAAAACACATCAATCATGGTGGTTTCCACCGTCCCACGCTGTGGACGGTGGTGAATAAAACACATGCCTCATGGAGGCTACAGAGCTTGGTGATGTCAATTCACCAGCCATATATGGCTAGTGTGAGATACACCAGCAAATCTACTTCAAGGTGGATCTCACATGGGGCCCACCATAATGTAAATTTCCCATCCAATCTGCTGCTATGGTCACGCAGACCTGGAGGCTGAGGAAAAACAAATTTCATAACTGAACCAAAACTCCTATGAATCCAAAAAAAGGGGTTCAATGGCAGCCCTTCAATCACCATTGTTTCTTATGACGTGGGCCACCTGAGCCATGTATACATTTGAAATTTGGAGGATGGCCCACTGCCCTAAGGGCCTTCAAAATGGACGGTGTGAGTGTACAAAACACACATCATGGTGGGGTCCACTAGTTGTCCAGCAAACCAACGAAATGGCTGGACGGCGTGATGAAACACATGCATTTTGGTGGGTTCCACCGTCCGTGGACGGTGTGGCATGTAACACATACATCCTTGGGTCCCAAGTGGGGCCCACCATAATGGCTTATTTTCCATCCAACCTGTTGATAAGGTCACAATGACCTGAATGAAACGAAAAAAAAAAAAACAAACTTCATTTTGATCCAAAACTTCTATGGCCCATAAAAGGGTTTCAATGGTAGAGTTCAATCACCGCTGTTTCGTGTGGTGTGGGCCACCTGAGATCTAGATCGGGTTGATTTTCAGAGGGGACCCACCTCAGGGGGTGGTCCACCTCATGGACGGATTGGATTTCAAATAAACATCAAGGTGGGGCCCACGGCTGGAGCCGTGGGTTCTTACCCATTACACGCTGACGCTGGCAACGTCCTGCTGTAGAGCAGCAGCAGGCGCTGCCCTTATTTATTTTTATTTTTTTTGCTAAAATCTCATTTTTCGAGGTTTTTCACATGTGGGACCCGCATCAAGTGGATCCACCCCATCCACTGCTTCCCATAATCCGAGACAAACCAAACAAGCCCAATATTGAGGGTGTTTTGGAGTATAGAAGCATCATGTAGTTTTTCAACGGTGAAAACATCGTTTGTTATGCTATTGCCCACTAGAAATTCAGATCAGCATCATTTTTCGGCTCAACGCCTAGAATGGTTTAGGAAAAATGGTGGATGGCTTGGATTAAATTCATAAGTCAAGGTGGGGCCTACACATGCGGCTCGCCTAAAAGCTTGCAACCAAGCTAATATTTGTGTTTTTACCACACGTCCAGCGTCCCTGACGCTGGACGGTTTGGCATGTCACCTTATAAGGCCCTTCTCAGGTGGGCCACTAAATGGTGGATGGTGCGGATTCAACACATATGAAAGTGGGCCCCACCTATAATCGGCTTAGATCTAAAACATGCTTCATGGTGGGGTTTATCCAGGTGGCCACATAGCCACATCATCATCATTTGAAAGAAAATCAAAGAGAGTGAGAGAGAGAGAGAGAAGAGTGGGACACACGTGTGATGGAGGGACCCCGACACTATGGGCCCTCCCTTGCATCCAATCATACATCAAATGATAATCAAGGTGGGCCATCGGCCACATCTTAGGGTCCAAAGCGAGATCCATACCATTGATCGGTAGGCCTCACTTGGCCCATCTAAGAAAACATGAAAACTACCCTATCAAAGCACCCACTGGTTAATCTCTTCGGTCCGTTGGAACACCACCCTCCTTGTGCTCCTCTTTGATGGTGGAGATGGGAAATGGATAGCTAGGATGATGGGTTTTGGAATGGGAAAGGTGGGCCACACAAACTCTCTCTTTTCTCATTTGGAAGCTTGAACGTGGGGGTGCTCTTACTTGACTTGAGAATGTTGGGAAATGAGAGGGAAAGAGAGAGTTGTAAGGAGAGATGTGAGTGAGTGATGTAAGGTGATGGATGTGGTACTTGACTAGGTATGGGTGTGTAAGAGAGAGGGCGAGAAAGAGTTGACTTTGGAAAGAGAAAGCATGAGTTGTTTTATACTTGACATTGAAGTGATTGATTGATTGATTGATTGATGTGATTGATTGATTGATGGGATTGATTTGACATTGTGTAGAGATTCTCTTGGGATCGAGAAAGAGTGGTGTTTCTTCGAAATAAACGCCGGCTGACATCTTTTGGTCAGGGTATCGGATCGGTGCGTGAGTCACGGCGTTGGAACGCGACGACAGTGCGGTCGTAATGATACAAGTCTTGGATTAAGTCGTCATGAATTTACAAGATACGACTTAGGGTCGATCGCAATGTTGATTATACGTCGCAGGTTGCCAAAATTCGACGGAAAGGATCGCAGGATTCATCGGAATAGTACGAACTAGGATACAGGTCTTACACGTGGGACCGTGAAATTCGTTGAAATGATCGTGAATCAACACAAAATATGCGGGAATGACCATGATAAGCATGGAAATGGGGGTGAAGTGAAGCGATTGGACCGCGAAATGCATGGAAGTGACCGTGAAGAGAAGATGCGGGACCGCGAAATGTGTCGAAATGACCATGAATCAACACAGAATATATGGGAATGACCGTGATATGCATGGAAATGGGGGTGAAGTGAATCGATTGGACCGTGAAATGCGCAGAAGTGACAGTGAAGTGAAGACGCGGGACCGTGAAATGCGTCGAAATGACCGTGAATCAACACGGAATATGCGGGAATGACCGTGATATGCATGGAAATGGGAGTGAAGTGAATCGATTGGACTGTGAAATACACGGAAGTGACAGTGAAGTGAAGACATGGGACCGTGAAATGCATTGAAATGACCGTGAATCAACACAGAATATGCGGGAATGGCCGTGATAAGCATGGAAATGGGGGTGAAGTGAAGCGATTGGACTACGAAATGCGAGAAAGTGACAGTGAAGTGAAGACGCGGGACCGTGAAATGCGTCAAAATGACCGTGAATCAACACGGAATATGCGGGAATGACCGTGATATGCATGAAAATGGGGGTGAAGTGAATCGATTGGACCGTGAAATGCACGGAAGTGACGGTGAAGTGAAGACGCGAGACCGTGAAATGCGTCGAAATGACCGTGAATCAACACGGAATATGCGGGAATGACCGTGATATGTATGGAAATGGGGGTGAAGTGAATCGATTGGACCGTGAAATGCGTGGAACTGACCATGAAATGAAGATGAGCGACCGTGAAATGCGTCAAAATGACCGTGAATCAACACGGAACATGCGGGAATGACCGTGATAAGCATGGAAATGGGTCATTCCCGCCTTTTTCGTGTTGATTCGCAGTGAATTTGATGCATTTCGCAGTCACGCGTCTTCACTTCACGGTCACTTCCGCGCATTTCGCGGTCTAATCGATTCACTTCACCCCCATTTCCATGCATATCACGGTCATTCCCGCATATTCTATGTTGATTCATGGTCATTTCGACGCATTTCACGGTCCTGTGTCTTCACTTTACGGTCACTTCCTCACATTTCGCGGTCCAATCGCTTTACTTTACTCCCATTTCCATGCTTATCACGGTCATTCCCGCATATTCCGTGTTGATTCACGGTCATTTCGACGCATTTCACGGTCCCGCGTCTTCACTTCATGATCACTTTCACGCATTTCGAGGTCCAATCGATTCACTTCACCCCCATTTTCATGCATATCACGGTCATTCCTACATATTCCGTGTTGATTCACGATCATTTCGACGCATTTCACTGTCCCTCGTCTTCACTTCACCGTCACTTCCGTACATTTCGCAGTCCAATCGCTTCACATTACCCCCATTTTCATGCATATCACAGTCATTCCCGCATATTCCGTGTTGATTCACGGTCATTTCGACGCATTTCACGGTCCCGCGTCTTCACTTCACGGTCACTTCCGCGCATTTCGTGGTCTAATTGATTCACTTCACCCCCATTTTCATGCATATCACGGTCATTCCCGCATATTGCATGTTGATTCACAGTCATTTTGACGCATTTCACGGTCTCGCGTCTTCACTTCACGGTCACTTCCGCGCATTTCGTGGCCTAATTGATTCACTTCACCCCCATTTTCATGCATATCACGGTCATTCTCGCATATTCCGTGTTGATTCACGGTCATTTCGACGCATTTTACGGTCCCGCGTCTTCACTTCATGGTCACTTCCGCGCATTTCACGGTCCAATCGATTCACTTCACCCCCATTTCCATGCATATCACGATCATTCTCGCATATTCTGTATTGATTCATGGTCATTTCGACGCATTTCACGGTCCTGCGTCTTCACTTTATGGTCACTTCCGTGCATTTCGCGGTCCAATCGCTTTACTTCACCCCCATTTTCATCCTTATCGCGGTCATTTTCGCATATTCCGTGTTGATTCACGGTCATTTCGATGCATTTCACGGTCCCCCGTCTTCACTTCACGATCACTTCCGCGCATTTTGAGGTCTAATTGATTCACTTCACCCCATTTCCATGCATATCACGGTCATTCCCGCATATTCCGTGTTGATTCATAGTCATTTCGACGCATTTCGCGGTCCCGCATCTTCACTTCACCGTCACTTCCATGCATTTCACCGTCCAATCGCTTCACTTCACCCCCATTCCATGCATATCATGATAATTCCCGCATATTCCGTGTTGATTCACGGTGATTTCGACACATTTTGCAGTCCCGCGTCTTCACTTCACGGTCACTTCTGTGCATTTCGTGGTCCAATCGCTTCACTTCACCCCCATTTCCATGCATATCACGATCATTCCCGTATATTTCGTGTTGATTCACGGTCATTTCGACGCATTTCATGGTCCCGCGTCTTCACTTCATGGTCACTTCTGTGCATTTTGCAGTCCAATCGCTTCACTTCACCCCCATTTCCATGCATATCATGGTCATTCCCGCATATTCTGTGTTAATTCACGGTGATTTCGACGCATTTCGCGGTCCCGCGTCTTCACTTCACAGTCACTTCCGTGCATTTCGCGATCCAATCGCTTCACTTCACCCCCATTTCCATGCATATCACGATCATTCCCGCATATTCCGTGTTGATTCACGGTGATTTTCGACACATTTCGCGGTCTAGCATCTTCACTTCACGGTCACTTTCGTGCATTTCGCGGTCCAACCGCTTCACTTCACCCCCATTTCCATGCATATCACGATCATTCCAGCATATTTTGTGTTGATTCACGGTCATTTCGACGCATTTCGCGGTCCCGCATCTTCACTTCACGGTCACTTCCGTGCATTTTGCGGTCCAATCGCTTCACTTCACCCCCATTTCCATGCATATCACGGTCATTCCCGCCTATTTCGTGTTGATTCACGGTCATTTCGATGCATTTCACGGTCACTTTCGCGCATTTCGCGGTCCAATCGCCTCACTTCACAATCATTTCCCATGCATATCACGGTTATTCCCGCCTATTCCGTATTGATTCACAGTCATTTCGATGCATTTCACGGTCATGCCCCCTTCACTTCACCATCATTTCCCTAAACCTTAATTACACCCTAACCTAAACCTATACTTATAACCTAAACCTATTCTCAAATCCCAAAACCTATAACTAAACCTATAACCTATAACCTAAAACGAAACCTATAACCTAAACCCGAAGATAAACCTGAACCCGAACCCGAATTCCTAAACCTAAACCTATTCTCAAATCCCAGGACCTGATGGAATTAAATTGACCGCTAAGTGAATGAAATGAATTTTCGACCATCGACCTAATGGAATCTTGGAAAATAACCAGGTTGATTGGTTAAAGTAGCTTCTCCTACCCCAAAATCATATAAGGCCTGTTTGGCCGCGTAAATTGGATAGGATTGGAAGGGATTGGAAGATAGATCCTAAGATTGGCTAGGCGAGCCAAACAGACACGAGATCCTAATCTTGGGAGATAGCAATCCCATGGATCTTAAGACAATCAAGTGACATCAACATCATTATCTTTAGGGCCTGTTTGGCCGAACCAATCCCACGGTATTAGGAGGAATGGGATCGCGAGATCCCGGGATATGCATGATGAGCCAAACAGACCTTGTGAACTTGTCCCGGGATAAAAGCAATCCCATGGATCTTAAAACAATCCACTGACATCACCATCATTACCTTAAAATTGATTCCATCCCTTGGTTGGAAGGAGTGGAAGGTAAAATCTCAGGATATGCCCAGCGTGCCAAACAGACCTGGTGAACTTGTTCTGGGATATAACAATCCCATGGATCTTAAACCAATCCACTGACACCACCATCATTACCTTAAAATCCATCCCATCCCTCCTAATCCCATGGGATTTGCTCGGCCAAACAGGCCATTAAATCCCATCCAATCCACCCTAATCCCTTCAAAAATGCTTGGGACGTGTTTGGTTCAGGGGATTGAAAGGGATTGGAAGGTTTAATCCCCGGATTGCTCGGGTATGCCAAACAGACCCGATATAGCAATCCCGGGGTATATCAATCCCATAGATCTTGCACCAATCCACTGACGCAACTATTATTACCTTGAAATCCATGCAATCCACTCTAATACCATCCCAAGATATGCCCGGCGTGCCAAACAAACCCAGTGAACTTGTTCCGGGATATAACAATCTCATGGATCTTAAGCCAATCCACTGACACCACCATCATTACCTTAAAATCCATCCCATCCCTCCTAATCCCATGGGATTCGCCTGGCCAAACAGGCCCTTAAATCTCATCCAATCCACCCTAATCCCTTCAAAAATGCCTGGGACGTGTTTGGTTCGGGGGATTGAAAGGGATTGGAAGGTTTAATCCCCGGATTGCCCGAGCGTGCCAAACAGACCCGATATAGCAATCCCGGGGTATAACAATCCCATAGATCTTGCACCAATCCACTGACGCAGCTATTATTACTTTGAAATCTATACAATCCACTCTAATACCATCCAATCTGCCCAGCCAAATAGGCCCATAGGGTACATCAAGTAACCAATTTTAGTTTAGAAGATATTCTTGTCAAATGAATAAAGAAAGAAATGAAAAAAGAGAAAAATATATATAAATGCTTATATATAAATATGTGTTAGAGAAAATTATAGGTGGAATAAAGTTCTCCATGTAAAAAAAAAAAAAAAATTGCACTGCGGCCAATGGCTACGGTTATAATCCATAACTATAGGACCCCCCAGCTAGGCGTGGCCCCGCCAGATCGGCATGGCCACGCCGGACGCTCCAGCAAGTGGCACGGGTGCTATTAGTTCGGCGCGCCCACCCCAGTTTAGACCTCTATGGCTATGGACTGGGTATCTATGGCTACAGTTATAATCCGTAGCAATAGGTTTGATTGTAGCAAATAACTTTGCAGCAAGTTTTTTTTTTTTTTGCGAATCTTTGTTTTTTTTTTTTTGTCCCATCATGAGGTCTATGTTATATCCTAATCGTCCATTTATTTGGTGAGCTCATATTAAAGCTTGAGACGGAAAATAAGATAGATCTAACTATCAAATGGACCACACTTTAAAAGGCAGTGGGGAATTGAACCTCTGCTGCTCTTTGTGGTGTGGTCCAGTTGATCTTTGGATATGAATTTTTTTTTTTGATAATGCCCTGAAATGACCTCGAAATATGGATGAACGTTGTGGATATAATAAATACATAACTGTGGGCCCCATGTAACGTTGATCACTTTTGAACTGTTCGTACAACTCGGAGTTTGAGGAGCGTCCGCGCTCGTCTTCCCGCTAGAATGAAAAGGCAGGGGCATTTTCGACCTTTGGCAAAGCGTCCGTACAGCCGGGGCGTATTCTCGGTGGGCTTAGTTTCCTGATTGGGCCATAAATGGGTCGTACAGTCGCAAATTTCTCGTTCGAGAATTGCTCATTTGCATCTCAGCATGCACCGTGAGATAATCTTTGATACTCGTGGAGCGGAGCGTGATGGATGATACGCAGGTACTTAGAATTGCCTAGAAATTGTATATGTAGAATGGGATCAAGTTAAATTAATCTGTCCAAATATCGGTTTGATCCTAAACTTTCAAGGTCCCTGATAAATTTTGAATGGTAGACATTCGATTCTCGTTGTTTCCCGTGATGTTGTCCACTTGACCTTTAGATCTACATCATTTTTTATGTTGATGCCATAAATTTGGCTGGCATAACAAATGAGCGGTGTAGATAACTAGCATACGATGGGCCCGCATTGATTTTTCAATTTTAGGCGTTGACAAGGCAAGTTGTCACATCATCCACATGGCAAAATTTTCAATTTTAGGTGTTGAAAGGGCAAGTTGTCACATCATCCACATGGCAAAGATACAGTAGTAATTACCATTTACATGGTGATTATACTTGAGCTTATACCAGAGCTGCAAAATCAAGCAGGTATAAAAGAAAATTCATGTTTTCCATCACCCTAATGAACCCGCGTCATCATTGGCTGCTGCATTAAATGCAGAACAATGATGTGGCCAAATAAATTGCAACAAACAAAAAAAATTTTATTTGTATAAGTAAATGATATGGATTCTACTAATATTAGAAAAAGGGTGCGGAAAAAACACTAGCATCAATGTCAGGCCCATAGATGCAGTGGATTTGGAAATCCTCGTGCCCATGGAACTGGATGATATGACAATCATTAACATCACCAAGCATGCTGATTGTGCAGTGTAATTGTCCTTGTTTACAGCCGTCCATTCAAGGGCCACTACTTAGGAGTCATTTGGCACCATGGATTTGAGGGGTTTAAGGGGATTTCAAATCTACTTATTGTTTGGCTGCATAAAGTATGAGGTGTTTCGAATCTCCTCAAAGAAGGGGTTTGAAATCTATGGTGAATGCTTGGATTACACTTAAAATCTTTTCAATAGTTGCATGTGTAATAAACGTGTCACCGGACTATTATTCTATTGGGCACATGATCCACATATGATATCAAAAAACAATCAGATTATCAATTGCATTACTATGATTACTTTAATACAATGATCAATACCATCCTAACATTGTCTATGTAAATCAATGGTTAAAAATCATTGGTGAGTCACCCAGACATGATCTTCTACTTGTGGCCCATTTGAAACTTGGAATTTCATCATGTCCCAGCAAAGCATATATTTTAGTAGGTTAATTACAACCATTGTGTCAAATATTGCATACGTCATTGATTAGAAATATTAAACTTGATTTAGTAATTTAATTCAAACTTGTAAATATACCATGCATAGCTACTTTTGGATGAAAGTTGATTCCCAACCCAGGGTGCCAAACACAACACGAGCGTTTCAAATTTAGGGGGTAGACAATAACAACCATCGGATCAATTTAAATCTCTACTGTGCTCTAGTGACATTTAGGGCACAATAATTGGACATTCCAGCTTTGTGTGAATGTGGTACACGTGAATGAGTTTGCACAGTTCTAGTACTGTGGCAAAAGCACATTGTAGCCAACTTTAAGCCCATATCTATAATTATTAGTACCGTAAAGAAAAAAAGGGAGTGGCATCTTGCTGTCTGCACATATGCTAGCCGACAAGTGGGGCCCACCTTTCTAGCCCCATTATATTTGGAGAAAAGCTTTGATACTTTGGCTGAGTCTGATGGGGTGTTCAAACTAAACTTTCCAAATAATGATACCAGTCTAGATGTATGATGAAGATTATCTGACCATTGGATTAGTGAAGTTTTTATTGGACGGTTAAGAAAGAAAGATATCCAGTGGTCCTATTTCAATGTCCATGGATCAGAGGTCAGGATTGCTCAATCAATCTGATTTTCGGATTGTGACTTAATGGAAAGTAGTTTCCGCAATTTGGTCGGTTTAATTTGTGCAATGTCTGACAGGTATTGAATTTCTGAGTGTCGGAACATCAAGCGTCGTTCTCAGCGGGAGTATCAAATAACCATCATTATTTTAGGTGAAGATACGCCCCTGAAGCGGATTGACTATGGCACGACGTGGCCCAAGCTGGGTGGAACGCACCTTGATGTTTTATCCACACCGTCCATCCTATTTTTCAGATCATTTTAGACTAACCTAAAAATGATACATATCCAATGCTCAAATGTTCCACACCATATAAAATAATATGGATTGAACGCCCACATTGAAAAGTTCCTAGGGCCCACTGTGATGTTTGATTTTCCATCCAACCCGTTCATAAGGTCACACAGATCCGATTAATTCAAAACACAGATGTAAGCTTGATACAAAACTACTGTGGCCCTCAAGAAGTTTTCAACGGTGAGGGAATTCCCGGTGTTTCTCTGGTGTGGTCCACTTGAGCTTTGGATCTGTATCATTTTTGGGTTCGTGCCCAAAATGAGCTGAAAAAACTGACGGTTAGTGTTGATAAGATACATACATCAATGTGGGCCCCACAGAGATTGTGCCACGTCGTGCCACAGGGATATCTCTGCAGCGGCGCCACGGGAAATCGGCTTCCACAGGCACCGGAAACGGATTGGCTACTCCCCCTGCCACCAGCCATTAGCTGGTGGTCGGTGCTCTGTGGGCCCCACCATGATGTATATGTTTCATCCATGCCGTCCATATATTTTTATAGATCCTTTTATGATATTAAAGAACAAAATTAGATATATATCAATCTCAAGTGGACCACATTACAGGAAACAGTGTTGAATGAACGTTGACCATTAAAAACGTTTTGAGGGCCATATAAATTTTGGATCTAGCGGATATTTATTTTTTCCCTTCATCTGGGTCTTTATGACCTAATCAAGAGATTGGATGTCAAATAAACAGTACAGTGGGCCTTAGGAGGATTTTAATGGTGGATATCCAATCATTATTGTTTTCCTGTGATGTGGTCCACCTAAGATTTATATCCCTAGAAATTTTTGTATCTATCACTAAAATGATCTGTAAAAATGGATTAACGGAATGGATGAAAAACATACATCATGGTGGGGTCCACGGAGCACCGACCACCAGCCACGGGCTTGGTGTCAGGGGGAGTAGCCGATCCGTCTCCACAAGCACCACAGATTTTCCAAAAACTCAAGCACCTCTGGAGCACCTTCATGCGTGGTAACCCGTCATAAACTAGCATAAGCATGGGAAATCCAGACCATTCATCAGGAAGATCCATGTAGATGTCCTGATCTAGAAATCATTCTGCTTTAATAAACGGGTGGACCACATATGTGAAAGGAATGTGAACCGTTAGAAAATTTTCAAACCATATCTAATTTTTTCATTAGTACGCTTGTGGCTGCCTTATTTTTGGCCTTGTTCATCTGAATACAGGGCTTAGATGTCCTGCACGTGCTAGTCCTGTCAACGGTTGTGAACGTGAACCTTCGGAACTCTCATCATCACCATTGAATGGACGTGATCATTTGATGCATACTTTTTTAAAGTTAGTCTCACATCTCTCAAATAATTTCCTCATATCCAATTAGACTTCTAAGCGTTCCAATCATGCTTGCATTGAACTTAGACTTTCTATTGCCCCACGTGCACCTCTAGTGGCAGCCACACGTGCCAACCTATCAAACATGTAGGAAATCCGAGCCGTGTGTCAGGTATGACTCAGCAATTAGATTATCTGGGAATATGTGGCTGTTAATTTTTTATATACGTGTGGCCTGCTGATAGTTGGACAGCCTGAAGTTTTGGCCAGATAATATATACAGTGAGCCCACTTGTCACACGGATAGGATAGCTTACACGTGTGTTACATTGGCATGTGTGACTGCATATGCTAGCAAACCCTTTCTAAGTTTCTCCAGGACGCGAATTGCCTGCGCCCCAGCCACATGAAGTTCCTGTTGTCCGAAGCTGTGTGGGGTCCACAGACATGGCCTTGACAAATCCACTCCGTTCATCAGTTTATAAACATCACAATAAGCCAGGAATCCAAGAATAGACAGATCAAAAGATCAACTGGGCCATGTCATACGAAACAACGGTGATTGAACGTGCACAATTGTAAACCTTGTAGGGCTTGCAGAAGTTTTTTTTTTTTTTTTTATCATAATGATATTTGTTACTACAGCTTATCTGAGTGGTAATAATCCTACGAACGGTTTCGATGGCATATAAACATCATGGTTGTTTCCACAAAGGTTTCAATGGTGTACGCTTAAGTTATTACTATTTCATGTGGTGTGGCCCATCTGAATTTTACATATCCCTTATTTTTGTATTTCCTGTCTTATTGTAATATTCAGAAATCGATGGACAGAGTGGATTTATAACGGTCATCTCTGTGGGTCCCACACAGCTTCCTGCCATGGGAACTTGCAGTGGCCGGGGCACGGGCAACTCCCGTCTGTTTCTCTCAATCGACGATCTTAACTAGAGTTTTGCTAAACCCGTATGCATGGAGAGCCCTGCCCATTCACATCACTCACACGTGCCCCTATGGCACGTTTGAAAAATCCAAGCTGTCCATCGGGTGGATAACACTTGTTAGATCATCTTTCCCATCTTGTTCAAAAATCAGGCCGTTCAATTATTCATGTAGCCCACAATGCACACAAAAAACAGACAGTTGAAACAAACTTCTTCTTTTTTTCCTGGCCATTCATTCATTTAGTAAAGTGGGGCCTACATTAGTGAAATAGGACTGATTTTCAGAACAAAAGATCTAAATAGTGTGGCCTACCAGATGGAAAGCTTGGATCTTGCACAGGTTCTTGGCAGGCAAATAGACATTCTACTTTACAAAGTGAGGTTGTTCTTCTACTTTTGAGTTAGTGCGATCTACTATTATGAAGAAGATTGATTAATTGCATATTTAATGTCTTTTCTTGAGATTGATGTTTATCACATGATCGGAGGTAGTAACTGGTGGGGCTCATCCCCATTTGGGTGGCACAAATTTTCAGGAAGAATGTCCGCATCTCGAGCTGTAGGGTCCCACTGATTACCACAACATGACTGTGGAGCTACATTCCTAAGTTTGTTTCCACAGCCGCACATGTGGAGTACTTGTATTGTACCTGGCAATCCAGACCATCCAAATAGCTTACACAACCATGGATGGAGGATAACAGAAAATTTGCAATGAGAAGATAATCTTGACCATCAGAATTTTCCCTTTGAATTTGGCTCCCTCACTATTTTACTTTTAAACATCAATTTTATAGCCATTAATTGGATGTTAGGATTGATTGATCAATAGGTTTAAGAACATGCTCCATCCACAATAGGACCCACGATTTGGATGGTCTGGGTAATTGTTCATGGTTTCACATATGCGGATGATAGGGGTGCACATGGAACCAGTAGAACCGGTAACCTGGACCGAATCGACTAAACTGGCGGTTCTGAAGTGCACCGGTTACGGTTCCGAATCCAAAAATCAAAGAATTGATTAGTACAGTTTGATTCTCGATTTAGGGTCCTGTAGAATGTAACCGAACCGATGTTAGAACCGGACTGTGAACTGAACTTGGGACCAAACCGACTTTACAATATATTTTAATTGCCTATTTTATTAGTATACAATATATTTTAGTTGACGATTTAACTCATGATTTATGGTTTACAATGCGCGCTATGATTGTTTTTGTAAATGTCTTTCTGCACACCTTACATAATATCTATATCATTCATCAAATAGATCACAATATCATTGGACAGAGGCTAGAATTAAAATAATAATAACAAATAAAAATAAAACATGCAATTGGTCTCGGTTATAAAAAGCCTAGAAATATAGAATCGAACGGAAATGAACTGGTTTACACGGTCGGGCTTCATTTCAGTTCTAGGGTGAAAACAGTCCAGTTCTGGTTCCAATTTTCCTAGAACCGTTAGGAACAGTTCGGTTCTGGTTTCACCCCCATACCATGTGCACCACGGTTCTAGGGTGAAAACAGTCCAGTTCTGGTTCCAATTTTCCTAGAACCGTTAGGAACAGTTCGGTTCTGGTTTCACCCCCATACCATGTGCACCCGTGGTGGAGTCGTCGCAGCAACTTTGAAATGGTGGTAAACTAATACTGGAATATATCCTCATTGGTTCTGTTCTTTTAGCTGATGAAAAGTGCTCAGCTTGTAGAGTTGCAGGGATGATTGGAATCGACCATCGAACTTAATCAAATTCAGAACTTAATCAAATTCAACCAAGTAATCATCAAATATAAGGCTAAGGGTAATTGTATGGTGAGATGTACCACTAGTAGTGTACCAATGCATCCATTTTGTACCCATGGGGCCCATTCCACGTTGATCCATGCCATTAGTATGGTGGATCCCACTGCCAATAGAATACGGGTTAAAACGTTTATAGGTTAGATGCTTCCATCCATGCGTTGGATTACTGTTATTCGAGCAGTTGTTTTGAGTTTATTCTCTGAGTAATGTTGGTCCAAGTTTTAGAACTGTCCGATGTTGGAGATTCTTTCCTGATGAACCATCACTGACAAGTGACATGGGCTCCTTAAGATAAAGAGCGAGGATCCTTGCCATGGGGCTTACATGTAGCCATTGGTGCACGGGACACGTTTTAGGTTTTGATGCGAGGAAGACACCTACAGCTGGTTGTTGGTGTCGGTGACTTAGTGGGAAGAGTCCGGATCCGTTGTTTATGTCTTTGTTGATAAAAAAAAACACAATATATAAAAGAAAATGCAATGAAAACAAAATCATATAAGAAAAGAGCCAAACCAAATTATAAGGGGCTGTTTGGCTTTTGGATTTTGACCGTATTAGCATTGAGGTGTTGTAAAAATCTCTAAATGGATGGAAAGTTTTAAATATTCCAAGGGTGGTCATCTAACATGTTTTTATATTTTTTTTTACCAAATTGTCCCTGTACTTCAAACTTGGTGTCTGTATTAAGCTTCTGTTTCTTCTTTCTTTGCAGTTTCCTGGGGCTTCTTCTTTCTTTAAAAAAATGTTTTCCAATGACCCACTACCACTCCTTTTAACTACATTTTTCGACATACGTTTACTACCATCAACCTCTAGCATATGAGCAAGTTACTAGTAGGTGGAACACATTTTAAATGAATTCTTTATTATTATTTTTTTTAGAATTATATTTTCTTACAAATGGAATCCACTTTTGATTGTGGATAGAGAAGGATGACCATAGTTGTTGTTATCATGGAAAGAAGTGATTGTCAAAAGGGATTTGATGTAGATAATTAGGATGGTTGTGGTTATCATGTGGAAGACAATGAAAGAGATAAAATTAGATTTTATAACACATTATCTTGGAAGACAATGAACATATATAATTTTTTAAGGGTTGAGGTTATGTGTTAAGGGTTTGGGCCGTGGTTGTCATGTGTTAAGGGTTTGGGTCATGGTTTTCATGTGTTAAGGGTCAGGTTATCATGAGTTAAGGGTTTGAGTCATGGTCGTCATGTGTTAAGGGTCGAGGATGTCAAGGTATGAGTCATGGTTGCCATGTGAAGGGTCAACATTTTCATGTACTAAGGGTCGAGATTGTCATGTTAGAAGGGTCGGGGTCGTGGTTGTAATGTGGTATAGGTCGATGTTGTCATGTGTTAAGGGTCTAGGTTATCATATGTTAATGGTTGTGGGTCTTGCCATGGGTTATGTGCCGAATCCACTCCGATAATAGGATTTAGAATTTAATTTAACGTCATGCGCTAAAAAATGAGTTACATCCAAATATTTTATGGCCCTCAAAAAGTTTTTAATGGTATTTTTTTAATTTTACTGCTTTCTATGGTGTGATCCACATGAGCCTTTGATATGCCTCATTTTGGAGCTCATGCACTAAAATGATCTGTCAAAATGGATGGACGGCGTGGATAAAATTTATACATCACAGTGTACCCCACAGGACCATCAATCTCTAGATAGGTCCGGTTACTCAATCCGTGTCACGTCACATTACATTAGGGCTGTACACGAGTCTATCTAGCTCGAAAAGCTCGCTCGACTTGGCTCAATTTAACTCAGATTGACTCGGCTTGGAGGACGACTCGACGCGAGTCAAGCTCCATATGACTCAACTCGTTTTGAAAACGAGCTGAGTTCGAGCATAGTGTTGCTCAACTCGACTCATATATATATATATATATATATATATATATATATATATATATAGAAAACTTAAAATTTTAAAACCTAAGAAAAACTACCCAACCCGTCCATTTCCCTTTCCCTTTCTATTTCTCTTTTCCTCCATTTCCCTTACCCAACCCGCCAAGGGCCCCGCCCGCGATCATCGATCAAGTGAGCAATCTCTCTCTCTCTCTCTCTCTCTCTCTCTCTCTCTCTCTCAAGTGAGCAATCTCTCTCTCTCTCTCTCTCTCTCAAGTGAGCAATCTCTCTCTCTCTCTCTCTCTCTCAGTGAGCAATCTCTCTCTCTCTCTCTCTCTCTCTCTCTCTCTCTCTCTCTCTCCTCTCCTCACTCGCCACTACGCCTAAGCCCGGCTCACCATTTGCTCGGCTCACCATCTCGCACTCGGCCACTGCCCGACTCTCTCTCTCTCTCTCTCTCTCTCTCTCTCTCTCTCTCTCTCTCTCTCGGCACCCACAAATGTATGTACCTTCTTCTATCATGAATCATCTGTTGATTTATCTTTTTTTTTAATATTAATGAATATTTGATTATTTGTTTGATTTGGGTTGGGCACTAGGTTGAGTGGGTGGGTTGAGTCGGGTGGGTTGGGCACTGGGTCGAGTGCGGGTTGGTCGCTGGTTTGGGTTGGGTTGGGTTGCGTTGGGTCCCGGGTTAGGTTGGGTTGAGTGCTGAGTCGGGCTTGGTTGGGTGATGGGTCGAGTGCGGGTTATGTTGGGTCTGGGTTGGGTCGGGTTGAGCGTTGAGTCAAGTGTGGGTTGGGTTGGGTCGGAGTTGAGCATTGAGTCAAGTGTGGGTTGGGTTGGGTCTTGGGTTAGGTGCGGGGTTAAGTCGGGGGTTGGTTTGGGTTAGGCGTTGAGTCGGGTTGGGTTGGATGTTGGGTCGAGTGCGAGTTGGGTTGGGTCCTAGGTTGGGTTGGGTTGGGTTGGGTTGAGTGTTGAGTCGGTGGGTTGGATGTTGGGTCGAGTGCGAGTTGGGTTGGGTCCTAGGTTGGGTTGGGTTGGGTTGGGTTAAGTGTTGAGTCTGGGTTGGGTTGGGTGTCGGGTTGAGTTGAGTGTGGATTGGGCGTTGGGTTGAGTCGGGTTAGGCACTGAGTTGGGTTGAGTTGGGTGTGGGGTTGAGTCAGGTATTGGTTCAGGTTAGGCACTGAGTCAGGCTGGGTTGGGTGTTGGACTGCTAGGTTGGGTTGAGTTGTGTGTTAGTCTAATTAGATTTGTATTGTAAAGTAGTATTAAGTGAATTGTAAATTTATAATAATTGTGATTATGTGATGAGTTGTCAGTCATATTTGTAGCACACATTGTGAAGATTTCGTGCCTGCCACGTGACTGCATCTGCATCGTCAAATCTAAAAATTCGCATGTGCCGTATTAGGATTATCACGGCTGCACGTGCGGAAACTTGGTGAGGCTAAGGAATGAAGGTTATGTCTCAGAGGAGGTGATTAGGACTAAATAAAATTTTTAACTTTTTGAACTTCAATTGTCTACTTAAGCTAATATACAAATTAAGCTAAGCAAGACAATTAACTCTAAGGCTTCCAAGTCAATAGAGGGTTCAATTATATAGACTACAAATGATATGCCAATTAAGTAACTACTCTATAACATGATAGTTTACATGTATGTGTGTGTGGGATGTGCTAACTATAAACTCCTAG
This sequence comes from Magnolia changhungtana, assembly GCA_030180095.1. NCBI lineage: Eukaryota > Viridiplantae > Streptophyta > Magnoliopsida > Magnoliales > Magnoliaceae > Magnolia > Magnolia changhungtana. The sequence goes on along the minus strand of JASAUF010000653.1, from coordinate 9,362,701 downwards.
CATTCATATAATCATGCATACATATAATTAAACATTCAATTACATAAGCATAATTAAACAAGTATGTAAATGACAATCTCAAACACAAGCATATATAGTAGTTCGATTTCCCTAATTCACTCCCGGCAGACGCACTTAACCCATGAGTGTACCATATTTCACTATTTAAGGTTTTAAATCAGGTTAACTTCTAACCTTTACAATCATACACAATGAAGAGCTCCCTTAAGAGACTTTATATGATTTTCTATAAGCTTGCCACAAACGTCTACGCAATAACCTTACTAATGTACACTTTCGTCGAATGCTCTTGCAAGAGACTTTAGTTGTTTTTTCATATGCTAACCAACAACTACTGAAACTCCTCGAATTTCGAGGGTCGAGCAAAGCTCAACTCCCGAGATTCCGGACATCACTTATGCTTTGTAAAAACTGGTTTCTCGATTACTTCTACATTAGACAATTAAGCATATATAGGATTATACTAAACAGCGTATCATACTCCGGAATAAATACGATTAAAGTAAAAATTAAATTGAAACGCATGTAGTATGATTATCCAGAGTATGGTCCAGTTGAGTCCAATATACAATTCCAAAATCAATAAAAATGTGGAAAGGTGCCATCTAACTAAACCCGATCGTTCAACTCTCCCTGTCGAGAAGTGCGTAGCCTACATTGGCCCATCAGAAAGCTGGAAGTACGAGAACTCCTCCTCATTCATGCCCGCCTGGTCCAATGCATTGGCCTTGGTGGTCCCTGCATCTATATTAGTGTCTAGTTGGTATTTTAAAACACCGTCCCAGAGTAGAAGTGAGTGATCAACTCAGTGGTTCCATAAAACATGAGTTACACATGTTATCAAGTCTATCGGCACAAGAGTGATAAAGCAATGTAAAACAATCACTTCCTAATTATTCTTATTAATGTAAATAATGAGGTTTATGAAATGATGCATGTCCTCACCATCCAACACACCCTCAACACACAACTCCGACTACTTGGTTCGCAAATGACAACACTTCCTCAACATGCGACTTCAACGCATGTTTACTACATTGTATATTAATGCAATGCGGTGAATAGTTATGTTAGCCGAGTGATTAATTATGCCTATTCATTCAGTAGTTTGGGGAAGTTAGGGCACCTCCCTTTTAGTCATCGGTCTAAACTGAATCATTAAGCGTGGGATGACTACAACGGTCTTATGCTTGTAATTTCTGATCTTTCTGGGTTCATCACTCCTAGCTAAATACATACGAAAGACAAGTTGTAAAAGTAATGCTCACGATTACTATAAGGAGGCTCGTCACCCCAGTGTAGGCCGACAGTACGGACACGATGTCCCATACCATCATACCCAACTCACAAGTCTTGAGGATTGCGATGGTAATGGTTAATAGTAAATCTTTGCAAATGGTAAGGGATGTATCCCAGATTCAAATAGTTGTGATCATATATGGTGAACATATATAGCGTTAGCCGGTTCTTTGCACAATTTCGGTTGATATGAGCGAACACCAACATAACCAACATGGAGTGTGTAAGCATCCCACGTGGCCCAACCACTGTCAGTCGTCCGTGTTCGACCCGATTCAGTCAAACTTGCCCAATGTGGCTTAACTATTTTGGTTAACCCATATCCAGGAATTTGCTGACTAACCAGACTACTCTTGTAGTCCTACTTCTTAATTTAATCAAGTCAACGAACATTAAAGATTATTAGATTCACATTCAATCATCAAAGTCAATAATCTACTCATTCAGGCATTTCATCAAACACGTAGGTATTACTATCTTAAGATTTGTAAATCATAGATTAAAATCAAAATACACATAGGTTATCATGTAAATTCTAAGTCGACAATCATAAATCATTCACTGAACAGTATAATTAATAAATGGCAACTTAAACATTTATGCTCCGCACTTCTTACTAGTACGTCCAACTCAGACTCGTTTATAGGGTTATGCTTCCTATAAAGGATCGTTAACCATCTACACGAGTACACGAGTCCGTAAGGGTTGGAAAAAATCTATTTGAAAACCTACATCTACAAGGAAGGCCCAAAATCTTACCCTTAATCGTCGCCGCAGGAATTCTGACAATGGAAACGGTAGAAGCTAAGCTTGTGGGCCAAAGGGAAGAGAGAAAATCTCTTCTAACAACCATTCCTCCGATCTCTCTCCTCTTTTCTCTCCTCCTTTCTCTTTCTCCCAAGCTAGGGTTGCTAAAATCGGATGGGGAGAAAGGGGTGTAATTTGGGAGTTATTTATAGCTCCAAATTGTGCACAATCATTTATGCCCTATGGGAGGTCATTTATGACAAACGGGGCCCCTAAGAGGGCCTGCATCTCATCTATACCATGTGGTAGGTTCTCCACCAATGGATCTATGCTAAGACACAGTTTGGGTATAATCGGATATGCATATCGGTCGTGGGAAGCCCGTGTCAGATCAACGGTTGGCAAAGTACAATCGAGGCTGTGGTTATACGAATGTGTGCAGGGAATTATCCTTTCCCCAAGTGCTAAGTTTAGTTGTAAACCGACGGTCCAAAATTCTCAACTTCACGAAAGAGTGTGCGACTTAAATCACTTAAGTTTCAGGTTATTCCCTAGGATATTTGCACTTCTTATGCACCCGCCTTTTAACTCAAGTTGAACGATCCTAAACACTATCCGAGTTTGGCTCCCTTCGATAGACGTCGAGCCCAATAAGATGGATATTATTATATAGTTTCGTAACTAGTGGCCCACTAATGAGCGGTCTAGATCTCATTTGAAAAATCAAGGCATTTCTAGAATGAATTAGGTAGCAAATTTTTTTATGCGCAATAATTAAGGTTTGGATTAACTACGTTAATAGTGTGGCCTATTCGCAATTAGTGAAAATGGTGATTCAGTCATAATCACTCTACACTGTTGGTTTATATGTTATATGATAATTGGGTCACTGGTTTGTTCATTATGATCCGACCCCTAACTGTCTTGGCTTTGGGTAGATCTTTAATTTAGTTGTGGTCGTCTTGATTAGTCAGTGATAGGTCGGTTAGATTTGGGCCCTATGTGAACAAATTACGAGGTTATACTCGATGCTTAAGTAATCGAGCGAATTCGTTGGCTTTCTATGGTTGATTAATTAAATTTGTGCGATTCTTTATTGGTACCATCCACATATAGGCTCACTTCGAGTGTCAAGAGTCAATAAGTGACAATGTAAGCTAGTCATATCGAAGGTTTTCAAGAATTTTTTAAAAAATCCAAAACAGTGAAAATGTAAAATGTTACAATCACGCTCCTAGTTCAATGACCTACGTTTACTTCTATCAAAGGCTCCCACAGAGAATAACACGTATGCACGCATGTCCGATGGCTTACAAAATGACTTGATTTAAGCCCTATGTACGAGTCAATGTCGTACACAAGAACCTAGTCGAGTGTGGGTCACAAACTCTTACCATCAATCGGCTCCCTTTTGCTGATTAAACCCATTTTGTAGACAAAGAAAAAAGAGTATATAGACTCTTACACTTGATAACTTACTTGTCGGATTGAACCCATTTTGTAGTGATTTCTTAGGTAACTTGATCGATGCTCTTGTGTGCTTCAATCGGCTCCCTTTTGCTCCCTTGATCATGATGTCAATCCTTTGTCATGGCTCCAGCTCCAAGATCAAACACCTTGCATGTATTACTCCTTTGAGATGACCAAGTGATGAAAGGTTGGTTGAATTTCCTACAACTAATGGGAAGTTGTATTTCCTAGGGGATTCACTTAGAATGATCTTCTAGAATATTTAGACAATAGTATGCATATAGAGGTTGAGTCTAATCTCTAGAAAATAGAGAAGTTCAAGCATATCTTCAAAGTGGAGGTTGGAATCCTTATTAAAGTGTTATCATTAATTTGATGGAAGCAATGTTTATTTTGTCTTCATTTAAATAATGCTTAAAACTATTGAGAAATTAGTTATATGTCAAAATCTGAAATACAATAAAACAAAGAAAATCAAATCAGGCTCAAAGCACGTATCAGATACACTTAATTTCCTGAAAGTGTTATTCGCCTCCTCTCATCGATATCAGATCATTGTCGGGTTCTAGTGAACCACTTCCAAGATACGACAAGCCTTAATGGTTCTACGTGCAACAATCATGAAGATACCACAATCTGAACTTGGTATGTAGTTCACAATTCTAATAGGCTCTGTATATTGAGAAAATAGAGAACCCACTTAATGTGTTTACAAAGAGAATGATAGAGATTCTAATAGAGGATTTCTGTCTTTGAAAGAGCTATGCAACTTGTGGTTAGTCATTGATTCACATAGGGTTTTATAGAGAATGTAGGGTCGTGCATTTATGTAAAGAGGCGTTAAAAATAATAATAATAATAATAATAATAATAAAACACAAATTTGAAACCGTTCAAAGCAGTCATATCTTTTATGAAGCAACCAACTTAACTCAAAAAACGGTCATATCGTTTATGAAGCAACTGCTTCTTATGACCGAAAGGCACAACAGTAATATTTGACTGATCAATTGGCATAACTGTCAAATCCTATCAGTCAAAACTCCATAACGGTTGAAATTTGTCAGTCGAACTTTGTAAGAGTTGATATTTGTCAGTCGATCGTGCAATGGTCATTTTCTATCGGCTGATTATATAAACAGCCGATTTTGCAACGACTTAGCCTAGTCACATTGCAACTCTCACCAGATCGTGTCAATCCACAGTAGGTCACATAGGAGCATCATTCGCGACACGATGTGCAGTTGCAGAGTACACCACTAGCATCTCTACAACCACACTGCTTCATAACCCACTGCCCATGCTACACGTGCGCGTGCACCAGCGCCAGTACACGCACGTGTGCATTTCAATGCATAGCACTAGAAGCATTAGAATGCTCACAAGCTAGCCTTCTTCTCTCTCGATTCTTCAAGTAAGAATACTAAAGAACTCAGAGCCTCTAAATTCCTCTAGCTTTCTCTCTTAGAAATGTGAGACTAAAGATTATTTTTATTTTTCACTTTTTCAAACAAGATTTTGGAGGAAAATCAAATAAATTGGATAAAATTGCAGTAAAAAGCATGTAATATTTCTATTATGCTATTTAACCAATCCCAATGGGATAAAATCTCAGTAGAAAAATCACCACCTCAACGTCCCTCGCTCTTTTTTCAATTACCAATCATGGCAAGCATAAACTCGAGGAAAAGTAGGTAAAGAGAGAAATAAGATAGGAAGAAAAAAAGAAGAGGATGGAGGTAGGAGAAGCCAACAGGCCCAATTCGCTTCTTTTTGCTTCTATAAGATTGAGACCATGTTCACCCGCTTATCATTTATATTTGTCAAACAACCACTTTCTCCAAACGCACAGCCATCAGAGGACGGCATATCAATGTATACCAGGAACTAACAATTTCCCACACGTGTGGGGTGAAACTCCTGAGGTATATATATTTGATGCTTATTGGATTTGAATACTTAACATTCGCTCTGGCATGCTGAAAAAATTTATTAAATGAGTTATAGTTGCTGCTTTCAGGATTTAAATATTTGACCTTTCGCTTTAATACCATATCAAACAATTACTTTATCTAAAAGCCAGAGCCATTATAAGATAACATATCAATGTATACGAAAGGACTTTAACAATATTGTTAGGTTTTGCAATAAAAAGACTCACGTAACAAATTTTGTGGTTGATTTCAGCGTGTTGTAGTTTCTCCTTGTTTGGCTTCCTGATTCAGTCTTCATTGGACGCCGATTGCAGACCACCGTACTGAGTAACTCTGGAGGTCCACTTGAATGTATGTCATATCCATGCTGTCCATCCATCGTTCCCCTCATTTTAGGGCATGATCGATCCTAACATTTAACAATATCCAAAGCTCGAACTGGACAATGTAATAAGAAACAGTGGAGATTAGGCAGCTTGATTCAAAAACTCCCCCAAGATGTTTTCAACGATAGGCATTCAATTCCCACTGTTTCTCATGGTGTGGTCCACTTGAGATTTGGATATGATTAAATTTTAGGCTCAAGCCCTAAAATTATCTGATAAAATGGATGGACGGTGTGGATAAGACACATACATCACAGTGGGCCCACAGAGTTTACCCGCAAAACAGTCCGCATCCGTCCACATTATGATTTTGTTCTTTGACCTTTACAGTGCATCAAATGCACCCGACTACCCATTTGACCATATATGATATTTTCAAGAGCAAAAGTTGAATAAGACCAACTATTTTGCAATGCTCGGTTAAAGGTGTGTTTGGTTAGCCAAAAAGATGTATTATCATAAGGTTGCTTGAACATGGCCACATGCTTTTATTTTGTCAGCTACCAAATAAATGTAAGGCTTTTCGAGTAAAATATTTACCTTCTATATATATAGGAAGCGGATTGCATACTGAGTAAATTCTGTGGGGCCCACCATGATGTGTGTATCTTATCAATGCAGTCCAACTGTTTTACTAGCTTATTTTAGGGCATGATGCCAAAATTGAAACATATCTGAAGCTCAAGTGGACAACATTTTTTGAAACAGTGTGTATTGAATACCTACCGTTGAAAACTTTTTGGAGGCCACAGAAATTTTAAATCAAGATGATATTTGTGTTTTATCTTCATCCATGTTTGTATGACCTTATGAGCAGGATGGATGACAAATAAACATCACTGTGGGCCCTAGAAAGGTCTCAACGGTGGACGTCATTTTCTCACTGTTTCACATGGTGTGGTCCATTTGAGTCTTGGATATGGTTCAATTTTTGGATCAAGCCATGAAATGAGCTAGAAAAAAGGATGGATGGTGTGGATAAGACACACACATTCTCTGTGGGCCCTACGGAGTTTCTCAGTGTGCTTTACACAAATCCACTTCCCCTTGTACACGGCAATCTAAATAAAATAAAATAAATATACAAAAAGCTAATGATGACCCAGCAGCCCAAAAAGATGAAAGCAACTACTCTAGGACGAGATGAGAAGAAATCGTAAGGTGAAGAGAGGGTTAGGATTGCTTGCGACTACTGTTCGCTGGAAGCAGGCTCGCACCTATCTCTTATCAATCAATAACAGGAGCCTTATAACGCAATTGCAAAATGGGCACTTAAAAATATACACTTCGAAATTATTGTAGATTCTTGTAAGCAATTTTTGAAGTGCTTAGTAAACTATGTGGGGCCCACCATGATGTATGTGACTTATCCCCACTATCCATCCGTTTTTTCAGCTCATTTCAAGGTATAAGCCCAAAATCGAAGCATATACGAGTTCAAGTGGATCTCACCGTAGGAAGCACGCACGGCACATACCCGGCCATCAAGGAGAGTGACATGTCCCATAAGTGGGAGGGTGCGGCCACTGCCATGAAACCTTTAACGTGTGTCAGGACGGAGCAACCGTCGGTGCGGATCTTGGTGGGAATTGAACACCTACCGTGGTGGACGTCATTAGTCCATTATGTGTGGTCCATCTAATCTTTAGATATACTTCAATTTTAAGCTCGTGCTCTTAAATGAGCTGGAAAAATGGATGCCGTCAGAGGGTGCGACGGCTGTTACGGAACGTTTAGCATGAGTCGGGACGGAGCGGCTGTCGGTGCAAGTCTTGGTGGGAATTGAACACCTACCCTAGTGAATGTCATTAGTCCATTATTTCCAGTGGTGTGGTCCATCTAATCTTTAGATATACTTTAATTTTGAGCTCATGCCCTTAAATGAGCTGGAAAAATGGATGGACAGTGTGGATAAGACACATACATCACAATGGGCCCCATGGAGTTTACTCATCTCACTGCGTTAGTACACAATCCTCGTCCTACACCAACCAACTCTTTAAAATATGCTAAATAAATAAACAAATGAAAGTGTGCCAAAGCTGCCGGTCAGCACGACAAAAGAACACCGAACGTAAAGATGCAGACCCTTCCATGTGAAATAGGAATCCTTCGCAGGAGCTTTTTGGTAACAGCCCGCTAAGAGCAAACAGTTGTAGGCAATGGTTACGGATTTTTGGAGGTGTGAAAGATCTAAGCCGTTCATATGAAGGTCAGCATGACGATTATTGCTTACCCCAAAACCTTGAAGGGTCCATTGATGTAGAGCGGGTCGTGGATAGTTTCATGGCCAAGATGGATCAGAAAAGGCCCGGTCGACGGTGGAAGTGATCTGGACTGGCGGACCTTAGATTGGGCGTATCTCACAATTCAGAATGAGTTATCGGACATAAAATATATGATTTTGGGATAGAATGAGCTACTTTAGCCAACCAACCCCGTTATGCCGGGTTGCACAACTCGGAATTGTGAAATATCCCTGGATAGACAGTTGTTTCTCTGTTTTAATTACGTTTTTACTATAGATAATAAGTTTTAGTTTGATTATAACTCTCCATCCATCGGGCTTTTGGAGTTGCACCCAACGTGAAAAGACCTTAGAATAATTAGGATAACGGTTTGGTGAAGCCAAATAGGACACTTACTATTTTTGGCCGAAAACCTTACGCACTAGGAGTTTACTATTTATAGTAAGTCGCGGATTCTAGGAGTTTTAGTTATAGTTTGATTATGATTTCTTTCTCATTGCTTGGTACCTCTATTTAAAGGGCCGTGAACTCGTTTTTATTAATTAATTAATTAATTTTGAATTTATTAGAATTTATTTCTATTTTCTGCTTTCTTTTCTTGTGAATTCAAGAAGTCTCTCTGAGGAGTCCAGAGAAGCTCCGTAGATTCAGAGTAGTTATCCTCTTGAGGAAGATGGTGATCAACCTCGTCACGTTCATCCTCCCTGCGTCATCCACTTATTATGTTGCCCATGCAATGTACAAAAAGTATAGCTGGCAAGACGCGGATTGCTTCCTTTGTGGGGCCCACCATGATGTAAGTGTTTTATCCACGCCGTTCATCGCTTTTCTCAAATAATTTTAAGGCATGGTCCTAAATATAAGGCAGGTCCACAGCTCAAGTAGACCACACCAAAGGAAGCTGCGGTGATAATGAAACCCACCGTTGAAACCTTTCTAAGGGCCACCGTGATGTTTTATTACCATCTAACCTATTCATAAGGTCATGTAGACGTGGATAAAGTGAAAACACAAATATCAGCTTGATCCGAAGCTTCTTCCGCTACCAAGAAGTTTTTAATGGTGGCCCCACGGAGCCCTGCCCGGACGGAGGGTAGGACGCAATCCGCGTCCAGCTGGCAGATGGATAACCATGGCCAGTGACGAAAGAGAACGTGGCCTAAGGCTGGGTCTTCAGCTAGTACCTAGTAGTCCTAGCACTCCCCTTGATCAACGACTCAGATCGCACATGTGTATGCCACGTGGGCATGTGGAGGTGACGTTTTTCCAGCATTAGCAGTATGAGGTGTTGTAAATAAAATTCCTGGACTAAAATTACCAACCAACGGTTGTGATCCAGCAATTATGGTCGGTATCTCGGGTGGGGTCCACTGCGGGTTCTGCATGTTTCAAATATCACCCATCCATATCACGTTACTTTCAGGTCGGTTTCAATCTACGTGGGATTCCTCCCATCTAACACTATTATATGATCAAAGTGGGGCCCACTGAAGCCCATATATAAGAACGTACAGCTGGCAATTTCGTCATGGACTGTTAGGAAGGAAAACTCATGCATACCTACTTTTCAACGGTAGCTTCCTCTAAAGTGGGGAAATATTTTAATGGACATGAAATCCACACCATCCATCAGGCACACTAACCCTTGTTTAGCTTTGATTCTAAAAATTAGGTTGATACAACACTCAATTATTTTAAAATTATAAGAAAATCTCTAAAGATCGGATGGCATATAAGTACGACGGTGGGTACTGTGTTTGGGACAAAAATATATGGCCCACCATGATGTACCTGTTATATCCACACCGTCCATCTATATTTCTATATCATTTTAGAACATGAGCTAAAAAATGTGGCAGATCAAAATCTCAACTGGACCATACCAGAAACAGTGGAGATTGAACGCCTACCATTAAAAATCTCTTAGGGCCACATAAGTTTTGGACGAAGCTGATATTTGTGGTTTTTTCCTTCATCCAGGTTAGTGTGATTTTATGAACAGGATGGATGTCAAATAAATATCATGGTATACCATAGGAATGTTTCAACGGTGGGACGTGGGCGTCACAGTCCCACTATTTTCTATGTTGCTGGCCATTTTAGCTTTAGATGTAACTTTTTTGGGTTCATGCCCTAAATTTATAAGGAAAAAAGATGGACGGCATTGATATAACATATAGGTCATAATGGGACTATAAAACTTTGCCATGTCAACACACTATGAACATCATAGTGCTTTCTACATCACCCAATCTGAATCTCGGATATCTGAATCTTGGATAGAGGTGGGCAGGATCCGACCCAACTTGTCGGATCCGACTCGACCAAATGGGTCGGATCCAATCCGACCCGAACTAAAAGCTAGGGTCGGGTCGGAACGAGTAGACCCACTCGAATCCAACGCCAAACCGAGTCGAGTTCAGGTCATGTAGTAACTTGCCAGTCGGATCTGATCAATCTGGACCGGAATTGAATAGTATAAAGTCAAATTTTACTTAAAAAAAAAAAAAAAAACCTTTAACCATCTTCTACCCAAACTTTAACACTACCCGATCCGGTGCCGCCCTTTGAACCTATGCAGCACCGCAGCCCGAGCCGACTTCTTCTCCTAACCTCCTTTCTCTCCTGATTTCCCTCCTCTCCTTCTTTCTCTCCTCGTTTCTCTCCCAATTTCCCTCCTCTCCTTCTTTCTCTCCTCCTTTCTCTCCCTTTTTCTCTCCCAATTTTCTTCCTGTTTCCTTCCTAGCACTAGAGTCTCCGACTCAGCTTAACTCAGCCCAGTCCGAATCGACCAGATAGACTCAACTCGATTTCACTCAGTTCCCTTGATCGAGTCGGACTCTGTTTGGGTCAGGCTAGCAAGGAATCGGTTCGGATCGAGTCAGCTCTAAGGGACTAGGTCCCGAATCGGATCGAGTTCAGGTCAGGTACTTGCAAAAATCAGATCGAGTCGAGTTGGACCTAATCCCATCCGACTCGACTCGATGCCCACCTCTAGTCAAAGGTGGGTAGGATCCGACTCGACTCGTCGGATCTGACTCGATCGAACCGGTCGGATCCCATCCGACCCAAACCGAAAGCTAGGGTTGGGTCGGATCGACCCACTCAGATCCGACCATAAAACGAGTCGAGTTCAGGTCAATAGCCAATTTGATCCGATTCGGTCGGGTACTATAAAATATCTTTTTACTCTCTTTTTTAAACTTTTACCATTCTTTTCTATCCAAATGGCGAACCCTTAAGTCCCTAACTCGTCCCTACTCAAGCGACGCCGCACCAATCTCGATCTAAATCCAGGCCCAACAACCCATCTTCACCGTTCATCCTCCTCCATTCATCATGTAGGTTCCATTTATTTTTTTATTTTTTATTTTTTATGTATTTTCAAGCTCGGGACGCCGGATGCAGTCGTGCGAGCCCCAGTGGCTGTCATGGCTCGGCCGTGGACCGCATTGCTCGGCCGGTGGTCCGCCAAGGTCCGGACCTCGGCTGCTTGGCTTCTTTGCCGCGCCGTCTTGCCCTGGCTCGAGACCTCGCATTCGGACCGACATCCTGCTCTGGCTCGCTGATGGTCCAACCAAGCTCTGGACGTCACTGGCTCAGTTGTAGTGTCCTGTCCTGGCTCGCTGATGGTCCGGCTGAGCTGGACTTTTTGGAATAAAAATTAAAAATAAAAAAAAAAAAACAAAAAAAAAAAACTGAAGACTTGATCTGAAACGTACCCAACCCGATCCGACTCAGTTTCCCTGACTGAGTCGGACTCGGTTCAAGTCAAGCTAGCAAGGCATCGGATCGGATCGAGTCAGCCGTACTAAAATTATGTGTTAAAAGAGATGGACAGAGTGGATACAATACATGAATGACACTAGGGCCCACGGAGTTTACTCAGTACGCTTACCGTACTGAGTTACTCACTACGCAATCCGCTTCCCTTTCGGAGATGGTCGGGATAATCATGATCTATAAATTTTATCCACACCGTCCATACCTTTTTTCATAGCATTTTAGATTATAATTTAAAAACATAACTGTTGAGGTCAAAATCTGGATCACCCTCCACTCCTAACGATGCTCTTCGGGTGGACCCTGGTCCTACACAAAGGGTGAGCAAAGGAGACCCTGGCTAAGCCGGGGGACCCTCCGATGCCTAAGTCAGGTCAAGGGAATCGAGGTCTAAGTTGATAGTAAAGAGAGGGTGTGAGATCTTGCGTACCTGTAGTAATGGGGTCTTATTGTATTTATACCTGACTGTCGGATGGTCGGGGTTCGTCAATCTTGGCACAATTCACTCAATCAATGGGATTTTCGGGTCATGGGGATATTGTGCATAATTCGAGGATCGTGAGAGATATTATGCACATCATACATATCTGCGAGCAAAGTAACCGCCCACGTCCGCTTATGGTAGTTTCTAAGCTTAGCTCATGGAGCACCCACTTCAGGATCCGGCCTTAGTTCGATCCTTTTGGCAGATGAGGCCCCAGTCAGAGTGATTACGAGCCTTCGTCGAATAGTGGCCGCGTTTACAATCCGAGCCGAGTTGGTGAACTTAGCCTCTCACCAGTTGTGCGTTCTGAAAGACTTTTTCCACGAGGTCCGAGGCGAAGCGTCGGGCCTACTTTATCGGGTCAAGTTTCCTCCTGGTCATTAGTCTCAGGGCCAAGGCACCTCGGTGACTCATTAGTGAATCCTTCAGTTGTGGGTGTCGCATAGAGTAGTTTTCTGTTTGATGACGTCGACCCTCGGAATTATAAGGGGCTCGGATCTTCCTATAACAGAAGCCTCCTACTCTTCAAAGGCAGCTAAGGACTTTGAGAGTAAGCATACGGAAGATCAATTGTCTCATCCGCCGACTCTTTTACGCACGTTGATGTTATCACGTTTTTGGAATTTTGGAACGTTGCGCCCTCATGGTTTCTCACCCACGGGCCATTGTTTAGCGGATGCGTGGCGACAGTTAAGATTTCGAATCATCGTCCGGCTATGACCTGATGCCACGTTATCCTGAGTGGTGTTTCAGACGGAACCTTTCTTATTTGGGCATCGTTTCGTTTATCCGAAGCACGCCGCTCGATGTCAGAGGCGTACTGCTAGACAGAGCCTGAGCCAATGGTATGTGGCCACGTCAACTCCGAAGTCGGCTCATGATGATTCGGCTGCGGCCATCATTGCTGGTCATTAATGCAGAGATTTGACAAAGTCTATATAAGCTCCCTTTGAAAATTTTTATTCACTTTTGTGCTTTGTGTTTGATCTGATATCGGAGGAGGCGATTTTCGACGAGGGCGATTCCAGACAATCAGGGTTTTCCGACAGGCGATTCCGACCGACCGAATATTTTCGGCAAAAGTGATTCCCGGTTATCGTTCGGTGAGTCTCCTTCCTTGCGTATCTTTGCATTCATTCTTTTTAAGATATCGTCCGACCTGGAGACTGTTCGAGATTATGGTGATGACTCCGAGTCGAGGAGCTCTGATGACGGGAGAGGGGCCTCTAAAGGCTCCTATGAAACTGTACCTTTATTCCCTCCGCCCCGAAAACAGAAGGAGATGGAGGCTCGGACTCGTCGCGCTGGCCAAAGAAAAACTGCTCTAGCTCCCCAGACCATGACTACTGAGCTACCAAGATGCCAGTGAGTGGGCAGGCCTCGGAGGTAGTCCCAAGAGGCTCCGTGCTATCGGAGTCTCAAATGGAGTGGATCCGCTCGAAATTTCAGATCCCGGACTCTATTCAGATAAGCACCACAGAGCCCCTGGACACCGCTGGAGCACTTGCTGAGGGAGAAGTAGCCATTTTTCTCTGTGTGCTGCAATGCGGGCTCCGACTTCTTCTGCATCCCTTCGTCCGAACCGTGACAGTCTACCTTCACTTAGCTCCCTGGCAATTCACCCCCAATGCTTGGAGGGTGTTAATTTCTTCTTATATCATCTAGCGTCAAGTCGGGAACCCGGAGCTGACCCCTGAGGAGTTAGTAAGTTTGTACCTGGTAAAGCACGACAGTCAAGAACCATGGTACTACTTCGCGATCCAAAGCAGCAAGGGGTCGGGGCTCGTGATGAACCTTCCATTCTCTAATAAGGACTGGAAGAATAAATGGTTCTGGGCTGCGGGCGAATGAGAGGCGCCGGTGATTGAGTTCAGGACTCTGACAACCAGAGTTCCCACCCACTTTTCTCACAGACGACGTCAAAAATGTTGAGGTCAAAATCTAGATCACCCTCCACTCTTAACGATGCTCTTCGGGTGAACCCTGGTCCTGCACAAAAGGTGAGCAAAGGAGACCCTGGCTAAGTCGGGGGACCCTCCGATGCCTAAGTCAGGTCAAGGGAATCGGGGTCTAAGTTGATAGTAAGGAAGGGCGTGAGATCTTCGTACCTGTAGCAATGGGGTCTTATTGTATTTATACCTGACTATCGGATGGTCGGGGTCCGTCAATCTCGACACGATTCACTCAATCAATGAGATTTTCGGATCGTAGGGATATTGTGCGCAGTTCGAGGATCGTGTGAGATATTATGCACATCATACATATCAGCGAGTGAAGTAACCGGCCACGTCCGCTTATGGTAGTTTCTAAGCTTAGCTCATGGAGCGCCCACTTCGGGATCCGGCCTCGACTCGGTCCTTTTGGCAGATAAGGCCTCAGTCAGAGTGATTATGAGCCTTCATCGAACAGTGGCTGCATTTACAGTCCAAGCCGAGCTGGTGGACTTAGCCTCTCGCCAATTGTGCGTTCCGAAAGACTTCTTCTACGAGGTCCGAGGCGAAGCGTCGAGCCTACTTTATCAGGTCGAGTTTCCTCCTGGTTATTAGTCTCAGGACTAAGGCACCTCGGCGACTCATTGGTGAATCCTTCAGTTGTGGGTGTTGCATGGAGTAGTTTTCTGTTCGATGACGTCGGCCCTCGGAATTATAAGGGGCTTGGATCTTCCTATAACAATAACAAAGATACAAGGCTCAAATGGACCACACGGCAGGGATTAAATTACTACCGTTGAAAAATTCTTAAGGACAACATAAGTTTTGGATCAAGATGATATTTGTTTTTTCACTTCATCCATATGTATATGACCATATGAATACGTCGAATGGAAAATAAACGACACGGTGGACCTTAAAAAGGTTTCAATTGTGGGCATCCTTAGCACAGCTACTTATTTTGGTGTGGTCCACTTGAGACTTTATCCCTTATTTTTTATCCAGTACTCTGTAAAAGTGTATGGACGGTACTGATAAAAGTTATACATCGAGGTAATCCCTCAAGGGCCCTCAGAGCTAGAGGTGGGCACCGAGTCGAGTTGGACCGAATTGGGTCTAACTCGACTCAATCCGAATTTTTAAGTAACTGACCCGAACTCGATCTGATTCGAGACCGAGTCCGGGTCAGCTGACTCGATTCGATCCGATGCACGACTGGCCTGACCAGAACCAAGTCTGACTCGGTCAGGGAAACCGAGTTGGATCGGGTTGGGTACGGTTCGAAACGGGTTGAGTACTGTTTGAAACGGGTTAGGTCTGTGGGTCAAACTATGAGGTATGTATTATATCCAAACAATCCATCAATTTAGAGAGTTCGTCTTAAAGCTTGAGCCAAAAAAATAAGATAGATCTAAATATCAATTGGACCACACTGTAAAAAATAGAGGATTGAACATTTACCATCAAAACCCTTTTGGAGATCACGAAAGTTTTCGATCAATATGAAATTTGTTTTTCATCTTCATCCATGTATTTTTAACCTTATTAACAGATTAGATGGAAAATAAACATTATGGTGAGCCCTACGAATTTTTTAAATGGTGAAAATCATTATCCTCGCTGCTATTTTCGGTGTGGTCCATTTGAGCTTTAATATGATTCAGTTTTTTTTTTTTTTTTTTGTCTAATTCTCTAAAATGATCACGAAAATGGACAAACGTTATGGATATAATAAATACATCATTATAGGGCCCATGTAACTTTGATCTCATTTGAGTCATTCGTACAACTTGGAACTCGAGGCGCATCTGCGCTCGTCTTCGCAAGACACGTATCTGCACCAGGCGTACAGCTGGTGTCGTTTGAAACACGAAATCAGATTGTGTGTCTGAGTTACTCAATACGCTCTTATCTACTGAGTAAACTTTGTTGGCCCACCGTGAATGCCTGTGGTTTATCTATGTCATCCATTCGTTTTTCCATATCATTTTAGGGGTTGAACCCAAAATTGATGCATATCCAAAGCTTAAGTGGACCATACCACAGGAAAAAGTAGAAGTATTGATTTCCACCGTATATCAGATCAGATTGGTCCGGATTGGCCACTGATCCGAACTCAATCTAATATACGGTCAAATCTAAGTAGGCCTACTTGATCCGACTTGATCTTGGCCTTCAGTTCAGATCGGATCGAGTCGGATCTATCGGATCCGCCGGATCGGGTCGGATTTTGTCCAGCTCTACTCAGATCCTCCGCTTGTCTTGAGCTCCAAACAGGGGTAGTACTTAATCCACTCTCGTTAAGGGACACAGATTACCTACTGACAATGCGTCAGTAATCAGGTGCCTGCTGACAGCATTCCGTGAGTGTTACCATGATATATTTATTTTATCTGTCTTTCATTTTTATTTTTATTTTTCATTTCATCACGTCGCATGAGCTGAAAAAATTACTTAGATCCAAATCAATAGGCTGGATGTAAAATAAATATTACAAGGAGCCCTGGGAAGCTTTTAATGGTGAGTGTTAAATTGCTACTGTTTTCTTATGATGTGGTCCAGTTAAAATTTGGATCTCTCATTTTTGTTTTATACCATGACTTATAATGATTTATAAAAATAGATGGAAGGCCTACATAAAACGTATATGTATCACGTGGGGTCACGTAGCAGTGTCATTAACCACCTCGCTACAGACGTCGTCAGGGAATCCGCGTTACCGGCGGACCCGCTCCCTTAACTGTAACCGTACGTGGATTAGGTAATATACCCCCCTGTCCTGAGCTCGGAACAGGTGGGGGTTCTGACGGCCCCAAGATGATGTATCTCTCTATCAACACCGTCCATGCAATTTTGCATGTCATTTTTAGATTACGAACTCCAAAATAAGGGAGATAAAAGGATCAAGTGAAACACACCGTGAGAATTAAACTCACACCATTAAAAATTTATTAGGAGCTGTATAAACTTTGGATCTGCCTCTTTTTTATAATTATAAAATGATACGGGTAAATGGATGGACGGTGTTGATGAACTCATAAATCACGTTGGTTCCCTCAGAGCCTATGCTGTTCCGAGCTCAGGACCAGCCTGTTAGTACCTAACCCGCGTCCTCGCCTATCACAGATCGTGATCTTCTTAGGATAGGACGAACATGAGGCCGAGAACGTGATGGGACAGGTGGATCCCGTGAAATTTCGGGAGGGAATTAGGTGTTACCGGGTAACACCTTCGCAGGTGCTACTCTTACAGTGCGAGGCCCATTTAATTAATTTTTTGTATATCCATTCCGCATATCTGTTTTATCGTATCGTTTTAGGACTTGATTCTAGATATCAAGTACATAAAAATCTCATATGGACCACACCACTGAAAATAGAGGTGAATGACAATTAAAAGATTTTTAGGAGCCACAATAGTTTTGGATCAAGATAATTTTATTTTTTCCTTTCATCCAGGTATTATAGACCTTATCAACGGGTTGGATTTAAAATAAACATTACTTATGGAATTATCGTGGACCTAGGAAGTTTTAAACGGTGAACTTTCAGTTACCACTGTTTCCTTCGGTGTGGTCCACCTGAGATTTAGATTTACTTAATTTTTGGAAAATGTCCTAAATCTGGCTGGAAAAACGGATCTAAGACGTGGATATGCAAAAATCAATAAGGTGGGCCCCACGGTAAGGATACAACCAACTAAGGTGTTACCCGGCTAATACCTAATCCGCAAATTCGCTACGTAAGTTCCGATATTATCGTTACACTGTCACGATATTTTCAAAATATCGAGATATTTTGAAATATTGTATTTTTACCAATATATTAACTTGAACATAGTAAAAACATTAACGAATTTATTTTTCATAGCATCTAAATTTATTTGATAATTCATAATAAATATTTTCAAAAATGTTTTTATCATAAGTAAGATTTTCCAGATAAAACCCCAGGAAAAATCCCCCGAGAGATTGCCGAGAACTACCTTTGCACGATGGCGTGAGGTTGGTTTCATTCATAGTCTGTGGGTCAGAGAGACTCCATGCTAAGGTTGCTGCGGTACATGCCAACGTGGCACATCCATGTCAGATCTGGTTCGTTCATCAGCAGGTCATGCTATCTGTGCTAGCTGACACAGAAATCAGGCTGGTTGGCTTTATCAGGTCATCCATATGTGTATGAAAGTACCTGAGCAACGGCCAAACTTTCCACATTAAAATACAAGTGTGGCCCACTTGAAGTATCAACCAACGGCCTAAAGTCCTAATCTCGACAGTTCACACTCGAGCCGGTACTCGCTCGAGTAGACCAAATGGCCCCGACGTAGAGCCCGCCAAGAAGGACCAAACTCCAAGGAGAATCTAGCAATAAATAAAGTTCAGACCCCTATCATTGAAAAAATTAGCACCGTAGATGCGTCCGTATAACGCTTTTTTTTTTCTTCGTCCGGCCATGAACAACTTAGCTGACATAAGGAGGACGTTGGTTTTTTTTTTTATTTTTTTTTTTTACGAAAATACTCCCGTGGATTAGGGTAACCAGCTAAATAAAGCAAAGGTATTTTTGTCTTTCTAGATTTGTCGGAATGAATATTAGTCTACTTAACTGTCCAATAAAAAAACATGAGTAGTACGTTGGGTCTATACGACGGAAAATCCCCCTATCATACGTGGAGTCGTTTGCTACTCTGGCAGTGTATCAAGTTAATACACAGGCGTGCCATACATTAACTCAAATTGAACGGAATAAATCGTGGAATTAATTGTTCCTGAAACAGTCCTAGAATCATATTGCGCGAACCATCATAACCTGGAGTAGATCCACCTGTTGTGGCTGCTTTGATGTAATTGGAGATGAGTTTCTATAGCAATGGGGGCTGGTTTAGATTGGCCAGGCATATTTCATTGGGCCTCAAATTACTCCTGCTTTGCTTTACCAATGTTGTAATTTTACTTACTACTCCACATGTAGTGTTTTAAGGCTGAGCACTAGGTCCAGCAAAGTTTGCCCGCATTGTGGTTGGGGATAATGGAAGTTGAGTGCTTGGTGCAACACCGCCTACATTAACTAGAGGAGGTGATGGAGGAGTTTGCCCTGCCTTTTCAATCTCATTTTCATTCATGACATCCTCATCATATTCTTAAGAAGTTGTCACAGATTCATCAAGAATAATAGAAGTTTTCTTGTTAGGGGAACCGTGGAAGCACATAGATATGAATATATGATAGCAATCCAAAAACACCAAGCAAAAGGGAGAAGAACATAGAGATTTAACATGGAAAAACTCTTTCGGGAAAAAACTACAGCACGAAGTGACAGGTGATTACTATGAAAGCAGGAATTACAAAGAGAAAGAGCTTACCTAATTCGAACAACCTCAAATCTCTCCCTTTCTACACCCTTTGAAACCCTAGGACGATTTACAAACCCTTCTAATGCATCTCAATCCCGTTTACACCCACCCACACACACACACACACACACACACACACACACACACACACACACACACACACACACATATATATATATATCCTTGGGAAGAATCTCAAATGAAATTGAAAACAAATTTGGCAGATCCAGCGGATCTGCAAAATTCTGCGCAAAACTGTTCAATGTCATCGAACACCCTTCGATGACATCGTGTAACGCTTTAGATTTCAAGGGCCGAGACAATACTCGACTCCCGAATTCCCAGGTGCCACTTATGCCTTACGGGGTTTCAAAATATACATAACTTGTTTGTTTCATAAGCAATGGAGAAGTTTAATGGACCATGTAGCATAAATCAAGACCAATATAATAAGCTCATGTGCAACTAATATGGGATATATATATATATATATACACACACACACTCACACACCAAAAGAGATAATGTAAATAAATGTAAGGGACCGTGTCCCACAAAATATATAATCCAAAAGATGTACAAATCCCTACCCTGGGGCCCCATCGCAAGTCCTAAGGCGGTTTACGGGGATTCGCCGAAAGTCTGAAAATAAGAGAGCTCCTCTTCCTCGTACACGCTTGCCCCATCCAGCACATCGAGCTCTGTCACACATGTATCTAAGATAGGTTCTGGTTTGTGTTTTAAAACATTATCCCTGTAACACCCCGGGTTTTCAGGGGCCGCATAAGAACTCGGCTCCCAAATTTCCAAGTGCCATGGGTGCCCTAATGGGCTTCAAATTTTAATTATATTTGGATGATCTCATAAATAATGGAGAGTTTAGCAAGGCATGTAGCGTAAGTAAGTTATAAAGCAGTATCAAGTGTTACTAAATATAAAAGTATCTAAACTACAAACCTCAAGTCATCTAAATAGGGAACTAGTCTCACCCATACATGACCCAAAGCGACTAAAGCCCTAGCCCATACCTCGCGGTAGCCCAAACTCAAACTAAAAGGATCCGCCGAAAGTCTGGAAGCAGAGAAGTTCCTCTTCCTTATCCATGCTCACCCCGCTTAGCTCGTTGAGCTCCGCCTCACCTGCATCTAGTAAAGGGTCTGGTTGGTGTTTTAAAACACCGTCCCAGAGTGAGAGTGAGTAGCGAACTCAGTGGTTACTATTAGCCTTAAGTTACAATAAGCAACAATTATATGATGAATTTAATGAAAGACATACATTCACAGATCCCAAACTAGCCTTGTTAATGCATATGCATGTATTATGATAAGATGCATGACCTCGCAACAACATTCCCTCGAGCGATTTCGTCTAATGATTGCGTATGACCAACACTCTTTCATTGCGACCTCAACTGCCGAATTGTCTAATCCTAGCTAATGCGAGCGTGGATAATGTTAGCCGAGTATTTAGTTAATTCCGTTCATCCAATAAATTGGGGAAACTGGTACACCCCACAAATCATTGCCCTCAACTGGTTGCGAGGCCAAGTCCCCTCAACGTGCGAGGCCATGACCCCACGATCCTTGATCCCATCGGGTTCTCCATCCCCAATTTCAAGCACATGGGGAGTGCTGAGAAGAGGGATCGCTCATGGTCACTACGGGGAGGCTTGTCAACCCAGCGTAGGCCGATAGCTCGGACACAGTGTCACATTTCACCATGCCCGGCTCTCAAGTCAATGGATCGGTTTCAGATGGTTATCAATAGGCTTCAGTGATTAAAGGATTTTTCAGGTTCCATATAGGCGTGAGCAGATATGGTTAACGAACATGGTTGGTCAGTAGATGAACTAGACCGTGCGAGTTCAGGTGAGTACGTGATGGACGACATCGAGTACAAGCAACCCATGTAATCCAACTACTGTCACCCATTCGCATCCGCCCAAACCTGTTGGTTTAGCCACGGGATGGTCCTACCAACGGGACCACCTTTTCCCACTTTAGTTCTTTGACCAACCCAAGGGTTTATGACATTCAATGATATTCCAACAATTCCGAATTCACCTTCTAACACTAGTAAAGTCATGCACTCATACATCAAGCATAAAAATTCAGATTTTCTATAATACAACTACTAACAAAATACAAAATTAATGTGTGTACATGTTGAGAGGTTATGGAAGAGATCAAGAGCTATACATCATTCTTAGTACAAACATACAACAAGGATTAATGCTAGCACAAACATACAACAAGGATTGATGCAAGCACAAACATACAATAAGGATTTTATGCAATCATACATGCCATAAGGAAGGTTATATTAAAATCACATATGAGATAAACATGCCACTCCAAATCAAGCCTAATCATGTTAAAGAACAAATAACCAACACGTAACCATTTCATGGGATTTAGGGGGACCTATCATGTAGGGTCTTGGCTAGGTTCTCTCTGGATTACTTAAACACATCATTCTCACATTCATAATCATTAAACTCATAGTAAAATTGGGGCTGCACCACCTAGCGATAATAGTCCACACCTTGTGACGAACCGATCGATTCACAACGCCCGTAGGGTTATGGTGTTAGGAAATCATCGTTAAAATGCCTAAATTAGCATACAAACTTGTAAGAATTGAAAGGGATTAAACACAAGACCTAAACCTATAAACATAACTCAATACTTACATTCAATCGTCGTCGAATCGACACCAATGAAGGACAATGTTGCTATAGAGGAGATGAGAGGGTGAAGGTGCACAAACCCTCATGCTTCCAAGCTCTCCCTCTCCCTCTCTCCTCCTTTCTCCTCTTTCTCTTCTCCCTTTCTCCCTTTCTTTCTTCTAGGGTAAATTCATATGAGGAGAGGGGTGCCCAAATGAAACCCTTATATAGGGCCAGATTTGGTGTAAATGGCCCCAAGGGCTAGGTTTTTACTATACTAGCCCTAGGGGAAGGTCTTTCTAACCTCTAAGGCCCACTATGAGATGTACATATTGATATACACCATAGGATAGTTAGCCCTAATGATGATCTACGTATGGGTATGATTAGCCCGTCATTTGGATGCGTCGATCGACAGATATGATTAGAAGTCTGTTCAACGGTGACCGATGGTCGATCGGGGCCGCGGCTATACGGATATAAGTCGGAAAATATCCTTACTCCACGTGTGAAGTTTGGTTGTAAACCGACTATCTGAAATTCTTAACTTTACATAAGAGTGGACGACCCAATTCACTTAAGTTTCAGCTTCTTCCTTTAGGGTATTTGGACTTCTCATGCACTCGTCCTTTGGCTCAAGTTGAGTGGTTCTGGACAGTACCCAAGTCCAATTCAAGCAATGGACGTCGAGCCCAGTAAGACGGACATTATTCTATATTTTTAGAACTAGTGGCCCACCAACGAGCGGTGTAGAGCTTATTCGAAAAATTGGGGCATTTCTAGAATAAATTAGGATTTCTAGTGGGCAATGATTAGGGTTTGGATTAACTATGTTATTAGTGTGACCTATTTATAACTAGTGAAAGTGGAGACTTGGTCATGATTAATCTAAACCGTCAGTTTTAGGCTAAAAGAGTAATAGGGTTGATTTGGTCTATTAGTTAAGATCCGAGCCTTATCTAACTCAGCTTCAGTCAAATCTTTAATTTAGTTATGATTGTCTTGATTAGTTAGCGATGGATCGGTTAGATTTTGGGCCCTATGTGAGTAAATCATGGAGCTAAACTTGATATTCAAGTGATCGGGCGGATTCGTTGGCTTCCTGCGATTGATTAATCGGACTAATGCAGTTCTTTATTAGTTCCACCCGTGTATAAATTAACATTGAGTGTTAATGACCAATAAGTAATAATATAAGTTAATTACATAAAAAAATTTTAAGAATTTTTTGAAATTCAAAACAGTGAAAAATCCAAAACGTTACAATCTACCCCCCTTAAAACAATTTCGTCCATGAAATTGTCTAAGGGTAATAAGTAAAGGTTTTATTATTTCATTTACCTAAGTTTTATTGATTTCAAGTTTATATGCGTAGTAGGCTATATACTATCTATGATGGTCTGGCTCATTTTAGTTTACCCCCCCTTAAAAAATAATTTCACCCTGATGGTTTACTATAATTTATTTATTTATCTATTTATTTTTAAAGATTTGGATTCATCACAACGATTTCCCTCTATTTAGAGTAAAAAATAATTATTTTCAATGTTCGACCAACACAGATAGACGGTTGTAGTGGTCTTGAATCTTGAATCCGATCCGTAGATCGTCTACCTGACCAGGGTAGAAGGCTTATTGTATCCCTTTTTCGTCTTGGTAGATCCTGGTCTTCTACTCGGTCAAAGCAGTGAGTCCATTGGTAGTTGCCCAGGATTGAGAATTGGGTCAAGCCGCGAATGCTTCGCAGGTGTATACTTCTGTAATTCCATAGTCCGATCAATCTAAATGTTTAAGGAATGACCATTATTGAAAAGTTTAAATCTCCTATTTATAAGGTTGTCTTTTGGGTCTTGATCTAAGAGAGTCCTCATTTTAATTTATGTCCAAATTGGGGGTTAATAAATCTCTCAATATGCCTATGGTCAAAGATCATCCTAAAAAGTTTATAAAGGCACAAAATTTTATATGAATTACCATTTCAATCTTATGGCTAGTGGGTTATGAGCAGACTACACTTTGGTTTCATAAATTTCAAGAATAAAGGAATAGTCGAAAGTTTTAAGGTATTCTAGAGGTTTGGAGTGCTAATAACACTATTAAGGATGTAGGGAGGCAAAGATGAAGGATATCATCTTCTCGATGTTGTTTGAACCTTGAGTCCATAAGAGAATAGGAAAAATCAATATATTTTACTGTAGTCCAACCCTAACATGAGCTTACAGAGTATTAAACTATGAAACTCAATCCTACTTAAGGGCCCTAACTTAATTACACCAAAATAACTTAAACAAATATATATATATATAATCAAATTTAATCACAGGATGATTCCTAGCATGATTATAAATAATTCCTAAATAAACACCCAATGTTAAACTTTAATATGAAAAGACATGACTAGTCTATTGGCAACTCGAAGTTGCAGAAATTTTTATTTTCAACCCTTCTATTATTTTTAACATATTCGTCACATTTGGTTACCGTATTATTTTTACAATTTTTATAGTAATCCATCATTAAACTTACCTTTATTTCACAAAATTTCATTTCATTTAAATTTCTATAAGAATTATAAAAATTCAGGAAGTACTAGTTGTCTAAAACCAACAATTTTCCATTTGTCTATAAAGTACCATTACTTCTTGTAACGTTTTTCATACTTAAAGTAACTAAATTATTTTTTAAATTTTTTTTATAGTGATTCATCAATAAGTTTAATCTCATATTAAAATTTTCATCTCATTTTGAATTGTAAAAAGAAAATTTATTAAAATTCCAAAAGTGACAGTTGTCTGAACTAATGATTCATCATTAAGTTTAAAAATATCTATATTTATTGTAACGCTTCTTATACTTTTAGTACATGAATTATTTTAAAAATTATAATGATTCATTATTAAGTTTAAATTCATCCCACAAAATTTCATTTTATTTAGAGTTGTAGATAAATTATTAAAATTCTAAAAGTAACCACTGTCTGAAACTAATGATTTTTGGATAGTTGTCAAATCATTTTAAATTTAACTATATTATAATTTTTATTTTATTTTTATATGAAACTAAACTTATTATACTTCAATCTGGCTTTTGAATCAACTAAATCGGAGTTATAACGAAGGAGATATGAATTTTTGAAGTTGACCCAAAATTACACAAAATTTCGACGGGGTAACGCCGAAACTGGCTCCCCAGCGGGGGCCACGTGGGCTGGGTGGGGTCCCGCCGGCTCGCTGGACAGTTGGGCGGGGTCCTGTGGATGCGCTAGACAGGCGGGGTCCCACCGGCTCACTGTTTTCCAGGCGGGGGCACCTTGCGACGTGCATATCTCACAAACCGGAATGAGTTATTCAATATACCATATATGAATTTGGGGTAGGAGAAGCTACTCTATTCAAATAACATAGTTATTTCATAAGGTTCCATCAAGTTAATGGTCAAAATTCTATTTTACTTATATTTTTACTATTTATAGTAAATTTTTGTCTAATTATAACTCTTCATCCTTGAGCTTTGTAGTTGTATCCAATTTGAAAGCACTTAAAGAAATTAAAAGGATAAATTGGTGGAAAGTGAGATTTTTTTTTTGAAAGAAACGGGTTAAAAGGGGAGATTCTAAAGGTTAATAGGCCTGAGAGGAAACGAGATTTGAAAGATTAGCTTAGAGAGGGGACTTCTTATGGAAAAGATTGGATTTGGAAGAGAGAGTTGACAACGACCCTTTTTGGATTCAAGCGGTCGTTCACTTGGTAGTCTAGGTAGTTCAGAAGCCTCTCAAGCTCAAAGCGGAGACAACTCAGCCCACTAAAATCAAAATTAAAGTATGTCCTACCTTGGATCGGATTATCGGACGTGCAATGCATGTGTCTGGGGCAACGCATGCTACTTCAGCAGCTTGAACCTATCGCATTTAGGTCGGGTTGACTCAAGTCGTCCAACCTTCCAATTAGAAGTGATTTGGATCACTTTGCACAGTCTAAGTCTTTCTATTCATAAACCCTAACGTTTTAATCTTCGGACTTTCTAAATGGCATGATCCCGGGATCTTATAAATGTCTCTAAGTTTGATCGCTCCCTCCTAAGTTAGCGAATGCATTATGGTGAGTTCATAATCCACAGCCCAATTTAATCCAAACCATTACTTTGATACCATCTATAATACCCTGGGTTTTCAGGGGCCGCATATGAACTTGGCTCCCAAATTCCCAGGTGTCATAGATGTCCTAATGGGCTTCAAATTTTAATTACATTTGGATGATCTCATAAATAATGGAGAGTTTAGCAAGGCATGTAGTGTAAGTAAGCCATAAAGCAGTATCGAATGCCACTAAATATAAAAGTATCTAATCCACAAATCTCATGTCATCTAAATAGGGAACCAGTCACACCCATACATGACTCAAAGCGACTAGAGCCCTGGCCTATACTCTGCGGTAGCCAAAACTCAAACTAAAAGGATCCGCCAAAAGTCTGGAAGCAGGAAAGCTCCTCTTCCTTATCCAAGCTCACCCCGCTCAGCTCATCGAGTTCCGCCTCACCTACATCTAGTAAAGGGTCTAGTTGGTGTTTTAAAACACTATCCCAGAGTGGGAGTGAGTAGCTAACTCAGTGGTTACTATTAGCCTTAAGTTACAACAAGCAACAATTATATGATGAATTTAATGAAAAATATACATTCACAGATCCTAAACTAGTCTTGTTAATGCATGTGCATGTATTATGATATGATGTATGACCTCGCAACAACACTCCCTCGAGCAACTTCGTCTAACAATCGCGTATGACCAACACTCCCTCATTGCGACCTCAACTGTCGAGTCGTCAAATCATAGCTAATGCGATGCGTGAATAATGTTAGCCGAGTATTTAGTTAATTCCGTTCATCCAGTAAATTGGAGAAACTGGTACACCCCACATATCATTGCCCTCAACTGATTGCGAGGCCAAGTCTCCTCAACGTGCAAGGCCATGACCCCGCGATCCTTGATCCCATCGGGTTCCCCATCCTCGATTTCAAGCACATGGGGAGTGCTAAGAAGAGGGATCGCTCGCGGTCATTACGGGGAGGCTCGTCACCCCAGCGTAGGCCGACAGCTCTGACATAGTGTCCCATTCCACCATGCCCAGTTCTCGAGTCAGTGGATCAGTTTCAGATGGTTATCAATAGGCTTTAGTGGTTGAAGGGTGTTCCAAGTTTCATAGAGGTGTGGGCAGACATGGTTAACGAACATGGTTGGTCAGTAGGTGAACTAGATCGTGCGAGTTCAGGCGAGTACATGACAGACGACATCGAGTACAAGCGACCCATGTAGTTCAACTACTGTCGCCTATTCGTATCCGCCCAAACCTGCTGGTTTAGCCGCGGGATGGTCATACCAACGGGACCACCTTCTCCCACTTCAGTTCCCTGACCAACCCAGGGATTTATGACATTTAATAATATTCCAACAATTCCGGATTCGCCTTCTAACACTAGTAAAGTCATGCACTCATACATTAAGCATAAAAATTCAGATTTTCTACAATACAACTACTAACAAAAATACAAAATTAATGTATGTGCGTGTTAAGAGGTTATCGATGAGATCAAGAGTTATACATCATTCTTAGTATAAAGATACAACAAGGATTAATGCTATCACAAACATATAATAAGAATTGATGCAAGCACAAATATACAAAAAGGATTTTATGTAATCATACATGCCATAAGGAAGGTTATACTAGAATCACATATAAGATGAACATGCCACTCCAAATCAAGCCTAATCATGTTGAAGAACAAATAACCAACACTTAACCATTTTATGGGATTTAGGGGGACCTATCATGTAGGGTTTTAGCTAGGTTCTCTTTGAATTACTCAAACACATCATCCTAACTTTCAGAATCATTAAACTCATAGTAAAATTGGGGCTACACCACCTAACGATAATAGTTCGCACCTTGTGACAAACCGATCGATTCACGGCGCCCGTAGGGTTATGATATTAGGAAATCATCGTTAAAATGCCTAAATTAGCATACAAGCTTGTAAGAATTGAAAGAGATTAAACACAAGACCTAAACCTACAAACATAACTCAATACTTACATTCAATCGTCGACGAATCGACACCAATGAAGGACAATGTTGCTATAGAGGAGATGAGAGGGTGAAGGTGCACAAACTTTCATGCTTCTAAGCTCTCCCTCTCTCTTTCTCCTCCTTTCTCTTCTTTCTCTTCTCCCTTTCTCCCTTTCTTTCTTCTAGGGTAAATTCGTATGGGGAGAGGGGTGCCCAAATGAAACCCTTATATAGGACCAGATTTGGTGTAAATGACCCCAAGGTCTAGGTTTTTACTATACTAGCCTTAGGAGAAGGTCTTTCTAACCTCTAGGGCCCACTATGGGGTGTACATATCGATATACACCATAGGATAGTTATCCCTAATGATGATCTACGTATGGGTATGATGGCCCGCCATTTGGATGTACCGATCGACAGATATGATTAGAAGTCTGTTCAACGGTCACCAATGGTCGATCGGGCCGCAGTTATATGGATATAAGCAGGAAAATATCCTTACTCCACGTGTGAAGTTTGGTCATAAACCGACGGTCTGAAACCCTCAACTTTGCATAAGAGTGGACGACCCAATTCACTTAAGTTTCAGTTTCTTCCTTTAGGGTATTTGCACTTCTCATGCATCGTCCTTTGGCTCAAGTTGAGCAGTTCTGGATAGTACCTAGGTCCGACTCCCGCGATGGACGTCGTGCCCAGTAAGAAGGACATTATTCTATATTTTTAGAACTAGTGGCCCACCAACGAGTGATTTAGAGCTTGTTCGAAAAATCAATGCATTTCTGGAATGAATTAGGTATTGAGATTTCTCGTGGGCAATGATTAGGGTTTGATTAACTATGTTCATAGTGTGGTCTACTTATAACTAGCGAAAATGGAGATTTGGTCATGATTACTATAAACCGTCGGTTTTAGGATAAAAGAGTAACGAGGTTAATTTGGTCTATTAATCAAGATTCGAGCCTTATCTGACTTGGCTTTGGTTAGATCTTTAATTTAGTTATGATTGTCTTGATTAGTTAGCGATGGGTCGGTTAGATTTTGGGCCCTATGTGAGTAAATCATGGGGCTAAACTTGATGTTCAAGTGATTGGGCGGATTCATTGGCTTCCTACGGTTGATAAATTGGACTTGTGTGGTTCTTTACTGGTTCCACCAGTGTATAAATTAGCATTGAGTATTAATGGTCAGTAAGTTATAATATAAGTTAATTACATAAAACAAATTTAAAAGATTTTTGAAAATTCAAAACAGTGAAAAATTCAGGACGTTACAGTCCCAGAGCGGGAGTGAGTAGCTAACTCAGTGGTTTCATTATCAATAAGTTATGCATATTATCAAATACATGGATAAAGTTAGCGAAAAATAATCATTCATAGAATCCTAACTACTCTTATTAATGCATATGCATAGTTTCATGATATGATGCATGCCCTTACTTCCAACACTCCCTTAAGCAACAACGTCTAACTATCGCAATGCCCAACACTCCCTCAATGCGACCTCGACGGCCGAATCGTCAATCCTAGTTAATGGAATATGATGGTGAGAAGCTAGCCGCATTGATTAATTACGTCCATTCATCCAGCAGTTTGGGAAAACTGGGACACCCTGACAGATCAATGCCCTATCCCTGTCGCACAGCCCTGGTAGCCGTGGCCGTATTACTCTCGCGATCCTTGGCCCATTTTAGGTTCATCACTCCCATTAATAAAATCATATGAAGGTAATTTTTAAAAAAGAGTCCTTGCTCGTTGTCACTATGGGGAGGCTCGTCACCCCGGCGTAGACCAAAAGCTCGGGCATAGTGTCCCATACCAACATGTCCAGCTCCCGAGAGTTGTGGGCCGTAATCAGTGGGTTATCAGTCGGCGCAAATGAATGCAGGATGTCTCAAGTTCAAGCAGGCATGTACATACATGATTAACGAACATGAATGGCTAGCTGGTGAGCCAATTATCCCCTTTAGACGAATTACGAATCATACGACATTGGGAGCAACATCTCGCGTAGTCTAACTACTGTCGACTATTTGTTTTTCGACTAGTTGGGTCAAATTAGCCCTTGGACGGCCCTACCAGAGGGGATGCCCATGTGGGTTCTGAAATTGCTAGCCGATCCAAAAAGGGAGCAGTGTATAAATGAAACCTATTAAAGTAGATGTCGATCTACTTATAGTTGTGAAAAATTTTGACAAATATTGCAGTAGACATTGTCATCATGATTCATCCAGAGTTCTTATATACAGGGAAGAATTTAAATAAGCATGTAAACAAGCTCAATTTCAAGGAAACACTCTAGTATAGGATGAAAATCAGTAATTATTCATATGTATAGGGGACATGAAGTGAAATTTTTTTATCAATTTTCAAAATTTGGGGAATGTGTACTAATTTTATGTTCATGAATAATAGAAATTAAGGCAATGCAAGGATCTCAGGTGATTGAGAACTCAAGTTTCCCCCAAATAAACAACATTCGAAACAACACTCTAATTCCACAATTAACATACATGCAACTGACATGCAAGCAATTTCTACACCTGTAATCACTAATTTTGGCCTAGATTTGATAAACGGCCACCTATAGTTAATGGTCCACACCTAGGGGTTGTCGAAGGCTCATGGAGTGGCTTTTGGGGTGCCGGACTCGTGGGTTGACCTGTCGAAGCCTGTGTCACATAGATTTGTAGGTTAAGACACATGCATGTGGCTTCTCTTACTTCAATTAAGGAGATGATAGGGTGGTTACCTTTTTGGATCGCAGCAAATCCCCTCTTGTGGCAGTGAAGATGTAGTTTCTGGTGTGAGGTTGTGGTAGGAGAGGGAATCCTCTCAATTCCCACCATTTGAGCTTACTCTCCCCTTCCACTCTCTCTCTCTCTCTCTCTCTCTCTCTCTCTCTCTCTCTCTTTGCCTCCCTCCCTCCTTCGCTAGAAAATTCGTATGAGAGGGTGGGAGAGGATTTTTAAAGCTTATATAGCCTGGAAGTTAACCCAATTGGCCCTAGGGAGGCTAGTCCTAATGCATATACCCTTAGTGAGTGTATTTCTGGTCCCTAGGGCTGTCCTAGTGGCCCCTTGTCCCATCTGTGCTATGAAATAGGTGTCCCATAGTCAGATAAAGGGTTGTCCCAAGTTTGGTGGCAAATGAGTCAATTGATCACAAGGGCCTGATTTGTGATCAACGGTCACTAATGATCGATTGAGCCCACAATTATACAGATATGAGCAGGGAAATATCCCCGGCCCATAGCGTGAGTTTGATTGCAATTCAACAGTTGGAAAGTTTCAACTTCACCATTTTAGTGGTGGGGCCAACTCATTTAAGTTTTAGGTTTCAAGTCCCGGAGAGTCGCGCCTTTCAAGCTCTATCTTCACAGTCCAAGTTGTGCGATTCGGGGCATCGTTGGGCCCACCGCCCGTGATGGATGTCAAGCCTAGTGAGATGGACATTAATCTATAATTTCAAAACTAGTGGCCTACTAGCGAGTGGTCTAAAGCTTGTTCGGGTAATCAGGATATTTCTGGAATAAATTGGGTAGGGAGATTTCTTGGGCGTAGTTATCAGGGTCTGGATTAACTAAGTTCACAGTGTGGCCTATTCAAAATTAGCGAAAATGGTGATTCGGTCATGATCACTCTAAATTGTTGCTTCTTAGGCTAAATGAGTGACCGGGTTGATTTGATTTATTAATCAAGATCCAACCCATAGTTGTCACGCCCTGAAATTCGGTACCCGAGTTCGCCAGGCCCGAAGCCGAATTTCAAGACTGTGAGTTGTACTTAAACAAAATATACAATGCAACCCACATAGTTGCCTTGCATTTTCTAGGTAATCATAATCAAACGAAAAAAGAAAATAAATAATAACCCATTCTCATTAATTGAAAGCTTACTAAACCATCATCAAATCTTTATTACATTGGAATAAAAATAAAGTAAATAATAAATCATCATCCAAAATGCAAACTAATCCTAAAACAAAAAATAAAACTAACGTCTTATCTAGCTTGCTCACATCATTCCATCTTTGTACCTGTAAAACAATCTAAAGAGGTGTGAGCGCTACGACTCGTAGGGTCAAATCATTCCCAAAGTTGGAAATACTACATTAATATTAAGTATAGCTTAATAAAATAAATAAAGTCAACATGACTTATCATAAGTAGACATGTTATAAAAGAGAAAATACTAAAAGGTCGAGTTGTAGTGCATGGTATCATGGGCCAGTAGGGGCCTAACACTAAGGAGCACAACTGACTTCAGTCCCATAGCTAACATGCGAAGTGACTCCATGATGATAGACTCTCAATCTCAAATAGTCCCATACCTATTGGGGATCGTGGCCCACGAATGTGTGCACCAAAATTTTATTTAAGCATCCACAACCCGAATATAAGAGAACATTAACATTTTAATAATAATAACTGAAATTCTAATAAATGAGTCAAATAAAACAAAACCACTTCTGATCCATTTTGGACTTAGCCAGGGCAGAGCACCCGTATATAGATTCACTTAAACTTACATAAAAATAAATAATAATAACTTGCATCCTGGAACACGAGCTAGGGATTGAATATTCACATACAACGTACATCCTGAAACACGGGCCAAGGATCGAATGTCCACAATTACTAATTTTAAAATGCAGCACAAAATAAACATCCTTTTCGGGAATGACCCGGGCAGAGCACCCATAACAACTTGATCCTTTCTAGGGTAGAGCACCCATAACATAATAACATGATGATCCTTCTTAAGGCAGAGCACCCATAACTTAATCATATTTAAAAACAGGTAACAATAATCAAATAAATTAATTCCACATATCAATAATCAAATAAATGCATTTTATTTTACTTACAACCAAAATCAAATAACTTATATCAATATTATAAAATAAATAATCAATGGAAATCAAAGTACGTACTAATGTAGGATTTTCAACCGGGAACATCACCTACTTGATTTATGATTATGAGTAGAATTCTGAAAAAGATTTGATAAGATTCCAGTGAATATTTATCCACAACTTGCATTGATTTGAGAATCACTGATCATCCGATCCAATTCGTGATTTGAAACACGAATGCTATTCCGTTTTACTTAGCCAGACCCTACTTAATTAGATCAACTTCCCTATAGTTGATATGGGGACTAGTTCGATTTTTAAAATTGTCAGAAAATGACAAGGTGATGAGGTTGGCCTGCCAACTCTGGTTTAAATAAAATAGAAAATAAGGAATTATAGTGCAATAGTTGTAAGGTGTAGATGGATGATTTAACTTAAAGGAAGAGTGCTTACTAGGTGATGATCTGAGGATCAAACAGAGCTTGAAATTGATCTAACCTTGGCAAGAATGGGGTTAGCTCGGAGTCTTGATCAGGTAAAAACTCGGCAAGTCAAGCTTTAGTAATATTTTCTTTTCAGCTGGCTATCAGTTGCAACTTGCTATGGCAGGGTTGAATCTTAATTGAACACGAAATTTAGACGAAAATAAATGGCTCTTTTTATGTGTGGTTTAGATCTCCCATCAATGGTGGGTTCTTGGCGCAATTGATGAGAGCATTAATGGCGAAAACTTATCCATAGCTTCTTCCTTCATTTTACTTGTTCTGGACAGTCTAGATGGACCGTAAGATACTCGTTGAAGTGCTTTTCCAAAGCTTGATATTCCTTTGGCCAGTGGGTTTGAGGTTGAAGTGTGCGACTGTCGCACACATGCTAGCACAAGGAGTGGGGAAAAATGATATCAAGAATGCAGTTGGGATTCTTTTTCTAACAATTGGAATTGGAATTGCAAGGATGAGATGTATGCTTGATGAGGTTGAGACGTGCACAACTTTGCGGCAACTGGAGAGGAAAGCATATGTAAATCTCGTTTTGAACGATTTCTGCAGCTGGTGGAAGACACTGATTATGTGCAGTGTTATAGGAGTGCGGTAGAGTCCATTGTTATGGTGTGGAATAAATCCAAGTAGTTACTCTGGTTGGTCAAGCTTCTATTTGCTAGCAACACAAAATGAGGGAAATCTGTGCTCTAAATGGGTTGTGTCCAAGGTTTTGACAAACAGACAGTTACAAATAGGATTCCAGTTTTGATGAACCGTTCAGATCATGAGAAGGGTCCCACCATGACAAGTAGTGGAGATGGGCACGATTAGGGACTGCAAATGCCATTTGAACAAAGAAGACGAAGAAAAGGTAGGAGGAGTTGTTGCGTGCAGTGACGTGCGTTGTTTTATAATTATATTTTTTACAAGGTGGGTCCCACAGAGATGCCTTAGCAAATCCACTTCGTCCATTAATTTTTCCAAATCAAGTTAGGGAATTGCCCAAAAAATGAGGCTGATCCAAAGCTTAAGTGGACCATGCCACATAAAACAATGGATCTCACCCGTGAAAAAAAATAGGGCATTACAACAGTTATCTTGGCTTTAGGTATGTCTTTATTTAGTTATGGTTATCTCGATTAGTCAGTGATAGGTTAGCTAGATTTGGGCCCTATGTGAACAAATCATGGGGCTAAACTCGATGTTTATGTGATCGGTCAGAGTTGTTGGTTTTCTACAATTGATCAATCTTATTTGTACGGTTCTTTTTCGGTACTAGCCTCGTATATGCTCACTTCGAGTGTTAAGGGTCAATAAGTGACGACATGGCTAGTTTTTCTAAAAAAAATTTTAAGGATTTTTGACAATCCAAAATAGCAAAAATTCAAGATATTACACATCGACACTTAACCTTTAATGACATCAACGCCACTTCGATGGCATCGAACAACTGCCAAAACTGTCCAGAGACAAAACATGGATTTTCTAAAAATCTTCGATTGCTCGACCCAACTTCGATGGCATCGAACACATCTTCAAAGTTATTGAACACTCCTTGATGTCATCGAAAAATGGCACCAATATGTCCACCAACCAACAGAGGAAATTCAGAAAATACTCGATGGCATCAAACCTGTCATCGACAAACTATTGATTTTGCAGATTTAAGACATTTATCAACAACACTTATTGGGAGCCATATGTTCCTATAAGAAGGGAACTTGAGTTAAGTTAAAGTACTATAATTTCAAATATATATTCTAAGTAGGTTACCTTAGTTCTAAGAGTTATCACATAAATAAGAAAAGTTGCTAATGTTGTAAAAATGTTAATTAAAAAAATATTTTAATATATAAAAAATTATATATATTTATAGATTTAAATAATTTTGCAAAAAATCCATGTTTGTGGGAATAGTCCCACATTGGAAAAGATGAAGGAAAAAATTGAGTTTATAAGAGAAATGTGGAGTATTATAATATTTTTCTCTTTGGTTCGTGGAGTATCGTGGCTTATGTGTTCTAGTGCAACTCGCGCGCACGCTCGCGCTTGGGCTCGGGCTCGGTCACGGTGCGAGGGCGAGGGTGTGGCCATGTGAGGCATTGTGGCTGTAGAGGCGTTAGTGGCACACTTTACATTGTGCATCGAGCACTCCTTCGCGACCTTATGCAAACCGGTGCGACAGAGAGATAGGTCAGGTGGCTGGGATGAGTACTAGTGGTCTGAATGAGACCTGCGTGACTTTTATAAAGGTTAGAAAACTTCGCAACCTTACGCGAACCAGTGCGACAGAGAGATAGGTCAGGTGGCTGGGATGAGTACTAGTGGTCTAAATGAGACCTATGTGACTTTTATAGAGGCTGGAAAAACTAGCCGTTGGAGTGAGGTGTAACTCCTCATGCATATTAAGTCTGACCATGCAGAAACTGATGCACATGGCTAGCCCAACAGCTATAAATGGCTAGCCAATGAGTTTAAATGGTCAACATGCAGCAGCTACTACACCACATGCACAACGATCAGAAATTGCCCATAACAGCTAGTTTCTCACCAACAGCTATAAAATGATCACATGGGTTAATGGCCTTGAACCAAAACGGTCAGCCACCCTAGCCTATATAAACAGTGCCTGGATGGTTCTCAATCCATCACAAACACTCGAATCATACTCATACAAACCACAAAGAAGAAGAGCAACCAGAGAACTCTAGTATGTCAGCAAGGTTCATACGAACCTTACCTAGAAGAACTTAAGGAACAAACCAGTGCAATGGTCTAAAATTTCATTTCTCTTTCTGATTCTGGGATTTTTTTTTTCTTTTTAATTATCTGCCAAAAATTTGTGTACAAAGTTCCATTGGTGGATCCTTGTATTTGCTAAACACAGATTCACACCCGGGCTCGTCGTATCCTAGAAGTTGTTTGCCTGGAACCTTTCGGCATTCTCAATCTGATTAAGAATGGGCAAATAACGCTTTAAGGACAGCATTCTCATACATGCTTCAGCCTGTCCTGATATTTTTGGTTTATCCATTTACAGAAAATATAATTTCTATATTATTTTTTCAACAGCTAAATGAAAGCATTGTCAATTGAACCGACAAGACACCAACTAGGATAGATTAACTTTCTGTTTGTTGGTTGTTGTTCCGCCCACCATTCTATATACTTAGACTTCATATTTAGTCCAATTTATTTTTTTTTCTACAGACCCTATTATGAGTCTATAGTGTTTCTATAAAGTTTCATCTCATTCTGCTAATTACAGAAAATCTAAAAATTCATTCAGTAGAGTCTATCCAAAATCAGACGATTTTTAACCAGTCTGCACTAATCCCCGAAGCATCATAGTAACTGCTAAGTTTTGATTTTCTAATTATTTTTTCCCTAAAATTAGACTTGTCCATCTACGATCTGGTTTTTGAATCGCCTCTATCGGAGTTAAATTTTAATTATGAATTTTCTAAGTTATGTGATTTTTTCTATCCATTGATGTCCAGTAGAAAGTCAAGGATAAAAATTTCCTAAATTTTATTGCAAATTCCAAATGTACCTTTCTATGCTATGGTACAACATAAATAAGGTCAACTTTCGTAGAGGCTTGTCATAACGGAAATGTAACTTTAATTTCTAAGTTCTTCACTGAACACAACAGTCATATAAGGAATCCTAAGTGCCACATTTCTAATTTTAGAAACTTACGTTTTATGTACATGTGGGAACCATAACATACGGGTCACCTACTGTTTAAAACTTAAATTCTTTCTGATACCAAATTGTCATTACCCAAATTTTAGGTATAACACTACCAGAAAAACAGGCAAAGGCTACGGATAAAATCCGTAGCCATAGGTCTATGGCTACGGATCTAGTCCGTAGCACGACCGTAGTCGTAGGTCCCATAACAATAGGTCTGGAACCTATGGCTACGGATTTAATCCGTAGCTATAGGTTCCAACAGCTACGGATATGATCCGTAGCAATAACTACCAGAAAACAGGCAAAGGCTATAGACCAAATCTGTAGCCATATACCTATGGCTACGGTTGTAATCCGTAACATGACCGTAGTCATAGGTGCGATAACAATAGGTCTGGAACCTATGGCTACGGATTTAACCTGTAGCTATATGTTCCAACAGCTACGGTTATAATCCGTAGCAATATATCTATAGCAAAAACTTCAAATAGCTACACCTGTCATATTAGTGGCTACGGTCAATATCCGTAGCTATTTTGTATGTTAAAATTTTTTATATAATCATTTGTTCATTCAATTACCACCTGTATAATCATTCATTCATTCAATTACAATCAATTACAATCCTTCATTCAATCAATTACAATTACAATCCTTCATTCAATCAATTACAATCCAATTCATTCAATCAATTATAATTACAATTACAATAATACTGAAAATACAAATCTTTGGCTTCATTAGAGAAATGTGCTCGACTTCACCATGAAATTTCAACAGCTTCGTATATTCCATCATCCTACAAACAGTCATATCACTCATAAATTAGAATACCCATTGGAGAAAAGAAAGACAAAGTGAAAGAAGTGCATCATGTATAACCATTTTTTTCTTAATGAATTAAAAAAAAAAAACTTAAAGAGGAATGAAATTGACACAAAAGAAATGGTCTCACCATATGATTATAGGTTAAGGTTTAGGTTTAGGTTATAGGTTTTGGGATTTGAGAATGAGTTCGGGTTTAGGTTATAGGTTTTGGTTTTGGTTATAGGTTTTGGGATTTGAGAATGGGTTCGGGTTTAGGTTATAGGTTTTGGTTTAGGTTATATGTTTTGGTTAAGGTTTAGGTTTTTGGATTTGAGAGCTGGGTTCGGGTTTAGATTATAAGTTTTAGTTTTTGTTTAGGTTATAGGTTTTGGGATTTGAGAATGGATTCGGGTTTACGTTATAGGTTTTGGTTTTGGTTTAGGTTATAGGTTTTGGTTTAGGTTTAGGTTAAGGTTTAGGTTTAGGTTATGAGTTTTGGGAATTGAGAATGGGTTCGGGTTTAGGTTATAGGTTTTGGTTTTGGTTTAGGTTTAAGTTTTGGATTTGAGAATGGGTTCTGGTTTAGGTTATAGGTTTTGGTTTTGGTTTAAGTTATAGGTTTTGGGATTTGAGAATGGATTCGATTTAGGTTATAGGTTTTGGTTTTGGTTTAGGTCATAGGTTTTGGTTAAGGTTTAGGTTAGGTTAGGTTTAGGTTTTTTTTTTGGGATTTGAGAATGGGTTCGGGATTAGGTTATAAGTTTTGATTTTGGTTTAGGTTTTTGGATTTGAGAATTGGTTTGGGTTTAGGTTACAAGTTTTGGTTTAGGTTAAGGTTTAGGTTTTGGATTTGAGAATGGGTTCGGGTTTAGGTTATAGGTTTTGGTTTTGGTTTTGGTTATAGGTTCTGGTTAAAGTTTAGGTTTTTGGATTTGAGAATGGGTTCGGGTTTAGGTTATAGGTTTTGGTTTAGGTTAAGGTTTAGGCTTTTGGATTTGAGAATGGGTTCGGGTTTAGGTTATAGGTTTTGGTTTTGGTTTAGGGTATAGGTTTTGGTTATGGTTAGGTTTTTAGATTTGAGAATGGGTTCGGGTTTAGGTTATAGGTTTTGGTTTTGGTTTAGGTTATAGGTTTTGGTTTTGGATTTGAGAATGGGTTCGGGTTTAGGTTATAGGTTTTGGTTTTGGTTATAGGTTTTGGTTAAGGTATAGGTTTTGGATTTGAGAATTGGTTCGGGTTTAGGTTATAGGTTTTGGTTAAGGTTTAGGTTTTGGATTTGAGAATGGGTTCGGGTAGAGGTTATAGGTTTTAGTTTCGGTTAAGGTTATAAGTTTTGGGATTTGAGAATGGGTTCGGGTTTAGGTTATAGGTTTTGGTTTTGGTTTTTAGATTTGAGAATGGGTTCTGGTTTAGGTTATAGGTTTTGGTTTTGGTTTAGGTTATAGGTTTTGGATTTGAGAATGGATTCGAGTTTAGGTTATAGGTTTTGGTTTTGGTTTAGGTATAGGTTTTGGTTAAGGTTTAGGTTTAGGTTATAGGTTTTTGGATTTGAGAATGGGTTCGGGATTAGGTTATAGGTTTAGGTTTAGGTTTAGGTTAGAGGTTTTGGTTAAGGTTTAGGTTTTTGGATTTGAGAATGGGTTCGGGTTTAGGTTATAGGTTTTGGTTTTAGTTATAGGTTTAGGTTTTTGGATTTGAGAATGGTTCGGGTTTAGGTTATAGGTTTTGGTTAAGGTTTAGGTTTTGGATTTGAGAATGGATTCGGGTAGAGGTTAATCTTTTGGTTTCGGTTAAGGTTATAGGTTTTGGGATTTAAGAATGGGTTTGGGTTTAAGTTATAGGTTTTGGTTTAGGTTAAGGTTTAGGTTTTTAGATTTGAGAATGGGTTCTGGTTTAGGTTATAGGTTTTGGGATTTGAGAATGGATTCGAGTTTAGGTTATAGGTTTTGGTTTTGGTTTAGGTATAGGTTTTGGTTAAGGTTTAGGTTTAGGTTATAGGTTTTTGGGATTTGAGAATGGGTTCGAGATTAGGTTATAGGTTTTGGTTTTGGTTTAGGTTATAGGTTTTGGTTAAGGTTTAGGTTATAGGTTTTGGTTAAGGTTTAGGTTTTGGATTTGAGAATGGGTTCGGGTAGAGGTTATAGGTTTTAGTTTCGGTTAAGGTTATAAGTTTTGGGATTTGAGAATGGGTTCGGTTTTGGGTTATAGGTTTTGGTTTTGGTTTTTAGATTTGAGAATGGGTTCTGTTTAGGTTATAGGTTTTGGTTTTGGTTTAGGTTATAGGTTTTGGATTTGAGAATGGATTCGGGTTTAGGTTATAGGTTTTGGTTTTGGTTTAGGTATAGGTTTTGGTTAAGGTTTAGGTTTAGGTTATAGGTTTTTGGGATTTGAGAATGGGTTCGGGATTAGGTTATAGGTTTTGGTTTTGGTTTAGGTTAGAGGTTTTGGTTAAGGTTTAGGTTATAGGTTTTGGTTAAAGTTTAGGTTTTAAGATTTGAGAATGGGTTCGGGTTTAGGTTATAGGTTTTGGTTTAGATTAAGGTTTAGGTTTTTGGATTTGAGAATGGGTTCGGGTTTAGGTTATAGGTTTTGGTTTTGGTTTAGGTTATAGGTTTTGGTTAAGGTTTAGGTTTTTGGATTTGAGAATGGGTTCGGGTTTATGTTATAGGTTTTGGTTTTGGTTTAGGTTATAGGTTTTGGTTAAGGTTTAGGTTTTGGATTTGAGAATGGGTTCGGGTTTAGGTTATAAGTTTTGGTTTTAGTTATAGGTTTAGGTTAAGGTTTAGGTTTTGGATTTGAGAATGGTTCGGGTTTAGGTTATAGGTTTTGGTTAAGGTTTAGGTTTTGGATTTGAGAATGGATTCGGGTAGAGGTTAATCTTTTGGTTTCGGTTAAGGTTATAGGTTTTGGGATTTAAGAATGGGTTTGGGTTTAAGTTATAGGTTTTGGTTTAGGTTAAGGTTTAGGTTTTGGATTTGAGAATGGGTTCGGTTTAGGTTATAGGTTTTGGGATTTGAGAATGGATTCGAGTTTAGGTTATAGGTTTTGGTTTTGGTTTAGGTATAGGTTTTGGTTAAGGTTTAGGTTTAGGTTATAGGTTTTTTAGGATTTGAGAATGGGTTCGGGATTAGGTTATAGGTTTTGGTTTTGGTTTAGGTTATAGGTTTTGGTTAAGGTTTAGGTTTTTGGATTTGAGAATGGGTTCGGGTTTAGGTTATAGGTTTTGGTTTTGGTTTAAGTTATAGGTTTTGGTTATGGTTTAGGTTTTGGATTTGAGAATGGGTTCGGGTTTAGGTTATAGGTTTTGGTTTTGGTTTAGGTTATAGGTTTTGGTTAATCTTTAGGTTTTTGGATTTGAGAATGGGGTCGGGTTTAGGTTATAGGTTTTAGTTAACTTTTAGGTTTTTGGATTTGAGAATTGGTTCGAATTTAGGTTATAGGTTTTGGTTAAGGTTTAGGTTTTTTGATTTTGAGAATGGGTTCGGGTAGAGGTTATAGGTTTTGGTTTCGGTTAAGGTTCTAAGTTTTGGGATTTGGTAATGGGTTCGGGTTTAGGTTATAGGTTTTGGTTTTGGTTTTGATTTAGGTTTTAGTTAAGGTTTAGATTAAGGTTTAAGTTTAGGTTATAGGTTTTTGGGATTTAAGAATGGGTTCGGGATTAGGTTATAGGTTTTGGTTTTGGTTTAGGTTATAGGTTTTGGTTAAGGTTTAGGTTATAGGTTTTAGTTAAGGTTTAGGTTTTTGGATTAGAGAATGGGTTCGGGTTTATGTTATAGGTTTTGGTTTAGGTTAAGGTTTAGGTTTTTGAATTTGAGAATGGGTTCGGGTTTAGGTTATAGGTTTTGGTTTTGGTTTAGGTTATAGGTTTTGGTTATGGTTTAGGTTTTTGGATTTGAGAATGGGTTCGGGTTTAGGTTATAGGTTTTGTTTTGGTTTTGGTTACTGGTTTAGGCTTTTGGATTTGAGAATGGGTTCGGGTTTAGGTTATAGGTTTTGTTTAAGGTTTAGGTTTTTGGATTTGAGAATGGGTTCGGGTTTAGGTTATAGGTTTTGGTTTTGGTAATAGGTTTGGGTTAAGGTTTAGGTTTTTGGATTTGAGAATTGGTTCGGGTTTATGTTATAGGTTTTGGTTAAGGTTTAGGTTTTGGATTTGAGAATGGGTTCGGGTAGAGGTTATAGGTTTTGGTTTCGATTAAGGTTATAGGTTTTAGGATTTGAGAATGGGTTCGGGTTTAGGTTATAGGTTTTGGTTTAGGTTAAGGTTTAGGTTTTTGGATTTGAGAATGGGTTCTGGTTTAGGTTATAGGTTTTGGGATTTGAGAATGGATTCGAGTTTAGGTTATAGGATTTGGTTTTAGTTTAGGTTATAGGTTTTGATTAAGGTTTAGGTTAAGGTTTAGGTTTAGGTTATAGGTTTTGAAATTTGAGAATGGGTTCGGGATTAGGTTATAAGTTTTGGTTTTGGTTTAGGTTATAGGTTTTGGTTAAGGTTTAGGTTATAGGTTTTGGTTAAGGTTTAGGTTTTTGGATTTAAGAATTGGTTCGGGTTTAGGTTATAGGTTTTGGTTTAGGTTAAGGTTTAGGTTTTGGATTTGAGAATGGGTTCGGGTTTAGGTTATAGGTTTTGATTTCGGTTTTGGTTATTGGTTTTGGTTATGGTTTAGGTTTTGGATTTGAGAATGGGTTCGGGTTTAGGTTATAGGTTTTGGTTAAGCTTTAGGTTTTGGATTTGAGAATGGGGTTGGGTTTAGGTTATAGGTTTTGGTTTTGGTTATAGGTTTTAGTTAACGTTTAGGTTTTGGATTTGAGAATTGGTTCGGGTTTAGGTTATAGGTTTTGGTTAAGGTTTAGGTTTTTGGATTTTGAGAATGGGTTCGGGTAGAGGTTATAGGTTTTGGTTTCGGTTAAGGTTCTAGGTTTTGGGATTTGGGAATGGGTTCGGGTTTAGGTTATAGGTTTTGGTTTTGGTTTTGGATTTGAGAATGGGTTTTGGTTTTGGTTATAGGTTTTGGTTTTGGTTTAAGTTATAGGTTTTGGGATTTGAGAATGGGTTCGGGTTTAGGTTATAGGTTTTGGTTTCGGTTTAGGTAATAGGTTTTTGTTTAGGTTTAGGTTAAGGTTTAGGTTTAGGTTATAGGTTTTGGGATTTGAGAATGGGTTCGGGTTTAGGTTATAGGTTTTGGTTTTGGTTTAGGTTATAAGTATTGGGATTTGAGAATGGATTCGGGTTTAGGTTATAGGTTTAGGTTTAGGTTATAGGTTTTGGGATTTGAGAATGGGTTCGGGTTTAGGTTATAGGTTTTGGTTTTGGTTTAGGTTATAAGTATTGGGATTTGAGAATGGATTCGGGTTTAGGTTATAGGTTTAGGTTTAGGTTAAGGTTATAGGTTTTTAGGATTTGAGAATGGGTTCGGGTTTAGGTTATAGGTTATGTTTTTGGTTTAGGTTATAGGTTTTGGTTAAGGTTTAGGTTTTTGGATTTGAGAATGGGTTCGGGTTTAGGTTATAGGTTTTGGCTTTAGTTTAGGTTATAGGTTTTGGGATTTGAGAATGGGTTCGGGTTTAGGTTATAGGTTTTGGTTTTAGTTTAGGTTTAGGTTTTTGGATTTGAGAATGGGTTCTAGTTTAGGTTATAGGTTTTGGTTTTGGTTATAGGTTTTGGGATTTGAGAATGGGTTCGGGTTTTGGTTTTGGTTTAGGTTATAGGTTTTGGTTTAGGTTTAGGTTAAGGTTTAGGTTATAGGTTTTGGGAATTGAGAATGGCTTCCTGGTTTAGGTTATAGGTTTTGGTTTTGGTTTAGGTTTAGGTTTTTAGATTTGAGAATGGGTTCGGTTTTAGGTTATAGGTTTTGGTTTTGGTTTAGGTTATAGGTTTTGGGATTTGAGAATGGGTTCGGGTTTAGGTTATAGTTTTTAGTTTTGGTTTAGGTTTAGGTTTTGGATTTGATAATGGGTTCGGGTTTAGGTTATAGGTTTTGGTTTTGGTTTAGGTTATAGGTTTTGGTTTTGGTTTAGGTTAAGGTTTACGTTATAGGTTTTTGGATTTGAGAATGGGTTATGGTTTAGGTTTAGGAATCGGGTTCATGTTCGGGATTGGGTTTAAGTTTTGGTTTTCAAGTTTAGGTTTAGTTTAGGTTAGGGAGCTGAGATTAGGATTAGGTGTAGGTTTAGCTCTAGGGAATTGAGTTTAGGTTATAGGTTTAGGGAAAGGTTAGGTTTAAGTTATAGGTTTTGGGATTTGGGAATAGTTTTAGGTTATAAGTATAGGTTTAGTTTAGGTTATAGGTTAAGGTTTAGGGATTTGAGTTTAGGTTATAGGTTTTGGTTTAGGTTATAGGTTTTGGTTTAGGTTAAGGTTTAGAGATTTGAGTTTAGGTTATAGGTTTTGGTTTAGGTTAAGGTTTAGGTTTTGGATTTGAGAATGGGTTCGGGTTTAGGTTATAGGTTTTGGTTTTGGTTATAGGTTTTGGTTAAGGTTTAGGTTTTTGGATTTGAGAATAGGTTCGGGTTTAGGTTATAGGTTTTAGTTTTGGTTTAGGTTATAGGTTTTGGGATTTGAGAATGAGTTCGGGTTTAGGTTATAGGTTTTGGTTTTGGTTTAGGTTATAGGTTTTGGTTTAGGTTTACGTTAAAGTTTAGGTTTAGGTTATAGGTTTTGGGAATTGAGAATGGGTTCGGGTTTAGGTTATAGGTATTAGTTTTGGTTTAGGTTTAGGTTTTTGGATTTGAGAATGGGTTCTGGTTTAGGTATTAGGTTTTAATTTTG
Source organism: Magnolia changhungtana (assembly GCA_030180095.1). Classification (NCBI taxonomy): domain Eukaryota; kingdom Viridiplantae; phylum Streptophyta; class Magnoliopsida; order Magnoliales; family Magnoliaceae; genus Magnolia; species Magnolia changhungtana. The sequence continues at coordinate 9,317,707 of JASAUF010000653.1, read as the reverse complement.
GTTTAAGTTATAGGTTTTGGGATTTGAGAATGGGTTCGGGTTTAGCTTATAGGTTTTGGTTTGGTTTAGGTATAGGTTTTGGTTTAGGTTTAGGTTAAGGTTTAGGTTATAGGTTTTGGGAATTGAGAATGGGTTCGGGTTTAGGTTATAGGTTTTGGTTAAGGTTTAGATTTTTGGATTTGAGAATGTGTTCGGGTAGAGGTTATAGGTTTTGGGATTTAAGAATGGGTTCGGGTTTAGGTTATAGGTTTTAGTTTAGGTTTTGGATTTGAGAATGGGTTCGGGTTTAGGTTATAGGTTTTAGTTTAGGGATTTGAGTTTAGGTTATAGGTTTCGGTTTAGGTTATAGGTTTTGGTTTAGGTTAAGGTTTAGGTTTTGGATTTGAGTATAGGTTCGGGTTTAGGTTATAGGTTTTAGTTTTGGTTTTGGTTTAGGTTATAGGTTTTGGTTAAGGTTATAGGTTTTGGTTTAGGTTATAGGTTATAGGTTTTGGGATTTGAGAATGGGTTCTGGTTTAGGTTATTGGTTTTGGTTTTAGTTTAGGTTAGAGGTTTTGATTTAGGTTATAAGTTATAGGTTATAGGTTATAGGTTTTGGTTATAGGTTATAGGATTTGAGAATGGGTTCGGGTGTGGTCCTTACAAATACAAATATAAACTTGACCTGTCCGAATGGCCAGGCCCTTCCAATGCCGTCCATAGGAAATGGACAACTTCATCATGGTCATAACAGCGGTTCCCACCTTCCAGGGACCCCCGCTCTTCCGGATAGCTCCGACGCACATCCGGGTCTACTCCATTAATTTCGAGCAAATACATAAACACGGCCTGTCCAAATGGCCATGCCCCTCCAATGCCGTCCATAGAAAATGGACAGCTTCATCATGATCATAACAGCGGTTCCCACCTTCCAGGGACCCCTCTCTTCCGGATAACTCCGACGCACATCCGGGTCTGCTCCATTAATTTCGAGCAAATACATAAACACGGCCTGTCCAAATGGCCAGGCCCTTCCAATGTCGTCCATAGGAAATGGACAGCTTCATCATGATCATAACAGTGGTTCCCACCTTCCAGGGACCCCCGCTCTTCCGGATAGCTCTGACGCACATCCGGGTCTTCTCCATCAATTTCGAGTAAATACATAAATACCCCCACTCCAATCATGTGCATTCTTGACAAGAGATATACCAGATGCTTGAATCTGAAATATGCAGCTCCAATCCTCACACATGCAACATCCACCTGAAAGAATGTGCATAACCGTCATGCTTGAGTAATCAATATAGGAATCTACAAGTAAAACCATAAAACCAAAGATACTTACTGCATTTTTTTGTTTAAGTTTAGGTTATAGGTTATATGTTATAGGTTATCATTTTAGGGATTTGAGAATAGGTTAAGGTTTAAGTTTAGGAAATCGGGTTCAGGTTCGGGATCAGGTTTAAGTTTGGGTTTTCAAGTTTAGGTTTAGGTTTAGCTTAAAGAGTTGAGATTAGGATTAGGTGTAGGTTTAGTTTTTGGAATTTGAGAATAGGTTAAGGTTTAGGTTTAGGAAATTGGGTTCGGGTTCGAAATCGGGTTTAAGTTTGGGTTTTCAAGTTTAGGTTTAGGTTTAGGTTAGGTAGTTGAGATTAGGATTAGGTGTAGGTTTTGGTTTAGGGATTTGAGAAAACATTTAGGTTTTAGGTCATAAGTTTAGGTTTTAGGCTTAGGTTTAGGTTATAGGTTTAGGTTTAGGTTCTAAGTGTAGGTTATAGGTTTAGGTTTAGGTTAGGTTGTAGGTTAAGGTTTAGTTTAGGAAATCAGGTTCTGGTTCGGGATCAGGTTTAAGTTTGGGTTTTCAAGTTTAGGTTTAGGTTTAGGTTAGGGAGTTGAGATTAAGAGTAGTTGTAGGTTTAGGTTTAGGGATTTGCGAATAGGTTAAGGTTTAGGTTTAGGAAATCGGGTTTGGGTTCGGGAACAGGTTTAGGTTTGGGTTTTCAAGTTTAGGTTTCGGTTTAGGTTAGGGAATTGAGATTAGGATTAGGTGTAGGTGTAGGTTTAGGTTTAGGGATTTGAGAATAGGTTAAGGTTTAGGTTTAGAAAATTGGGTTCGTGTTCGATCTTTTTTTGCCCAAATCCATGTCAATGCATGAGAATCATGCATAAACATGGATTTTTAGCAAAATGCATGAGGGGAATTACAACATAGATATCATGCACACGATATCACATAATGTATTGTTTGATTAACTACACATGTGCATTCTTGACAAGAGACGTACCAGATGCTTGAATCTGAAATATGCAGCTCCAATCCTCCCACATGCAACATCCACCTGAAAGAATGCGCATAACCGTCATGCTTAAGTAATCAATACGGGAATGTACAAGTAAAACCATAAAACCAGAGATACTCACTGCATTTTAAAATAATCAGCAGCTACTTTAAATTTCAGATAAATCAAACTCACAAGTACATGTCTAGAAAAATCAGAGTCAAGATTTGTTATTAAAACCCTCACTCTACCATTATCGGTATAACACGAAATGTCAAGAAACTACATGCGAACATTGTTTCCTTCACGGCATCAATGGGCCAACATGGCATACTTGCAAGAGATCCTAGGTGGGCATCAACATTCATTGGAGATAAAAAAAAAAAAAAATTTTAAAAAAGAAAAAAGAAAGAAAGAAAGAAAGAAAATAAGATCATATGCAAATCATGCATACACATAACAAAAATGTCCAGAAATGCTTCAAAGCAATGAATTATTAAAACTGAAATAGCACATCATTCAGTTCAACTTTTAAGACAATATCATTGAGAATTTAAAAAATAAAACCTAATCAGAAATTGGAAAGGTCCCAAATGAGAACTCTGTAAGTATTAGTTGCACATAAACTGTGTGGCATTTTTCCATAGCCGAGCATTTGCCTTCATTCAAGATTAGAGCCTCTCATTCACAAACATTTTTTGAAAGTTGGGGAAGCAGACAAAACTGAAGCATTCCATTTGCCTTCTTTCTTTAAGTGTTAATGGCATTCTCATGCAACATGGGCTATATAATGATTGATGAGACCATGAACAGTGCCAATTTCCAGTTGGAGAAGCAAACAAAACAATCAATTAAAAATTTAAGTGCTTTCTAGACGTGATTGGTTGCCAGCTGGAAAGAAACTGCCAACTGTTGAAATGCATAGCATCAGTCATTAAACAACCCTTGTGGCTCCCATTGGAACCTCACATACGGCATCGACTGGTCTATTGTACCACTTGCAACATTGGTATGCCATGAGTTTCATATTTACACTTTAAATTGAAGTATAGGATGATATACAATGCAAATATGTTAACTATTTGGAGTATCTTTGTATCCTAATTGTAAGAAGGGGAACGAATGATGTGTCTTATCTGAAAAATGCAGAACGGATGAGCCCACATTAAGAGAAATAAAAATACTTTCATTTCTTACTGGACTTGGAACAGGATGGATCATAGCAATAGGGACCTCAAACTGTGGAATATCATCAACGAAGGGCTCATTTTTGGGTTGTTCACCAAGTGCGGACCACCATGAATAGTAGCTAATATCACATTATTTTGAACCAAACACCACTCCGGACAATATCTTTACCTGCAACACATTTATAAAATCAGCAACTTCATTTTATTTAACAAAATCCAACCCATTTATAAAAGTACACGACCCGTTTATAAAATCCAACCCATTTCTCTTCACTGCAGGTATGATATGAAAACAACAGATGGACCAAAACAATTTGCAACTTGAAACTGTTTTAGACCATCCAATTTTATTTTATTTTTTTAGAAAATGTATGGTCTACATGACAATTAACTAGCCTGAAATGGAATACACTGTTGGTTCCACCTGATTTGGAGATAAACGAAAAGAAAACAAAATGGCTAAGCTAGTTTTTCCCAATATTCATGTATTCATCCCACTTATTTTCCTTACCCAAGAAAATGTGAGGATATCTGCAGTTTCATGACGACCTGTCAATCTTCTTTCATTGCCCTCTTCATATGCAGAAATGTGTTCCTTGTGTCGCAAGCCTAGCTTCTCGATGGCTTTCTTGATCACATTAATTCCTCCATCATCTCTCATCGACTTGGTGGTGACAAACAAAAAATAATAATAATATAAGAGAGAGAGAGAGAGAGAGAGAGAAAAAGAGAGAAAGAGAAAGGAGAAGAAGATTGGATGGATGTGTTAATGTTTAGACTACTAGTAATATGTCCTTGCAGTAGCTTAACTCGTTAAACATATATACCTGAAGTTTGGTTGTTTTTTGCTGTGCTGATGAGGCTTTACCAGTTGGGGAAATGGCAACTCCATCAGATGAGCTCCCACAAGATAGAGAGATTATTCAAATTGCAGGGGAAAAAAAAAAAAAAAAAGTCTTGGCGCAAAATGAAGACAACATATATGCAACAAAATTTTTTATTTTTACCTCCCCTACATAATGAGAAATAGTAAAATCAGTACGGGAAAGCTTTGGTTTGATAAACCAACTGTTACTTTTGAATGTCTGCTACAACTTCTGAGCAAAGATTTCATGTGTGGATTTAGGAAACATGCTTCATGACACATGGAGACAAACATGAAAATGTTTTCCTGTTCGTTTATGAAAATGAAAAAAGAAAAGGACAAAAAAAAAATCCTTTTAGAACCCAAAACCAATGTCATTCTAGCAGTAGCTTAACCGATGATGAGACCAGCTAAAATGCTACACTAACAACATACCAGGCTTCATCTAAAAGTGAAATAATCCCTCCAAGGTTCTGCGAAAAAAAAAAAAAAAGAAAGAAAAAAGACAGGTCATATTGACGAAAAGTGTATATTCAACATGAATCACAAACATGCAAGGAAAATTAACCCATCGCTCGTATAAAGCCAACCAAAAATGGCTTCACATTTCATATTTATGGAAGAAGAAAGAAAACATGCAGCAATATGAGTTTAATTTACATATGATACGAGGTATCTAGCATGTCAATCTTGGCAAATTGCAACAAGTACATACATGACCATTGTGTAAAAGATGAAGAGAAAATTGTTTAAGAAGAAGCACACATGAAATTTAAAATGCAAGTTAAGAAGAAGAACAAGACAAAGTCAACCTCAGCAAATTAGAATTCAAGATGAAGAAGAAGTCAACATCAGAAAATTGAAATATGCATACGGCTATAGATGATATTAAAAGATGCATTATTATATGACTACTACATATACAAAAGATGAAGAGAACTGATTGGCTAGAAATGCATGTGAAATTTAAAATACAAGTGAAGCAAAAGAAGACTTTGGATTTCATCAAATTGATGTTTTGCATGTCAACTAGTGTCACACTTCAGTTCCGTACCATTTGTTGTTTCATTTTTTCCAAGTGGAACTTGGCAAATACTGAAGAAGAAAGAAAACATAGGATTTCATCAAATAAAACTTACCTTGTGAGCTGTTGCCTCAGTGGAAAACCTCAACATGGTCGAATCCCTTGAAGTCACCCTCTTCATTTGACGCAAATCGAACATCAACAACTTCACCAGCACCTTTGAAGAATTCCTCTCTACCGGTGAACAAAGGAAGCAAATTATCTCATTTTATCAGATGTAGCCATCTTATTTCCCATATACATTGAGAAATTAAAATCTTGTCACAAGAGTAGTTCTTTGTTATTAAATGATATTTACACATCAGCTCTTTCGACATAATAGGATAGGTTGCCAATAAATAGGGTTTTTAATCTAGAAGTCTGGGCACTAGGCATTGCAAGTGTTTTAGGGTCTATCAATTTAGTACATGGCCGTCAGGTTTTGTAATACATAGCTTAAAAAAGTATCATAGCCACATAGTCAAGAAAATTACCACCTTCTTTTCGGTCCTTGCCGTTGTTGCATCTGCCATTTTTCCATCACCACCCTACAGGGCAACATAAACAGTTTGCATGAGGAAAGAGAAACAGTGCATGTGCCAGCCAAGGACCCCTTGACTAGTGGCATAATGGGTATGTAAATGCTGACAAGAAAGACATCAAGGAAGATTTCACTAAGGGGAACGGTTTTACCTTTTTCCATGCTGCTTTTTCTATTCCTTCCAACAGTTTGGATTGGTGAAGAACTCTAGAAAACAGTGGAGATGAAATCAACTTCCATAGATGTGATGTTTTCCTGTGATTGTAAAAGCAAAAATAGGTGTGGAAATCGATTTCCTTTTCCACCATTTCCCAAAAAATGAATGATTTTTTTCCCAAAAGAAACCTGTTAAATTAGATTTCCATGGTTACAAGAGTATAAGAGCCTATCCTCTACATCCCTATCAATCCTCAATTCAAAGTAGACATACATTCTAGAAGATAAATAGAGTTACCTGACATTTCCTTCCACCGCAACCTCAGAACTCAAGCTTTGACAGACAAACTGCATTCCAAACCATGCTAGTGGATATCAATGAAAACTGCATTGAAAAAATCAACAGAAGTGATGGCTGGATATTAGAAGTGATCCGTGGCTCCATCATCATGCAGTTATACACATGACTAGATTAGAGCTTACTTAAATAATGAAGATATATGCAGCAGTACAAAGGCCTACAATAAGTTCATAATGGTTGCATCTACAACTGTCAAATGGGACAACCACATTCTACACTACTCTGTAACCATCAATCTCAGAGTTAGAGATAAGCATATAAGAAATTTATCTTCTCTAAATACAATAGTGAAGAATGTCAGAAGAATATGGATACAGTGAAAAAATAACCTCAAAATACAATAGTGAGATGTTTTTAGTGGAAAATTTTGCCTCAAGATATGGGCCTCTTTGTTATCAGATCAAGCAATCCATATACACCAAATAGCAAAAAGTCTCACAAATCACCTAGTTTAATCAGGTTTCAGTTCCCATCCAAATTATCCATTTGATGGGTCTCCTACTGTAGATGGACTATAATCCAAATATCCCCAAACTAGAATATCATAGCCGTCAGCAACATATAGCATTTTTACACTTAAATGTGAGAGGAACTCCACTATCTCAACATCATCTTTCAAGACTTCTATGAAGCGCTTCCAATCAAAAGGGTCCTTAAAATCACTACAAGATTCTATTGAAACTACATTAAGCCCTGTTTTTTTAGTTTTCTAGTCTACCAAAACTAGTGAAAGATTCTCATGGTTGTTGTAGGCAAGAGTTCATACCTCGGATCTGTCCAAAAGGACTTGTGATCAAGAGAAGGAAGGACCAATGTTGCATTCATTATCTTTGCTATTGCAGCCATATCTCACATCTGCATAATTAAATCCCAAATCTGTTGTAAGTGTAGATCCGCAAGCTAAATCTCGATAGTGCCATAATAACAAACACAAAACCATCAATTCAAAATATTTGCTAAGCTAAATGAATGAACTAGAGATAAATGAATGAACTAGAGCTAATACATGCAACATAAATCAGATCTGATCTGTGAAGCATAGAAAGCTACAAACCAGAGAAACAAAGACAATCATAGATCCGGAAAACATTTTAAAAAAATCCAATGGAATGAAATTGATATAGCTAGATCCAACGCTTTTAAGAAGCTTTCTAGCCAGATATATAAGTATTGACATATCCAGATCTGGATCTATGGCTTAAAAACACAGATCGGCAAAGAAAACAACATAAAATGAGGAAATTCAAAGTAAAGGCAAAAATAAGAACAAATTAAATATCCACCATTGAAAAGAACAAACTCAAAATGGTAACCCAGTCGTTGTAGCCCATCTCCGCTTCGAATATCAATTCGAAAACCCCCAAATTTGGAAACCCCTAAATCTAAAAACCTCCAAATTCGAAAACCTGAAATTTGAAAACCCCTAAATCCAAAAAAAAACCTCCAAATTCGAAAACCCCCAAATTTGAAAACTCCTCAATCCAAAAAAAAAAAAAACCTCCAAATTCGAAAACCCCCAAATATATCAACCTTTCGCTTTCGAATCAACGGCCTTAAGGGGAGTATTCCGCCATTACCATTGTTGCTACCTCCTAGCTAAGGAATAAACTAGAGTGGTTGCCCCTCCTTTGAGCCACGAGCTAGAATGAGAAAACCCTATGTAAGGGGTTCACCAAAACCCTAGGGAGAGGGAGATGCGTGGGTTGTTTGAGGGAAAGGGAAATGCATGCGCTGTTGGAGGGAGAGGGAGGGAGAGGGAGAGGGAGAGGGAGAGGGAGAGACATGGAGGAGAATGAGAGAGATGGAGGTGATGGATGAGAGATAGAAGAGACGGCAGAGATGCATTGGAGAGAGAGGGAGGAGAATGAGAGAGATCGAGCAGAATAGGGAGGGAGAGAGAGGGTTGGAAAATGAGTGAAGTGGGCGGGCGGGCGGGCTTCTTGTGTTTTTGTGCGCGCAGCCGCCAAATTGAGATAAACCGTCATGTTAGGGGCTCCGTGTGGCCCACTATGATGTATGTCATTTATCTATGCCTTCCATTCAATTCAAAGAATTATTTAGGCATTTATCCCAAAAAATGAGGCAAATAGAAGACTCACATGGACAACACTACAAATCAACAAAAGGCACTTAATCTCCATTGTTTCCAATGGTGTGGTCCACTTAAGCGTTAACTTTACCTAATTTTTGAGCTAACACATTATAATGATCTGTCAAAATTGATGGACGGCTTAGATTGAACACAAAAATTGTGGTGGGCCCCCCATAGAACTTCTAAGTGACCATCAATACAAGAAAAGGCTACGGATGATTGGAGTCTACAGCTACGGATTAAATCTGTAGCTATATTACTATGGATTTAATCCGTAGCTATAGACTCTAATCATCCATAGCCTTTGCTCATTTTTTTGGTAGTGGTATCGAGCACACATCCTAGACCCGAGATCTGCGTCGCGACTCATACACTAAGTATACATAATTCATTCAATACATTTACGCAAAGATATAAATCTGATATTGTTAGTATAGAATCTAAATTCCATTCAAACACAACTACATTTCATGCATTCAAAAATCCAAACATTCATACACTTCAACTATCAAAAATTCACCTTAAGGACCCACCCATTTCGAGTCTTATTCACATGTCCAAAAATCATTTTTTTTTTTTTTTTATCTTAGCTTATCCTAGGAGTAATGATAATCCAATACCGATAATTTTTAGCTACAATCTTTAGTTTTAATTAAAGTCTATTCTCATATGTTGGATTTGTTCTCTATCCAAAATCATACAATTTTTTCAAGAGATGCATTCTTTCAATGACAAATTGTGAGTTTTTACTTTTGTTTGATTGCATTGTTATTTATAAAAGTCCTTTCTTGTGGAAGTCAAAAAAGCAATCCATCTTCGAAGGAAAAATCCTATCTTCCGTTTATCATCTAATCATTATTCTATAAGTGGTTGAGTAAGCAACCGAACTTTTTAGAATATTGTTGTATATGTTTATATTGTGTATTCTGCGTATTCAGCGCTTGAGGTCAAAGTTGATTGGTATGGGTCCAACAATTTTATCGATTCAAGAAAACCAACGGAAGTGTCAATTGGTGAACAATGGATGGTTAAAATGAAAGACAGCCAACAGTCAGGATTCCAATCAATCCTAGATTTGGGATATGACATATCTATAGCAGGCCCAGATGGTTAATTTGTGTTTATATGTTATGCCACGTGTACAATTGGAGTATATGAGTGTGGGTGTCATATTCCAGCAGGGAATCAAATGACTCCGTTCGATGGGCTTGTGAAGTATCCACTGTGGGGCCCACACCGCTATGCTGTGTCAGCATCACCATCACCATCACAGGAGACGACGCGGACTGCGTGAGGGTTGTAGGGATTCACCCGGCCCCACGAGGCAGCTCATTTTATAATTTATATCCACGATGTGCTCGTCGGTTTGGCCGTCTCATTTCAGGGGACGACCATCAGGTGGACCACACCACAGGAAGCGCTTTGGATTGAATGGCCATCATTAAAAACTTTCAGGGTCCACATAAGTTTTGGATCAAGCTGGTGCTTGTGTTTTTCCTTCAAATAAACATCATAGTTAGCCCTAGGATTCAACGGCGAGCATTGTTTCTCAACTATTTCTCGTGATATGGTCTACTTAAGCTGGCTGCGAATTTCCTCCTACAGCCTTTTGCATGAAGTTCCTGCGCAAGGATACTAGGTGGGGCCCACCACTATATTTGTCATCCATTTCGAGAGCAAGACAATCGGCCAAAAATGAGGTGGATCCAAAACTCAAGTGGGCCACACAAGAGGAAATAGTGGAGATTCAGTGAGAACCGTTGAAACATTCTTATGGCCATAAAAGCTTTGTTTCAGTCTATTATTTTTTATATTTTCACTTTATCCCCGTGGTAATGACCTCGTAAACGGTTTGGATGGCATATAAACATCAAGGTCGAGACTAGGAAGGTTTCAACGGTTGCTGCTATTTCTTTCCCCAATTTTCCCTCTCGTGTTGCCCACTTGAGTTTTGGATCCACCTTATTTTTTTCATTTGTCCTAACATGAGATCACCAAATGGATGAATGGAGTATATTTCCCACAAACATGGTGGTGGGCCCCACCCAGCATCCTTGCACAAGAACTTCTTGAGAAAGGCTTTTGCAAGAAATCCGCGTCCAATGTACCTAGCTATGCACTAAACAGAATTGATGAAATAAATAAATGGCATGGATGTAATACATACATTGGCCCACACAGCTTAGGGCAGCGAAATCCCCGTAACAGCGCTGTAAGAGGTCAACTCCTACTGAGTAACTCAATACTCAGTAGGCTGATTGTGAGGTATGTATCTCAACCATTCTACTAGCTCATTTTATAATATGAGTCCAAATTTGAAAAATATCTCAAACTCAATTGGACCACACTATATAAATAGTGGAGGTAATGACATGCACAGTTGAAACCTTATTAGGTGCCACATTAATGTTTATTTGCCATCCAAACTGTTCATAAGGTCATACGGACATGAATGAAAGAAAACACAACTATCAGCTTAGTTCAAAACTAAGAAGTTTTCAATCAGTAGACAGTCATTTCTTCTGTTTGTTATGGTGTGGAGCACCTGAGATTTGGATATGTTTCAAATTTCGATGGACAACTTGGATAAGACACCTACATCACAGTGGGCCCCACTGAGTTACTCAGTACCAAATTCATGTCATCCATTAGGATGGAAGTTGCCTGGCCCCCACCTATGAGCAGTTCTGGCGTCTGAAGTTATGTGGGGCCTACCAAGATTTCATGAGAAATCCACCCAGTCCATCACTTCTTCAGCTCATTTTAAGACATAATAGCAAAAATGAGGCACATCCAAAGCTAAGTTAACTGCACTACATGAAACAGATAGAAATGCCCACCATTGAAACCATCTTGTGTTTTCGCATAATAAAGAAGTTGGATGGCAAATAAACATTACCATGAGCCTTAGAAAGTTTTTAATGGTGGACGTTCAATCACTATTATTTACCTATGGTGTGGTCCACCTGAGATTTGGATGTGCTTATTTTTTTGGCTCATGCCCCAAAATGAACCGACGGCATGGATAAAGCACAAATATCATTGCGAGTCCGTAGACTGCAAGATAGTGGGATTTCACCACCTATGGGTTTGGAACCCAATACCTCTTGTTGAAACTCCTCGGAGTCTACCACTCTGGCAAGGACTGGAACCCTTATTATTGGATGTTACCCTTATGGTGAGGCCAACCTTGATGATGTGTTGTATATGAACGCTGTTCATTTGTTTTTCAACCTCATTTTAAGACTTGGTCCAAAAAATTAAGCAAATCCGAAACTCAGGTGAACCACACCATAGGAAACAGTGGAGTTAGAACACTCACTTGATTTTCAACACAGAGATCATGGGTTCGAGTACGGAGCTCTCTGGGGTGTGGGTGGGGAAACCGATTGGCTACTCCCACTGCCACCAGCCCGGTGGCTGACGGTCAGTGCTCTGTGGGCCCCACCATGATGTACGTGTTTCATCCATGCCATTCATCCATTGTTATAGGTCATTTTAGCGCTTGATCCAAAAAATGAGAGGAATACAAATCTAAGGTGGACCACACCACAGGAAAACAATAGTGATTGGATATCCACCATTAAAATCCTCCTAAGCCCACCTGTACTGTTTATTTGACATCCAATCTGTTGATTAGGTCATACAGACCTAGATGAAGGGAAAAAACAAAGATCAACTTGATCCAAAACTTTTATGGGCCCAAAAAGTTTTTAATGGTCAATGTTCATTCAACAATGTTTCCTGTAATGTAGCCCACTTGAGATTGGGATATACCTCATTTTTTTATCTTATACCATAAAATGATCTAGAAAAATAGATGGACGACATGGATGAAACACATACATCATGGTGGGGCCCAAGAGCACCGACCACTAGCCATTGGCTGGTGGTAGGGGGAGTAACCAATCCGATTGTTGTGGGTGGGTGGGTGATTGTGTTGGTAATAAATAAATAAATAGTGGTGATTGAACGGTCATCATTAAAAACTATCTAAGGCCCACCATAAGCAGATCTGTAATGTTTATTTTCCATCCAACCCCCTTATAAAAATAGCTTAATACATGACTTTTGTGGCCTACATAAAGTTTTTAACGGTCATATACCACTTTTTTCAGTGGTGTTTGATGGGATTTTTTTTGTCCCGTGCTCGACCGGTCATGAGCCTCGCTCAACTGGTCGAGGGCTAGTGCACGACCAGTCAAGCAGGGCTTAACTCAAAGTCCAGCGAGTTTGAGGGTTTGGATTTCCGAGGTACTCGACCGGTCGTGGGATGTGCTCAACCGGTCGAAGGTGCCGCTCGACTAGTCGAGGTCACGCAGATTCGTTCTGCAATTTTGTACATATTGCGGATTTTCGAGTCCTTTCGCAACAAGGATGCGGAAGGGAGTTTCCTAAAACTATACATAGGAAGTCCCTAGGGTTTTCTAGGGTATAAAAAAGATACAAGAGGGTTTCCTAAAGCTTTACAAGGTTTTGCTAAAGGGTTTAGGGCTATCAAAGGGGTGAGAGGAAGAGAGAAAGAGAGAGAGGAAGCTTGTGGAAGGGAGGTTCTGCTCGTGAAAGTGATCTACTGTGCACTTGATATCTCAGTGCTTCCACGTCTTCGTAATCAGTTAGATCTCTCCGTTTTCTTTGTTTCTCTCATTGTTTATCCACTCCTGCATGAGTGAAGAAGGTTGTAGCATTCTACTTCATAGTGGATTGTTGATCTAGACGAGGTCCCATGGTTTTTACCTCTTTGAGGGTTTTCCACGTAAAAATCTCTTATGTGGTGTGGTTTATGCTTTGATTTATTTCATTTCTTTATTATTTCATAATTCTGGTTTGTTTTGGGAGGCTAGATCCTAAAGTTTTGTACAAGGCCCCCAACAAAGTGGTATCAAAGCTAAGTTCATTGAACGGGTAGGATCGGTTTTGAATTATGGAAGGTAGCTCATCAAGGATGATTAGCCTCAATGGTTCTAACTGGACCATATGGAAGGCTAAGATGGAGGACTTACTTTATTACAAGGACCTATATTCTCCAATTTTAGGCATATCAGCAAAATCCAAGGATATGTCTGATGATGATTGGAAGAAGATGGACCGAAAAGCGGTAGGGTTTATTAGACAATGGTTGGATGATTCTATATTCCACCATGTGTCTACAGAGATCTCAGTCGCTAGCCTATGGCTAAAATTAAAAGGGATGTATGAGAGGAAGACAGTCGGTAATAAAATTTTTCTGAAAGGCGACTTGTGAATCTCAAGTTCAAGGATGGTGGTTCTGTGGCTGAGCACATAAATAAGGTCAGCAATATAGTGAATCAACTCTCCTCTATGAAGATGGTCCTGGATGATGAATTGCAAGCTTTATTATTACTTAGTTCGTTGCCTGACAGTTGAGAGACATTGGTGGTGTCTCTAAGTAACTCTGCGCCAGACGGAAAGATATCCATGGAACGGGTAACCAGTTGTCTCTTCAATGAGGAGACAAGGAGGAAGTCTCAGGGGTCTACTCAGCAAGAGGCCCTTGTGACACAAGAACGGGGGAGAGGAAAGAACACGAAGGGTGGGAAGGCCCAAGATAAATCAAGAGACAAGTTAAGTAACAGAATGGATGTGGAATGCTGGAATTGTGGCAAGAAAGGACACTATAAGCATGAATGTCGTAAGGCTAAGAACGACAAGAAAGGAAAAGGAAAGGAAGATGAATCAGATTCCACTGATGTCGCCTCAGATGGCGACATTGTAGTTATTCTTTCAGCAGATCACGATGTATATATGTCTCACGGCTATGAGTCAGGACACCAACTAGGTGATAGACTCGAGAGCTTCTTTTCATGCGACTTCACGCAGGGACTTCTTCATAAGCTACAAGTCAGGTGACTATGGGACCGTGAAGATGAGAAATTCTGGCGTATCAAAGATCGTAGGGGTCAGTGATATTTATGTGAAGAGCGATGTGGGTTGTACATTAGTTCTCAGGGATGTGAGGCATATCCCAGACCTTCGCCTCAACTTGATGTCGACGGAAAAGTTGGATGATGTGGCTATAAAAGTCGATTTGCTGGTGGGCATCGGAAGCTCATCAAGGGTTTGTTGATTGTAGCCAGAGGAAAGAAGTATTACACCCTTTACAAGGCAAGTGTCAGTATGTGCAAGGGTTGGTTGAACGCAGCGAAAGATTCAGCTATTGACATGTGGTACAGGCATCTAAGCCACATGAGTGAAAAAGGGCTTTAACTACTAGCGAGGAAGCGACTCCTTCCGGACATGACAGGTACACCTCTCAAAACTTATCTTAATTGTTTATCAGAAAAGTAGCATAAAGTTTCATTCGTTACAACTGCTTCGCATGTTAATAAAGTGCATGCATAAGATTTGGTTTATTCCGATGTTTGTGGTCCTATGAGGACAAAAACCTTAGGTGAGGCATTGTATTTTGTTACTTTTATAGATGATGCAGTTAGGAGGGTTTGGGTTTATACTTTGAAATCCAAGGACGAGGTCTTTAGTGTGTTTAAATTATTTTATGCTATGGTCGAGAGAGAGACAAGTAGATCATTGAAGTGCATCCGCACTGACAATGGTGGTGAATACATTGGTGACTTTCATGAGTACTGCAAGTCCCTGGGTATACGGCATGAACAGATGGTTCCCAAGACCCCCCAGCATAATGGTGTGGCTGAGCGAATGAATCGCACCATTGTAGAGAGAATCAGATGCATGTTATCCCATGTTAAATTGCCCAAGACGTTCTGGGGAGAAGCAATGCACACGGCGGTGTATTTGATAAACAGGTCTCCATCAGCCCCGTTGAATGAAGAAGTACCTGAGAAGGTGTGGACTAGACAGGATCCATTGTACAGTCATCTCAGGGTATTTGGATACAGGGCATCCGTTCACGTACCAAAGGACGAGAGGTCCAAGCTTGATATGAAGATCAGGCAGTGTGTGTTCTTAGGATACGATGATGAAAAGTTCGGTTACAAATTGTGGGATCCGACCAAGAAGAAGCTCGTTAGGAGCAGAGATGTAGTTTTCTTTGAAGATCAGTGTACAGAAGACATTGATAAGCCAGAGAAGAACCAGCCTAGTTCAGGTGACTAGAGGGCATGGATCTAATTATTCCTCCTGTGGTGCCTGATGACGGGGGAGTACAGCAAGGTGCAAATGACGAAGGAGTTCCTTCAGAAGATGGACCAGGGGAGCAGCCCCCACTTGATCCACCTGTTGAGCCATAGGTGAAGAGGCCATCTAGGGAAAGATAGTCATCTAAGAGGTACTCGCCACATGAGTACATTATGCTGACTGATGGGGGAGAGCTAGAAGATTATTCTGAGGCCCTAGCTAACGAGTATAAGGGGGAGTGGTTGAAAGCTATGCAAGAGGAGATAGAATCCTTGAATAAGAACCACACCTATGATATGGTAAAATTACCTAAGGGTAAGAAAGCTTTGAGCAACAAGTGGGTGTTCAGAAAGAAGATTGAGCAGAAGAGTTCACAGACGAGGTTCAAGGCCAGACTTGTGGTGAAAGGGTTTGGTCAGAGGAAAGGTGTAGACTTCAAGGAGATATTCTCACCAGTGGTAAAGATGACATCCATACGGGTGTTGCTTGGGTTGGCGGCTAGCATGGATCTGGAGATAGAGCAGTTAGATATTAAAAGTGCCTTCCTCTATGGTGACCTGGAAGAAGAGATCTACATGCACCAACCAGAGGGGTTCGAAGTCAAGGGCAAAGAACATATGGCGTGTAGGCTGAGGAAGAGCTCATATAGGCTGAAACAAGCTCCACGGCAATGGTACAAAAAGTTCGACTCATTCATGTTACAGCATGGGTATGACAGAACGGAGTCGGATCACTCTGTGTTCATGCGCAAGTTCTCAGATGGTAATTTTTTAGTTCTGTTGTTATACGTTGATGACATGCTCATCATGAGAAAAGACATCAAGAAGATCGATAGGCTAAAATAGGAGTTGGGCAAGTCTTTTGTAATGAAAGACTTGAGCCCGACTAGATAGATCCTAGGAATGGAGATAACCTGTGACAAAGCAGCAGGAAGCTTTGGCTGTCACAAGAACGGTATATTGAAAAAGTCCTTGAGCGGTTCAATATGAACACAGCGAAGCCAGTCAGTACTCCACTGGATGGTCACTTCAGATTGAGCGACAGGCAGTGTCCCAAGACGAAGGCAGAGGTGGAAGAGATATAAAAGATACCCTATGCGTCAGCTGTAGGAAGTTTGATGTATGTTATGGTGTGTACAAGCCCAAACATAGCATATGCAGTTAGTGTTGTCAGTCAGTATCTTACCAATCTTGGCAAAGAGTATTGGGCAATGGTGAAATGGATACTGCGGTATCTAAGAGGCTCATCCAGGTTGAGCCTATGCTATGGTGACAGTAAACTTGTGTTAGAGGGCTACACAGATGCAGACATGGCAGGTGACATAGACTCTAGAAAGTCTACATCGGGGTTCATGTTCACATTTGCAGGGGGAGCTGTGTAACGCCCCGACTTTTCGGGACCCAAGTACACAACTCGTTTCCCAAAAACCCAATTGTTAACATAAAAGGATAGTCAAATATATTTTTTTTTCTTCTTTTATTAGAGTAAGCAGATGAGCGTAGAATGGACAAGTAAGCATAAAGGAAATTTTCATTATTGTTTTAAAAATATATAAGAGAGCACCCATAATGACTTATACAAGATAATGTCTCGAATATAACAAATACAAGAATCCACATGATCTAGTACAAGAAAAATAACATAAGAATGTAAATATAAGCAGCAAGACTGCGCAGCTCCTCGAGGTAGATGTAGTCATGCAACCCTGACACTTGTACCCAGCTCCTCATCAGCTTGAACTTGAAAGTCGCTTAAGCCACTTGTGCTACCTGTACAGTTATATTTATTTAATGGATGAGTGACCAACTCAGTGTGAACTCCCCTCAAGATTACACATCGCCGCAGTAGGTAAGAAATAGTATAAAACATCCAAACAACCAAAACAGAGTAAATGCAGTCTTATTAGATGCATAGATGCATGAATGCAATCATCGCCTCGGGGATGCTCATTCGTGCGGACAATGGGCCGTCACCCATGCAATCGTCGAACCTGGGAAACATCATCCAGTCGGAACAACACGTGCCATGTATGTATAATTAGCCAAGTCATTATTAGTCTATTTACAACCAGCCAATTTAAATAAGCTCAAAGGTCACTACGGGGAGCACATGGCCCAGCATAGGCCGACGGCTCGGGCATAGTATCCCATGACTACCATCCCCGGCCCATGAGACTACCACCTTAGGATGTTTTATGGAAACCTGTCAACTAGTGGCCAATCATATTACAGTATATAGGGCTTACCATCGCATGGCTGCACGGTGTAAAACATCAAACCCATATAGGAAAAATATCAAATAAAATCACGTAGGGTGAGTATCAAAATATACCACATAAGGTGAATATCAAAACCATACGATAAAGACCATCCTTAAAAACCATTAAGCACAACAACCCTGGATGGTAGGCCCGCATCAGTGATCCATTTAGACCACCACTCAATAACCACCAAGTCGAAGGCCCATTACGATCACAACTAGTCAAGTTACATCCCAAGTATGGGTGTACGTTCATATGTGGGAATTTCCCACTAATGTACCAGTTTAGGTTCCATAAGCGATCCACAAATAATCCACAAGCATGAACAATTATACAGGATAATCATAAAGCATGTAATACAACAATTCAATTTTCACCAGCTAACACTTGTGATTATAAAGGGAGATATCAATTATGAATTTAAATAAAAACTATAACTTAAGCTAATGAGAAGATGGGAAGCTCAAGGGGAAGAATCATCACCTTATGTTTGAATCGTCCACTCAATTGCTACGAAGTGCGTGTTCCCTTAGAATCAATTCCTACCATCAATCATAAAGTTGTACAATTAGATCCATGCTTACACACTATTTAGGGTTAGGGTCTTAACCTAGGGTTTAGGTTACTTAGGCCTAGGATTTCATCCTCAAGTTTAGGTCTAGGTTAGATTTTAGGGTTAAATGTTAGTTTGTGTAAAACTAGTTACCATGTTAATTTATTACCTACAGCATAGGTATTAACATTAATGGTATAATTAATATCAACTCATCATGGCAATAATTAGTATTATAATTGAGATAAAATGGTATTTATTAAAGATAATATCTTCAAGTGATGGATATCATGCAAATATTATTAACGATGGTTTCATTTATAGTAACTAAT
This sequence comes from Magnolia changhungtana, assembly GCA_030180095.1. Lineage (NCBI taxonomy): Eukaryota > Viridiplantae > Streptophyta > Magnoliopsida > Magnoliales > Magnoliaceae > Magnolia > Magnolia changhungtana. Next base: position 9,298,917 of record JASAUF010000653.1, on the reverse strand, counting down.
ATTAGTGTAACATGTTAGTAGTAATCATTATAATGATAAATAATATTATGACCTACTATCATGGTAATATTTAAGAATGACAAAACAATACTCTAATATTTAATTATTATTTTATTTCCTTGTATATGATAACTATTATTAAAATAGATAATTTACTAATGGCCATGTATTCTTGATATCTGCAAATCCCAATGATGATGGAAATGGTAATCAAGTTAATTTAGAAAGTAATTGTTAACATTAATAGTAGCTGTTGATGCAAAAATCTTGTTCGTCCTCTTAGACCTTCGTATACCTGCACAGAAAGAGGACAAAGGAGACCCTGGCTTGAGCAGGGGACCCTCCGATGCCAAAGTCAGGCCTGGATTCTGGGTCTGTATGTATTGAAAGGTTTTACGAAAGAATTTTTGCCTCTCTCACAAGACGATGGAGGTTCCTCTTTTATAGCTGTTGAAGCCTTCTATCGTATGAGGATTCTCCTCCTGTTATCGTGTGCGGGATCTTCTCCTAGTATCATGGAGATAGGATCGTGCCCATCTCTAGTCCTCATCCGATCCCGTGAGCTTCGGGGTCGGGGATCTTATCCCAAAATACTCGGGATGAAGCTTTATCTTGTGCTGGCCGGTCTGATAAGAAGATCGGCTCGATGTATGCCCGGATTGCTGATGTGTCGTCCGAACCGACTTAACTTTTGTCTCGGTTTAGTGAACCATGCCTCGGATCCGATACATCCATTGGCAATATCCGAGGCACAAAGTCCGAGTCTCCGGACTTTGTACTTTTGGTCCCCAACAGTAAGCCCCCTTACTCCGTGTGTTTCATATAACACTTAGGAGTAGCAAGTTTTGAGTCGGTTCATAACTTAGTCCGAGACAATAAGTAAGCATTTAATGCATTCTGTGTCGCCTTTGACAGGAGACAGTTCAGTTTCTGACATCGCATGCGCCGACAGCCATCAAATCGCTCACCCCACCAATGAGGGTTGGACACGTAGCAAGGGCATTATTGTCGTCAGTCGTCATGCGCCATGTGTCGAGTGGGGGAGTCGATGCAGGCGTCGAATCATTTTCCCATTAATTGCTTTCGCTACATGGCAATCTTATAAAAGGGTGGGGGTCCCGCATTTCGAACTTCTACTGCCATTCCCGCTTTGCATTTCCTTTGGAGCTTTTCGGTCTTTCCTCTTCTTCCTTTCCTCTTTCTTGACTGTCAGCGGCTCCTTTCGCCATTTTCGTTTTCCTCCCTCCTTCCGGTGAGTCTCTCCTTCCTCTTTATTTAGTGATAATGGCGGCTAGAGGTTCTCAAAGTCCCCAGGAGGGAGTTTCCAGAGATGAAGGTGAAGCGCAACATTTTTGGAACGTTGCGGAATCGCCTTCCTTACTGACAGAGATAGCAGTTGATGCGAACGCTGCTTTTCTTTCTGAGAGGGTCACTGAAGCTCCGGCGGAGCGCCCTGCTTCCGTTAATCCTTCTCGTGATGGGTCATCTTTAATAACCCGCCCGAGAAGGCCTAATTTTCCAAGGGGCATGGAGGAGGAAGAGGAGGAAGAGGAAATATTGATTGCCGAGAGAACCTCTGGGTCGGTTCCTGTTGATAAGTCGGCACACGCCGAGTCTGAAGGAGAAGGATCGGGGGATGATCTAAGCGGCCCGGTTCCTTCAGTTTTAACTGAGGCGGATTTAGACAGAATCTGAATCGGGTATCACATCCCCGAATCGGTTATCACTTATCTCCCCCATCCGAATGACTTGCCGGATCATCCTCCTGCTGGGGCGGTCGTGATCTACCAAGTCTCGATGCAATGCGGCTTGCGTCTGCCCCTTCAGCCCATTGTCCAGGGAGTTTTATCTCGTATTCAGATTGCCCCGGGGCAAATGGTTCCGAATGGGTGGAGGAACTTATTCGGGTGTGCGGTGTTGTGGGCTGAGATGGAACAGCCACCGCTATCAGTTGACGAATTTCTCCATTTATACCAAGTGCACGTGAACCCGAACTACCCCGGCTTTTATGTCTTCGCTGCTTGGCGGGGCGGAGGCGGCTCCCTAATAACTGACCCCCCCACTTCCAACAAACATTGGAGAGAACGTTGGTTTTGGGCCTGTGGTCGCTGGGAGACGGCTGAGTCCGGGTCCTGCGAGGCTCGTGTTCCTCGGGCGTTCCAGAGAGCAGGTGACTTGGCTCTTCTATCTCGCCCTTTTTGGTTTTTGTAACACTTTGAATCTGACGAGCTTATGTCTGGCAGATATTCCGAAGATGCGGTAAAAGCTTGGATCCAGTGCTTTAGCTCAGATCAAGGAGTTGAGGACGTTGGATCCAACAGTTAGATCCTGGAAGGTGCTCTTACAGCCCGAACGTCTTCATCTCGTAGGTCTAGATTCGGCCGTTACAGGTAATTGAAGATGTATCTTCATATGCTTTCTAAATTTTTTCTAACCTTCTTCATTTGTTTTTTTTTTTTTTTTACAGATTTGCCCGAAGCTCGGCCTCATCTTAGGATTGTTCCCGAGCCGGCCCCCTCAGCCCCTTCAGAGATGACTGGAGCTCGGCCTCCCCTTAGGGCTGTTTCAAAGATAAAGGCTCCCCCGCGGTCCGTTCTTCTGTCAGATCCTCGACCATTGAAGAAACAGAGAGTGGTGCGGAAGGAGAAGGAACCCGCAAGTTCTTCCGCCCCCCCTATCGTCGTAATTTCCGATCCGGAAGAAAGGCCGGAAGTGAGAGAGGTCGCCCCCACGGAGCTTCAGGCGACATCCGACTCGGGGCACGTCGCGACGGATGTGCCGAGACGGGAGGAGGAGACTAGGGTCGCGTCTTCCAGAGGGGAGGAAGAGACTAGGACTGCGTCCTCTAGGGGGGAGGAGACTAGCCAAGAAGGGCCATCTGTCTTGCAGCAGGTGGTGTCGGGGATGGTTCCCTGGGCCTTAGCCCATGGGAGCGAAAAGGAGTTCATCAGTCTCTACAATGCTCCTTCGTCGCAAACCATCGGCCATGCAGCAAAGGTGCTTTTTGAACTTGCTCCCTGCTTGGTTAAGGCCAGCAAAGAGTTATCATCGGCCCATCGGCTGCAGACCCTTCTGTCGGAAGCAGAAGGGCGACGCGAGAATGCCGAGATACGGGTCGGCGTTCTGATGGGCGAGGCGACCCTTGCCCGGAAAGCTGCCGAAGACGCAAAACCAGAGGCGACTTTCTCCAGGAGAGCCCTTGATGAAGCGCAAGCCGAGGTTACTCGAGTGTTGGCTCTCCTCTCCAGAACTGAAGAAGAGAACCGGCGAATCCTCGTAGTCCATGCTTCCTGTGCAGATGACTTGGCTCGTGCTAAGCTTGAGGCGGCGGGGCTTATTCAGCAGGCCAACGAGAAGACTCAGGAGGCTGAGAAGGCCAGGGATAAAGCCGTGCAAGCCTTCCTTGAATCTAAGGAGTTCGAGGATGAGAGGGATCATTTATTCCAAGGTGGATACTTGGAATGTATAAACGACATGAAGAAGACTTTCCCTGATCTCGATCTTTCAGGAATTGAAGGGGGAGTCTCGGAATTTGAAGATCCCGAGGATAATCCTGCTAATGTCGAGGCTAGTCCTTCTGCTCGTGCCCCGGGAGTCGTTCCTGCTGAGGAACAATGACGGATATTTTTTTTGTTTTTGTAAGAACCTTTTGAAGATAAATGAAAGATAGCACTTTTATTCATACGATTTGGCTTTAAATCTTTCTCAGTTCGGATTCCTTGAACTTTAAGTGCCGAGCTAAGGATAATAAATTTTTAAGTGCTCAGCGTTCCAAGGATGAGGCAGTGATTGCCCGTTTAAATCTTCTAGTTGGTATGTTCCTGGTCAGATGGTACCTGAGACAATGTAGGGTCCTTCCCAGTTTGGTCCTAATGTACCCGACCCAATCTCCTTAGTATTGGTAAATACATTTCGGAGAACCATATCTCCCATCCGAAACCGTCTGATCTTAATTCGGGTATTATAGAACCGAGCCACTTGTCGTTGCCGGGCTTCCGTGCGTAGTCGTGCCACTTCCCTTTGTTCGTCCAGGAGATCGAGTCAGAGTGTAAGGAGTTCTTCATTTTCTTCCGCATTGAACGAAGTGACTCGAGCCGAAGGTAAGCCGATTTCAACGGGAGTGACGGCTTCCGAGCTGTAAGCGAGTGAAAAGGGAGTTTCTCCTGTGGCGGTTCGAGCTGTGGTTCGGTAAGCCCAAAAAATTTTCGGAAGTTCTTCGGCCCATGCTCCTTTGGCTCGGTCAAGCTTCGTTCGGAGATGTTGCTTGATAATCTTGTTAACCGCCTCAACTTGTCCATTAGTTTGAGGATGATGGGGCGAAGAATAAACGTTTCTGATTCCGAGGTTGCCGCACATCTCGCGAAAGCTTCTGTTATCAAATTGCCTTCCATTGTCCGTTATAATGGTACGGGGTACTCCGAATCGGCAGATAATGTTCTTCCATACAAAATCGGTGATCTTCTGCTCGGTTATTTTAGCTAATGGCTCTGCCTTGGCCCACTTCGTGAAATAATCCACTGCTACCACAGCTTTTCCCATAGGGAGTGGACCAATAATGTCGACACCCCACTGCGCGAAGGGTCAAGGACCGGTCATTGGCGTTAATGCCTCGGGAGCTTGCCTCGGAATCACTGCAAACCTTTGACATTTGTCACATTTTTGGACAAGCTTGCGAGCGTCATGTTGGATAGTGGGCCAGTAATATCCCTGTCGTAGGGCCTTGTGGGCGAGAGATCGCCCTCCAGAGTGGTTTCCGCAGATTCCTTCGTGGATTTCACGTAATACATAATTTGCCTCGCTGGGTTTGAGGCACCGCAACAACGGAGCATAGTAACCTTTCTTATAGAGGGTTCCGTTGAATATGGTGTAACGGGAGGCTCGGATCTTAATACGTCGAGCCTCGGCACGATCTTCAGGCAGCTTCCCCTTGTCAAGGTATTGGATGATTGGATCGATCTAGGACAGTTCTGAGTGGACTGTATTAACGGCCTCGCTGATTGGTTCATTTATGCTTGGCTTATCGACGTATTCGATAGGGACCGACCTAGGTATATCATCATCATTGGCGGAGGCGAGCTTTGCTAATAAATCGGCTTTACCGTTTTCTGTGCGAGGGATCCGAGTGACTAGACAGAGTTGAAATCCATTGATCATTTCTTTCACTTTTTCCATGTATGCTTTTAGTTGGTCTTTCCGTGTCTGGTATACACCGGTAACTTGATTAACAGCCAACTGAGAATCGCTGAAAACATTTAGGTGCGGAACTCTCATGCTAGCTGCGAGTCGGAGGCCGAGCAACAATGCTTCATATTCCGCTGTATTGTTTGACGCTTTAAATCCAAGTCGTAAGGCATACTGGATATAGGTATGATCGGGAGTTTCCAGCACTACCCCAGCCCCAATTGCCTTAGAGTTGGAAGAGCCGTCAACAAACAGTTTCCAGGGAATAGGGCAGGGAAGGGTCGGGGGAGTGGCTGTTGTCAGTACCGCTACATTCTCTGGCATATTGTCGATCGGGAGGTTGGTTGGTGGTGTTACCTCGGCGATAAAGTCAGCTACGGCTTGCCCTTTGATTGCTACTTTCGGCCTGTATTGAATGTCGAATTCACTCAGCTCGATAGCCCACTTCGTGAGTCGGCCGGATGCTTCTGGTTTCTGCAATACCTGGTGAAGTGGAAGATCGGTCATCACGATGATAGTATGGGCATGGAAGTACGGCCTAAGTCGGCGAGAGGAAGTTATTAAAGCCAACACTACTTTTTCCAAGCTTGGGTATCTCGTTTCTGCTGGCAACAACGTTTTGCTTACGTAATAGACAGGCAATTGCTTTCCTTTGAATTCTCGAATCAGGACTGAACTCACCGCTGCCTCGGATACTGCCAAGTAAAGAAGCAGAGACTCCCCTGATTTGAGCTTTGATAAGAGAGGTGGTGAACCGAGATACGATTTTAATTGCTAGAATGTCACTTCACATTCTTCCGTCCAATCCATTGTCTGTCGTCCTTTTAGCTGTTTGAAGAAAGGGAGGCATTTGTCCGTGGCTCTAGATAGGAACCGATTAAGTGCTGCCACTCGTCCAGTCAACCTTTGGATGTCCTTAATATTTTTAGGAGATTCCATATCAACCAGAGCTTTTATTTTCTCAGGTTTTGCCTCTATTCCTCGCTGACTAACCAGAAAACTGAGGAATTTTCCCGAGCTTACCCCGAAGGCACATTTACTCGGATTCAGCTTCATCCGAAATTTCTGTAGGATGAGAAACATCTCTTCCAAATCATCTACATGATCTGTCGCGTGTACACTTTTGACATGCATGTCATCGATGTATACTTCCATGGTTCGGCCTATAAGCCGAGCAAAGATTTTATTAACTAATCTCTGATAAGTCGCACCAGCATTCTTCAAACCAAATGGCATCACTCGATAGCAATAAAGGCCTTTGTCGGTGACAAAGGTAGTTTTTGATTTATCTGTTTGCTGCATTACAATTTGATTCTACCCTGAATACGCGTTCATGAAACTAAGAAATTCATGTCCGGCGGTACTATCCACTAGCTGGTCTATCCTTGGAAGCGGAAAGCTATCTTTCGGGCAGGCTTTATTTAAGTCAGTATAATCAATACAGACTCGCCACTTCCCGTTAGGTTTCTTTACAAGTACTACATTTGCAACCCACTCTGGTCTTCTATGAAGTTAGCCTGGAGGAGCTTGCTGACTTCTTCTTCAATGATGGCGTATCGTTCAGGGCCGAGCGGCCGTCGCTTCTGTCGGATAGGTCGATAGGTCGGATCAACGTTGAGTCGATGAGTGATCACGGACGGATCGATTCCGGGCATATCCGCATGACACCAAGCAAATACATCGGCGTATCTGTGGAGCAGGGCTATCAACTTCTCTTTCAGGGGTGATTGCAAAGACGAACCAATTCGTACTGTCTTGAACCGAGATAAGGTCTTCAACTGGCTACCCTCGTCATAATTCTCGCCCCGAGGGTCCAACAATTCGATCGTTGATATGTTGATTGGACTTTTATTGGCGGTTCCTTTTACGGCTATCATGTAACAATGCCTCGCGTCTTGCTGGTCTCCTTTGACAACTCCTACCCCCGACTCAGTCAGAAATTTCAGTGAAAGATGGTATGTGGATACCACGGCCTGAAAAAGACTTAAGGAGGGTCGGCCGAGTATTGCGTTGTATACTGAGGGTTGATCGACGACCAAGAATTCAACCATCATCGTCGTCTGATGCGGAGTACTACCAGCGGTGAGTGGTAGTGAGATAATCTCTTTAGGCAGTATTTGTCCTCCGGAAAAATCGATTAATGGGGTTCGAACCGGACGTAGCATGGATCGTTCAATCCCCATTTTGTTGAACGCCTGAGTAAATAACACATCTGCAGATGATCCCGTATCGACGAGTATCCGGAATACTTTTCGGTTGGCGATAGTCAAGGTGACTATTAATGCGTCATCGTGGGATGATATATCCCTCGGGCATCTTCCTCTGTGAACGAGATGCAATATTTTTCTCTTTTCTTCTCTTTTGGAGGGCGATCTATAATCATGAGTTCAGACGCAGGCTGATTACGCTTTCTCGCATGATTTCTTCGAGCATTGTTCGAGTCGCCTCCACCTCGTGGTCCGCCGAAAATTGTCCGAATTTCTTCCATAAGTTGACTTTCGGTCGGACGTCTCTCAGCTACCCCGGCCTTGACCACGTGTTCTTTTAGTCGGCCTTCCTTTATGAGTCGTTCGATCTCTTCCTTTAGGTGGCGGCAATCACTCATGTTATGCCCATGATCACGATGATAATGGCAGTATTTATCTTTGTCCCGTCGATTGGAATTATTCCTAAGCTTACTGGGCCAGTTGACAAAGTCTTCACTTTTGATTTCCATCAATACCTGCTCCTGAGTTTTGTTCAGGGGGGTATATGCGGAGAATCGTCGATCTGGTCGTTTGCCTGACCTTCGCTCATCATGTGCTTGGTTATCCTTGCGTTTCCTTCCTCCAGTCGAGTCGGCCTCTTTTTTGGCCGACTCTTTGACCAAAGTTTTAGTTTCACGCAGAATCCGCGTTTCTTCGGCGTTTGCATACTTATCCGGCCGTGCCATAAACTCTGCCAAAGTATCAGGAGGAGTTTTGTCTAGAGACGCCAGGAACAGCTTATCTCTAACTCCTTGCATGAGCGCATTGAGGGCCGTTTCTTCCGAATGTTTTCGAACCTGAAGCGATTCGAAATTGAAACGCTTGATATAATCTTTTAATAGCTCTCCCTGCTTTTGAACTATGTTGTTCAGATGTGCAGGGGGCTTTAATTTCTTTTTCCCACCGATGAAGTTGGTGAGGAAAGCGTCACTCAGCTCAACGAATGAACTGATGGACTTCGGTTTCAACTGTTTGAACCACAGTCGTGCTACATCGGTCAATGTAAGAGAAAAGGCCCGACACATTACTGCATCCGAGACATCGTGGAGCTCCATATATGTTCTGAAGCATTCGATATGCTCCGTCGGGTCGGTCTTGCCGGTGAAAGGAGTGATTTGAGGTAATCGAAACCTTTCGGGCAGCCGAGCCTGCATTATCAAGTCTACAAAGGGGGACGCCTTTGCCTCAGATCTGGTCGGATACATATTCCGGCCATGCTTCATGTCCGCCATTTCTTTCGCCATTTCTTCCCGTACTTCTCTTTTAAAATTTTAAATGTCGTCTTTCCAAGGTTCGCTGCTCTCTGCCGTACCTTCCATGGAAGGTCGGTTGCGCATTCTTCGCTCTATCTCGTGGCGAAGATTGTTCGGGGGCAGGGAAACGTTGGCCGACTGAGCCGGAGATGGTTCAGATACGCCTTGGGGTTGACTTGGCCGAAAAGACTATGGAGCGGAAGGTTGAGGACCGACCGCCGCAGTCGGTACATGCGCTGTCTCCCCTTGAGGAGGCGGGAGTGGCTGCATTTGATGTTGATACATTCGTTCCAGCATCTGCTTCATCATATTCATATCAGACCAGATTTCTTGAACCTCCTGGTCCAACCGCCCATCGTTCCGACCCCACTGGTTGTTGCTTATTCTGGTCGCTCCTCGTTGGCGGTTGTTAGGTGGGTTCTGGGCTTCGGGGACCGCGACTGGACCTGTTGGCCCTGTAATCGCGATCTCATTCAGATCTTCTTCCGGGACCGTCCTTCTAGTCATTACCATGGAATTCAATATAGAAATATGAGATGGCTTTTTTTGTACGGTTCCCACAGACGGCGCCAAACTGTTAATGCAAAAATCTTGTTCGTCCTCTTAGACCTTCGTATACCTGCACAGAAAGAGGACAAAGGAGACCCTGACTTGAGCAGGGGACCCTCCGATGCCAAAGTCAGGCCTGGATTCTGGGTCTGTATGTATTGAAAGGTTTTAAGAAAGAATTTTTGCCTCTCTCACAAGACGATGGAGGTTCCTCTTTTATAGCTGCTGAAGCCTTCTATCGTATGAGGATTCTCCTCCTGTTATCGTGTGCGGGATCTTCTCCTAGTATCACGGAGATAGGATCGTGCCCATCTCTAGTCCTCATCCGATCCCGTGAGCTTCGGGGTCGGGGATCTTATCCCAAAATACTCGGGATGAGGCTTTATCTTGCGCTGGCCGGTCTGATAAGAAGATCGGCTCGATGTATGCCCGGATTGCTGATGTGTCGTCCGAACTGACTTAACTTTTGTCTCGGTTTAGTGAACCATGCCTCGGATCCGATACATCCTTTGGCAATATCCGAGGCACAAAGTCCGAGTCTCCGGACTTTGTACTTTTGGTCCCCAACAGTAGCTATCATAGGAATAATAATAATTATGATGACGATAATCACTAAGACCTACTATTAAGGGTAATATTCGAGAGAGATAATTTAAATTACTACTGTTTGTTAATTACAACTCTGTTTATCCTAACTAACTCGAGCACAAGTAACCTATTGATGGTTAACCACGTTGAAATAATTATGATAATAAATCATGAAACTAACTTAAGAAGAGGAAGTTAACTCACATCAGTTGTCATGACGGCAGGTTGGGTTTGAAGGGTCCCATGAACATGGTTATCTGGGCATGCATGAGAGTGACCGGGCCCACCAGATTTTTTTTGTCTAATAAGTGGCCCATCTGAGAGTCTGTCTTGACTCAGATTCTTGCCCATTTAAGAGTGTTGTTTTAGTCCAAATCCATGGCCTAACTGAGGCTTTCTTCAGCCTAGTTACAAGGCCCAAGCTAGCATGGGTTTTAGCCCAGATCTAAGGCTAATCTCGGCTTGGATCTCAGCCCAGCTTTGTGGCTGCATTCGGTTCAGCCCGATTTTCATGACTGCACATGTCCAGATTCAGCCCTCCTCTTCACTCTCTTCCTTGTCTCTCTCTCTCTCTCTCTCTCTCTCTCTCTGTTTCTTCTCTCTCACTCTCCCTAGCTCCTTCTTTCTTTCTTATCTGCTGGAAGTCCAGTTCCAACACCCAGAGAAATAGGCCCAACTTGGACCAATACTAGGCCTGGTTCGGCCCAGTAGAAATAAATCCCACCCTGGCTGGTCCACTATATGATTTCAAGGTGCTGGGCCATTCATGGGTTCAGAGACTGGCCCCAGCGCCTGTGTGATGCAGCCCACTGAGACCTACATCAGGCGGGCCCACTACTATGAGGTGCGGCCCACTGAGATTTCTTAGCCGAGGCCCAACTGAATCGGGTTAGTGCAGCCACACAACCCATACTTTCTCTCTCTGCCAACTCCTTCTGCTACCACTAAAGGTCTAGCAGCACTGTCGAGACTTGGGTGACGTTCAAGCAGGTGGTTTTGGGGTAGCAACTCAGGTCGAGTCGCCCCACTGACGTAGCAGCACCTGAGGAAGAAACCGGCGTCCCTGCTTTGATCGGATCTCCCACTGCAGCAACTTAGATGATTGCTTGTGATTTGATGAGGCCTGAAAGGCCCACCTAATGAACATTCCAGCGGCCCCACAACTCGAATGTTGGTCGGTTCTTGGCGAAGAAGAAGACATGGCTGATAATGGCATCTTTGAGGATGGCGCTTCTTCCTCCAATCCGTTCCTTTCAAGCGGTCCATATGGACCCTAGAAAGCTTCTGAACGAGCTCTTACAAAGCTTAAGAGAGATTTGGCTGATGGGTTCGCATGGAGAAGAAAATGGTGGATTTTTTAGTAGAGGCAAGGGAATGGGAGAGAGACCTGTTGCAACTCCCATCTTGTAATAACCCCAGTTTTGGCAGTAGTGGTATACGTTCACTCCTACAAACAACCTTCACAGGAAAATGACGAATGCTTAGAATCACTGCAAATTATATTATAATTGTCTCCAATTCTTTTAAAAGCACTGAATCTCGAGGATGAGATTCTCTTTGAGGGTAGATTGTAACACCCCGTACTTTCTATACTCGGGCGTTACCTTGGATACCCAATTAATATATGCTTATACTTGGGGACACGCACAAAAATACTTAGTACACCACTACCAACCACCTATTTATCCACCAAACTCCAAAGCCGACCGTTAAATCCTATCTAGGCAGACTTTAGAACTCTATTAACTGCTAATGATAAACTTGAATACAATCTGGCCATCAGAATGGTAAAAATATAACTAAATAACCAAGAATCTGGATTCATGGCCATTCGTAGATCAGGATGCTCTGGCTATCAAACCAACCGTCAAAGTATAATTTCACTATAATTGACACTAATAACAAATTTCACAAAGTTTGGCCCCACTGACTTTTTGAACATGCAGATTACTAATCGAAAGTGATTCGTGGACCTCCCACAAACGAATGGACGGCGTAGATCAATTCCTATAGCACTCTCGAGCATTCCTCTAGGTCCCTAAGACCTTTTTAACCATTGATATGAAAAATGGAGAATAATCTGACCATCAAACCAAAAGAAATCTACGATCTAAGTTAAAATTTAGAAGCATGGCCCACCTTATCTATAGATCTACCCCATCTGTGAAACGGGACCCTAAAAGGACTAGTAGAGCCCACTAAACGGCTTAGATCTTTCAAAACATCATTGGGGACCCCACACTCACAGTGTGAGTGTATATCATCGAGTGTACCCATGCAGCAGTGGACCAATCAACTCAATCAAATAGAGCTGACCCGAGTTTTGTTTAAAAAAGAGAGTTTTCTCTCTCCTTTCCTTCTTTTCTGCCAGGGACGAACGACGTCCATCCATTTAAAATTAGGGCCACCATCATGATCATCTAGGATTATCCAAACCGTTCATCATGGAGCTGGGAACGTACTGATCAAAACCTTGTTGATTTCACTTGAAACTACAAACATATGTGTACACAAACACGAGCGCAAGTAGAGTGAGTGCAAATGTATATCCCAAACTAGAATTTTTGTTGCGCTGTCAGGCTGGCTACGTACATACGGGATTCTCCCTCAATCCTAACCCTACGTTCAAATCGATCTCAGCCCTCCATTCTCTCCATTCTTTAGGGCTTTCCTTACAACAAGAAAACTGCCGCCATGAGTTGAAACCAAATCCGCTAATAGATGATGTAGTAACCTTCCAATCGGTGGGTCCCACAATGACCCTAGGACCTATCCACACCTTCCAAGTGCCTCTGATCGTGGGATGACCCACCCGATCCGAATTTGTCATTATCATGACCATCATCTTCCCCATCCTTTTGAAAAACCCATTTCCTTAAAGTGGACCCCATCTCTCGATCAGATCCATCCAACTGATGGACCAATGTCCCAAAAGTCTATCTATGTAGTCCGATCGTAGCCATACTGTTAGAATACCATAAGATCATCTCCGATCTTATTGGCTTATACAATTGAACTGTAACTAATCCCACCGATTAGTTAGAATAGAAGCCTCTAAAAACGATTTAATAAAAGCCTATTTAAGTTTGCTGTTAGGGCATTCTTTCCAAAGAGGGAAAGCTAGAAAGAGAATGATAAAAAGGAGAATGAGAGGGCATCGTTCTCCCTACTGCACTGAGCCAATCGACTTAGTTCGAGATGCTGCGAGCCCGGGCCAAGTCGAGCACGGCTTCTGGCCTTCCTAGCAGAGCAAGAGAGAAGAAGAAAAGAGAGAAAGAAGAAAAGAGAGAAAAGGGGATTGGGTGATGCTGCATCAAGCTGCTGAATCAATTGGATTCAACTTACTGGACAGCGAGTCAGGGCAAGTTCGGGGCATGTCTTGTTGAGTTTGGACTAAGCGCAGGACTCCAATAGGCCAGAGAAGAAAAGGGCGAGGTGATCTTGAGTGGAGTCCGATTGGTGGTCGTTTCCAGAAGTTCTCTAGCAAGAGGAGAAGACAGAGAGAAGCAATAAGGGAGAGGAATCGCTGTCCCTCTGCTACCGTGGCGAGTTAGATGGACTAGACTCATCGAGTCTAGACTGAGTATAGTCTAAGCTAAGCAAGTTGGGGCTAGGTCCAGACCCTTTCAGGGGAAAGAAGGATGAAGAAAGAAAGAAGCCAGAGAAGCAGAGAAAGGGAAAAGAAGAAGAAAGAAGTAGGAGGAGATAGGAGAAAGAAAGGGGAGGGAAGAAAGCTGGGTGACTCATCTGAGCCGACTCGCCGAGTCTGATAGAGATCATGTCTTTGATCATCTATCAAAATCTTTCTGGTAAGACCCCCCATATCCAGCCATTTATCCATGTTCAATCCATGGAATTAACTCAATTAGCACCAAACCTAGCTAGTTAATGTAAATAATAGAACAACCGAGTTGTTGACTCACTCAACTCACTGAGTTTGGGTTGGGTTGTCCAGACATTGCTGGACATTCCAGCAAGAATAGAGGAAAATCTTAAGAAAAGAAAGAAAGAAAAGGAGAGGAGAAGGAGAGAGGGCGTATGCGGCTACCTTGACTCATTGGTTAACATAGAAGGCCGGTTTGAGTTGACTCAGTTGGTGCTTGGACCCAAATCTGAGTTGGGTTGACTCAGTGGGATAGGTAAGAATCATCTGCATGTCCTTAGTTCCTAAATTTATTATAGTTGAAAGTATTTAACTCTAAATTTTATTCGAGCATGCAGGAATTCTAAATGCATCTTGAATAGGACCGAGCCGAACCTCTTATGATTCCAATTGACTAGAACTCAATGCTACGAAGCACACACCATCTAGCAACATATATCAAACCATAAGGTGAGGGATATCCCACTTGGCTTCCTCATTCATGGAATTCTAAGATAGTTTGAATTTAAATTTATAATAATATTATGATTGTGTGGATAGTAATTATGTCTTTTCTAAATTTCAATTGATGATCATGCCCCTAATTCATCTTATATGAATAGTGTTACACACATTATGCCACACTTATAAATGCTCATATCCATGTACACCCCCACTAGTTACATCATGAAGTAAGAGGTCTTGTTCTCATTTGAAGAATGAAAGAAGGATTGTGGACTTGTTATTAATTTAGAATGCTTGAAATGTCTCATGTTTAAATGCTAGATATCCTATTTAAAGACCACAAATCTTGATCATGCTTATGAGACTAATCCTGTTAATCCTATGGAATGTGCATGAGTATCATGGTGCATAACATCCACGCATGACATATGAGTTTTTCCGAGTGCTCAATGTAAGTCACACTTTGTTCGATTTACTGGAGGTTCTAGCACTTCAGTTAAACTCACCGAGCATGTGCATTTGTGCCACTTTGGGTGCTCTTTCTTTGCATGAGGCTTTTCCGAGATTAGACACTCCTTAGGCGTACCCCGTGTAGTTTTTTAGGAGATTGTCCTTGGGCGCACTTGTCTGAATGACCTATTCCAGGTAGTTAATCTACCGCGGACAGTCTGTATGGTCTTTTCCAAGTAGTCTACTATCACGGACGACCCTTTTATTTTGACGGCTAGATGTGCATCCCTAGATTTGTGACTTAAGCATACATTCATACACCCATATATTCATTTATAATTTTATGATTAGTCTCCTTGTAACTTGAATGTGTTGACTTAAACTATTTTGGAATGATATGATATGCATGAATCCTTGTGGGAAGTTCCCACTGAGTTTTCACTCACCCAATCATGCGGTTGCACCAAATAGATACAGGTATGATGAACAGGTAGAGACCCCTATGATGGGATTCCAGAAATAGCTGAGGTGGAGTTAGGCAAGGAGGGCCTCTATTCTATTGCAGTTGAGCCGTTGGAGCTCGACTAGAGCCTTAGGATTTACTTGTTTTTGTACTTTAGATTTTATATTTGCTTGAATTGTAATAATAATTCCCTACTGTGAGATTTCATCTTGGCTTCCATTTACATGAAGTATACTTCCTTTTATAATTACTCTTGATATCCTTACTTTACGCAATGTCGTCTTACTCCATGTTATAAAATTTGACGTTATTTAGATGTATGTTAGACCACTTCATAATGTAACGCTCGGGTCCTCAATGAGGAGTGGTTGTCCTCGGGTTTCAAGGACCAGGGTGTTACACATCTCTTGGACTTAAATCGAGCCTTGAACTCCCTCAAGGCCGTCGGATGAGACTGGAAGGCCGGGATTGAATCCTAATTGGTTTTCTAAAAAACAGTTGGCGGAAGGGAGGTTTTGGGTGTCAGTTTCCCACAGATAACCCTAACTCACGTGAACAGTGAATGGGTGGTTGAGATTGCCCCATTTGGGACAGTCGAGATCAGCCCTTGCTAGCTCACGCAAATCGCCAAGCTGGCGCATGGAAAGCAGTTTCCATTTTTGGAAACAAGTGTTAGTAGGGGCTGTTTGTAGCAAGGATTGTGCGCCCACACACATCAAAAAATTTGTCATAACAGTTGGGTCTTGGTTAGCTCCACCCTCTGAAGCTGATGGATGGTTCAGATCGTGGACGTGGGCACGTTGGTGGGCCACATTTGTAACAAACAGTCGGCCTCCATTTTTTTTTCAAAAACACCTGTAGGCAGGAACGTAAGAGAGGCCCTTTGCCTCTTTTAGCTAGGCACGGGTCAGAGCCCGTCTGACCATGCAAAGAGTTTGATGCACCTCGAGTGTACACTAGCTATGCACGTGCGTGCCGCTAAGTGGGGCCTACCACAACGTTTGTGATAAATCCGCACCATCCATTTACTTTCACAGGTCATATCATGACCCTTGACTAAATATGCGGCAGGTCCTAAGCTCTAATGGCCCTTAATCACATGAAACTTATGGTTTAAGTGTTCATAAGTGTAAATTTGACGGTTGGATCACTTCTAGGTCTGATCTTCAGGTTTCCTATAAGTTCCTAGCCCATTTTAAGGGAAATTTGACAGTAGTTATCTAACTGGGTAGTTGGGTTGCTTGGTTTAGCGTCAACTTGTATGATTTGGGTATAGGTTGATCACTAAACTGTTGGGGACATGATGAGTGATGTCTCTGATGACCTAGGGCCCACTATTGACAACGGAAGGCTCATTTTGTCTATTAAAGCAATTAGCCCACCAGGGTGGTTGGAATCCTGAGGCAGCAGTCTACGTTCAAAATTTACGGATGGGCAGCCTAACCATGAATATGGATCACTTTCGACTGTCGAGTTTTGGGCTAGAATGCACATGAACATTTGCTTAATTTAGGTTTACATTTAGTCTAAATCTTGGTTTTATGGTAACACTCGAGTACTGAAAGTATGGGGTGTTACAAGCAGTTTCTTGGCAGAGCAAGCTACAGAAGGTCGTAGCATTGTCGACAACAGAGGCCGAGTACATTACAGTCACAAAGGCATGTAAAGAGATGCTTTGGATGAAGAGGTTCTTACAGGAACTTAGCCTGAAGTAGAAGCAGCATGTGGTCTATTGCGATAGTCAGAGTGTTATATACTTAAGCAAAAAATCCAAGTCAGCACTCCAAGTTGAAGCACATAGAGATTCAGTATCACTGGATCAGGGATACTTTAGAACAAAAGGTGTTACAACTTGAGAAGGTCTACACGGACGATAATGGGTTAGACATGATGACCAAGGCTTTACTCAAGGGTAAGTTTGAGGTTTGTAGAAACCAAGCTGGCTTGAAGAAGGTGAATCCCCCGTGAGACAAAAAGGGAGAGATTCGATGGGATTTTTTTTATCCCGTGCTCGACCGGTCGTGAACCTCGCTCGACCGGTCGAGGGATGTGCACGACCAGTCGAGCAGGGCTCAACTCAAAGTCCAATGAGTTTAAGGGTTTGGATTTCCGAGGTACTCGACCGGTCGTGGGATGTGCTCGACCGTCGAAGGTGCCACTCGACCGGTCGAGGGATCCACTCGAACAGTCGAGGTTACACAGATTCATTCCGCGATTTTATGCAGATTGTGGATTTTTTAGTCCTTTCGTAACAAGGATACGGAAGAGAGTTTCCTAAAACTATAAATAAGAAGTCCCTAGGATTTTCTAGGGTATAGAAAAGATACAAGAGGGTTTCCTAAAGCTTTACAAGGTTTGCTAAAGGGTTAGGGCTATCAAAGGGGTGAGAGAAAGAGAGAAAGAGAGAGGAAGCTTGTGGAAGGGAGGTTCTGCTCGTAGAGGTGATCTACTGTGCACTTGATATCTCAGCGCCTCCACGTCCTCGTAATCAGTTAGATTTCTCCGTTTTCTTTGTTTCTCTCATTGTTTATCCACTCCTGCATGAGTGAAGAAGGTTATAACGTTCTACTTCATAGTGGATTGTTGATCTGGACGAGGTCCCATGGTTTTTACCTCTATGAGGGTTTTCCATGTAAAAATCTCTTATGTGGTGTGGTTTATGCTTTGATTTATTCCATTTCCTTAGTATTCCATAATTCTGGTTTGTTTCAGGAGGCTAGATCCTAAGGTTTTGTGCAAGGCCCCCAACAGTGTTGTCCACATGAGATTTAGATCTGCTTAATTTTTCGGACAAAGTCCTAAAATTAGCTAGAGAAACAGCCAGGATATTCAATACATTCATCAAGATTGGCCCCACATGATAAGAGGTAACACCTAATATTTTCCCATTACCAATAGCCAGGTGGGTATCGGCAGCCTAAGTATACAATCGGCAAGAGATAGATACATCAATCGGAATCGTCCATCAAGTGGTCCCTAAGTGGATGGCTTACGCTTTGAAAATAACAGCTATCGTTCATTTCAATCTATCATGCTTTTGTTATTTTCATGTTTAATGAATTTTATTTTGCAAGGTTGTTTTTATATATGACTTCTAATCTATGAATATATCAGACCATTTAATATCGGAGCATGGGAAATGAGATGGACGGACACAAATGATTGGCCACCCTGTAGAGAGATGGTTTTACTATGTTTTGGATCCACCTTCCCTTCTCTGCATCTCTGCTCCAGTTGGGAATCTTGGAAACTGTTTCCTGGGATAATTCCTCCCAACTCTGGACATACAGAAAGGGATGAGACATACTTTACTACTCTAGCAGAGGGGATGATACGCAGGTAAATAAAAATTATTTATAATTTGCACTTGTGACGTATAAGGAGGTTAAATTAATCTGGACCAAAAGTTAGGTCTATTTTGATTATTATTATTATTATTATTATTATTATTATTATTATTATTACTATTATTATTATTACATTAGGATTAGTAGTCATTTATTGGGCAATTAAAATTAAAAGAATCCAATGGTCTTAATTAAATGGGGAATGATCACATGTATTCGAAGTGCAAGCTATGTTGAGCCCACCATGATGCGTACCATTCAACTGGTCATTTTTGCCCCCATGTGATGCCTATGTCCCAAAATCCAGCCTTATCCATAACATAGGTGGGCCGCATCAAAGGGAAAAATGGGGACCATCGACAAGTCCTACACCCACTATTAAAAAATTCCCAGATGAAATGCAGGTCCGCAATGTTGAAAAAAATAATAAAAGCAGAATTTAAACATAGTAGAAGGAAAGTAGCTTCAAGTCGTGTTATGGAGCTTTCTTAAGACAGTATTTGCCCCTATTACATGGTGGGGTTTTTTTGACCCGTGCTCGACCGGTCGTGAGCCTTACACGACCGGTCGAGGGCTGGTGCACGACCAGTCGTGGAGTCGAACCTTAACTCGACTCAAAATCCAGTGACATTGGACTATTTTTTCTGGGGGTGCTCGACCGATCATGGGTGGCGCTTGACCGGTCATGGACTTGTCTCGACCGGTCATGGTTACACAAATTCGTTCAGCGATTTTATTCGGATTGCGAATTTTGAGTCCTTTCGCAACAAGGATGCGGAAGGGAGTTTCATAAAACTATAAATAGGGGTCTCTAAGGTTTTCTATGGGAGGAAAAATAATACAAGAGGGTTTTCTAAAGCTTTACAAGGGTTTGCTAAAGGGTTTAGGGCTATCAAAGGTGTGAGAGAAAGAGAGAAAGAGAGAGAGGAAGCCTGTGGAAGGGAGGCTCTGCTCGTAGAGGTAATCTACTGTGCACTTGATATCTCAGTGCTTCTACGTCCTCGTAATCGGTTAGATCTCTCCATTTTTTCGTGTATTCTCTTATTGTTTATCCACTCCTGCGTGAGTGAAGAAGGTTATAACATTTTACTTCATAGTGAATTGTTGATCTAGACGAGGTCCCATGTTTTTTACCTCTTTGAGGGTTTTCCCCACAAAAATCTCTTGTATGGTGTGTGATTTATGCTTTGATTCATTTCATTGCTTTATTATCCATAATTCTGGTTTGTTTCGGGAGGCTAGATCCCAAGGTTTTGTGCAAGGCTCCCAATAAAGTGGTATCAGAGCTAAGTTCATTGAACGAGTAGGACTGGTTTTGAATGACGGAAGGTGGCTCATTAAGGATGATCAGCCTCAATGGTTCTAATTGGACCATATGGAAGGCTAAGATGGAGGACTTGCTTTATTGCAAGGACCTATATTCTCCAATTTTAGGCATATCAGCAAAATTCAAAGATACGTCTGATGATGATTGGAAGAAGATGGACCGAAAGGCAGTGGGGTTTATTAGACAATAGTTGGACGATTGCGTATTCCACCATGTGTCTACGGAGACCTCAGCCGCTAGCCTATGGCTAAAGTTGGAAGGGCTGTATGAGAGGAAGACAACCGATAATAAGATTTTTCTGATAAGGTAACTTGTGAATCTCAAGTTTAAAGATGGTGGTTCTATGGCCGAGCACATGAATAAGGTCAACAATATAGTGAACCAAATCTCCTCTATGAAGATGGTCCAGGATGATGAATTGCAGGCTTTGCTATTGCTTAGTTCATTGCCTGATAGTTAAGAGACATTCAGAATGTCTCTAAGTAACTCCGCGTCAAATGAAAAAATTTTCATAGAATAGGTAACTAGCTGTCTCTTCAATGAGGAGACAAGGAGGAAGTCTCAAGGGTCCACTCACCAAGAGGCCCTTGTGACATAGGAACGGGGGAGAGGAAAGAACCAAAAAGGAGGGAAGGCTCGAGATAAATCAAGAGGCATGTCGAGTAACAGGAAAGATGTTGATTATTGAAATTGTGGTAAGAAGGGCCACTACAAGCATGAATGTCGTGATAAGAAGAATGACAAGAAAGGAAAAGGAAAGGAGAATGAAGATTAATCAAATTCTATTGCGGTTGCCTCAGATGGTGACATTGTAGCTATTCTTTCAGCAGATCATGATGTATGTCTCACGGTTACGAGTCAGGATACCGACTAGGTGATAAACTTGGGAGCTTCTTTTCATGCAACTCCACGCAGGGACTTCTTCACAAGCTACAAGTCAGGTGACTATGGGGACCATGAAGATGGAAAATTCTGGCCTATCGAAGATCGTAGGGGTTGGTGATATTTGTGTGAAGATCAATGTGGGCTGCACATTAGTTCTCAAGAATGTGAGGCATATCCCAAACCTTCGGCTCAACTTGATGTCGACAGGAAGGTTGGATGATGATGGCTATGAAAGTCAGTTTGCTGGTGGGCACTGGAAGCTCATCAAGGGTTTGTTGATCGCAGCTAGAGTAAAGAAGTGTTACACCCTTTGCAAGGCAAGTGTCAGTGTATGCAAGGGTGGGTTGAATGCAGCGGAAGATTCAGCTATTAACATATGGTACAGGCGTCTAGGCCACATGAGTGAAAAGGGGCTTCGGCTAATAGCGAGGAAGCGGCTCCTTCCAGAGGTGACAGGTACACCTCTCAAAACCTGTCTTGATTGTTTATCAGAGAAACAGCATAGAGTTTAATTTATTAAATCTGCTTCTCATGTTAATAAAATGCATGCATTAGATTTGATTTATTCTGATGTTTGTGGTCCTGATGTTTGTGGTCCTATAAGGACAAAAACCTTGGGTGGGGCATTGTATTTTGTCACTTTTATAGATGATGCATCTAGGAGGGTTTAGGTTTATGCTTTGAAATCCAAGGACGAGGTCTTTGGTGTGTTTAAATTGTTTCATGTTTCATGCTATGGTCAAGAGAGAGACAGGTAGATCATTGAAGTGCATCTGCACTGACAATTGTGGTGAATACATTGGTGACTTTCATGAGTACTGCAAGTCCCTAGGTATACGGCATGAACAAATGGTTCCCAAGACCCCCAGCATAATGGTGCAGCTGAGTGAATGAATCGTACCATTATTGAGAGAATTAGATACATGTTATCCCATGCGAAGTTGTCCAAGACATTCTGGGGAGAAGCAATGCACACAGCAGTGTATTTGATAAACAAGTCTCCATCAGCCCTGTTAAATGGAGTACCTGAAAAGGTGAGGACTGCACAGGATCTATTGTACAGTCATCTCAGGGTGTTTGGATGTAAGGCATCCATTCATATACTAAAGGACAAGAGGTCCAAGCTCGATATGAAGATCAGGCAGTGTGTGTTCTTAGGATACGGTGATAAAAAGTTTGGTTATAGATTATGGGATCCGACCGAGAAAAAGCTCGTAAGAGCGGAGATGTGATTTTCTTTGAAGATCAGTGTATAGATGACATTGGTAAGCTAAAGAAGAATCAGCCTAGTTCAGGTAAGCTAGAGGAAATGGATTATATTATTCCTCATGTGGTGCCTGATGATGGGGGAGTATAGCAAGGTGCAGAGGACGATAGAATTCCTTTAAAAGATGGACCAGGGAAGCAACCCCACTTGATCCACCTGTTGAGCCACAGGTGATGAGGTCATTTAGGGACAGACAGCCATCCAAGAGGTACTTGCCATATTAGTACATTATACTGACTGATGGGGGAGATCCAGAAGATTATTCTGAGGCCCTAGCCGACTAGTATAAGGAGGAGTGGTTAAAATCCATGCGAGAGGAGATGAAATCCTTGCATAAGAACCACACCTATAATATGGTGAAATTGCCTGAGGGCAAGAAAGCTTTGGGCAACAAGTGGGTATTCAGAATGAAGATTGAGTAGAAGAGTTCAAAGACGAGGTTCAAGGCCAGACTTGTGGTGAAAGGGTTTGGTCAGAGGAAAGGTATAGACTTCGAGGAGATATTCTTACCAGTGGTGAAGATGACATCCATACGGGTGTTGCTTAGGTTGGCGGCTAGCATGGATCTGGAGATAGAGCAGTTAGATGTTAAAAGTGTCTTCCTCCATGGTGACCTGGAAGAAGAGATCTACATGCAACAACCAGAGGGGTTCGAAGTCAAGGGCAATATGGTGTTTAGGCTAAGGAAGAGTTTGTATGGGCTGAAACAAGCTCCACGGCAATGGTACAAGAAGTTCGATTCGTTCATGTACAGCATGAGTATGACAGAACGGAGTCGGACCACTGTTTGTTCACGCACAAGTTCTCAAATGGTGATTTCTTAGTTCTGCTGTTATACGTTGACAACATGCTCATCATGGAAAAAGACATCAAGAAGATCGACAGGCTGAAACAGGAGTTGGACAAGTCTTTTACGATGAAAGACTTAGGCCCGGCTAGACAGATCCTAGGAATGGAGATAACTTGTGACAGAAGCAGCAGGAAGCTTTGACTGTCACAAGAGCGGTATATTGAAAAAATCCTAGAGCGGTTCAATATGAATGCAGCGAAGCCGGTCAGTACTCCACTGGATGGGCACTTCAGATTGAGCAATAAGTAGTGTCCTAATACAAAGACAGAGGTAAAAGAGATACAGAAGATACCCTACGTGTCAGTTGTAGGAAGTTTGATGTATGCTATGGTGTGTACACGCCTAGATATAACATATGTGGTTGGTGTTGTCAGCCGGTATCTTGTCAATCCTGGCAAAGAGCATTGGACAGCGGTTAAGTGGATATTGTGGTATCTAAGAGGCTCATCCAGGCTGAGCCTATGCTATGGTGATGGAAACCTGTGTTAGAGGGTTACACAGATGCAGATATAGTAAGCGACATAGACTCCAGGAAGTCTACATCGGGGTTCATGTTCACAGGAGAGCAGTTTCTTGGCAGAGCAAGATACAAAAGGTCATAGCATTGTCGACAATAGAAGCCAAGTACATTGCAGTCACAGAGGCATGTAAAAAGATGTTTTGGATGAAGAGGTTCCTACAAGAACTTAACCTGAAGCAGGAGCAACACGTGGTCTATTGTGATAGTCAGAGTGCTATACACTTGAGCAAGAATCCAAGTCAACATTCCAAGTCGAAGCACATAGAGATTCGGGATCACTGAATCAGGGATACTTTCGAACATAAGGTGTTATAGCTTAAGAAGGTCCACATGGATGATAATGGGCCGGACATGATGACCAAGGCTTTGCTCAAGGGTAAGTTTGAGGTTTGTAAAAACTAGGCCAGTTTAAAGAAGGTAAATCCCTCTTAGGTCAAAAGGGGGGAGATTTGATGGGGGTTTTTTAACCCGTGCTTGATCGGTCGTGAGCCTCACATGACCGGTCAAGGGCAGGTGCACGACTAGTCGTGGAGTTGAGCCCTGACTCGACTCAAAGTCCAGCGACGTTGAACTATTTTTTCCAGGGGTGCTTGACCGGTCGAGGGTGGTACTCGACCGGTCGAGGGTGGCGCTCGACCGGTCGTGGCCTCGTCTCGATCGGTCGTGGTTACGCAGATTCGTTCAAAGATTTTGTGCGGATTGTGGATTTTGAGTCCTTTCGCAACAAGGATGCGAAAGGGAGTTTTCTAAAACTATAAATAGGGGTCCCTAGGGTTTTCTAGGGGATGAAAAATAATACAAGAGGATTTTCTAAAGCTTTACAAGGGTTTACTAAAGGGTTTAAGGCTATCAAAGGTGTGAGAGAAAGAGAGAGAGGAAGCCTGTGGAAGGGAGGTTTTGCTCGTAGAGGTGATCTACTGTGCACTTGATATCTCAGCGCTTCTACGTCCTCGTAATCGATTAGATCTCTCTGTTTTTTCCTTTTATTCTCTGATGGTTTATCCACTCCTACGTGAGTGAAGAAGGTTGTAACATTCTACTTCATAGTGGATTGTTGATTTGGACGAGGTCCCATGGTTTTTACCTCTTTGAGGGTTTTCCACGTAAAAATCTCTTGTGTGGTGTGTGATTTATGCTTTGATTTATTTCATTGTTTTATTATCCATAATTCCGGTTTGTTTCGGGAGGCTAAATCCTAAGGTTTTATGCAAGGCTCCCATCATTACATGGATTGAATTCAAGTTTGCTTATCTGAAGTACCGGCATTTTATCTTTAATAAATAATGAAACTTATTGATGCAAAAAAATCAGTTGATTCTACCTCACCTCCTATTGATTCTAACTACAAAAGTGATATCCATTCACATACAGACTTGAGTACACATAACCCTACTTGTCATGGCCCAAAATTCGGGTACCCGAATAGGGTTGTTCGAGACCCAAATCCTAGATCCGTAAGATTCTTTTTTTTCTTTTAACAATCACAATCATAAACCTCATTCAATGCACATGTCGGTAGATACATTCCTACAAATCCAATACAAGTCAAATTACAGTACTCTAGTGTCTCCTCAAAGATCTCAATAACATATTTTTTACATTAAATATATCTAGAAGGAAGAACTACATGCTAGAAATTCGATTAAATCTTCACTTCACTCCAATCCCTGACTAATTCCTACACCCTACAAAGTTTTCTAGGTGGGGGTGAGCATAACAGTTCATGGGGTCACATCGCACCCTAAATTTGGAAGTTCCAAGTTCATAATGTATATAGAAATTACACAAATATAGCATACATGAATTATAAAGAAAAAGTTAATGTACATATAGTGAAATATTAAATCACAAGGATACTTGAACATTATAGATAAACAGTAACATAATATTAAATAAATAATATTCACTTACGTAATCTTTTAGGAGTAATTTAGGGCAGAGCACCTGTACTGATCTTTTAGGGAATAACCTAGGGCAGAGCACCCGTGCAAATATTTTAGAGAATATCCCAGACAAAGCACCCTTACCAGTCTTTTAGGGATAACCTAGGGCGGAACACCCAAACCAGTCTTTTAGAGAAAATCCAAGGCAGTGCACTGACGTAATCTTTTATGGAAAACCCAGGGCATAGCATATGTACTAATCTTTTAGGGAAAATCAAGGGCATAGAACTCATAATTCCAATTATCATTTCACTTCCAAGTATAACAGATGAACAACATAAACACAATTTTCACTGCCACGAAATCTATAATTGATTTCCCATAACTAAAGCATGTAAATAAGAGAAGGATTACATCCGACCTTAATTGAAAACAATGACAAATTTTAAGAAAATATGATAACTCAAGATTTAATTAAAAGCATTAATACACTATAGTATAAACCAAATCGACCTTAATCATAAGAAAAAAATTGAAGCTAACGCAGAATGGTAAATTAAACTTGGAATTTACAAAGAATGGGAAGATCACCCACCTGATGATAGAGTGTTGATCTGATGTAATGTTGGACTTTTCATTGCTAATCAATCAACTCCAATTTGGCTTAACTGTAAGACCCGTATCCTAGTCCATACTGTTCCATCGACTCCCGCGATCCTTCCCGTCGAATTCCAATAATCCGTGACCTATAATTGACGTTTACGCACGACCCTAAGTCGTATCCCATAGATTTGAGTCGGCTTAATCTGAGACTTGTACCATTGCGACCGCACCGTCATCGTAGTTCTAACATCGCATCTTACATACCGATCCGATACCCTGGCCAAGAGATGTGGGCTCGCATTCAGTTCGAGGAAAAACACCGCGCGTTTGCAATCCCAAGAGAATCTCTACAACACATCCCATCAATCAATCAATCAATCAAAGTACACACCCATACTCTCTTTCTCCCCAAATCAAGCAACCAGTAAGTCAACTCTCAAGTCAAGTACACTATCACCTCACATCCATCACCTCTCCTACAACCACCCATTCTCTCTCTCTTTCTCTTCACATTTTCCAAGCCATTCCAAGAGAAAAAAAAATGGATGTCCAAGCATCCCAAGTGAGAGAAAAGTGAGTGTTGTTTGGCCCACTTTCCACCCTAAAATCCTTCATCCTATCCATTCATATCTCATTATCTTCCATCAAAGAGAAGCACGAGAAGATCGGCATTCCATCGGACCAAGAAGATCAAACGGTGGGTGCTTTATAGGATAGATTTTCGTGTTTTGATGATGGGCCAAGTGAGGCCTACCAATTGATGGTATGGCGCACCTTGATCCTCATGATCATTCCATGATGGGGCCATTTTCCATGGACCCCATCATGATATTTATTTTCCTTGGTCATCTAGACCTCGTATTTCGATGGAGAAAGGATCTCCACTGTTGATTTTGATCGGTGGGCCCGGCCCATAGTGCCAAGGTCCTTCCATCATCACGTGTCTCTCTCTTTCTCTCTCTCTCTTTCCTTCCTTTAGTTTATGGCCCACATGATGAGTGTATGGGATATCTAGACCCTCCATCCAACGGACCACATGGTCGTCCAAACCATGTGGGCCCTACCTTTGGTGATGGAAAACATAAATATCAAATTGATCCAAGACAAGTGGGCCACGTCCACGTGGGATCCACCTTGATGAAATGTATAGTCCAACGTCCCTGGATGCTGGACGTGGTCCAGTGACCGTGAACGGACAGTGGGTTGTACTCACTGTAACAATATATATATATAAGCTTTTAGGTGGGCCGCTCATGCAGGCCCCACCTTGATGTATGGGTCCAATCCACACCGTCCATTCCATTCCTTAAATCATTTTAGGCATTGAGCCGAAAAATGAAGCCAATCCGACTATCTGGCGGGCCATAGCATGGAAAATAGTGTTCTTTTACCGTTGAAAATCCACCTAATGTTTCTATCCACCAAAATACCTCGAATATTGGGCTCATTCAGAGTATCTTGAGCCATAGAATCCAATGGATGGGTCCGATTCACCTGATGCGGGCCCTACCACGGAAAAACAGTGAAAAAACTCTATTTTTCAAAAAGAAAAAAAAATACATATAAAGCAGTTGAAGCTACTGCTGCTGCTATACAGCAGCAGGACGCTGCGTGGGCGAAAATGGCCAGGGACGCGGGTCCCATGCTTACGCCCCACCGTGATGTGTGTGGAACATCCACACCGTGATTTTGGAGGGCCCCTTCTTGCGGTGGGCCCGCCCCAAAAATTAGTCGTACGTAGAGCTCAGGTGGCCCACATCACAGGGAACAGTGTAATTGAACATCTGCCATTAAAACCCTTTTTGGGTTGACAGAAGTTTTGGATCATTATAAAATTTATTTTTCCTTTTCATCCGGGTCTGCGTGACCTTATCAATAGATTGGATGGCATATAAACGTTATGGTGGGCCCCACGTGGGACCCACTAATGTAAATGTTTCACCCACACCGTCCCCATGCATGGGTGGGTCGGCTGGTGTACCTCACTCCAGCTACGTAGCTGCTGGAGTGGCGTCACCAAGTTCTGTGGGTCCCACTTGTATTATCCACGCTGTCCATCTATGGGACCCACCATGATGCATGTGTTGCATCCAAGTCGTCCAACCATTTTGAAAGTTCATTTTATGGCATGAGCTAAAGAATGAGTCAGATCTATAGTTCAAGTAGACCCCACTATTTAAAATAGTGGACAGTGACCTCCACCATTCAAACTTCTTAGGAGGCATAGCAGTTTCCACTCAAGCTTATATTTTTGTTTTCAATTCATCTATCACTATGTTAACTTATGAATAGGTTGGATTTCAAATACATCACTGCAGGCCACACCATGAT
Organism: Magnolia changhungtana; assembly: GCA_030180095.1. Lineage (NCBI taxonomy): Eukaryota > Viridiplantae > Streptophyta > Magnoliopsida > Magnoliales > Magnoliaceae > Magnolia > Magnolia changhungtana. The sequence goes on along the minus strand of JASAUF010000653.1, from coordinate 9,270,847 downwards.
GTGACCAACCCTTTGATCAAGTGGACTACACCACAAAGAAATAGTGGGATCTAAACGTCTATCATTGAAACCCATTTGGGTCATAGAAGTTCTGGATCAATAGGGGATTTGTTTTCCCTCTTAATCCAGGTCTTTATGACCTTATGATAAGATTGGTTGGCAAATAAACTTTATAGTGGGCCCTATGGTTTATTTAACCGTGAAAGTTATTATCTCCGTTGCTGTCTGTGGTATGGTCCAAATGATCCTTCAATATGACTCTTTGGGGTATGTATGAGGTCCATCTTGATGTATTTGTGGTCCTTCCTCTGAGGCCCACCTTGGTATATATAAGGCCCATGTGATTAGGCCCATCCTGATGTATTATGGCCCATTGTTGAGGCCCACTTTGATATATATGAGGCCCACATGATGCAGCCCATTTGATGTACCTAAGGCTCATGGATCGAGGCCCAATGGGATGTACACAAGTCCATTACAATGTGTGATTCTACCATGGTTTATTTAATAATATTTATGGCAAGCTATGCCTTGGGAGCAATGATGGTTTGATGCCCACATTGTAAGTACAATGTTGGTTAAATGTCGCATTGTAACTCTCCTTAGGGCTCATCGATAGGCCCATTCTCGTTGATAGTTCATCACTTTATAACATGCTTAGTATAATTCCATGATTCATACCCATTCGCATCATATGTATGCTTGGCATGAGGAGTGACTGATCATAGCATATGCCATTGGGCAGACTATTTATGAAACTCATTGATAGGAGTTACCCACATGAGCGCGTGATATGTGCAGGATTGTTGTATGACTGGATAATGTGATTCATGCATCTTGCATTTGTATGTTATGATCATTGTACACCCTAGCGACATCAGGGCCGTGGCTCCATAGGCACATCATGGATGACCATATTGGATACCGAAAATACTTGGTTCTAGCACTATGGGCACTTAGGATTTCCTTGGGTGAGGGTCCCAGAACCTTTTTGGTACTAGGAGATACTCCAACGTCTAGACCGAGCGGATACACGAGCGCAGGAGTGTCGAATATCAGTAGGTTGCATCTCCCATTGTGTTGTGGACGGTTGGAAGGGGTGTGGCCTTATCCGCCCGAGTGAGGGGGTTGTAAGCTAGGCTGAGTTTAACCAGCTCGCAAATGAGTCCACTATTGATGAGCTGGGTAGGTATCGGCAGACTACTGATCAGGCAGATAGTGAGGTCTCTTTCACTCGCTGGGTTGTGCGACTAAGGAGGCGGCAATTAGTGTGAGTGTACTAGAGCCCGGTGATATCCCAGAGAGAACTGTACTGATATGTGTACTTGATGAGGATTGGCATGCTTGCTTTGAATCTCGCATATGACATTTGGCTACATAGGCCTCGCATCGCATGGCCTTGGTATGGCCGATAACATTCATGCCTTGCCTGATACTCGCATATAGCTTTGGTACACTCCACATATAGCTTTGGTATAACTAATAGTATTTATGGACTTACCCACATATTTCTGCATTACTTTGATACTGCATACTTGGCACTTATCTTGTGTACACACTTACACCACCCTCTAAGCTTTTGTAAGCTTATGCTTGACCGTTGCGTGCAGGTGTCGTTGGATCGCAGCAGTGCTGAGGCAGGAGCATGCGGCAGATTAGTTTGGAGTTTTTGATCACCCTGTATTTCCCTTCTCGCTTTGTACTTAAAGTTTTTGATATAGTGGATATGTGATAATGTTGTTTTATGACTTGGTTATGCTTGTGGTTATGCTCTATTAAAAAAATCATACTAAAAATCCTCTTCGTAGGATCCCAGGATCAGAATCTGGCAAATGGGTGCCGGAAGCCGAGAATGGGGCACTACGGAGGTTATCGGTGCCTAATTCAGCGATCAGGAATTTTGTGAACCCGTTTTCTAAGTTTAGGTCGTGACATTAACTCAATTAGGCCCAAACAACTATGTACGACTGATGCAAGGGAGGACGTGAGGTTGAGCACCGTCTTCCTCAAGAGGATAACTATTCCGAATCCACGGAACTTCTCTAAACTCCTCACAGAGACTTCTCGAATCCCTGAGGAAAGAAAGTAAGAAAATAGAAATAAATTCTAATAAATTCCAAATTGATTGATGAATAATGGTCTAATGTATCTCCTTACACCATTAATAAAGAAAAAATAAACCAAAATTCATAATTACCAAAAATAGCAAAATTCTAACTCTAATAAAAATCCTAATTCTAATCAAACTCTTCTAAAGCTTAATTTTTAAACATAAAAATTCCAAATAAAATTTCTCTAGAAGAGTCCTAGTACAATAAAAAGTTATTTCTAAAAAGGAAAAAAAAAATCTAAAACTCTAAAAATATAAATATATTAAAAATTTTGAAATTCTAAAAATAGTAATTTTTTCTTAAAAATTAGTTTTTGAGTTGAAAGCGCGCGTTTTCTGACGAAATGGACAGATGCGACCCACTATGTGGGTTAGTTCATCTCGGTCATCGGATGGCCCATTCCAGTAAAGATTGATAGGCTGTGCACCCCGTAACAATACCCAAATCAAGTTACAGTCAATTTAAGGTCCACCTTCTTTTAGCCCAACCATGGTAGGAAAGTATCTATGACATATTCTACATCAGACCCCTCTACTTGAAAAAAACTCGTCCTCAAGTTACTCAAGAGACTTAGCTCGTGATTCTGAGATAACTTCTAACATCGATGTTTATTAGCCATTTTCTTATACTTGACATTAAGCTCTTCAGCTGACACAATACGTGTACTCATGCTTTCCTTGACTTGACTAATATCGATCAGTTCCTTCACTTCTTTCTTCAAGATCTCATATTCTTTCTTATAATGTAGGCAATTAAGTAGACTTGCCCCTGAGACGGGATCAATGTGATTTTGTATGTCTTGTATGGGAGGCAATTTATTAGGGAGTTCATCAAGCACAACCGCCTTGAACTCCTGCAAAACTGGTTCAAAATCCTCTAGGATATTCAGAAGCTCCTCATATTTTTTCTTTTCAACTAATGGATATATATCTCTCATTTCTTCAGATTGTTTAACATAGGCCCGTTTAGTTATGAGATATTGTCCCTCCACTTTAGAGGTCTTAGGTTCGTTCTCCATTCCCATAGGGGCCATATGTTTGCCACTGATGAATCTTGTGGCCTGTCGTTATTCTATTTTGATGAGGTTATTTCTCGTGGACAAATAATATGATTTTTTCGCATAACCTTTTACTGATCTGCTATCCTGGTAATAATTTTAGTTTTGATAGAATAATACCTAATCGTAATCTCGGGGGAGGAATTGCATGCGCAATAACTGCTTCATCCGCGACCATGTGCGGATTGACGCCTTCATCTGTCTCACCTGCTCGAATTGAAGTTGTTCCTACCAATCTGAAGCTCTACCCGTCAACTTGTAGGCCACGAGTTTAACTTTCTTTTCTTCCACGATGTTCATGTAGTCGAAGAAACATTCGACTTTAAGCAACCAATCGAGGAAGTCCTTAAAGTAGAGTTGGCCATTAAAACTAAGAATATCGACTTTTATCTTGAATTCTTGATCCATCAGATCTATCTGATCAATGCCTCGTATAGGATGTTGTGGAATCATGTCGTTGGATCTGACCTTCTCAGAAGTGATCTTGTAGTTCACTGATAGCATTGCCCTATGATCAGTATGATTACGAATTCCAGCAATTGCTAGTGGTGGATCATCACCATAAACATGGAGCTGCCCTAGGGCCTCCATTATGCGATTCGTCATGCGATCGATGGAAGTCTGTGTCCCTTGCTTGGCTTGTCGATTCTCTCGCTGCGCCGCTTAGAAAACTGTTAAAAGATGATTCCATGAAGCACCGTCCATGGGGTTGTTGCTCGACCTGTCGTTAGAAGCCATCAATCCGAGGAAAAACCTTGTTTTGATACCAAACTGACGCAGGGGAGGGCATGAGGTCGAGCACTGTCTTCCCCAAGAGGATAACTATTCCGAATCCACGAAACTTCTCTAGACTCCTCACAGAGACTTCTCGAATCCACGAGAAAAGAAAGAAAGAAAATAGAAATAAATTCTAATAATTTCAAAATTGATTGATGAATTAAAAATAATGAGTTCACAACCCTTTAAATAGGGATACCAAGCAATAGGAAAGAAATCAGAATCAAACTATGACTAAAACTCCTAGAATTCGCGACTTACTATAAATAGTAAACTAACTATTTATAGACGGTCCTGATGTCTACTAGTGCACAAGGTTTTCAGCCAAAAATAGTAAGTGTCCTATTTGGCTTCACCAAGCTGTTCTCTTAATTTTTCTAAGCTCTTTTCGCGTTGGGCGCAACTCCTAAAGCCCAACGGATGAAGAGTTATAATTAAACTAAAACTTACTATTTATAGTAAAAATGGAATTAAAATAGGGAAACGATCATCGATCTGGCGGTATTTTACAAATCTGGCTTGGGTAACCCGGCATAACGGGGCTAGGTGGCTTAAGTAGCTTGTTCTACACCAAAATCATATATTTTACATCCGATAATTCATTTCAAATTGTGAGATACACCTAATTTAAGGTTTGACGGTCCGAATCACTTCTGTCGTCGACCAGGCCTTTTCTGATCCATCTTGGCCATGTAACTGTCAGCGACCCTCTCTACATCAATGACTCAGTGAAGCTTTCATCCAACGGTGGATCTCACTATGGTTAGAATGTGCAACAAAAGAATTCTCTAGTGAATGGTGTGCCCAGGACAGGGTTCAGCGCTGAAAACGAGTAAGGTTCAGAACTCAACGAGCCAACTCAGTGAGTCTACTCGGTTCACTTGATCTTACTTCTCCTTCGTTTATTCTCATCTTCTTTTTACTTTTATTCCTTTTTCTTTTCTTTTCTCCTACCTTCTTCTGTCTTCATCTGACTTTTCTCACATCTAGTAGTTGGACATTGAAAACCAACGACTCAATTAGTCAGCGGATCTCTCTCTCAACCTTCTCTCTTTCTCTCTCTCGTTTCCCAATTTCTTTTTTTTCTTTTTTCTCTTATTCTTTTCTTCTCACTATTATCTTCCTTCCAACACGCTCAGCCAAGGGGTGCAGAAACAGCAACTCACCGGCTCTCTTCGACCTCCTTTCTCTTTACCAATTTCTTTTGATTTATTTACTTTTTTTCTCTTTCTAACGAAACGTATTTCCTTCTAGGGTTCCCAGTTCCTGAATCAGGGTTATAATAGGAGATAAGTGTCGAACATTTTACATGTGGAAGGTATAAACCAGATCTAATCATTTGTTACAAGCAAGTTCTAACGACCCACAAAATACCTATTTTAGATTCGAAAATAATCGTTGTACAAAACTCCACATTAGTGGGTGTTCTTGAAGAAGGTGGTGGCTATTTAATGGCAAAATCTGGTTTGTTGGATCTTCCTATAATCTAATGATTGTGGATGGCATAGATGGGTCCAAGAAAGCTTCTGGACGTGAAAGATAGGAGGTTTGAAGTTATTTTCTTGGTGGTTTCGATAGTTGAAGTTTCTAGATGAAACATGTTGTGGTGTGAAGAACATGGGAAATATGCAGCGAAAACTTACTTTCTTCGGAGGTTCTCGATGCTGGAAGATTTGGTGGGTCCCATTATATCAACAACTTAAATGATCATAGGAATATTTGACATTCAGTTTCCCTCCCGCCCCGGTATAGCTGATTTTACCATACCGGACCTAAAGTACGATTTCCCACCCGTACACAATTCATTGATGAAAAATAGATGACACCGGTCCTGCTACTGAGTACATGGATGATGGAAAGGGGGTTCCCGAGCTCGCTCGGAAGAGCGAGGGAGGTTGCAGGCGTGATTTCAGAATTGGAGAAAATGAGCATCGACTTCGATGTTGTTTTACTTGGGATGAGCGATTGAAATGTGAGGGTTGCCGATAATCTTAGGGATTGGTTTGGATGGCTAGGATCAAATGGATCAGCGGTGATTCTTGCTAGCTCACGAATCTGAAGATGAAGGAGAGATGGAATGAATTAAATTAGTTTCGTACGCTCGCGAATTCAGCAGTGGAGAATTTTTTAGATTCTTCGTGTAGCGGGGTGCTAGGTGTTGGAATTTAGAGTTTGGAAAACCACTTAGACTAAGTAAAACTCAAGTAAGAAAATGAGAAAACTTATTAATTTGTAGAAGTCGAGGCGTGATTTGGAATCACTTTACTTGAAATTGAATTTACCCTCCTTGGACCACATCCTAAGTGCAATAAGATTTTCTTAGCAATCGACCTCCAGGGTATAAAGATTATTACCCAGTCCCAGCAGTACACTTATTATACATAGGTTCGAATCACTTGCAGTCTTAAGCCGAACCAGAAAATACTTTGTAACGCCCCATGTTTTCAGGACCCAAGTATATGACTCGTTTCTGAAAAACTCGAGTGTTAACCTTAAAGGATGGTCAAATTTAAGTATATATATTTTTAAACTATCAGACTTAGCAGTTTAGCATAGAATGGATGAATCAACTAAAAGGAAAATTTGCATTTACATTGAGAATGTACAAGAGGGTGCCCATAGTGACTTATACAAACCAATGTCTCTATATTTACAACTGCAAGAATTACATAACTTAATACATGAGAAAATATTGAAATGCATATAAAAAAAAGCCGCAAGATCGCACAGCTTCTCGAGATAGATACAGCCCTGCACCACTGGCACTTGAACCATGCTCCTCATCAAGTCTGTACATACATATTATCTAGGTCACCTGTGCTACCTGTACGGTTTATATTTGATGGATGAGTGGCCAACTCAGTGTGAATTCTCCTCAAGATTATACACCACCGCATTAGGTAAGCATAGTTATAAAAGCACAACAGGGCATACAAAATAATACATGATGCAGTCTTATTAGATGCATGGATACGTGAATGCATCATTACCCCGGGGATGCTCATCCGTTCGAACTTGAGCTCGTCACCCATGTAAAATACTGGTCACCGGCATAGCATATCTCGTATAGCATGGTGCCAAGTCATTGTATATATCTCGTACGTCGGTCACCAGCGTAGCATAACTCGTACAGCATGGTGTCAAGGGTCGATAATCGGTGGTCTGGGAGCTAGCGAAACAATACCCCAATAAAATGGCACGTGCTACAGCATCCAAAATTAGCCACCCGTCATCGTCAATATGCTATGAATGCATGATTAGCCAAACCACTATTATTCTAATTACAATCAGTCAATTTAAGTAAGCTCAAGGTCACTACGGGGGCTCGTCACCAGCGTAGGCCGACTGTTCGGGCATAGGTCCCATACCACCATCCCCGGCTCATGAGACTACCACCTTAGGATGTTTAATGGAAACCCGTCAACTAGTGGCCAATCATATTACAGTACATGGGGCTTACCATCACATGGTTGTACAATATAAAACATCGAACCCATATAGGGCAAATACCAAAATAAGCCACATGGGGCGAATTTTAAAACTGAGCCACATAGGGCAATCATCAAAACTAAGCCACATAGGGCTGATATCAAAACCATATGATAAAAGACCGTCCTCAAAAACCACTTAGACACAGCAACCCCTGAATGGTGGGCCCACATCAATATTCAATTTAAGCCACCATTCAATAACTACTAAGTCACAGGTCCATTACAATCACATTCAATCAAGTTACATACTAAGTATGGGTGTACGTTTATAAGTGGGGGTTTCCCACTGATGTACCAGTCTAAGTTCCATAAGTAATCCACAAGTAATCCACAAACATAGGAAGATATATAAGATAAATATTAAGCATATAATCTAGCAATCCAATTCCAACAATTTACACATGTGGTTACAAAGTGAAAATATCAATTATCAATTGAAATTAAAATAAAAACTATCACTTAAGCTAATGGAAAAATGGAAAGCTCAAGGGGAAGAAATCATCACCTTATGTTTGAATCTCCTGTGCCATCGCTATGAAATGTGTATTCCCATGAACTCAATTCCTACCATCAATCATAAAGTTGTAAAATTAGATCCAAGCTTAGACACTATTTAGGGTCTTAACCTAGGGTTCAGATACCTAGGTTTTAGGGTTCCACCCTAGAATTTAGGTATAGGTTTAGACTCTAGGGTTTGGACTCTAGTTGGTGTATTAGTTACAGTTTAAACTTAATGGTTATAAGATAATCATTAAACGTTAGTGTTATACTTTATATTATCTAACATATTAATAACAATCATTATGATGGCAATTTATATTATGATCTATTACTTATGATAATATTTAAGAGCGGTAAGTAAAATACAACTATTTACTAATTGTAATCTCATTTATAATAACTAGTTCTAGCATAAACTACCCATTAATGGCTAATCACATATAAAGCTAGCAATCCTAACAATAAGAGTGTAACCATGAGGCATATCTAATTTAGAAAGAAATCATTGACTCATTGAGTTGACTTGGTCGATTTGGATTTGGTTGGAAAGGTTACCTGACGATGATGCATAGCATTATGATCGGGACTGGGAGTCCCAACATCGTCGATTTACTGCCCGAGTATGGTCCCCAAGTAGCATGGGATTCTAGTCAGTCCCGACTCAGTGAGTTGACCCGGTTCCAGCCGAGTTGACTCGGCTCAAGCACAACCACCCCTTCTCTCTCTCTCTCTCTCTCTCTCTCTCTCTCTCTCTCTCCCCTTCTCCTTGTCTCCTTCTTTTGCTGGAATATCCAGCCATACCTGGACCAGCCCAAGCTTAACTTGACCTAGCCAGACTTGGTTTTCAACCAAGTTGACTCGGTGATAACCATAGCCGACCTCCACTCTCTCTCCTTTTCTTTCTTTCCTTCCTCTCTTCCTTTTCTCCCCTTCTTCTTCACTCAAACCTACACACCAACAGGCTTGCTGGACCAAACCAAGCCCATCCCGCATGCCAGACACGACAACAAGTCAGGCTAGCTCAATTCGAGTTGGTGCAGCAATGCACCCACTCTCCTTCTTCATCTCTTTTTCCTTTTCCTCTCTTTCTTTCTTCCGTCTCTCTCCTTCTCTCTTCTGCATATGCTAGGACATCCAGCAATGAACACAACAAACCACAAATCACGACCTAACTCAGCTCAGTTCGGGTGTGGTGATGGGGTGCAACGACCGCACACAACCATCCTCCATTTTCTTCTTCTTTCTTTCTTCTTTCTATCTTTTCTTCCTTTCTTTCTTCCTGTCTCTACCAACGACCTAGTAACGGGTTGGACAAACCAAACTCAGACCGAACACCATGCAGTTTGGCCGAGGAAGACGATCTGTCGTTAATGGCAGATCCTGACTAGATTGGCATTCCTCCAAAACAGAGTTTCTGGAGGGCTTCGACATGTCCTAGGAAGCTTGGAGAAGGAGGAAAATGGAGCTCCATGGATGTTAAGGTGATGGTTTTGAAGGAAGGAGGAAGCAGCTATTTTCTCTTGGCTGCTACATGAAACCAAAGGGAAGATGCTGCTGTTGGATTTCTTCTCTTATTTAGTGTTGCCCTAGCCTTTTTCAAGCCATTGGATCGACAGCAGATGGTTCGGATGAGGTCTAGCAAAAACCTCCTCCAAATACGGTGGGCAGGATGAAAACCAGTCATAGTTTTCTTTGGTTTGCTAGGAAAGCCTCAAACCAGGGGGAGAAAAGGATGAGATTCGTCCAAATGGATGGCTAGGATGGACAGATGCTAGGGCATGCGGATTGCCAGCGTGTTGCAGGGAAAACAGTTTCTGTTTTCGAAAACGTGTGCTTGTAAGACCTGTTTACACAGAGAATGGTGTGCATGCACACGTGTTTTCACATGTGGGAGAGATTGGGTTTTGGTTTAATGAGGGCGTTCTATCAGATAGACGGTTCGGATCTCCCAGTCGGGTGTGGGCCACGGACGACGCAAATGGACGTTGTCCGTTCGTTGCTGAAAACTGAAGAAGGAGAGAGAAACCTCTCTTTTTAAGGAAACCTACGGGTCAACGATGCTTGACCGAGTTGCCCTGACTAGTGCATGCTGTGAGGTGGGGCCCACCATGATGTTTGTGATAAATCCACTCTGTCCATTCCACTTGGTGGGCCCTATCATAGCCGTTGACCAAAGATGGGGCAGATCTAAGGTCTAAGTGGGCCATACTCTTAACTTCATGCCCTAATGGTGGATTCCCGTCGATCTAATGGTCAGATTATCCCAAGATTGAACATCAACGATTAAAAGATCCTAATGGGCCATTTGTAAGGCTTTCATCAGATATCACTAGCATAAATACTAACATTAACATTAATTTTATCTCTATTATTATTTATTATTATCATTATTATTATTATTATTATTATTATTTTGAGTTAATTTGTAGGGCCCACTTCTAGGCAGGATTGTCCTCATGATAGATCAACTGCTATGATTCATGTACCTAATTCTTTAATTAACTTTAAAGGTTAAGTGGAACACACTGCATGGATGTCTAATTACTAATATTCGTCATCTTGACCATTCAACCAATCCAATGGTTGGGTCACTTCATATCAAGTTATCAACAACTACGGGGTCCCGAAGAGTGTTTAGGTGGAATCTAGGGGTTGACCATGAGACTCAATAACCCAACTCATGTTCCTAAAGGATGGCTACGTACAGTTTAATTGTCCATATGGCTCATCATGTGATCCTATGATTAGGTCATTAACAAATAATTTATAACTATTTGTGTTTGATAAAGGTCTACCATACCTCGGGGTCTAATGGCTGGTATTGTACGCTGTTATGATGTAAATCGGTTAGATGGTGGATCTTGATAATCTAGTACCCAAGATTGATAAGATATGGTTCAATATGTCTAATAGGACAAGGTTTGGACCTTCATTGCCCTTAGGATTTTAGCAACACAATGTTCCTGATGATAACTGCTAAATTTTGTGATGAGATGATTTTTGTCATCGAGACTAAATGGCCAGATGACTTAGTTTATGAATCAGGGTTGTTTCAGACGGTTGAGATAGGCCATTTTGGGAATCAATTAAATGGATAGTTTAATATGTGGGTAAGAATTATTTTCGATGGTTAGATTTAGACTGAAATGCATGTGATCGTTTGTTTAAGCTAGACTTGCATTTATTCTAAATTCGAGTTATACAGTAACACCCGAGTACTGAAAAGTATGGGGTTTTACATACTTAAACCATACGTTGAACGTAAAACTGGACTATGTCTTACACTTACAAATTGATGAGAGGAATTCTATTTATAGACTTTCTGTGGACACCCTTAAAGGTGTAAATACACCCTTTCAAAAAATGGTTGTGACTATTAGATTTAAACCCAATTGGTGTGACCCTTAGGCCTGAGAAAATACAACTTTTCAAAAATATATATATATATGAAATGGTGCTACCTTTTAGACTAGCAACTCATATATTAGGCTCAGCCCCATTCCCTTAGATGTATCATTGACAAATCTTTTAGATAGTTCTTTAGTCAAATGATTCAGAAGTTCAAGACCCATGAATCTTCTAACCCACCCGGCATTGCTCCGTCAGGATTTTTTACCTGTTACAGAAAATTCACCACTGCTACCTTCCATAAGAGTTAGGTCATATCTTAGTTCAAATGTGGTTGATCATCCTTTTGGACCTACTACTGATCATCGCCTTAATAAATGATTACTTCACCAACTAGTTAATTAGATATGAGCGCCTCCTTGAGCGGATTCCTCCTTTTACTTCTTAGTCTACGGGGTATTAACAGTCAGTAGATCTAGCTGACAATCAAGCTCATCATCAATATACCTCCTACTCGTAATATTAAGAAGTTACAAAGTCTTTCGCATTTGGTTACAACCTCTTCGACGATTTATATCTCAAGCCGATCCATACCAAACTCTTTTCTAACCTCACAAAGTCAATAACTACGGTTCCATCATGCAACATATATTTCACTGTTGTTACTATGTATCAATTCTATTCTAATAGTTGTTATATCACCAGCCCTAAAATATACTTTATCATTGAACCAGCTTCACCAGCCCACCATTCAACCATCTAATGGTAAAGCTAAGCAAGCTTATTGTATCTGCAATACAAAAAGGTTGAAGTAATTTGTCATGCATACATATATGAAAACTAAAATAGAATATGACCTTCATGTAATCATACTGCAATGTTATCATGTTATTACATACTCCCTGACACACGAAGGGCAGGTCAATTTATCGATTAATTATTAGAATTCAATACAATAAATAAAATTTTAGCAGTTAAATATGAAGGAAAAGGTCTAAAATCCTAAAGAGTTAGGACCTTTCAAGCAATGATCAAGCATATTGACCAATGATGTGTTCGTTAAACATGGGCCCCTACAAGTGTAGAAGTCTACTAATCATAAAAATACATTTGTTGATAAGCAAAATATTAGAGTTCATCAAATAAACTTATCGTCGCACACATGAACACCAAATCTAACCTCCAATGAGAACAGAGTTCAACTTATAAATCTCATTGATTGAACAATCATCTTTTGAATTCAGACAACTGACCATCTTCTTTCCAATCATTCATATAATTGCTACTAATTAGATCATTACAATAGGCGATCAATTTGATTTTCAATTGCATTAGTTTTATTGTCTCATAACAATGTTATTTCCATTGTTTTTGGGATCTAAACATAAAGATTTCACATATGCCAACGTAGCACATGTGCAGTGATACATAATATTCATCACATGATCCCCTTAGAATATGCCCCCATAATTTCATATCTAGCCTCAATAGGGTACATACATGGCCTTCGATACATATGTTCATGGCCCACTTGATAAACCTATCATTCAAACCTCTGGGCTAAGGAAAATCCACCGTGGGAAACATCATATGAATCGATTAGATTTGAAAAACGTGTCATAAGTCAACATGTGATAGTATGGTAACATATCCTCCATCTTTATAAGGAATTTATCTAAAAAATACCTAAAAGATTGGATCCTATCATTGAGCAGTGCTAATGGTCAATGTGACTGGTCTTCGTCTTATTACTCTTTAATCAATAAATTTGTCATTAGAGTGAGCATTTTTCCATTGTATCATTGAATGGCTAAGATTTGCCCTATTTTGAGAGGGCATTTCACTTTCGCTCACCAAGATGGTCTAACTTGAAAAATGATGTGGATCTTTAAAGGTGGCCCTCGCATTATGTCCATCAATGGAATTGACTACTAGATGGGTAGTTTTGATGCACCACCTATCTGTCACATGTCCTAGATGAATACCCCTCCATCTAGAGTATCGAAAGCAAAACTTTGTTCATGATATTCCCAATAAACACCTTACATCCACCTATCAGTTAATCAGTACGATCTCCAAGATACGCCACAAGAAGGCACCTTGGACCATCCAGATTATTGCACGAGCATGCCACATGTGATGATGATGAGTCACCACCATTTTACAATAACAGTGAACCTTTTTTTTTAATTTTTTAACTGCTTCCACTTTCTTCAAAAACTCTTATATCAAAATCCATCTCTTAGATGGCCCATTAACGATGATGCCCATCTCTACACGGTACAAACACCTGAAGATTGATCTTTTCATATAAATAAAGCGATTATGACTGTTGACCGTTATTTATAGCACCTCACCATGGATAGGCTAACCAAAACATTCCCAAGATTGAAGATCCTATGGAGTGCATTTAAGCCCTATCTAAAATAACATGTTATCATGCTATCATGTTTTGCTTTCAATTGAGTTTTCTTATGCTTTATATTGCCTTTATATGTTAAGATTTAAGAATGTCATAATAATCAAAAGTATGTAACAATCACAAATCAATTATCACTTGAACTACGTTTATAGACAAGTACATGGTTGGGGTGTACACGAACCGAGCTAGCTGAGTTAACTCGCTCAACTCGACTCGAAAAACCTTGATTCGACTCGGTTCAAAGCTGAGTTCAAGCCGAGTCGAGCTAATTTTTTTAGCTCGAAAATGAGTTCGAGCCGAGTTCGAGCTAGCCCTAGCTCGACTCGGATTGGATCAAATCTAGCTGAAATTGAACTCAGATTGAACCAGTTTGGTGACTCCGTTACTTTGCTATTGATGTTGCTCACCAAGTGTTTGATGAAATGACTCAACAAAGTGTGGCTAGTGGCAAAGAAGGTATGTACATGAAACAAATACCCTTTTTTCTTGGTTCTTATGTTGCTTAAAAGGTGTTCGATAAAATACCTGTAAAACCATTGCTTTTATTTTACAAACAGTGGGATTTTGAAGGTGCACTCCAAGTGTTTGTGGAAATGCTACAATGGCGAACTCGACTCGATCTTGGATCGAACTGGCCCGAGCTGCTGACCGAATCAAGCCGAGCTGGCTGGTCAAGCTCGAGGTCCGAGTTGAGCCGAGTTCGAGCTAAGGTTAGCTAGTGGCTGAGCCGAGCCAAGCCGAGCTAAGGCCAGCTCGACTCGGTTCGACTCGATGTACACCCCTAATCATGGTTTTGAGGTGTCTACAATGAATGTGACAAAAAATATTATTGTAAAGCAGTTTAATGTCCTTGTGATGCAGATAACTACAATACTAGTCTATGCACTTTTTTTATCAAAAGAAATATTGAATAATAGTGGATTCAATTGGAACGAGGAATTTTAGTGCATAACCGTATAGGAAGATGTTTAGAAAGAATTTATTAAGGTTAGTTTTTAAAAAAAAAAAGTTATATCCTTTATATTCTTTCATATTTTTATTATTAAAAAAATTAAGGATAATATAATATTAAATCTTTATTTTCACAGGCACACCCAAATGCTAGTAAATTTTTATTTTTTTTTAAAGTCATTTCTTCTCTAACACAATATGAAAATTATATTTGAAGATGACAATACAATGGGAAACATGGTAAATATTGTTGTCAAATTTGCGGAAGAAGCCCCACCACATCACTCATGATATTTCAATATCCTCATTGCCCTTTGGATGATTTGGTTCATATAAACCATTGGACAATAAAATCTTAATGGGTACATTCTTAAGTTAAACGAGTAGGAGGAATGCTCTTCCAAATGTTGGAACATCAAATCCAAGGCTGGTTAAGTGGAAGAAGTTAACTCCTCATAGTGGTATGATGCAAAGACTAGACCACGACACTATCGACAAATATAGCAAAAGAAAAAATGAAATTGTCAAAAAATGTGTGAGAAGAGTTGAAAAAACTTGCAACATTCAATGAACATATAATATGGAATGCCTCCAGCTATCTTGCAAGGCAACCTAATTTATTCAAAAAAATTCTTAATATTAAGCATGAGTTTAGACATATCTGGGTAGAGAATAATATTTTGTTGGAGATTTTTCTTTTACGACATTATTTAGAGTTGTTTATTATTTGGATTAATGAAAACATGTTTAAAACTATTAGTTACTATTAATTTAATGTTGGTTTATATAGTTAATTGTTTATATTCAATAGTTTCTCATCTTAAAAAGAAAATTAAATTGGTGTGCCCACTTATGTGGCCCACCAAATGATTAGTTTAGCATAAAGATAAGCCACATGCTTTATTGAGTAGGGCTCATCCCAATTATCTATCTTAAATAAAGACTTCATATCTCATTTAATGATTTTTAAAGAATTTATTACTCTAAGCTATCTTACGTGAATACATAATTACGGGTTATAAATAATTTACGGGTTCTCCAAAGACCAACAATTATTTATTTGTAATTAAATTGCAGTTTAAAGCCAAAGAAGACAGGTTGTAAACACTTTATACCTATAATTGGATTATAACTTATTTATTTTACGAGCATCCAAATGACCCCTAATAAGTCTAAGCCAGGCCTAAAGTCGGGTAGAGCGGGCGTGTTGGTGTGAATGCCCTCTCTCACGCAGATATGGGGGCACGACCCTCACTGACCTCTAGCTGGTTGGACTCCGTGTATGTTCAGTGGTGCTTGGACAAGTTTGAATTAAGTGTGAGTTGACTTAGATGCAAAGATATTCTTTTTTGCTTGGATTCCCCACTAGCCAAAATGTGACTTCAGAATGTATGGTCGGCTAAAAACCATAGAATTTCCTAAAAGTCAAGAAATCACTAGATTCCTTAACTTGAGTGACTCTTGTGTTTAGTCTACATCGTAGATTCTAGGTAAGGACATTAGTTATAGAAAATGAAGGCGTTAGTAACCATTTTCCACTCATGTGTTGCACTATCTCTACTTTAAGGGACTTTATGATTTTTTAAGGGATTCGAGGAAACTTCGAGTGTTATTGCATTAAGCCATATTGCACTAGATTCCAGAACCCCTAGGTAGGCATAATAAAGAAAATAAAAGAAATAATAGAAGAATGTGATGAAGACGTGCATGTCTAAAAGTTGTGGATATTCTTGGAATGTGCAAAGTGAGTACGATCTTATTTGAAATGTGAGAAAGGAAAAACGGAACCATACACCCTTTTTTATTAATAGGGATGGTCAGATGTCCCCAATTCTAACTTACTTGTTGACTTCAGTACCTTCTTCAACTTTAGATGATTTGTGTATCAGTTAGGTAGAGTGATAGTGCAAATGGACCTTTCTTAAAGTGATGGAAGGTTGGGAGAGTATAAGCACGTGTAGTGTCAAATAGGCAGTAATACGCCAAGGCTTCTTCTAGTCTCAAGAACTTTGCTCCGGAGGAATTCTCCAGATACGGTTAAACCTTCTCATAGCCTCTATCTATCCTCTCGCTCTTCCTCGGCTTATCTATAATCTAGGCCCTTAAATAGGTTAAAGAGGCCTAATAACAGGCCTTCATGGGATGTTTTTTAGGCCCACTTTTTCCTTTACACATGAGTTGTAGAGCCTTTTACAAAAGGTGTTGCAAATCTAAGTTACTTTCTAAAAATGTTCAATTAAGGGTCGTTATTTCAAAAGGCCCATTTTTACCGCAGACCTTTAGAAATTAGATGCTTTCTGAGATGTCCCAGAGCTGTGGTGCTCCCTTTAGCCCTATCAGATGCCTGTATCATCTCTGGCCGATCAGATTTTGTGGTCATTTTTAAAACATTTCGAGGATCTTTCAATTAACTTTTCATAAGATGTTGGTGTCATTAGAGTAATGGAAATGCACTTCAATTGGTTTGTGGCTTACTGATATCTTTGGGCAAGCATCTAAAATTAAGTCGAACGGGCTATAGTTTCGTCAATCCATGTTGTTAATCGTTTCCAAGACGGGTTGATGGCCTTCCTAGACTTTACCTTGGGCCTTTTGGCATTTTATGGTCAACCTGGGAGTGGCTTTATCAGGATGTTGCATGTTTAATCGTCCTAAAAATCTAGACAATTGCACGAGGAAACAGATCGATAAGCCACCCAATTGACTAATCCAACCCATTGGCTGCCTCTGAAACCCATCATGAGTCTTACCTTATCACCGTATTTGCAAGTGTTAAGTCGTGTTCATTTTCGATCAAAGCTAGTACTGAAATCGAGATTAGTTCTGATCTCGTTTAGGGTGGGGTGCCTACAACTAGCTATCACATCCATTTTCACCCTTTCTACCTAAGCATCTTACTTTCAAGTCTTCATGTCAAACCATTGGACCCAAGAGGTCTTTGAGTGACCTGTCCGAGTGACTGTCTCTTCACTCTGTGCTTTGTTCTCTCCTAATATTTTATTTATTTCTCTCCATATTTTCGATGGATACATGGTAGGTTAAGATGCATATCACAATTGTCTACATCAAATGGCTAGTGATTCAAGAAGGACATGGATTGCCTACGCAAACCTTTCACAAGAACTTCCTACAATGGGAAGTTCGGTGGGGACCGTCATGATGTTTGTGAGAAATCCACCTCATCCATCTATTTTGGGAGATCATGTTAGAACGATTCAAAAAATGAGGCAGATTCAAAAATCAAGTAGGGTGCACAACGAGAAAAAGTGGGTAGGAAATGCATATCATCAAAACCTCTCTGAGGTCCACCGTGATGTTTATAGCTTGATCTAAAACTTATGTGGCCCCCACTATTAGTTCACTAATTTATGTATCTTATTTGTCAATCACGTGAGTCCATGTGTCATGCAGTCGGTTAAGCCCTTGGAAGCTGAAGATCAAAGACATAAGAGGACATGAGCATCAAGGAGTAAAGAACAAGTAAATGTGCTGCCTTAGTAGCCCTAACCATTGACCCAAAACAACTCATTGAACCTCTAGATGATCCTGACCTAATACGTAAACATTGTTGATCATCCCCTAGCTTTAGGAGCTAATTAGAACATTATAGGTAAGGCTATAAAAGGTACAAAGCTATTATGAAATTGTATGCCCAAAACAACATACTTTCAAGTAGTGCTCAATCTCATGGAGCAGTCCTCCAAGGGTCTTCGACACTTGATGGAATCAAGTAGGTAACTCAGATCTATCTAGTAGAATAATTTTTTATCTGAGCTACTCGATGGCATCAAGGAACCATCAAAGTGTCCCCTTGATCCCATCAAATTCCGCTCGATGGCATCAGATAGCAGTGTGAAAACTGTCTAGTAACAATTCAACTTTAAATTTGATTTTCTCGACGTCATTGAAGGCACGCTCGATGACATCAACAAAGTCATTATCTACTCATTTTTTTACTGTTGGAGCTCGAATTACATATATAGGGCATTCAGTTCTTGGGCATTTAGATGGATTTTTTTGTGCAATATAAGCTTAGGTGCTTCTAGGATCATATCCATCATCCCAAGCCTCTAGACCAATGAGTTTTAAGTCAACCTCCTTGATACTAACACTGTAATAAGGATTCCAACCTTCACCTTTAAGATGTGCTTAAACTCCACCATTTTCTATAGATTAGACTCAACCTCTATACGCATGCCTTTGTTTAGATCCTCTACAAGACCCATCTTGGTGAATCCCCTATGCATTACAACTTCTCATTAGTTAAAGGAGATTCTACCCAACCTCACATCGCCTTGGTCACCTTAAAGGAGCACTATATGTAAGGTATTTGATCTTAGAGCTAAAATCATGACAAAAGTATCGGCATCATGATCGGGAGAGAAAGTGAGAAGCGGATTCAAGTATGGGAGAGCTTTGAAGAAATGACTCAAAAATAATGTATCAAAGGGGCTCAATTCGATAAATGTCATTAAGTGAATCTATACTTTCTTTCCTTGTGTAGGATTGAGGGTAATAGTTTGTGACCCAGACTCGATAAGTTCTTGTGCGGGGCCAAATTCACCGAACATATGTGTGTACATGTTAGTCTCCGTGGGAGCCTCCAGCGTGAGTAAATGTAAGTCCTTGGACTGGGACTGAGACTGAGGTTGTTGGTTAGCTGATAGAAAATCAACTAAAGTCTCTTATGGGAGCCTCCGGTGGGAGTGTACATCACTAGGTTTTTCTGTATGACTAAGGTTCATATGAGCCTATAGAAAACTATGTAGAGTCTCTTATGGGAACTGGTCCTTGTGTAAGATTATAAAAGTTAAAGGTGAAACTGATTTAAAACCTCCGATAATAAAATCTAATACAGTTATGGGTTGAAAGCATCTTCCGAGAGTGGAGTAAGAAAACTGAACCACTATACATGCTTGTGTTTAGGATTGTATTTGAGTACTTATCTATACATGCTTGTGTTTGGGATTATACGTAACACATCCCACACAGACATATAACTATTATGTTTATAGAATAGTTGCTTAATTGCAACATCATTTGTAGTATATGTGATTGGACCCACTAATAGCTTAAAAGCCTTAATGTTAAATTGTTTTACTTAGTTTAATTTATGCATTGGTTTAAGTTAAGAAACTGCGTTTAAAATGCATAATTTTTATTTAGCCCAAATCACCACCCTCCTCCCTAGAATATAACCACCATTCCTTAGCTCCACCAAACTTTTGCGCATAGCCCATGGGCTCACCACGCTGTAATCCTCACTTTTTATGTCATGTAACCCACTTGAATTTATAATATACATCATTCTGTTGAGAAGTAAAGCCACATGCGCGGATTTCGTGTCGCAAGTCCTTTCGCAACTGGGATGCGAAAGGAGTTTCGCGGATTTCTTGTCCAAGTCCTTTCACAACTGGGATGCGAAAGGGAAGTTGCCAAAACTATAAATTGGGGTCCCTAGGGCTATTCTAGGGTTAAGGTGAATATTATGAAATTATCCTAAGGTGTGGGCAAGGGATTTTCTCTGTACTTTCAAGGGAGAGGTTAGTATATTGCCTTGTAATCTTCGTTTCTCTTTATAGTGGAATTTTGCATCCGTGGTTTTTTACCCTAGTTTGGGATTTTTCCATGTATATCTTGTCTTGTAGTTTGTTTGAATGCTTTTATTCCTTTCTAGTTTATATTTTTTCCTGTTTATCGTTTGTGGGTGAGGCCTGAGATTGGATCTAGGCTCACTGCGTTGTTAGCGTGCTGCGCAACAACTGGTATCAAAGCTATTGGTTTAGTTCTATTAAGAGAGATGGCGAAAGATGGGAAAACTATAATTGAAAAGTTTGATGGTTCAAACTTTACCTTTTGGAAGATGCACATGGAGGATTATCTGTATCAGAAGGACCTCTATATTCCTCTAGGAGGAAAAGAGAAGAAATCAGAAAAGATGACAGATGATGAATGGTTTTTACTGGATAGGAAGGCTTTAGGAACGATCCGACTCTCTTTGTCTAAGAACGTCGCCTTCAATATATCCAAGGTAAAAACGACAAAAGAATTAATGGAAGCTCTAGCCACCATGTATGAAAAACCCTCAGCATTCAACAAGGTTCATCTTATGAAACAGCTATTCAACATGAAGATGTCAGATGGTGGGAGCGTGGCAGAACATCTAAACAAGTTCAATACAGTCACGAGCCAGTTGGAATCCGTTGGCATTATTTTTTAGGATGAGGTCAGGGCATTATTGATCTTATCCAGTTTGTCAAACAGTTGGGATGGTTTGGTGATTGTTGTGAGCAATTCTTCAGGGTCGACAAAGTTAAAATTTGATGATGTGGCCGGTCTAATTCTCAGCAAAGAATCTAGAAGGAAGGCATCAGGAGTTTCAGGGGACTTAAAGAATGCTCTAAACATTGAAGGAAGAGAAAGATCACTGAACAAAGGAGGCAATAAACACAGGCATTCTAAATCGAGGAAGAAGTCCAAGGGACCGAAAGACAAAGCCGGTGTTGGCATTGCGGCAAGAAAGGGCACATGAAACATGATTGCAGGTCGCTTAAGAAATAAGAAGGAAGCTCTCAAGGCGGGAAGGATTCAGTGAATCTGTCTGAGGAGAGCGACACAGAAGCGTTGATCTTGTCTCTTAATGCGAGGAATGAGTCTTCGGTTATAGACTTGGGTGCTTCGTTTCATGCCACTTCGTGTAAGGAAGTTCTGCGTGATTATGTGTCAGGTGACTTTGGGAGAGTCTACCTAGGTGATGATGAGCCGTGCAATATTGTTGGAAATGGGGATGTTCATGTAAATTAGAAAGACGGAACGGTCTTGAAATTGAAGGATGTCAGACATGTACCGAGTTTGAAACGTAATCTGATCTCAGTGGGACAGTTAGCTGATACCGGTTATATGACGACATTCACTAGTGACTCCTGAAAGATTACAAAATGTGCTTTGGTAATATCTCGAGGCAAAAAGGAAGGTACTTTATTCGTGACTTCATCATCGTATAGTTCACTCGCAGTCACATCAACTGGAGTGAATGGGCAGTTATGGCATCAAAGGCTAGGACATATGAGTGAGAAAGGGATGAAAGTGCTATTGTCAAAAGGGAAGTTACCAGGGCTGAAGTTTATTGACTTGAAATTCTGCGAGGAC
This sequence comes from Magnolia changhungtana, assembly GCA_030180095.1. Lineage (NCBI taxonomy): Eukaryota > Viridiplantae > Streptophyta > Magnoliopsida > Magnoliales > Magnoliaceae > Magnolia > Magnolia changhungtana. Next base: position 9,249,040 of record JASAUF010000653.1, on the reverse strand, counting down.
TGCGTGTATGGCAAGTAGAAGAGAGTAAGCTTCAAGAAGATAGGACGCGCTCCAAAGACACATCTGTTGGAGCTTGTACACACTAATATGTGGGGACCGGCACAGGTATTATCTCTTGATGGCTCACGTTATTTTGTTACCTTTATTGATGATGGTAGTAGAAAACTGTGGGTCTACTTCTTAAAACATAAATCTGATGTACTTGATGTATTTAAGAAGTGGAAAGTTATGGTAGAAAATAAGACAGGTAAAACAGTAAAGTGTCTTACATCTGACAATGGGGGAGAGTATTGTGATAAGAGGTTTGACGAGTATTGTGCAGCAAATGGAATTAAACATCAGAAAACGATTCCAGGGACACCACAGCAGAATGGTGTGGCTGAGCGCATTAACAGGACCATCCTTGAGCGCGCCAGGAGCATGAGGTTACATGCAGGGTTGCCCAAGACCTTTTGGGCAGATGCTGTGAATATTGTTGCATATCTCATCAATAGAAGTCCCTCGGCACCATTGGATGGTGGGCTACCAGAAGAAGCGTGAACTGGGAAGGAAGTGAACCTTGCTCATCTCAGAGTGTTCGGTTGCACTTCATATGTTTACATTGATGCAAAGCACAGAAAACAGCTGGATGCGAAGTCCAGGAGGTGCACGTTTATAGGCTACCGCAGCATGATTTTGGCTACAGGTTTTAGGATGTAGAAAACAGAAAAATCATCAGAAGCAAGGACATAGTCTTTAATGAAAAAGTGATGTATAAGGACAGTGTGCAGGAAAATAAGGCCGAGAAAAAGGAATTCGTAGAGTTGGAAGAGTTACCGGACATGGGTGTTACAATGCCACAGGATGAGGCAAAGCCGCATACACCGGTTGTGAGGAGGTCTACTCGGAAGAGGAGACCCACGATCCGATACTCACCCTCCATACATTATCTACTATTGACAGATAATGGTAAGCCAAAGTGTTTTGAAGAGGCATTACAGTCAAATATACGGGTTAAGTGGGAGCAGGCCATAGATGATGAGATAAACTCTCTTGAGTCTAATCGTACATGGGAGCTAGTCACTCTACCCAAGGGTAAGAAAGCTCTTCATAACAAGTGGGTTTATAGACTAAAGGAGGAGCACGATGGTTCGAAATGGTACAAGGCCAGATTGGTTGTGAAAGGGTTTCAACAAAAGGCAGGTATCGATTTCACTGAAATATTTTCACCGGTAGTGATAATGTCTACGATTCGCATGGTCTTGAGTATAGTAGCTTCAGAGGACTTACATCTAGAACAGCTAGATGTTAAGACAACCTTTCTTCATGGGGACCTTGAAGAAGAGATATATATGCATCAGCCGACAGGATACGTGGCACCAGGTAATGATAACAAGGTGTGCAGACTGAAGAAGAATCTATATGGCCTGAAGCAGGCCCCGAGGCAGTGGTACAAGAAGTTTGACAGTTTCATGTCGAGAAACAGTTTTAGGAGATGTTATGCAGACCACTGTTGTTACTTGAAGAAGTTTGATACGTCTTACATCATCCTTCTTCTGTACGTTGATGATATGCTTGTGGCCGGTTCAAGCATGAAGGACATCTCAAATCTCAAAAGACAATTGTCTAGAGAATTTGCCATGAAGGATTTAGGAGCTGCAAAACAAATCCTAAGCATGAGGATAAAGCGTGACAGGGGAAACAAGAAATTAGTTTTGTCACAGGCAGAGTACATAGCAAAGTACTTGATCGATTCAATATGGGAGGTGATAAGCCAGTTAGCACTCCATTAGCCAACCACTTTAAGCTATCTAAGGAGCAAGGTACAAAGACGGAGGAGGAACAGGACTACATGGCTAAAGTTCCATATGCGTCAGCTATTGGGAGTCTCATGTATGCTATGGTGAGCACGAGGCCAGACATTGCTCAAGCAGTGGGAATTGTTAGTAGGTTCATGAACAACCCCGGGAAGGAACATTGGAAAGCTGTGAAGTGGATCCTTAGGTACTTGGTAGGTACTAAGGACGTAGGGCTGTATTATTGTGGATCAGAAATCAAGTTACAAGGCTACTGGATTCAGATTTGGTAGGAGATATCGACACAGAAGAAGCACTACGAGTTATGTTTTTACTCGGGTAGTGTCATGATCGATTGGGTCTCTCGATTAAAAGATAGTATCTATCGATGCATCGACGAAGAAGGAGAATATGTTGCGGCTATAGAAGCATGCAAGGAGATGGTGTGGATGCAAGGTTTTATGGAAGAGTTGGGTAAGAAGCAAATAGATTGCAAGTTGTACAATGACAGTCAAAGTGCAATACACTTGGCTAAGAATTCAGCCTTTCATTCAAGGACCAAGCATTTTACCATCAGATATCACTTCATACGTTCATTACTGGAAGATGGATCGATTGCTCTAGAGAAGATTCATACAAGTGAGAATCCTGCGGATATACTGACCAAGGCGGTCACAAGGGAGAAGCTGAAGCTCTATTCAGCTTTGATTGGTCTTCGGGCTTGAAGACGGGGAGGTGGTGCACTCCGGATGAAAAAGACAAACGTTTATGGCGATGTGTCTCCAAGTGGGAGATTGTTGAGAAGTGAAGCCACGTGCGCGGATTTCGTGTCACAAGTCCTTTCGCAACTGGGATACAAAAGGAGTTTCGCGGATTTCGTGTCATAAGTCCTTTCGCAACCGGGATGCGAAAGGAGTTTCGCGGATTTCGTGTCGCAAGTCCTTTCGCAAGTGGGATGCGAAAGGGAAGATGTCAAAACTATAAATTGGGGTCCCTAGGGCTATTCTAGGGTTAAGGTGAATATTAGGAAATTATTCTAAGATGTGGGCAAGGGATTTTCTCTGTACTTCCAAGGGAGAGGTTAGTATATTGCCTTGTAATCTTCGTTTCTCTTCATAGTGGAATTTTGCATCCGTGGTTTTTTACCCTAGTTTGGAGTTTTTCCATGTATATCTTGTCTTGTGGTTTGTTTGAATGCTTTAATTTCTTTCTAGTTTATATTTCTTCTTGTTTATTGTTTGTGGGTGAGGCCTGAGATTGGATCTAGGCTCACTGCGTTGTTGGCGTGCTGCGCAACACATTCTATGGCCAATGTCCTAACATGATTAGACAAAATTAACGAGCAGGGATGCCAGGTGGATTTTCTTATAAACATCATGGTAGGCCTCAGAACTTCCATTGATAGGAAGCTAGGCGGGGCAACCGTGATGTTTGCTAGGAATACCCCAGATCCATGTGTATTACCTGATCATGTTATCACATGGCCTAACAAATGTTTTAATGGTGGACGTCTAGTCATTACTTTTTCCAGTGCAACCCACTTGAATTTTTGACCAACCTCGTTTTTTGCTCACGTCATAACATGACCTGTCAATGGATGAATGAAGTGAATTTTCTCACAAACATCACGGTGGCCCCCAAAACCTCCTACCATCGAAAGCTAGTTGGGACCACGGTGATGTTTGTGAGAAATCCATCCCGTTCATAGGTTTTACCAGATAACATGGGCCCATAGAAAGTGGGTAGGGAAATGCCTACAGTGGAAACCTCCTTGGGCCCACCTTGATATTTATAGCTTATGCAAAACTTTTGTAGCCTCGTGGTGGACGTTGAATCACTTTTCCAGTCGCGCAGCTCACTTGAATTTTGAATTTACTTTGCCACGTGTCCTAACATGATCTGCCAACATCTCTATGGCACCACTTAGCTTCCCGTAGAAAGAAGTTTGCGCGAAAGACTTTCGCAGGCAATCCACGTCCAGATATCATGTTCCAGATCTGACGAGTTGGGAGGCTAAGACTCACAACATTTCTTATTTTGCACCGTTCGTTAGAGGCTTCTGATCTGACGGCTTGAATGATCCGGTTTACCTATTTCCTAAAAGAACTCTGCATACTCAATTAAATGAACGGCTCTGATTCATATGAATAGCGGATATAAATATATTGTGGACAGTCGTATGTACAGCTTTACCTGTTTCCACCGATTCTATCGTATCATTGCCTCATTTTTACGTGTCATGTACGTAGCCGCAAGGGTGTTATCGTCATTTGTTGTATGGATGCTTAGGTTGAACTTTCTTGTATCCTTTAAATGGGAAATTTACCATACTTGCCTCGAAGTTTGTGCAAATTATCCAAGACACTACAGTACTCCATGTAACTTGGACCAAAATGTCACGGTCCTTGTTTCAGTAGTTATATGGTTTTTCGAGAAAGATGAAGTTACGTCGTATTTAATGCCAAAAAAGTGATGATGGAACCTTTTTTGTATGCGGGTGAGGACCAAGCTTGTGGGGTCCACATTTATGTATGTGTATAATCCATGCTACCCATCCTTTTTGTCGTGTCATTTTAGGACTATGGCCCATATATCAGCCTGTTTAAAGCTTGTGTGGGTCAAATAATAAAAAATAATGGTGACAATGGAACCCACTGTTGAAACTTTTCAGGCTCACTGTGATGTTTATTAAAAGTGGACACTGCCCAAGTCAGGACTTTTTTAGGCCCAAGCGAAATAGGCCAACAAAGTGGACAAAATGGATCACCCCATTGTGGGCTTTAAGCTATGGTACCAATGGTTTGGTAGAAAAAGACGTGAACACGTTCAAAACTCCAATCCATACAACATGACAACCACGGCCCATATAACATGGCAACTACAACCCATGCAAACCATGACCCAAATGGGCCCACACTGATGTATGTGTATAATCCATTCCGCCCATCCTTTTTGTTTTGTCATTTTAAGGCTAGGGCCCAAATATCAACCCGATCCAGTGCTTTTATGACCCACAAAATAGAAATAATAGTTACTGTTGAAAGTTTCCAAGCTCAGTGTGATATTTGTTAGAAGTGGACATTGTTCAAGTTAGAACTTTTTAGGCCCACGCCGAGTTGCCCGATAAGGTGGATGGATCGAATCACCCCTTTGTGGGCCTTAAGCTATGGTACCAATGGTTTGGTAGAAAATGAATTGAACACGTTAAAAACCACGATCCATACAACATGACAACCACGACCCATATAACATGACAACTATAACCCAAATGGGTCGCAGTTGTATGGATCGTAGTTATCATGTTATATGCGTCTTAGTTATCTTGTTATATTGGTCTCAGTTGTATGGATTGCAATTGTCCTGTTATATGGGTCGCAGTTATCCTGTTATATGGGTCGCGGTTGCAATTGTCCCGTTATTCGGGTCGCAGTTGTCTTGTTATATGGGTTGTGGCTATCATCAGTCGTGGTTATCATGTTATATATGGCCCACAATGGGGTGATCTGATATATCCACCTTGTTGGCTAGCTTGTCGTGGGCCTAAAAAGTCCTGACTTGAAACATCAATAATGGTGACTTAGGCATTGTCCACTTCTAACAAGCATCAATGTGGGGCCAAGTCAGGACTTCTTGAGCCCACGGCAAGCTGGCCAACAAGGTGGATGGATCAAACACCCCATTGTGGGCCGTATATAACATGATAACCACGACCCATATAACAGGACAACTGCGACCGCGACCCATATAACAGGATAACTGCGACCCATATAACAGGACAACTGCAATCCATACAACTGAGACCCATATAACAGGATAATTGCGACCCAAATAACAAGATAACTGCGACTACGACCCATATAACAGGATAACTGCGACCCATATAACAGGACAACTGCGATCCATACAACTGAGACTCATATAACAGGACAACTAAGACCCAAATAACAGGATAACTGCGACTACGACCCATATAACAGGATAACTGCGACCCATATAACAGGACAACTGCGATCTATGTAATTGAGACCTATATAACAGGACAATTAAGACATAAATAACAGAACAACTGCGACCGCGACCCATATAACAGGACAACTGTGATCATGCAACTGAGACCCATATAACAGGACAACTAAGACCCAAATAACAGGACAACTGCGACCGCGATCCATATAACAAGATAACTGTGACCCATATAATAGGACAACTGCGATCAATGTAACTGAAACCTATATAACAAGACAACTAAGACCCAAATAACAGGACAACTGCAACCGCGACCCATATAGCAAGATAACTACGACCCATATAACAGGACAACTGCGATCCATGCAATTGAAACCCATATAACAGGACAACTAAGACCCAAATAACAAAACAACTAAGACCGTGACCCATATAACAAGATAACTACAACCCATATAACAGGAGAACTACGATCCATATAACTGAGATCCACATAACAGGACAACTAAGACCCATATAACAGGACAACTGTGACCGCGACCCATATAATAGGATAACTGCGACCCATATAACAGGATAATTGTGATCCATACAACTGAGACTCATATAACAGGACAACTGCAACCGCGACCCATATAACAGGATAACTGCGACCCATATAACAAGACAACTGAGACCCATATAGCAAAAAAACTAAGACCCGTATAACAAGACAACTGCGACCACAACCTATATAACAGGATAACTACGATTCATATAACAGGACAATTGCGATCCATGCAACTGAGACCCATATAACAGGATAACTAAGACCCATATAACATGACAACTATGATCCATACAACTGCGGCTCATTTAGGTCGTAGTTGCCATGTTATATGGGTCGTGATTGTCATGTTGTATGGATCGTAGTTTTCAACGTATTCAATTCCTTTTCTACTAAACCATTGGTACCATAGCTTAAGGCCCACAAAGGGGTGATCCGATCCATCCACCTTATCGGCCAGCTCGGCGTGGGCCCAAAAAGTCCTAACTTGGGCAATGTCCACTTCTAACAAATATCATACTGAGCCTGGAAACTTTCAACAGTCACCATTATTTTCTATTTTGTGGGCCATAAAAGCACTAGATTGGGCTGATATTTGGGCCCTAGTCCTAAAATGACACGATAAAAAGGATGGGCAGAATGGATTATACATATACATCAGTGTGGGCCCATTTGGGTCGTGGTTTGCATGTGTCGTAGTTGCCATATTATGTGGGTAGTGGTTGTCATATTGTATGGATCGTGGTTTTAAACGTGTTCACGTTCTTTTCTACGAAACCATTGGTATCATAGCTTAAGGCCTACAAACCTTGTCGGCCTGTTCCGCTCAAGTCTAAAAAGTCCTGACTTGGGCAGTGTCCACTTCTAACAAACATCATAGTGAGCCTGAAAAGTTTCAACGGTGGGTTTCATTATCATCATTATTTTCTATTACGTGACCCATGCAAACTCTGGATCAAGCTAATTTCTGGGCCCTAGCCCTAAAATGACATGGCAAAAAAAAAATGAGCGGCATCGATTATACACATATATTAATGTGGGCCCCACGAACTTGGTCCTTGCTCGCACACAAAAAAAAGATTCTCTATATATCACTTTCTTGGCATTAAATACTACATAAGTTCTTCTTCCCTTGAAAGCCGTACAAGACATCGGGCCATTTTCGTTCGAAACAAACTGCGGGAGCTTTCAAAAGGATTACCCGGAGTGTTGCACCGTTCTTGGTAATTTGCCCAACGCAAGTACGGTCAATTTCACCTTTAAATCCCAATAAAACGGTCAAAGCTGGGCCAGACCTTTGACACGTGGCACTGCCCATATCTCCATGCGATAAAAGCTTTGGCACTCTGCCAGAGGGTGATGATTCACACACGTGCATCAGTGCTTACCGTACCTTTCATACAGGTGCTTCACATCAAGCCATCAAAATCGATGGGCCTCTCTAGTTATAAGCCATAGGAAATATTTGAATTCAATGAATAGATGTTCACGATCAAAGGTCAGGATTATCTCTAACCAAATGATTTTGCAGTGGTGTATCACGTCCAGTTGTTTCAGTACATGGACGGTTTGGATAGTTACTCAGCACGCAAATCTGTGGGACCCACCATAATTTTTCTTTTATCCACGCCATCCATAGGTTTTACTGGATCATTTTAGGTCCTGGAACCAAAATTAAAACATATCCAAATCTCACGTGGACTACACCGTAGGAAATAGTGTGATTTGAATGCTCACCGTTAAAAACATCCGGGAGGCCACAGAAGTTTTGGATTAAGCTAATATTTGTTTTTTCCCTTCATCCATGTCTATGTTACCTAATCAACAGGTTAGATGACAAATAAACATCAATTTAGGCCTTAGAAGGCTTCAACAGTAGACATTATCATTCCCACTGTTTCCTGGGGTGTGGTTCACATGAGCCTTGGATATGCTTCAATTTTTGGATAAGGACCTAAATTTATCTTCAAAAACGTAACGACGGCGTGGGTAGGAAACAAAAATTCATGATGGACCTCACAAAATTTACTCAGTACGCTCAACTTTACTGAGTTACTCGGCAGGGTTCGTTTCCAAGTTTGCAAGCGCTGGAAGCGGATGTAATATTATCTCAACACGCTCTAGTGTCTGAGTAAAATCTATGCCCAACATAATGTGTGTGTCTTATCCCCTCCGTCCATCCGTTTTATCACATCATTATAGTGCATGAGCCCAAAATCGAAATATATCCATATCTCAAAAGGACCACACCACAGGAAACAGTGTGAATTGAATGTCTACCGTTGAGGGGGGTTACAGAAGTTTTGGATCAAGCTGATATTTTTGTTTTTTACCTTCATCTGAGTCTACGTGACCTTATGAACAGGTTCGATGACAAATAAAAATTACTGTGGACCCTAGAAAGCTTCCAATAATATCATTATCCTATCTGTTTAATTTAGATATACTTCAATTTTGTGCAGGTGCCCTAAATTGATCTGAATTGATCTGATAAAATGGATTGACGGCGTGGATAAGACATATACATCTATAGTGGGCCCATGATTTTGGATGGCTGGATGGAGGTAAATGCTACATAACACCTCACCTGTGCAAAGTGTTCTATACTTTGGGATATTGTCATAATATGGCTGAAAATACGGGTAAACTCCAATATCTCTTATTAGTTTCATGCATTCGCGAAATCAGGCAATGTATCATCATGTATTTGTATCATTTACATATGTTCCAAGTATTGATGCATTTGGGTGATAATATCACTTAACCCACATTTCAATAGTGTTTGTGCAAAAATTATTATTTAAAACAAAAAAATTATATATCATTTATATTGAAGGAGGGAATTAGGCATTTTATTGAATTTTCAATTTGGAAGAGAAATCGTAGATAAAAAGCTCTCAATGGGTCATAATTAAGAAAATGAAGAAAAGATAATAATAATAATAATAATAATAATAATAATATATATATATATTAACAAAACAAAATTTGGAGATATGATTGGAGGGTGGATTTCAGCTGCTCTTCCATTTTCATTAATAAAGCCCTTCAATTTAATAATTTTTTTGAAAAATGGAAAAAATATGTGTAAATTTATGAAAATAGAAAAGAATTATAAAAGAATAGAAAAAAATAGTTTTTTTTAAAATCTAATTAGGAAATGGATTTCAACCACTTATCTTCTAGTATAAGAACTTTCCATTGAGGAATACCCTATAGGATAAAATCCTCACGCTATCATGCCACACAAGAAAGCATGCATCGAAGCATTTGGAAACTAGGCTTCACCACACAATGTATCGAATAATGGATGGAGAGAAGAGATATCTCATATAAAGAGATGTTTTTACCTTTGTACATATATGAAGCACCCTGTTATTATTCTCACACCTGAAGGCTATTTTTTTCTAATAACATGAATAATATTCCTAATAACAACTACTCCAACATCACCGTTTGTTAGCAAACAATAAACATACGAAAAATCTTGCACCAAACAAACTTCTCCATTGCAATAGCTTTCATCAGCATATCCGTTATGTTGTCACCAGTGTGAATCCTCTACGGTACGATATGTCCATCTTCCATCACTTCACGAACAAAGTGATATTTGTTGAATGGATGTCTTCAATCTATGCAGAATCATAGGACATCGATCAATCAAGATAACCTTTCTCAATTAACCAAACCTCCACGAAATTAGACAGATTGATCATTAGACAGTTTTGGACCATGCTAGATCAATCGAACCATCTGGTCGATCAATCGACAATATTCAAAAAAAAAAATCTTCTTTACTCTTTGTACGTTTTTAGACGACTTCGATCGCTCGAGCTTTGGTCTGCTTGATCGATCAAAGGGTACTCGATCAATGACGATCGATTGACACTTGAATCAATAGAGCGCGCAGTTTTGCATAAGTGCGCAATTTGTTTCCTATTTCGATCGTAATAGTATATATATCAGGTACAATTAGAATTAGGATATGTTAATGGTTTTCTAAGACATTCCTAAGGGTTTCAGAGAAGAAAAGCTAGAGTTTTTGGAAGATTAGAATAGGGTTCTCATCATTGTAAGTGCATCATCTCTTGTAACATCACTTCATAGTGGATTACTTGTCGCTTTTTTCCAAGAGATATTTTTCACATAAAATTCATGTGTTTTATATATGTTTGGTTTACGTTCGATTTTGTGTTGTTTGATTGAATTCAAGTTTGTGTTCACCACCCCAAGTATAGGGTCGCGATGTAGTAATAATCTCAGTAAGACCGAGGTCGAATCCACTGAGACTGAACCTTGTACGTAATCTGAAAGTAACTAGAACTAGAACTAGAATTAGAATAAGATGTAACCTAATTAGGAAAATTTAAGAGAATAATGGTGAAATATTAAACTAAAACTTGTAAAATTCAAAGGTGGGAAACTAGGGTGCCAAGGATCTACTTGTAGCAATCAGGGAGATCTATGCTTGATTCATAAACACAACTGGAATCAGAGTCTCATCTTCATCCAACTGGAAGATAATTCATTAAAACTCAAATATGAACTTCCTTTAATCCAATTTTCAATAAACAAGAGGTATGAGAATTAGAATTGATTCCATCACAAGACCATGCCCATGAGACAAAGAAAACAACAGAATTTAACCAATCAACAACCAATCTGAGAGAGTTATGAATGTTAGAAAGGGTTCCATCATCCGACCATGTTCATGAGATGATGACGAACAACAGGGTTCCCAAGTTCACAATCATAATAATAAAAAGGACATGCTCAAAGCTATCGCAGATCCATTGTAATTTAAGTCACAATAAACCATTAAAAACTAAAAAACATTCCTTATAATCAAACTATAATCAAAGAGAGTTCATTAAACATGAATCAAAGGCATAGAAACAATCCCATCATACTACAAGCTTCACCTCTCAGCCCTAGCTAAGAGGTTTAGCATATCGTAATCATGATGACTAAAATCTCTTAAAAGAAATCTCTAAACAAAACAATGAAAGGAAAATGAGAGAAGAAAATCTTAGCCAAAGGCTGGCCGTCCCATGCTTCTTCCTCTTTCTCTCTAGCTCCTTGCTTCTTCACGTCTAAGGATTCATCCTCCTCACGCTCTCTCTCTCTTCTTTTATAGCCTAAGGTAAGTCGGCTGGGTGAAGTCAGTTGGTGGAGAGCTTTTACGCAACTCTGCAAAACCGCAACCATGTGCGCAGCAAAACCTACGTGGAAACAACCATTTTTGGGATAGTGATCGTCCCAACTCTCGGATCTGACGTCATGGGTAAGGTCATGGCCACCCTCTCTCTCTCTTCTGGACGGTTCGGATCATAAATCCGACTGTGATCGTGCTCGTACAACACCCTTAAAATCGGACAGCGTCTGGAAGCATATTGCATGCAAAATTGGATTTTGCTTAACCATTGGGGCCCATGATCGATGTTATCTAAGAAATCCACCCCGTCCATTGGATTCATGGTGAAATTTCAGTTAGGAATCATTGGTTTTGCTCGAGTTTGGTGTGGCCCAAGGGATCAAATCATCCTACCGTTCATCCTGCATTTGACGGTGATCTGCATGTGTACACATGCATGGGAGCAAAAGGTTATCATGGTTATGGTCAACACCCCCTGCATCAAATGGACGGTTCAGATCGTCCATCGGGATGACGGTGGTGGCCCACTACACATCACAGAGGCCGGACGTGTGGACGCTGTTGCGTAAGACAAGATGGGGTCGGGTCAACCGACCTTTGATCGGGATTCCTGGTCCGGTGCGTTGCCTGTGCATGTGCGCTGTGCACATGCACACCCTCATGCTGGGGTCCATCGTGATGTTCATGATAAATCTGCTCCGTCCATCCGTTTTGTCATCTAATTTAAGGGTTGAGACCAAAATTGAAGCATATCCAGATATCAGGTGGGCCCCAAATCAGCAATTTATGGCTGATCTTGTCCGTTGGACCACTTTCACAATGATCTAAGGGCTAAATTTCGACATGTACAGTTAATTTAGGGTCTTAAGGCCTCTTATAAAGTTTCAAGCCAAATAGATGGTGGAAACCCTGTGATCTTACATTCAGCATGATTTTCATGCCTCTTTATCATCAATCACTTGATTTTCTCGGATCTTTGGCGTGTGAATTCTTCAATCTCCATCCCTTAAGATCCGTTCCTTACCTTGGTGATTCTTGAGCATCCAATCCATACTTTTAGTACCTTTTTTCAATACAAGCTCTTAAATTCACCTTACAACAAAAACATGATTAAAATGTAATGTTAAGCATTATCATGTACGTAAAACCAAGTAATAACTGGGGTCTAATATGCAATATTTGACCCTCAACACAATCCTCAACTAGCATTTTGCTAGTCCCAAGCAAAGTATATGAAAAATATTTTGAGAATTACGGGACAATTTCTATAAACTTGAGTAATTTTTGAAAAACAATCCAGATACTAGAATTCTAAGATTTGTGAATGTTGGGCATTACTTTCTCCTGGACTCAAGCGTACGGTAAACTTCATAGTCAAGTTCAAAGTATTAATCCATCGATTACAACAATTCTAAACATTGAGTTCCATGGGTGTATAGTGTAACCTCAGCTTATCATAATTAAAGGTCCGATCGTCAATTTTCATGATAACATTGATAATCAAACAGAGCATTCCTGGATAACCCAACCTAAACCGAAACTTGCCTTACAGTTCAACATTTTTATTCTTCCAGGTTTTGATTTTTCCATTGATGGCTTCACTCTGTGTCAACCTTTTTAAAGATCTTTAACAGGTGTCAATCAGATTTGTATTGTCGTTGGTTGCCCAATACAACATATAATTTGAACGGATGGATGTGAAAAATGATTTCCTACATGGGGAGTTGGATGAGCAGATTTATATGAAGCAACCAGAAGGGTTTGAAGTACAAGGGCTTGAGAATAAAGTTTATAGGTTGAGGAGGTCAATATACAGCCTAAAACAGTCATTTGGGCAGTAGTAAAAAAATGTTTGATACTTTCATGATGGGTCATCAATTTTATTAGGAGTTAGTATGATCATTGTGTTTATTATAAGATACTAGATGATGGACGATTCATTGTACGTGTATTGTACGTAGATGACATGCTTGTCGCTAGACATAGCATGTTTGAGATCAATACGTTGAAGACTTAATTATCAGGGACATTTGAAATAAAAGATCTAAGGGTTGCAAAGAAGATTCTTGATATAGATATTCACAGAGATATATAAAGAAGCATGTTATGGTTATCACGAGAAAAATAGCTTGAGAATGTATTTGTTAAGTTCAGTACGGGCAAGGCAAAATTAGTTAACACATCTCATGCTGCTCACTTTAGGCTTTCTTCATAATAATGTCCTATTACAAATGAAGAGAAGCATATGATGTCTCATGTGCCCTATTCAAGCGTCATTGAGAGTTTGATGTATGCAATAGTCTCTACGAGACCAGATATTTCACAGACAATGGGTGTTGTGAGCAGATACATGGCTAACCCCGACAAGCAACATTATGAGGTAGTAAAATGATTTCTTCAGTATATATGAGGTACAATGGACTATGTCTTGACATTTGAAAAGTCATAGGACAAATTGATAGGCTATGTGGATGACAATTACACGGGTAATGTAGATAATAGAAGGTCAACTTCCTGCTACTCATTTTGTTCTAGCGGATGGTATGCTTAGTTGGATGTTGAAGCTTCAGTTTTTATGGTGGCTCTTCCCACAACTAAAGCTAAGTATATGGTAGTGACAAAGCCATTCGAAGAATGTGTTTGGTTGAGTAGAATGATAAGCAGCTTGTGCTTCAGTAGGAGGTTATGCCAATTAATTGTAATAGCGAAAGCATAATTAATTTAGCTAAAAATTTGATTACCACTTACGTACTAAACATATTGATGTTCGTCATCATTTTATATGACATGTGGTTGAGGAAGGCGGTGTGACTCTAGAGAAGATCCATACAAGCGTGAACTCAATCTACATGCTTACGAAGGTGGTTCTTACAGAAATGAAGATGGAGTGTACACGGGAAGTGACAATAAAGCTACGATGGAAGGTAATTAGAGATGATGAGGACATGGTGGTGTAACGGATCATGAATATTAAATCCATGATGGAGCAATGGAGCATGAAGATTAAATCCATGGTGGAGATTGTTGAATGGATGTCTTCGATCTGTGTAAAAATAGGGGACATCGATTGATCAACAGCTGGTCTCAATTTATCAAACCTCCATGAAATTAAATAGATTGCATACTGGAAAGTTTCGAACCATACTCGATTGATCGAACATCTGGTCGATCGATCGACAATATTTGAAAAAAATAATAATTCTTATTTACTCTCTGAACAGTTTTGAACTAGTTTGATTGCTCGAGCTTTGGTCTGCTCGATCGATCGAAGGGTGCTCGATCAGTGTCAATCGATCAATACTTATATCGACGACGTGCACGGTTTTGCGTAAGTGTGTGATTTGTTTTCTATTCCAGTTGTGATCGTATATATATTGGGTGTAATCGTGATTATGCATGCTAAGAGTTTTTAAGACGTTCTTAAGGGTTTTAAAGAAGAAAAGCTAGGGTTTTTGAAAGATTCAAAGGGGGTTCTCATCATTGTAAGTGCATCATCTCTTGATTATGCCTAAGTGCGGGATTTGTTTCCTATTTTGGTTGTGATAGTATATATATCGGGTGTAATCGTGATTATGCATGCTAAGAATTTTCTAAGACATTCTTAAGAGTTCTAGAGAAGAAAAGCTAGGGTTTTTGAAAGATTCAAAAGGTGTTCTCATCATTGTAAGTGCATCATCTCTTGTAATATTGTTTCATAGTGGATTACTTGTCGCTTTGTGCCATAGTTTTTTTTCAGGGAGGGTTTTTCCATGTAAAATTCGTCTGCTCTCTACGTGTTTTGTTTACATTTGATTTCATCTTGTTTAATTGAATTCGAGAATGCTTTCACTCGATCCCCCAACAATATTGAACGTTATTGTGCTTGGTCCGAGCATAAAATATTGTATTCTTAGTCAAGTGTAAAACACTTTAACTGTCATAGTCAATTATCTTTTGTTAAAATTTTAATTCTTTTAACAACCACTTTAACTAAATCCATTCCTTGCATGGTTTTGCAACTAACGTGTAATTCACCTTTGTAGTGGACTAAGGCCCCTACTGACTGCAATCTTGACATCCAACTAATCATATTACTAGCCAAAGAGAAAATATAACCTATAGTAAATTTTCTTTTATTGTAACTCCTTTCATAATTTGTATCCATTAATCCAATCAACTCTAAATTTATGTAACTCGTTGGGTTTGTCATATATTTATTGATTGCTCTCATACTTGTGCAATGTTTGGTCTGATATATACCATGGCAAACATAAGGTTTCCTAACATCAATAAATATGGCACTTGAAAAATATATACATTCTCCGCTTATATGTTAAGAACTAAAGTACCATAATGTATTAGAATTCTGCATATTAAAGTAATGTAAAACTCTATTAACATAATCTTTCTGAGTTATTTAGACTTTTCTTTTATTTCTCTCGTTAAATATGGTCATCCCAAAAATCTAATTGATGGTATTCGAATTTTTCAAAATATTGGACAATAAAGAAAAATACACAAAATTAATATCATTCAATGGAAGATAGGCTTAAGATTTAAGTTTTAAATTTCTTGAGCTTAGATTTTTCAAGGTAACCCCCAACCATGTTGGGACCCATAAGATGTCACGCCCCGAAAATCAACACTCGAGCACGGAGACTCCGATCCTGATTTTTAGGGTGTGAATCTAGCAAAAATGCATGTGGGCAAGTTCCAACGTGCCCATGCAATCTAGTTAATGTTCACGAATAAGAGTAGTTTTAAATCAGCGGCATCAAAAGTTAAGTAGGATAACCAAGCCCATAAATAGATGACTAATATTTAAAATATACAATTCTAAGAGTGGTGTTTGTCCAAATGAGAATTATACAATCACAATATACATATCCAAAATGATTAAAGTGTTTAGTTTTTAGTTTTTGGCTCAATCCTCCAAAACATAACGGCGGTGGTGCAAGCTGATATAAGTCAATCTATCTGAGATATTGATAGTATCTTGTAACATCTTAGAAAAAATCCGTACAGAGACCCGAGTACCACCTCAGGTAGAAATACCTAAGGACCATATCCTGTCGTAATTTAGGAAAAAATTGGTTAAGTGCTAAACTAAATAATCGGTGGATTTAGCACGAACCACCATTTCCACAAATGGCAAGGCCTAAAACTATTAATACCACTGACTCAAACCACTTAAAGACCTAGGAGAAATCTCAAGATCCTGTCGCTCTCGATGGTACATTGAAACTCCATATCGGACCCAAACTGCACATCGAGAGTCCGATGACCGCAAAACTATAGGATGATTTCCGTCCTACTGGGCTTAGCAACTATCGCGAGAATCGAGTTCAGATAGTATCCAGAAATGCACAACTAGAGCCCTGAGTAAAGTGTGTGAGAAACGTGAATGTCTTTAGAAAATGAAATGAAATTTAAGTGAATTAGGTCATTCGCTCACACACGAAATTGGGGATTTCAAACCATCAGTTTCTGACCAAACTCCACCCATTGGAAAAGGAAATTTTCTTGCACGTATCCGTATAGTTATGGCCCCGATCGAGTAAGTATGACCGTTGATCTGATATGGGTCCTCCACGATTATTTGGCCTATCCAATCACACCGAAACCACATCCTGGCATAGATCCATTGTCAGGGAACTTACCCTATGACGTGAGTAGTAGGCCTCCCTGTGAGCCCTGTTTGTCAAAAGCAGCTGCCCAAAGGGTATAACTCATGTATATAGTGGCCCTGGGGCCATTTACATCACTACTAGGCCTATAAATAGCCTCCCACACACCCTCTCTCCCATATATGAATTTCTCCAAACCCTAGGAGAGAGAAGAGAGAAAAGAAGAGAAAAGAGGAAGGAGAGGAGAGATCTTGGGAGATTGTCGCAGTGATTCTCTCCCACTACTCCACGCACCGAATCACCTTCCCATTTCGCTACATGACCTGTTTTAGCTACAATTTGTGTAAGAAATCATAACCCTAATGCCGTAGTTGAGGTCCAGAATGGTTGTTTACAAACCGAACTAACCAGTTTCACCATTTAGGTACTCGACGTTTCATTTTCGGAAACGTATAGTTGAACCAAGTCCGAATCGACTATTCTGACAAAAGGTGTGGACTATAAATATTTAGGTTATTGTTATCAATGCTTTCAATGTCAGCTAATGATTTATGTCTGACTTGATTACTGCCATATTGCCTTAGATACTCGCTTTCGATATAATATACATGTGTTAACTATGTTGAACAAAATATGTCTCTCATGTGTTTGTTGAAATGTTTGAATGAACATGTAAACATGATTTGTACTTGCCATGACTACTAATCTAGGATTCATCATTGTCATATGTATGTTAACCTCTCTGTATAAGGATTTGCTAAAATATGTGTTGTAATTAACCTATCTAGGTATTTGGTGAAGTGTAGTCTAAGTGTTTGATGAATTGTCTGAATGAGAAATTGTTGATGATTTGTATGTATTACGAGTGTTAAGATAGGGTTCTCTCTTACCTTATACATATGTATAGTTTCTTTCATGTAATCATATTCACCTCTATGTAAATGATTGATAAAATGCTAGTATTTGGTAACATGATCAAGGTGTTTGATGAAATGCTCAAATGAGAATTTCACTTGGATTGTTTGTTAAATGTTGAATTGATTATCACATGTATTTTATTGCTACATCTGAGTAAGATAGGGGCTACAACCTAGCCCAGGCAATCGGTAACAGTTCCTGTTCGGGTGGCCGAATTAGTCTTGCCACATTGGGTATATTTGATGAATCCGAGTCGCATGATGATTGTCGACAGTGGTTAAGCCACGATGGGTACTTTTGTGCTCCATGTTGATTAAGTCAGCGTGTGCCTATACAAATCAAATTTGCCTAACAAACTGATTGCCCTATTGTGTGTTTACCATGTATGGATACCATTGTTTGAATCTAAGGTACCCCTTTCCAATGTAAAGACCCTCTCTAACCATGGTACCACGATCCGCTAAGACTCATGAGTCGGGCATGGTGGTATGGGACACCGTGTTCGAGCTATAGGCCCACGCTGGGATGACGAGCCTCCCTGTAGTGACTAGTGAGCAACCAAGACTCGTGAGCCGAACATCGTGGTATGGGACACCGTGTTCAAGCTGTCGGCCTACGCTGAGGTAACGAGTCTCCCCGTAGTGACCGCGAGTATAAACTTTGAATTTGTCTATCAACTATTTTTCATTAGGAGTGATGCCCTACAACTTGCCTATCGTATGTGATTAACTAGGATTGACGACCCTAGATAGATCCTTTAGTTCAGGTTGATGATATAAAGGGAGGTACTTTAGCTTCTCGAACCTGCTGTATGAATAAGCTTAACTAAGTACTTGGCTAACAAGATCATGCATCACATTGCATTAGTTAGGATGTGCTTTTAGGGATGAAGTTGCACTGTTTTTAAGAGAATGTTGTCATATGCGAAATTGGTTGTCGTAGTCGCATTTTGAGGGAGCTTTGATGCGAGGGCATACTTCATTACTTGCACTTCATTCCTGCATTAATAAGAGTAGTTAAGAAGTGATTGTTAAGTTGCTTTATTATTACTGATTAATTGACTTGATAACATGTTAACCTTTACCTTATAGTACCACTAAGTTGATCACTCAGTCCCACCCTAGGACAGTGTTTTAAAACACCAGACTCTGGTTTAGATGCAGGTGTTGATGAAGTCTATGCGACGGAGCAGGACTTCATTGATGAGGAGGAAGAGTTCTCCTTCTTTCAGCTCTCGGGCGGGTCTATGTAGACCTCGTGTTGATTCGCCGAGAACACGGGAATACTTAACTTAGTTGGACATCTTATATTCTTACATTTTGTATATTTTGAAACAATACATGTATATATATTCAGCTCGGTTACATACTCAAACTCTGCAGGTTGTGAAAAACTTACCTGTTCAAATATATATATATATATATATATATATATTTTAGTCTTCCGCTTGCTTAAATTAATTATATTCGGAGTATGATATATTGTTTTAGTACAATCCCACTCATGTTTAACTCATTAATGTGGACAAAATCTGAACATCATTATCCATGTTGCATAAGTGATGTACTGGATCTCGGGAGTAGAGCTTTGCTCGACCCCCAAAATTCAGGGCATTACAAGTTAGTACCAGAGCATGATTTGGATTAAACTAGACCTGGGTTATAGATAACATGATGCACTCTGACTTAAGAAGGGGGCGATGGAATTTAGAGACGACATTAGGATCCCAAGGTTTTGCTGACAGGCAAGACCAAACGCTATAGTTTAGTCCACAACGTATTTTAGACCACGTGAATTGATCTCAGTCACCTTTAGGCCATTTGTCGACGAGTTTAAATCATTAGTCGACGAATTCCAAACCTAAAACAGACCCAAAAGGAACGAATATGGGCCTGTAAAATTATGAAATCAGACCGTGCGGGCCTAAAACCCTAAGGCACGAAATTCAGTGGGGCCCAGGGGGTCCCACACATCAAAACATTACGCCCCAGGGCGGAGCCACCACTGGACACCCCAGAGGGGCGTGTCGGCACCGTCGACTCCCACAGATGGGCGCGAGGGCGACAGCGCACCGCCGCAGGCTGACTTGGGTGGGTCCCTCCCACGTGTGGGGGCCCCTTTTAACCCTCTAAAATCCCTGCCTTGCTCATTTTACCATATTCCTACCCCACAAATACCCCCAAACCCGCCAACAACTCTCTTTCTCTCTCAAATCCTCTTTTCTATACACCTAAATCTCTCATTTCCTTTACATCTTCCACCCCTCCACCGCTATCTCTCTAAAACCATCTCTTACTCCCTTATTCACACCCATTTGAGCACAAAACTCTCTTTTTGTGTCTCAAAATCTTCATACCTTTAAACCGATCTCATCCTCCAAGTTTTTCCATCCTGATGGCCCTCTTTGAGCTCATAACCGCTTCTCTATTTCAACACTCATTTCCCTTATGGGAAAGAAGAGAGCGGCCCCGAATTAGGTCGAGCCTAGTCGTCCAAGTCGTTTTAAGAAGAAGACGAGTGCTGAGACAAGTGGAAGCGCCGAGCGGAGGTCAAAATAGGATCTCGACCCCCAAATCCCGATAGAGAGGTGTTTACCGAAGGGCGTCAAACTCGGTAAGTACCGTGATTGCAAGGTTGTATTTGAAGCTCATGTTGACGAGAAGTTATTTGGGTTGTATCCAGTAATCGACCTTCTCCTGGAGAAGGGGTGGGGTCCATTATTTGAAGGTAAAACTCATGTTAGTAAGGGAACTGTACAAGCCTTCTATGCACACATTCAAGACCCAACCCTTGAGACTCCCCAGTTTACCATACAGTTGGGAAGAACTAAAGCTAAGGTCGATGTGGGTGTCGTGGCACGTATTATGGGGATAGAACGTGGTGTGGTGTGGTGCGGTGCATGCCAGCGAGACTAATCTCACTAATGAACAGGAGAGGAATCGCCGCATACGTTTCCTTTGCGGCCAGCTTATTGGTTGGAGGTGAGGGAACAGTCTCGCATTGACTCGTATAACGAAAGACTTCCGCCTGCTCCAGCATATATGCACATACGACGTGTATTGTAGATGGAGTAACCGCATAGAATGCACTCGATATATGGTGGACTTCTTGTATATAGTTGGATAGGGAGAGAAAGTGTGCATGCTTACTCTCGCCTTATCTCAAATAATCAGTACTGCATGATCTACACGGGGAGACGCCTCACTCCCTTTCGGTCGACTTATTTACAAGTCACCCAAAATTTTGGATTCAGACTCCATATGGATAACCTCGCCGCAATCCATTTCATCAATGAAACTACACTCAATAATATGGGAATAGGCCCCAGGCAATGCCAAGCCAGAATTGATTAGTATGGGAACGGGATAGAAGAAGAAATTGAAGATGAGGAAGGCAGTGAAGAGGAGGAAGCTAGTGCAGAGGAGGAAGGTAGTGAAGAAGACGGACAGGAAGAAGAAGAGGAGGCCCATGGCTCAGATGGGGGACCTCCTACTGCTCCTGAGGACCACCATGATCGGGCCGCCCTAGAAGCCCGCATGGCTAGGATTGAGGAAAATCAGACCCACTTAAAGCAGAAGCTCAAGGAGAACTAGGCCTACTTGAAACAAAAGTTCAAGAAAATGTCTCGCACCCTAAAGGCCCTCCCATTCTGTATGCAGGATAAGGGAACGCCTTCGCCTTTGCCTTCACCAGAATCAGAGGACTAGTCGTATATTTGTAGTTATTTTTCTTGCTTTCTGTAATAGCCTTGAATAGGCTTAGTCTGTATGTTAGGTTAGTAAGTGATAGAGCATTTGTTAATTAGCTCACATGCATTCTCTGTCATAATTCATGTAATGCTACATCATATGTATTATGACAAATTTTGGTTAAATAAAATGCATGAAGCTTCTTTTGTTTAGAAATGTGTAGAATGTTTGGAAACAGTGGATGATATTATCCTAATCCTGTACATGTGCACCCTATGTTGTATATAGGGAATGCCGCCTAAAAATACTCGGAACATGGCACGTCTCCCACTTGGCTGAATGATTGACGAAGCCCCTCACCCAAGTGGTAGCTAAGCGAACCCTAGTTTGGGTCCGAGTAGCGACACGATGCCGAATACACAACCGGCCACTGGCCCCACATATGGGCCAACACCGAGTGCACCACCGGTTCTGGGTCAGAACCATGCGTCTTCGTCGACGCCACACATGCCTCAGGAGGCCTCTCCCCTTGATAGGTTGGAGCAAATGATGCTCTTAATGCAACAGCAACAACAAGTTTTGGCCACAATAGCGGGGGCCATCACACAAAACATGAATGTAGCCCCGGCGATGCCACCCGTGCAGCCTACTGGGGCTATGAATACAAGTGGCCTATTTGAGCACTTTCAGCGCCTCCGTCCTCCCACTTTTGCAGGTACACATAGACTCGAGGAGGCCGAATACTAGTTAGGTTGCATTTCCAAGATGTTGAGACTGTTGCATTGTACCGAGGCAGAACAGGTTTAGCTAGTCACATATATGTTTGAGAAAGAAGTTAGCCTGTGGTAGGATAGTGTTCTTCGAACCATTCCTGCAGGGTTTGTGTGGACGTGGGATGAATTTAAAGTACACTTCCATAAGAAGTATTTCTCCCTCATTTACCGTAATGAAAAGGAGGGCGAATTCCTCCGCCTCCGACAGGGGGAATGACTGTGGCCGAATATGAGAACCGTTTCACGGAGCTGGCTAGATATGCTCCTTTGATTTTGGCAAACGAGTCGATGAGAATGCGGTGATTTTTAAAAGGGTTGCGGGCTGATATCTGCACCAAGATGTGTTGCGCTAGCATTCCCAACTATGTCGACCTAGTGAACATGTCCCTGCGAGCTGAGTAGGTGGTCAAAGAGTGTCTCGGACACGCATGCCAATGGGCCCAAGGCCTCGGCCTGAATTACAAAACTGGTCATCTCTCGGTAAGAGGCCGCGTATGAATTTACCTCCCAAACCAATGACTCCGCCGGCTCAACAGAGGCGATTAGATCTTTGGTGCATCTATTGCAACAGGGCGGGCCATACTGAACCCTTTTATTTTACCAAGATGAAGGACAACGACTTTACGCCGCCTTAGAAGGTCAACCGCCAGTCACCACATGTTATTTCAGCTCCACTCCTACGATCTGCACCACCGGCACAACCATTCTACTAACCTCCTGCACCTCGAAATATGCCACCTCAACGACCTATGGCAGTGCAACCCAACCGTCCACAACAAGCTCGAGTACATGCCCTCGCTGCCGAAGCGTCTGAATCTGCGGTTGCAGTACCACTAGCCTTTGAAGTCACTGCCCACATCCAAGGTACACCGGTACTTCTGTTGGTAGACACCAGGTCCACTATATCAATGATAGCATACTCTACAGTCAAGCGATTAGGGCTGAGAACTACCCCTACGAAGGGAGTGAGGATCCTTACAGCTACAGTCATGGTATCACCAGTTGCGCGTCAGGGTGAGGACATGCAGAAGACAGCTTTCAGGACCAGTTTTTGGTACTACGAGTTCCTTGTGATGTCATTTAGACTCACAAACATAGCGACTATATTTATGGACTTGATGAACCAGGTGTTTCGACCGTATCTATTCCGATTCATCATCATGTTTATAGATGACATCCTAATATACTCCAAGAGTCGGGAGAAGCACCTGCAAGTAGTCCTTGATACTCTCAGGAATAACCAGTTGTTCGCACAGTATAAAAAGTATGACTTCTGTAAAGAAGAAGTCAAGTTCCTGAGACATGTGGTGTTCAAGGAAAGGATAGTTGTAGACCTTACTAAGGTAGCCGCAGTTCAAGACTGGGAGTAGCTCGGTTCAGTTACTAAAGTGAGGAGTTTTCTTAGCCTGGTAGGTTACTATCGGTGATTCATTCGGGACTTCTCCAAGATAGCCAGACCGTTGTCTCAGCTGACTTGAAAAGATCTCAAGTTTACCTAAAATGAGAAGGCGGTGGCAGCATTTCAGGAGCTAAAGGACAAGCTGACGTCCGCCCCTGTACTAGTATTGTCAGAGCAAGGGGTCAAGTATACGATATACACTGACGCATCTCGTGTTAGTTTGGGTTGTGTTCTGATGCAGAAGGACAGGATTATTACTTATGCATCACGTTAGTTGAGGAAATATGAGGAGAACTACCCTACGCACGACCTGAAGTTAGCGGCCATCATCTTTGCATTGAAGCTCTAGAGACATTACCTCTATGGAGAAGAGTTTGAGCTCTTTTGCAACCACAAGAGCCTTAGATAGATATTTACACAGAGAGACTTGAATATGAGGTAGCGATGGTGGATGGAAACCTTGAAGGACTTCAAGTTTGAGGTCTCTTACCATCCTGGCAAGGCCAACCTTGTGACAGACGCGTTGAGTCACAAGAAGACGATAGCATTTGCGGCTCCGCTGATGATAGCAGAGTGGGATATGGTAGAGTTTGTGCGAGACTTTAAGCAAAAACTTATTGTAAAGGAGCCGTTTGAGCGCATCACACATATTCGGGTTCAGCCACTCATTAATGACAGGATTATTACAGCTTAGGGAGATGATGAGCTATTGGCGAAGATGAGAGAGCGGGTTAGTGACGATGCAGACTCTGAGTGGAGAGTTACAGATGAGGGTTTACGTTATCGTGGCCGCCTATGCATCCCAAACCTTCATCACTTGAGAAGGGATGTACTCGAAGCTACTCATAATTCAAAGATGGCGATGCACTCTAGTAGTACGAAGATGTATCGAGACATGAAGAGGTCGTACTAGTGAGACAACATGAAGGCCCACATAGCAGACTATGTCTCACGTTGTTTCACGTGCCAGCAGGTCAACACAGAGCATCACCGAACTCCTAGACTACTTCAGCCCATGCCCATATCAGAATGGAAATGGGATCTCATCTCTATGGATTTTATCTCAGGGCTACCGAAGACGAGGAAGGGACATGACTTCATATGGGTGATTGTGGACCGGTTGACGAAATCGGCTCATTTTCTCCCGATTAGAGTTTCAAACTCTGCAGATGATTTAGTCAGGTTTACATCAAGGAGATTATACGTCTGCATGGAGTCCCTATGGAGATCGTGTCGAACTAAGACACGTAATTCACATCCATCTTCTGGACTCGTATCCAGGAAGTGATGGTGTGAAACTGAAGTTTAGTACCGCGTTCCACCCACAGACTGATGAGCAGACAGAACAAGTAAATCGTGTGTTGGAGGATATGCTGCGAGCTTGTGTGCTTGACTTCAATGATAGTTGGGATGACTGTCTTCCTTATGCAGAGTTAACTTATAACAACAGCTTTCAGGCGAGTATTGTCATGGCCCCTTATGAGGCCTTGTATGGGTGCCCCTGTCGAGCACCGCATTGCTGGGCAGAGGTTGGCGAGAAGAATTTGATTGGCCCGGAGTTAGTACAGGTGACCTCAGAGAAGATCGACATTATCAGGCGTCGACTTCTGGCAACACAGAGTAGACAGAAGGCTACGCCGATACGAGGCGGCGACAACTGGAGTTCGAGGTTGAGGACCACGTATTCCTGAAAGTTTTTCCAATGAAGGGAGTCCTTTGGTTTGGCAAGAAGGGAAAACTCACGCGGAGATTTATTGGCCCATTCCAAATACTGGATCGAGTGGGTGTGGTAGCATACCGCCTGGCTTTGCCCACACCACTCGTAGGCATGCACAATGTATTCCATGTGTCGATATTGAAGAAATACGTTCCTGATCTTTCCCACATCATCAAGTGGGAGCAGGTATAGTTGAGTGAGGATGCTACATATGTACTATGACCGACGGGTATTTTAGATAGGAAGGAACAGGTGTTACGCAGTAAAGTTATTCCACTTATGAAGGTACTGTAGACGCACCATACTGAGGAAGAGGTTACTTGGGAAACAGAAGCCGAGGTCCGAAAGAACTACCTTCAGATTCTCGAGGAGTACGAAAAAGTACTAATTTCGAGGATGAAATTTTTCTTTAAGGGGGGTAGATTATAACGTTTCGAAAAAATTCGTACAAAGACCCGCGTACCACCTCAGGCAGAAATCACTCAGGACCAAATCCTTTACAAATTAGGCGAGAATTAACTAAGTGTTAAACTAGATTATCTATAAAATTAGCACTAACCACTTTAAATATGAACTGCAAGACCCAATATTAGCAGAACCGCTAATGCTATTTTACCTGAAAACCTAGGATCAATCTCTAAACCCAGTTGCTATCGGGAGCATACTGAAACTTCGTACCGAACCTGGACCACGCGTCGAAAGTCCGATCACCCCAAAACTATACGATTATGACCGCCTTGCTGAACTTGACAACCATCTCGGAAATCAAGTCCTAATAGTATTCAGAAATGCACAACTTGAGCCCAAAGCGAAGTGTGTGATAAACGCAAATACCTTTAGAAAATGAACTCAGATTTAAGTGATTTGGGTTATTCACTTGTGGGCCAAATTTAAGGATTCTGACTGTCAGAATCTGACCCAAATACACCCACGGATCAGAAAAATTTTCCTACACAGGTCAGTGTACTTGTCGCCCTGATCAAGTGTCGACGACCGTTAAATTGAAACTGGTCCGTCACGATCAATCCATGAATCCGATCGGACTGAAAACTTAACCTGACTTGGATCCAATGTCGAGAAACTTCTCCCAGACCGTATGCCAAAAAAAGGCCTCCGGATGTGCTCCGTTGGCTCGAAACAGGTGACTTTTGGCTATAACCTAAGTATACCATTGCCCTGGGGTCATTCCCATCAGTTCTAGGCCTATATAAGGGCCTTTACCCACCCCTCTCTCATTCCATACGAATTTCAAACCTTAGGAGAGAGAAGAGAAGGAAAGAGAGAGAAAGTGAGAGAAAGTTCCTGGGATTTGATCCCATCACTCCACGTGCTTAACCACTGCTCCTATATCGTTGTACTAGCGATTCTGATCCTGTTGTTGGGTAAGAAATCCTAACCTTAATCTGTTTTAAGGATCTAAATAGAGTAAGTGATGAACTAGCTAACCTATTTCATGCTATAAGTTGTCGTTGCGCTGTAGACGAAGACTTAGCGTATAAACTGAGTTCGTTACGAGTTTACCGGTGAAAGGTGTGGACTATAAACATTTAGGTTATAGTTTTCAAGGCTCTCAATGTCGGCAATGATTTATGTCTTACTTGATTGCTATCACATATGCTTAGATATGATGTTTTCGGCGTATTACACATATATATGAACTATGTTGAAATAGATGCATTCTGTGTTTGTTGAAATGATCGTATGAGTGTGGAATTGTGATTTATGCTTGCCATAAATTATGTTTGAGGATACATGATTGTTGTACATGTGGCAACTTCCTTGTGAAAGGATTTACTATAATATATGTTTTAACTAATTTATTACATGTATGTGATGTGTATAGTCTAAGTGTTTGATAAAATGCTTGAATGAGAAAATGCGTGTTGAGACGTATTTGATGAGGGTGTTGAGATAGGATTTTCAATTCCCTTATCAGTAGTTACGGTTTCCTTTATGTAACCTATCTTACTACTACGTGATTTATGGATGAAATATCTACGTAATAACATGTGCACTATGTGTTTGTTGAAATGCTCAAATGAGATTTATATTTAGATTGGTTGTCACATGTTATACTTGACTATCACATGTGAATGAAATTATTTTGGAGTGGGATTGGGGCTACGATGTAGTCCAGGCAATCGGTAACGACTTTCAATCGAGTGGCTGAATAAGTTTAGCCACCATGGACTCGTTCGATGAATCCGAGTCGTACGGTGATTATCGACATTGGTTACGCCACAAGGAGTGCATATGCGCTCCATGTCGATTACTTCAACGTGCGCTCGTACCAATCCAGCTTGTCCAGTAACCTGATTAGCCTAATGTATGTTCACCGTGTATGGATGCTACTGCTTTAATCTAAGGTACCAACATACCAATGCAAAGCCCGTTTAACCTTGGTACCTCGATTCACAAAGACTCATGAGTCGGGCATGGTGGTATTAGACACCGTGGTCGAGTTGTCAGCCTACGCTGGGGCGACGAGCCTCCCTGTAGTGTCCAGTGAGCAAACCAAACTCATGAGCCGAATACGGTGGTATGAAACACTGTATTCGAGCTGTCGGCCTATGCTAAGGTGACGAGCCTTTCCCGTAGTGACCTCGAGTATAAACAAAGGCCTATGAGGATGGTGACGAGCCTCTTCATAGTGACCTAAACTTGCCTGTCCACTGCTTCATATTCAGGGGTAACGTTGCCCTATAACTTGCCTATCGTATGTGATAATCTAGGAATGACGACCCTAGATGGATCATCACTGGGTAAATGATATAAAGGGAACATGCTGCATGAATAAGATTAATTAAGAACTTGGCTAATCACATACATGCACCACATTCGCATGTGCCTTTGGCGTTGGAGTTAAGCATAGAGGAAGGGGTGCATGCCGCGATCGTAAGATGTTGTCGCAAGAGGGAGTGCAAGCAAGGGCATGCATCATTATAACATACCATCCTTGCATTAACCAGAGTACTTAGGATATGAGTGTTGTACTACTTTATTATTCCTGCTTGACTGAATTAATAACATGTTAACCTTTGCCTTATAGCTCCACTAAGTTTATCACTCGCTCCCACTCTGGGATGGTGTTTTAAAACACCAACCAGACTCTGTCATAGTTTCAGGTGATGTCAAGGGATGCGAGGCAGAGCCTAACTTCTATGACGACGAGGAGGAGTTCTCCTATATGCAACTCTCTAGCGGGTCTATATAGACCGGGAGTTGTGCGTCGAGGCTACAGGGATATGGATAGACGATATCACATTTTATCATTTTATTATTTTGGGAATTTTACATGTAATTATTTAACCTGGTGACATGATTATACCATGAGGACTCACAACCACTTGTATGCTTATATAACTATTATAGACTTTCGCTTGCGTAATTTAACTATCTCTGGAGTATGATATGCTGATTTGGTATAATCCCACTCATATTTAATGCACTAATACGGACAACGTTTAATCATCATTATATATGTTGCACAAGCGATGCATTGGAACTCGGGAGTTGAGCTTATACTCAACCCCCAATTTTCAAGGCATTACAATTGCAATGCGTGTTCTAGTTGGAAGGAACAAGTGCTACGCAACAAAGTTATCCCACTTGTGAAAGTATTGTGGACACACCACACTGAGGAAAAAGCTACTTGGGAAATGAAAGCAAAAGTCCATAAGAACTACCCACAGATCCTCGAGGAGTACGAAAATGTACTAATTTCGGGGATGAAATTTTTCTTTAAGGGGGGTATATTGTAACGTCTCGAAAAAATTCGTACAAAGACCCGAGTACCACCTCAGGCAGAAATACCTAAGGACCGTATCCTGTCGTAATTTAGGCAAAAATTGGTTAAGTACTAAACTAAATAATTGATGGATTTAGCACAAACCACCATTTTCACAAATGGCAAGGCTTAAAACCATTAATACCACTGACTCAACACCATTAAAGACCTAAGAAAAATCCCAAGAGCCTGTCACTCTTGAGAGTACATAGAAACTCCATATTAGACCTGGACCACACGTCGAGAGTCCGATGACCACAAAACTATAGGATAATGTCCATCCTACTGGGCTTAGCAACTAGCGCGGGAATCGAACCCAGATAGTGTCCAAAAATGCACAACTTGAGCCCTAAGTGAAGTGTGTGAGAAACGTGAATGTCTTTAGAAAATGAAATGAAACTTAAGTGAATTGGGCCATTTGCTCACATGTGAAATTGGGGATATCAGATCGTCAGTTTCTAACCAAACTCCACCCATGAGAAAAGGAAATTTTCCTACATGTATCTGTATACTTTGGCCCCGATCGAGTAAGTATGACCGTTGATCTGACATGGGTCCTCCATGGTCAATCGGCCTATCCGATTGCATCAAAACCATATCTTGGCATAGATCTATTGTCAGGGAACTTACCCTATGATGTAAGTGAGTAGTGGGCCTCCCTGTAAGCCCTGTTTGTCAAAAACAGCTGCCCAAAGGGTATAACCCATGTATATAGTGGCCCTGGGGCTATTTACATCTCTACTAGGCCTATAAATAGCCTCCCACACACCCTCTCTCTCCCATATACGAATTTCTCCAAACCCTAGGAGAGAGAAGAGAGAAAAGAGGAAGGAGAGAAGAGATATCTTGGGAGATTGTCACAGTGATTCTCTCCCACGACTCAACGCATCGAATCACCTTCCCATTTCGCTACACGAGCTGTTTCGGCTATGATTTGGATAAGAAATCCTAACCCTAATACCGTAGTTAAGGTCCAGAATGGTTGTTTGCCAACCTAGCTAACCGATTTCACCATTTAGGTACCCAATGTTCCGTTTTAAAAAACGTATAGTTGAACCGAGTCCGGATCGAGTATTCCGACAAAAGGTGCGGACTATAAATGTTTAGGTTATTGTTATCAATGCTTTCAATGTCAGCTAATGATTTATGTCTGACTTGATTACTACCATATTGTCTTAGATACGCCACTTTCGATACAATATACATGTGTGAATTATGTTGAACAAAATATGCCTCTCATGTATTTGTTGAAATGTTTGAATAAACATGTAAACATGATTTATGCTTGCCATGACTACTAATCTAGGATTCATTGTTGTCATATGTATGCTGACCTCTCTATATAAGGATTTGATAAAATATGTGTTGTAACTAACCTAGTCTAGGTATTTGGTGAAGTGTAGTCTAAGTGTTTGATGAATTGTCTGAATGAGAAATTGTTGATGATTTGTATGTATTACGAGTGTTAAGATAGGGTTCTCTCTTGCCTTAGACATATGTATAGTTTCTTTCATGTAATCATATTCGCTTCTATACAAACGATTGATAAAATGCTAGTATTTGTTAACATGATCAAGGTGTTTGATGAAATGCTCAAATGAGGATTTCACTTGGATTGTTTGTTAAATGCTGAATTGATTATTACAAGTATTTAATTGTTGCATCTGAGTAAGATTGGGGCTACAACCTAGCCCAGGCAATCGGTAACAGTTCCTATTCGGGTGGTCAAATTAGTGTCGTCACATTGGGTATATTTGATGAATCTGGGCCATACGATGATTGTCGATAGTGGTTAGGCCACGAGGGGTGCTTATGCGCTCTATGTCGATTAAGTCAACGTGTGCCTGTACCAATCAGATTTGCCTAACAAACAGATTAGCCTATTGTGTGTTTACCAGGTATGGACACCATTATTTGAATCTAAGGTACTCATTTCCAATATAAAGACCCTCTCTAACCATGGAACCACAATCCACTAAGACTCATGAGCCGGGTATGGTGGTATGGGACACCGTGTTTGAGTTGTCGACCTACGCTGGGGTGACGAGCCTCCCCGTAGTGACCAGTGAGCAACCAAGACTCGTGAGCTAGGAATGGTGGTATGGGACACCGTGTTCGAGCTATCGGCCTACACTGAGGTGATAAGCCTCCCCGTAGTGACCGCGAGTATAAACTTTGAATTTACCTATCGACTACTTTTTATTAGGAGTGATGCCCTACAACTTACCTATCGTATGTGATTAACTAGGATTGACGACCCTAGATGGATTCTTTGGTTCGAGTTAATGATATAAAGGGAGGTACCTTAGCTTCCCAAACCTGCTGTATGAATAAGCTTAACTAAGTACTTGGCTAACACGACCATGCATCGTATTGCATTAGTTAAGATGTGCTTTTGGCGATGAAGTTGCACTGTTTTTTGAGGGAGTGTTGTCATATGTGAAATTAGTTGTTGGAGTCACTTTTTGAGGGAGCTTTGATACAAGGGCATACATCATTACTTACACTCCATTCCTGCATTAACAAGAGTAGTTAGGAAGTGATTGTTAAGTTACTTTATCATTACTGATTAATTGACTTGATAACATGTTAACCTTTGTCTTATAGTACCACTGAGTTGATCACTCACTCCCACCCTGGGATGGTGTTTTAAAACACCAACCAGACTTTGGTTTAGATGTAAGTGTTGATGAAGTCTATGCGACGGAGCAGGACTTCATGGATGAGGAGGAAGAGTTCTCCTACTTTCAGCTCTCGGGTGGGTCTATGTAGACCTCATGCTGATTCGTCGGGAACAGGGGAATACTTGGCTTAATTAAACATCTTACATTCTCACATTTTATATATTTTGAAACAATACATGTATATATATCTAGCCCAGTTACATACTCATACTCTGGAGGTTATAAAACACTTACCTGTTCAAATATATATATATGTGTGTGTGTGTGTGTGTGTGTGTTTCAGTCTTCCGATTGCTTAAATTAATTATATCCGGAGTATGATATGTTGTTTTAGTATAATCTCACTCATGTTTAACTCATTAATGTGAATGAAATCTGAACATCATTATCCATGTTGCATAAGTGATGTACTGGATCTTGGGAGCAGAGCTTTACTCGACCCTCGAAATTCAGGGCGTTACATATCTACATCGATAATATCGTTTAGTTCGTGCTTTAAAACATTGTCCTAGGTGGGAGTAAGTAGCTAACTAAGTAATTCCATTAGTTCTAAGTTACACATGTTATCGACTCAATTAGTGCAGGTAATGATAACATTACAAAACAAACAATTCCTAAGTTAATTACTTAAATGCATAATGATATAATGATATGCACAATGGTTAGCCCGCAACACAACCGAATAGTGTTTAACATAATGAATGCCCGGGATCAATGCTACCACATAGAACTATATCAACGCTATTGATAGCAAGGACGTCAACATATGCACAATGGTTGGCTCGCAACACAACCTAACAATATAATGATATATATGATTAGCCAAGTAGTTATTATTTCCGGTTCAAACAACAAGTTGACAAATCTAAGATATTCTTGTTCTATCAATAGTCATTAAACAGATTCACATAGCTCGTAACGGCACATAGCAGCCCCTCTCCACCGTTCATTGATCCAATTTTGGGTTCATCACCCAATAGTCCATACAACTCGGTCGAGTTAATATTATGGCTTGTCGCCTAAGGACAATCATATATAGGGTAAATGTTGTCACCCACACCCCAAATGTAGAGAAGGCACACCACCCAAACCATTAACAACGTGGTAGGGTTGCGACATTCATCGATGCTCAATGATTACTATAGGGAAGCTCATCACCCAATGTTTTACTAACATGGGAAGCTCATCACTTAATTTTTTACCTATATGGCAAGCATTTGACCTCAGTGTAGGCCAACAGCTCAGACACGGTGTCTCATACCAGCATACCCGGCACATGAGTCTTTGTATGATCGTAATACACTAATGATTATGAGTAGACTCATCAACTGGGAACAGGTTATCTTAGATTCAATTTGGTCAATTCATACATTGTGAACATATATGATCAATCATCTGTTAGACTAATTTGATTGACCCAGGAGAACCTCGGCGCAACTGGTATTGGATGTAAGCATCCTATATAGTCCAGCTATTGTCGATCGTCCGTGTTTTACCCGGGTTGATCGAACAAGTCTAGGGTGGCCGACCTAAATCGATCCACCCCTTATTTTCGGGTGCTTAGCTGACTGTCCCAACATTGTAAGTAATTCTAAACATCATTACGGACTACTATTCGTCATGCAGTTGTGGCGATGTTTCATATGAAGCATAAATTTAATGACACTACTACTTAGGCATTTCATCAAACATGTGAGCATTAATAGAAACAATACACTCACTTAAGCATTTCATCAAACATGTGAGTATCAATAAAACCATACATTCACCTAGGCATTTTATCAAACATATGAGTATCAATAGAACAACACATCCAATCACTTGGGCATTTTATCAAATATGTTAGCATCCATAAACAAGCAATAACACATGTTGCGATCAAATCAAAATATGAACATGTTAGCATACACCAAGTTATTTATAAACAACTAATCATTGACTGAGACCCTCAAGGGTCGATAAAAGATAACCTATATATAATAGTCCGCACCTTAGAGGGTTTCACGCGACCTTCTCGCACTTAAGGTTAGAATTTTTTGAGAAAAAATCACCAATCCTAAACAGAGATCAAGGAAACACCGTTAATAGGTAGAAATCTACACTAGGTTATGAAATCGAAAGGTTAAGATTCTTACCTCCGATCATCGACAAAAGAAGATTGACGGAAGA
Source organism: Magnolia changhungtana (assembly GCA_030180095.1). Taxonomy (NCBI): domain Eukaryota; kingdom Viridiplantae; phylum Streptophyta; class Magnoliopsida; order Magnoliales; family Magnoliaceae; genus Magnolia; species Magnolia changhungtana. The sequence goes on along the minus strand of JASAUF010000653.1, from coordinate 9,214,855 downwards.
TTCAGTAACGACTAGGGTTGGATTGAAGTGATTCGGTGAATGAGACATTAATCCCCCCCCCCTCTTTCTCTCTCTCTCCCTCCCTCTCTTCTATTTCTCTCTCTTTCCCAACCTAAGGCATGAAATTCATATGGGGAGAGGGGGTGTGAAATAGTGAGCTATTTATAGTGTTGAAATGGTGCGAATGGCCATAAGGCCTATATTTTCATTATTTAAACCTTATGGGAAGGTGTTTCCAACTTTTGAAATCTACTATGGGGTGTAGGGATCGAAACACACCGTATGATAGTTGGGCTTAGTGATGATCTACGTATGGATATGATCGGTCAGCCATTTAGATACGCCAATCAATAGGTATGATCAAAAGTCGGTTCAACGGTCACCGATGATGGATCGGGGCCGCTGCTATACGGATATGTACAGGATAATAATCTCGATCGATGCTTTAAATTTAATCATAATCTAACGGTAAAAAATCAACAACTTTGGCAAAGACCGAATACAAACAATTAACTTAAGTTTTTTATTAATTTCTAAAAGATTCACACATTTCATGCATTGGCCTTACGAGTCTAAGTTGAGTGATTTGAAACGTAATCTCAGCACGATTTCTTGCGATGGACGTCGAGCTCACTAAAACGAACGTCATTATATAGTCTCAGATGCACAGGCGGCGCGATAACACAAGCCCCCATCCATACCAACTCTCCACTCGGCATCCTCATCATTGCTAGCATGCTCTCGAAGCTCAAATAACCACTCATCGCCCTTCTAGGCCTCGATAATCCTGTCGTCAATAAGTAGTTGTACCTGAATGTGCGCGACACTCTCAAATGGCTCTTCCACAGTAAGTTTCTACTCGAAGTCCCGCACGAACTTTACCATATCCCACTCTGCTATCATCAGCGGAGCCGCAAATGTTATAGTCTTCTTGCGGCTCAACGCGTCTGCCACAAGGTTGGCCTTGCCAGGATGGCAGGAAACCTCGAACTTAAAGTCCTTCAAGGTCTCCATCCATCGCCGCTCCCTCATATTCAGGTCTCTCTTAGTGAATATATAGTGAAGGCTCTTGTGGTCGCAGAAAAGCTCGAACTCCTCTCCGTAGAGGTAATGTCTCCAGAGCTTTAGTGCAAAGATGACGGCTGCCAACTTCAAGTCGTGTGTAGGGTAATTCTCCTCGTGTTTCCTCAACTGTCTCGAGGCATATGCAACCACCTTGTCCTTCTGCATAAGGACACAACCCAGACCAACGCGGGACGCGTCGATGTATATAATATACTTAACCCCTTGCTCTAGCAATACTAGTACAGGGGCGGATGTCAACTTATCCTTCAGCTCTTGGAAAGCTGCTTCCACCTTCTCGTTCCAGGCAAACTTCAGATCCTTCCGTGTCAACTGAGATAACGGTCTGACAATCTTGGAGAAGTCCTGAATGAATCGTCAATAGTAGCTCGCCAGACCAAGAAAACTCCTCACCTCAGTGACCGAACCGGGCTACTCCTAGTCCTGAACCACGGCTACCTTAGTCAAATCCACCGCTATCCCTTCCTTGGACACCACATGTCCCAGGAACTTGACTTTTTCCTTCCAGAAGTCGCACTTCTTGTACTACGCAAATAACTGGTTCTTCTTAAGAGTATCAAAGACCGCTCCCAGGTGCTCCTCGTGATCCTCCCGACTCATGGAATATATCAGGATGTCATCTATAAACATGATGTCGAATCAGAATAGAAACGGTCGAAACACCCAGTTCATCAAGTCCATGAACACGACCAGTGCGTTCGTAAGGCCGAACGACATCACAAGAAACTCATAGTGCCCAAAACAAATCCTGAAAGTCGTCTTCTGCACGTCCTCATCCCTGACGGGCAACTGATGATACCCCGACTGTAGATCGATCTTTGAAAAGTATCGTGCCCCTTTCAATTGATCAAACAGGTCATCAATCCTGGGCAAGGAATACTTGTTCTTCACCGTCACCTGGTTCAATCTGCGATAATCGATACACAATCGCAGTGACCCATCCTTCTTCTTTACGAACAACACTGGTGCACCCCAAGGGGGACACACTAGGTCGTATGAAACCAACCTCTAATAGACCATCGATCTACTTCCTCAGCTCTTCCATCTCACATGGAGGCATACGATAAGTCGGTAATGAAATAGGTGTCGCACCAAGCGCAAGGTTTATGGTAAAATCGATCTCACACCTAGGAGGCAATCCAAGGATTGTCTCGAACACATCCGCAAAATCCTGAACTACAGGCGTGTCCACAATCATCGGACCATCAATACCCTTCAACAAAGAAGCGTAACACCTCAACCGGGAAGGATAACTGACCTGAACAGGGAAAGTAAAAGTTGTGCCCTCAGATCCATGGGCTGTCACCACCCTAGTCTCACAATCGATCTCTGCTCGCATCCCAGTCAGCCAGTCCATACCGAAAATAACGACGTAATGAAATAGGGGGACGACGATCAGGTCAACTAGTATCATCCTGCCCCCAAAGTCTATCGGGCAGCCCTCGCACATCTTGGTAACTTCCAAGAAGGTCTCTGTGGCAGTGATGACCCTCACTCCCTTTGTGAGAGCAGTATCCAACCCCAGTCTCTTGACTGTCGTGCATGATATCATAGAGGTAGTGGACCCAGTGTCCACCAATAAGAAGATTGAAGTACCATGGATCTGTGTCGTGACCTCAAAAGCCAATGGCGCTGCATCGACTGCCTCGGATGCCTCAGCTGTAAGTGAGTGCACACGAGCCTGCTGCTGACGGTTCGACTACGGAACCATAGGCCATTGAGGCGGCCTGAAGGATGGATGTGCAGGAGCTGTCCGTTGAGGTGGTGCTGAAATGGCCTGAGGAACCTGGCAGTTGATCCTCTGCGGCGGTGAGAAGCCGCTATCCCGCATCCTGATGAAACATTTCACCTCTGAGTGGCCCGGCCTCTTACAATAGGCACACCACACATCAGGTCGTCTCGTCTAGGCAGGTGGAGCCATAAGTCTCGGTGGTGAATCTGCACGCGGCCTCTTACCAAGGAACGGCCTGGGCGGGAAATCAGATCGGGGCCTAGGGGCCACAGGTGCCCACATACGGGATTGTTTGTCCCCGTCCTGCTCAGCCCGCATGGACATGCCGACTAGCTCAGCATAAGTAAATATGCTAGCGCAGCACATCTTCGAGCGGATCTCTGGTCGTAGACCCTCAGCAAATTGTCACATCCACATATCCTAATCCCCTAATAAAAGGGGGACATACCTGCCCAACTCAGTAAACTTGTTCTCATACTCTGCCACTGTCATGCCTCCCTGTCGAAGGCTTAAGAATTCACTCTCCTTCTCATGGCAGTACGTGAGAGGATAATACTTCTCGTGGAAACGCGTCTCGAAAGCCTCCTACGTCTACATATAGTCTTCCACAACAGTGCAGAGAACACTATCCCACCATAAGCTGGCCTCCTTCTCCAGCATGAAGGTAACCAGCTTCACCTTCTTTGACTCACTGCAGCGTAGTGGCTTGAGCATCTTAGAGATGCGGTCAAGCCAATACTCATCCTCCTCAGGTCGGTGTGTACCCGCAAAGGTGGGAGGCCGTAAGCGCTGGAATTGTTCAAACATGCCGCTAGCACTAGAGGTCCCAGCAGTGTGCATAGGTGATGCAGGTGGAGTCACCCCCATATTTTGGGTAAAAATACCATCCATGGAGGTCAAAAACTGCTGCTGCTGCTGCTGTGCCTGCTGCTGCTGATACTGTACCTACTGTTGCTGATATTGTACCTGCTGCTGCTGATACTATGCCTGCTACTGCTGCATCAACAGCATCATCTGCTCCAGCCTATCAGTGGGGGAGCCTGTTGAGGCATGGGTGGCATCGACATAGATGCGCGGTTCTGCTCAAGAACCGATGGCGTAACAGGTGGCACCACGGACAGTATCATAGGTGTCGGCCCAGTGGCAGGGCCAATAGCCGGCTGAAAATCCAGCATAACAGTGTGGGTCAGGCCCGAACTAGGGTCCATCTGGCAATCACTTAGGGAAGATACCCCGTCTATCAGATAGTTAAAAGTGAGACGCGTCGCAACGTGCGCGGCCTTAGGTGGCATTCCCTACAGACAACATAGGGTGCAACTCAAGTCAGATTCAACAAGAGCACACATATCCAACCACACATTATTCACATTTCATGCTAAAGGAAACATCATGCATCTCATTTAACAAAATCTACCACAACACACAAGGTATAACTTTACATGCATCATGATAAGAAACGCATGAGAACTAGCCCTTTTCAAAAACTTAAACAACAGCACACCATTCACCACATCTACTACTAAGTCTGTCAAGGCTAAAACATACAAACTAGAAACAAGCAACAAAGCAACAAAAAGGTGACTACATATAGCTAGTCGTCAGAATCGGGCGATGGTGGAGGTGCACCCTTATCCTGTAGGCAACATAGGATGGCCCTCAAGGTGTGGGACACTTTACTGAATTTTCGTTTCATGAAGGCCTCGTTCTCCTCAAGCTTTTGTCTTGCTTCGGCTCAGGCCTCCTGGATCTCCTGCCTCAAGGCAACTTGACCCTCCTCAAGTTGAGTCAAACGGGCTTCCATAGTAGCCCGAACACCGCCACGCTCCTGGGTGGCAGGAGAAGAGCCCTCATCAGTGTCCTGAGCCTCCTCCTCTTCTTCTTGTTCTTCCTCTATCTCAACATCACTTCTTTCCTCGCTCTCTTCATCTAGATCAATACTTTCCTCCCTCTCACTATCGGACTCCTCCCCATACTCGTCGAGTCGGGCTTGGCGTTGTCGAGGGTCGATCCTCATGTTGTTAAGCGTAGCATTGCTTATGACTCGGATCGACGCAATATCATCCATATTAAGTCTATAGCCGACCTCTCAAGCAATCTTACAAACCAGACGGCCGAACGGGAGTGAGACGTCATTCCGAACAGATCAAGCGGTCTGGATTATCTGGAGTAGGGCGAACGTGGGCAGGCACAACTTGTCCCATGTCCAACCCTGTACACGAAGTCTACCATCAAACGAGTGCATTCGGTGCAGTTGCCCCACCGTCGATACACATTGTACGTGAAAATATAGTGAAGCAGATGGAAATCATCTGTCAATATTGTCGATGGGAGGCAATTACCTCGTGTCCAGGGAGCCAGTCAGCCACAAAGGTATCATGTACAGCGATCTCTTTCTCTCACACTCTTAAAAAAATTCTCATTGGCGTGTACTTCACCACGTGGAATTCCCATAACCCGGGACACTAAGTTTACGTTGATTATGCAATCCCGCCTTCCAATGGAAATAGTGAACTGTAGAGGTTCTAGCGATGGGTCTCAAATATGGGTGTAGAAAGCACGAACCGTATTCTCACATGCGTGAGACTTACCTTCGAACATGAGACCCCACTTAACGTCCACCAAGCGGTCCATAATCGGGTGTAGCCCGAACAGCCTCTCATCTACGTGAGCTTCAAGTACAACCCTGTGGTCACGAAATTGACCTTATTCGAAGCCTATCGGTAGCACTCTCTCTATTGTGATTTGGGGATCTAGGTCCCGCTTCGACCTGTACTCATGGGCGGCGCTTGTGCTAGCTTCGGCGCCCGCCCTCTTCCTTGGATGGGTTGGGTGACTAGGTCAGGCTTCATCCGTAGGAACCCGCTTCTTTCCCATGAGAGAAAGAAAGGTGGAAATGGAGAAGATGGCTGTCACAAGTTCAAAAAGGGCCATTGGAGTGGAATAGAGTGTTGGGTTAAGGTGGATTGTTGAGTTGCGAGAGGTTGAGCCACAAAAATGGGATTTGTGCACTCAATCATAGAAAATGAGAGGGATAGAAGAGGGGGTTTGCTGAAAACGATGGAGGGGTGTGTGATGTGAAGGGAAATGAAAAAATGGGAGAATTGAGGAAAGATTTGAGAGACAAATTTGGGATTTTTGAGAGGGAGAAGTGCTTGGAGGGGTAGGAAAGGAAAGAGGGGGCAAAAGAGGGATAAATGGGAGTCCCCATGTGATTCGGTGGGCCCCACTCTCTTTAGGAGGTCTGGACAGACCAGGCCGCGGTGCATCGAGTTAAGCGCGGCGCCACCGCGGTCCTCTGGACTGGGCGCGGTGCCGCCGGGGTAGGGCGGTGGCCACCCCCCTCCTAGGGTGCCAATGATGCCCTGGGTCCACTGTGGGTCCCCCCTGACTGCATCATTTTACCCTCGACTCTGTTTCGAGTCGTTTCGGGTCCTATCTGTTGTACATTCATGTATTTTGGGTTGTTTGAAGTTGGAATGGGCTAAATCGTCATCTAGACCCATCAATTGACAGTTTGGAAGTGATCCGAGATCACCCCAAGTGATCACGGGTGGGCACGAGCCCGATCTCAATAGTCGAGTTCGATCGATCTCGTCGTTTGGAAAAATGGGAAATCCTAAGTTTGTTTCTACGTTCCGTCGCTCCCTCCTAAGTCAAAGTACGTTAGTGTGCGTCGTGTGACCATAACCCAGGTCAAGTTTAATTTAAATCATGCTTTGATACCAACTTGTAACGCCCTGAAAATCGGGGGTCGAGCATAGCCTCAACTCCCGAGTTCCAACGCATCACTTATGCAACATGGATAAAGATGATTAAATGTTGTCTGTATTAGTGCATTAAACATGAGTGAGATTAAGCCAAATCAGCAAAACATAATCCAGGGACAGTTATAATACGCAAGCGGAAGACTGAAACAAACAAGTATAACTTATAAACCAGTATAGGTCCCCAAAGTATGTATGCGATGTCAGGTCAATAAATACAAGTATTGTGTCAAAATACGAAATGTTCAAAATGGTAGTCCTCTACAAAGTATGAACCCTGAAGCCCCATCGATTCAGAATGGCTCACATAAAACGGCCTAAATACTGCATGTACGAGAATGCCTCCTTGTCCTCACAAAAGTCCAGCTCCGCCTCAGGAGTCACGTCGCCATCTGAAATCAAGACAGAGTCTGGTTGGTGTTTAAAACACCGTCCTGTAACGTGGGAGTGAGTGATCAACTCAGTGGAACTATACAGCAAAGGTTAACATGTTATCAATTCAGTCAAGCAGTAATGATAAATCAGTAAAATCAAACATTCCTAAATACTCTTATTAATGCAAGAATGACATGAACAATGATGCATGCCCTCGCCTACTCTCCCTGAGCGACTTCATCTTACGATCGCGGCATGAAACCCTTTCTCAGTGCTTGACCTGCTACACCAAATGCACACGTAATGCAGTGCATGCATATGATTAGCCAGGTTCTTATTAGTCTTTTTCATACAGCAGGATTGGGAAACTAAAGTACCTCCCTTATGTCATTTCTCAAACAATGATCCAGCCTAGGGTCGTCAGTCCTAATAACTCTCATACGATGTTGCGGTTCTAGGTCGCTGCAAAGGGCTCGTCACCTGATCAGTGCAGGCCTAGTTTATACTCTGATTTCTACAGAAAGGCTCGTCGCCTCAACACAGGTTCAGAGTATGCTCGAGGTCACTACAAAGGGCTCGTCACCTTATCAGTGTAGGCCGACAGCATACAGTGTCTCATACCACCGTATTCGACTCACGAGGCAGTGTTACTCACTGGTCACTACGGGGAGGCTCGTCGCCCCAGCTTAAGCCGACAACTCGACCACGGTGTCCCATACCACCATGTCCGGCTCATGAGTCTTAGCGGATCGAGGTACCAAGGTTAACGGGGATTCCACTGGTGAGTTTGGTACCCTAGGTTCAAGCAGTAGCGTCCAAACATGGTGAACATATATCGGGCCAATCGGGTTACCTGACGAGCTCGACTAGCAAGAGCGCACCACGAGTCGATCGACATGAAGTGCGTAAGCACGACCGAAGTACGGCTCGGATTCAACGAACACATCTTTGGTGGTAACATAATCTCAGCCACCAAATCAAAGCCTGTTACCGATTACCTGGACTATATAATAGTCCCAAGCACATTTAATTGCAACAAGTAATCATATGAGAAAGTGAAAGCAGTAATGAATAAAGAAATCAAATCATGCAATCAATTGAACATTCCATGAAAAAAACATGAATTCCTGCATATGTATTTCCTACACATGCGAACACTGTCATATAAAGTACATGGGGGAAATCATACAAGTTAGGGTAGTTGAGAATCATATCTCAACACTCATATAAGTACGCTTTACTAGCTCCTAACTCATTCAAACATTTTCACCAACACTTAGGCTTCACGTTGTAACATACACAATGTATGTTAGCATAACATGAATTAGGGCGAATCCTTCCGCCAAGGAGTTGTTACACATACAACGATCATACATCCATGACAATTACTCATGGCAAATATAAATACAAACTCCATACTTATTTAAACATTTCTACAAACACTTAGACTACACATTTCAACCTACACAGTACGACTCAACTTTAAACAATATTAGGGCAAATCCTTTTAAAAGGAGTCGTCGCATCTACATCAAGCATACATTCATGACCAATAATCATGGCAAACACACTTTCAAATTTCATACATATACGGTACTTTCTACAAATACAGATAATACGCTAAACTCCACATAGTTCGTATATAACTGAAACGCAAATCAGACATCGCATTTTGTATGTGAAATAGCGTCTACGTCAGGAATCTATCATTAACCGACAACGAAAGCTTTGAAAACCATAACCTATACGTCTATAGTCCGCACCTTACGCCGGCAAACACGTAACGGATTCGTTTTAAACACGTAATCTTTGTCACTGGAAGAATGACAACCTATAGCATGAACTAGGTTAGCTATTTCATCATTTCAACTATTTGAAACCCTAGAACGGATTAGGGTTAGGTTTTCTTACCTAGGAACGGGATCGGTATCGCCGGTAAAGTGATATGGAAGTGGTGGTAAGGCACATGGAGTAGCAGGGATCAAATCCCAGGAGTGACTCCAACTCTCTCTCACTTTCTCTCTCTTTACTCTCTTCTCTCTCCTAAGATTTTTCCCAAATTCATATGGAATGAATGAGAGAGGGTTTAAGGTCCTTATATAGGCCTAAAATTGATGGAAATGACCCCAGGGCTAAGGTATACTTAGGTTATAGCCAAAGGAAGCTTGTTCCAATCCAACGGAGCACTTCTGGAGGCCCCCTTTCTATGTGCGGTCGGACTTAAGCTCCTTGACCATGGATCTAGGTCGAGTTAAGTTTTCAGTCCGATCGGATTTACAGATCGACCGCGGCGGACCAGTTTCCGTTCAACGGTCACCGAAACTCGATCAGGGCTACAAGTACACTGTCATGTATGGGAAATTTCTCTAATTCGAGGGTGTATTTGGGTCAAATTCTGACGGTCTGAATCCTTATATTCAGCCCGCAAGCGATAAGTCTCAGATTACTTAAATTTAGATTTTCATTTCTAAGATATCCACGTTTCCCACACAATGCACTCCGGGCTCAAGCAAATAGCTTCGGGACACTATCTGGACTTGATTTCCGAGGTGGTGGTCAAGTCCAACAAAGCGGTTTTAATTATATAATTTCGTACTAATTGGACTTTTGACCTGTGGTCCAGGTCCGATACGAAGTTTCAATGTGTTCCCGAGAGCAACTGGGTAATGAGATTGATCCTAGATTTCAGGATAATGTAGCATCAATGATTCTATAAGTTTTGGGTCTTGCAGATCATATTTAAAGTGATTCAGGCGAATTTCACAGCTAATCTAGTTTAGCACTTAATTAATTTCATCTAATTTCTAAAGGCTTTGGTCCTGAGTGATTTCTGTCTGAGGTGGTACTCAGGTCTTTGTACGGAATTTTTCAAGTCGTTACATGTGTCCTATTTGTAACTAATGGAAACGACAATTCGATCCTAATCACTCTAAACCATTGGTTATTAGGCTAAAGGAGTAACTGGGTCAATTTGGTTTGTTAAATAAGTTTTGACTCCTAGTTATCTTGGCTCTTGGTAGGTCTTTATTTAGTTGCGGTTATCTTGATTAGTCAGTGATAGGTCGATTAGATTTGAGCCTTAGATGAACAAATCATGAGACTAGACTTGATGTTTAAGTGATTAGACGAATTTGATGGCTTGTTACGGTCGATTAATCGGATTTGTGCGGTTCTTTATTAGTATCATCTGTGTATAGGCTCACCTCGAGCATTAACAGTCAACAAATGACAACGTAAGTTAATTATATTTAAAATTTTCAAGAGTTTTTAAAAATAAAAAATAGCAAAAATATGGAACATTACATATAAACATTGTGGTGGGCCTAAGTAGGTTTCAGTGGTGGGTATCCGATCACCACTGTTCCTTGTGGTGTGGCCCACTTGAGATGGATATTCCATCACCATTATTCCACGTGGTGTAGCCCACCTGAGATTTGGATCAACCTTCTTTTTGCATGATGTCCTACCATGAGTTGACGCAGGTGATGGATGCAATAGATGCCACACATACATAGCCATGTGCCCGCTAAAACCTTTTATTCCATGAGCTCCTTACAGTAGGAAATTCCCATCCCTTGCTGAGGTGTGTGCCCCATTTGGCTAGTGACCCTAACACTAGCCAACTAGTTTTATCCACCCATCCATCCATTTTTTAGCTTGCTTTAAGGCGTGAACCTAAAATTGAGGCAAATCGAAAGCTTAAGTGAATCACACCCCATGAAACATTGGAGATTGAATGCTTATGGTTGAAAATTTCTTGAGAGCCCACCATAATGTTTATTTGCCACTTTACTTATTCATAGAGTCATGTGACGATGGATGAAGGAAAATAGAAATATCAAGTTGATGCAAACTAATAAGAGTTTAATCTCCATTATTTCCTGTGATTTGATCTACTTGAGATTTGGATCTCTCTTTTTTAGGTTCTTTTTTAGGCTCATACACCTTAAAACAAGCTAGAAAAATGGATGGCATGGACAAAAATACATATATCATAGTGAGCCTATGGTGCTTTGACACTGGATAGCTGGGCTTGTGTTGCCAACGGCGCTGCCACTAGCCAGGTGGCTAGTGGTTAGTGCTATTTGGGCCCATCTTGATCTCTGTGTTCTATCCACACCATCCATCCATTTTTACACATCATTTTAATAGGTTTTCCATAAATGAGATGGATCAAAATCTCAGGTAGACCACACCATGGGGTAAACATTAGTGATTGAATGTCTACCATTAAAAACCTCATAGGGCCCAATGTAATGTTTATTTGACATCCAACATGTAGATTAGGTCATACAGACCTAGATGAAGGGAAAAAAAAAAAAAAAACAACTTAGATACAAAACTTTTGTAGCCCGCTGATAAGTTTTTAATGGTGAGAGTTCAATCAACACTGTGTGGCCCACTTGAGATTTTATATACCTCAGTTTTGGGTTCGTACCATAAAATTATCTGGAAAAATGGATGGACAGCATGGATGAGACACATACATCACTTTTGGAGTCCACAGAGCATCGATTACCAGACATTTGGGGCATTTCAACTCGACTCGACTCGAAGCTTGGATTCAAGCTCGATTCGGCTCGATTAATAAGTAAATTATTTTCAAGAGAGATAGTCTCTACCTTACTTTTCTTATAACCAATCTGGTGGAATTTTTTTATTTATTCTTTTCATTTCAGCTCCACAATAGTATGATTTCAATCTCTTGATATCTACTTTTTGGGTGAGAAACTCAAAAAATTTGAGATGGGTTCTTCTTAGATTTGTTAAAGCTTCAAAGAAATCTAATTATCTGTTGGCTAGAGCTTTTTACTTAGATTTCTGATATGTGTTCTGCTCTATTTCTTTTTTAGTACTGGAATTTTTGCTGTGGAAGAAGATAAAAAACAAATCGGTTTTTATAGGTTTCCTCATTCGATTTGAAGCTTTGTTTGATTTTTTCATTGAGTTTTGCTTTGATTCTCCTAAGATTTTTTAATTTTCATCAATGGAGGAGGATAAAAAACAGAATTCATTACTCTCTCACCCAACAAGCTTAAGCTCAACTCGAGGTAAACCTAACTCAAGTCGAACCACTAGCTTGACTCGAACTCAACTCGCCAACTTTGACAAAGAAGTCAAGCTTCAATGTTAAGCTCGAGTTCAGTGTAAAGGGACAAGCTGAGCCGAGCTTAGCCCACCTTGACCCGACTCGGCTCGATGCACACTTCTACAGTAGCCAATCCGTTTCCAACCACGTCGGAGGCTAAGTTTGTAATTGCTCGTAAGCCCACCATTTGATGACACGACTTTTGATTTGATAGGAACCCATGGGGATCGAGGCCCGAAAGGTGGGGCTCACCATTTAGTGACTCCCCTGCTTGGACGGATTACTCTGTGGGGCCACTGTGATGTAAGTGTTTTATTCACGCCCTTCAACGCTTTTCTCGTGTCATTTTGACATGGGAACAAAAAAAAAAAAAAAGCAGATAAAAGGCTTTAATGGACCATAAAGTGGGGATTGAAGGTCCACTATTAAAAACTTCATGGTAAATGGAGAAGTTTCCGGTCAAGCTAATATTTGTGTTTTTACTTCACCCATGTCTGCATGACCTTATGAATACTCGGATGGTTTTAAAAAAAAAAAAAAAAAAATCAAGTTAACCCTTACAAAGGTACCAACGGTGGGTACCATTATCAGTGCAGCTTCCTTTATCGTGGTCAACTGGAGTTGTGAACCTGCTTCATTTTTAGGATTATACCTTAGAATGATCCGAGAAAATCGGTGAACGACACCGATAAAGCACTTACATGACAGTGGCCCCCACAGAGCCCTGCCGGGGGAAGGACGCAATCCGCGCCCCAAACTTTTAATCTGATAGGGACCCACAGATGGAGGACCACCGCCCAAAATTTTCGATGATGGAACGGATCCAAAATTCCAAAAGCTTCCACGCGGGGCATGCACAAGGACAGCCAATAAAGGATGTACAATAAAGGCTTACCTTCAACCTGCAAAGGCCCAAGATTCACTCTACAAGATGTTTAATCTCGGGTAATTTCAGGGCATGGCCCACCACATCGGAGCCAATTATATCAACGGCGCTGATCACCGAACAATGGCCCCACTCTGTAGAAAACCAGAGGATGGTATACGTATACTGGGTCGAGGACGAACGTAAATATATTTAATGCGCACCGATGGTATTAATGGCAATTACTCGCGAGAGCAGGCATCTGCACTCCAACTTCTCTGACTCAACCAAATGCCAATGCCTCGAATCTAATAGATTCGGGCCGTTCGTCATATGGGCCCCACTTGTCATGTTCTGTACTCGGGGCTGGTCCAGTCATTACGCATGCCAAACGCGAGATTGAGTGTGAAACTTTGGCATTTATTCGTTTTCGTTCATTCGTGTCGTACGATATGACCGGACGGACCTGGTTTCACTGACGTAAGAATACTCATGGGGTGGCCCACCGGAATAACGAGCAGCACGTTTACACGGACGCGGATTGCGTCCTGCCCAGCGCTTTGAGTGGACACTGTGATGAATGGGTCTTATCCACACCGTCTATCTTTTTTTTTTTTCATATCATTTTAAGAGCTTGATCCACGGCTCAAGTGGATTACATAACGGGGATTAAATCTTACCGTTGAAAACTTGGGGGCATAGAAGTTTTAGATGGAGCTGATACTTGTGTTTTTTCTTTATCCGGGTGTTTTTTCTTTATCCGGGTCTGTTTAACTTTTATGAATATGTTGGATGGCAAATAAACATCACGGTGGGCCCTAGAAAAGTTTCAACGGTGATAATCATTATCACCATTACTTCCCGTGGTGTGGTCCACTTGAGTCTTGGATTTACCTCATTTTTAAGTTTATACCCTAAAATGATGGACGGTGTGGATAAGACTGATACATTAAGGTGGACACACAAAGCTGCTGCCTGTTCCCATATGGATATGGGCGGGGGTAGGATACAATCCGAGTCTCATTTACACGGAAACGGATTGGCTACTCCCCCGACACCGGCCAATGGCTGGTGGTCGGTGCTATGTGGGCCCTACCATGATATATATGTTTCATCCATGCTGTCTATCTATTTTTCCAAATCATTTTATAACATGAGACAAAAAATGAGGTTTATCAAAATCTCAAGTGGACCACGTTACAGGAAAAAGTGTTGAATGAGCATAGACCATTAAAAACTTTTTGGGGGCCATAAAAGTTTTGGATCAAGCTGATCTTTGTTTTTTCCCTTCATCTAGGCCTGTATGACCTAATCAACAGATTGGATGTCAAATAAACAGTACAGTGGGCCTTAGGAGGATTTTAATGGTGGATATCCAATCACTATTGTTTTCCTCTGGTGTGGTCCACTTGAGATTTATATCCCTCTCATTTTGGGAATCAACCCTAAAATGATATGTAAAAATGGATGAACAGAATGAATGAAACACCTACATCATGGTGGGGCCCACAGATCACCGACCACCAGCCACGGGGCTGGTGGCAGGGGGAGTAGCCAATACGTTTCCCATTTACACACGGGCTCAATTCGAGCAGTGTGGATTAGGAGTTGGGGACGTGGATTTGGTGAAAAGCAGCTGCACCCGTGGCCACAGGGATATCCCTGTGGCACAAGCTGTGTGGGGCCACCGTGATGGATATGTTTCATCCACTCCGGCTATCCGGTTTTCCAGCTCATTAGCATGAGCTAAAAATTGACGCAGATGTACAGCTTAAGTGGACCATACCACAGAAAATGGTGGCGTTGAAAATTTTCTATGGCCCACTATGGTATTTTATTTTTCATCCAACCTTTTCATGTGGATCTTGATGAAGGGAAGACACAAATATAGGATTGATTCAAAACTTTTGTGGCCCCTAACGGTGGGTGTTTAATCCCCACATTTTTCTATGGTGTGGTCTATTTGAATTTTGGATCTGCATTTTTTTTGTACTCATGCCCTGAAATAAGCTGGAAAATGGATGAACGGCTTGGATAATACACATATATCATGGTTGGCCTCGCATAGTTTTGGCCATGTCCTTTAACGGTGTGGGTGTTGCTCTAACGGTGGGCGTCGTGGAGCCTATGTTGATGTATCTGTTTTATATCCACACTCATATGTTAATCTTTTCAGCTTGTTTTAAAGTATAATCCTATGAATGAATTAAGTGGATTCAAATCTCAAGTGAACCTACCAAAGGAGACCGTGGTGTTGAATACCCATTATTAAAAACTTCTTAGGACTCACCTAAGGGCTCATTTGGCCGGTTGGCTTGGAAGGGATTAGATGGTAGTGGAAGGGATTGGATGGTAAATCCCGGAATGGCCGGGCGTGCCAAACAGTGTAGGTGATCTGATCCAAATCCGATGGATCTACAGACAATCCACTGACAACACCATCATTACCTTTAAATCCCATCCAATCCATCCTAATCCGTTCAAATTAGCCTGCGACGTGTTTGGTTTGTGGGATTGGAAGGGATCGGAAGCTTTAATCTCCGGATTGGCCGGGCGTGCCAAACGGACTGGATGTATCAATCTAGGAATATAGCAATCCCATTGATCTCAAGACAATCGCTAACAACACCATCATTACCTAGAAATTCATGCCATCCACCCTAATGCCATTCACTCCCTTCCAATCCACCCGGCCAAACGGGCCCTAAATGTTTATTTGCCATCTAATACTTTAATAAAGTCACTCGGATCTGAATAAATGTAAAACACAAATGTCAACACGATCCAAAAACTTTTGTAGCATTTAAGAAGTTTTTAATGGAAGGCATTGATCTTTATTATGTGGTCTACTTGAGACTTGGATATGCTTGTTTGGGATGTATATTAAAATAGAGTTGTATATGAGTTGAACCGAGTTGAGCTTGGCATGGCTCAATTTAGCTAAGCTAGTAGCTAACCTTAGTTCGAACTTGGCTTGGTACTTGAGCTTGATTAGCTGACTCAACTTGGTTCGATTAGTAGCTCAAGCCGGTTTGAGCTAAGTTCGAGCTTGTGTGACATTTTTTCAAATACAAAGTGCATCTTCAATTTATCACATAATTAAAATAGTAATATCAGTTTACAGGTGTTTTATCAAACACTTGATGGTAGCATCAAAATCAAGATTTGAAGGCAATTTTATAATGTAAAGTTTTTTTTTTTTGTAATGATTTGTTTCATATCAATTTTTTCATCATCGCTAGCCAATCTCACAAAGAATGTATGTACTCAAAATAATACTTGGTTGAGTCATTTCATCAAACACTCAGTGAGCAACGTCGATATTAAAATAACCAAGTCACTGAGCTAATTCGATCCAAGTCAAGGTCCGATTTGAATTGAGTTGAGCTCAATAAGCTTAAACTCCATTCGAAATTTTTTGAACTCTAGCTCAGGTCTGTCCAAATCCAATTTTGAGGTGGGGTAGGTCGAGCTTTTCCTATTCAAGTCGAGCAAGCTTACCAAGTAAACCCAACTCGTGTGCAACTCTACATTAAAATGAGTTGGTAAACTTTTCAGCCACCTGAATATACAGCAAGCAAATACATCAAAGTGAGCCCCACGGCCAGGGCAACACCCACTGCTACTGCATTGCCCGAGTAACACCTAATCCACTGTCTACAACGGCCAATCCGGTCCTGATTAGGTCAGGAGGAGGTAATAGCTGATTTTCAGCCCATCTAGATACATGTGTTATATATCCACTATGTTAATCCATTTTTCCAGCTCATTTCAGGACATACTTCCAAAAATAGGCAGATACAGATCTCAGGTGCACCAAACAGTAAGAATTGAATTCCCACCGTTAAAACTTATTAAGCCAGGTAAGTTTTGGATAAAGCTGCTATTTGTATTTTCCCTTCGTCCATATCAGTGTGATCCTATCAACAGTTTGGATGCCAAATAAATATTACAGCGGACCCTAAGATTTTTTAATGGCTGGCGTTAAATCACCGGTGTCTTGCTGTGGTGTGGTCCACCTGAGATTTGGATCTGCCTCGTTTAGAGGACGATGCCCAAAAAAAACGCTAGAAAAGCAGATGGACGGCACGGATATACAATACATATAAATAAGTGGGCCGCACGGTCAGGACCTCATCCGCTGTGATGTTACCCGTTCCTAACGTAATCCTCCCTCTCGTAAAGTGAAAAGCTTTGACACTTTGGCACAATGTAGTGCTCGATTCACGTGCAGTCATGAATCGCATGTGCCGTATATATCCAAATGATTTATCCTCTTGTAGATGGAAAAGGATTGCGTGCTGAGATACTCAGTAACGCGTACTTACTGAGTAAACTCCCACAGTCATTCATGCATTTTATTCACTCCGTTCATACATTTTAACGGATAGGTTTAGGTTGTTAGCCCAAAAATGAAGCATATCTAAAGCTCAAATGGACCACACCACCGGAAACGGTGTGAATTGAACATCTACCATTTAAAATTTCGTTGGGCCACAAAAGTTTTAGATCAATCTGATATTTGTGTTTTCACTTCATCCATGTCTTTGTGATATTACGAACAGTTTGGATGAAAAATAAACATCACTGTGGGCCGTAGAAAGGTTTCAACAGTGACAATCATTATTCCCATAGTTTCCTGTGATGTGGTCCACTTGAGCTTTAGATATACTTCAATTTTGGGCTCAACCGCTAAAATGATCTGAAAACACGGGTGGACGGAGTGGATAAGAGAAATAATTCATGGTGGGCCCAACTGAGTTTGCTCAGTACGATGATAGGGCACGGGTAACTCAGTCCGCAATTCGATTTCCTTATAGATGGTCGATAATCCAACTGATTGTGGACATCCAACAAACGTCTAAAGGAAAATAATCATTTGCAGTGGGTCCCATAATTGGACTGTTTAGTTGGGACATGGATGGCCTCGATTGCCTACTGAAGCTGCCGGTAGCTAGTAGCTGCTGGATGGTGTTTTGTGAGCTCATCATGATTATGTGTTTTTATCTGGTCAACTCAGTTTTTCAGATTATTTAAGAGCATGAACTAAAAATTAAGGCAAATTGATATTTATGGGACCCACACCAAAAGTACAATGATGATTGAACACTTACCATTGTAAATTTTTTAGGTTAGAAAGTTTGGGATGAAACTGATATTTCAGTTTCCTTTAATTCATGTTTCCATGACCTAGTCATAACCAATATGTCTGATGGCAAATAAATATTACAATGGGCATTGGAAAGTTGTTAATGGTAGGCATTCAATCATTGCTATTTTCATGTGATACGGTCCACTTGAAATTTAGATAAGTCTCATTTTTGAACTTATTTGAACTTATATAGTAAAATGATTTTAAAAAATAAATGCACGGCATGGATAAAATTGGAGTTGGGCACTGAAGGACTCGATTTGACTAACCCAACTCGCCTAGACCCGACTCGATCCGAACCAAATAGGCGAATCGGTCTAAATTGAGTAGGCTTCGCTCAATTCGAACTCAAATTAAGCCAAGTCCGAGTTACCCAGTAACTCAACCCGAAACTCGATCCGATTAGACTCAACTTAATTCGAAACCCAACTCAACTCGGATTCGGATATATATAAATATATAAAACCCTATTTTTTAAGTATTTCTAAACCCACCCACCGCACTCGACCCCAATCTGAATCCAAACTCTCTCTCTCTCTCTCTCTCTCTCTCTCTCTCTCTCTCTCTCCCCTCCCTCCTCCTCTTCAAAATCCGGCACCACCCGCTAGTAGCATCACCACCCTCCTCCTCTCTCCCCTCTCCACTCCCTCCCTCATCCTCCTCTTATTCCAAATCCGGCAACCACCCACCACCATCACCACCCTACTCCTCCTCCTCCTCCTCTCTCTCCTCTCCCCTCCCTCGATCCGACTCAGTACTCCTGACCAGTTCGAACTCGGTCAGGATTAGTCCAAGGCATACCAGACTTGGATCGGGTCAAGTATGCTGGACTTGGTATCGAGCCGGGTTGAGTTTGGGTTAGGCATATTTCAAAATCGGATCGAGTTAGGTCAGCCCTAACTCAGTCCAACTTGACTCATACTCAGCTCTACATAAAACACATATATTAAGGTGGAGCAGACATAGTTTGCACGTGGATTTCCTGTGGAAGCCTTTGGCAGGAAGTTCCTGTGCTAGGATGCTAGGTGGGGCCCACAATGATATTTATGAGAAATCCATACCGTTCATCTGTTGTGGGAACTCATTTTAGGACATGCGACAAAAAATGAGGTGGATCTAAGACTTAAAGGGGCCGTACGAGAGGAAATATCGGGGAAAGAGTTTCTTACTGTTGAAACCTTCTGGGGATCTACCTTGATATTTATATGCCATCCAAAATGTTTATAATGTCATTCCCACTAGGATGAAGTGAAAATATCGAAATCTTTGCATGAAATGAAACTTTGTGGCCATACAAATGTTTTAGAAAGTGGTCAATGAATCTACATTGTTTTATCTTGTTAGGCCCACCTAGTTTCGTATCAACCTCATTTTTGTCTTCATGTCTTAAAATGATCCCACACAAAATATGTACAGTGTGGATTTCTCACCAACATCAGTGTGGGCCGCATTTAGTATACCAGCGCCAGAACTTGCCGTGAAAGGCTTTGTAGTAAATCCGTGTACACATAGTCCAAAAGCCAACTCGCTATTTTCGCGTGGCATATGCGGCAACGGTGCAAGTGTACGAGCATCAATTTCTACCGGTGGTGCATCGTAATCACAAAAACTCAGCCCGGGATGGGAGACGGTCAAAGGTGGTGGGGTCCACTGGGAAGACGGGGTGTCCGACCAGAGTGCCAAATCTCGTTCCAGGAGATGTCTCTGCATATTTTCAGATTTTGCCGTTTTCTCGCAGTATTATATGGAAAATCTCGCTGAAAATAATATATTTAAGAATATTTAGAAATTAATAATAATTAAAAAAATTGTATAGAAAAGTATAAACTGATTTATTTTCACTTTCAAATAAATTTTCCGTTAAAATCGAGACAAAAACTTTCGAGATTTTTAAAATATCGCGATATTATCGAATACTTTTTAATCAAAATCCCGCGACAATTTCGATATTTTGAAAATATCGGCGTATATTTGGCAGAATGTGTATTACTACTTCCACCTACGAAGCGTATGTTCCCAGGGCGGAAAAGGACAAAAAAGAGAAAGCGAAAGACTTTGATACTCTGGCGGACGACGATAGACGATACGCAGGCACCTATAAATCACTTAGAAATTGCACACGATGAGCACAAATATTCAAATTAAACCGTCCAAATTACGGAAAAAAGTGTAGATGTATCGTAAATAGTTGGAGATTTACTCAATGGTTAAAAATTAAAAAATCCAATGTTCCTATTTTCATAAGCAAGTGTCGACGAATCAGAGAATTAAGACCATTGAATGAATATAAAATTGGAATGGAAATTTATAAACGGTCGGATGCACAATATAAACGGTTTTATTTGAATTAATGTATACTATATATACAAGTTCTGAGTGCCTGTGTATGAAGCGTCATCGGCAGGCTGAGTATCATAAAACACTAGAAAAGAAAAGGGAAGGGGTATTTAGGTGGATTTGATAAACGGTTCACGTCCTCAAGGACGTTATTTAAGGAAGTTCTTTTTATTTTTTGGCGGGTAAAAGCGCCAGTTTATATAAATTATAATATTTTCATTTTCCCCGCCCCCTCTCTCCTCTATCCTCAGACCCACTGCCTTCAGCAGACAGAGAGATTTCTAGGGCTTTCTCAGAGAGAGAGAGAGAGAGAGAGAGAGAGAGAGTTCTGGGGTTCTGCCCAGAGAGAGAATGTGAGGGTTTAAGAGAGGGAGGGAGATTAGGGTTTTAAGGGTGTTTAGATAGATTTTTGGTTTTACAAGGGTTGAGAGAGAGAGAGAGGGTGTTTAGATAGATTTTTAGTTTTACGAGGGTTGAGAGAGAGAGAGAGAGAGAGAGAGAGAGAGAGAGAGAGAGAGAGAGGTGCTTGAGGGAGTTATTTGGGGCTTTTTGAGGGGTCTCAGACAGATGAGCAGTTCTACATGCTCTGCGTTGTAGAGATTAGGGTTTGGCAAGATCTGCATTGATGGGATTTTAGGGTTTTAGGGAGAGGAGTGATTTCACACGCGAGCTGAAGGATTTTTACGATGCTTGAATCTTCTTAAAAGAAAATGTCTTGTTTTCTTTTTCTTGTAGTAGTGAGCTTGAAAGTCCAGAATCTGTAAGAATAGTCCGTTTTCCTGTTAAAAATTCGGAAATTTCATCCGTTTTCAAAAGCCGTTGAAACAAACGGCGACATAGGAAGTTTCAGCTTTCTTCCTCAAGTTCTTATCCGTAGAAAATTCCATTTCACTGCTCTTTAAAGTTCAAATCTATTGAAGAAACGCTTCTTTGCTGCCTGTAAATTGGTTAGTTCAGCTGTTTAAAGCTCAAGTCTGCAAAAAAAGAAGCCACTTTCTTTCTTTAAATCAGAATCTTCAGAGGTTTAAAGATGAAATCTGTGAAGAAGTAGCTGTTTTCCCGTGTTAATCAGAAATTTCAGCTGCTTAAAGGCCAAATCCGTAAAAAAGTGCCATTTGGGGGGGTAAATCTGAGGTTTCAGCTACTACAAGCTTCAGTATCTGTAAAAAATTCCATCTTTCAATGGTTTACAGCTCGATTCTGCTTAGGAAAGAGACAGTTGGCGGTAAATCCTTTGCAATGCCGGGTTCTCAAGGGTTAGCTCTCTGAAAATGACACGAGGACTGTCGGTTTTCAGTGGAGTTACAGTCATTTAAGGCGTCAGATTGCCCTCTCTATCTCTGGAAAAGCAGCAGCTACATAAAGCTCCATATCCTAGAAAACAATGGTGAAACTGCCATTGCGGAGTGGAAGCAGTTGTTCGAAGCTTTGATCTCTCAACGCATTGGCATTTTTATTTTGCATGATCAGGTAAAGCTACTTATCTGCCTTTTCTTTTTTTCTTTTTTTCTTCAAGGGCAGGTTGGATTGTCATTAGTTCTGTGGAAAACCTCGCGAGTTCACTGAATTGCTATTTTCCATGAATAACTGGAAACGCATTTGAAAATTGCACTGATAAAGTGGCAATTTGTAAAGTTGCACCGAGTTTAGCATTTTCTCTGTTTTTCTCAAACCAAGTTTGGATTTCTAGGAATTGGGGCAATCTGAGAACTTTTTCTTCTGTTCGTTCTTTTTTTTTTTTTGCCCCTTTCTTTGAATAACTATTCACCCTTCTCCAAATTACTCCCTTTTGCCATCTTTCCTGTTTTTTATTTTTATTTTTATTTTTATTTTTATTTATTTATTTATTTTTATAGCTTGATTTGGACTTTTGGAGTCGTGGAAAGCTCAAAACCTTCAATTGTGTGACACCTTTTTGCATTTTTCTGTCAGTTTTTTGGTCCCATTACACATGCATTTGTAGGTCGTGCTTGGCTATTTGATCTTACTTTCACTTCAAAACCCATTTGGATGTTTCCGTATTAATGTACTCAGAAGCTCATGGCCTGCAAATTTCTTTTCTCAATTTGACCTGCAGATTACTCAGATGAATTCATTTCCAAGGCGACAGATGAAGGTCTTTTGGGTGTTGATGTTATCCCTCTTTCTTGCTTCCGTTATGGCTCAGCTTCCTTCACAGGACATTTTGGCTCTTCTTGAGTTCAAAAAAGGAATCAAAGTCGACCCAACTGGCTATATCCTCAATTCATGGAATGAGGAGTCCATCGATTTCAACGGCTGCCCTGCTTCCTGGAATGGTATTGTCTGTAATGGTGGTAATGTTGCTGGAGTTGTCCTCAACAACCTGAATCTTGTTGCTGATGCTGATTTGGGCATCTTTGCAAACCTCACAAAGCTTTTGACACTCTCCATGTCAAACAACTCTATCACAGGAAAGATCCCAGACAACATAGCAGATTTCAAGAGCCTTAAATATCTCGACATATCTGATAATTTGTTCTCTTCTACTCTACCACCAGAGATTGGCAAGTTAGGAAACTTACAGAACCTGTCATTAGCTGGGAACAAATTCTCTGGCTTGATACCTGATTCGATTAGTGGGCTTGTCTCTATTCAGTCTATGGATTTAAGCCGTAATTCATTCTCAGGTTCATTGTCTTCATCATTGACAAATCTGCAAAGCTTGGTGTCTCTGAATCTTTCGTATAATGGTTTTACAAAGAGAATTCCTACTGGGTTTGAGCTAATGCTGAATCTTGAAGTGCTTGATTTGCGTCAGAATCAACTTGATGGTGATGTTGATGAGAAATTTCTGCTTCTTCCAAGTGTTGTTCATATTGATTTTAGCAGCAATTTGCTATCAAGTTCAAGTTCACAGAGGAGAAAGTTCCTGTCTGATATTTCAGACACCGTCAGGTACCTGAATCTTAGCCACAATCAGTTTACTGGGTCACTGATTGGTGGAGGGCTTCTGTCATTTGGGAATTTGAAGGTGTTGGATCTTAGCTACAATCAGCTATCTGGGGAGTTACCTGGATTTGATTATTTCTATGATCTTGAGGTTCTAAGGCTGGGGAACAACATGTTTTCTGGGTTTGTTCCAAATGGGCTTCTGAAAGGGGATTCTTTGGTTCTCACCGAACTGGATTTGAGTGCCAACAATCTCTCAGGTACATCTGAAACTGCAATTTAGTTTAGTTCTGGAGAGACTTAAAACTCAATGCCTCCTGGAACTGTTTTGTTTTTATGATCTTGCATGTGCATTGGGCCTTGTTGAATTATTTCTGTGAACTGAGTCAAACTGTAAAAATGAATCCAAACCTTGGTCGTGCACTTCTGTTTTTAACCTTCTCAAGCGACATGACATGTTCTTCTGCAGAGGGAGATTATTGCTGTTTCTTCAAAATTTTGGAGTTGTTTTTTATTGTTAGACCAGCTGGTTTCTTTGTGTCATAAACTTTATTTTATGTTGTGAATAGGAATGACAACTTGAAAGGAATCTTAATTTATGTAACAAAAGGGAACACAACAATGTGAATGAATTATCTTGTGTGAAACACCCACAGTGAAGTTTCTGTCGGTGAATCAGATCCCTAAATAAATGAATGATCTGGTATGAAAGTTTTGTTGTGGATGAATAATATCATAGTCTAATCAAGATTGGCAGTGATAGGAAATGGTACCCACTTACTCTGACCGTTTAGTTATTGTGATCGAGTGGGCCCCAGTTCCAACTGGAATGTGATGATATTCATCTGAAGGAAACCATTGCAATCGTTGTTTCCTGCAGGACCGTTTTCCAAAGGTAATCAAATAATGAAGGGCACAGGGTCTGGGCTACTTGTGTCATTTCAAAGATATTTAAGAACCAGTGGTTAGCGAACATTGAAAATGATGTTTTGTCCTTTGCTGAATATTGTTCCTTCAAAAAAAATATTTCTTTTGTACCTGTTTTTGTTTGTTATCTTGTCATGGTCATGACTGCCATGTGATAGTCACTTACATATGCACAATACAGCCTCAGCTCTAAAAATGCAGTTTCTTATCGATTTCAAGATGCTATTGTACCACTTTTAAAAATTGGTGCTGGTTATTTGTTTTGGTTTTTTATTATGGAGTATTGTTTTCAATCTTGGATTCTTTTTTGTTTGTTCATTTTATCTAAAGAAAGATTTACCCATCAGGTTGGTACATAAGCACTTAATTTTAGGGCATCTGCCATAGTTGAGTGAAAAATGGAACTTTCATGTAGTGCTGTGACTGATCTCTCTCTCTCTCTCTCTCTCTCTCTCTCTCTCCTCATCTCTCTGGAGTATTGTGACTGTGTTAGAAATTACTATTTCTTTCATTCTATTTTTTTCCTTTTGATTCAAAAATGTCAAGTATTACATTTGAAATATTTATTATTACATTTGAAACATTTATAATTAACTACAAGTATATTTCTATACGAGTTATAGCAATTCTATTAAGGTAATTTTACAAAATAGTACCTCTTTAATATGGTATTACATTCTAGTACCTTTTTCAATCAAGTTTTCATTAAGCTACCTCATTAATCAAGTTATTGTCAATGAAGTACCTTTTGTTAGTTTTCTCTAATGTCCCTTCGTTAAAGTATGATTTTTCGTAAAATGATGAAAATACGGAGCCCTTAACTTGGACGTGGATTGTATACGATGCACTATGGGCCCCACTGTGTCGTATGTGTTTAATCCATGCCATCCATCCAATTTTCCAACTCATTTTAGGGCACGGGCCCAAAAATTAGGTAGATCCAAATCTCATGTACACACCGTAGGAAACAGTGGTGATGAACGCCCACTATTAAGCACTTCATGTGGGCTAGAAAAGTTTTGTATAAAGCTGATATTTGCTTTTTCCCTTCATCCAGGTTTGTGTCCTTATCAAAAGGTTGGATGGAAAACAAACATTATGGTGGGCATTACAGTGGGCCCTAGGAAGTTTTTAATGGCAAGTGTTCAATCAACCCTGTTTTCTATGGTATGGTCGAGCTGAGATTTGGATTTGCTTAATTTTTGAGTTCATGGCCTAAAAGGAATCGGCCAAATGGATGGATGACATGGATGTACAATACAAATGTGAAGGTGGGTCCCACGGTCAGGGCCACACCGTGTTGGGTGAAGCTGAGCCACACCTATTATGGAAACCTTCAACTCACGGTAAAGACAGACACGGATTGCCTATGCTTTTGGGACTTCATGTAGTCAGAAGCTATGTGGGGCCCACAGATTTCCGTAACAAATTCACTTTGTTCATCAGTTTTACTAGACAATGAAAGGACATAAATCTAAAAATTAGGAAGATCAAAAAGTCATTTGGGCCACATCACAACTGCTTGGATTGGATGTCCACCAATGGAAATTTAGCGGGGCCACATAAGTTTTGTATGAGGATGATATTTGTGCATACAGTTTATCCGAGTTACAATAACCCTATGAACGGTTTGGATAGCCTATAAACATCATGTTTGGCTCTAGGAAGGTTTCAATGGTTGACGTTTGTGTTCCCACTGTTTAATGTGTAGGCCACATGAGTTTTCGATATGCTTATCTTTAAAATCCTGTCCTATTGTGGTGTTGCAAAACTGATGGATGGAGTGGATTTCTGATGGGAATCCCTGTGGGCCCCACATCATTTCTGATCACATGAACTTCTTGGGCCAGGATAACAAGCAATGCTCGTTGGGCATAAGACACTAAGGGCCTGTTTGGGCGGTGGGATTAGGTGGGATGGGATTCAAAAAACATAATCATTACCCATGGCAGGGATTGTCCCCTGTTGCGATGGGATAAGATTAATGTCATGCTTTGTTGATAATAAGGTGGTACGTTGAATGGATATACCCACCATCATTTGAAATTATTGAGAATAACACGTGTTATATCTAAACCGTTCATTTGTTTTGTAACCTTATTTTATGACATGGGCCTAAAAATGAGGTAGATCTAAAACTTATGTGGCCCCAAAGAAGTTTTCAACGGTAAGTATTCAATCCCCGTTGCTTTCTATGGTGGGGTCCACTTGAGCTTTAGATTTACCTGACTTTTTGGCCCATGCTCTAAAATAATCTCGATAAATGGGTGGACAGTGTGGATATAGTTCACACATCATGGTGGGACCTACACAACTTGCTAACATTGAGTGAAAGTGGCACGGGACCCAATGCAATTCCATTTAATGTAATTCCAAGCTTTTCCATTCTTCCCAAACGTGGAGTGGAATTGGCACAGGACCAGATGAATCCCATCCCACCTAATTTCTTCTAATCCCACCGCCCAAACAGGCCCTAAAGGACCAAAGCGGTGCCTTTAACCTGAATTGTAGACAGTGGTCTTTGGGCCCCACCATGATGTATGTATTTAATCCACACCTTCCATCCATTTTCCAGATTGTTTTAGGGAATAAGGCAAAAAATGAGGCAGATCCAGGTCTCAGGTGGACCACACCATGAAATAGTGGTGATGAACACTCACCATTTAAAACTTATTGTGGGCTAGAAAAGTTTTGGATCAAGTTGATATTTGTTTTTTTTTCTTTCGTCTAGGTACTTAATCAACAGGTTGGATGAAAAGTAAACATTATGGTGGGCCGTAGGAAGTTTTTAATGGTGGCTGTTCAATCTACATGGTTTCCTATGGTGTGGTCCACTTGAGATTTGGATCTGCCTTATTTTTGGACTCGTGCCATAAAATGATCTAGAAAAATAGACTGCATGGATACATTGTGGTGGGCCCCATAGGACATCAGTAACTACGTCCCTATTACTATGCAATCGGCCTGCAGAGATTTTTCTCTTTTAGATTTTTTTTTTTATAATAATACATATTTACATCTAGATACCTATTTAATTCTTATTAAGCAACTTGATTAGTTGGTGCGCATTTTTGTCATTTTAGGAAAAATCATTCTTTAAACCAATGGATGGTAGAGAAAAATAATGGAAGGTACTGGTTTGACAACAACTTGATTAATGAGGTAGCTTAACAAAAACTTAATTAAAAAGGTATTGGGATGCAAATATCATATTAATGAGGTGTTTTGTAAAATTCCCTTCTATTAAATTATATTAGAGCAGACCGGTCGCAAAAAAAGAAAAAAAAGAAAAGGATAAGAAAAGGATAAGAGGTTAAATGCACAAAAATGCAAGTTGTGAGCTTGAGAAATGGATTAGTTGAGAAGCAGGAGATGATAAAGAAATGCGAGGGAAACTGTGGAAAATCTGAGAAAAGCTTGTTTCTTGAGAAAACGGATTAACTGAGAAGCAGGACGAATGGATAGAATTTGTTTCAATCTTGTTTTTTTCGAAACACATCCCTTCATGTTTCACCAGCCTTTCTCATTTTTTAGGTGGACTGAATTGATTTTTTTTTTTTTGTTGGTTGGGTTAGCTTGTTAGTACACACTCTTTTCTCCATCTGTAACTGGTTTTTGTGAAAGAGTCATTGTTTCTCTTTGCTCTGGGTTCTCATGGTGTCATGTTTCCATGTTTCAGGACCAATTAGTATGATCATGTCAACAACTTTACACATCCTTAACCTTTCATCAAATGCAATATCTGGTGAACTTCCATTGCTAACAGGAAGCTGCATAGTTCTTGATTTATCAAGGAATCAGTTAACTGGGAACTTATCTGCATTTGCAAAATGGGGAAATTCCATTGAATACCTTGATCTGAGTCACAACCAGTTGGCGGGGCCTCTACCCGAGGCAACTTCCCAGTTTTTACGGCTGAATTACCTCAATCTCTCGCACAATACCCTAACGGATTCTCTCCCAACTGTTCTTATTCGGTATCCCAAGCTTACAGTCCTGGATCTCAGTTTCAATCAGTTCAATGGTCCTCTTTTAACTGACTTGCTAATTTCCCCCACACTACAAGAAATCCATCTCCAAAACAACTCGCTGGTTGGAAGTATTAAAATTTCCCCACCTTTACCAAACAAAGCCAACCTTCGGGTTCTCGATCTTTCTGGTAACCAGTTTAATGGCACTTTCCCTGATGGATTCAGCTCTTTGGCTGGCCTGCAAAAACTCGACATCTCCAGAAATAACTATGCCGGTTCCCTGCCATTTGCTATTACAGAGCTCAGTTCCCTCATTTCTCTTGACATATCTCTAAACCACTTCACAGGGCCTTTGCCAGATAACTTGCCTAACACCCTTCAGGCCTTCAATGCATCGTACAATGATCTCTCAGGGGTTGTTCCATTGAACCTGAGGAAGTTCCCAGATTCTTCTTTCCACCCTGGCAATTCCCGATTACAGTTTCCCAATGGGCCACCTGGATCTAAAAATGCCCCTTCTGGAAGAGCCACCAGAAAACCGATAAAAACCGCCGTCAAATTGGCAGTGATTATACCATGCATTGTTGCTATAGCCATTCTTATCCTGCTAGCTATTTTCATACTCTTCAAGGTTTCAAAGAGGAGACGTCAGTCAGAGAATGTTAAAAGCACAGATACACGTAGACGGAGCTCAGATTCAGCTGGCTTAAAAAGCAGAGATGCCGGTGGTGCTTTGGTTGTATCTGCTGATGATCTTATGGCTTCCCGCAAGGGCTCTTCTTCTGAGATTATCAGTCCAGATGAGAAAATGGCTGCAGTTACTGGTTTCTCTCCATCAAAGACCGCCCAGTTCTCATGGTCTCCTGATTCGGGCGAGTTGACACCAGAAAATCTGGCGAGGCTAGATGTCCGGTCACCTGATCGGTTGGCTGGGGAGCTGCATTTCTTGGACGATACAATTGTGCTGACACCAGAGGAATTGTCGAGGGCGCCAGCCGAAGTGTTGGGAAGGAGTAGCCATGGGACTTCTTACAGGGCGACACTTGATAATGGGGTGTTCTTGACTGTGAAATGGTTGAGAGAAGGAGTTGCAAAGCAGAGGAAGGAGTTTGCCAAGGAAGCAAAGAAATTTGCGAACATTAGGCACCCCAATGTGGTGGGATTGCGAGGATACTACTGGGGGCCCACCCAGCATGAGAAGCTCATCCTGTCAGATTATATCTCACCTGGAAGTCTTGCAAGCTTCCTTTATGGTAACAATTCTCCCTCTCATTGATAAGCGGTTCTTTTATGTTTATTTCATGGTGAAGGAATTATGTGATCCTTGACCTGTGGGTATGTATAGTATCCTCAGGCCTATTGTTTGTACAAGCGGGGCACATGTTTTGGTGATCAAGACCATTTACCTGATGGGCCTCATGGTGGAGGCACCATTGTTAAAAATCTTGTTGATTGGACAGCGCAGTCCGCACTAGGTGGATGAGAAATGAAATACAGATCCACATTCACTAGAAAAGGCCAAAGATTGGATGATGACTGGGATCTTCCTCCATGGGAGATTTTTTTGGGTATGATCCATCCATGGCTAGCCAGTAGCTCATCAGATTAAAAGTCTTCATCATTGAACCATGAGGCTCACTTGTCCTTTGGAAAGTGTGAACCCTAGGCTATGCATATTGGTTAAGGATTTTGTAATCCTCTTCGTTTACCATCTGTTCACACATGATTCCTGTTCAGTCCATATCTAGTAGGATTCTGATCGTTTTGGTTTGGAAGTTGCTGCAAAACCCACTCAATGTTTCTCTCATCCTTGAAAAAACTTCATCTGTTACTTTGGTGTTTGGATTTCACTATGGCTCGTGTTTTAAATAGTTTAAATTTACGATTCCTTCTTGACATGCACCTTGGGTAATGATGCTTAAACAGAGCCACATGATCTGGTACATTGAATTAATGGCAAACTAATCACGGGGTAACAATTGGCACATGATCGTGAACTCAGAGCACCTGAGTTGTGGGATTCATGGGATGTAAATTAGGTACACATAAGTACCTGGATCTCGTTAGTTAGAATTCATTTCCCATATATTCTGGATGATCTGGATATAGCTTGTCCTGTTAAGATGATTAAACCAGAATGTCATTTTTCACATGCTTCTGACTTGATTATTTTCCCAAACAGATGTTCGTATCTCAATAGCAAATTGAGGTAGAAAAGTGGGAAAACAGGGACCTTGTTTTTGTGATTTCCATCTTCCGTACCACCCGAAGAGAAAAGGGATGGGTTCCATCACAGTTTGCCATTTCATGACTCAGGTGCAACTCGGCAGGCAGAGTCATTGAATTGACTTGGAGGGTGAAGTGTTTGCTCTGCATCGTAAAGGAAAATAAATATGAAAAATTATTTAAAAAAAATCAAAAGGCCCAAAAATACTGGCCAAACATAGAATCCATTCTTTGTTGTAGTGTCAGAAAAGAGAAACATTCATGGTTTGCATTCAAGATATGAAAAGACAAAAGAAAATGAAAGAATTACATGCTTTCTTCTAAGTTGGAGTAAAGAAATTAATGAATTAATAAAGTTAGATAGATTGCATGTTGTTCTTTTGTGGTTAACAACATGATTCCTTCAAAAAGCAACTGGAAGAGGAAAAAAAAAGGGATTTTTACTGCAAAAGTTCTCTAAAATATTGGTTTTTTTTGTAGAAGTACATCGATTAAAATTAATTTTCAAAATGACATTTGCATTGTTTGAAGATGGAGATCTTGGGTTTGAGCCTAGTTTACCTATAAAAAAAATGTATTTCTACTATATAATGGGAGCAAGGCCTTTTTGCTGCATGTCTTTGTTTTTTTGTTTTTTTAAATAAAATAAAATTAACAAATTGCTTTAACCTTTTGGTACTGAAACGTTTGTGGTTTCTTTAAAACTTTTTGGTTCATTTTTTTTTTTTTCTTTTCTTCTCTAGAGAACCATAAAGTACCCAAAGGCTCCACTTTTTTCCTAAAATCCTTTTGGCGCAGAATGGATCATTTTTTTTCAGAATCCTTTCGGTATCTAATTGTGTTTTAACACCACCACCCATTCTCTTCCCAGATTTGCTTTTCCTTCTTTTTTCTTCCAAATGGAAAATTTTAATTCAAATCATTAAATGCAAAAATCAAATAGCAACTAATTGGATATGAATGTGATTGGAGTCGGATCCGAAAAACAAGCTTAGAGAAACAATTAAAAAATTCGCATCCAACATATAAGAAAGGAGGAAAAACTCAGCTTAGAAAAAAAAAATCATCATTGTTGTCATCCAAGCCTTATCCCAATTACTCGGGGTCAGCTTTTGGATTTCATCCAAGCTTACAAAAAAATAAAAATCCACATCCAATATACAAGGTTGGAACATTCACCTTGTATATTTATAAGAAAGGTGTAAAAACTGTATATATTTAAATGGACCCTTCAAAAAAAAAAAAAAAAAAAAAAAAACTCTCGGAAGGGTGCCACATATCTGAGTTGTCATATAAAAAGGGGGACCTTTCAGTATGGAAGTTTTTTCTTCCTACCTGTAGAGGACCACTCTTTTGGAATTAGTTTTTATTTATTTATTTTAGTAAAGTCCATGTTGTAGAGGATTTTTGAGGTAAAATCCCTTTTAAAAGCAACTCAAACACAAAAAATTGTGTGGATATTAATGTCTCCTGGTTTGAGTAGCTCTTCATGTATGGTACAATCTTTGTTCAATAATTTACAAGGTTGCATGGAAAGGGGTGATTAAATAGTGAGGGTTCTCTAAAAAGTTCTTTAATGTAAAAACATAAAGCATAAGTTGCTGTTTTAGGTTTGCCCACAAGTGGCAACATTGTGACACTTAATGAGTCACTTGACTTCTCCAACTCCAGGGTGACTTAACTGAGTCACTCATGTGATTCCCTGGAGTCTTTGGCATGGGCAGGTTGCTTGATTTGGCTCGGTAATCTTGTTGGACTGGCTGTCTTCCATCTTTGTTTATGTCGTCCATTTCTTGTTCAGTGACTTTAACATTGTATGATAATTTATATATTTGTCAACGGCGGTAGTATCAGCAGGCAAAATGATATAGTGAGATTTGGCGAGTCCAAACACCTATGCAATAAAGCTCATGTACATGCCGCACATGTGCCAGCATGGCACATTGGTGTGGGATCCAATATGTCCAACAGGTTGGTCCAACCTTCTAATGTTTTCCCAGAAAAAGATTTGATCCACGGGCCTCAATATTGGAAACACATGGATGGGTTAGAAAGCTTCAGTCAAACTTTTCAGAGCCGCCCATTTGTTTTGAAAACCGTCTGGTGCCTGACCAGTGGATCAACCTGATTCTTATTAGGCTAGGGCATCAATATGGTGGTTCAATTCTAGCCGATGGATTCAATCTCAGACCTGTCATGTGAGGCGTGTGGATGAGCGTTATTGCACACACTTGTGGGCTTGGAAAATCTCATGGAAAGTACCGAGGGAAATGGTGTAAATCCCCTCAGGCATTGAATAACCCCATAAATGGGACCGACTATTCTCCTGGCCACAAGGTCATTAATCGGACAGTGAAGGGTTAGGTAGCATCTGGTGTCAGATAATCAAAGTGACTATATTCTACTTGTTTTCAATACATGGCAATGGGAAAGAATGCATGACAATAAAATAATAGTGTTGTTATGCTGAATTTTGTTTCTTTATATTATTTGATGATTAGGAATTCTATTTGCAGACATGCATGCAGATGTGCCATTCCCAAGAGCCCCAAATGTGCTGACATTATATGTATGTGTGAGATCTGAGAGGTCATCAGGTGCAGGCAAATGTGTCCAAATAAAAACCTACATGCTCAACTAGCTACTATTTCTTGGGTTTGGGTTGGGTTTAGTTGGGTCCATTTTAGTATGACCCAAATTGGACCCATATAAAAATTGGGTCCCTTTTGGGTCAGGTTGGGTTGATCTTGAGAGGACACTGACCCTGTCCATTTAGAAATTTGGGTCAAAAGTTATGGACATGCCTGCTTCATGGGTCTAAAATTTGGACCCAGACTCAGCTAATTGTGGGGTCATTCAATGACCTGCAGTGTCAACCTGGGCCCTTTTGCACCTTTAGTACCAACAGCAGTTTTGGGCTTATTTAACATTCAGTGTGGGACCTGCCTGATGAGCCGGTGTTTTGCATCTGTGGCTTGTTGGCATTTCAGGGGTGTTTGTGTTTGGAGTGTTCAGGTGCCTAGCTGATAATAGCATTCTTATCAGTGCTTAGTCCTCTCTATGTGCCTTTGCTTACTGCTTGTGTTGCATGCCTCTGCCTCTGTATTTAGTAATTTTTACTGTTTCTGAAGAAATCGTGTGGAACTTCTTAGTAACATGTGAGGCAATTTGTGCCTAATTTGTGTGCAAATTCCTTTGTGGGCCCAGGATGGTCCACCTATGATCACCATTCTGTTGGATGTTGAGTCCAGTTGGATTGCCTGTGAACTCAATCACCATGGTCAGTTTAAAGCAATCCAAGGGCATGCAGATGGGCATACTGTCCTTTTTGCAAGCCACTAATCTTATGGTTGTAATAATCTGATCTGCGGGGTGTTAGATGATCATCTGCACTGGTCATCAGCAAACCATGGTGGGTCCCTCCAGTTCAATTGTCCAACATGTTCATGATGTGCCCATCCAGAGTGAAGTTTGCACCATAATAAGGCAAGAACTATTGCTGATCTGATGGTTATATCAGAAGAAGGATTTTATTTTTATTTTTATTTTATTTTTGTGTATCTTTGTAGAATAGTTTCAGTTCCTCATTTTCTCCTGTGGATTTGCTCTGCTTGATGATCTCAGATCGACCTGGAAGGAAGGGCCCACCACTAACCTGGGCCCAGCGGCTCAAGATAGCTGTTGATATCGCACGTGGCCTGAATTATCTCCATTTTGACCGTGCTGTCCCGCACGGCAACCTCAAAGCAACAAACATACTTTTAGATGGTCCTGACCTCAATGCCCGTGTCGCCGACTACTGCCTCCATCGCCTCATGACCCAGGCGGGCACCATCGAACAGATCCTGGATGCTGGTGTCCTTGGCTACCGAGCGCCTGAGCTAGCTGCAGCCAAGAAGCCGTCGCCCTCATTCAAGTCTGATGTCTATGCATTTGGGGTGATTTTGTTGGAGCTCCTGACAGGGAGGTGTGCAGGGGATGTGGTGTCGGGGGCAGAGGGCGGAATTGATCTGACAGATTGGGTGCGGCTAAGGGTGGCAGAAGGGCGTGGGTCAGATTGCTTCGACGCTGTGCTGACGCCGGAGATGGCAAACCCCGCTGTCACGAAAGGGTTGAAGGAGGTATTGGGGATTGCTTTGAGGTGTATACGTCCTGTTTCTGAGAGGCCTGGGATTAAGTCTGTGTATGAGGATCTTTCTTCTGTCTGAGGCCTGTCTTTGTTGTAATTGTTGTTTTATTGCTGTTTCTCAGTTTTGAGACTTTGTTTGGAAAGCATTTTCAATGTTTCTTTGCTGGGACGAGTAAGGGATCTTGGCCACTGATGGATGGAGGGCTGCTTTGAACGTGTCCCATTCCTCAAGCCCAAGAAGTATCGCTATATCAGGTGAGCCACACATGTATCTTGATTGTCGATTACATATGGTTGGTCATCTTGCTATCTAGCAATCCATGTTTCTCATACTCATGGCCACCTGATTGGATGCGGATTGGGTGCTGCCACCATATGGAGTTTGGCACAGGCTGGGGCTCTGAGGGTCCACTGTGATCTATGGGTTCTATCCACACCGTCCATCCATTTTGCCATATCATTTTAGGGTGTATAAGCACAAAAATGAAGCAGATCCAAGGCTCAAGTGGACCAGAGTGGTGATTGAATGCCTACCGTTGGGCTTATGGAGGTTTTGTATCAAGTTTATATTTGTGTTGTCACTTTATCAAGGTCTATGTGATCCTATGAACAAGTAAATATTTACTGTTGCTTCATGTAGTGTGGTCCACTTGAGCCTCGGATCTGAATCATTTTTTTTGGATTATACCCTTAAAACAATGGATGCGGATTAGCTACTCGCAACTGAAGTGACGTCATCAAGATATGTGGGTCCTGCCATGATGTATGTTTTGTACCACACCGTCCATCTATTCGGAGGAATCATTTTAGATCCAAAGCTCCTGTGGATCCCACCACAGAAAACAGTGGAGAGAGTGGCACCCACCATTAAAAAATTTTAAGGGCCCTAAAAGTTTTAGATCGAGCTGATATTTGTGTTTTCCCATCTTTCATATTTGTGTTAACTTATGAACAGGTTGGATCTCAAGTAAACATTATGGTGGACCTTAGCATGGTTTTAACCGTGAGGGTCACTCTCCCCACTGTTTTCTTTGGTGGGGCTCCACTCCAGATTTGGATCTGGCTCCCGCTTTGGTTCATGCCTTAAAATGATCTCTTAAAATAGATGGACGGTGTAGATATAACATATATATCATGGTGGCCCCACAGAACTTGGTCACGTCACTTCAGTAGCCCGTCTCCTACGGTGCCCCTGCTTGATAGGCGAAGGTAGTGTACCCAATCTGGGTCCCACTTGATGATGAATATTGAATCAGCTTGATTATTTGGGCCAGGTTTGTTGAGGGCGGGCCACCTGATGAACACATTAAATCACACTATTACTTTTTATTTATTTATTTATTTTATTTACACACGCACACACACATACACCAACACACTCACACTAGTGGAATTTCACCACCTATGGGTACTCGAACCCTCGACTATTACTTGCAGAGGCTAAAAAGCCCACACAAGTGTACAAGGCAGCGCTGCTCATGTATACGCTGAAGTGATCTGTTGCCTACAAATAATCAATTAATGAAATGGAGACAACTTGGATGCGCACCCGTGCACAGTATAAACTCAGTAAAATGGATGGACGGCGTAGATAAGATCCATACATCACGGTAGGCCCCACCAGGTCCACCTGCCTCATTTTTGAGCTTGCACACTAGAATGATACGGTAAAATGGATGGACGGCATGGATAAGATCCATACATCATGGTGGGCTCCACAGAGTCCTGCGTGGATGGATTATCGTCCAGGCTGGGCAGGACGCAATCGCTTCCAAACTTGGTGCACAAATCTCTTACTTTTTATTCTTTTAATCTATCTAGCGTTATAAAATGTCAATTTTTTATAATCCCAATTTGAAACTTATGTCTAGATTCCTGCCATCCAATGAGAGTCTTTGTATACTGCTTGATGTATCAACGGTCTTGATGATAGAAGCACTGTCTCCATCCTGTCCATTCAAACGGAGGTCCCAATGTGGAACCAAATGGACGGCTAGGGTAAACGTAGTCAATTCTTTTTTCTGTCATTTGTTTCGTAAACTTGAGCTCCACTAATCAGTACACGAGCCCAAGTTCTTGACTAGTGCATCTGCATAGAGGGCCCCACCTTGTGGATAGTTTGTATCTCACACACGTGTGCCATATTAGCCCATGTGATGGAATGTAGATAGCTGCCTTATAGGCCCATTTGGACCATCAGAATTCTAATGTTTGGAATGTGGATTAAGTGGTATGGAATTGCATTTTGGTCCCATGCAAATTTCATCCTGTATTTGGAATTGATGGGAATGATTAAATTAATGTAGGTATCACGTCATCCCGTCCCAACAAGAGATAGAGCAGGATTTCTAGTGGACTTCAAAATCCACTACATTTGCGGGCCCATATTGATGGACGTGTTTAATCCATGCTGTCCATCCATGTCCCCTTTACACTTGACACTCAAGTTACATATGCATGTAAGTGACTAACATCAGTTATGAAATTCTATCCGTTAATTACAAATCCATGATCTACCAAACGGTGGTTTCACTTAATATAATGTCTTATTTTTTTCTAAAGGAAGAATTTGATCTCGAACGTTGGACGGTCAAAATTCCATGGGATTTTCAGACATATACTCATCATGTAATAACGGTGTTAATTCCACCTAATGCAATTCAACACCACCTAATCCTGCATTCCAAATAGAACTTAAATGATCAAATTAATAATTAATAAAGAAAATTCACATAATCATCATGTAACCACTTTATTTTTTCCATTATTTTAACATTAGATGTCTAAAAGGATTTGTTAATCTCACTTGTATCCCTTTATGAATGCTTCGTTAATGGGCATTAAGCATTAGTCTTTTAATTCTTCATATTTGCCTTTGAGCCCAAGAACGTACAACTGATGGGATCTCATGGTCGAAACACTTGGAAGCTTCTCCACAACCTGGCACCTTATTTGAAATATGCCTGCCAATGATACCGCCTTGGGTGCCTAATCCGGTGTACCCCCTCTATCAATCAGAGTCTCACATCAGCCCCTTAGGAGGTGTTTGGATCTTAAGTTGCTTAAGATAAGTTACTTATTGCACAACTTATCTTAATTTCTACTTATTAAAAAGATAAGTATGTTTGGCAAACAACGTACTGATTAGTTTCTCTTCTCTTTCATCTTTCTTGATGCCTCTCTTCAGCTAGTTGTGAAAAGTAGAAAATCTAAAAAAAAATAACTAAAGTGATTAAGTACTTTTAAATAAAAAGTTACTTATAACTAATCATAAACTAAACTTACTTATCTACTGCTGTGATTAGTCTAGGATGTTTCAAAACACACCAAAAAAAAAAAAAAAAAAAAAAAAAAAAAAAAAAACATGTTAAGCTGATGAATAAGTCCCGCAAAAACGTTAAGCTGATGAATAAGTCCTGCACTTCTCACATGCTACGACTGCATTGCCCCTATTTTATCCTAGCATGATAATAACAGGCTTTTTGGCTATAGATTATGGAATAGACTGCTCTAATTAGCAGGAGGGTTAGACAAGAGTTAGGAGGAATTTTTTGTCTTCTTCAGGAGATCTATGTCACTTTAGGTGATGTGGTGCGGATCCTAAGCTTTACCTCTAAACCGAGATTCTTTGTTAGCTTTAAGCATGATAGCTACAAGGTGGACTCCATTGCGTGCTTCAAGTGTGAGTTCTTAGGACATGATCAAATTGAGATTTTATGGTAGGGGGCTATCTATATTGTCCTTCTTGAATTGCCAAATGGGTTCGATTATCCATAATAAGGACACGTCCATTCAATATGCAGATCAGGGCAACCATAGTTAAAGGATTCAAAGTATCTCTAATTCCTTTTCTCGACAACGAATGCTAATAATGTTTTTTATGATTTAAAAAAAATACTAATCTCAATGGGTCTCACATGCCTGGTAGTTCTATGAGTAGAACATGGTCAAAAGAACTAGGTGGGTTTTACCGGTTTAGTTAACTAGTTTCTCTTTATTCATTTTGCTCTTAAAAATTCAATAGTAGATCTTTTTCAAAGATGATTTGTCTAACAAATATTCATGCAATTCAATACTCTCTTCATCCACTTCTGCTGTTCTTACCCACTTGCATTAATTTTAAAAATCTTACTTTTTATTTAGGACAAGTGTTATTGTTTAGTAAATATCCCAACAATTATCCTCACCTACCTCTACTCTTCTCACTGCAACTCATTACATGCTTCCACTAATTAAACTTGTTTTTATTGTCCAAGCCCATCTCATCATCTAGTAAACATCCTAATAACTCTTTTATTTCTAGACTATATCTAAGCTTTTGTGAACGCTCATGAAAATTACCCCCAAGCTGCCCACTAGCTGTCCAAATCGGACGATCTGATGATTGCATGAGTCGAATGATGAATATGTGTGTGTGTGATAGATATAGAATTAGAATTTACTCAGATTTCTAATGTGACAAGATTCAGATACCGGGTAAGTCATAGAGCATACGCCTTTCGTAAACCTAGAATATTGTATGCTCAGTTGATACGGGCAATAGCATATGAATGCATAGATCCGAAGTATGTCAAGATCCAATGAAACCCATAACTAAGACCTTCATACCCAAACCCCACGAATGGGTTGAGAATAGAGGTTAATGATTTTACGTACTTGGTTGATATGTGCAATAACATATGAAGGCCCAAATCCAAAGTCTATCTATATCCAATAAAACTCATAACTAAGACATCCATACCTGAACCTCGTTGAGGGATTGAAAAGAGAGGTTAATAATTAAATTTATATTGTTCGTAACCCCTCATGCAATGTGCTTGTATCCTCGGTTACTGAGCTCCGATGGGTGTGCACTTGGTTTGCAATAACCTAGTATGGTTTTCGGTTGAACAATACCTTTCACAAGATGGATAGAATGACTCGACAAAGCACTGTTTTGAAGTCGCCACTAGTTAAAATAAAGGCTACAGAATTCACGATTGGCTAGAATCCGTGAAATCGTCATGAATCGGGAAAACCAAAGAATTCCTTACTCAAGTGACTCTTTGATATGTCTATGCTATGGAATCCGGGTAAGGAACTTGGTTACGAAAAAGGAAAGAGGTTAGGCGCCCTTTTATCGCCCATGTGAAACATGGTATCTACTTTACCAAGTTGTATACTTCTAAAGGAGATTTAAAGAACTTCAAGTAAGATATTAAAACTTAAATATCTAAATTATAAAAGATAAATTGAAAATGACATGGTAATGGTAAAGAAAACGTTTTTCGATATAAGTATCGAAAAGAAAAAGAACATCAAGTTTTCAGTTACTCCATTAAGTCATGTATTCTGATATGGAAGATCCTCAAGAGAAATAATTATATAATATATTTTATGTGATGTCAGAGCAGAGCCTACTACCTTACGTGTTCAAAGCAATTCGCTTGAAATATACAGACTGGAAAATGAAAATTCGAAAATACGGGCTTGGTTTTGTAAATAGAAATAAACAAGTAAGCAGAAATTGAAAGACTAGAAGAAATCGAGCGAATAGAAGAGATAGTATCTTTGTATCTATCTCAGAGTTAGAACTAACTCTTAACTCTCTCCCATGCATAGCCCTTTCTTTGCTTACATCTTGATTCATAACTCAAGTGGTAGATTGTGTGAAAGATACTTTGTTTCAACACTGAGGTCTTGGTATCGATCCCTAGTGGGGGTGGCTAACTGTGAAGTGTGAACTGACAGTGGGGTGTACTAACAAGCTAATAAAAAAAAAAAGCCCTTTCTTTGCTTCCGATTGAGACCTCCCCCCTCTCTTTTGGTGCGGATCCCTTTAAATAGGCAGTTGGAAATGGACACAAATGGGTGAATGGATTGGATTAAGCAGGTTTAGTTTTCCCAAGCTTGGGACAAGCTCATACAAACCAAAGCAGAGTATAAATTTTCTGTAAATCAGGGATTTGTCTAACACACTATCCGAACCAAACCCACAACTGGCTTAAGTACCCTACCATTGTTATCTTTTGATTTTTAGATGACTAGTGAAGAAAACCCAAGTACCCTTGGTGCATCAGTCACATATCATTTTATTATGGAAGGAGACAAATTAGAAAATAAGGTTGAAACAACTTTAGGTTCATTGAAAGGAAAAAAAAAAAAAGATCAGCAATATGATAATCTTTTGATGAGATCACGTAACCAGATGGTTAAGTTAAGATTAGATGCAAGTATTGTAAAATTCTTTACAACAAGCATTCTGGTTATTTTACAACTCACTATCATAGGCATCTTGATAAATGTGTGAAAAGACAAAGAACATTGAAGGGTGGAATCCAATAACTGCTTTCATTTATCATTTCTAAAAATGACGACTCTCAATCTACACTCTCCACCTATAAGTATGATCCAGAAAAGCTGAAAGAGTGGTATGCAAGATACATGCGATCGAAAAAGTAAACTTGAAAGCTCTTCTAGTATCCATATCAAGAATAAGTTTGACTTCGGATATGTGGACGACATCGAATCAAAGAAAATGATATATGTTATTGACCGCACATTTCGTTAATGCAGATTGGAAATTACAAAAGAGGATTATAAACTTCCGTTACGTTCCTCTTCCTCATACCGGTGTGGTAATGTCTGATTGCATTTACAATTATCTTGTTGAGTGGGGCATTGAAAAGAAAATCTCTTTAATAACTTTAGATAATGCTTCTTCCAACAACGCTTTGGTTTTTTTCTTACATACTCAATTCAAGGCAACCAAAAATTTATTCTTTGAGAGTAAAATATTCCAAGTTAGATGTTGTGCTCACATACTCAACTTTATTGTGCAAGAAGGGCTGAAAGTAATTGATTCAACGATCGCCAACATACAAGATAACGTTAAATATATAAAGGGGTTAGCTTCAAGACTGAGTACGTGGAATGATATAATCCAACGTTTGTATTTGAAATCTAAACAGCAGTTGAAGTTGAACGTCTGCATACGCTGGAATTCAATTTATGAAATATTAGATATGACTTTAAAATTTAAAGTTGTATTCCCTGAACTTGTGGCGCGTGATAAAATATACACATACGTGCCTAGTGATGAAGACTAGAAGAAAGCTGAATATGTTGATTAATTCTTAAAGTTTTTTTATTACTGCATGAAGAATTTTTCAAGGAATAAGTATCATACAACAAACAATTTCTTTTAGAAAATATTTCATTATGGACGCGTTAAAAAAGTGTGCTGCTGAGGATCCGAATTTTTTTTATAAGCGATGACTATATGAATGTAGATGAAATTCGATAAGTATTAGGCTGAATGTCACTTGTTAATGGCCTTTGTAGTTGTTATGGATCCACAATACAAGATGACAATGGTTATATTTGTTTTCAGATCACTTCATTCCAGTTCTAAAAGATTTTTAACGGATACCACCATTATTAATGTTGCAGTTGAAGAGCTATTCACTTCATATGTTAGTAATTTGGCCGAAACATCTAGTACAATAATTACTTCTCAATCTACGGGCAGTACTTCTACTGGAGGCAAACGACTTCGTGACTTTATATTTTTTTTCGACGAAGAAAAAATGAAGACACATAAAACTGAATCTGAAGTGGAGAAGTATCTCAAGAAGCCGGTCATAAGGCTACACGAAGATGATTTCGATGTTTGACAGTGGCAGAAGTCGAGAAATCGTGAATACCCTAGACTTTCGGTAATGACATAAGACATATTATCAATTCCAATTTCGACTATGGCATCAGAGTTAACTTTTAGCATGGAGAGCAGGGTAGTTAGCAAGTATCGAAGCTCACTCGCCTCGAATACAGTCGAAGCATTGATATGTACGCAAGATTGGTTGCATCCAATTTGGGGCAGTAGCAGTTTCGATGTTGGAGAGTATGAGAAGGAGAATGGAAGTGAAGACGAGGTCCATAATGCATCTAACATTGCTTGAAGGAATGTAAACTTTAAAATTTTTGTTTAACGTTTTATATTTTGTAATATATTTTCACTATTTGGATTTGATGCTGAGGACTAACATGTGGTATGAGTAATATCTGGAGGTATATGTGACACTCCTTTTTTTGGTCTTAGTAATGTGTTTTGGGAAGCGATATCCTAAGGTTTTTGTGCATTCACTAGAATTATGGGATATAATAAAGAAACGAAATAAATCAAAGCATAAACCACACGACATAAGAGATTTTACGTGGAAAACCTTCGAAGAGGTAAAAACCACGAGACCTAGTCCAGAGCAACAATTTACTATGAAGTAGAACGTTACAACCAATCACAAGCACACCCCGCTTAGATCAAACCTTCTTCACTCACGTAGGAGTGGATGAACAATAAGAGAATAATGAAAAACAGAGAGATCTCATCGATCACGAGAACGTATAAGCGCTGAGACATCGTCTGCGCAGTAGATCACCTCTACGAGTAGAATCCTCCCTTCCACAAACTTCCTCTCTCTCTTTTTTCTCTCCTTATCCTCTTGGATGTGAAACGCCTTAATGGAATAACTTTAGAAAGCTTTCACATTACCTTAGAATAGCCCTA
The DNA here is from genome assembly GCA_030180095.1 of Magnolia changhungtana. Taxonomy (NCBI): domain Eukaryota; kingdom Viridiplantae; phylum Streptophyta; class Magnoliopsida; order Magnoliales; family Magnoliaceae; genus Magnolia; species Magnolia changhungtana. The sequence continues at coordinate 9,171,750 of JASAUF010000653.1, read as the reverse complement.
TGAGACCCCTATTTATAGTTTAGGCAACTCTCCTTCCTTACCTCTGTGAAACCGCCTCAAATTTACGCAGTCCGCACAAAATCCCCGTAGAATCTGCATAACCCTCGACTGGTCAAAGGACCTCTTCGACCGGTCGAGCCTGACCCTTGACTGGTCGAGCCCAAAAAATACTACTTGCTGGACTTTGAGTCGAGCGAGCCTCGGCTGGTCGAGTAGCTCTCTTCGACCGGTCGAGTAGTCCCTTCGACTGGTCGAGCGAGCAGTGCAGTGAAAGATATCTGTTTTACAACCGAATGCACTACCTCTTCTCTGAACTGAGGAGGAAAACCCCATCAAATCTCCCCCTTTCCGACTATGGAGGAATTCGCTTTCTTTAAGCCAGCCAGGTTTGTACAAACCTGTAACGCCCCATGTTTTTAGGACCCGAGTATATGACCCATTTTCCAAAAACCTGAGTGTTAACCTTAAAGGATGGTCAAATTCGAGTATATATTTTTTTTATCCATTCATTCAGAGTAAGCAGATGGGCGTAGAGTGGACAAATCAACATAAGAAAAAATTGCAATTACATTTAGAATATACAAGAGGTTGCCCATAATGATTTATACAAACCAATACCTCTATATTAACAATTACAAGGTTTACATATATGAAAAATATAAAAGAAAATATATAAACGAAAGCCGCAAGATCGCACAGCTTCCTTGACAGGTACAACCACGCATCATTGACCATCATAACGGCTCCTCATCAATCTGAGCCCGCATATCATTTAAGCCACCTATACTACGTGTACAGTTATATATTTGATGGATGAGTGGCCAACTCAGTGTGAATTCCCCTCAAGATTACACACTGCCACATTAGGTAAGCATATTTATAAAATAAAGCATACAAAACAATACATGATGTAAGTCTTATTATATGCATGGATGCGTGAATGCAATCATCGCCTCGGGAATGTTCATCCATGCGGACAGTGGGCTCGTCACCTATGCCGTCATCGACCTGAAAAAAGCATCAAGTCGGACAAATACGTACATTACGTACGATAGCAATAGATGCTGGTCTGTGCCATGTATGTATGATTAACCAACTCGTTATTAGTCCAATTAGAACCAGCCAATTTAAATAAGCTCAAAGGTCATTATGGGGGCTTGTCACCAGCGTAGGCCGACAACTCGAGCATAGGTCTTATACCACCATCTCCGGCTCATGAGACTACCATCTTAGGATGTTTAATGAAAACCCGTCGACTAGTATCCAATCATATTATAGTATATGTGGCTTACCACCATAGGGTTGTATAGAGTAAAACATCGAACCCATATAGGACAAGTACCAAAACAAAACCACGGATGACGAATATTAAAACTAAGCCACATAGGGTGATTAGTAAAACTAAGCCACGTAGGGCCACTATCGAAACCATGCGATAAAAGACCATCCTTAAAACCATTGGACACAACAACCCTGTGTGATAGGCCCACATCATTGATCAATTTAAACCACCACTCAATAACCACTAAGCTGAAGGTCTATTTCAATCACAACCAGTCATGTTACATCCCAAGATAGGTGTACATTTATAGGTGGGGGTTTCCCATGGATGTATCAGTTTAAGTTCCATAAGCAATCCACAAATATCCACAAGTATGAGATAATATGCAGGGTAAATATTAAGCATGAAATCTAGCAATTTGATTCTAACAATTACACATGCGATTATAAGATAGAAATATCAATTATCAATTTGATTCCATTATACACATGGAAAGCACATGTGCATGATGCAGGTCTTATTAGATGCATGGATGTATGAATGCAATCATCGCCCGGGGATGCTCATCCATGAGAACAGTGGGCTCGTCACCCATGTAATCATTGACCTGGGAAAAGCAACTAGTCGAACAAATACGTATATTATGTACGATAGCAATAGATGTTGGTCTGTGCCATGTATGCATAATTAACCAATTCGTTATTAGTCCAGTTACAACCAGCTAATTTAAATAAGCTCAAAGGTCACTATGGGGGCTTATTACCAGCGTAGGCAGATAACTCGGGCATAGGATCTATACTACTATCCCCGGCTCATGAGACTACCATCTTAGGATGTTTAATGGAAACTCGTCGACTAGTGGCCAATCATATTACAGTATATGGGGCTTACCACCGCAGGGTTGTATCGAATAAAATGTCGAACCCATCTAAGGCAAGTACTAAAACAAAACCAAGTAGGGCGAATATCAAAACTAAGCCACATAAGGTGATTAGTAAAACTAAGCCACATAGGGCTAATATCGAAACCATGCGATAAGAGATCATCCTTAAAACCATTGGACACAACAATCCTGGGTAGTCGGCTTACATCATTGATCAATTTAAATCACCACTCAATAACCACTAAGCTGAAGGTCCATTTCAATCACAACCAGTTGGGTTACATCCCAAGTATGGGTGTACATTTATAGGTGGAGATTTTTCATGGATGTACCAGTTTAAGTTCTATAAGCAATCCACAAATAATCCACAAGCATGAGATAATATGACGGGTAAATATTAAGCATGAAATCTAGCAATTTGATTCCAACAATTACACATGTGATTATAAGATGGAGATATCAATTATCAATTTAAAATAAAATAAAACTATACTTAAGCTAATGGGAAAATAGAAAGCTCAAGGGGAAGAAATCATCACCTTATAGATCGGATCGCTACTAACATTGCTAGGAAGTACATGTGCCCTTAGAATTAAATCCTACCATAAATTGTGAAAATTGCGCATGAGATCAATGTTCTACCAAGTATCTATGGTCAAGATTTATACAACCTAGGGTTTGGATTATTTTTAGGGTTTCACCCTAGGGTCTAGGTCTAGGCTTAAACTTTAGGGTTTAGATTCTAGTTGGTGTATTAGTTATAATTTAAACTTAATAGTTACAAGATAATTATTAGCGTTAGTGTTATACTTTATATTAGCTAACATACTAATAATAATCATTATGACGATAATTAAATTTTGATCTACTACCTATGATAATATTTAAGAGTGACAAGACAATACAACAATATTTAGTAATGATATTATTTTATATGTAATAACTAATATCGGTATAGATAAATTACTAACGGCTATTCATTCCTAATATTAAAAATCTTAATGATGATAAGGATGGTAACCATCTTGATAGTATTAATAATTGTAAAATCTCCATTAATACTAGCGATGAAATTGTTATTAGCTAACATGACAACCTGACTCTTATGAGAATAATAAATATTATGATATACTATTAATGATAATGTTTGAGAGAAATAGATAAAATACTACTATTTACTAATTGCAACTTTGTTTATAATAACTAGTTTTAGCATAGGTTATCCACTAGTGGTTAATCATACCTAATGTTAGCAATCCTAATAATAAGGGTGGTAACAAATAGTGTGATCTACTATCAATGAGAGTATTTAGGAACGATAAGTAAATATTAATATCCAATATATAACGGTTGTAGTTTTGTTTATAATAACTAACATACGTATCTTGCTAACGTCTAATCATTTTTAATAATCACAATAATCATGGTAATACCAATTATAATACTAAATCAACAATTTGCTTTAACAGAGAAGGCTTACTCACATTAGTCGGCTTATTAGTGAGTTAGGCTTCCAAACTCGACCTGTTACCAACAGCCCCAACCCGTGACTCAAGCGAGTTGACTCGGCTACTCCTGCTCTCTCCTTCTTCTTTTCCCTCTTTTCTTTCTTCCTTCTCTTCTTTCTCTCATTTTCTTCTTCACTTAGACCATATGCAAGCAAACCGCTGGGATAAACCAAACCTGTCCTAATTGAAATAGGCCCAACTCAGGCCGAACTTGACCCAACTGACTCGACAACGAATCAACCCATAACTTAGGCCCAAACTCTCCCTCTCTTCTCTCTTTGTCTCTTTTCTCTCCCCTCTTTTTCAAATGCTGGGACGTCCAGCCAGCTCAGCCATGATTCGACTGGGTTCGAGTAACCCCAAGCAAGTCAGCGACTCACCTCGAGTCTGTGAGCTGACTCGGCAACGGGTTGAGCTCCTAAGCTCGCCCCGATCATCCCTGCCTTCTCCTATCCTTCCGTTCTTCCCTTTGTTAGAGGTCCAGCAACATTAGTTAGATGCCTAGCCCGACTTGATCCAATCTCTACTCGGTTCGAGTTAGTAAGGAGGCAACGAGGCAGTCGCACGCCCCATCTTCTTCTTCTTTCTTTCCTCTTCTTCCTATCTCTCTCCCTCACACACTCTCTCTCTCTCTCTCTCTCTCTCTCTTTTTCTTTTCTTCTTTCTTAGCTTTTACCAAGCTCTGAAACCGGTCCTGACCATCCGGCTCAGACCGAACTCGATCGAAACTTGATGTAGAGCAGCTTGCTCCATTGAGGAAGAAAGCTTGGGAGATCATGACAGATTTCCACTAAAGGGGTTTTCTTCAGATCCGATCCTAGTGGAGGCTATGGATTGGCGTTAGGGAGTTTTTGGAATGCGGGTTTTGAAGCATGAAGGAGGTTTGTGTGGTGGTTTGGAATGAAGAAGGGAAACGACCGGGTATTAGATCTCTTTATTTTCCCCTTGCAAAGCCCTAACAACGAACGACTGAGATTGCTTGAGAGTGGAGGGCTGAGATGGTAAGGGAGAGGTTTCACTCGAATTGCCCTTGTGGTAAGGAGGACAGTTTCCATTTTTAGAGATTTTGTGTTTGTAGGGCAGTTTACGCCTAGAACCGTGTGCATGCACACGTGTTTCAAGGTCTGAAATTGGGTGGGGTTTGTTCGGACGCGGGCCATCCACCAGATGGACGGTTCAGATTGTCCAGATGGATAGTGTAAGTGGGCCACTGATCAAAGAAACAGACGTGCGTTCATCGGCTGCTGCAACTGAGGAGAGAGGGAGAGATTTCTCCTTTTTTGAAGGGACACGGGTCAGAGATGTCTGATCGTGCCCATTGGCTTAGTGCACAACGGGTGCTCCATCCTTGGTACACATTCAACGCGTGTGTGGGGTCCACCGTGATGTTTTTGAGAAATTCACTCCATCCATGCTCTTTAGGAGGCCCATGTCAAGCCTATAACCACATATCCAACATATCCATGGCTTAAGTGAGCCCCACATCTTGATTTTGGGTCATGTTGGTAGATTCTTGCCGATCTAACAGTCGGATCACTTCGAATTCGAATATAAGCGGTTAAAATGGTCATAGAAATTCATTTAGATGACTGGAACCCCTCTTTCATGAATTTAGAACATTAAATGTTATTATTAGAATAATTTCAACATTAGATTTTTTTAAAAAAAATTATTAGATTAAAATTGTAAGGCCTTATTTTAAGGTGGTCATGTAGATACGTGGGCCACAAAACGATTTAATTAAAATCCCTAGTAGTTAATCGCACGTCTTTGAAATCCTACGGCCTTATTGGTTTTAAATTGTTGGCCCATATAAATCCAATGGTTGGATTGATTCTGATTCGACTATCAATGTCCAAAAGGGCACTAAGGGTTTGTTTGGGTGGTTAGGACACCCATTGGTTGACCGTTATGTGGGCCATCCCACACGAATGACACATTAGCCATTCTTGATCTTTTACTTAAATGACCTAATGGTTGGATCGACTAACATTTTACTATCAATGGTCCTAAGATCCTAACGGATGTTTAGGTGTGATATGGGGACTGAATATGGACTAGAATAAGCTGATTGTATCTTTGAATGGTGGGCCTTACAATGGTAACCCTGATGGTCGGTTAGGTTTTCTTGAGCTGCCAATGAGGATGGCTCCTACTATTCATATTGGTATGGGATTTAATTCATACGTTAATCCAAGAAGCGGATGGATGATTTGGATTGTCATGAACCGATGTCGACGTATAAATTTTGATTTGTCGGTCGGGAACAATGAAACAATCTAATCCTACTTCCTCATTTGTTATTTGTAATGGGTTCAATTGAGCAGCCAGACCACCCTAAAGATACAACTTGAGTCCTCTTGGATCTTTTAGCTGCTATGTGGCAGATGAATGGTTTTTACTCTTCAGATTAATAGTCGATTCTACCGAAAGTACTCCACTCATGGCTATTTACCACTAAATCGTCTAACTTCATCTTGACATAAGAGTAGCAGTTTGATGTCACTAAAATTTTGATCTAATTGGAGCACGGGTTCTCCTAACCTTCTTGAGTGAAGATCAACGGTTATTTCCAATCAACAATTGGGTGACTTGATCTATGGATGAAGATCACTCTCAATGGTTAGATTTAGGCTAACAAGCCTGTGAATGTTCACTCAAGTTGGTTCATGTTTATGCTAAGTTAGCTCACATGGTAACACCCAAGTACTGAAAAGTACGGGGTGTTACAAAACCTTAAACTTGCCCTTGAGCAATGCCTTGGTCATCATGTCTGACCCATTATTGTTCTTGTGGACCTTTTTAAGCTGCAACACTTTCTATTCTAAAGTATCCCTGATCCAATGATATCGAATCTCTATGTGCTTCGACTTGGAGTGCTAACTTGGATTCTTACTCAAGTGTATAGCACGTTGATTATCGCAATAGACCACGTGCTGCTCCTGTTTCAGGCTAAGTTCCTGTATGAACCTCTTTATATCCAAACTATCTCTTTACATGCCTCTATGACCTCAATGTACTCTGCCTCTGTCATCGACAATGCTACAACCTTTTGTAGCTTGCTCTGCCAAGAGACTGCTCCCCCTACAAATGCGAACATGAACCCCGATGTAGACTTGCTGGAGTCTATGTCACATGCCATATCTACATCTGTGTAGCCTTCTAACACAGGTTTTCCATCACCATATTATGAGCTCAACTTGGATAAGCCTCTTAGATACTGCGGTATCCATTTCACCGTTGCCCAATATTCTTTACTAGGATTAACAAGATACCGGGTGACAACACCAACCGCATATACTATATCTGGGCGCGTACATACCATAACATACATAAAACTTCATATCGCTGACGCATAAGATATCTTCTTCATCTCATCCACATCTGCCTTCATCTTTGGACACTACTTGTCGCTCAATTTGAAGTGACCATCTAGTGGAGTATTGACCGACTTTGCTGCATTTATATTGAACCGCTTTAGGACTTTTTCAATATACCGCTTTCGTGACAACCAAAACTTTCTACTTGTTTCTTTCACGGGTTATCTCCATTCCTAGGATTTGTTTAGTTGGGCTCAAGTCTTTTATCGCTAACGACTTGCCCAACTCCTGTTTTAGCCTGTCAATCTTCTTAATATTTTTACCCATGATGAGCGTATCATCAATGTATAACAGCAGAACTAAGAAATCGCCATCTGAAAACTTGCACGTGAACACACAGTGGTCCGACTTCGTTCTGTTGCTCCCCATAACTAGTTGCTCAAAGCTTTCTTGCCCTTAGGCAATTTCGCCATATCATAAGTGTTGTTTTTATGCAAAGATTCCATCTCCTCTTACATAGCTTTTAACTACTCCCCCTTATGCTCATCGGCTAGAGCCTCAGAATAATCTTCTGGCTCTTGCCCATCAGTCAGCATAATGTACTCATGCGGTGATTACCTCTTGGACGACTATCTGTCCCTAGATGACCTCCTCACCTGTGACTCAACAGGTAGATCAAGTGAGGGCTACTCCCCTGGTCCATCTTCTTAAGGAACTCCCTCGTCTTTTGCACCTTGTTGTACTCCCCCGTCATCAGGCACCACGGGAGGAGTAACCGGATCCATGTCCTCTAGCTCACCTGAACTAGGCTGGTATTTCTTTGGCTTACCAATGTCTTATATACATTAATATTAAAAAAAGACCACATCTCTGCTCCTGATGAGCTTCTTCTCATTCGAATCCCACAATCTGTAGTCGAACTTTTCAACACCGTACCCCAAGAACATACATTGCCTAATCTTCGTATCGAGTTTAGACCTCTCGTCCTTTGGTACATGAACGGATGCCTTGCATCCAAACACCCTGAGATGATTGTACGATGGATCTTGTCTAGTCCACACCTTCTCAGGTACTTCTCCTTTCAACGAGGCTAATGGAGACCTGTTTATCAAATACACTGCCGTGTGCATTGCTTCTCCCCAGAACATCTTAGGCAACTTTGTATGGGATAACATGCATCTGATTCTCTTTACAATGGTGTGATTCATTCGCTTAGCCACACCATTATGCTTGTGAGTCTTGAGAATCGTCTGTTCATGCCGTATACCCGGGAACTTACAATACTCATGGAAGTCACCAATGTATTCACCACCATTGTTAGTGCGGATGCACTTTAGTGATCTACCTGTCTCTCTCTCGACCATAGCAAGAAATATTTTAAATACACCAAAGACCTCGTCCTTGGATTTCAAAGCATAAATCCAAACCCTCCTAGATGCATCATTTATAAAAGTGACAAAATACAATGCCCCACCCAAGGTTTTTATCCTCGTAGGACCACAAACATAAGAATAAACCAAATCTAATGCATGCATTTTATTAATATGGGAAGCAGATTTAACAAATGAAACTCTATGTTGTTTCCCTGATAAACAGTCAATAAAGTTTTGAGAGGTATACTTGTCACTTCTGGTAGGAGTCGCTTCTTCGCTAGTAGCTGAAGCCCTTTTTCACTCATGTGGCCTAGATGTTTGTGCCCATTTTATTAGCTGACACTTGTCTTGTAAAGGGTGCAACACTTCTTCCTTCTGGCTATGATCAACAAATCCTTGATGAGCTTCCAGCGTCCACCAACAAATCGGCTTTCATAGCCATCATCATCCATCCTTTCCATCGACATCAAGTTGAGGCGAAGGTCTGAAATGTACCTCACATTCTTGAGAACCAATGTGCAGCTCACATCGGTCTTGACACAAATATCACCAACTACTACGATATTCGATATGCCAGAATTTTCCATCTTCACGGTTCTAAAGTCACCTGACTTGTAGCTTGTGAAGAAATCCTTGTGTGGAGTCGCATGAAATGAGGCTTTTGAGTCTATCACCCATTCGGTGTCTTGATTCGCAGCCGTGAGACAAACATCATGATCTGCTGAAAGAATAATTAAAACGTCGCCATCTGAAGCGACCGCAGTGGAGTTTGATTCATCCTTCTTCTCATTTACTTTTCTTTTCTTTTCATTGTTCTTCTTATTATATTCCTTCTTGTAGTGACCTTTCTTGCCACAATTCCAGCATTCAACATCTTTCCTGACACTCGACTTGCCTCTTGATTTACCTCGGGCTTTCCCGCCCTTTTTCTTTTTTCCTCTCCCCCGATCTTGTGTCACAAGGGCCTTTTGTCGAGTAGACTCCTGAGACTTCCTCCTTATCTCCTCATTGAAGAGACAACTAGTTACCTGTTCCATGGACACATTTTCGTCTGGCGTGGAGTTACTTAGAGACACCACCAATGTCTCCCAACCGTCAGGCCATGAGCTAAGCAATAATAAAGCCTGTAGTTCATCGTCCAGGATCATCTTCATAGCGGAGAGCCGATTCAATATGTTGTTGACCTCATTCATGTGCTCAGCCACAGAACCACCATATTTGAACTTGAGATTTACAAGTCGTCTTATCAGAAAAATCTTATTGTCGGTTGTCTTCCTCTCATACAACCCTTACAATTTCAGCCATAGGATAGTGGCTGAGGTCTCCCTAGACACATGGTGGAATACGAAATCGTCCAACCATTGTCTAATAAACCCCACCACCTTTCGGTCCAACTTCCAATCATTATCTGACATATCCTTTATCTTTGCTGATGTGCGTAGAATTGGAGTATACAAGTCCTTGTAATAAAACAAGTCCTCCATCTTAGCATTCCATGTGGTCTAGTTGAAACCATTGAGACTGATCATCCTTAATGAGCCACCTTCCATAATTCAGAACTGATCCTACTCCGTTCAACCAACCTGAATGCTTTACCACTTTGTTGGGAGCGTTGCACAAAAACCTTAGGATCTCGCCTCCCAAAACACTAGAATTATGGGATATAATAAAATAATGAAATAAATCAAAGCATAAACCACATAACACAAGAGATTTTATGTGGAAAACCCTCGAAGAGGTAAAAACTACGGGACCTAGTCCAAAGCAACAATTCATTATGAAGTAGAATGTTATGATCGATCACAAGCACACTCCGCTTGTATCAAACTTTCTTCACTCAAGTAGGAGTGGATGAACAATAAGAGAATAATGAAAAATGGAGAGATCTCACTGATCACGAGGACGTAGAAGCGCTGAGACGTCGTCTGTGCAGTAGATTACCTCTACGAGCAGAATCCTCCATTCCACAAGTTTCCTCTCTCTCTCTCTATCTCTCTCTCTCTCTTTCTCTCTTCCTTTTGGGCGTGAAACGCCTTAATGGAATAACTTTAGAAAGCCTTCACATTGCCCTAGAATAGCCTTAGGGACCCCCATTTATAGTTTAGGCAACTCCCCTTCCGCTCCTCTGCGAAACTGCCTCAAATTTACGCAGTTTGCACAAAATCTGTGTAACCCTCGACTAATCGAGTCAGGTCCTCAACTGGTCAAATGACCTCTTCAACCGGTCGAGCTTGACCCTCGATTGGTCGAGCCTAAAAATGCTGCTTACTGGACTTTGAGTCGAGCGAGCCTCGATCGGTCGAGTAGCTCCCTTCGAACGGTCGAGTAGCCCACTCGACCGGTCGAACAACACGGTGAAAGACATCCGTTTTACAACCAGATGCACTATCTCTCCTCTGAACTGAGGAGGAAAACCCCATCAATGTGGCATGCGAGACATTTTAGACTTAATATTGTTGACATTTTAGTAATGCATTGGAATTCTCTAATATGTTCGCAGGAACATATGTGATATCCCAAATCAACTTTAATATACAAAATTAGTATACATATGTGATATTTGACAAAAAATGATTATATTAAGCCCATTAAAATATATACTTGAGCCAAAAATGAGAAAATTTCAAGCCTCAGATGGGCCACAAATGTAAGGATCATAAGCAAGGAACTTGTCAACATTTTTAAATTGTCCATTTAATGGCCAACCTTTGGGCGATTTGAATCATTCTCTGGGTATGATTGTAGTGGTGCAGCCAGTAATTGGGTTGTTTTACAATATCATAGTGTATCATGTGTACGACATATTAGGAGCATAACAACACATTTGTTTACTTGTGCAACTCTCCAAGGGAGCCAAAAATGGTATTTTGCAACTATTACTTTCAAATCTCCTCTTTCACGTTATTTAAAATCAACCCAATTTACTTCCAATTCCTTTTGCCGCAACTCCTATCAAATCATACCTCTTACCTCAATTGTTTGTGTTTTCCACCCTAACTTTATTAACACATGTTATGAATAGGATTGCCTAATAGAAGTGATTTTTGAGACTTAAACCATCCATGCTACAATAACATGCATGAGCAAACCTGATTTGCACATCATCCTGCCGTATATGACAATGGCTCTGTTATAGTTCCCTGAACTCGAGTGTTTCATGGTTATATAGATTTGAGAGTGTCATGTCAAACTTCGGCCTACCATGCTAGGCCCATGCCTAACTTAGGCCGTGCTCAGCTTTTGGTATAGTGTTTTTCAGCCGGGCTGGCCTTGCCCAAACTAGGCCTGCAGCCACAACTGACCACTAGGGCTGTTAATGGGCTGAGCTTTTGTGCATGCCCTCCTCAGACATGATTTGGGTTGGCGTATCATGCTCGAGGCCAGGCTCAGGTTTAAAATTCAAGTCCATTATTTAATTAGCACGGGTATGCGACAACCCATCAGCCCGGCCCAGCCCATTAGGGTTTGCATGAATAAACATCATGGTTGAAATTTATGTTTTCCCTTTATCCAGATATGTGTGACCTTTTTTAAATAATAATAAAAAAAATTCTAACACACGCACACACACCACCACACACTCACACCGTAGTGGGATTTCACCACCCATGGGTATTGGAACCCTCAACAGGTGTTGAAACTCCTAAGAGTCTACCACCGGAATAAGAGTCAGGACCAGATATGTGTGACCTTATGAATAGGTTGGATGGCAAATAAACATCATGTTTTTTGGTAGTGTTTGTATGCAATGCTTTTTATGGTATGGTCCACTTGAGCTTTGGATCTGCCTATTTTTTAGTCCATGCCTTAAAATGATATTACAAAATAGATGGATGGTGTTAATATAATACATATATTATTATAGGGCCATAGAACTTGGTGACGTCAACACACCACCACTCATGTAGTTCAAATAAATATCATGGTGGAACTCACCCCATTGGTGGCTCCTTTACTTTACCCCAACTGACAACCCTCTCAGCTTTCAAACTCCATCTCACTCCTCATCTTCCAAGCTTCAACTAATGTTCCCATCTCTCTCATCTTCTAAGGTCCAACTGAAGCTCTATCTCTCTTTCATCTTACAGGCTCCCAAACATTCGTGTTTCTCGTCAAAATCTGGGCGAGACCTACCCCAGACTGGCCTGTTGACATCCCTACCTCTGCCTAAGCCGTTGGATTTTCACTGGGATCCGCCAATATAATGCCGTTGTTACCCGGTAATACCTTAATGGGTATTACTCCAACTGTGTGGAGCCAATCTTGATGTATTTGTTTTATATTCATGCTGTCTATTTGTTCTTTCCTCTCATTTTAGGACTAAGATACAAATCTCAGACGGACCATATCATTAGAAACAGTGATGAATGACCATCAAAAACATTTTATAAGCTGCGAAAGTTTTGGATCAATTTAATATTTATATTTTCTTTTCATCTAAGTCTTCTTGACATTATCAACTGGTTGAATGGCAAATAAACATTACAAAAGCCTTACAGCATGCTGATTGAAAATTTTAATAGTGAGGCACTTAATCACCATTATTTCCTGTGGTGTGGTCCACTTGAGATTGGGATCTCTTAATTTTTGAAACCACTTTCTTAAATGGCCTAGAGAAAATGATGGAGGGTAGGGATATACAACACATCATCAAGGTAGACCCCACGGTAAGGGTAACATGGTGACACCAAATCAGCTCCCCATGAGAAGCAGTCAAACTTGAGCCTGCCTCAGTGGCAATGTGGGTGAGATCCTGACCGAAGGGCCACCTCAATGCATTCATTGTATATCCAAGCCGTACATCTGTTTTTCAGCTCATTTTAAAATAAAGCTTAAAAAATGAAGTAGATAAAAACTTCAGGTGGACCACACCACAGGAAACAGTGATCATTGAACACCCACCATTAAAAATTTCATAACGTCCACCATAATATTTATTGAACATCCAAGCAGTTGATGAGGTCACACAGACTCAGATGAAAGGTACAAACAAATATCATCTTGATCTAAAGCTTTTGTGACTCATAAAAGGTTTTTAATGGTCAATAACCACTGTTTCCTGTGGTGTGGTCTACCTGGAATTTTTATCCACTTATGTTTTGGGACCATGGCCTGTAATAATCTGAAAAAACAGATGAACAGCATAGATATACAATGCATATATCGATGTGAGCCCCTACAGTCAGGGTCTCACCCACATGGCTGGTGCCAGTGTCGCAGCCAAGCAGCGCTGCGACTACGGGCAAAAAGTTCTTGGGCTGGGCTCGGGTTGGACTATGTTGGCCATCATGGCCTGGTACGGACTCGAGCCGATGTTGGATGCCGGCCGGGCTTTGACAGAGCTTGGCCCGGCCCTGACACGGCCAATCGACGACTCGATTTTATGCAATCCTTCCCGTCGGAGTAAAAGGGATGCGGATTTCCTCGGAAGCCTTTTGCATGAATTGACTTCACTGAAAACTTAAGTGGGGCTCACCATGATGTTTTTGAGAAATCCACTCCGTTCATACATTTTTTGAGATCATTTTAGGACTTGAGATCAAAGGTGAGAAGGATCCAAGACTCAAGTTGGCCGCACTAAAGGAAAATGTGGGTAGGCGAATTCCCACCATTGAAACCTCTCTTGGGTCGACAGTGATGTTTACATGTCATCCACACCGTTCATAATGTCATTCTTATTGGGATAAACTGAAAACAAATACATTATCCTGATTCAAAACTTCTGTGGCTCCACGAATATTTCAATTGCGTACGTTCAATCCACAGTTTTCGGTCCACTTGAGTGTTTTATTCGGCTCAATTTTGTCTTCACGTCCTAAAAATGAGCTAAAAAAAACAGATGAACAGCATAACTTCGTGCGAAAGGCTTTAGAGGAAATCCGCGTACAAGTAATAGTTAGTAGCGGATAACTCTCTGCGCCCCACCGGCGCAACTTAGTAGACACCAGAATGGATTTCGGTTTTTATTTTTAAGCACTTTCCCTCCTTCCTCCCCTCTCGCCACTCAACAAAGCCTCGCGTCTCTTAGTACGAAACTCGACTTTTTCTCTGCAGTGAAAAGAAAGAAAAATCCCCGATTCTTCTTCTCCGTCCATCTCACTATCTCTTTATAAATTCTTCAAAGTCTTGGTAATTTCAGCAATCGATTCTGATGATTTCGTGCAATTTCCTTAAAAATTCGTTACGTTGATGGTTACCTTGGTTCTTTTGATGATTTGATGGGGTTTTAAGCTGTCTGCAGCGAATTTTAGGGTTTTAGGGTCTTTTTCAGGAACTTGGCTATTGATTTTGATAGGTCTTAGCAATTCTCTTGAGGAATGCTTGAATTAATGGTTTTCCTAGTTTTTCCAGCCTTTCGATGGGCTTTTAGGACTTCTGAAACGATTTCCAGGGTTTTATGTTCTTTTTGGTAATTTCGGCTACTGAGTTTGGTGATTTTATCGAAAAATTCATCAAATCATGATTTTTCTCCCTATTTCTCTAAACGTTTTGTTGGATTTGTAGGTTCTGCAATGTTTTTAGTTTTGGAGAAATTTCCCGCCCCTGACTTTGATACTTTCTAGCAATGTTCGTGAAATGCATGATTTTCCCTAGCTTTTAAGCTTTCGTGGATTTTTAGGGATTCTGCAACAATCTCTAGGATATTGAAATTCTTCAAACGAAAATATGTAAAAGTTAGGCCCTGGGCGTTTCATGGGGTGCTGCATCACGTGGACTGTTCAGATTTTAGACTCACATCACTAATGATGAGTTCTCAAAAAGTTCTCACGAGTTCTGTACGAACTGGTGTGCAGCTGAGCATTCGGCTACACACACACACACACACCTTTCAATGGATTTATTTCTGGCTTCCTTCAATTTAAGCTTTCAAGGTTTTGCAGCTTTTTTCGATTGTTTTTGGCGATGTTCTTGGCAAGACCTTTTGATGGATTTTGATTGTTGTGCGGGTGATTCTTAGGGTATTGAGATTCCGCGAGCAATTTTTTTTTTTTTTTTGTCTTGGAACGATTTTTAGGGTTTTGAGATTCTGCGAGCAACATCTCTTGTTGCTTTCTTTCTCAGATTTTGATGATTTCCTGTAATGTTCTTGAAAAACAATAAATGCATGGTTTTTTTTTTTTTTTTTACTAATCCTTTGATGGATTTTTACGGTTTCTACAGGGGTTAGGGTTTTAGAAGCTATTTCTTACTCATGAAGCCTTATGTGTTTGTTTGAGTAGGTATTTTTCTCGGGTTGTTTGGATCAAGGTTCAAAATATTGTTTGACCACACTGTTTTGTCATATTAATTTATCATGGCAGTACATTCTTGATTTGATACAATAATTATGATATTATGAATCCTAGCATAATACTTGATGTCAAATTACGTGGGGAGGAATGCATTGACAAGACATCCGGATACCATGCTTTTGTATTGGAATGAATAGATGATACAGACCTACACAAATAATACTTCCCAATAAATTGACATACTATGAAGCAAACGGTTATCGGCAATGAACTTATTGGGATAAATTCTGATTTTGAAGTGATACATTCAGATATGTTGAACCCTGGTTTGGTCTTTTGCTTACTTTTTAGGAAGACACCCACAATGTTGCCACTATGACTTGCCTCAAAAGGCAAATTTTTATTTATTTATTTTTTAATTCTTTCACTCGTTCCTTCTCTAGTCTGTTCTAAAAAATGGTTTAGAATCTAGTTCTTCATGAAGATTTTTGAATTTCTAACGAAAAAACTATTTGACATATTTGTGTAAGTTAAAGATCGTGATATACAACAGTTGCAGTGTTTTTAGCCTTTCTAAAAATTGTTGCTTATTCATATTGATAATTTTGCTTCTTATTGTTGTTATGTTGTGCATGTGTTTAAATTTTGGCAAATGAGAGTTTGTTACACACGATTTACTATGAGTATCAATTTTTTAGAGATTACTGAAATTTATTAAAAGCATGCCAAAAAGCACAAAAGAATGCAACCCGACCCTGCAGCTCCAAAAAAAAAAAACAAAAAAAACAAAAAAGAGAGAGGAGAGATTGACAAATTTGACTGCCTTTACATAAGATGCCCTACCCAAAACATTGCATGTAACTTCCCTAATAACCCCTTTTCGCGAAGAACTCCTATTCCAAAAACAACACCCATTACAATCCCCCAAATGGACCAAAAAATTGCCAAAATAAACAATCTTGACACGACTTTCCCAACTCTACCCATCCCTACTCCATGACAAGCCCATAAAAGGTGCATAATAGACTTCGGCATCACCCAACTGGTATGAAAAGTATCCAAAAAGTGCTTCCACACATTTCGAGAAAAGTGTAGTGAATGAAGAGGTGATCAATCGACTTTGCATCATGCACATCAAGCAGATGTTGGAAAAGGCAAGGGATCTTCTTTGCAAATTATCAATAGTTAGTACTCTCTTTCTTCTCACCAGCCAGACGAAGGTTGGTGGCCTTGGAGGAGCTCCATAATACCACAGATGGAACAGAAAGGAAGGTATGAGGAGTGTCTTACGCACCATACTGTAGAAAGGATGGACGGAAAAGCGGCCCAAACTATGCACATGCCAAACCATCGAATCCTCTTCTCGAGCTGAGGGGACGACATTCTTCAATCGATCCAACAACATGGTAAGCTCCATAATCTCCTCATCTGTCAGATCCCTATGGCAAGGGGGAGACCACACCACATAACTGCCACATATTGAATAACAACGGACGTCAGAAAGGAAATTCCTTTGCGAAACAAATGCTTTGCCGATGCTACTGCTTTCCAAGCATTAGAATTGCGGTAGAGAGATGATCTGTTCACTCTCCATCCACCCTTCTGCTTGCTCTATTTGGTTGCAATAAGCTCCCTCAACCTTCCCTCTTTGGTGCTAAATCTCCATAGCCACTCCCCAAGGAGCGCCATTGTCATAGTTCCTAGATCCTTTAAACCAGCTCTGCCTTCAGTAATCAGCTTGTACACATCTTCTTACTTGAGGAGATGAAACTTGTTTTTCTCCTCATCCCCTTGCCACAAGATGTCTCTTCTCACTTTTCCTGTTTTCCAACATATCCAAAATTGACTTATGGCATTTGAATAACGACATAAAGTACGCTTGTGTATTAGAAAAAAGATAGCTTTAATAGGGGTTAAGTGACCTCCCAAAGACTAATAATGGCGCTTCTAGCTCAAAAGCTTCCTCAATCTTCTCAATAACCCTATCTTAAAAGTGTCTAGCCAGCGTACCTATGTAAAGGGGCAATCTTAATTAAGATGAAGGAAAAGCCCCTTTTTAACAATAAAAAGCAACAACCAACTATGACAGCTCCTCACTATCCACATGGGCTTTGAGCATTTCACTTTTGGTGACATTGATACTTAGCCCTGAAACCGCTTCAAAATAAGCAATGATTTTTTGAAGATTATCTATCGAGGCCGCATTCACATCGCAAAATTGAAGGGTATCATCTGCACATTGAAGGTGGCTAATCTGAACACCCAGCCCCCCCCCCCCCCCCAAAAAAAAAAAAAAAAAAAAAAATAAAAAAAAACACTGTACGAGTAGTCCTCACATTTGTTACTGCCTATCAAATTTGTAATTATGTCAATATATCCTCTTAAGACTCTTCTTTACCTTCACCTATTGGATTAATTTTCTAAGGACCCTATCGTATGCCTTCTCTAAGTAAATAAAGACCATATGAATATCCTCTCCTCTCTATATTTCTCCATTAGTTGTCTATGTAGGAATGTAGTCTCAATGGCTGACCTTCTTGACATAAATCCAAACTGATTTTCTGATACATTTGTCTCGTCTTAATCTTTGCTCAATCAGTCTCTTTCAAAGTTTCATAGTGTGACTCGTAAGTTTGATCCCACAATATTATGTTTATATATATATATATATATATATATATATATATATATATATATATTTGATTGCATGATAGTTAGTCCATCTCTGTAATCCCATGTGATTACTGTCTGGATGTAGTTGTCTTAATTTGTCAGTAGTGATTGATTTGGGTGTCACATTTGATGTCAAATTTTAAAGCGTAAGCCAATCCAGGGTTTTGTAAGTTGAAATTTGGTAATATTTTTTGCCATTTTGAAATACTAATTTCAACTTTAAAGCACAAAAAGAAAATAAAAAATAAAAAATCAAGGGTACTGGTTTCTAGTCAATAGTTACTTCGCCAATTGTTTAAATTAGGCATTTATACTTTTTATTTTTAATTGAGATTATGTGTTCACCATCGGTGATTCATTTCAATGTCACATTTCTTGTCAAACAGGAGCAGAAGTTAGTGGGTTTGTAATTTATTTAATATTTATATATCCCGAGGGGCTCACAATGGAAATTGGAGAAACTCAGCCCCCTGTAGCAAAAAGGGCTACACTTACTCCAAAGGCACTTATACACCAGAAATATGGTGACAAGGCATGTTATAAGATAGAAGAGGTCCAGGAGGCTGTCCAAAATGGCTGCCCTGGATTGGTTATCCGTCAACAGTGCCGGTCTTTGTTTCGCTGCTTTTTGGAGCTTCCTGAATTTTCGGTTACTTCGGAGACCTTCTCCAAAAAAAAGGATGCAGAGCAGTCTGCTGCACAGATGGCTCTGGAAAAGGTGCGATCATACTCCTTGTAATGTACTTTACTCTCTCTTATTTACTTCCACCTTTTATTTCATCTTTTTATCTCTATGTACGAGTGGTGTGATTAATGACCGCGTCATGAAGAGGAGCTTTAGATTGTTCATATGGCTGCATTCTAATTACTAAATTTTCTTATCAATAGTTGTAATTCATAAATAGAGAGAGAGTAAAACATGCACGAGTACGAGAGGGGGCAATCTTGCCACTCCTTCCTTGGGAAGATCGTTGACATTTGGAAATGTTTTTTGCCTCCTTGACTATGTGGCACAATGAGACATCTAACATTGTTGATTACTCTGTGGCAACTTTGTTGGCAATCTCATTGACTTCCCTGACTGCACAATGAAAAGTCTGATATTGATAATAGCTTCCTCAAATCTCATTGACGATGAAATGTAGTTTGCATAGACTGACATCAAGAGATGACACCTACTTGATGACGTTTTTCAAATTCCAATCCATGTCCAGCAGCTGTAAGAGGAAAGAAGATTTTCTATCCTTATCTAAGTGTGCTCATTTTGTTCTGTTTAAATCTTATACACTAATCAGTGAGTTATATAAGAACTCTCAATCTCAGACAGAACCAGCTACCAACAATTGAGCTTACAACTGGGTGGTGGGAATCTCTACTTCACTGTGAATTTCAACTTTCTTGTGTTACTATTGATCAGTGTTTTCCCATCTCTTCTTCTTCTATGTTCCAGGAGTCCAGTGAATTCCTTCCTAATACTCATGATGGCAAACAGTCCGTCCTATCACTACCTTGGCAAGCTTCTTTTGGAACAGCCAATAAATCTCAAGAGGACTAATAAACTAGTTTCTCTTTCCGTCCTTAAATGGATAGGAAGGTGATTCCCCATCTCTTATGCATGAAGCACGTATCATGGAAAAAAATTATCTCAGATGTTTTTTTTTTTTTTTTTTGAAAGATCACGAGATTTATATTAATATGATAAAAAAGGAAAACAAACGGAGAGAGTGCTCCAAGAAAGAGAAAATCACAGCCATTAAGATAATCTACATTTGAAGCCCACTCTACCATTAAACGTTTTGCTCTACAAACTATAGACTCCACAGAATTGGAAACATCCCTGAAGCATCTCCCATTTCTTTCTTCCCAAACCGACCACCAAACAGCCAGTAGAGCCATTCTCCATAACAAAGTCCTATGCTTGCCTAGTTTGACACCATGCTATGCCTTTAAGAGTTGACCTGCCGTATCAGGGAAAGACCAACTGATTCTAAAGCGGCTTAAAAATTCTGACTAGATTTGGTTGATAAAGGAGCAGTGAACAAGAAGATGATCAACCGATTCTTCGTCCGCCATGCAACATAGACATACATTAACTATAATCATTCCCCCTTTTCTCAAATTGTCGACCGTGAGTATCTTCTTCTTTCCGACCAGCCATCCAAAGGATGCAATCTTGGGAGGGACTGGATATTTCCAAATCTGATTTGTTAAGGATTCTTCTTTGAAGGAAGAATCGCTGTCCAAAAGGTCGTATAGCAACTTTACTGAAAATTTACCAGATTTGTCGAACCTCTAGATTAATCTGCTTGCATTGAGCTGATCTGGCTTGATTCTGTAAATGCGGTCAAGGAGGGACACGTACTCTTCGATCTCCTAATCATGTAAATTTCTTCTGCACTCCATGTTCCACTCTGTTTTCCCGCCGAGGACGGTATAACAGCTAGCTATTGATATAGCTTGATTAGGAGTGAGACGGAATATATTCGGAAAATCTTCTTTCAAGGCCACATCTCCCGCCCAAATATCTTCTCAAAATTGAATGTTATCTCCCTTCCCTGTATCGAACCCGAGACCTTTGAGAACCTCCTTTTTCATGGATAACACACCCCTCTAAAGGGCCAAAGCCCCATAACAGGATGAATCCTTGGTCCACCAACCTCCCTCTGAACTGCCATATTTGCCTTTGATTAACTTATTCCAATGACTCCTACTTTCAGTCCCTAGTCTCTAGATCCACTTCCCTAAGAAGGCCCGATTCATTTTCTTGAGTTCTTTTACCCCAGCTCCACCTTCTTGAATATGCTTGCACACCTCTTTCCATTTGACTAGGTGAAATTTCTTCTCCTCCTTCCCATGCTATAGGAAATCCCATCTTAACTTTTCTAGATTAGCCAAAACTGAAGCCAGACATCTGAATAAGGACATGAAGTACAACAGAAGATCCGATAGAGCAGCCTTTATGAGGGTGAGACGACTACCCAAAGATAAATATCTACATTTCCATCTTGCAAGATGCTTCTCAAACCTGTCTGTGACCTTGTCCCATAGAGACATAGGAGGCCTTCCTATACACAGAGGGAGGCCAACAAAGGTGTTTTCGGTAGCGCTTGTAGCGCAGCATAGCTAAAACGCTTCGTAGCGTATGCAAGTATTGTAGCTCCCTTAGTAGTGTAAGCTACATGGCATGTAGCGTACACTACCTGAAATCTCATTTTTTAAGTGCTTCTTCTATGTTAGTTCAACACCTATTTTAAAATTGTGGTGACTCATCCCCATCACACGTGGCGCTACATTAGATCAATTCGGACCATCCAAATTGTGGTCCATATCGTAGATAGAGCACTTAGATCAATTCAGACCATCTAAATAGTGGTCCATATCGTGAATTTGTGATGTTTCAATGAATAAAAAAATAGGTCACACTTAGTGATGTCTGAAGGTAGAGAGACATTTTTCATGAAAATCTGTGGTTGACGATCTAGATTTGTAGTTAAGAACTCAAAGGAATTATGCATTTTGTAAATTTTATCATAATTTTCTATTGTTTTAATTAGAAAATATTATGCTACATGCTATAGAGGGCCAAATGCTACGCTATACGCTACACGCTATTCAAAACACTGGTCAAAATTGATTAGAATGTGGATTCCTCTCTATGTTTTTGTCCAGTAAATTGACTCAACCCTGTGTGGAATAAACTTCGTGTCCATGTAAGCAAAAACTTCTTCCACTTCCAATCAGTGTTTTAAGTGTCAACAATATCGGCTGATATCAGTGCTCGAAATATCGATATCACATTATGTATCACACCCTTGGGATATGGATACATATCGATTATCGCATGGGATATATCCCACGATATATCTTGTATCCCACCTGTGTGATACGAAACATCTAGGTAGTGTTGATATATCCTGCATGTTCGATCCGGTGAGCATTTTCAATTTTCGATCTCCTTTTTTTGTTGAAATTATGTTAAATAGGTGTCAAATGATTATATATCCATTGGTTCTTCATGATTTGCATGAAAATGATAGAGTTGGAGCTTTGGTTTTGATATCCATTGGTTCTTCATGTTTTTTCTTTTTAAAAGATGGTGGCACCAACTCCTCGAACCTTTGACTTAAAAGGTTAAGAATCAATCACGTCAACCAACCAACCTTGGTCCTTCATGTTCTCCATTTTTTTTTTTCTCTCGAAAATTTCCTTCAACCAACTGTCAATTGAGACTAATTTTATAGTATTTAAGAGTATTTGATGAAATGATCATCACATACACTCTAATTTCGAAATTTGAGTGTAGGTGGTCCGATTTGGGGAAAATTGGGAAAAATTTTGAAATTTCCCCAATTTCTTCCAAATTGCTTTCAATGTTGCAATCAAACATGTATAACAACTGATCTATTGATTTGTTAAGTCCTTGTCAATTTTTGGAAAATAAAAATTATTTTAAATTAAAAATTATTAAAATAATATTTTTTTTTTTGAAAATTTCCTTCACCCAGCTGTCAATTGAGGTTAATTTCAAAATATTTAGGAGTGTTTGATGAAATGATCATCACATATACTCTAAATGCTATGCATTCAATTTGAATATAGTTACATTAGTTCAATCGGATAGTGCATAGCTTAGGACCTTATACCAAAGAAACCTATTATGTGCACTTCTTTTTTGAGATGTTATAATTTCAAAGTGTGTATTAAGGTCTTTTTTAACAATCCCTGAAGTTTCATTGAAAAATGCAACCATTTCCCCAATGTTTCCCCATGTTTCCCAAGATGTGTGATAAATTACTTTATACAAACAATATATCCTGTGCGATAACCGATATGTATTTATATCCCAAGGATGCGATACATAACACGATACCGATATTTCGAATACTGGTTATGGATGTACTTGTTGATAGATCAAAAGCCAAATAAGATAGAGATCAAAAGGCGGATTGATGGCTTGATCTTTAAGAAGGAGTTAATGGATGGATCGACTAGTAGATCAGTGGAACTTTCTAGTGTGTGCGTCCCAATAGGTATCAAGTTGTTGAGGGATCCATCCATAAAAGAGTTGATCAACGGATTGGCGAAGATTAATAAACTCTTTGGGCGTGATGCTCAAGGGTGATAGGTGTTATGCTAACAATATCAAGGTACGGATGATAAATGTGCATGTTTTCTTATGTTAAATATTGTTCATTTTATTGTTGAGTTCTTTCCCTACAACAATCTTGATATAATGATATTAGAGCAAATTCAATTCCTTGGATAAATCTTGGCAAACTTTATGGATTCATGGAGTGATCTATTCAAAACTAGAATGATACTTGGAAGGATTGGTCGTTGATGGAAGTAGTTATAAGAACTTCATCCTCGAGGCAGTGACAAAATTGTAAAATTTAGGTAATTTTCCGAAGTGTGAAGAATATGCAACCCGTTGTTTCTGAATTGCATCACGCGAGCATCTTTCACCTTCCATTGAACCAATGTCTTAGGATCGGTAGGCATTGGATCACTCCCATCAACATGACCCCACAACTCCTTTCCCATGACAAAAAAGTTGAAACCGAAACTCCCAGTTGACAACAACTTGACGTATTCTTTATGACAAATTTATTCCAAAGATATGTGGTGTGTGATCATCGCATGAATCACTGTGATGCTTTTCTTGGACAATCGTGCAAGATAGAAATGCTTTCGACAATTAGGAGAAGAACATTTTTTTCATTCCTGAAGGATAGGAAATGGTCACAGCGAAGTCAATGTCTGAGAAGATACGAATGTCGATCAATCCTCCAAAATAAGACATACAAGTGAAATTGATGGAAGTTTCAAAGGAAGCGTCAAAGGATAAATCTGCCAATAGATCTATGGTTTTGTATGATGGACCAGCAAACAGAAAGCTGGATCGGGAGGTGAATTGACAGCTTGATTTATAAAAGAGTTAATGGGCAGATTTGACAAGTAGATAAACGGAACTTGCTAGTGTGTGCATCACAATAGGCGTGGTCTTGGTGATGGTTCTATCCAGAAAAGAATTAATGGATGGATTGGTGAAGATTAATTAACTCTATGTCAAAGTACAAATGGTAAATTTTTTCTGATGTTATATATTCTTTGTTTTATTAGTTGAGTTCTTTCCATATAACAATTTTGATATCATAGCAAGTTGAATTTGTTTGGGTTGGTCATGTGCTGATATGCAAATGTTTTGAAAATAAAATTTGGCTGCTGATAAGAAAGGGCTGATGGCTGACCAATTTTTCCAGCAGGTGGGTAGTGTGATGGTGTGGTGCTCTTCTTTCAGTCACACTCTTATGGACGAGGAAATTGCATGCTTATCTCAGTTGCTAAATCTGCTGAAGCTCATCTACATTCTGGGGTGGGATGTGATGAGAATCTGTGAGCTTGAGCCAAAAGGCATTTTTTTCTATGAGCTCACTCATCCACGGGTTATTGGTAGATATATCAGCGAGGACTTCAACTTTTGTCAAAGTTTGGGAGAAAGTCAGTGCTTTCTTTGGTTGGTGTTGCTTGATAAGCTATCCTCACAGTGGATTAAGTGGAGAGGGATGCCTCTACCTAACAGCTGCAGTATGTGTTGTGCGGACATAGAGATTGTGAACCATCTCTGAATTCATTGTGTATGTTTTAGGATAGTTTGGAGGGTTGTCGTAGAAAAGTTTGGCATTCGGTGGGTCTTCCTGGAGTTGGTGCTCGATCTAGTGGATGGCTGGATGACCGATGCTTGGGGATCAATTGGTAGGTTTCTGTGGATTATGGTAGTGGATGCTACAAATCTGGTCCATCTGGCTCAAGAGAACGATAGGATTCTCAGTGGTAGAAGAAGTCAGGGAGTTTGATTAAACTCAATTTTTTAATTTGCTAGTGAGGTGGGTGAAAAATCCAACATAAAGTTTAGAGGGTCCTCTGCTTCCTTACTGGTGTCTAGCTGTGATGAAGTGATTTAGTGCAATTGGCAGAAGGTGAAAGTCGTCGGTAGCTAGAAGTTCCCCCTTGGGAATTTTTCAAGATCCATTTTGATGTGGAATCCTGGGCCTGTTTGGGTGGGTGGTCAGGTGCGGGATTCTATTGAATCAATGCTGTTTAATTTTCCAGGAAAATTGTTCTTACACATTCCAAAATTTCCAAAACCTCAACTTTTCTTCATGTTATTAAGATCACAATTATATTCAGCTTTTTCCTGGCTGTTTTTGAAGGGGAATCCAATGCGATTGCATGGGTGAACTCTGGTTCCTATCCATGGAATCTTTCACTTCAAGGAATTGGCTGACTTATGTTTGAAAGAGTTGGCTAATGTTTAGCAAGTTCCCAAGGAAGCAAATGCCAAGTTGGTTAATTTGGCAAAGATTGGAGCTGTTAGTTCCAATTTCCAATCAATCGATGGAAGAGTCGGCTATTAGAAGTAGGCTTCTTCTTTTTTTTTTTTTTTTCTTCTTCCTGGTTTTATTGGTTCTATTTTACCGAGTCTTGTATTTTTTTCCTAGTTGTCTTCTGTCTGAGGCTCTCAGGTGTCCTCTTCTCCTATATTCTCTCTCTCTCTCTCTCTATTCTCTCTCTCTCTCTCTCTCTCTCTCTCTCTCTCTCTCTCTCTTTTCTTAATAAATTTGGTTATCCAAAATGGGCTTGTCTATTTAAACTAGAAGATTGGTTCATGTGTCACGCCCCAAACTCGGAAAACGGGCTCACAAAATTTCCGATCGCCGAATCCGTCGCCGACAGCCTCAGTAGTGCCCCATTCTTGGCTCCCGGCATTTATATGCCAGATTCTGATCCTGGGATCCTACAAGGAGGATTTTCAGTATGATTTTTTTTTTTTTTTTTTTTTTTTTTTTTTTTGTAATAGAGCATAACCACAAGCATAACCAAGTCACAAAACAACATCACCACATATCCACTATATCAAAAACTTTAAGTAAAATGCGGAAAGAGAAATATAAGGTGATCAAAAAGCTCCAAAATAATCCGATACGTGTTCCTGCTTCAGCGCTGTTGCGATCCAACAACACCTACACGCAACGGTCGTACATAAGCTTACAAAAGCTTAGAGGGTGATGTAAGTGTGTGCACAAGGCGAGTGCCAAGTATACAATATCAGAGTAATGCGGAAATATGCTGGTAAGTCTATGAATACTATCAGCTGTACCAAAGCTATTGATGCAAGGCATGAATGCTATCGGCCATACCAAGACTATGTGATGCGAGGCCTATGTAGCCAAATGTCATATGCAAGATGCAAAGCAAGCATGCCAATCCTCATCAAGTACACATATCAGTACAGTTTTTCTTTGGGATATCACTGGGGTCTAGTACACTTCACATTGATCCCCCCCCAAGCCATGACCAATGAAGTGGAAGAGACCACACTATCCGCCTGACCAGTAGTCTGCCAATACCTACCCGGCTTGTCGATAGCGGACTCATATGCGAGCTGGTCAAACTCAACCTAGCTTATAACCCCCTCACTCGGGCGAATAAGGCCACACCCCCTTCCAATCGACCACGACACAGTGGGAGACACGCCCTACTAGTATTCGGCACTTGGGCTCGTGTATCCACTCGGTCTAGACGTTGAAACATCTCATGGTATCAAAAAGGTTTTGGGATTTTCACCCAATGACATCCTAAGTGCCCACAGTGCTAGAACCAAGTATTTTTGGTATCCGATACGGCCATCCACGATGCGCCTATGGAGGCTACGACCCTGATGTCGCTAGGGCGTACAATGATCAAGTCACACATATGCGAGATGCATGAGTCACACCGTACAATCATGCAGCAATCCTGTGCGTACCACGCACTCATGTGGGTAACTCCTATCAATGAGTCCCGTGAATAGTTTGCCCAATGGCATATGCTATGATCAGTCGCTACTCATATCAAGTATACATATGATGCATATGGGCATGAATCATGGAGTTACACTAAGCATGTTATAAGGTGATGAACTATCCTCACAACAAAGATGGGCCTAAATGGCCTGCGCACAACAAGTATGGGCCTATCAATAGGCCCTAGGGAGATTTATAATGTGGACATTAAACCAACATTATTTTTACAATGTGGACGTCAAACCATCATTGCTCCCAAGGCATAGCCTGCCATAAACATCATTACATAACTAAGGTGGAATCACACGTTGCAAAGGGCCTTACATACATCCCATTGGGCCTTGACCCATGGGCCCCAATTACATCAAATGGGCCGCATTACATGGGCCTCATGTATATCAAGGTGGGCCTCAACAACGGGCCTTATACATCACATCAGGCCTAATCAAATGGGCCCCAAGTACATCACATCGGGCTTAATCAAATGGGCTGAGTTGAATGGGCCAAGACGAATGGGCCGAACCTAACTCATCTATTTTAGATATCAAAATATATATAAAAGAAATGAATTATATCAAAAGATCAACTGGACCATACAACAACTAGCAGTGGTGATCATGATTTCCACGGTTAAATACTAGTGGGCCCATCCTAGGGTTTATTTCCCATCCAGTCTATTCATAAGGTTACAAAGACTTGGATTTAGAGGAAAAACAAATGTCATATTGGTCTAAACCCTGTAGCCCAAGGGTTTTAATGGTGGACGTTCAAACCCATTGTTTTCTACAATGTGGTCCACTTGATCCTAGATTTGTCTTATTTTTAGTCTCAAGCCTTAAGACAAGCTTTCAAAATGGTTGGACGGCTTGGATGCAACACATGCATCATGGTGGGTCCCATAGATGGATGGCGTGGATGATATAGGTGGGACCCACAGAACTTGGTGATGCAACTCCAGCAGCTATAATTGGAGTGAGGTACACCAGCCGTCCCACTCCCCGTGGTGGGGACAGTGTGGTTGAAACACATCATCAGTGGGTCCCACGTGGGGCCCACCATAACGTTTATATGCCATCCAATCTGTTGATAAGGTCATGCAGACCCAGATGAAGAGGAAAAACAAATTTCATATCGATTCAAAACTTCTGTGACCTAGAAAGGGTTTCAATGGTAGACGTCTAATCCTCACTGTTTCCTGTGATGTGGGCCAGCTGAGTTCCATATATGGCTGATTTTTGGGGTGGCCCATTGCCCTAAAGGGGCCTACGAAATGCACGGTGTTGATGCCAAACACACATCACGGTGGGGTCCACGGTTGGGACCCACGGTCCCTACCCATTTCCGCCCACGCAGTAGCAGGACGCTGCTGCGCCGTCCTCTGGACGTGCAGCAGCAACACCTGCTGCATGTGATTTTATTTTATTTTTTGAAAAATAGATTCTTTTATGGTTTTTTCATGGTAGGGCCCGCATCAGGTGAATCCGACCCAGCCGTTGGATTCTATGGCTCAAGACAAGCCAAACAAGCCCAATATTTGGCATGTTTCGGTGTGTAGAAAGATTAGAGTGCATTTTAACGGTGAAAACCACTGTTTTCTATGCTATGGCCCGCTAGAAAATCGGATCAGCTTCGTTTTTCGGCTCAACGCCTAAAATGAGTTGGGAAATAGGATGGATGGCGTGGATTGAATTCATACATCAAGGTGGGGCCTGTATGAGCGGTCCACCCAAGTTTTCTTAAATCAAACTGATATATATATTTTTTTGTTAGTACGTCCACTGTCTGTTCACACTCCACGAAACCCACGTCCAGCGTCCTTGGACGCTGGACGGATGGTCTTGAATATATTATCAAGGTGGGTCCCACATGGACGTGGCCCACTTGATTTAGATCAATCTGATACTTGTGTTTTCCATCACCAAGGGTAGGGCCCACATGGCTTGCATGGTGTAGATCTAACACGTCCATCAAGTGGGTCCCACGAAGGTGGACGACTTGGATAAAATGCACACATCACGGGCCATTCAACAAGGGAAAAGAGAGAGAGAGAGAGAGAGAGAGAGAGAGAGAGAGAGAGAGAGAGAGAGAGAGAGAGAGAGAGACCCCGACACTATGGGCCCTCCCATCTGTACATCACAACATACATCAGGTGGGTCCCATTACATGTGGACCCACTGATTAAAATCAATGGTGGAGATCCTTTCTCCACCAAAATACAAGGTCTAGATGACCTTATTTATCTAAGGAAAATAAACATCATGATGGGGTCCATGGAGAATGGCCCCATCATGGAATGATCATGAGCATCAAGGTGGGCCATCGGCCACACCTAGGGTCCAAAGTGAGATTCATACCATCAATCGATAGGCCTCACTTGGCCCATCATCAAAACATGAAAATCTAGCCTATAAAGTACCCACCGTTTGATCTTCTTAGTCCAATGGAACGCCAATTTCCTTGTGTCTCACTTTGATGGAGGGTGATGAGAAATGAAGGGCTAGGATGGAGGATTTTGGGGTGGGAAGTGGGCCACACACATCACACTTTTCTCTCCATAGGAAAGCTTGGATGTCCACTTTTTTTTGCATGAGATTTTTGTTGAAAAAGAGAGAGAAATGGTGGTTGTAAGAGAGGTGATGGATGTGAGGTGATGGTGTGCTTGACTTGAGAGTTGACTTGGTGGTTGCTTGACTTGGGGAGAAAGAAAGCATGGGTTGAGTACTTTGATTGATTGATTGATTTAGTGATTGATTGATGGGACATGTTGTAGAGATTCTCTTGGGATTGCAAACACGTGGTGTTTTTCCTCAAACTAAACGTGGGCCCACATCTCCTGGCCTGGGTATCGGATTGGTATGCGAGACGCGGCGTTGGAACCGCGGCAACGGTGCGGTCGCAATAGTACGAGTCTTGGATTAAGCCGACTCAAATATACGGGATACGACTTAGGGTCGTGCGCAAACGTCGATTATAGGTCACATGTTGCCGGAATTCGACGGGAAGGATCGCGGGAATCGACGGAACAACACAGACTAGGATACGGGCCTTACATCATGGAAGAATTGTTAGGATGGTAATTGATGGTGATAGTTATAAACTTCATTCTTGAGGTGGCGATAACAAAATTGTCGTTGTGGGCTACTTTCCAAAGTGTGAAGAGCATCAGACTTGTTGTTAGTGTTTGATATATTCTCTTGGAGAAATTCTACTCCGAAGATATATGGTGCGTGATCATTCTCATAAATCATTACAATATTTTTCTTGGGTGATCATGCACGATTGAAATGCTTTCCACAATGTGGAGAAGAATACTTGTTCCTTTAGGATAAAAAAGGGTCACAATGTAGTCAATGTTTGAGAAGATATCAATGTTAATGAATCCCCTAAAAGAAGATGTGTGAGAGAAATCAATGGAAGAATGGATAAATTTGTAAATAGATATATTTGTAAATAGATCTATGGTTATGGATGTATTTGCTGATGGATCATATGGCGGATTGACAACCTGATTTGTGAAAAAATTAATGGATGGACTGACAAGTAGATCAGTGGAACTTGCTACTGCTTGTGTCTCAATAGGTATGAACCTGCTGATGGATCTGTCCATAAAAGAGTTAATGGATGGATTGGCGAGAATATGTCAACTCTTTGGCTGTGATGCTCATAGTCCGTTGATGTGATGCTAACCAGGTCAAGGTGTGAATGATAAATGTGCGTGTTTCTGACATTAAATGGTGTTTGTTTTATTAGTTTCATTCTTTCATTACAACAGTTATGAAATCAGAACAAGTCCAATTCCGTGAAATAAATTTTGGCAAACGATATGGATTTATTGAGTGATCTATTATAAACTAGATAAATGGTATGTGGAAGGATCTCGAAGATGGTAACTGATGGAAATGGTTATGAAAAATTCATCCCTGAGTAAATGATAACAAAATGGTCAAATTTAGGTTATTTTCTGAAGTGTGAAGAATATACAACTTGTTGTGGCTGTTTTATGTATTATTTTGGAGAATTTCACTCTGAAGATGTGCGGTTCGTGATTAGTTTTGTTAAGTCATTGTGATAATTTTCTTGGAGAATCGTGCAGAATGGAAATGCTTTCTACAATGGGGAGAATAATTTTTCATTCCTGAAGGATAGGAAATGGGTCATAATGACACCAATGTCTGAGAAGATATGGATGTTAATGTATCTCCCCCTTGGTTGCAGATCTTCTAACTAGGTGCTGCCACTGCTTTGAATCCCTGCTCTGGACTCTCAATCCCGACTCCTATCTATTTATACCTGTTTACATTTTGAAAGAGACGCTTCCCTGCTCCCGCACCTGAATTTGTTGTCACTTCGCTTCACACTTCGTGCAACCATAATCCCCACTAAAGAAGACCTTCAAGAGAAATAGATGGAAGAATCAAATGAAGCCTCAATGGATGAATCTGTTGATAAATCTATGGTTGTGGATGTATTTGTTGATGGATCATAAGGCAGATTGATAGCCTGATTTATAAAAGAATTAATGGATCGATTGAGAAGTAGATCAATGAAACTGACTATTGTGTGCTTCCCAATAGGTATGGACTTTTTGATGGATCTGTCTATAGAAGAGTTAATTGATGAATTCGTGAAGATTAATCAACTCTTCAGGTGTGGTGCATAACGTTGCTTGGTGTGATGCCAACGATATCAAGGTGTGAATGATAATGTGCATGTTTTTTTTTTTTTTTAAAATGTTAAATAGTGTTTGTGTTTATTAGCCGCATTCTTTTTCTTTTTTCTTTTTTCTTTTTTGATGACGTCAGAGTGTCCCCACCCCATTTTGAGGCGAGACTATTCCCTGTGGATGCACTCAATCACCTACAAACCAAGTGCATCGAGTAATCCTAGGGAGGGGAATCGAACTCACGTCTATGGGGAGCACGCCCATGATGCTTGCCGTTCGCCCAAACCCCACGTGAGTCAGCTAGCATTCTTTACCTAAAACACTTTTGATATTAGAGCAAGTTCAATTCCTTGGGTTAAATTTTAGCAAGCAATTTGGATTCACTGGATGATCTATTTAAAACTAGAGAGTGGGACATGGAAGGATTGTTATGATGGTAATTGACAGAAATTTAAAGAGGAAATTCATCCTGAAGGAGGCAATAACAAAATTATCAAATTCATCACGGCGGGCCCACTTAAGATGAGATGCTTGTGCTTTGGAGAATGATTCCTTGGGATCGATGAGCAGAGCAAACAAGGTTCAACAAACAGATCTGAAGAATAATCAAAACATGAATCAATGAAATTGGATCTACTAAAACAATGAAAGACAGAACGATGGTGGATCAGCAGAACCAGCTAAGGTGTGCATCAAGGCAAATGTGGGTATGTCAATCATGACATGAAGATCAGAGCGAACAATTCTAGGGCTAGAAAGGACATTGAAGACAATGGATTTTTTCGGTTGCATGCAAATTCAAGCAGGAGGGATGTGGTATGCAGCGGACTCCAGCAAAAGTTATGTCAGCCAACTTGTATGATAACATCAACAAGTGGAGCGAAAGCAATTTCTTTTCCAAAACAGGGTGAATTGATGAAACTAGTCCCCACCATCACCTCTCAGTTCAGGATATGGGACTCGTGATTTGTACAGATGACAAGAGCGGTCGCTAGATACATATACAGTCTATTCAACCAGATTAATGTACCCCACAAGTGATCTGATATCGTGGTTTAAATGACTCAGTTTTGGTTGAGTTATCTTGGTTTCGATCAGAACTGATCTGGGCTGCACCACCGTGATGACAAATAACCCCGACTCAAATAACCCCTTCTTGGTTTTGTCTGAGTCAGGTGTAGCTGTGCTGAGAACAACAATTGATGTTAGGCCAATAATTGATGTTAGGATTGAAATAGGAAAATGGTGTGATTCCCTAGGTGGGGAGGGTGGATGAGAGGCCAACAACAAATGACGTTAGGCAAAAGGTGTGGTTCCAATTCCATAGGTAGGGAGCAAGAAGAGGCAGAGGCCAAACAACTGATTTTATGATTTAGGAAAGCGGTGTGATCCCCTAGTTCCATCGTAGCAAAAGGTGTGGTTCCATAGGTAGGGAGCAAGAAGAGGCAGAGAGGCCAAACAACTGATTTTCTGATTTAGGAAAGAGGTGTGATCTCCTAGTTCTATCGTACTCTTTAGTGGTGTGGTGCCCTGCTAGGGTGCTGAGATCTCTTCAACAATCCCTTTTATTTATAGCTATTTTCTGTTCTTGAAATTAATTCCTAACATTATGAACTAGAATGTGTCCTATGCTACATCATTTGGGAGATGAGTAAAATATCATTTGCCATGTGTTGCCATCTCATTATTTTATTTTTAACTTAATATTCCTTTTTTTTTTTTGGGGACCATTTCTCGATTTGCGCTTGTCATCCTTGCGTAGGGGCTGTGCTAATCTTCCTTATTCCTTTTTTAACCTATGATTTTTTTTTTTCCATGTTGGTGAGGCTAATTTCTGTAGCAGTCTCTCTAGGCAAAGCATAGTAATGAGATGGCCTTCTTGAGTTATCTCTTTGTTGCCTTTCCCTTAGATCCTTGTATACATGTTTATATTTTTTTTCTTTAAATAAAAGAACTGATACCATTAAAAAGAGAAGCCTTGTGTTTCTAGCAATGTTAGACAATGCTGCACCAATAAGATCATGATGCAATTATATGTTAAGAACTTTTTGTTCTTTTCTTCTCTTGTTTCTCTGTGGGCATCTATACCCGGTAATAACTTTTTGCATGTTTTAAAAAGAGTCTTATCTTTACCATATTCTTATGTAATTGCCCCTTTGTTCATTGATTTCTCATGCAGCTAGGTATCCAACCTACAACAAATAAACTTACCATGCAGGAAACATGGGATGAATTGGTTGCCCGCCTCTCTTATCTATTTACGAATGAGGTTGGTGATTTTATCCTGACAGTTCTTGTTTGGATTGGCAAGGGATTTTGCATGCAGTCTAGTGTCTCCATTATCTTAGGCCCTAGTCAATACTTATTTGTTTGCTACTTATATATAAACTCATTTAATAGCTGGTGATTTTATCAATTCATGATTAATTTGTCAATTACATTATAACCTCTATGGACCAATTACTTCATGACATGGTCTTTCTTCCTTACAATTTTAATGTTTCTCCTGTTATGGGAGCATTTTTTATGCTGTTGAAAGCACCAGAAATCCAATAAGATGAAAAGGAAACATAGCAAGACATGCTAGACCCATGGAAACACATACCACCAAGCAATGCAATCTCACACTAGAAAACAATTCTCCGAAGTGAAAAATGACTTCCTTTCAATCCCTCATGGCTATCACATGCCCAACATGCGCTTTGATAATTTAATGCAAAGAACTAAAACTGTAAGAACAGTAGAAATTACTAAATTGCCTGTGACTAAATAACCTCATTAGGTGTAAGGGAGGGTATTTTCATAATCAATGTGGGTATTAGTTAAGTGTACATAGAATAGTGTAGCATGAAAATACTGCATTGTAACTACATTGTGTATGCTATACACTTGTAGCATACGTGACAGGCTACATAGTGCACTTTACAGGCTATGCTACACACAACACACTCTGTCAGCCTATGCTACGCTACATACTATCAACGTTTTAAATAGCATATTGCAAGATCCTTTTAACTAGGTGCCTCTCTCACTTCAAATGCCTGCTTCAAAATATCACTTTCGTTCCCACTTCCTACCTATTTATACTTGTTTATATTTTGAAAGAGACTCTTTCCCGCTCCTAACCTGAATTTGTTGCTGCTTCACTTCATGCTTCATGCAAACTATGCTGCATGCAGCACATGAAAATAGTGCAAAAGTCGACACGTAGCGTACGCTACACGCTATTTAATGTATGCTGCAGGTCATGCTATGCTCCATATAGTGTACGCTACACACTACACAGCCTATGCTACGTATTATTTTTCACTAAATCAATAAAATCAATTAATGTGTTCAATGAGTTTTTCATTTTGCTAAAATTCATTAAAAATTAGTTAACGGTTTCAATGATTTTAGTGAAATAATTTGAGCAACAATATTAAATAGTTTCCATTGCTATATTTATATTTACTATCTTCCCTATTTTTCACACCTCTAATGGGTGAACACTATTAATGCAGGGGCATTTTCACACCGGGCTCGAGTGGGGTAGCCTGTGGGATGTAGGGACACTTGGGGTGGGCGGCCCGTGTGAGGTGGTACCCATGTTATTTGGGGCCCACGAGGGGGGTTCGGCCGATGTCCTAACCCATGCGATGTGGGGCCTGAGCTATGAGATAAAGGGATTAATTCACCATGCTCTATCAGTTTGAGCTTTTAGAGCAAGTGGTTAATTGTCTTGCATCAAATTGGTATCAGAGCGGGAGGTCTCGTGTTTGAGACTCCTCACTGGAGGTGATTAATGCAGAGACATTTTCACACCAGGCTTGAGTGGGGTAGCCTGTGGGATGTAGGGACATACTCGGGATGGATAGCCCATGTGAGGCAGGTGGCTCGTGTGAGGCGTTACTCATGTGATTTGGGGCCCGCGAGGGAGGTTCGGCCGAGGTCCTAACCCATGCGATGTGGGGCCCGGGCTATGAGATAAAGGGATTAATTTGCCATGCTCTATCAGTTTGAGCTTTTAGAGCAAGTCGTTAATCGTCCTGCATCAATTGCATATAGGATTATATCGCTGAATTTTGTTAGAGTAACTTCTTGTTGAATTTTCAATTCGCGTCCCCACTTGTACCATTGCTGAAATTTCAACATAGTAATTTCAGGTTGTCAAATTGCTGAATTTTCAGCTTGTAATTTTCGGATTACACCCGTGCAGAATTTTCTATTTGGCACCCTCAGATTACTATCCTGCTGAATTTTCAACATAGGATTTGAGGATAGTGACTTGCTGAATTTTCTGGTTAGTGTGTCTAGCGTGATCTCTAGGTTAGTACTATCATTGTCATCACATTGTCCTAGGACCTAGGGTTTCCTTTAGAGTGTCCTTCTGTATGCCCACTCGTTCAGGACATGGTTTTGGCCTACATCCCACTATGAATCTAGAACAGATTGCCGAGGCCCTTAATGCTATCAACAATCGTCTGACGGCTATTGAAGCGCACAATAAGACCACATCGACTCAATTTACTGTGACCAATGCGCGTATCAATCGGTCCCTTCAGGCGAACCTCGACAATGGGGAAGATGTCCAATCACAAGCCGGGGATGAAATTGAAGGAGTTGAGATTGTCCCACTTGCAATTATTAGCCGCGCTTTAAACCAAATTGTAGAAAGTAATGATTGGCGCATGAATTCAATTTTCCAAACTTATGCCAAGTGTAGTGGCAAAAACTGCAAGGTGATCATTGATAGTGGCAGTTGCATCAATGTGGTCTCTACTTGCGTCGTGGACCGCTTAGGTATGCTAGTCATTCCTCACCTTCAGCCCTATCGAGTCTCATGGGTTGACGCATCTTCAATTTTGGTTTCTCGGCGTTGTCCCATTCCCATCTAGTTTTGTTCCTATACGGACACATGGTGTGATGTCATGCCTATGGA
This sequence comes from Magnolia changhungtana, assembly GCA_030180095.1. NCBI lineage: Eukaryota > Viridiplantae > Streptophyta > Magnoliopsida > Magnoliales > Magnoliaceae > Magnolia > Magnolia changhungtana. Next base: position 9,135,049 of record JASAUF010000653.1, on the reverse strand, counting down.
TATAGGCCACATTATTTTGCGCATGCCTTAGTTGTATGATAGGGACGCAACATTGTTCGGTCGCTCGAATACATGTTTGTTTCTATATGAAGGTAAAAGGATTGTCTTGAAGCCTCTCTCGCCCAAAAACACATCGGAAAAGGAGGACGTTAAGAAATGTGGTCTTAAAGGTGTGACAAAATTCCAGCTTGAGTTTCTTCCTATAGTTAATTTCAAAGAGTCTGAAAGAGAGACTAAAACTGATTTGACGTTGTATGCCCACGTGGCAAATGAGGTTACACCTAAGGTTATTATAGAGATGCCACCTGAGGTTACACCCGAGGTTAGTGTAGAGTTACCATCTGAGGTAAGTCCGGTATTGAAGGAGACCAGTGTTGTTATTCCAGAGGACATACCAGATGAGCTTACACCCATGCGGGACATTGATGCATTGACTCTACCAAACCTTCATCACGATCAAATGAGTCCTGGGGAGGAAGTGAATTTGGAAAGACAAGTAGATGAGCCTAGGTCCCCTATAGATTGCATACCCACGTCTGTGTTTCATAGTCCTTTAGAGTCTGCACATGCATCTATACAACATATGCATGACTTGCATGTGGAGATTAGAAAAAGAATCAATGCAAGTAATGAAACATACAAAATGATTGCCGACTCACACCATAGGTTTAAAGAGTTTGTTATGGGTGATGAAGTCATGATTAAAATACGTCCAAAAAGGTTTCCACAGAGAACTATAAAAAAATTACAAGCCCGTAACGCTGGACCATATAAAATCTTCAAAAGACTGGGTTCAAATGCTTACTTGATGGATTTTTCACCTAACATGGGTATCGGTTCCACATTTAATGTGGAAGATCTTGTACCGTTTCATGGACCTTCCCCTGACTCTCACATGAACTTGGATAATGATGCTCCTGACCTGTCGCAAAACCCATAGTCATTACCTGACCCCTCTTCTCAACCTTTATCATCTGTACCATCCATATGAGAAGAGAAGAGATGGAGGATATCTTGGATGAAGAAGCGGTTTCCACATGACATGGCAGTTATAAGGAGTACCTTGTCAAGTGGAAGAGCAAACTAAAATCAGACAGTACGTGGATCACAGATTCGGAGCTTCATCAATGAGATCCAGATCTCTTCGAGCATACTGCAGCTTTATTTCGCTAGAGGTGAAATCTCCTTAGCCAAGGGGAATTGATGGGGACATCAGATGACCTACTCGGGTATACCAAAGATGGAGATGATCACCCACATCGGCGCAACTTTCTTCGTGGATGGGAGATGAGTTCTAGATTGGGACCACCGGGCCATTTTGAAGACCCTACATGCATTGGACGTGCATCAGAAAGACCCCACTTTGGGATGATGCATGTGGGATGCTTAGGAGACTATTTTAGTCATAGGATTTCTATTTCGTGTTGATTCGACTGTTGGATCTTGTCGATCAGGCCATCGGGTCACTAGATCTTCTTGATCTAGGCTCTTTGGACTCTGATCTTGCATTCTTTATGTTTTTTGTTATTTTTAGGTTTTATTTAATGATTGTGATTGATAATAAATGTTTTAGTTTTCTTATTTTGAATGATGGGCCACTTTACTTAAGTGAGTGACATAGTTGTAATTATGCTGAATTTTAATTATGAATTTTTTAATTATAAAACCACAAGGGAAGTGGAGTTCCAACCCTTGTGGAGATTTGAGAAGAAAAAGAAGAAGAAGAAGAGAGAAGCTCTCTTGTGTGAAGGAATTTTCCTTATTGTTTTCTAAGATTTATTTAAAAAAAAAACCCTCCATTCCAATTGAATTGTGGAAGGGTATAAACTTGTTTGGTGGTGGATTCCCCAAGATACATCCTTCCTCTTCCTGTTATTCGAAAGGTATATTTTTTCTTACATCCTTCATCTCTCTTCTTCGAAAAGTATTCTTTTTCTTCTTCTCTTGTCTTCTTCTTTTCCTTCCCATTACAACTGTCTAAACCCTAAATCTTCAATTTCCTATTTTTTCCAATTTCTAAAAACCCTAATTCCAAAATCCCTAATTCTCATGAACCCCAATTTTCCTAATTTTAGATTTTCCCCTTCCTAACCTCAATAAAAAAAACTTACAAATATGTCCATTGAGTGTGGAACGTGCTTATGCTAAATTGGAAGTTCTATCATTCCATTGGTCCTAGTTTTAATTGATTTCTGTGGTTTCTTAGCATGCGGGTATGTGATTTAGGTTAAATCAGATTTTATTTGCTATTGTTTACTCTTAATTACTTGGTAGGTTAGCATCTTTTGTTTATTGAATCACTTTGTGGACTCTTTCATAATCTCCACGTTGCATGTTAGCATTAAATCCATGTGTCCTGCATCAAATTTTAAGAGTAAACAATAAGAAATAAAATCTGATTTCACCTAAATCACATGCCCGCATGCTAAGAAATCACATAAATAAATTAAAACTAGGATCGATGAAAAGATAAAACTTCCAATTTAGCATAGGCACATTCCACATTCAATAGATAGATTTGTAGGTTTTATGATTAGGGTTAAGAAATGGGAAAATATGAAATTAGAAAAATTAGGGTTTATGTGAATTGGAGATTTTGGAATTAGGGTTTTTAGAAATTGGAGAAAACAAGAAATTGAAGATCTAGGGTTTATGAGGTTGTAATAGGAAGGAAAAGAGGAAGACAAGAGAAGAAGAAGAATACCTTTCAAAGAAGAGAGATAAATGATGTAAGAAGAATATCTTTCAAAGATGAGGAAGAGGAAGGATGTACTTTGGGGAATTCACCACCAAACAAGTTTGTATCCTTTCACAATTCATTTGGAAGGCAGGTTTTTTTTTCAAAAAATCCTAGAAAATAATGAGAAAAATTCCTTCATACAAGAGAGCTTCTCTCTTCTTCTTTTTTTTTTTCCTCAAATCTCCACTAGGGTTGGAACTCCACTCCCCTTGTGGTTTTATAATTAAAACATTTAGAATTAAAATTTAGCATAATTATAACTATGCCACTCACTTAAGTAAAGCGACCCATCATCCAAAATAAGAAAACTAAAACATTTATTATCAATCCCAACTATCAAATAAAATCTAAAAATAACAAAAAACATAAAGAAAGCAAGATCAGAGTTTAAAGAGCCCAGATCAGGAAGATCTGGTAGCTTGATTGACAAGATCCAACGGTCGGATCGACACGAAATAGAAATTCTATGACTAAAATAGTTTCCTTAGCAGTCCATATGCATCATCCCAAAGTGGGGTCTTTCTGATGCACGTCCAATGCATGTAAGGTCTTCAAAATGGCCTGGTGGGCCCCATCTGGAATTTGTCTTCCATCCACAAAGAAAGCTGCGTTGATGTGGGTGGTCGTCTCCATCTCTGGTACACCCGAGTAGGACCTCTGATGTCCCCATCAATTGGAGGTTCAGCCGAGGTCCTAACCCATGCGATGTGGGGCCTGGGCTATGAAAAGTTGGGATTAATTCGCTATGCTCTATCAGTTCAAGCTTTTAGAGCAAGTGGTTAATTGTCCTGCATCAAATTGGTATCAGAGCAGGATGTCTCGTGTTCGAGACTCCTCACCGGGGGTGATTAATGCAGGAGCATTTTCACACCGGACTCGAGTGGGGTAGCCTGTGGGATGCAAGGACGCACTCGGGGTGGGTGGCCCATGTGAGGCGGGTGACTTGTGTGAGGCGTTACTCATTGGGGGGGGGGGGGGGGAGGGTTCTATCGAGGTCCTAACCCATGTGATATGGGGCCTGGGCTATGAGATAAATGGATTAATTCACCATGCTCTATCAGTTTGAGCTTTTAGAGCAAGTGGTTAATTGTCCTGCATCAACTATGCTACAAACTGCTTATTTAAAACATTGCATGCCATTTTCAGTAAAATAATAAAATCAATCAATGATTTCAATAATTTGTTATATTTTGCTAATTTTCACAAAAAATTTGGTAAATGTTGATTTTAGTGAAATAATTTGAGTAATAATGTAAATTGGTTTCATTGCTATTTTTTATTTTTATATTTACTCTTTGCCCTATTTTTCCTATTATTTTCGTTGCTATTATTCTAATATGATGAAATTGCAATTGGATCCAAAATAAAAGTTAGCTAGAACAATTTTAGCCTTATATTCATTTACCTTTATCTTCCAGCTTGTTACTCAACTTTGAACCTTGGTGAACAATTCATCTCCATTGGATTTCTCATTCTCGTCGCCGTTGAAACCTTAGCTAACAATATCAAAAATAGTAATCCTTCAGTCAAGTTCTTTAGAAAGTCTTTAAGTTGCTTCAACTCGGTCTGTTGTCAGCAGCGCAAGATGGTTTGTCGACTGCTTCCAAAGAAATGTAGTTATCGATTTGATATTTCATGGGGATGAATTCTGAAACAAGTACAAAATTAGAAAAAAAGTCATCATTATGTTTATCTTTGGAGTTTGGAATGAAGCTTAGGGCCTGTTAAAAAGGAGAGAATTTGAGAGAGAGAGCATATGAGGCTGGGATGTCAACCCTCTCTTATTTATTATAATAGAAGAAAAGGTAAAATTATATATATGCCCTAATATGAAGGAAAAACTAAAGGAAGGCTAAGGACAAATAAGGAAAGTATAAAACAAAGATAAAATGCTAAAAAAATTAAGAACAAAGGTCCATTACATAAGAGACCTAGGTGTATGTACTTGTGGGCCCAGTCGTAGGCCCACACGCACATACACCCATACTCCTCAGGCTGAGTCATAGATATCAATCATGGCCAACTTGCCAATAATATGTCATACAAGTTCCACTTTAAGAGCTTTTGTGAAGATATCCGTCAACTGCTCAGAGGACGGAACAAATGGAGTTGAAACAACACCTGTAGCAACTTTCTCATGAATAAAGTGACAATTAACTTCAATATGTTGTGTGCTCATGAAAAATCAGATTAAAAGCTATGTGAATAGCGAGTTGATTGTCACGATGCATAGGCACACAAGTCTTCACAAGAAATCTCAATTCAGAAATAAAGCTTTTTAATCACGTAATTTCACATATTGTATTTACCATAGCATGATAATCAGCCTCAACACTGGACTGTGTCACAACTGTTTGCTTCCTAGTCTTATGACTAAATTGTCATTGAAAAAAGTATAGTAGCCTGATGTATAGTGGCGATCATTTGGAGAACTTGCCTAATCTACATCAGAGTATCCTCCAATATCAAGTTTATCATGACAACTAAATAAGAGGCCACGTCTAGGAGACTATTTGATATAGCATAGGATACGATGAACTGCTTGGCGAGAACAGGGAAGCATGCATGAACTGACTACCAAACTCATATCATGAGATAGATTTGGACAAGTGCTCATCAAATATATCAATCTCCCAACTAAGTGTTGGTACATGCGAGGGTCATTAAGAAGTTCCCCATCATATGCCATGAGCTTCTTATTGACTTCCAGTGGAGAATCAATAGGTTTGACGTCAAAATTACCAGTTGAAGTCAACAAATCAAGGACATATTTTTGTGGGACGAAACCATGCCCTTTTTGGAACGAGCGACTTCAATTCTAAGGAAATATTTTAGTAGTCCCAAGTCTTTGATATCAAACACTTCGCTCAGATATAATTTTAACTCAGCAATGCCATTATTATCATCACATGTAAGAATAATATTATCCACATAGACACTCACAATAATGGTTCCCTTCATATGCCTTTTGACAAACACAGAATGATCAGAACGAATATGAGAAAATTCAATACGAATCAAGGTCTCGCTAAACTTATCAAACCATGGTTGATGAACTTGCTTCAAACCATATTTCACCTTTTTCAGACAACATGCCTTTTGTTCTTCCTCCTTTCGAGTAAATCCAGGAGGAGAAATCATATACATCTCCTTAGTAAAATCACCATTCAAGAAGGCATTTTTAACATTCAGTTGATGTAGGGACCGGTGCAAATTGGTAGCAAGAGAAATAATCACCCAAACAGAGTTCGTCTTAGCAATAGATGCAAAGGTCTTAGAATAATTCTTACCAAAAGTCTGTGTAAAGCCTTTTGGGGGTTTAGATCGGTTCTCAAGATTTTGATCAAAGAAGGATTAGCCAAAACTGGAAAATAGAAAGAAGAAAATAATTATCTTGAAGAAGTTGGAGGGGCACAAGAAGAAATTAGAAGAGGAAGATCAAAGGACGAGAAGAAGCACCATTAGAGAGAAGAGAGGAAGGCAACCAAAGGGTTTGTTTTTCATTAATCAATAGTTAAAATTCGAGTTTAGGGCTTTAACCCACTTAAATAAGCAAATAAAGACATAAAATTACTAAAATACTCCTAGAATAAGTAAATAAAGACATAAAATTACTAAAAGATCCCTAACTAAGCAAAAAACGCGCAAATAACATAAGTACGGGAAAGTTCGGGCGCTCGGTCTTCTTTCTCCAATCTTTCTTCACATGTGTCTTCCCTGAGCGGGGTCTTCTATATGTCCAATCACATGTGAAAGGTCTTCAGCTCCTCAATAGTTGCCTACCTACAAGGACGGCACTTGTGGTTGGCGCTTTCTTCGTTGGTACACCTTGAATGCGCTTGTGTCCGCATCAATTCCCCTTGGGTGAGAAAAACTCGACTCTGACGAGTTGAAGCTTTTATAGCGCTCTAGTAGATGTGGATCAATACCCTGCGATGCGTCGCCCGACAGCCACGTAAATTCAGACGATGGTTTGTTCTTTCACTTGACAAGATACTTTTGGAAATCTCCATCTCTCGTGGATACTATCTCGTCATCCAAGATTTCTTCAATTTTTTCTTTATGGGAAATGGGTGAAGGAGGGCGTGGAAGGGGTTGGGTAGCAAACTCAGAAAAAGGCCATGAAAGGGACGATGTATCAACAATGGGATTATGGGCACAGACTAGATCTTCCACATTAAAAGTTGGATTAATGCTCATTTCAGGTGGAAGGTCAATCCGATACGCGTTGGACCCAACCTTTTGTAATATCTTGAATGGTCCAGCACTACGAGCTTGTAATTTTTTAGCAGATCCTCGAGAGAATCGCTCTGGCCTTATTCGCACCATTACAGTCTCCTTCTTGAAATTCTTGCACTCTACGATGAGAATCGGCTGAAACTTTATAATCATCATTGCTCTTATTTAACCGCTGTCTAATATGTGTATGCAAATCATGAATATGGCGTGCAAATGCATCGGCTGACTCAGAAGACCTTGGGTAATAGACATAGGTGAGAGATCTATGGCCATTCTAGGTTTATAACCACTTACAATTTCAAAAGGACTCAACCCCGTAGATCTATTAACTGACCCATTATAAGCAAGTTCAACAATTGGTAAAATTAGGTCCCAAGTCTTAACATGTTCACCCACTAGACAATGTAGAAGATTTCAAAGGCTGCGGTTTACCACTTCAGTTTGACCATCTGTTTGTGGATGGTAAGCAGTAGAAAATTGCAAACGAGTTCCCATAATGTGCCACAGTGTCTTCCAAAAATAGCTAGTAAATCGAACATCACGATCAAACACTATGGTTTTAGGTAACCCATGAAGACGCACCACACCATCAAAAAAGAGACGAGCAACATGAGACGCATCTGACGTCTTCGAACATGGGAGGAAATGCACAATTTTAGAAAAATGGTCCACAACGACAAAAACAGAATCGTGCTTTTTTATAGTCTTCGGAAGCCCAAGCACGAAGTCCATACTAATGTCCTGCCATGGAGCATGTGGTACTGGCAATGGCGTGTACAACCCGGTATTTTGCTTTCTATGCTTTGCCAGCTAACATGTTCGACACTGCCCTAAAACTTTGGCTACGTCTCGCTTGAAACTTGGCCAATAGAAACGATCTTCCACGAGGGCAATGGTCTTATCACGACCAAAATGGCCAGCTATCCCTCCTGAATGAAGTTCCCAGATGAGGAATTCACGAAGAGTCATACGGGGAATACAAAGTCGGTCTCCCTTGAAAAGGAAGCCATCTTTAAGAGCATGTTCACCCATAATATACTGGTCACTAGCGAACGACGCGTAAGTACCCCCAAAATCAGGACATATGGGGTATTCATCTTTCAGTTGCTCAAATCCGACTACCTCTACACTCAAGGAGTTGAGCAACACCACTCTCCTACTAAGGGCATCCGCTGGTTTGTTTTCAACCTCGGCCTTGTGTTTCAAAACAAACGAATATTCTTGAAGAAATGCTACCCACTTGGCATGTCTTGGGTTGAGTTTCTTCTGAGAATGCAAATATCTCAAAGCCTCATGGTCAGAAAACAAAACGAATTCTTGCGGTAGGAGATAGTGTCGCCAATGTCTCAGGGATTGCACTATCACATAAAATTCTTTATCGTAAGTGAGTATTTTTGTTTTGCCTCATTCAGTTTCTCACTGAAATAGGCCATTGGGTGTCCTTCTTGACTCAATACTCCACCTATACCGACACCAGACGCATCACACTCTACGTCAAAGATTTTAGAAAAGTCAGGTAGACGCATGACAGGAGCTTCCACCATCTTGCCCTTAATTTCTTTAAAAGCCTTGACTGCGGCTTTAGACTACACGAACTCTCCCTTTTTCACGCACTCGGTAATGGGAGCTATGATCGTGCTAAAACCCCTAATGAACCGACGATAAAAAGTTGCTAGGCCGTGAAAGCTTCGCACCTCATGAATGTTCCTTGGTTCTCGGCCACTCAACTATGGCCCCGACTTTTTCAGGGTCTGCGCGCATCCCTTCGGATGACACTGTAAATCCTAAGAACACAACTTGGCTAGACATGAATGCACATTTCTTAAGATTAGCGTACAACTTTTCCTCCTAAGGACATTACAGATCTTCTTTAAATGTTCAACGTGTGATTCCTTAGTGGTACTATAAATAAGAATATCGTCAAAGTACACCACTAGGAATTTTTCCATGAACGGCCTCAAAGCTTGTGTCATTACCCGCATGAAAGTACTGGGTGCGTTAGTCCAAGCCGAAGGGCATGACCAACCACTCATACAACCCATCTTTTGTCTTAAACGCCGTCTTCCACTCATCTCCTGGGCGTATACGGATTTGGTGATATCCACTCTTGTGGTCTATCTTAGAGAATATAGTGGACCTGGCTATCATGTCAAACATATCATCAAGTCTAGGTATAGGGAACCTATACTTGATAGTAATTTTGTTTATGGCACGGCTATCTACACACATGCGCCACGTGCCGTCTTTCTTTGGCGTCAACAATGCAGGCATGACACACGGGCTCATACTCTCTTGGATGAAACCCTTTTGCAGAAGCTCATCAACTTGCTTCTTCAACTCTGCATGCTCTGCAGGGTTCATCCTGTAGTGAGGAAGGTTTGGTAGAGTAGACCCTAGGACAAGATCAATGGCATGCTGTATGTCGCTCATAGGTGACAACTCATTCGGTAAGTCTTCAGGAAATACATCACTGTATTCCTTAAGGACCGAGGTCACCTCACGGGGTAACTCTGATGGAACCTCAGGTGTAATCTCTCTAGCCACAAGGGCATACACCATAGAATCCTCCTTAGCTTATTTTTCAAACTCTCTTGTGCTGATTATATGTAGAGACTTAGGTTTAGATTTCCCTATTCCTCTAGGCTCACTTGCCTTCTCATCCTTCTTCTTCCCTAGTGTATTCTCAGGTGGCATGGGATTAAGTTTGATCTTTCTACCGTTATACATAAAAGTACGCGCATTCGAACGGCCAAAGATCGTGACATCATTATCGAATAGCCACGGTCTACCTAGGATAACATGTCCCACATCCATAGGTAAAACATCACACCACAGGGACTCTTTGTATGACCCAAACTCGATGGGGACTAGACATTGCTGGGTAACAGGTAGGGATGTCTTGTCAACTCAAGAAACTTTATACGGGTCTGGATGAGGTGTGGATTTCAGTTTTAAGCGATCTAAGGTGCTAGTGGAAATCAAATTCTGACAACTTCCACTGTCCAATATCATCTTACAATTCTTCTCACCACACTTGGCAATAGTGTAGAAGATAGTGCTTCGATGCTAGTCAATACTACTTCTAGACTAAGCTAGCACCCGCCTGACTACTGCAAACGTTGCTTCTCCATCCACTTCTTCTTCATCAGTAAGTTCTCCTTCAGGGTGATACTCTTCAACTTCATAATCACCCTGGTCATCTCCACCCTTGTAGGACTCGCCTATGACTAAGGCTCTCCCACGGCTCTTCGTAGGACACTGATTAGACATGTGGCCAAGATTGCCACACTCATAGCACCTCACTTGGCTCATGTTACTAGCACCGGCACTAAGAACCCCTTTGCCCTTGTCCTCCCTAGGCCTAGGCGGAATGGTCGCCTGTGCCCTAGTTTGACTACCAATATTAGGTCTAGTTCCCTGGGAACTAGATCTAGCACTGGAGTCTCGGGATTCAAAACGACGAACGACAGGAACCTTCAAATATTGTTCTAAGTCTTGCACGACTTGATATGCTTCATCCAAGTCCGTTAAGAGCCGAGTCAAAAGTTCGCGCTGAAGATCCGCACGAAGGCCCATCTTGAAACTCGAGAGCGTTACTAGAAAGTCTTCTCGGATATCAGATCGTATCACATATTCTTCAAATTTAGCGATGTAGTCAGCGACAGACAATGACCCTTGGTGTAAGGATTGCCATTGGTCAAGGAGCTTCTGATGGTATGAGAGAGGAATGTACTTCTCCTTCAACTTCTCTTTCATCTCATACCAATGTGTGATAGGGGCTCTACCAACTCTCTCTATCCTACGCTCGGTGTTGGTCCAGAAGAGCTTGGCTTGACCCACAAGCTTCATCTTAGCAAACCGCATTTGACGATTTTCCGACATGCCATACCACTCAAAGTAGTGGTCCATGTCAGCAACCCAGTCAAGGAATGCCTTGGGATCCAAGCGCCCATCAAAACTCGGGGCCTCAACTCTCACACTCTTCATCGCACGCTCATCTGGATCATAGCGGTCTTGATGATCACATGTGGCTCGTGCCTCTCGCACCACACCACGACCGTTACCACGATCTCTATCCTCACTATCACCACCTGTGGCAGCGCGTTCTTCAATGATTTCTCCCACTTGGGAGTGCGCATCATCCCCTACAACGGGGTTTTCCTTTTGGGACACCTCTAGTTGCTCGACTTTAGTCATGGTAGTGGTAATTTGGTTCTCAAGGCGGGCAAACTCACGCCTTTGACCTACTTCTAAGGTGATTATCTTTTGTATCAATTGAGCAAGTTGCTCAGATAACTGCTCGTTATTCATGGTAGGTTGAAGTCCGAAACCTCTATCTCTTCTCGTGAGCATACAATGAAGACTTGAACCAAACTCTACCTAACTAGACTACTAGGTGTTATGACTTTCAAGATGAATGCGATGAATGCAAAACTACTATGAACTGATACAATTAAGTTGAAACAGGAAACAACTCAAATCTGAAAATTTTCCAGATTAGGAACTTTCTAAAATTGGAAAGTTTCTAAAATTGAAAACTTTTTAAATTTGGAACTTTCCTAAATTAAACCTAAAAATCAAAACCCTAATTTGATAACTCGATCTAGACAAAAATCATGCAAGCTTATTCTCTGATACCAAATTTGACGCAGGACAACCCTAATTATGATGCATGCTCATGAACATAATTAAACAGTGGAAATAAAAGGAATAAATGATCTAAAGTTCTAGCAGTAATCATCATAACTGAGAAAATCATAAAAGAAACATGCAATGGAGCAGACCATCATCACAACCATGGAGTATGGCATTCAATTATTACTTAGGTTGGATCCGGCAAGGGATGAGACTTCCCGATCTTGCATGGTCACACCCAATCGATCAATGAAGATCATTAGTCCGAAGAACCAAGAAGTTTCTCGGATTAGGGATTTGAGAATTTGGGGGTTTAGGGTTTAGATCGGTTCTCAAGATTTCGATTGAAGAAGAATTAGCCAAAACTGGAAAATAGAAGGAAGAAAATAATTACCTTGAAGAAGTTGGAGGGGCACAAGAAGAAATTAGAAGAGGAAGATCAAAGGACGAGAAGAAGCATCATTAGAGAGAAGAGAGGAAGGAGGCAACCAAAGAGTTTGCTTTTCATTAATCAATAGTTAAAATTCGAGTTTAGGGCTTTAGCCCACTTAAATAAGCAAATAAAGACATAAAATTACTAAAATACTCCTAGAATAAGCAAATAAAGACATAAAATTACTAAAAGACCCCTAACTAAGCAAAAACGTGCAAATAACATAAGTACGGGAAAGTTCGGGCGCTCGGTTTTCTTTCTCCAATCTTCCTTCAAATGTGTCTTCCCTGAGCGGGATCTTATATATGTCCAATCACATGTGAAAGGTCTTCAGCTCCTCAATAGTCGCCTATCCATAAGGATGACACTTGTGGTTGGCGCTTTCTTCATTGATACACCTTGAATGCGCTTGTGTTCGCATCAGCAGGCTTTATGTTGAGCTATACTTCCATCAAGATTGTACTTGCGCATATGCCCAACAACAACCCATGTGATTCTTCCCAGCCGATAACACAACCATTTCCTATTTTTTATTCTTTTCAAAAGCTACCATCTCCTCCTCCATAGCTTGTCGCCACCGGTGTTTAAAATATCGGCGAGAAATCGATATTATCGACGATAATATCGATATTGCCAAACTAACAATACCGATAGTCCCATCTTTCTTTTCGTTTATGGAAATCGGCGAGATGTCACCGAAATATCGACGAAATCGATAATTACAAGTTATTGGCGAGATTTTCACCACTACCCCTATCAACAGTCGAATTTGTTGTTAAATATAACGGGAATATCGCCGACGAAAGCTTGGAAATGTAGTAGTTATGTAAATACTGAAAATTCAAAAAAAGAAAAAAGAAAAAAAAAAAAAAGACAAAAGAAGGATTTAAAAAATCCCTCTACAGATTTGAGCTTTAAATACAAATTTGGCAATTCCTCTCCAAGATCAGTGTAACCGAGTGAAAAAACTGGGATCGAAATCCACGAATGAAGCTCAATGGGTCAGTTTTGGAAGGTTTGAAAAAAAAATCCCCCAAAAATCATAATTTTTCTTAGATTTAAGGTATCTTTACTTGAAAATTTCTCTCTGCTTTTTAGATATGGCCTTATTTTGAGAAAGGAGATGGAAACTGCAAAAAGGGGATGCTGAGATGAAGCTTGTATGTGAGCGCGACCCCGTAATCGACGATGTGGGTGAGACCCTTAGGGCCCACCTCGATGTATGCATTGTATATCTACGTTGTCCATCTGTTTTGCTAGTTCATTTTAGGGCATGGTCCCAAAAATTAAGCAAATACAAATTTCAGGTGGACCATTCCACAAGAAATAGTGGTTATTGACTATTAAATACCTTTTATGGGCCACAAAAGTTTTGGATCAAGCTGATATATATATATATATATATATATATATATATATATATATATATATATTCTCCTTTAATCCAAGTCTGTGTGACCTTATCAACAAATTGGATGGTCAACAGACATTATGGTGGATCTTAGGAAGTTTTTAATGGTGGGCGTTCGATGACCATTGTTTTCTTTGGTGTGGTCCACATGAAATTTGTATTTGCTTCATTTTTGGGACCATGCCCCAAATTAATCTGGAAAAACAAATGGGCAGCGTAAATATATAATGCATACATCAAGGTGGGCCCTACGGATAGGGTCCCACCTACATCGCTGATTCTGAGGTTGCAGCCAAGCCGCATTCGCAGTACGTGAAGATCAATGGATGCGGATTGCCTCCAACAAGCTATCGTAAGAAATTCCTAAGCTTAAAAGCTAGGTGGGACCTGTCATAATGTTTGTGAGAGATCCACCCTTTCTATCTGTTTTGCCAGATTATGTTAGGACATGAGCCCAAAAATGGGGTGGATCCAAAACTCAAGTGGGCCGCATGACAAGAAATGGTGAGGATTGAATGTTTGCCATTGAAACATTCATAGGGCCACAGAAGTTTTGGTTGAAGCTAGTATTCGTATTTTCAGTTCATCCTACTAGGAACGACCTTAGGAATGGTATGGATGCCATATAATCATCACAATGGACCCTAGAGAGGTTTCAACGGTAGGCATCTCTCTACCCACCTTTTCTTGTCATGTGGCCCACTCGAGTTTTAGATCTGCCTTATTTTTGGGCTCATATCTTAACATGATTTGGCAAAATCGATGGACGGGTGGATTTTTCACAAACATCATTGTGGGCCCCACCTAGCTTCTAAGCACGTTGTTGTAGGCAATCCACGTCCAATGATAAAACGGTTTGGATCACAATTCATGACCATGAGCTCCACATGTAGGCACTTCGACATGCAAGTAGTCAAATTAAACTTATTTCATTGTCTAACTATCATATTGGTGGACATTTATTGGGTGATTATATGAAAAATATCCAAAGGTCCTATTTCCATAAATAAGCATCTACGAATAATTTAGACGGATGGATGGATGGATGTATGGATAGATGGATGGATAGATGAGATGGATGGGTGGATGGGATGGTTGGATGCATGGATGGTTGGATGGATGTGATGAATGGATGCATGGATGGATGGTTGGTTGAATGGATGGATGGACAGGTTTGTTGGGCGGATGGATGGATGGTTGGATGCTTGGTTATGGATGGATGGATTCAGAATAGATGGATGGATGGGATGGAATGGTTGGATGGATGGGATGGTTGGGTGGGTGGATGGATGGTCAGGATGTTTTGGTGGGTGGATGGATGGATGGATGGCTAACATGGATAGATGGTTGATGGATGAGATGAGATGGTTGGGTGGTTCGATGGGGTGGGGATGGTTGGAAAATTATTATGTATGCATCATTTTTTGCAAAATTTTATCTTGATGGTTGTATGGATTCAAAATAGACGGATGGATGGGATGGGATGGTTGGGTGGGTGGGTGGATGGATGGGATGGTTTGGTGGGTGGATGAATGGATGGCTAACATGGATAGATGGGTGGATTGACGTGATGGATGGATGGATGGATGGTTGGGTGGTTGGATGGTTGGATGGGGTTGGGATGGTTAGAAATTATTATGCATGCATCATTTTTTTTTTTTTTTGCAAAATTTTATCCCTAAATATGCAAATATATGTATTTTAGCATCTCTTGAAGTTTCATTGAAAAATTTCACCGTTTTCTGCATGTTTCCGTACATTTTGACTGACAACACATGCTTTTGGGACTTCATTAAATAAAAACTTATTATGTATGCTTTTTTTTTTTTTGGTAATTTTTTATTCATAAATATGCAAATATGTGTATTTTAGCATCTCCTGAAGTTTCATTGAAAAATTCCACCATTTTCCCAATGTTTCCCTGCATTTCTGGTTATTGACGATGTTATCAATGATAACGATATTGTTTCTGTATCTCCAGCTAGTGAAACTTGTAGCGATATCGACAACTCGAACACTGGTTGCCATAGAGGAGAAATAGGAGCCTCTTTAATATTTTTAAGAATGATGGAGGAAAAACACTTAAGGGCAGAAACAAAGGATCTGTGCCAAGGAGACAGAATGATAGGAAATAAAGCGTTGAATGGAATGAGAGGTGCATTATCTTTTTGCTTTTCTAGCGGCAAAAGGTAAGTCCATGGAAGGGTCATCTAGATATGGATCAACGTAAATAGGCAAACTAGTAGGAATTCTATCAATGCCTATAGCTAAAGGAGCATGCTTCGTGGTGTCCTGAGAAAGAGTAGGATTACAAACATTCCTTCATTCATATACCTTTAAGTTGGAATTGGTAGAATCAGTAGCAATCTTATCTCTAGCATTATCGGGTTTGAAAGGAACGAACACCAGACTCAAGGATGGGGATAGGAAGAAACATAAAATGGTGCTCCCCCTTTCCACTAGAAAAATACGGAGCGTCTTTAACATATTTTACATCCATAGAAACATAACGCTTTTTGGTAACTGGATCAAAACATTTATACTCATTTTGTGAAGATTAATATTTCAAGAAAATGCATTCAAAGCTGTGCAAAATTTTGAATTGTGCTAGCTCGTATGGTATCTCCTTTGATATAACAATATGTTCTTTGATGTTTCCTCAAGTCTCTCTCTCTCTCTCTCTCTCTCTCTCTCTCTCTCTCTCTCTCTCTCCTGCATCTCCTGAGATGTAGATCCGATAAGACTGCTGGAGGAGAATCAATCAATCAACTGATTTTACCTCGCCATTTTGAAGTTTTTTAGGGTTTAGGGTAATTTATTGTAAGGTTTTCTGTATCCTTTTTTAGGTTCAATTGGTCTTAGAGCCAGTTTTGGTGGGGCGTGAGAGTAGGTTTGTTTAAGACCTTCTAGAGGCTGAGTTTGGGTTGACTTTTCATTTGGCCAGATTTTTGGGCTTATAGCCAAACATGGGAATGTACCTGATGGACATGATGGATTTCAGGTATGCATCATGATGGGTCTCACATATACATTGTGTAAGTTAGTGGTAATGAGATTTTCTGCGGTGAAATGGTTCACATCCCTTGATTCGGGCAACTTCTGGACCAAATCGGCCTGTAGGAGGGTGATGCAAGGTCAGTTGCCCCCTATATAATGGTTTTAGGGGGTGTACTTGATCACCAAGACCGAAACTGGTACATATTGGGCGATTTGTACCGGTCTTGGTCAATACTTTAAAGCATGATGGCAGCACGTACCAGAAAGCAACACATGCTCACACTAAAAAGGATTCTCTGAAGTGGAAAAACGGACTTCCATTCAATTTCTCCTAGCTATCATGTGCCCAACATGGCTTTAAATAGTCTTACACAGAGACCTATAGCCATAATAACAATAGAAAACTACCCTACACAGTAAACATTATTCCTGATTAGATTTTACTGAGGGTATTGTTGTCATTTCACCTCTTATTTTAAAGAAACAATCAACAACACTCCATCCATAACATGGACTCCCCGTGGACCTCACATGGGGGCATGTGGACTAGGGGTCCGATTGCATAAATTGTTTGTACATTGTGCATTGATTGATTTCTTTTCGCTGTGCTGTGTTTTATTTTAGCAATTACCTCCGCACCACTTCAGTTGAGGGAGTCATTAATAAATTGCTTATCATCATTCTAATGATTTTTTTTCCATGGCTAAACACAATCAAACAGTTAACATAGTTATTCCATAGATTGACATGCAACTATGAGGCTGGCTATCTTCATTTCACTATCTGTGAATGAATCTGACTCATTTTTTACTTCTTGTTGTTACATTGGCAAAGTTCCTTTCGACATCTCATCCGTTGATTGGTCACTTCAGAGTTGCAGTTCAGAGAGAGGGTGATTTTTGTGGTTTCGTTCCTGTTTCCGTTATTGCTGCATATGATGTTAAGCTTAATAATTTATGTAAATTTATCAACCACAAGGCAGAAACAAATCCTCCCTTGAGTATAGCACTTATTTTAAAGGGTGCAAGACTGTCTAGTTCTATCTGCACTTCTGAAGGAAAACTTTGGATTTGGAAGCAGAATCCACGCTCTCCAGAGATCATACGTTCAGATTTGAAGGAGAGCATCCAGATTAAAGCTATACGTATTCCTTGCTCAATGAAGAAGCCTGTTGAAACCTTGACTCTTAATGTTTCCTCCAAAGAATATTACTTGGATGTCATTGCACAAAAGCTTGGTGTTGGGGATTGTTCTCAGGTTATCATTTCGAGGTTCGTATAACTGTAGAAGTCAAAGCATTTTCCACTATTCTGTAACATGCCTTCCATTGGCTCATTGGACCTAAATTTGCATGTTGTCTTTGTTAACTTCTACATGCTTCTGCTTTACAGGACTGTCAGCAAAGCTTCTTCTGAGATGAGATTATATTTTTCTGCTCCAAAGGATTTATATTTGACTTCTGATTCATCTTTGGAGGTGCTTTCCAATATGAAAGAAACTGTCAATTCCCAATCCTTATTCAACGCAAGGGCTCACTATTTCTCCGGTCAAAATATTTGTGGAGATGCACTATTGGCAACTGTTGGATATACATGGAAGTCTATGGATCTGTTTCATGAAGACGTATCTCTAGCTACCTATTACCGGTATATTTTTCTGACCTGCATTACTTGATTTAGCTGCTTAGTATCTCGCGCCCTAATTCTTTCTTCCATGAGGAGCTCCTTGAACTGTGAACTACTGGCAAACCTCTTCCACTGTCATCATTCCATGCTACGCAATGTTTTTCTCCAGATTTTGTTTGCTCTAATGCAAATATTCTAGATTCTAATTCTCTCAAGAAGAAAAATAAAAATGAAACCCTTTATTCCTTTGGAGCATACTTTATTGTCAAATAATATTCTCTTGTTGATACCTCCCTCATCTAGGAAATGACCACACTATATCGAAGTTGTAAAGAAACTGAAAGCATTCCTATGTGGTGTGCTAGTTCATGAAGAAAGTAGCAATCGTGTTTATTTTTGCATGACCGTGCCCATGAATCCACTGTCTGGATTCAATCTCCTGCATGCTCTTTGTGAATGTAGAGGTAATGTTTTTGTAATGCATCAGCATAGTCATGTCTTGTCTGCTTTGTATGCTATCTTTGACAGCAAGTGTGTATTAATCTTTTTGTACACCTTTAGGAGCTTAATTAACAGATGTTTGCAAAGCAATTAGTTTGTATTTAACAGAGGTCTCTACATTCTCTCATAAATTATTGTACACTTTTTTCTCATGCAGTTTGTAGCATTTTCATTGATTTTATTTACATTTGCCTTACACTTCATGCTTACCTTCAAAAGCTTTCCTGGATTATTGGCTTTTCTTTCATAATCAGTAGTGCTTCTCCAGGATGCTTATTTCTAGAGTGCCTGATGGAAACTACAAGTTATCTAGAGAAGCAATAGTTGCTGCAGAGTTACCTACTGCATTCACTACACGGTCAAATTGGAGGGGCTCCTTCCCAAGGGAACTCCTCTGCATGTTCTGCCGTCAGCATCGATTATCAGAACCAATTTTCTCAACAGAAAAGATAAATCCTTCAGAACCTCCCCTGGAAATATTGGAAAATTGCCAAAAGTTGAAGTTATTGGAGTCAACTAGTGAAACCGAACATGCAAACAGAGGACCAGGTGATGCCAATGATGGGGAATTGAGGGGACAAGGCACTTTCAAATGTGAAGTAAGAATATTATCAAAGGAACAGGATGTTATTATTGAATGTTCTAGCGAAGATTCTTATAGGAGACAGAGTGATGCATATCAGAGTGTGGCTTTAAAAGTTCTCACATGGTTAAACAAATATTTTAAAGAATTAGATATGCCTATAGAGAAGCTCTCTTGTTTTGGAGTTGATAATGGTATCCGTGTTGACCCCCAAATTCTTTCTGGGGTGTTTGCATTGTGTCCATCTGTCCATAATGTTCAGCAGACAAGTGTTTTTAGGAAATGCAGTTCACTAGAAGCTTCAGTCTCTGCGGGTGATTCAAATCCAAAGGAAAGTGTAGTTCCTCTTTTTAACATTGAGGGTCCGGATACTGGCATGTCTCCATCTTCAGGATCATTAACATGCATAAGCTATTCGATTTCTTTGGTGAAGGGAATGGAATATATTGGAGAACCTCTTGAAAGCAAGGATGAGTTTGAGTTTGAGATAGGGGCTGGTGCTATAAATCAACAGCTTGAGACATGTGTAACTCAGATGTCTTTGGACCAATCTGCCCGTTTCACTACAGAACTACCTTCTAGAGACTTGATTCTGGCTGCATGTGGTGAATCTGCAGAGGCTCTTTCGCTTCAAACCTTACGTGAGTTTCTCTTGCGTTGATGTTACCATACAGAGAAATGCTAATGGGATTCACACATGTGGTGACCTTTAGACATGGCGCACACTTGCAACTCCAAGCTAATGATTAGGTAGCCAGACCATGCAGATGCCTGGGCAAAAAATTAGGCTGTCCATGTACGATGAATGTTTACCATTGGGAACCTTTCACCTACAGTCCTTTATGCAGAATGTGCCAAACCCAATTGGTTGGGACACGCTAGGACATAGTTCCTTTTGCATACTCTGTGGCCCACCTATGAGTGGATTACCTTGATTTTTGGCTTCGCATCTACATGGTGGACCTGCCTGATGAGCGTCTTGGATCTTCCACCTGCCAAGTTGGCAATATTAGGACTGCAAGTACATTTTCATGGCTGTGCTTTATCTACCTGTTTTTCCTCCTTTCCCTTTTTATAGCTCCTGCCACACACACACACACACACACATTGATTTCAGATCCTTAACTGTACCTATTGGAACTCATTTCTCTTGCAGAAGGCTGCTTCTTGGAGTACTCTGTGAAGGTTTTGCGAGTAACAGAACCCTTGGAAGACAGAATGGAGCAGGCTCTCTTCAGCCCTCCTCTATCGAAACAGCGCGTGGAGTATGCAGTGAGGCACATCAATGAGTCTCATGCTACTACCTTGGTATTGTCTCATGTTGCTTTCTGTTTACTTTGTTTCATACAGTATATTTAGTTTAACCTTCTACTTTGGACTTACAGGTCGACTTCGGTTGTGGGTCTGGTAGCTTGTTGGATTCCTTATTGGAGCATCCAACTGCTTTGGAAAAGATTGTTGGTGTCGATATTTCACGGAAGAGTCTTTGCCGTGCAGCCAAGGTCTGCACTATGAATATCCAGAGACTTTTACTTTTAATAGAGGTTCAGAATTTAATGTTTTTTCCACCATTTTGCGACATATCAATGGTACACATGGCATACATATATGCCAATACTGTCCAAGTCATGGTCCCCATTGTATATAAGGTATCACCTGTAAATAGTACCCGTATGGCAATCCTGTTCAATAGCTATCCATGAAATGGACAGTTAAAGAGGAAGTGGCCAGATGTAGAAATTCAACAGGCGAAATCAAATGGTTGTGGTCGTCCCATCAAGCAAGATTTTTGGGCTATGTGACATCCACAATGAACCCTCTGAGTTGGACAGATTAGATTGTCATATATGTATGCTACATTGCACATATGGTGGATGACTTGCCATTATCTTTTAGTAAGTAGTGTCAAATGAACACCATAATAGCCTACATTTTCATCTCTTAGCTCTCATGAATGCCATTTAAAAAATATATATTCTGCAGACACTTCATTCAAAACTGAGCATGGATTCTGACCCTAAAGTGCAAAGTAAGAAAATCAGCTCTGCCATACTGTATGATGGGTCAATTACAGATTTTGATGCCCGGCTCTTTGGATTTGACATTGGGACTTGTTTAGAGGTATTGTTCTCCTTCTTAGCTCTTGATACCAAACCTGTACTAGATTGTTTTCTGGAGAAAGATCACTATATTTGTGGCAAGCTATTATTACTATTTTTTTAATGGCAACAGAATAATTTGTGGCAATTTGTTCTTTGATGAGTAAAAATACCCCTCACTAAAATAACAGAAAAAAGAAGCAGAATTTGGCCCAACAAAAAACCTCAACCCTAGGTTGATCCGTGTTTCCCAACAACAAGGCACAAGGAGAAGGTTCGTCCCCACAAGAAGACAGCATGAAGCAAGATGTTGATTTAGACTTTCCTCTAGCCAACCATTTCCATTTTTTTTTTTTTTTTTAATTCTCCCATTTCTAGAGATAAGCACCCCACCAAGCAACGTCATTGAATACATACCCCCTTGGTTCAGTCTAAAAAGATACTGTTTCATGCTAATCTCTCCCCAAGGGACTCATAATTTCTTGACTAGGCACCATGACAATGGACACATCTGCACTATCTATATAGAATTTTCTTGGTTGCCATTTACTAGAAGTGATTTTCATAAATGGTGGATTGTGTTGGGAGGCACCCTCTCTTCTCACTCATGGGTTTGGTGATCACATTTCATTCTATCTCATGTGCATCACATGTGCTATTCAGTAGAGTTTCGTGAAAAGAAAATTGGTCCCATCAAGCCCTTCTTTTCAACTCGGAGTGAATTGAGCCATAGGAACAACCCAAGTATCAAATATAAATACATTTTAAACCTTCCATTTATTATTTTCTATATAGATTTTTTTTTTTCCCTAGGAACCGGTTATTATTTTCTATATAGATTTTTTTTTTCCCTAGGAACCAGTTATTATTTTCTATATATATATATATATATATTATATATATATATATATATATATATATATATATATATATATATATATTTATATATATTTTCTAGGAACCAGTTCTCATGATAACCCTTGAGAACCCATCCCTCTGTATATGCCGTCCAGGCCATATATACCCTTCATCTGGCTTGGATGAAGGGTGAGGCAAAAAAATTGGCTATTTTGAAACTCAGGTGGGCCTCAATGAAAATCAACAGCAGGCATCCCCTCCCACTTTGTTCCATTTGTTGTGGCCCACCTAAAGTTTTTGATTGGGTTCATTTCTAGGCCCCAAGGATTTCATCAGGTGATGCATCTTGGATGTTGTGCACACATCATGTGGGATGTGTTCTCACGGGTTCTCATGAGATCTAATTCCTAGGAGACTTTCTCATTTTATACATACACATGGTTGTAGCGTCCATTTTCAAGCCATCTTCAGGAAAGCCCAATCTAGCTCTCCCTTTGTGCCATTAACAGGCTATGTCCATCATCATCATCTAAGCATTATCCCAATTAACTGGGGGTTGGCTACATGAATCCTGTTCTGCCATTCCACACGCCATACCTTTAGTTAGCCGCCCATAAGTCTTTTCTTACTACCTCCATTTACATCTTCTTGGGCTTTCCCCTTGCCCTTTTAGAGCCTTAAAATTACTCCATTTCACATGTCTAAATCATCTAAGTCTACTTTCCCTCATCTTATTACCTATTGGTGCTATTCCCAAGTTCCCTAGAATGCGTTCATTTCTAATTCTATCCTTCATCTTGCCACTCATCCATCTCAACATCCGCATTTCAGCTACACTCAATTTATGAACATGTTGTTCCTTTACTACTAAACATTGTTCCATAAAGCATGGCTGATCTTAAAGCTATCCCATTCAATTTTGCTTTCAGCTTGAATGGTACATGACGATCACATAAAACTCCCGTGGCACATCTCCATTTCTTCCACCCAACTTGAATTCTATGGGCAACATTCTTCTCATTCTCTCCACTTGTGAATTATTGACCTAAGTTATCAAAAGTGATCATTTTGGGAAACCTTTTTTTTTTTTTTTTTAAAAAAAAGAAGTAATGAAATTTTATTATAGAACGCCAAAAAGGTAGCAAAAATACGGCAACTTCAACACAACCCAACTCAAGAAAGAAAGATAAACTCATCAAGGGCTTTTAAACTAGATGCCATCCCAAAACCTTTGACTTCACCCTTCTAAAGACTTCCAATGCTGCCCCGCTCTAGTTTCAAAAACACCGGTTGTTTCTGTTGAGAAGTGGAGCCACAGGGCCGCCCCACGACCAGTCGAGGTTGCGCGGATTTCGTGTCGCAAGTCCTTTCGCAACTGGGATGCGAAAGGAGTTTCGCTGATTTCGTGTCGCAAGTCCTTTTGCAACTGAGATGCGAAAGGAAAGTTGTCAAAACTATAAATTGGGGTCCCTAGAGCTATTCTAGGGTTAAGGTGAATATTAGGAAATTATTCTAAGGTGTGGGCAAGGGATTTTCTCCATACTTCCAAGGGAGAGATTAGTATATTGCCTTGTAATCTTCGTTTCTCTTCATAGTGGAATTTTGCATCCGTGGTTTTTTACCCTAGTTTGGAGTTTTTCCACGTATATCATGTCTTGTGGTTTGTTTGAATGCTTTTATTCCTTTCTAGTTTATATTTCTTTCTGTTTATTGTTTGTGGGTGAGGCTTGAGATTGGATCTAGGCTCACTGTGTTGTTGGCGTGCTGCGCAACAACTGATATCAAAGCTATTGGTTTAGTTCTATTGGGAGCGATGGCAGAAGAAGGGAAAACTAGAATTGAAAAGTTTGATGGTTCAAACTTTGCCTTCTGGAAGATGCAGATGGAAGATTATCTGTATCAGAAGGACCTCTATATTTCTCTAGGAGGAAAAGAGAAGAAACTAGAAAAGATGACAGATGATGAATGGTTTTTACTGGATAGGAAGGCTTTAGGAACGATCCGACTCTCTTTGTCTAAGAGCGTCGCCTTCAATATATCCAAGGTGAAAACGACAAAAGAATTAATGGAAGCCCTAGCCGCCATGTATGAAATACCCTCAGCATCCAACAAGGTTCATCTTATGAAACAGCTATTCAACATGAAGATGTCAGATGGTGGGAGCGTGGCTGAACATCTAAACGAGTTCAATACAGTCACGAGCCAGTTGGAATCCGTTGACATTACTTTTGAGGATGAGGTCAGGGCGTTATTGATCTTATCCAGTCTGCCAGACAGTTGGGATGGTTTGGTGATTGTTGTGAGCAATTTTTCGTGTCGACAAAGTGAAATTTGATGATGTGGCCGGTCTAATTCTCAGCCAAGAATCTGAAGGAAAGCATCAGGAGTTTCAGGGGATTCAGGGAATGCTCTAAACGTTGAAGGAAGAGGAAGATCGCTGAACAAATGAGGCAATAAACACGGGCGTTCTAAGTCAAGGAAGAAGTCCAAGAGACCGAAAGACAAAGACGGGTGTTGGCATTGCGGCAAGAAGGGGCATATGAAACGTGATTACAGGGCACTCAAGAAACAAGAAGGAAGCTCTCAAGGCGGGAAGGATTCAGTGAATCTATCTGAGGAGAGTGACACAGAGGCGTTGATCTTGTCTCTTGATGCGATGAATGAGTCTTGGGTTATAGACTCAGGTGCTTCGTTTCATGCCACTTCGTATAAGGAAGTTCTGCGTGATTATGTGTCAGGTGACTTTGGGAGAGTCTACCTGGGTGATGATGAGCCGTGCAGTATCGTTGGAAAGGGGGACGTTCATATCAATCAGAAAGATGGAACGGTCTTGAAATTGAAGGATGTCAGACATGTACCGAGTTTGAAACGTAACTTGATCTCAGTGGGGCAGTTGGCCGATACCGGTTATGTGACGACATTCACTAGTGATTCCTGGAAGATCACAAAAGGTGCCTTGGTGATATCTCAAGGCAAAAAGGAAGGTACTTTATACATGACTTCAGGATCATATAGTTCACTCGCAGTCGCATCAACTGGAGTGAATGGGCAGTTATGGCATCAAAGGTTGGGACATATGAGTGAGAAAGTGATGAAAGTGCTATTGTCAAAAGGGAAGCTACTAGGGCTGAAGTCTGTTGACTTGGAATTCTGCGAGGATTACGTGTATGGCAAGCACAAGAGAGTAAGCTTTAAAAAGACAGGACGCACTTCAAAGACGCATCTATTGGAGCTTGTACACACTGATGTGTGGGGACTAGCACAGGTATTATCTCTTGGTGGCTTACGTTATTTTGTTTCTTTTATTGATGATGCTAGTAGAAAACTGTGGGTCTATTTTTTAAAGCATAAATCTGATGTATTTGATGTATTTAAGAAGTGAAAAGTTATGGTAGAAAACGAGACAGGTAAAACAGTAAAATGTCTTAGATCTGATAATGGGGGAGAGTACTGTGATAAGAGGTTTGAGGAGTATTGTGCGGCAAATGGAATCAAACATCAGAAAATGATTCCAGGGACATCACAGCAGAATGGTGTAGCTGAGCGCATTAACAGGACCATCCTTGAACGCGCCAGGAGCATGAGGTTACATGCAGGGTTGCCCAAGACCTTTTGGGCAAATGCTGTGAATACCGCCGCATATCTCATCAATAGAAGTCCCTCAGCACCATTGGATGGTAGGCTACCAGAAGAAGCATGGATTGGGAAGGAAGTTAACCTTGCACATCTCAGAGTGTTTGGTTGCACTTCATATGTTCACATTGATGCAGAGCACAAAAACAAGCTGGATGCGAAGTCCAGGAGTTGCACGTTTATAGGCTACGGGCAGCATGATTTTGGCTACAGGTTTTGGGATGCAAAAAACAAGAAAATCATCAGAAGCAAGGATGTAGTCTTCAATGAAAAAGTGATGCATAAGGACTGCAGGAAAATAAGGCCGAAAAAAAGGAATTCGTAGAGTTGGAAGAGTTATCGGACATGGGTGTTACAGCGCCACAGGATGGGGCAGAGCCGCATACACCGGTTGTGAGGAGGTCTACTCGGGAGAGGAGGCCCACGGTCCGATACTCATCCTCCTTACATTATCTACTACTGACAGATAATGGTGAGCCAGAGTGTTTTGAAGAGGCATTACAGTCAGATATACGGGTTAAGTGGGAGCAGGCCATGGATGATGAGATGGACTCTCTTGAGTCTAATCGTACATGGGAGCTAGTCACTTTACCCAAGGGTAAGAAAACTCTTCATAACAAGTAGGTTTACAGACTGAAGGAGGAGCACGATGGTTCAAACGACAAGGCCGATTGGTTGTGAAAGGGTTTTAACAAAAGGCGGTATCGATTTCATCGAAATATTTTCACCCCATGGTGAAAATGTCTACGATTCGCATGGTCTTGAGTATAGTGGCTTCAGAGGACTTACATCTAGAACAGCTAGATGTTAAGACAACCTTTCTTCATGAGGACCTTGAAGAAGAGATATATATGCATCAGCCGATAGGATACGTGATACCAGGTAATGAGAACAAGGTGTGCAGACTGAAGAAGAGTGGCTATATGGCTTGAAGTAGGCCCGAGGCAAATAGGTACAAGAAGTTCGACACTTTCATGTCGGAAACGATTTTAGGAGATGTCATGCAGACCACTGTTGTTACTTGAAGAAGATTGATACGTCTTACATCATCCTTCTTCTGTACGTTGATGATATGCTTGTAGCCGGTTCAAGCATGAAGGACATCTCAGATCAAAAGACAATTGTCTAGAGAATTTGCCATGAAGGATTTAAGAGCTACAAAACAAATCCTAGGCATGAGGATAAAGCGTGACAGGGAAAACAAGAAATTAGTTTTGTCACAGGCAGAGTACATAGCCAAGGTACTTGATCGATTCAATATGGGAGGTGCTAAGCCGGTTAACACTCCATTAGCCAACCACTTCAAGCTATCTAAGGAGCAAGGTGCAAAGACGCAGGAGGAACAAGACTACATGGCTAAAGTCCCATACGCGTCAGCTATTGGGAGTCTCATGTATGCTATGGTGAGCACAAGGCCAGACATTGCTCAAGCAGTGGGAGTTGTTAGCAGGTTCATGAACAACCCTGGGAAGGAACATTGGGAAGCTGTGAAGTGGATCCTTAGGTACTTGGTAGGTACTAAGGACGTAGGGCTGTGTTATGGTGGATCGGAAATCAAGTTACAAGGCTACATGGATTCAAATTTGGCAGGAGATATCGATAGCAGAAGAAGCACTACAAGTTATGTTTTTACTCTGGGTAGTGCTTTGCATCGATTGGGTCTCTCGCCATACAAAAGATAGTATCTATCAAGACGAAGCGAGAATATGTTGCTGGCTGTACAGCATGTAAGGAGATGGTGTGGATGTAAGGTTTTATGGAAGAGTTGGGTAAGAAGCAAGCGGTGCATTAAGTCGTGATGCAAAGTGAGCCGAGAGTGCAATACACTTGGCTAAGAATTCAGTATTTCATTCAAAGACCAAGCATATTGCCATCGGATATCAGTTCATACGTTTGTTACTGGAAGATGGATCGATTGCTCTGGAGAAGATTCATACAAGTGAGAATCTTGTGGATATGCTGACCAAGGCGGTCACAAGGGAGAAGCTGAAGCTCTGTTCGGCTTTGATTGATCTCGTGCTTGAAGACGGGGAGGTGGTGCACTCCAGATGAAGAAGACAAAGGTTTATGGCGATGTGTCTCCAATTGGGAGATTGTTGAGAAGTGGAGTCATATCTGGGGCCACCCACGACCAGTCGAGATTGCGCGGATTTCGTGTCGCAAGTCCTTTCGCAACTGGGATGCGAAAGGAGTTTCCCGGATTTCGTGTCGCAAGTCCTTTCGCAACTGGGATGCGAAAGGGAAGTTGCCAAAACTATAAATTGGGGTCCCTAGGGCTATTCTAGGGTTAAGGTGAATATTATGAAATTATTCTAAGGTGTGGGCAAGGGATTTTCTCCGTACTTCCAAGGTAGAGGTTAGTATATTGCCTTGTAATCTTCGTTTCTCTTTATAGTGGAATTTTTCATCCGTGGTTTTTTACCCTAGTTTGGGGTTTTTCCACGTATATCATGTCTTGTGTTTTGTTTGAATGCTTTTATTCCTTTCTAGTTTATATTTCTTCTTGTTTATCATTTGTGGGTGAGGCCTGAGATTGGATCTAGGCTCACTGCGTTGTTGGCGTGCTGCGCAACAGTTTCCCCCCCAATTCCAACATCTTACCATGCTAAGAACAAGCCCTCAATGGTTCCCGACATCACCCATGACATGTTAAATGGCTGAAAACCCTCACCCACACCAATCTAGGAAATGGGCAACGAATAAATAAGTGATTTACCTACCTCGTGTCTTGCATGAACATGGGACACATATTAGGAATGACCATCAACCTCTTTTGAAGATTGTTAATAGTAAGCACCTTGTTCCTATCCACCAACCAAGCAAAAGCTGCAACTAAAGTTGAACACGAACCGAACTAGCTCGGTTAACTCGCATGGTTCGACTTAGATAAGTTCGAATCAACTCGACTCAACTCGAAGCTAGGTTCGGGCCAAGCTGAGCTGATTTTTTGAGTTCGAAAGGATTTTGAGCTAGGCTCGAGCTAGCTTGAGTTCGACTCAACTCGGCTCAAAGCTCGGCCTGAACTTGACTCGGTTCTGCTCAGCTTGATTCGGCTTGAGTTATAACTTAATTATATATATATATATATATATATATATATATATATAAACTTAATTAATATATTATATTATATATAATAAAAAAGGGTCGCTTGTGTAAAAACTAGAAAGAAAACGCTCGACTCAAAAGCTTAAACTCGAACTCAAGCTCAAACTCGGCTTGAGCTAACCCGAGCTGCTGATCGAACTGAGTCGAGCTAGCCAGTTAGGTTCGAGGATCGAGCCGAGCCAAACTCGAGCTGGAATAGGCTGCTGGCCGAACCAAGCCGAGTTTTGCCAAGCTCGACTCGGTTTGGCTCGTGTATAGCTCTAGTCGCAACCTTAGGAGGGGTGTTATAGTGCCATGTGAAAGCGGTTTGACTTGAACACTTGCCCGTTGATGGCTAGAAAGCAACCTGTAAAATCACCAGACAAAAAACCAACTTGCTTTTTCCTCTCCACACCATCACGTGGATGAATTCGTTTGCTTCCTCGTCTGACAAATTCCTCTCACAAGGAGGAGACCACACCACTTCCTCATCCAATAGGAAGAAACAACAAGCAATGGGAATGTTCACGTCTATAGTTATTCGTGGTAACTTTGGGAACTCGACTTGGGGCGAATCGTCTCCTAACCACACGTCTTCCCAAAAATAAATCCTCTCCCCATCGCCAACCGTGAAGCTAACCCCCTTCTTCAACTTGCACATTGTACTAGCAATCACCTTCCAAAGCCTAGAAGTCCTGTATAAAGATGAATCCTTAACACACCAATCCCCTTGACTCCGTACTTACCAGCAATCACATTCCTCCACAAGCTTCCTTCCTTAGTATCAAACCTCCATAACCCTTTACCTAAAATGGCAAGGTTCACCATCTCCAACCTCCTCATACTTGTTCTTCATAAACTTCTTGGTCAACAATCTTAACTAATTCCTCAATTTTCAATCCCATTGTTACTAAAATTGCACTCCATATACTTTTGTTTGAAAGATGACAATTTTATTAAATAAAGGCCAAAGGCCTGTAATGTATATCAATTTACAATGCATCCTAGACATGACAAGAGAACCAGCATTCTCTCATTGCAAGATATACCTACGCTCACTCAATTACAGAACCTTTGGCCTTGCGAAAGGACCCCCAAAATGCTCCCCAACAAATTGTTGAAACAACGATTGTTCCTTTCCTGCAAAATTGCCTACTCCATTTACTTCATTTGCCTTGACTAATTTTAGATCCTTTAGCTTTATGCTTACTCCCTCCCTCATCTTGTCAATTAAAACCTTGTCATCTACAAACAACATCCACAATGGGATCTCTTCTTGCAAATTCCTCATTAACTCGTCTATAACCAATGCAAAAAGGTGTGGATTCAATGCCGACCCATTGTGCAAGCCAACAGTAATTGGGAATTCACTTTTCTCTCCACTAGTGGTCCTCACATTTGTTATTGCTCCATCATACATATCCTTTATCATGTCAATATATCCTCTTGAAACTCCTTTCTTTTCCAACAGCCACTAGATTAACTTTTAGGGATCCTATCTATGATTTCTCCAAGTCTATAAAGACCATGTGGAGATCCTTCCTTCTCTCCCTATGAATTATCTTAGTAGGAAAATAATTTCAGTGGTAGACCTCCCACACATGAAACCAAACTAATTTTCTGATAATTTGTCTCATGCCTTAGTCTTTGCTCAATCACTCTCTCCCGAAGTTTCATAGTATGACTCATAAGTTTAATCCCGCAATAATTAGTGCAACTGTGTAGATGGAGCGTGCGCTCTCGTCCTAGCTAAGCCAACATCAAGGGGTCCCGAGCTAGAGCTGCTAGCTACTATTAGAGGAGGCTGACGTGTCTGCCCTGAGTAGTTTCTAGTAGTCAATAATTATACTCGTTTCTTTCTAGCTGGATGAGGAGTATTTGTTATGGGTCCCTCCCTCGTTTAATAGGAGGAATAGTGGTCAGTATGCTCCTTGCCCGGCTAATATAGGAGTATATAGCATCTATATTCCCCTGTAAAGAGTGGGCCTTTATTCGTTTACTGCTTTCCGGCTACTATGGAATAAAAGGTAGGTCAAGGGATTTGATTGCTTGGATTGCTACCATACCCCAGGCAATTCCTTCATTGTCAAATATCACATAAGGGGATTTCTCAATGAAACATTGATAGGGGCGGATGGTAGGGCTAGAACAGGCATAATCGCTTGAACGGCTAGAAGTGGGCTGCGCCATATTCCATTTGTCACTTAGTCATCTCTGCCTCACTGCGGGTCGGCACAAAAAAGGGGAGATCTGCTGCTTACTGCTCATGGAAACATCCAACCTATACTATAGTCAAAGATTCTAAAATGACTGACCTCTGGTTTTCTTCCACGGAGACGCAAAAATTGCGTCGGAGTGCCTTTTCTTCACCGCTTTCGTTGGACTTCTATTGAGAAGGTAAACAGCTGTAGCGACTGCTTCTGCCCAGAACATGTTTGGAAGCCCTTTTCCTTTTAACATACTTTTTGCCATTTCAACGATGGTCCTATTCTTGCGCTCTGCTACACCATTTTGTTGAGGGGTGTAGCTAGCTGTTATATGACGCTTAATTCCTACCTCTCTTTGCCATTCCCAATAACCCCAACTTGACAAACCCAAACTATGAGTGGGAAAGCAACTATCACAGACAACAATCACTCTTTCTCTCCACCATTGGGCATACAAGCGGCAATTGTCTTTCTTCCGACAATAGTGACTCTTGTTTATACACTTGATCATTCATCTTTCAGAACCTTGCTATAATCCCATCACGCTCATGGTGTGTGGTTGGAGATAATCCCACCCACCCCTCCGGACGGATCCGGAGTGGGTGCCTCTACTTATTGAGGTGCAAAGAAAAGATCTTCGAGATGATATTTGATGTCATGAAAAATTGTGGGCCCCTCACCTTTTTGTAATTGGTTCAAGAGCTTGGTGAGAGCCCTGTGTTTTGTTTTAGGTAGGTTCTCATCAAAGTGCTTGGGTATGTTGTCCATTATTATTTGGACAACTTCGGGAGGAAAATTCGATCGATCTAACAACCGTTTATCATACACATCCCTGTCGATCTCTAAGTGGTACCATCATCACTGCATGGTGGTTGTCTAACTGCTGCTGGTCTTACTCATGATGTTATGTTTCAATCAAGTGTAGGCTTCTTTATTCTTATAAATAAGTAACATGGTGCTTTTCTTCCATTCGTCTGGCATTTTCTTCGATTATACAATCTTGTTGAACAACTTTGCCAACCAAAATAATCAAGCATCTCACATACACTTCCAAACCTCAACTGGTATACCATCTAGATTGGGGGCCTTTCCTGTTTTCATCTTTCTCGAAGCTTCTTTCACTTAAGATATCCCAATCATCTCCAACGTCATTTGATTTGTGGTTCCTCCTATCCCTATGTTCTCAGAGTGATTGTCATTTAACAAGTTCTAAAAGTATTTTCTCCACATTTCATTAATCTCATTGTCCTTTTACTAGTACCCTTTGGTTATCACTCTTCATACATCTAACATGATCTAGGTCCCTTTCCTTTCTGTCTCCTTTTTGCAAGTTTGAAGACATCTTCTCGCCTTCTTATCCCCAATCTATTGTAAAGATCATCATAAGCCTCAAGTTCAGCCTCACTACTTCTTAAACATTTTTTTAGTATTTCTATATTGTTTAAAATTTTCATCGTTTCTAGTCCCTCGTGAGTGCCTGAAACATGAATGTTTATTATGAATAGCTTTTTATACATCATTATTCATTTCCATCACCAAGTTTTTATTATATGATTGACTTTTCCCTCCATATATGCCTAAAACATCTATTGCCACTTTCATAATCCACTCAACCATCTCATTCCATGTAGCATTCACTTCTTTATCGACATTCCACTTTTGAATAATATTGTTTTGTCCTTTCAAATTCCACCACACGTTTTTGGATACCTGTTAATTTCACTCCCTTTCTTCCATCTCTTAGAGTAAACATTTGTAACCATTGACCTATGTTGCATAGTCGGACTCTCTCTTGGTATAACCTTGCAATCCTTGCATATTGATCATTTTGTTTCCTTAGTAGAAAGAAATCTATTTGGCTTGTATATTCCACTTTAGAAAGTTATCATATGTTCATCTCTCTTTTAAAAATATATGTCCGATAGAGCTAGATCGTGTATGTCATAACAAAATCAACGATATTGTATCCCGTCTCATTTTTTTTTTCTCCCTCTCAAAACATCATCTTCCATATATGCTCTCATATCCTCAACTTTCTTTTCCTACATGACCATTTGTCTCCTATAAAATGTTCTCTCCATTCAGAATTTCTTGCATTAGTCCTTCCACGTCCTCCTAAAATTTCTCTTGATTCTATCCTCCAACCCTACTTGCTGCACATATGCACTAATAACATTGATTATCTCCTCTCCTAATATAAGTTTTATTAATAAAATCCTATCACTTCTCCTAACATCTACCAATTTATTCTGTAAATATTTATCTACCACTATCCCTATCCCATTTCTATTATTATCATTTCTTGTTTACCAAAGTTTATTTCTCTTAGTATCTCTGCTTTTGGCCCCATCAATGTTACTATATTCCATGTGACAAAATGAATCCTATTCTCATGGACTAGCATCTCTACCCACTCGCGTCCAAAATGGCACAAGAATCCTTGCCTACTTCTCACAACAACTGGGTATGATTGTGACGCATTGCTCTTGGGGGTAGCCAACCCTTGCCCATTTCTCACTCCACTAGGACTCCGATGCAGCACATCGCTTACAAGAAATGCCTGAAATTTGATCCTGGCTGCCAACATGACATTACCCTCCTTTTATCCTGATTGAGGACCTTCAATGAGAGCATAAAACTCCCACAGGCTCAAGGTAATAGACTATTACATACGTTGATTACAATCAAACACTGGCTAATAATAATCTATTAGATGGGTTAATTACAATCAGCGAGTTATCAACTGGCTATGCTCATGACTGAGAAAAGAGTAGCTTAGAATTCTACTAGAGAATATTGACCAAAATGCCCCTTCTTAGGGTGACGCCGTGGCATTTGCTAGCAAACCTCATAAGTAGCTTCACAAGTACTTGGGCTCTTCAAATTGACGAATTTGTATGACTTGTCCATTGGAGGTAAGAGTTCACTGGTGTTGATTCACAGGTAATTGAGCATATGGAAGAGGATCAAGCATCTTTATTCGGTGACATTGTCTTGAGCTCCTTCTGTCCACAGATTCTCATCGTCTCGACACCCAACTACGAATACAACCCAATACTCCAGCGGGGCACTTCACCCAACAAAGAAGATGACCCTGAAGATAAAACACAGTCTCTGCCATTCAAATTCCGCAACCATGACCACAAGTTTGAGTGGACCAGGGAGCAGTTCAACAGCTGGGCCTCTAACCTTGCCTCAAGGTACAATTACAGTGTCGAGTTTGATGGGGTCGGTGGGTCCCCCGGGGTGGAACCAGGTTTTGCCTCCCAGATCGCTGTATTCAGGAAGAACACGATCCAAGCTGACTGTTTGAGGGATGAAGCAGCAGCTGGCCATTATGGAGTCATATGGGAATGGACTAGCAGCACGTCCAGATCTGCCCTCTGAGAAACTAATTGAAACTATACTGTCCTCTGCTTTTAGTTGTAAATGGTATAGTCTGTAGGCTTGCAATCCCAAATTTCCAAAGGAAAAAGATGCAACTTAAAACACTTAGTAATCTGTGGTATAATTTTTTGCTATCCGAAGGGTTTGTTGCACCAAAATATCAAGAAATATCATGATTAATCAGTCTAATTTGGTGCAAAATATCATGAAACCATAGTTGTAAAACTGGGTGGGTTGGCTTGAGGCTCAGCTGAGTCGACTCGTCTATAGTTCGAGCCAAGTCTCATGGCAACTTGGTGTGTTGGCGTCATTTGGTTGGGACTCACAAGATTCATCGAGTCAGCTCGAAAACTCGGCTGACTTGACTGAGTCATTGGCCTAACCGATTAACTTTTTATTTCAAAGGTAGAAATGGAATGGGACAAGAATCAGACAGCCACATCAACCAGAGGAAGGGGATGCAAGTACTGAAAAATGATTTATTTAAATTACAGACTTGGTCCAGTCTTTGAGTTGACCAGACCCGCCTACACATCTGGTTAAGTTTTTGAACTATGCATGAAATTTCAAGATATTTGGTACAAACAAAGGCACCCCGAATCTAGTTTCTAGTATGGAGAATTGTGTGTGTGTGTGTGTGTGTGTGTGTGTGTGTGTGTGTTTGTTTAAAAGAACTGCTGAAGCCTGATTCTGTCTGGAACCGATTGGAGAAAGTATGTCCAATTAGCTCGAAATTGCAATTGAAAGCAACAACCATACTAGCCTATCGTTATTCTGCTCAATATGATAAACTTCCAAATGCTCTACCTGAAAGCCCTTGATGCTGTACTCAGTCGTCAAGTATTATTTAGGGTGGGCCATCAATCTGTAGCGGTGGCCCTACCTTTTGGTGATTCAGAGCATTCAACTGATTGTTAACTGAACCATAGGCGATGGTCCATATGGGGAAGTGGACGGTCCAAGTGTGAGGGGGTTTCTGGCCATTCGCCGGTTGAGCAATCTAGACCACTGAAAAGTGAGTTCTTCTACACCCATGTATCTCGTTTATGGCGGGAGCTGGGGTCAGTTGCTTGACAGACTGCTAAACAAGAGAAGGCTAGCTAAACCAGGTAGGTTAAGTGTACACTGGAGGTGGACTAGAGCTGGTGGGAAGCTCTCATCCTTGTCAACCCTCTAATTTGGAAAATGGACATTTGAAACTGCTATGTGAGAGAATCCATTAACTAGTATTTAGGTTATCATCTAAACTTTATGCCAATTAATTAGGGTTGACTATACGAATCTTCTTTTTTTTTTTTTTTTTTTTTTTTTTTTTGCAGTTGTACTCTATCAAGAGTCATACCATAAATTTCCTTTTTAGTTTGAATGGTGCATGACAATCAGATAAAACTATAGAGGCATATCTTCAATTCTTCCACCCAACTTGAATTCTATGGACAACATGCTTTCTAAACTCTTCATTAATGAATTATTGACTTATTGACTATATATATATATATATGTGTGTGTGTGTGTGTGTGTGTGTGTGTGTGTGTGTGGGAAAAGGTACTATGCACTCGAGCTCAGGTAAGCTCCCATGAGGTTGAGCTGTGTGGGCCCCACTGTGATGCGTGTCAACCATCAACACCGTGCATTTGATGGGTCCCCTTTAAATTAGGGGATATCCCAAAAATCAGCCGTATACGGAACTCAGGTGGGCCATACCATCTAAAATCATGTGAAGACATTCCAAAAACATATAAAAGCACTTGGTGGGGCCAACCTGAAACATGCATGCGTCTGAAACTTGGTCTGAACCCTCATCCAAATGGGACACACATAATGGATGGGCTGGATTTGTAAACCACATCTCGATGGGCCCAAAAAATGATTATGAATGTTTTAATGGTGCACGGCCCCTCTCAATTTCTGTATATGGTGTGGCCCACACAAGTAACCTATTGACTTGATTTTTGAGACCTAGCTCCAGGATGGAATGGTGCATCTGACTGATGGGGTAGATGTTCGAAATACATCACGGTGGGGCCCACACAGCTCGACCTCATGGGACGTTCCCATCAGCTGGAGCGCATAGTACCTTTTCCATATATATATATATATATATATATATATATATATATATATATATATATATACACACACACACACACACACACACTCATTTATCTATTTTAGTATAGCACAGCCAACCTGATATATTCTATCATATACCAAATACTAATTTATCAATCCCATGGTGTATTTTGTTTGCAAATAATTTAGCTTTGATTGATGTGACATGGGACGCCATAAATACAAAACTAGATTTGTGAATGGATGCTAAAATATTTAAAAATCAATCATACTAAAATAAAATATATAGAGTGCAATTTTAGTAACAATAGGAGTGAAAACAAGAAATCAATTAAGATATATATATATATATATCTGTGGGAAAAGGTTCTATGCGGTCGAGCTCATGGGGAGGTACGGATATCCCATAATTTAAAGGGGACCCTACATGGTGTTGATGTTAAGCTCGACCTCATGTGAAGTTCCCATGAGCTTGATGGCATAGAACCTTTTCCATTCTATGCCATCGAGCGCTCATGGGAACTTCACATGAGGTCGAGCTGTGTGGGCCTCATCATGATGTATGTCGAACATCAACATCGTGTATATGGGAAAAGGTTTTATGCGGTCGAGCTCATGGGGAGGTACGACTGATTTTTGGGATATCCCATAATTTAAAGGGGACCCCGCACGGTGTTGATGTTTAGGTTAACCTCATGTGAAGTTCCCATGAGCTCGATGGCATAGAACCTTTTCCACACACACACACACACACACACACATATATAGGAAAAAGGTACAATGCGCTCGAGTTGACGATAAGCTTATCGTGAGGTCGAGTTGTGTGGGCCCCACCGTGATGCGTGTCAACCATCAACACCATGCATTTGATGGGTACCCTTTAAATTATGGGATATCCCAAAAATCAGCTGTATACGGAACTCAGGTGCGCCATACCATCTAAAATTATGTGAAGACACCATTAAAACATATAAAAGCACTTGGTGGGGCCCACCTAAGTTCTGCATGTACCTGAAACTTGGTCTGAAGCCTCATTCAAGTGGGACACACATAATGGATTGGCTGGATTTGCAAACCACATCTCGGTGGGCCCTCAAAAATGGCTATGAATGTTTTAATGGTGTACGACCCCTCTCCACTTCTGTATGTGGTGTGGCCCACACAAGTCACGAATTGACTTGATTTTTGGGACCTAGGCCCATGATGGAATGGTGCATCTGACTAATGGGGTAGATGTTCGAAACGCATCACGGTGGGGCCCACACAGCTCGACCTCATGGGACGGACCGTGAGCTCGAGCGCATAGTACGCATAGTACCTTTTCCCATATATATATATATATATATATATATATATATATATATATATATATATATATATATATATAGGGAAAAGGTACAATGCGCTTAAGCTGACGATAAGCTCTCGTGAGGTCGAGTTGTGTGGGCTCCACCGTGATGTGTTTCGACCATCAACACCGTGCATTTGATGGGTACCCTTTAAATTATGGGATATCCCAAAAACCAGCCATATACAGAACTTAGGTGGGCCATACCATATAAAATTATGTGAAGACACCGTTAAAACATATAAAAGCACTTGGTGGGGGCCACCTAAGTTTTGCATGCGCCTGAAACTTGTTCTGAACCCTCATTAAAGGGGGACACACATAATGGATGGGCTGGATTTGCAAAATACATCTCGGTGGGCCCTCAAAAATGGTTCTGAATGTTTTAATGGTGCACGGCCCCTCCCCACTTCTATATGTGGTGTGACCCACACAAGTTACGGATTGACTTGATTTTTGAGACCTAGGCCCAGAATGGAATGATGCATCTGACTGATGGGGTAGATGTTCGAAATGCATCACGATGGGGCCCACATAGCTCGACCTCATGGGGCGATAATATCAGCTCGAGCGCATTGTACCTTTTCCCACACACACACACACACACACACACACACACACACACACACACACACACACACACATATATATATATATATATATATGAGCAGTGATCTCCTACAAACTGTACCGCATGAGATTTTGTGCGTACTAAGGCATTCATATAAGCAATAGGAGACTTCATGCACATTGAGGCCTGCTTACTAGCTTGTAGGCTAGGGGTGGGCCCCACCACAATAATTTCATAAAATTCACTATGGCCACAAGGTCTGTGATGAAAATTTAGCTACATAATTCAAAATCCAGTTAGACTCATGATTTAGGTGGGCCACACTAAGGGAAAAAGTGGGAAAAGGGAATACTTACTGTTAAATTTTTAAAGGGCCCACGAAATCCACTCCAACCATTACCTGTCTAATGAATATTCATGCATAGTTATAAAAAAATTAGACATATATATAATTTATGTGGGCCACAACAAGTGAATTAATTTGGATGGTAAGCATCCTCCCACACTATTTCCATTAATGTGTCCTACCTAATTATTACGGATCATACTGATGTTTGATCCCTACTGATAATTTTTTTATCACCCACCTCATGGCTGGAGTGGATTTCATATACACGTTGAGGTGGGCATCTCCAACACATCCTATTGGCATAGGATGGCAAGAGTAGCAGGACGTGGATTCCATTATGCATGTGAACGTCTACGAGCCATGGAAGTTTTAGATCAAGTTTATAATTGGTTTTTTCCCTTCATCCATGTTGATTATGTCATACAGACTTGGATGAAGGGAAACACAAATATCAGCTTAGTCTAAAACTTTTGTAGCACCTAAAATTCTTTTAATGGTGGGCGTTCAATAACTACATTTTCATGTGGTGTGGTCACATCAATAGTACATACGTATAAA
The DNA here is from genome assembly GCA_030180095.1 of Magnolia changhungtana. Classification (NCBI taxonomy): domain Eukaryota; kingdom Viridiplantae; phylum Streptophyta; class Magnoliopsida; order Magnoliales; family Magnoliaceae; genus Magnolia; species Magnolia changhungtana. Next base: position 9,095,715 of record JASAUF010000653.1, on the reverse strand, counting down.
TTTTTCATTTCCATGCATGAATTTTAACAAGGCAGATAATGGTTGGATTGAATGTCACAAACGAATCACAGTGGGGTCTACCCTCAACCTACTATGTAAGTAAGCCCACCTTAGTCGTGCAGTATGGTTTGTAGGAGACCACTGGTGTGTATATATATATATATATATATATATATATATATATATATATATATATATATATATATGCCCAAAATTGAAGCATATCTAGAGCTCAAGCAGATCACACCATGGAAAATAGTGGGGATGATGGCCTTGACCATTAAAACCATCCTAGCGCCCATAATGATGTTTATTTCTTATCTAAATTGTTCATAAGTGTCACAAAGAGGAAAAAAATATCAGCTTGATCTAAAAGTTGTCTCCTTTTGGTTTCAGAATATGAATCGAGCTGAAAACAATGAATCGATGGTGTGGACAAGACGAATACATTATGGGGACCCCACAGTCTTCACACCAGGATAAAGGGCAGAGAGGGCCTCACACCACAGTCTTCCTCGGACCTAAAGGCTATATGAGTGAACTTTTGGTACAGATGGGGTGGGCCCACCATCAAGTATTTTCAAAATCCACACCAACCATCGGGCCAGTGGCTAATGTTATGCATGAGGCTGAAAGATCAGCTCCATTTGTATTTGAGTGAGCCAGACAATTAGAAACAATGCACAGGGAAACACTCACCCTCCTAGTTGTTTCTCTTGGTACGGCCCACCTGAATCATGAATGGACTTGATTTTTGGAGGCCATGCCTAAATTTTTATGTGCCATCTAATGGTTGGTTTGAGTGGAATTTACAAAATCACCACAGTGGGACTTATAAAAAGTCAACGACGCACATCTCACTTTCAACTATTTCCTTTGGTACGGTCCACCTGTGTAACGGATCACGGTGAATTTTGGGTCTTATGGCTAAAATGGGGTGAGTCATCTTGGTGATAGAGGTAGATTTTACTAAAACATCACGATGGAGCCTACTTCAGTAGGCCACATGTTAAGACTACAAATGAGGTTGGTGCACAACAAATCAAGAAGAGAGAGAGAGAGACAGAGAGAACCATGTTAGCCCAAGGCTAAAAAATCAGCCACATCCATAATTTAGGTGGACCACAAGATCAGAATAATATGCAAGGACTTGCCCACCCTCCAAAATCAAGTTGCGTAAATAATGAACCATCCAAAGAACTCCAATTCATGCAGTGTGCATCTAATGGTTGGATCAACCTAATGTTTGGAACGTCCTATTTTCGTGTTGAGACAGCTTTGTTGGAAGGGTGAGTTGTCACACAAACACCACGAAAAAGCCAGATGTTATACAAATACCATAGTGGACCGCTCCTTTTTTTTTTTTACAAAAAATTCCTATCACCCTCAAGTGTTCAACCCGCGATGTTTCATGTGGTATGGCCCACATGAGTTTTGGATATGTTTGCTTTTAGATTCATATCCTATTGTGGTCTTTAAAAACATATGGATGGAGTGGATTAGTAAGGAAATCTCTGTGGGCCCCACACAACCCGGGACACATATTTCTGTGTCATCACTCATTGGTACATGTCATCGTCAATGACACCAGTTCACAAAACACGGCGGTTTTATCTCCTGAATAAAAATATCATTCTAGAGAATGAGCCCAAAATTGAGGCACATCTAAAGCTTAAGTGGACCACACCATAGAAAGCAGCAGGGATTAAATAACTACTGCTAAAACCTTCTTAGGGTCCACTATGAGATTTATTTGCCATATAACCTCTTCATAAGGTCACATATACCCGGATGAAGGAAAAACATAAATATGAATTTGATCATAGCTTTCTATGGCCCTAAGAAGGTCTCAATGGTAGGCGTCTAATTCCCATTGTTTACTGTAAGTTGGCCACTTGAGCCTTCGATCCGCCTTTTTTCATGTCATGGAAAAATGGATGGATGGTGTGGATCTGATACATACATGGTGGGGCCTACTAAAGTTCCACATGTCATCACTTCCGATTTTCTTAGAGTTGCACATGAGTTGAACCGGGTCAACCTGGGCCAAGCTCGGCTCGGCTTGGCCAACAGCCAACCCTAGCTCAGACTCGGCTTAGCTTAGTCATCGAGCCTGGCTGTCCAACTCGACCCAATTTGGTTAGCAGCTCGGACTAGTTCGAGCCAAGTTTAAGACAGGTTCAAGCTTTCGAGCCAAGTTCAAGCTCGAGCTTCCAAGCCAAGTTCAAGCTTTCGAGCCGAGTTTAAGCTTGAGCTTCTGAGCCGAGTTTGAGTTTGTTATTTTGATTCTAGTTCATGCTTTCGAGCTGAGTTCGAGTTCGATTTATTGAGTTTGAGTCGAATTTGAATTTAATTTAAAATTCGAGTTCGAAGTTGAATATAAAACTAAAATGCATAAAACATAATTATAATCCATTATAATTACATTATTCACAACGTTAATAATTTAATATAATATCCTCTATAGGAGGAGTACCTTCCTGACATAAATTATAAGCTCTTGCATTATTGTTCGATCCATTCGAGGTGTTATCTAATTTTTCATATATATATATATATATATATATATATATATATATATATATATATAGGTTCATTTCTTCTGAATCAGAAGGTGAAGAGAGGTTTTTTTTGTGCTCTTTTATAGTTTGAACTATAATTTTCAAACTTTCTTTGTGTGAATATTTGTATATAGTACTGATCGTCTTATAAAATTCACCGAGACGGATGAGAAATTTGGATTTGTTAGTCTTCTTTTATTTGTTGGATCCTGCTTCAGTATCATGTTGTCTTAGAGAACATCGTTGATGTCTAGAAACATCTTCCATATTACGTTTTAAGGCGAGTTGGAGTTACTCTTCTTCCAAAGCTCTTAATTTGGCTTCCTCATCTGCCTTTCTCATATTAGTTTTCCGTATACTGGAAGGTTTGGATGGAGTTAAATGTTTCTTATTTGAATATAGAATGGGTTGAAAAAGAATTTGAACATCTCTTGCAGATTTATGGTACAGTTCTACATCACCACTCCGACATGCCAAGTGTTTTCGAAACCGATTAGTTTTGTGAACAAACTTTGCCTCACACAAACCATACACAATCTTCATTCTTTTATACATTGGCGATTTAACTAAGGATTCGTAGTTCAAATGTTGATTGATGGGTTAAATGACGACATATTTAAACTCATTTTTAAATTAAAAAAAAAGTATGTCAAGAATTTATAAAAATAAATAAAAATTAAAAACGAATAACTTAATATAATGGCGGAACAGAATCAATATGATAAATAAAATAGGGCAATACATGCATGCCAAATACAGAGTCCATGAACGTTGCACGCCCTAAAAAAAAAAAAAAAGGCTGGTCCCACGCGTGCATACCAAATATAGACAGTTGGTAATAGACGCGAGTTGCCTCAGTCCCTGCCGCCAGTTGGAAGTTATTCGGGGCCCACCTAAATATCTGTGAGAAATCCACCGTCCGTCAGTTCTCCAGCTCATGTTGCGCTTAGGTCCTGATCTTAAAAAGTAGCTAGATCCAAAACTTATGTGGACCACACTACAGGAAACAGTGGGGAATCCAAAACCTGTGTCCTGATAAAGATTTCGACGGTAGGCACTCCAACTCCACTGAGGGGAATCCAAAACCTGATGGGTGGAGTGGATTTCTCACACACATCTTTGTGGCCCCACATAGCTTCCAACGTCCTGCGGCAACTATAGTCCGGTGGTGATATTCTAAGCGTCCAATTGAGGGAGCGGATTGCCTGTGACCCCGGGGCACAGAGATATTTCTGTGCCCAGGGCTGTGTGGGGCCTACAGAGATTTCAGTGACAAATCCACTCCATCCATTTGTTTGACAGACCACAATAGGAAAGTATGATAAAAATCAGGAAGATCCAAAACTTATGTGGGCCATACTACACGAAACAGTGGGAATTGGATGCCCGGGAGTGACAGAAGTTTTTTATCAGGATGATATTTTTTTTCTACAGTTCATCTGAGTGGTAATAACCCTATGAACAGTTTGGATGCATATAAACATCATGGTAATCTCCAGAAAGGCTTCAATAGTGGACATTTCTGTTCTCACTGTTTCATTGGTGTGGTCCACTTGATTTTTGAATCTAACTGATTTTTATATTAATATCCTATTTTGACCTTTTAAAAAAGATGGACAGAGTGGATTTGTGACATACATCTCTGTGGACCCCACACAGCCCCAGTCACAGGTAATCCGCTTCCTCCAGTTGATCAGCACGAATTTTTATCTGAGAAATGCTCCGATGCTCCTAGTTGCAATTACTTGCATTAGGGCACTTGACTGTCCTATCCATTGATCTAGACTATTCAAACGGTCCAATGCTCATTCATGAGAAACCATAGAAGCATTACACCAATATTAACTATTTCATCAATGGTCTTTATTATGCACGGTCAAGATCATTTACATAAAAACAAGTCCAATTAACAATTTGATCCATCTATTTCCTAGAGACCATCATGTATTGCTTATGATTCTGAAGAATCACTTCAGTTACAAAATCGTAGCCGTCCCATCCATGGCTTCCAAAACGAATGGCTATAGAAAACAAAGGCCAAATTAAGGATGAATTGGATCATCTAATCAGTGAAATTTTTGCATAGTAGTCTGAGATGTATGCTCATGACTTGAACAGTTCAGATCAATAGATTGGTCTCTATAAGTGAACTTAAGAAACCAGATGCACCATAACTACACAATGCAAGATTAACGGAGCATCTCTTTTTAATTTGATAAGATTGTAATAGTACCACATGTGCAATGCACCTGGAGAGAGGAAGGGATTGAGAAATTGGTGAGATTGACCTCACACATCCCAACTCTTTACCATTTCATGGCCCACTCAAGTCTTCAATTTGCCTCTCTTTTGGGCGGACATCCTAGCACAAGCCAGCGCACAACGCAACATTACTCCGGAATTTCGTATGGTTATTACGGTTTGGGTTCTATGGGGCGTTTGTATTTAGCTTAATTTACATATGCTCGTAACTTATCTTGGTTTCTGCTTAGTAAATAAGTAGATAAGTATGTCTTATGAGTCAAATAGTAGAAAAGTATGTTTGGTTGTGAACATCACAAAAGTATTTATACCTCAAATTTATTAGATCCACCCTTAATATCTACCATCCATCATGTTGGCCCAATGTTCATTATGTTGGGCCCACCATGGCCTTGTCTTCAATGTGAATTGTCCAACTTGTGGGGCCTGCTTTCGATGTGGACCATCCACCTTGTGAGGCCCATCTTTGATGTGGGCTATCCATTAATGCAGGGTCCACCTTGGATGTGGGTCGTTCATTACGCTAGCTTGTGAATGCCGCTTGTAAGCTTGACCCACATCCTGACGCAGTTCATTGTGAAGAGAAAGTGAGGAAAACTTGCGTGCTTGCCACTCTTTGGAATATGTAAGGTGTTTTTGATTTGATTGACTATCATTCGTTTTCTTGGTTGTGCAATTCCATTTAAGAGTGAACGAAAAGGGATACTATAATGCCTCAGAATCCAATACTCAAGTATAGAGACTCAGATCATGAATTCAAGGGTGTTAACACTAAGATGGTCGAGTGCATTGACACCAACTCTGACGACACCTTAATTTTTGCTACTCGAGTACAATACTCTCATTGCATAAACCTGAATGTTGCCTAGGAATGCTGCACGTGGGAGTATTTCTCGTGTGTATACATAGTCAGATTAATATTCATCACATAAATAAAATAGATCAGAGTAGCACATATCAATGCAGTGAATAACCAAAGATAAGTAAAGATAACTAAACCGTTAGGTTAGCTGTCACGCCTCGAAATTCAGAACTCGAGTTGGCCAGGCTCGAACCCGAATTCCAGGACTATGAGTTATATATAAACAAATTATACATCACAACCCACATAATTTCCATGCATTTTCAAGGCAAACAGAGCCACTAAGAGGCAATAAAATAATATAATTTTCATTAACAAATGGTTCATTAAATTATCATCATGTCTTAATTATATTAAAATAAAATACATTAAATTTTTATTAATCTTCAAATAAACAAGAGTAAAAGTCTTCAATCATGACTAACTGGTTTTTCAAATACAAACCCTGCAAAACAATCTATACAAGTGTGAGCGCGACAACTCGTAGGGTAACATCTTTTCCAAAATTGAAAATTCTACAATAATACCAATATAACTCAATAACATAAATATGATCAATGACAAGTATTGAATTGACATTTTACATGACAATAATAACGATTTAGTATTCATAATAACAAAATAAGATAAAACAATCATTCAGAATCCTTTTTTGGTTCAATTCCGGGCAGAGCACCCGTGTGTGCTGATCCTTTTAAGGAGTTATCCTCAGTAGAGCACTGATGTTAATCCTTTTAGGGAATGACCATCGACATATCATCGGTAAATAGACTTTTAGGGTAAATACCTAAGGTAGAGCACCCGTGTGTACATATCTTTTAGGAAATCACCCAAGACAGAGCATCCATATCGATCCTTTTGGAAATGACCCTGGGTAGAGCATCCGTACTGTGCCGATCCTTTCAAGAATGACCTTGGCAGAGCACCCAAAAAAATGTAACGATCCTTTTTGGGCAGAACACCCATAACTTAAATACATAATAATCATCAAATAATTTCATTGTCCAATATATAACAGTAAACAACTAAATTCAATTTACCAAAGATAATAATGATAAAATAATTTCAATCTATAACATGTAACAATACTGATAAATCTATTCAACAACATGTAATTATAATAAATTAAATTTAATATACACATCTAACAAGAGTTAAACCAATTCGATTTACAACTTGTAAATACAATTAAAGGAATTCATTCTACATGATGATACATTAAGGCAAGATTGTAAATCCACATGCAATCGCAAAGTTATATAGTAAATGTCGGGTTTTCAACAGGGAAGATCACTTACTTACTATTAGAGCAATAGATTTGATGTGATGATGGATTCTACGTATAGATGGTTTAGGCCCGATTTCGCATAAATTCAATTTGATGCACTTAAACTAGTAGCGCTCGGTAAATGTTTTCAACATAAAACGATAGCTTCCTGATAAATGGCTCGAAGTCGAGATATGGAATCAACTAGGATGATTGGACCAAGGGTCATCGAAGTCGGAATATGGAATCAACTAGGATGATCGGACCAAGGGGTCATCGGGTTGACTCTCCGAGTCAACTCGATGAAACCGCTTTCTTCTTCTCTTTCTTTCTTCTATTTTTCTCCTTTTTTCCTTTTATAACTCTTTTCTTTTCCTCTCTTCTCTAATCTCTCTTTCTTTCTTCCAGCAAATAAATGTTGAAATAACAACTTGGTTTAAATAGCGAGTTGATGAGTCAGTTCTAAATTCTATTCTCTCAATCTTTCTTAATGGTACTCTCTCGATCTTCTTTCTCTAGTTGATGTAATGGCTAACTTCTAGCACCGTAAAGGCTCTTCTAGAGAATGTAGAGCTCTGGAGTTGGAATGCACAAGGAGTCTTTAAGTGGTTGGTGTGTGTGGTTGGCAACATGCTCTGGAGTTGGAATGTAGAGCTCTGGAGTCGGTTGTTGAATTTGGTAATTTAGATATTCTTAGAGTATTTTAGGGTCTCGACGATAATCCGAATGAGTTTTGAATGACCTAGATGGATGGATTGTCAACTTCTTGTAACGTGAGAATGAAGGAGAAAGAAGCGGGCGGTTTGGATCAAGGTGGGTGTAGGACCCGCCACGTCTATCGAAGGAGAAGGGAGAGAGAGACTCCAATAGGGAGCAAGAGTCGGGAGAGGAAGCTCATGCGGTGATGTGCTTTTACACGTCACTATAAAAGAAAATTTTATTTTTATTTATTACTAAGGCAGTGGGCACCACCGATATGTTTAAGAAAATTCCACGCTGTCCATGTATCTTGTTGGAATGATGTTAGGACATGGGCCAAGAAATAAGGTAGATTCAAGGCTTAAGTGGGCCACACCAAAGGAAAGAGTGTGATTTAGTTCCCACTGTTAAAAAAATAAACGGGTTATTACATTAGCAGGGCATATATTTAAATAAAAGTATACAAATCCAAAGGGCTCCCATAGAGACCACCACCAATTATGAACAATCCCAATGTACGAGACATATGAATATAAAATGGAAAGACTAAGAATATATCAACTCGAGCTCCTATACCTCAACCAAGCTAGCGTTGCTCCACTCGATCGCCTAATTATCCACCGGCTCTACCCAGACATCCCAATCTTTGTGCTATCAACTACCTGCATCAATTGTTATTTTTCAAATTCAACCATGAGTGGCCAACTTAGTGAGAAATTCCTCCCAAATTACACAATGACATATTAATCAAGTATAGTTTCGGAAAAAGAAAACATGCAATACAATAACAATTACAATACAAACTTATTTAAATGCATGAATGTGTGAATGCACATCAGCCTGAGGATGCACATCCAGCTGGCTTTTGGGGGTAGCCACCAACGAAAATACATCTAGGTACATGCATCAACAATGACTACGCACTCACACTAACAATAGTTGGTTAGGAACCAACGAAAATACATCAACTAAAGGTTCGTGCTACTACAGTATCAAGATCATATCAAAAGTGGCTAGCCATCAACAAAAGTAAACTGAGTACGTGCTCACAACGGCTAGCATACCAAAAAGGGTCATTCGAATAGTAAACTAGGAGTCAGCAAAGTACACAATATACGTGCTATCACAGCATCTAGCCACCCGATAATGCTACCAAAGGGTCGCTCGAACCATATACTAGCTACCGGTGAAATTACCTCCAGGTACGAGCATCAACAATGATTAGGCACCTGATAGCGCTCGCATGCCATGAATGCATGATTAATCCAATCTTTAATAGTCTGATTTGAAAATAGCCAAATCAAACAAAACCTCTATAACTAGTGGCCAACCTTGATCCAACAAATAGACCTTACCATCCTCTAATTCATTTCCTCTCAATAAGAGGTAACAAGGCACAAATAAAGTCAACAAGGCATGGTTAATCTAACAAGGCACAAACAAAAGCCAATAAGGCATAGTTAAGCCAACATGGCATAAATAATCCACGAGGATGGTAAGTCTACATTGAAATTTCATTAACCAATCATATCATGTAACATCCCAAATTTTTTCGATCAGAGTTTATACTCATGTCCGAAAAAACTGGGTGTTAATAACTGAATGAATCGGACGCTTCGAAATTACACCCTATTTTTTTCATTTAGATCACATCCAGATACATTCACGATGGCAACCATTCACGAGAGTAAATCAACTGTATTTATCATTCCATTGGAGTAAAAAAATTTAACAAATTATCAAATGCCCTCTCAATGGGAGCTTATTACATTATCGAGTTTGCAGTGAAAATATAAAACTAATTCATAAAACAATCTTCTTATTCATTCAGTATAATCTTCCATAGAGAGATGGTCCTCTAGGTCTTTAATCTGTACATCACCTGAATCATCTGTACGATTAGAGAGGGTCAATGCCCTACTTATAGTGATGGTTATCCTTTAAGATTAACAATAATTCAAGAGATTCATAAATGTAAGGGTTTTGATATGCTTCGTACTCCACTACTACAAGGGGTATCAGTATGCGCAACCAATATATATGATGCATGCCTAGCAAAGTGTGTGCGACGCATCATACGTAGTGATCATTATCACAATATGGAAAGTAGTTCAAAATATTTGACTTGCCTTGCATTCTCACACTATGGAGATTCGTCGACGTGTCTAACGTTAACGTGGATTTATGCGAACATCTCAAAGCCACACAACAACATGGTTGATGGATTTACGTAACACAATATGTTCATAGAGTGACTATTTGCAACATTCAATCCCGAAAAGTGATGTAATGGGCATGACGATTTACTTACATCGATTGTGCGCCACGCCAACCAACCCACGGAATTACGTGCTGACCAAGAGGGCCATTATCCGTAACGCATTACTTCCACGATAAATATTTGAATCACTAGTTGTGATACCTTTAACACATCACTTGTATCAATAGAGAAATAATTTGTATCATGAGAGTTTTGAAATTTCAAGACACATGCCTAAGCCATAAAGGGAGGTAGCACACGACCAACATAATAAAAGATAAGAGTAACAATAAATTAACTCAACAAAAGAGAAGAGTAGAAATGGCCAACTCAACAAAAGAGGAGAGTAGCAATGACCAACTCAACAAAAGAGGAGAGTAATAAAGGCTAACTCAACAAAGTTGGTAAAGGCAAACTCAAGGCTTGTATCCATCGCCCCACATAAATTAATAAAGATTACACATAATTAACGTCGTACCATAATTTTCAAAGGATAAATAATTGTTGGTGGTAAATTAAACAATTGCAGAGAGAGAATAATAATAACGTGAAAGTATGTAAAAGGCAAGATAAATCATATTAACTTAAATTAATGTAAGCTTAAAGGAATTCCCCATCATAGCCTTAGATCTAAACCCTAAGTAGATATCCATGTAGGAAAAATTTTATGTGAAAAGTTTTTACATAAATCACGACATCACTTGACCAAGAGGGAAACACCATACATATGGAGAAGGAAGAGAGCGTCTAGGCTTCTCCTTCTCTTTCTCTCTCTCTTTCTCTTTCTCTTTCTTTTTCTCTCTTTCTCTGTCACGTCCCAAACTCAGAAACTGGGCTTATAAAATTTTCGATTGCCGAATTCGGCGCCGACAGCCTCCGTAGTACCCTATTCTCGGCTCCCGGCACCCATACACTAGGTTCCGATCCTGGGATCCTATAAGGAAGATTTTTTTTAAACACCAATTTGATTTGTAATGAGCATAACCAAAAGCATAACCCACAAACAATAACCAGAAGAACACTATCACAAAATCCACTATGATAAAAAACTTTAAAATACAATGCACATGAAAGGAAATACAAGATAATGATAACAAAAGCTCCTGAAGCTCGACTGCACACTCCCACTGCGGTGAAGCTATGGCTGCGACCTAGCATCACCTGCATGCATTAATCGTGCATAAGCTTATAGAAAGCTTAGAGGGTGGTGTAAGTGTGTGCGCAATATGAGTGTGCTTAGAATACAATGTCAGAGTAATGCAGAATCATGCTGATGAGTACATAAAACAATCAGTCATACCAAGACTATGCGGTGTAAGATATAATGCTATCGGCCATATCAAGATCAGGCGATGTGAGATGTAACTCAAGCATGCCAATCATTATCCAAATCCACATATCAATGCAGCTCATTATTAGAGCATCAAGTATCAGTACAGTTCTCATTCTGGATAATCACCGGGGTTTAGTATACTCCAAATGACACTGCCCCTTTCCCAGGCGTACAGTCCAAATGAGCATAAGAAACCTCACTATCCGCCTGACCAATAGTCTGCCAATATCTATTTAGCATGTCGATAGCAGACCCATTCAAGAGCTGGTCAAACTCAGCCTAGCATTGCCCCCCACCCTCGGACGAGTAAGGTCACACCCTTTTCCAACCGACCACGACACAGTGAGAGACGCGACCTGCTGGTATTCGGCCCTCGTGCGCTTATGTATTCACTTGGTCTCGATGTTGGAGTCATCCTCTGGTACCATCAGGTTTAGAAATTTTCACCCAAGGACATCTATGACGCCCCGATACTAGAATCAGTATTTTCGGTATCCAATACGGCCACCCACGATGTGTCTGTGAAGGCCACAGCCCTGATGTCGCTAGGGCATATAATAATCACAAGCACATAAATGTAAAGTGCATGAGTCACGCAGTCCAATCATGCATCAATCCTGCACATACTGTATGCTCATGTGGGATAACTCCGTCTATCAGGGAGTCCCATAAACCACCTGCACTGTGGCATATGCAATGGTCAATCACATCTCATAACAAACATACAGATGATGCATATGGCCATGTATCATAATGCTATGCTGTCACAAACTCATAATCAACAATGGTAGCCGGTATCGACAATCGGCACCGATAATCGACATCGATAATCAACCTTGGTGCAGAGGGGTCCATAGAAAGAAGGCCGATGATGACCAATTAAAATCAATGGGGCCCAAGCGTTTGGGTTAACCCTCGAGAGTGATGAGGAAGGGCCTAACAAGACCTAAGGGAAGGTCACAATGTGGACATCCAACCATCATTGCCCATCAATGTGGACCTTTAACCAACATTGCTCCCAAGGAAAGGCGCTCATAGGGTCGATTATATAATGGGTCCACGGTCTCATATAAGGGTCTAATACACATCATCATGGGCCTCGCTTATGGGGAATATACGCATCACATTGGGCCTCACTCATGAGCCAATGTATATATAACATCGGGCATTATCAACGGGTCGAGTCAAATGGGCCGAATCGAATGGGCCGAATCAAATGGGCCAAATCAACGGGTCGAATCAAATGGGCCAAGTCGAATGGGCTGAGTTGAATGGGCCGGGTTGAATGGGCCGATCAAATGGGTTAGGTCGAATGGGCCGATTCAAATGGGTCAGATCAAATGGTCCCCCAAATACATCAAATCGGGCCTCATCAAGTGGGCCCCAAATATATCAAATCGACCTCATCAAGTGGGCCCCTAATACATTAAATGGGCCATACCAATGGGCCGAACCAATTCCACCCTTCATCCATTGCTAGAGATCATTTAGAGCATTAAAAATCATATCCAAAGGATCATCTGAACCATACCACAAATGGCAATGGTGATAATTCACACTATTAAAAATTTAGAGGGCCCATCGTATCATTTAATTCCCATCCAGACTGTTCATAAGGTTACAAAGACTTGAATAGTGAGGGAAAATAAATATCATATTAATTCAAAACTTCTGTAACCCAAAAGGGGTTTTAATGGTGGGTGCTCAATACACTGGTGTGGTCCACCTGATAACTGGATCTGTCTTATTTTTCAGTCTCAAACCTTGAGACGAGTTTGCCAAATGGGTAGACGGTTAGATATAACACATACACCAGCCGGGCCCACAGAATTGCTCGTGTCATGGGGCCCATTGATGGATGGCATAGATGCAGCGCATGCATCAATCGAGTTGGGCTGTGTAGACACAGTACATACATCATGATGGGGCCGCACCTAACACTGTCCAAACGGACGGTGCAGATGAAACACGTATATGCAGGTGGGGTCCACGAGCATGGCCAGTGGCCAGCGTGACAAATGGATGGACGACTGGGGTATGCCCTGTACATCAAGGGAGGTGGGTCCCACATACATGGCCCACCTGCTATCTGCATACCATCCAGTCTGTTCGTTAGGTGGGTCCCAGTAGGAGTGGCCCACCATGATAATATATATTAAATAATATTAATGTATTATATATTAAATATAATATAATATAATATATTATATAAATATATGCTCCAGATCCACCGTCCAGTTACATCTGGACGGTGCAGATTGTGTAATTAAAGGTGGGTCCCACGTAGGAGTGGCCCCCCATCATCACGCATATAAGATATTAATATAATATTAATACATTGTGTATATATAATATATATTAATATAATATATATAACATATTATATGATAACATCCAGCCCAACGTCCAACAATAGGGACGCTGGACGGTCTGGATGCTTAGTCCCTTATCAAGGTGGAACCACGTGGTGGCCCACTAGATGTTTATTATAATATTTATATCTTATATTATATATTTTATATATTATATATTATATATATATATATATATATATATAGATATATATAGACACACACACACAAAGGGGGGAGGGAGGTGAGTTCCCACCATCCCTAGAGTGGACGGTATGGATCTCCCTGAAATGTGGTGGGCCACACCATCTGATGGATGGAGTAGATTTAACATATCAGTGGGGCACACTTCATTCTAAGGGGGAGAGAGAGAGAGAGAGAAATACACGTGAACGGGAGGGACCCTGCCACTATTGGGCCTCCCAAATACAATGCATACAATAAGTAGGCCCTTAGAAATTGAAATCAACGGTGGATCACCCACCTAGCAGCATTCTCCTTTAGCTCCTTGGACTTGTATGCTACTTACCTTCAACTTCGATGGAGGTTGATGAGTATTGGAAGGTTGAGATGGGAGATGAGAAGGTGGGCCACACTTGGTATTTGGAAGAGAGCTTGAACGTTGGAATTTGTTACTTGGGAAATGAGTTTTGAGAAATGAGAGAAAGAGAGAAATAATGGTTTAAAGGGATGGATGGAGTGGTTGTTGTAAGGAAAGGAGATAGAGAGGTATGGGTGTGATTGAAATTTGGGTGAAGGAGTGAGAGGGATGAGGAGAGAGAGAGAGAGAGAGAGAGAGAGAGAGAGAGTTGACTTTGGGAAAGGGAAAGGGATGGGTTGTTTGTACTTGAGGTATGGAGTGTACTTGACTTGTACTTGACATCGATTGATTGATTGATTGATGAGACATGTTGTAGAGATTCTCTCATAATTCACAACGCGCAGCGTTTCTTCGAAATGAACGTGGGCCCACATCTCCTGGCCTGGGTATCGGATCGGTGCGCGAGTTGCGGCGACGGCGTAGTCGCATGGGTAAAAGTTTTGGGTTGAGCCGACTTTGGTATGCAGGACTCGACTTAAGATTGCACGCAAACGTCGAATATAGGTTGCCGAAATTTGACCGGGAGGACCGCGGAAGCCTATGGAATGGTACGGGCTAGGTTACGGGTCTTACATTCTCCTTCTACTTGGACATTTAGGAGGTGGGCGTGTGAGTGGAGAGGGGAAGCACACTCCTTTTATAAAGGAGTGGGCGTGTGAGAGTAGTATGTTTCCCATCCCACTTGGATTGAGTTTATCTAATTTACCATTTTTCTGATGATCTTTCTTTAAATCTAATTCATCCATTATGTTAAGGTCATCAAATAAATCCGGGATATATGATTTTCTTAGTGATCCAAAATTTAGATTGGCCTATCTTGAAAATTCTCCATGCGGGTGCTGAAACGAACTTAATTTCAATTAATAGTCTACATTTAATGATTAGGGCCTAATTTTAAAAAAAATGTGTAGTCAGGATAGGCAAATGGCTGGATAAAATTTGGTAGTTGATCGATGGTGGAAAAAGCCTAAATCTAAATTTTCACCTTTTGTACCAAAAAGAAGGAATTGAGTTCAACCTTCAACGGTGTAGGGTCATAGATCAGGGCCTAAATTTTGTATAACATTGTAGTCGTATGAGACCAAAGTGTGGTCCAAATTTGAGTTGCAATGGACAGAAAAAAGTGGTTAAATCGGAAGATCCAGATTTACAAAGAGTTGGTAGGCCTTGACAACCTAAGGAAAAGCCTACCAAAGTGGAGTCTTCATATTTCACACTTGGTCCATATAATAGGCAATCTAAGTCATTCATATGAAGAAAAATATCCTACTATGACTATCCACGAGGTTTCTTCACTCGATGGATACCAAAATCAATGGTTAAGGGACTGATTTATCAATTAGGCACTTTTACAATGATCTAATGACCAAAATTTGACATGTATGGTTAATTTATAATACATAGGCATGGTATAAAATTTCACATCAAACGGATCGAGGGAACCATGCAATCCAGAATTCAGGAGTCTAGGTTAATGACATTTTCGTTATTATTGTTGATATGAGAGTTTTGAAAAATCTAATGGTTCTATATGGTCATAGGCACGTTTCTAAGTAATTCTTATAAAGGAATCTATATCTAAATCATTATGAATAAAGAATTATTCACCAAATTAATTAAGGGAACGTACATATATCAACCAACATAATGGATGGTTAGATGACATGTTAAGAATAGAAAAACTTGATGGTTAGTACTCTGATCATGTATGTAAATGGGTGTATGGTTAGTTTTGTAACTAGATGATCACAAGTGGGTTTTTATAGTGATCAAGAGGTAAAATATGTATACCGTTAGATTTAAGTGACTTGTTCACATGTGTAAGTTTCTTAGATTATAGTTTTCATGATGGTTAAGCATATTCATAGGTGGTGAACAAGATGAATGGATCAGAATCTCAATTCTATATGTGTACAAGCGGATGCAGAGATCAAGTAGCTAGTTTACTATAATCAGGTGGTCCAAACTCAGAGTAGACGATTAGATATCTTTACCTAGCGGTGAATAATTGACTAAACAGTCGGTTATAATGGACAAGTGAGAATACTTAGGTATATGATGATCCCATCTCAAAATCAACAGTCGGATGGCTTGATCTATGAATGAAGATTATTTCCAACGGTCAGATTCATGTTGGAGAATGGATGTAAGGTTAGGATAGCTAGATTAGTATCGTACACATGTACATAATAAGTTAAATTTCATGGTAACACTCGAGAACTTTCAATACTCGAGTATTGAAAAGTTCGGGGTGTTACACATCAGGTGGCCAATAGTTCAAGGCACAGCCTTATATGTACGTTACAACTACACAAAACACATTCTCATGAATCCTAAACATTTTAGCATATAATCACCCATAATTTATAGTAGCATGTTATAATTTATGTTCATATGAATCCTACGAGTCAAGATTACATTTAAAGAATTGAGCATCCTGAGGAGTCCACTTGTGTGAATTAACATATGAAAAAGGCTAAGCATGTCATGTGTTCATATACAAAGGACTGAGCATGTCATGTGTTCATATACAAAAGACTAAGCATGTTATATTCAAGCAATTAAGCATTTTAAGGAGTGCATGTGTGTGAATCAACTTATGAAAAGGGCTAAGAATGTTATGTGTTCTTATCCAACTTGCAAACTTAAGGATTCTTGCAAATAATCCTAAAATTAACACATGTAACATATATTACAAGAGTTATTGCACGGTTCACAATTTAATTAACATAATTAACAACGTTGAGATTATTGTAAGACAAAAAATGTTGCAAGAAAGCTTGAAGGGCAGATTCTCACCTTAAAATCAGAATCTCTCAGTTCTAGTGTGATCTAGGCATAGAGAATTTAGGGAAAAAGCTCTAAACCATAATTTAATGAAAAATCTATTATTAGTAATTTTAATTTTATCATAATTAAACTTCTAATGAGGGTTTAGGGGTTTAACTACCTTGATTCGAACGATCCCCACTTGATTCGGTGAAAGGGACTTGAGCTCGGTACAAAACCGAAGCTCACAAGAAGCCGCACTCAAATGTGACTTTCAAATGAGAGTAGGCTGCCTCTAATTGCTTGCCGAGATCTCAAAACCTAACATGAACAAACCCTAATATCAAGAGTCCTATGGTTCAGATAGACAAGAAGGTTTTCTTACCTTATATGCTCCAAGTTGCAAGGATTTGGGGGAAAAATACACAAACATGGCTAAAGGATTTCTTACCCGACTAATCGAAGGGTTATCCAGCTGGGGAAGACACGGAATTGCTCACATGATCCGAATTTAGAGAAAAATGGTTCAAAATGGCCCCCCCCCCCACACACACACACACACACACTCTCTCTCTCTCTCTCTCTCTCTCTCTCTCTCTCTCTCTCTCTCTCGGTCTAAGAAATGAAATAGAAAGGGGAAATGGGTTTTTATATCCCCAAATGAAAGTTTAAATGTTTGCAAGTTTATTGAAATTTGAAGGTTGTCGGTTGAACCAACAGGACAAGGTTCTACCCCAATCTAAATTGTCATGTAGTGGGCTCAAGTCATTGTTCTTGGGTCCTGAGGGTTGAGTGAGGTAGTTCATCATTGATTCTAGACTCAAAGGTTCTAGTCTTTGGTGAGATGGTGTGAAGATTTCGACTAACCGATCACTAGGGATTGATCGATTGCATCCCATGGTTAACCTTTGGGTTTGGTGTATTTTAGGGTAGGTTCTACCTTAGCAGACATTCGGGTCTAATGGACTAGGGATTCGGGTCTTACGGGTGTTATAATACGATTTGATCGACTAGGGTACGAAACAGTTTAATTAAGTTATGGGTTTCTAAGTTCATGTTCTGGCTCACAATACCTAGGTCTTCTAGTAAAAGCACATGTAAGCACGTATGATTGCTTATTTTAATAAAAAAAAACTTATCAGTAACACCCGAGGACATCCAATACCCAAGTATTGAAGGACCGGACTGTTACAGATACATTTGAATGTTTAGAGTTGCCATTAGTCGATCATGCTTGTTTTTATCTACGGTTGACTAGAGTCCATGGATTTGCTCATAAAAGTCGGGGATCGTAAAATCTCCTAACCTAAATGGCTCCTGAGATTGTCCTGTTATCGTAAAAATCTGGGTAAGGGTCTCGGTTATAGAAGATGAAGGAGTTAAGCACCCTCTTTTACTCATATACCGTGCAGTCTCTACTTTATAAGATATGCAACTTTCAAATGAATTTAGATCTGTCGTAGCATTATATGTCTAGCCATGCTTCACGTACTCCTACGAGTAGACCGATTAGGTGAAATTAGAATAAATCCTAGCATTGTTACACTGACTCAAGCGAACTTGGGCAAGCGAACAAAATAAATAAAAAGGCCTATAGAAAGAAAGATAGTTAAAAATGTGTATGATAGATAATATGTTAAGAATTTGCGTTCTCAGCTTTATTGAGATGTGAGAGAAAATAAGGAAAATCAGACGCCCTTTTTATTTAAAAGGGATAGTCAGGTGTCCCTGATTCTAACGCTACTCCTGACTCGACTGACTTTCTCTAATAGGTTGATTTTCAGAAGCTAACTTCAGTAGCTTGAACGAGATCTAGGCATTTGTGTGAGGATTTGCAAGCACCGTAGAAGGCAGGGTCCCCTCCCTCTGTTGTTTTCCTGGTCTATTTTTGTTCTAGTGGGATGTTCTACCACTCATGTGACTTCTCCTCTTTCCTTTCATCGACTGCCATCAGCTCATGGTGTGCCGACAGTGGACACTTGTCAATTTTTTACCGTCGTAAGATCTGTGCATGGGGATCAGGGGATCTATATCTGGGGTTGGTGAAAATGGCGTCAGGTGGCCATCAACTTATGGTGAGCAGATAGTTTGCTAACTTGGATTTTTGGCTCAACGATGGATTTCTAGTGTTCCCTTTCTTTTCTTGTCTTTTCTAGGCTAATTCCAAGCTACATGGGCAAGGATCAAGTGATCCAGATTGTTCACCATCTTTAAAGAGGGGCCTAAGCCTAGTGTCTTCTTTCCGGTTAGCTTTCAAAGCTCCCTTTGACGAGGTACGGTATTATTGGAAATGTTATTTGGGTTGTGAATTCTGATGAGTGTTGATCGATGGTTCTGATTAAAAGATTGAGAGTTGGAATCTCTTGATCAAGTTTGGTAGTCTAGCCTAGGACGAGTCTGGGGTTCCGCCTCTGAACTTGGTCAAGCTCCAATGGTGATCAAGGGTTCTAAGTGCGGTTTTAGTAGGCTATAGTCTGTCGGTTCATGAGTAGTATTTTGTGATTTAGGTGAGGTGTCTACATGGCCCACCTTTAATGTGGACCATCCTTCATGTAGGCCCAACTTCAAAGTGTGTCAGGGTCCATTATCCTCACGTGGGGCCCACCTTAATATCCACTGCCCATTATGTGGAGCCCGCTTTTGATGTGGATTGTTCATCATGTGGGACCCACCTTGGATGTGGGTCTTTCATCATCGGCATCTTTGATGTGGTTCGTGCATTATGTGAGGCCCACCATTAAAATAAATTGTCCATCATGTAGGGCCCACCTTCAATGTCCACCGCCCATCATGTAGAGCCCAGACCATCCATCATGTGGGCCCCACCTTTGATGTGGGCCATAAATCATGTGGGGCACGCCTTGGATTGGGCTATTCGTTAGTAGGGGTCAACTTTTGATGTGGACTGTCTATTATGTGGGGCCCACCTTCAAAATAAATTGCCCATCATGTAAGGCCCACTTTTAATGTCTAATATCCATCATGTGGAGGCCACCTTTGATGTGAATCATTCATCGTGTGGGCCCCACCTTCAATGTTGGTCGTCCATCGTGTGGGGCCTGCTTTGGATGTGGGTCATTCATCATCAGGAGCCTACCTTTGATGTGGATGATCCATTATATATGTGGGCTCACCTTGATGTGGGCCATCAATAATGCGGGACCCACCTTTGATGTGGACCATATATTGTGTGGACCCCACCTTTGACGTGGACAACCTATCATGTGGGGCCTCCTTTGATATGAATCATCCTTCCCATGGGGAGAGAGAGAGAGAGAGAGAGAGAGAGAGAGAGAGTATAGGGACTCGAATATAAGTAACTTTCACCGCATAAGTTATTTTTATAATGGTGCTTACCAAAACTAAACTTTAAAAAAAAAAAAAAAAAAAAAAAACAATCATTAGGTTGAAAAGTTACTTATCGATGGTAACTAAACAAGCCCTAGGTATCGAACTTGCAAGATATCTTATTCTAATATGATCGGATGTATTGGAGCAGAGATTTCTAAATATAAATATAGAGTAGACATTGTTAATTTTGTTTGAATTAAAAACAATAAAATAAAAATTAGAGATAAGAGAATAAGGACGTAATGTCTCTTGTCAATTTGTGGAACTCTTATTCTTTTGTCTTCTAGTGGGAGAGCTTTAGTCCCACATACGTTGCCCCTAGCTTTGAAAAGCCTTTACACAAGGTGTTTTTTTTTTTTTTCCTTAAGTTTGTGTAGCAAACCTTAGAAAGGAGACTTTGTGGGATCTTTGGCATATGTTTATTTGCCACATGCACGCACGCATGCCAGGCCAGGCTGCGGGTGCAGTGTGCATGAGTGTGAGTGTGTCATAAGATTAATTTGATTTTTCGTCTTAAGAGAAATGTCACATGTCATTTTATTAGAATTTCAAAACCGTTCCATCCTCTCCCATATTTTAAAATCTCCTACAATTATCAAACCGAATATAAAGAGCTTCTAGAGAAAAAAGAAAAAAGAAAATTCAAAAATCCTTTCCTGATTTCTTCCTGCTATTTTTCTTTTTTACTTTTGCATCCTTTAGGTAAACAACCTCATTGAGTTTATGTTCAACGGGTTTTAGTTGTGCCTTGACCCGATTAGAACCGTTCAATCAGGCAACACGTTGTATCCCAGAGACAGACGAGTAGAGACCCAGTGCGTCTTACGGCAAGGGCAAATTTGTTTTTAAAATAGCGAGTAATGTGGATCAGTTCTCCAATTTCTAATTTTATTTCTTTGTGTATTTTGGTGCATTTCAATTATTGTGCTGCTTAAATTTATTTAATTCAATGAAGCCTATTTATCATGAATTTTCAATGTAATACCTTATATTTCAGCATAACAATTTAAAAACATATTTTAATCTCCTTTTTAAATAAAAAAAAAATCTCGATCAATTATGACATTTATGCTAGAATCATTTAAGATCGAGATGTTTGATGAAAGAAATTTTAAAAGATGATATGAAGATGGAATTTTATCTAACTACTTTGAAACTCATTTATATAATGAAAGATCCAACTCCTTCGTTTAACATATATGAGCTAGTTGTGTCCGTTGAAAGAAATAAATGGGTAAAATATGATTATTTATGCCTTAAATCATATATATAGTGCAATGACCAATGATAATTACAATGTATATAGTCATCGTACTTAGGAGAACATTTAGATAAAAAAATTTTAAAACGTAGGAAGCATGTTCCAAAAAGTATGTTATGGGTCGTTATATTGTCTTCAAAATGATTGATGATAAACCAGTGGTAAATCAAGTGCATGATTTACAAAAGATAGTTCATGAGTGTAAGACCCTACCCGAGTGTGTACATTTCGTTCCTATAGGTCTCGCGGTCCTACCGGTCAAATCCCGGCGACCCGCGACCTTCGATTAGTGTTTGCGGTCATCCTCAAGTCCGGTCATGTAGACCCGACCCGGATCAACCCAAATTTAGCGCCATAGCGATCGCATCGTCGCCACGGTTCCAACGTCGCCTCTCGTGCCACAATCCGAGTTGTAAATCAAAAGATGTAGGCCTCGCTTCTTGCGGACCGTTGATTGTTTTTGTAGGGCCCGCCTACGGTGTACACGTTTTTCCATGCATGATATTATCCTATGTTTCATAATTGCCTAGCTAGCCTAGGCCGTAGGCCCATAGCTAGCATCTTATGATGAGTTCTCTTTTCTAGGCTACCACTTTTCCCTTTCTCCCATGACAATCATGCCTTTTTTTCTATCCTAGGCTAGAAAAATCTGAAATTTCCTCTTCTCAAGGAGAGAAGAGCCATCATTGCTTTTAGTTTCTAACAATTTCATGATTGCTCTCCTAAAAACCCTTTATCCTAGCAACTTCCCTCTCATTTCTTCCCATCCTCTCTCCCTCATTTCTCTCTTCTCTCTAGCTAGAGAAGCTTGGACGTCCCACCTTGCTCAACAAATTTTAGTCCACTTTTACTCATAAATTTCTCCATCTAACACTTAAAGAAAGATCTCAACCTTAGATCTATGCACCGTGGAGCCTAAGAAGTCTAACGGTAGAAGATTCTTGGTGTTCTTGTGAGGTGGGTGTTCCTTAGATAGAAATTTCTGATTTCTTTGATTCCATAGATGTTCTTTCCATTTCTTTTATTTTGAAGCTTGTGGGGCCTATCAAATGATGGTGGTGGCCCTCATGTCTTCATAGATGTGGCTTATAGCCCATCCTTTATGCATGTATGATCCATGCAAGGGGCCATTCTCCATGAACCCTTACATGGTTTTCTTTCTTTGATCAAGGATCCTTGATTCATCTAGACCCTTGATCCTTAGTGGAGATCTCCACCATAGATCTTGAGTAGGACGAGTTATGCTCATGTGGAACCATGTAAATCATGATATAGTGGATGATTGTGATTGTGTGATGAAGGGAAGGGCCTCAATGTGGCGGAGCTCCTTCCCTTGTGGCCGGATTCTTTTATTTTCCTTGTTTATGTTTCTGAAATCAAGATGTGTGTGGCTCCCCTTGCAGCCTGGAACCATCCAGACCATCCAAAGAGGGAGGACGTCCTTGATAGTCCACCCTTGGATGTTGGGGCCCTAAATATACCCAAAAAAGTACATGCAAATGGTATTTATTGGTGGAAATGGTCTGGATATTTGTGGGGCCCACTAGGGTGGTCCATATCATAATTTCCATAGACTGATTTCCGCATTTTATAGTGATCATAATTATTTTATTTCAGTATTATGATGCTGTCCAGAAACTATCTGGACAGATTTTTAGGCTGTCTTGATCTCAGTTTTTGGGACAATTGATGGGGTGTTTTGTCTCATTTGATATATGCCTCTTGAAGGTGAGGACCCCACCTAGATGTCCCCCAAATTTCAGCCCTATTCGACCCCGATTGAGGCCCCAAGGGTGTGGCCCAAGTGAGGTGGTTAGCTTGAAATTTCTGGACTGTTTCCAGCAACTTATCAGAGTGAAAATCCTTAATTATAAAATAAATTTTCCACTGGTGGGCCATATCCGTGGACCCCACCTTTTAGTACATATATGAGTGGACCTAAAACCTATTTTTTCCAATTTTTTTAAGGCTTAATCCACCCCATTGGAGGCCCAGATCAGGGTCTATCAAAATTCTGCACTTAGCAGATTTGCTGGATATTTTGGATTCCGTAAATTAATTAAAATATTCCAAAAATTGAAAATTTACAAAGAGGTAGCCCACCGATGGTAGGATCCACCTACCAATTTTTGGGGGCAATGGACCTCTGTGCATACCGTGGTAAGGGCTGGACCGGCCCACCAGGCTAGGACGCTCAGGTCAAACAGATTTTTCTGGACAATCTGTTTTCTTTAAATTAATTAAAATACTTCTGCTATTCCAAAAATTCTGAAAATTTACAGAGAGGTGGATCACCTATGATAGTACCCACCTACCAAGTTTTAGGGTCAACGGACCCCTATGTAATTCATGGCGCTGGTTAGACCGGCCCACCAGGCTGGGACGTCCAGCCTTGGCTGGTCGTCTAGGCCACCTTGTAGGCCCACCTTAATGTATTTTGTGTTCCACCGTTCATCCAAGTGGGGTCCATAGGAGGTGTGATCATTCCTTCCTTTAGTAGCATCCAATTAGGACCCATTTGGATGAGTTTTAGGCCAATTACCTAGGCCCATAGGACGACCTACCCTTGGGATGCCCAGCCCATTGGGCTGCTGCTAGACGTCCAGCCCAGCAGCATGGCCCACCTGATTTATGTGTTGTATTCACTCCTTCATCTGCTGGGACCCTTTGTGACTTGTATGGGCTACTAGAGATTTAAAATAATTATATAAATATATTTTTATTGAATTTCCAGCAAGCCTAGATAGTGGGCGGGTTGGAATTTCAGTATTAGGCCCAAGGTTGCTACCCACAAATGTACATTTTAGGGTAGCATGACCCACCAGATTTGAGGACATTATTACACATATCTTGCCCTATTTTGATTAGATTTTTTAGATTAATTAGTGCACTCTTAAGGCCCACTTTAAATGGATTTTTATTATAACAATATTCATAGTTAATTGTTGGGTTTCCTAGGCCCAATGTCTTGAAACTTTCTTGATAGGCCCCTGACCTTTGGGCCTATATTTAATACACTATTGTGATGGGTTTTATGGGCCAAAATACTCAAGCAGTTGGGCCCTTGCTTTCCCATTAAATTAAACCCATACTTGGGCCGAGATGTGAGGCCCAACTCACTTGTTTTAAATATAAGGATTACCCATATTGTTAGAATAATGGGCTACCCATTAGGCCCACCACAATGAGTGGACTCATGATCTTTATGGTTGGGCCCCAACCTTGCTTGGGGGCCCACTATATTGCCTAAGTGTTGGGCTTGGTGTATAGCCCACTAGGCCATGGATTGGTTTAGGCCTTGGGCCTTGATTTGTATTTGGTTAGAGGCGGGCTACCTCTTGGGAACCAATTGAGGTTGGATGTCCACATGAGTGGTCCTAAGGTAGGCCCATGGGTTCTTCTATGGATGGTTAAAGGCCCACCATAGGCCTTAGGCCATTTTTTTAAGGCTCAATGTGAATGTATGTGGAACCTACCTTAACGCATGTTTGGTTCAGGCCGTCCAAGCCTTGGATCGCCCGATCATGGAGGCACTCTCTACCTTGGGTTGCTGCTGGATTCACAATCCAGTAGCAGACCCACTTGATCTTTTCATGATGTATACATACCCTCCATCTGGTGGGACCCCCTGTGAGTATTGTTGGCCTTCACGAGATCATTCCTACATAGTTGACTAATTTTTAGGCTTTAGCAAGTTCAGGAAGTTGAGTGGGCCGAGAGTTTATCAAGGGGCCTTAAATGTACATTGTTATGGCTAAAACTTTATTGGATGTGGGGCCCACCATATTGAGAACTTGTGTACTTGTTGCATGCATATACTTTATAATCCTTGGGCTTAATCAGTGCATTCTTTTAGGTCACCTTTAGTGATCATATGAGGACCTCATTTTAGATCAGATTTTTAGGACATCCAGTGGGCCCAGAGCGGGCAGGGACGTCCCAGCTTGGCCCAGCCATACATTGGGCCGACTTCCACCATTTTAATGGACTTGTGGGCTGAGATAAGGATGGTATTGGGCCCTTGGTTGCCTGCTTAAATTGCTAGTTATTAGGTTGATGTAGTGGGGCTCATTTCATCCAAACTTAAATTTATTTTTGGACCATACATTGTGTATGCAGGCTGCCCACCAAGTCCAACGTAATGTATGGAATTCTATGGACATTGGGAATTGGGCCTTGGGCCTTAATTCCCCTCTTGGGGCCCATGTTGTTAAATGTGGCATTAGATCCTTTTTCTTATGGCCCATTATGAGGGATATATGTATGTGGCCACCTATTTTTATCTTGATTGTGGGCCTTGGGCCTTTTATCCATATAGTTCATAGTTGATATGCCTTTTGGAGAATGGTGGTTAAATGTCCCCATTATGGACCCCTCTAGGCCCGGTAGTATCTAAGTGTGATTGGATGCCCATCTTAGACTCTTGTTAGGGCCACTTCTGCATTATCTAGTCTTGTAGCTTATATGCTTAGCCTCGTGGACTACCCCAGGTAAATGGGCCTCCATTGGAGGTTGGTTCCTTATGAATATTATCTAAATACTTAGTTTTGGTCCCTTGTTGGATAGGAGGAATGTACCGCATTGTATATCGCCGCATAACACGTCTAGATTCATCTTCATGGCCCATGTGCATCATTGTATGCTTGAATGACACTATGTGTGTGTGGTTATGATTGCGTCATTGGGCATTACATGATACCTTCCCCGAGGGACATAGCAACGCATTTGGGCTTAAACATTGGGAAACCCATTTTCGTTCTACTGTGGAAAAATACATTTTTTAAGGGTGGAAGTGGGAAGATAAGTTGTCACGCCTCAGACTCGATAACCGAACTCATAAGGACCCCGATAACCAGTTCTGGCCGCAACAGCCTCCGTAGTACCCCATTCTCGGTTCCTAAAGGAGGTTCCGATCTTGGGATCCTATAAGGAGGATTTTCATAAAAGTATAATCATTACCAATACGAGCATACCCAAGATCACAACAAGTATATATGAAAATAATGAAGGAACACATCATAAAATCCACTAAGAATTTGAACTTTTACAAGTATCTATAAGGTCCAAAAGGACATACATAAGATAATAGAAGAAGGAAAGGAAAGTCCGAAACACTGGGATCCTCAAACTCAACTCTACTCCATGCTCCGCCGCTACGACGCCCGCCTAGGATCTCCTGCACACATCAATTATGCATAAGCTTATAGAAGCTTAGGGGGTGGTGAAAGTTTGTGACAATGGTGCACAGAAGAATAGGAGGTACAGGAAGGGAAAACATGCTCAATGACAATATCATTAGCCTTACCAAGGCTAATCATGAATACGATGCAATGAGTACTAGGTGCCATACCAAGGCGATGCATGAAGAGGCTTATAAAGCTTATGCGAATGCGATGTAAGTAATGTCAATGCTCATATGCAATCCACATATCAAGTATATTTTCTATCATAAGGAAATCACCGGGGTCCATTACACTGCTGGATGACTGCCGCTCTACAGACCCCGTATAGTCAAACGAGCATAAGAGACCTCACTACCCGCTTGTGGACAACCAATCATCAGAAAGACCTGACGATAGCAGACTCATTTCATGAGCTGGTCAGACTCAGCCTAGTAATGCCCTCTTACATCAGGCGAGTAAGGCCACACCCCTATCTAACTAACTACACGACAATGGGAGTCACGGACTAATGGTATAAGGCCCTCGTGAGCTTATATATTCCACACAGTCACGGTGCTGGAGCAGATCCTTGGTACCATAGAAATTTTACGAATTTCACCCATGGGCATCCTATGCACCCGGTATGCTCAAGTAATATTTTCGGTGTCCACACATACAACCATCCATGAACGTCTATGTGGAAGCGAGGCCCTGATGAAGTAAGGGCAGTATCATCATGAAATGCAATGCCAATGCATGAGTCACACATACAGATCATGCACAAGCTTCGGGCACTCAATGCGCATAAGGGAAGAAACTTCATCCCTCTATGACCCCACACAATGCAATCAATTCACACAGATGATGCATATGGGTCACAATGACATAAGTGCACTACCTGTAGAATATATTCCTCCTTCCCAAGGAGGGACAAGGTCTAAATCCATAGACGGTACTCTAAGGGGAAGTAAAGTCCTCTAGTGGGGGGCCAATATTCTGGGACAGCCCACAAGCTAAGAGAGTCATAAAGTTTTAATGGAGGAAACAGTCTTAGCCAAGTCCAAGGTGGGCCTTCAACCACCTATAAGGACCCTATGGGCCTACCTTAGGGCCACCAAGGAGGACATCCAACCTCAACTAGGTCCCAAAAGGTAGCCCACTACGCATATAAAGTAAGGTCTAAGGCACAAGCAATGAATGGCCTAATGCGCTATACACAAAGCCCCACTCATAGGCACTATGGTGGGCCCTCAAGCAAGGTTTGGGCCCAAACATAAAGGTCATAAACCCACATATTATAGTGGGCCTTATGGGCAGCCCAATAGTCCAACCATGTGGGCAATTTCACATTTAATACTAGTGAATTGGGCCTCACTTCTTAGCCCAAGCATGAGGTTAATTTTTGGTGGACAGTTAAAGGCTCAACTATTTGTATATTATAGCCCATAAACCCATCACAATAGGTAGAAGAGTATAGGCCCAAAAGTCCATGGGCCTATCTAGAAGGTTCCAGTCCAAAAGGCCTAAGGAACTAGCAATTAACCACCTACAATAATCCAATAAAACCCAACTTGGGTGGGCCTCAGATGAGCACTAATTAAGCCCAAAAATGTTGAAGGGAAGAGGCAAGATAACTGATTAAATTATCCTCCAATCTAGTGGGCCATGCTGCCCCAAAGCAATCATTTATGGGCAACAACATTGGGCTCATTGCTGAATTTCCAACCCACCTACTCTCTGGCTTGCTGGAGTTCAACAAATAAAATTAATTTATAGTATATTTATTTCCTGATGACCCACACACATTACTGTGGGTCCCACTGATGAGAGGGGGATGCACAACACACATTACAAGTGGGTCATACTGCTAGAATACAAGCCCAACAACAGCCCAAGGTAGGGGCGTCCCATGGTGGGTAGTCCTACGGGCCTGGGTATTTGGCCTAAAACTGACCCAAATTTGCAGGCCGCACCACGGTCAGTATAGGGGCCCGATGACCCTAAAAATTTGTAAGATGGTCCTTCCATGGGTGGGTCACACCTCAAAAAAAATTTGTACTTTTTGGAAGGTCATAAGTATTTTAATTAATTTTAAAAAAAAAAACAGACTATCCAGACAATCTGGTTAATCTGGATGTCCCAACGTAGTGGGCCGGTACAGCCCTTGCCACGGTATACATAGGATCCGTTGACCCTAAAATTTGGTAGATGGGTCCTATCATGGGTGGACCACCTCTCTATAAATTTTCATGATTTTTAGATACTTAGAAGTATTTTAATTAATTTAAAGAAAACAAACTGTCTAGAAAATCTATTTAGTGCAGATTTTTTATAGGCCTTGATATGAGCTTCCAATGGGGTAGATTAAAGGGCTCTAAAATTTGGGAAAAAATAGTTTTTATATCCCCTCATATATGTACTACAAAGTGGGGTCCACGGATGTGGCCCACCAATGGAAAATTTATTTTATATTTAAGGAATTCCACACTGATATGCTGCTGGAACAGTACAGAAATTACAGACTAACTACCTCACTTGGGCCACACCTTTGGGACCTCAATCAGGGTCAAATGGGGATGAAATTTGGTATGATCATAAGTGGGACATACACCTATAAGAATCACATTAAACAGCATCAATCTTCTCACCAAATAACCAGAAATCAGGCCCCAAGGTGGCCCAAAAATCTGTCCAGACAGATTTGGACGACAATAATAGATTGAAATAAAATAATTATAAACACTGATTAAAATGGGATTTAATCCCAGAAAATTATAGAATGTACCACCCTAGTGGGCCCCACAATTATCCAGACCATCCCACCATCCAAAATACTTTTGCTTGTGCCCCAATTAGTTGAATTTTGGGGCCACATGTCATAGGGTGGATTGCCATGGGCGTCCTCCCTCTTTTAGGTGGCTGGATTTTTGTTGGCCCACAAGGTGAACCACACACCATGATCAGGACATGAAAATAAGGAAAATGAGAGAAATAAAGGTAATCTGACCATAGGGAAAGGGCTCCGCCACTATTGAGCCCTTCCAAGAACAATCCAACCACACATCATTCATAGATTTACATCTACAACATGGATCTTACACATGCGTGGCTTATGATGAAAATGTATGGTAGAGATGTCATCCCCATTATGGTTATAAGGTCTAGGTGACCCAAACATGATATGTTATAAAAGGAAACTACCATGATGGGGCCCATAGAAAAAGGCCTCATACATGGATCATGCATGCATAAGGTGGGCCATTAGGCCACAACTATGGGATCGTGTGGGATCTCCACCATTGATTGGTGGGTCCTACACTTCTATCATAAAATAAAGAAGGTATCTGTAAGACCCGTATCCTAGACGTACCGTTCCGTAGGCTTCCATGGTCCTCCTGGTCGAATTCCGGCAACCCTCGACCTGTATCCGATGTTTGCGCACGATTCTAAGCTGAGTCATGCATACCAAAGTCGGCTTGACCCAAAACTTGTACCCTAGCAACCGCGTCATCGCCACGGTTTCAACGTCGTGACTCACGCACCGATTCGATACCCAGGCCAGGAGATGTGGGCTGACGTTTATTCCGAAGAAACGCCGCGCGTTGTAAATTTTGAGAGAATTTCTATGACCCGTCACATCAAATCAAGTCAAGTACACCACCATACCTCAATGTCACCTCACCCTATCCCAAGTACAAATGACCACTCCATCTTTTCCCACAAGTCAACTCTCTCTCTCCCTACCCATTCCTCTTTTTCCAAATTTCAAACAAAACCTTACCTCTTCATCGCCTTCCGTACAACACCCATTCCATATCAATCCATCATTCCTCTCTCCCTCTCATTCTCTAAGCAATTCCCAAATCCCATGAGAGCTTCCAACGGCTAAGCTCTCTCCCAAAAACTAAGTGTGGCCCACCTTCTCATCTCCCATCTCAACTACTCATTTTCCATCAACCTCCATTAAAAAGGAAGACAAGGAGCATAGGAGTCCAAGGAGCTAAAGAAGAAGGTCGATAGGTGGGTGATCGACCGTTAAATTTTATTTTTTTTGGGACCACATGTGGTAAGACCCGTTTGAAGTATACAATGTAAGAAATGGAGGGCCCATAGTGGCGGAGTCCCTCCTCTTGATCACGATCTCTCTCTCTCTCTCTCTCCCCTCTTTCCTTCTCTCTACCCATTATGATGGTGTGGATCCCACCAATATGTGTTATATCAACTCCGTCCATCAGCATCAGACGATGTGGTCCACCCTATTGCAGGTGATGATCCACAGCATCCACTGTTTGGATGGACCTAATACCCTTTTTTTGTATTTTATATGATATATATATAATATAAGATATATAAAACATCAAGACCGTCCAGCGTCCCTGTTGTTGGACGCTGGGCTAGATGGTATAGTATTATATAGATATATATATAATATTCTAATATTATATTTATATATATATATAATGTGGTGGGCCCCACGTGGGAACCCACCTTTGTATCCGTGAACGAGGGGCCATCCGTTATTGGATGGCCAGCAGCGCTGACTGCTGTAAGTGGGGATAAACCCACGCCGTCCATCTACCTGGTGGGACCCACTAGCGCTGGACGTACCTCATCTGCACCGTCCATATGGACGGTGCCATGTTTGGCCTCGCCATGATGGATGTTTTTCATCCAACCGTCCATCCATTTGTCACACTGGCCACTGGCCACGCTCGTGGACCCCACCTGCATATATGTGTTTCATCTGCACCGTCTGTTTGGACGGTGCCAGGTGCGGCCCCATCATGATGTATGTATTGTGTCTACACAGTCCAACCGATTGATGCATGTGCTGCATCTATACCATCCATCAATGGGCCCCATGACACCAACAATTCTGTGGGGCCTGTTGGTGTATGTGTTATATCTAAACCGTCCATCCATTTGGCAGACTCGTCTCAAGGCTTGAGACTGAAAATAAGACAGATCTAATATCATGTGGACCACACTACAGAAAACAGTGGGTTTGGACATCTACCATTGAAACCCTTTGGGTACAGAAGTTTGGACCAATATGATACTTATTTATCCTCTTAATACTTGGTCTTTGTGAACTTATGAACAGACTGGATGGAAATTAAATGTTATGGTAGGGCCCACTGGAATTTAATGGTGGAAATCTTTATCACCACTATTATTTGTGGTATGGTCCAAATGATCCTTTGGATATGATTTTTTAAAATAATGCTCTAAAATAATCTCTAACAATGGATGAAAGGTGTAGTTAGTACGACCCATTGGTATGGCCCATTTAATGTATTAGGGGCCCACTTAATGAGGTCGATTTGATGTATTTGGGGCCCACTTGATGAGGCTCGATTTGATTTATTTGAGGACCCATTTGATTCGGCCCATTTATACCGGCCCATTTGATCGGCCCAATTGACTTGGCCCATTTGATTCGGCCCATTGACTCGGCCCATTTGTATCGGCCCATTTGATCGATCCAATTGACTTGATTCATTTAATTCGGCCCATTGACTCGGCCCATTTGTATCAGCCCATTTGATCGATCCAATTGACTTGACCCATTTGGTTCGACCCATTGACTCGGCCCATTTGATCGACCCAATTGACTTGGCCCATTTGATTTGCCACTGGCTAATTAATCTCAAAATCCCTTAGTCGGCTAGAACCCACGGAATATGCAAGGTTGAAGAGATCCGAAGATTCTCCGACCTTAAATTGACTCCTGATTTGTGATCCGGGTTTCCAAGTAAGGGACCTCGGTTACAAAGAGGGAAGGTATTAGACACCCTCTTTGCCCGTGCAAACGTACGGTCTCTACTTTGTGTGGTAAAACAATCTCAAGGGATGAATGATGTGATTGAGATAGGACTAGGCACACACATGGATTTCTGATATGGCAAGATCCGAGATTTCGGCAAGCCACAGAGCAAAGGCGTGTCTAGAAGGTGGATGTGATGATGCTTATGTAAAAAGTAAGAAGACTGGACTAGATCACTAGGAATTTCTGATGTGATAGGATCCGTAGTACAGCAAGTCACAGAGTATACGTTTACTAGAGATCTAGAAAAGCAGGGGGTTTGAGAAGGAAATAAATGTCATGATGAATGCTTGGATGTGGGTGAATGGATCTTTGGCTTGGACTTGAGTAAGCTAAGACATGAGCTGAACCATTATCAATCTGGGTTAAGTTTAGGGTTGAGGAGATTGGGAGGAGGCTAGGAGATGGCTAGAAAAAATCTAATTTTGGGAGCTTGAACTCTCTCTCTTACTCTCACTCTTAATCTCTTCTTCTCTCCCTCTTTCTCTCTCACTTAAAAAGTAGATGTTGTTGGGTGTGTGGAAATGAGAAGAGGAGAGGGCTATTTATAGCCTTCTCCAATGGCTCTATGGTAAATAGGGGATAGGTAAGGGTTAAAATGATGAAATGGAAGCTTATGATTGGCTAGGGAGAGAGAAGCGCCATGTGGTGCGTTTCCATTGGCTCTTGAGGTGGTAAAATGGTAAATAGTGAAGATGGAGGGGGGGATGAATATAGGAGAAAGTTGACTTTCGAACGTTGGGACAACTGTCCACACACGGGCCGCAAGTGGTGGTAATTGGAGTACCGTCGGCGGTAGTCAAACTACAACTCGGGCCGGGCCCGAATGTGTGGGCTTTGCTTGATTTACTGATTCGTCCGATGGTCTCCTTTTAGGGTTTTTGCGGCTCAGGTAGGTGATCTTAAGGTTGGATAAAGGGTTCTAGTTAGGCTGTATGGTACAGGTGAGGGCTATATGCGTATTGAATGGTTTGGATTACGATTTTTTTGTTGCAGATCGGAAGTTTGGGATTTTGGGTCAGGATTTTAGGTTTAAGCTAGGACTAGGGTTTGGTTATGATCATGATTCCTAGATTGTATTAGCCTTCTCGAGATGCTAGCCTAGGTGGGGTGTCTACAGATGCCCCTCTTTGGTCAAGGTTGCAAGCAACTGAAGGCCAAAGCGAGTGGATACCCCACCCTTCTGGTCAGAAAGGATAGTGATTCAAATTTGTTGTCTGCCATTGTATCATTGTCAATTGATTGTTTGGAAAAAGATGACTTACACATATCATGAGGGTTGAGGAAAACGTTGTGATTGTCCTCTGCGCATTCATTGTGGCTTTACATGTCACCAATCACAGCCCTTTCACGTCAAATTGTTAATAGCATTGGAGGGTAAGTCTGAAAGTAGGGCCTTTGCGCGTTGGTGCAGTTTTACGAGGATTTCTATACTGTTTGGTCTGTCGTTCCTTTGCTACGTAATCACCCTAGGAGTATTCGATCCATTTGATCGTCAAAGTGGTTAGCTGCCTCGCGCATTGGTGTGGCCTTACGTGGAACTCACTACGCTGACTTGGACTCGATCAAATTTTGCGAACATCCCGGACTAGGTATGTGCAGGTAATATTTTGTCATACAGTCTGCTGATTCTGATACTTTGGTTATAATGGATTGTTGTCATTTTGAGTTTGATTATTCTTTCCAAAGATAGATCCACTTACTTTTACTAGCATTCATACGACTGTCCAGATATAGAGATCG
This sequence comes from Magnolia changhungtana, assembly GCA_030180095.1. Taxonomy (NCBI): domain Eukaryota; kingdom Viridiplantae; phylum Streptophyta; class Magnoliopsida; order Magnoliales; family Magnoliaceae; genus Magnolia; species Magnolia changhungtana. The sequence continues at coordinate 9,061,406 of JASAUF010000653.1, read as the reverse complement.
GGCCAATCATACATGTATCGTGTACGAATTCGCTTATCCTCCGGGGAAACAGGGGGAAATCGAATCTTATTTAATTATTTGCACTGACCGCAACTAAAGAATATGGAAGATTCCTCAGTGTACTGCGCGCCGCATGCGTTTTTTGAAAGTTTTTGTTTGAAATCTAATCTCTTTAGAACTAGATTCTCAAGGGATTTTGTTTGAAAGTATGTGTGTGTGTGTGTGTGTGTGTGTGTAGGGAAAATATCCATTCGATTTCACGGGTGGGCGTTGTCGCTCGGCTTTTGTTGTATGGAAATCAGATGGCCTCCACTAATAAATTAATGGGGCTAATTGTTTGAAATTTTTTTCTCTTTTTTGGAAATATTCGTCCAATCTCATTGATGGTCGAGATCGTCCAGCTTTTATTGTACAGAAATCAGATGGCCTCCACTAATAAATTAATGGGGCTTTTCACTATCATTCACTTACATTTTTCCTCTTTTGTACTTTTCAGCAATTGTCGAGACATTACTTTATTGAATTTCTCATTTTCTTATGAGAAATTGAACTTATCATGAGATTTTGGAAGAGAATCTTTGCTTTTTTGTCTCTTTTTTTTGTTTTTGCTTGAGGTTATTACCCAACGGATCGGAGAAGGATCCAGTTGGTCCAACTCATCATGGGGGACAGGTGCGCTGCCCCATGCACTTTCAGTCGGGGGCGGCAATCGGACTGCCGCACTGCCGGTCTGTCAAATGGTCCGCTGGTCCGAACCGTGCATTGTCCAAGCAATGAATCCTCCTTCCTTATTTGAAACCGACCCATAGACGTCCAAGGACTCCATTGTGGTCTCTGGAAGCTCCTTGGTGGCAATTTTTTTGTTGATTCTTAACTTGTATTTTCTTGTCCTTTCCCATTTTCAGGTGACTTGATCATTTATTCAAGAAATTTTGTTCAGATTTTTGCTGGATCACCATTTTCTTTGTTTGGGAAACTATTGATGGGTTCAGATCTTCTCTTGAATCTTGGGAGGGCCATGATTGGGACCGTTGGATCGTTTTAATTAGATCTCAGCCATTGGATCTTGTTGAATCTTCTGTTTTGGGCCAAATTGTTGGCTGGATTTTTGTTTATTGCATATTTTGTATGTTGGAGTGGGGTGTGATAAGAAAGGGGCCCCACCTTTTATTTATTTTTTTTCTTAAATAATCTAGACCGTTGGATGGGTGATTTGGGGTCCACTTGAGTGCTTTGATGGTGTAGGTTTTGATGATTGGTCATTTTTGTGGATGATGGATGGATGGAATTTTTCAAGTGGGCCCCATATCATGATCTTTGATGTGGACAGACACATTTATTTGAACATGTGGTCTTAAAAAATGAATTTATGAAGGTGGGCCTGAGTTATGGACATGTAGACATGGAGGGTGGTCCTTGAAAATGGGCCTTAGAAGTGGGCCTTGAAATGGGCCTTTTGAAATGGGCTTTTAAATGGGCCTTTTGAAATGGGCTTTGAAAGATAGGCTTTTTGAAATGGGCCTTGAAAGATGGGCCTTTTGTGAAGTGGGCCTTTTGAAATGGGCCTTGTGAAGTGGGCCTCTTGAAATGGGCTTTGGCTTGGTGTCTTTATAGTGAGAAGGATACTTACCTGTGATCCTTGTTTGTGCAGCATGCCTCATCGTGGTAGGAATGAGGCCGGTCCTTCTAGTCAGTCGGTCGATCCTTGCTACGTGCCTCGAGAGGGCCGACACCTTTCTGATATAGCCTGGGAGGGCGGTGTGCCTTTGGTCTTGAGAGGGCGAGGAGTCAGGACCCACTAGCCCAATTGGTTTCATGATCCGCGGCTGCTGTTCTTTGAGGTGTTGGAGCGTACCCCATTCGCCAACCTATTTCGAGTTCGTCTGAGCAAGACGAACATGTCCCCGTTATCTGCTTTGACCGAACAGTGGCACCTTAAGACCCATACCTTCCGGTTTCCTTTTGGGGAGTGGGGCATCACTCCTTATGATATATACATACAGTTGGGTCTTCGATATGACGAAGGATCTGTTCCTTTTGAGGAGGATCTTTCGATACCTTCTGATGATGACTGGACGGAGCTGTTGGGGATGATGCCGGATGCCTCGAATTTTTTCGGTCATCGATTCAGGCTGCTTTGGCTGTCTTCGAACTTCGCTAGGCGCATCCCTGAGATTGAGGTTGCGGCCGTGGTGAAAGCCCGTGCTCTGATTTTGTACACCATGTGGGCTATGATTTTCTGTCATGGGAACTAGCTGGTGAGTTCCCGTCTATTATCACTTGTAGCTTATATCACCTTTTCCGCGCCGTATAATTGGAATGCAGCCCTCCTTGCCCATTTATATGAAGGGCTGGACAAAGCCAGCCGTTGTATTAGCCGATCTTTGATTGGCTTTTATCCGGTCATCGAGGTACATTTTTTTATATCCCTTCTGCATTATTTTCCTTAGAGTTGGTATGTTGTACTTTTCTGATTACGGCCTTGCACAGGTTTACTTTTTTTTTTAATCATTTTCCTCACCTGGCACCCACTTTGATTGACCATTCTCCTCTTTTTCCGCGTAAGATGCTGTGGTACAAGGATTACCACAGCCGTACGCATATGTTTTCTGATCTCGCTTGGAGGTTGAATATAGATGTCCTTGTCCCTGATGATGTGAGTGATTGTCTTGCCCTGTGTTGCCCATACGTTGCTTTCTGCTTATTTTTCGGCCCTTAACTTTTCTCTTTTCCCGCTATTTCAGACCAGGCCGTATCTCCGACCGAATGCGGCACTTACTCCTGGAGCTCAGGAGGCTTTTCAGGCCTCGCAACGACGTCGCATCCTAGAGGATCCTCGTGTGACAAAGTGGTATCTCGGAGAGAGGCTCTTCTGGCAGCTGATTGGCAGTCCATTGGTTCCACTTAGTCCACCATCTGGTCCATCTGATTGGAGATCAATGCCCGAGCAGGAGTTGGCTGCTGCTTTGGAGGGCTTTGATGCCAGTGCCTTCGTTGATCAAGCAAGGGAGTACAGCTCCTGGTACGAGTAGTATGGTATCGACCCGATTTTGCAGCCTGGCTATGCCCTAGGTGAAGGCACGCGTTTCACAAGGATACAAATGCTTATCTCCCTGACGATGATTAGTTCCATTGTATCATGTAACCATGCATCATTAGTTATGTAACCTCCTGTTTATATGAAAATTTAGTTGCTCGGTCTCGGATTGTTTCTCAATCATTTTTGCGATCTCATTTGAGCACTGAATGTATGTTTCACTGTCTGGACATTCTGGGGTGGACCCCATGCCGATTTCTCCTGAAAGTGGGCCCGGACTATCGCCAGCGTTAGTCGAACTACCACCCCCTGACTTTTGTCCATTCTGCCTGCTCTGTCAGGTGTCACAGTGATGCACTGGTGTAAGTTCCTACAACAGTACTTCCACTACCGCTAGCGGTAATCCGATTACCGCCTCCGTCCATCTTTCTTCCAACAAGTTCCCCTCTTCCTTATTCATTCCTCCCTGTCCCTTTCTATTTATTCCTTATGCTTAGGCCGTCTGATCGTCCCCTTATGTCCCTTTTTCCTTTGTCTCCTCTTCCTTGTCCTCTTCTTCTTTTGTCTTTTTCTTTCCTCTTTTTTTTTTTTTATATTATGGCTGGTTATGATGAGGGGATTGGTGGGTCCATGGTTGATGGGGTTGGTGGGCCCATAAATGGAGGGGATCCATTTATGGATGGATTGATGGAGGTTGGTGGAGGAGTAATGGACTCTTTGGAGGAGGTTAATGTCATTTATGGCATTGCTTCTTCCTCCATTAATGGTGGCCATGGAGTGAGTTTGAATGGATTGAATGGATTTGATAGGTTTGATGGGTTGGATGGACTTAATGGTTTTGATGGTTCCATGTTTGGTGGGCCATTGGATGTGATTGGCATGGGTGGGCCATTAGATGGTGGAGATGGCGTGGGAGAGATGGTGAATGGTCTAGATTTTGGTGGGCCGCCTTTACATGTTGGGGATGATATGTTAACAGCAGTGGATGGTGTGGATGAGATGGATCGGGCCCAGATGGGTGGCGGGCCCCACCTTGGCAGTTTGAGCGGCTTGGATCTGACAGTTGATGGATTCTTTGCGGATGGCCTAAGTCAGATTTTTGGTACGGACTTTGAGGCAGTGATGGGATAGGTAACTATTGTCGGGGATCAGGGTACCAGTCCAGTCAGCTACTGGGATGCTTTATGAGTTGCGGCTCCTGGGGGATCTGTTTTCTAGACTGCTCCTGAGGTGGCAGTTATTGGTGGCTAGGGCCCACTTGTTGCAGCTTTTCGAGACACTCTGTAGGATGCGATAGGTGAGTCGGGTTTCTTCCGCCATCATGAGATAGATCTACTAGACGAGGGGATGCCCATCTTCGACGATTCGCTTGTGGATCCTGAGTTTTAAGTGCTTGTTCGGACTTGTCGTTTGCAGCCACACGGCACCTGTTCCGAGCGGTTGCATATTTGGATCGAGAGCTTAACTGAGTCTGAGATCTTTGAGCTGGGCTCCTTGGACTTCTGTGAGGTTCTTCACTTTCATCAAGTTCGCCTAGACTGGTAACTGTTGAGTGCTGCTTTGTACGATTGGGTTCCAGCATTGAACTTATTTTCCTTCAATGACCTGGAGCCGGGCCCATCGTTGGAGGAGTTTGTGCATTTGTCTAGTCTTCCTCTCACCCGGGAGCCTTATGTTCCTTCGTCTGAGCCGGTTCGTCCCACTGATCTGATCTCCTGGTTTGGATTTCTCGTTGCTCTTCGTACTGCAGAGGGCAGGGCTAATGAGCTTTTACTTGAGCTCTTATATGATTGTTGCTCTACTTCCCTAGGAGGTCTCGAATCAGATCGCCAGCTTCAGTGTTCGAATGCATTGATATTTTATGTTTTGGCTGAGCTGCTTTTCTCTAGCTGGCGGCAGTCATCGTTGGTAGTTTTACTAGATGTATTCTGCCGCATTCTGTTCCGTACGAGCACCGCTTCTGTGGTGCTGGCAGAGCTCTTCTTGGGTCTAACTAAATGCTCGCTCAGACACACCAGCATCTTCCGAGGCTACTGTTCATTCCTTCAGGTACTCTTTGCTCTAGTCCTTTCCTTTTCTTTATTTTATGCTTGCAACTTGAGCTCAACTTGTACCTTTTCCAAGTGTGGCTGTGGGAGCATCTTTATATGACCCCTCCACTTGTGTGGCCCGATTCCCACCGTGATGATGTGCTCTCTCTGTTGATTGATGGCCTTCCCCTTGGTGCCGAGGCCACTGAGTTGCTTTACCGTCGTATGCTCTCCCAGCTTTGAGGATGAGCGATTAGTTGGGAGGCTTCGCGGCTTTGTCGGACGCCCTTGATTTGTAGCATCGATCATACTCCTTTGTTGTTGTTAGGCCTTCGAGGATATTGCTCTTATCATCCTATTCGTTTCCTTTGGTAGTTTAGCTTTTGGCAGGATATCACAGATTTCACCTCTTCTGGATTTGGACATGCTCTTCTTCCTTCTAATCTGATCGCTCTATATCGACGAGTCTGGATTTTGTGGCAAGGCTCCTTAGATGCGACAGCTTTGGATCTTGAATCTTGGGCTCTTCCCTTGGCTACAGTACCATACCAGCGGTGGGTGACTGAGCAGTCACTTTATCGTCAGGTCCCTTGCTAGCATCTGGCGGATGAGGCTGTTGATCGAGATGTGATGGGTGATACAGCTTCATCCTCTTCATGTGTTGACGATTCATTCGAGGCCATTGAGGAGCAACCTTTCATCGATCCGTCTTTCTTGCTGGTCACACATGGTCACCTGATTTCAGATATCGCCGTCCTTCGACACTCATGTGAGGATATGGCCCGTCGGTTGGTAGTGAGACATCGGTATGATGAGAGTATGTTCGCAGCACATCGCCTGGAGAGGAATGAGGCCTTTTACCTGTGCATGGAGATAGAGAGGCTTAGGCAGAGATTATCGATGTATGAGAGATAGGGGCTTACCTGAATTTTCTATTTTCAATCCGTTGCTTGTCCTATATGAAATTTTTGGCTTGTCTTTTGAGAAAAAAGGGAAAGAAAAGCAATGCACTTGTAAAAAGACTTTAAAGGAATGAAAGATTTTGTTTATGCCAAATTTGTCAGCGTTTGCTTGTGTTTGGATTTGTGCTTTGAATGATTGGGATCAAAATAATGGGCCTAGCCCACATTATGTGTAGTAGTCTGGATTGTGTACTTGAGATTTCAGTTCCCTGAAAGGGCGCCTAGGATCGTGTCCTGTTGGATTTGAGCAAAGTTTGATAGAGTGTTGATCCCAAGTTGATCTTTCCTTGTATCTCATTGCGCTGTTTGCTGCCTTGACTTCTTCTGTACCTACACTTTTATTTATTTTTTATTTTTTTACAATTTTTTCCCGTAATGCCCTTTCGGGTTTTCACTATGTCCGGCTCTTCCAGTCATTTTTGCCCGTAACGTCTTTTCAGATTTTCACTATGTCCCGTGTTTTGATCTTGCCTGCCCTTTGGCAGCTGTGCTGTTTTTACCCTTGGCGCCCTTTCAGGTTTTCACCAAGTCCGCTACATGTCCGCTATTTTTACTCGAGGCACCCCTTTCGGGTTTTCACCTCGTCCTTTTTGCTTAGACATATCTTTCTCTCTCTTTTTTTTAAAAGTGCCAGAGGAGATGGAGAAACATCGTTCATAGCCAGCCAACTGGTTTCCTTCCTGTCCTTGTCTTCGAGTACAATCGTAAGCTACTTTTGAGTTAGATTATTTGGGGTTGTGGGATGGACTTATATATATATATATATATATATATATATATATATATATATATATATATATATATATATATATATATATATAGGTCTTCTTTTTGTGATTTCTTGTCTTTTTCTCTTTTTTTTGCTTTCCTTTTCTTTTTGCTTTCCCCTCTTCTTTTTTTCTTTCTTTTTTTTTATGCTTTTATTTTCTCTTCTTCTTTTTGTGAGAGAAATGACAGGTGTTTCTGATGGGAGAGATGGTGAATATTTTTTATTTTTAATGGGTACAACTTTGCGATTGTAATCGTTGACAAGGTTAGGTATGGTTACCCGTGATAGATTTTTATATTATCGGCATTAATGGGCTCAGGAAGATCTCCTCTCAAATTGGTGAGCTTAAGAGCGCCTCCTGGGAGTACTTCTCGAATGATCAGTGGTCCGTCCCACGAGGGTTTGAACTTTTCTCTAGGATCTGGCAAGTACGGCGATAGGATGCGTTTAATAACATGTCACCGACTTTGAAGCTTTTCTTTCGAACCCTCTTGTTGTAGGCCCATGCAATCCTTCTTTGATAACATTGGGAGTGGCCTAGTGCTCGCATGTGCTTTTCGTCCGCTAGATGCAGTTGATCATACCTTGCTTGTTGTCATCGCCTTCCTCAACTTTACTTTCCAGCGGTATCCGGAGTGATGGGATTTTGATTTCAACTGGCAGCACTGCTTTCATTCTGTATGCGAGTTCATATGGAGTTGCGCTTGTAGCAGACCGTACAAATGTCCGATAGGCCCAGAGTGTGTAAGGAAGCATCTCTGACTAGTCGCGATATGTCTTCACCATTTTCTCCAGCATGCGGATGATGGTCTTGTTTGCGGCTTCAACCTCACCATTCATTTGAGGGCGGTAAGGACTTGACCGATGACGTTGAGTCTTGAACTTGTCGAGGAAGTCGCCCATCCTTTTATTGACGAATGAAGTTCCATTGTCTGTAATAATGGCCTGAGGGACCCCATAGCAGCTAATGATGTTGTTCTTCATAAACTTGACCACATGAGATACTGCGATGGTGGTGTATGATGCCGCCTTTATCCACTTGGTGAAATAATCTACCGCCACCAGGATATATTCATGCCTGTTTGAAGCTTTGGGACTGACCTTGCCGATGATGTCAAGTCACCATATGGAGAAGGGCCATAGTGTTGTCAGGTTGTATAGTTTGGAAGCGGGCGAATGGATCTGGTTCGCATGCTCCTAACACTTGAAGCATATCCTGACGTGTTTGCAGCAATCTGTCTCCATCGTAAGCCAATAGCAGCCAAGTCGTAAGATCTTCTTCGCCATCATATGTCCATTCATGTGTGGGCCGCATAATCCTTCATGGATTTCTGATATGATCTGTGTTGCTTCCGTCTCATCCACACAGCGGAGAAGGACTTGGTTGAAGGATCACTTGTAGAGGATACCCCCGGTGATCACGAACTGTGCTGCTAGCCGCTGGATAGTGCGACGATCAGCTGGTGTTGCTCCTTCTGGGTACTTTTGATGTTCGAGGTATTTCATGATGTTTGAGTACCACGACTGATCATTCGAGGGAGTTTCAGCTTCATTGATCTGTAGGCAGAATATGGGCTCCTATTGGAGTTCGATGGTGAGTTCCCAATTAGCAACTCCTTTTTGAATCTCTAGCATCGAGGCAAGGGTAGCCAGAGCGTCTGTGAACTGGTTCCTGGCTCAGGGCATATATGAGAATATAATCTCTTCGAATTCCTCAGTTAGATTCTCTAGGTAAACATGGTACGGGATCAACTTTTCATCCTTAGTCTTTCAGTCACCATTTATCTGATTGATGATGAGTTGCGAGTCCCCGAAGACTTGTAACTTTTTCACATTGAGGATTATAGCTTCTCTTAGACCGGCGATACATGTTTCATATTCAGCTACGTTGTTAGTACATTCGAATGTCAGTCGCCTGGATACGAGAATTGGGATGTCATCGGGAGAGTAGAGTATGGCACATACTCCACTTCCTTTTGAATTTGCAGCCCCGTCGAAGAAGAGTATCCATTCTCCTACCTTTCTTTCTTCTTCTCCCTCAATCAGGAGGATATCCTCATTAGGGAAGAAGGTCTTCAGTGGTTGATAATCAGGCAGAGAGTGTACTGCTAGGTGATCGGCCGGTGCTTGCCCCTTGATTGCCTTCTGAGTGACATAGGTGAGGTCGAACTCGGAAAGCAGTAGTTGCCATTTTGCGATCCTTCCCATTAGTGCTGGTTTCTCAAACAAGTATTTTAACTAGTCCATGCGAGCAAGCAGAAGGATTGGGTGAGCGATCATGTACTGTCGTAAACGTTGTGTTGCCCAGACTAGGGTGAGGCACGTTTTCTCCAAGCTGGAATATTTGGCTTCGTAGCTTGTGAATTGTCGGCTTAGATAGTAGATTGCTTGCTCCATTCTTCCTGTATCATCGTGTTGGCTGAGGACACACCCGATTGCTTCTGCTACGACGGAAATATATAGCAGCAGTGGCCTACCTGGAGTAGGTGGCATAAGCACTGGGGGGTTTAACAGGTACTTTTTAATCTTGTCGAAGACCACCTGACAGTCATCATTCCATTCCTTTGGTGAGTTCTTCTGCAGAAGCTTGAATATGGGCTCACACACCAGAGTGAGTTGTGTGATGAATCGGCTGATATAATGGATCCTCCCGAGGAAACCACGAATTTCCTTTTCAGTCTTGGGCGGCGGCATTTTGATGATTGCCTTAGTCTTGGTTTCGTCTACCCTGATACCATCTTCGATGACGATGAAGCCTAACAGCTTGCCTCCGATTGCACCATAGACACATTTTTGCGGGTTAAGGAGGAACTTGAACTTTTCTAGCTTGTCGAAGAGCTTCTTGAGGTCTTCGAAATGTCCTTCGATCATGCGAGATTTGACGATCATATCGTCTACATAGACCTTCATTTCCTTGTTTATCATGTCATGGAACAAGGCAGTCATGGCTCGCTGATATGTAGCTCCTGCATTCTTCAGCCCGAAGGGCATAACATGATAGCAGAAAGTTCCCCATGGTGTGATGAAGGAAGTCTTCTCTCGATCTTCGATGGCCATCTTGATCTGATTGTAGCCTGAGAAACCATCCATGAAGAGAAGATCTTGTGTCCGACAGTATTATCTATCAGTGTGTCGATGTGAGGCAAAAGGAAATCGTCTTTAGGGCTTGCTTTGTTGAGATCTCTAAAGTCGATGCACATTCTGACTTTGTCATCATTTTTTGGGACTGGTACGATGTTTGCAAGCCATTCCAGATAGTTAGAAACTACCAAGAACCCCGCGTTGTATTGCTTGATAACTTCATCCCGGACCTTCAGAGCCCATTCTGGCTTCATTCTCCACAATTTCTGCTTGATAGGCTTCATGTCTGGCCTAGTTGGTAGATGGTGTACCACCAAGTCTTCATCGAGCCCTGGCATGTCCTCGTAAGAGAAAGAAAAGTTGGACAACCTCGGTCTCAGAAATTTCATTATCCTCTGTTTGTATTCCGGGGATAGCGATCTTCTGATGTGCACCTTTCTAGGGAATTCCGCTGATCCCAAGTTAACAATTTCGAAGTCGTTTGCCATAACGTTGGCCTTTGTTTCGAACCTTTTGAGCGAGTCCTCAAGTTCGAGAGCTATATTATCATTTCCCTCATCCAGGGCTTCATCCAAACTCATGAGTTTGAAGTCCAACTCTAGATTGAAATCGTACGAGTCGACCTTGAATTCAAGCGCCGTGTGTGGAGTGTTTGGCACGGTGATTTTTGAAATTTTTTCTATTATTTTTGTATTTTAAATTTTTTCTGGTGTTTTGTGATTTTGAAGAATATTTGATTTTTTTTGTACTTTTTGAATTATATGATGTTTTTGTGTTTTGAAGGTTTTTTGATTTTTTTGTGTTGCCAAGAGGTCCCGAACAGGATGGTGTTGCGAGTCATGATTGATCTTGTCCTAGTTCGGGGTACCAACTACTATTTACATTGGCATTTTTTTTTGGGACCGGCATCCATGGATGGCTTACCGGCTGATTTGATCGTCAAGGGGATGGTTGACCAGCTTGGTTCTTTCCCCCTTTCGATCCTGCTGTTTTGCTCTGTCTATTCCTAAGGGTCACCTATCCTGATGACCATGATGTCTGCTGGGCTAGGCTCAGAGTCGGAGTCTGATTCGATCTCTTCGCTCAGAAGCTGGAGCTCTTCGGGCTCCTCGGATTCACCTTGCAGTGGGATCCTGATGTTTGTCCAATCAAAGGAAGGTCATTTCCCTTTATCGATCCAATGGATGAGCTGTTTCTTCCATTTATGTTATTAAGTTGGTGGCGGGAGTGTGTCCCCTTGACTGTGAGTGGGGATGGATGCTTCCCCGTTCTTGCCTGTATCCTTTGTAAGGGGCATCTTTGGTCTCGGGTCCTCCATGGGTCCGGGGGTTTTGCCCCTAACATTGAGTGTACTTTTGATGTCTTAAGGATATTATCCCATCGTATGGGCAGCCAAATGGATTCCTAGCTGGAATGTTCTGTGAGTTTGAGCCGCTGGAGGTGATCCTCAAGAGAAGTCATTGTGTCACCACAGACCATTCCAGCCTTAACAAACTTGATGGGCGTGCATTTGAACGGTTGCCTCTTTTTTTACTTTGCTGGCCGATCTTCTGGTGTCGATTGATATCCCAGTCCCTGTCTTTGCACGTTGGCACGTGCTGGCTTTACTACCACACATTTCTCATGGAATTCAGTTTGGTAGTTCAAAATTAGTCGCTCAGCCGGGGGAATGACGTATTCAGCAGCGAGAAAGCGAGGATTGGCGATTGAGTTCACAATTTCAAACTCAAAACTGTGACACGATATGTCACCCTCGGCATGCTGAACGTCAATCACTGGGATGTCAGTCTATGGGATATTGACCGTCACTGGTAGGATGGTTTCTAGCTCGGCTAGTACTGAGATGATTTGATTTCCTGAAGGAAATTTAACCCTTTGATGGAGGGTAGATGGGATAGCTCCAACAGCATAGAGCCATGGCCGCCCCAACAGAAGGTTAAATGAGACAGGAATGTCGATGACTTGAAATGTAACAAGGGTCATGTCTGGTCCAATTTGCAACTCAATGTCGATTTCTGCCTCAACTTGCCTTCGGGAGTTATCGAAGGCTTTGACACTCATGGTGCTGGGCCTTAAGGAAGATGGTCCTATCCCCAATCGTTCAACAGTCCTCAAAGGGAAAACATTAAGGCTTGATCCGTTGTCTATGAGTACGAGTGAAATTTTGAAATTCTCATAACGGACGGCTATATTTAATGAGCACCCATGTTTGCGACCTTCGGGTGGCAACTCCTCATCCGAGAAGGTGATGGCTCGTGGTGCGAGGAGCTGTCTGATCATACTTGCCACCATTTCAAGAGGTGCGTGAGGGAAAATATGTGCATCATTTAATATTTTTATAAAGATTTCTCAATGCGATCTTGATGTGCATAAGAGTTCCCAGATGGAATTTTGTGCAGGGATGGATTTAAGCTAAGTTGCTATGTCGTAAGCAGCATCGGTTTTACAAATGGTTCCTGACAAAGTTCCCCGGGTTTCTTTTGGGTTCTGGTTGTCTCTCCTAAAGTATCTTTCGTGTTGCCCACTTCGGCGCATTCTGCGTAATGTCATGGGTCTGCCTTCGTGTTATAGGAGGGAACCATCCTCCCTTCCAGGTATATCATCGGTTCTCGAGGCTGAGAAGTTGTTACTGGAACTATTTGTGATGTACCTGATGGTTTCTCTTGAAACGTGCCTGGCTCTTGGTGAGATTTGGCAATGGGGTTTTCTTCCTCCGCTTGATGTATGGGAGGGATCCTCCGAGCATGTGCCAATTGGTGAGGCGTCAGGAAGCTTGGTGTTTGGACAAGGGGTGCCCCTTGCAAGGTTAGCGAGGCTAGATCAGAGAGACCAATTAGAAGAATGAAGGGTTCAGAATTTGACCTTTTGGGATTTGAATGTGCCCCTTGGGGGACAGGATGCTGAGAATATGACCCGTTTGGTGTTGCTTCGAGGATGATGAGGGGTTTTGTTGTTGGTACTGCTTCAAGGGTGAAGGGTCATGTTGTCGGTGCTGCTTCAAGGAATATGAGAGGCTGTGTTGTTAGTGCTGCTTCAAGGAATACCTATGGTTGTTGGTGTCCCCATGTTTGGTTTGTTATGCCGGGTATGATTGCTTGTATAGAATGATGTGGAGAGGAGTACACGGGTCGCCCTCCCTCAATGTGGTTGACGGTAGAGGTACTGGGTGTGCAGGGTCCCGCTTGATGTGTTGGCATGGGATTTTATAGAATGTTGGCTTGAGCCGTAATGTTAGCTTGCGGGGTGATCGCAATCTTCTGCCTTTCAATTAAATCTTGGATTGCATGTTTCAAAGTGAAGTAGCGATCTGTTAGGTGGTCAGGGGCTTGGTGATATGCGCAATACTGATTTTTGTTATAACCAGGTGGTAAAGGATTAGTTGGAAGTTGAGGCTGGAGCGGTGTTAAAAGTTATTTTTGCGTTAACATTGTCAGAACCTGACTGTATGTTTGTGCTAAAGGGGTGAACTTCCTACCTAACATTGCCTGTTTGTATGGACCTTGCGCATTCCCCCTAGGCTGTTGTTGTTGTTGTTGAGATGGCTGCGTCTGATATCCCTATTGGGCTTGCTATGATTGGTACTGCCTATTTGGTTGTGGTTGATATTGTCTGTCTTGTTGTGGCTTCGGTTGTAGAGCATATTGATTGCCTTGAGTATTGGCGATGATATTGTTGACCTCTATGGTGCGCTGCGTGGGGGCAGTGCCGTTTCCATTCCCATATCCAACGGGTTTTCCCTCAACTTTGTTTCTTTTGATTGAGGGGGTCTGGTGCGGCCATGGAGAAATGGTTCTGGCTTTAATCCCGGCTTCCACTTGTTCTCCAACTCGGATGAGCTGAAAGAAGTTTATGTGTGGGTATGAGATCAGATATCCTAAAATGATGGGATTTGCTGAATGAACGATCATAGATATTTGTTCTTCATCGTCGATGGAGTTTCTCATTAGGGCTGCCATGGCCCACCATCGTCCCACCTATGCTAACAATGATTCATCGCTTTTTTTGTCTCAAGGCAGCCAGATCTACCCTTCTCGGAGCCATGTTCAGATTGTACGAAAATCTGTCGATGAATACCTAAGAGAGTCTTTTCCAAGTTCTGATTTGATGGTTGTCGAGCGAGGTATACCAATCCAAAGCATCACCTTTAAGGGACTTCTGGAAGAGTTATATTAAGGCTCCATCGTTCCCTGCTATCGCATTGAGTTTCCCATAAAAAGCTTTTAGATGTGCTGTGGGGCACCCACTACCGTCATACCTTTTAAACTTGGGTACCTCGAAGTTTGGAGGGACCCGGGCGTCGGGAAAGGACAGAGATCTCTGAATTTGGTGGATGGGTGATCCACTCCTTGTTACCTTTGTAGCTGATTTCGCACCATTTGCAGCTGTTCTCGCAATTTCTCGATTTTTGACTTGCTTTGTTGTGGATATCTTGTCCCTTGCTGCTGGACCTGTGTTGCTTCCTCTTCGCACGGATCAAGAATGGAGGTTGTTGGAAAGAAGATGGACTCCCGGTGGCAGGAGGTAGTTGGAACTGAACACCGCTCCCTTTCGAAGGAGGGTGTGAAGTTCAGAAATGGCTCCCGCCTGGGGTATCTGTCGATTCCGGAATATTGCTCCCATTAGAGGGAGTGTGTTGGACGCGAAACTGACCCCCTTCATGGGCATCCGCCAATTCTTGTCTGTAATTCCCGTTAGGGGGAACCTGTGTTATAACCTGATTGATGTGATGTGCTGAGTAGAGATGTGTGAGAGGGTTGCTCCCGTTTGTTGGTTGTTGTTGATCCTGTGCTAACTCTTCCTAGAGAGGGAGAACAGGATTTTCTGGAGGAATGAGAGAAAAGGCAAAAGGGGTTTGCGGGATTGAGCGGTTCTATTTGCTAGGCTGCGCCGCCTGCGTGTTTGGTACTACACTTAGTACCAGGCAAAGTAGTAACTCTTGTAAAGCCCTGAAGTTCTGAGACATCTCAATCAAGGCCGCTGCGATTGGCAAATCTTTTTGGGGTGTTGGTATTGGTGCTAGTACAGGGGTGGTTCTGATGCTAATGGTTCAAAACCTAGCAGAGCCACCGGCTCTTCTTCATGGGTAGCTTGAGAAGTCACGGTTGCCCGGGATCGGGTGGTCATGGTTCGAATTGATGTCTAAACAAGTATAAGCCAAAGATATTTTTTTAGTATGAATGTTGTGATGATGTCCCTTGAGATTAAAGTACCACACACTTTCGAGTCGGGTCTCAGCTAATGCGAGCTAACAAATCCCTAGTGGAGTCGCCATTCTGTAGACACCGAAAATCTGCGCCCACGTTCGTTTTATATGTTGAGTATTTGTGGTGTGGGTGATTAGGCTGATTTGTGGATGTTAGAGTCGCCACTAGCTAATTAATCTCAAAATCCCGCAGTCGGTTAGAACCCACAGAATATGTAAGGTTGGAGAGATCCGAAGATTCTCCGACCTTAGATTGACTCCTGGTCTATGATCCGGGATTCCGAGTAAGGGACCTCGGTTATAAAGAGGGAAGGTGTTAGGTACACCGTTGCCCGTACAAACGTACGGCTCTACTTTGTGTGGTAAAACAATCTCAAGGGATGGATAATATGATTGAGATAGAACTAGGCACAAACATGAATTTCTGATGTGGCAAGATCCGAGATTTCGGCAAGCCACAGAGCATACATCCAACGACGTATCTAGAAGGTGGATGTAATGATGCTTTTGTAAAAAAGTAAGAAAACTTGACTAGATCACTAGGAATTTCTGATATGACAGGATCCGTGGTACAGCAAGTCACTGAGCATACGTTCACTAGAGATCTAGAAAAGCAGGGGGGTTAAGAAGGGAATAAATTTCATGATGAATGCTTGGATGTGGGTGAATGGATCTTTGGCTTAGACTTGAGTAAGTTAAGACATGAGCTGAACCATGATCAATCTGGATTAAGTTTAGGGTTGAGGAGATTGGGAGGAGGCTAGGAAATGGCTAGAAAAAATCTGATTTTGGGAGCTTGAGCTCTCTCTCTTACTCTCACTCTCACTCTCTTCTTCTCTCCTTCTTTCTCTCTCACTTAGAAAGTAGAAGATGTTGTTAGGTGTGTGGAAATGAGAAGAGGATAGGGCTATTTATAGCCTTCTCCAATGGTTCTATGGTAAATAGGGGATAGGTAAGGGTTAAAATGATAAAATGGAAACTTGTGATTGGCTAGGGAGAGAGAAGCCCCACGTGGCGCGTTTCCATTGGCTCTTGAGGCTGGTACAATGGTAAATAGTGAAGATGGGGGGGTGAATCCAGGAGAAAGTTGACTTTCGGACTTTGGGACAACTATCCACATGCAGGTTGTGAGTTGTAGTAATTGGAGTACTGCCGGTAGTAGTCAAACAACCGCCGGTGGTAGTCCAACTACCGCCCGGGCCGTGCTTGGGTCAGGCCCGAACGTGTGGGCTTTGCTTAATGTACTGATTCGTTCGATGGTCTCCTTTTGGGGTTTTTGCGGCTTGGGTAGGTGGTCTTGGGGTTGGGTGAAGGGTTCTAGTCATGCTGTATGGTACAGGTGTGGGCTATATGCATACTGAACGGTTTGGATTACGATTTTTTGTTGCGGATCGAAAGTTTGAATTTTGGGTCAGGATTTTAAGTTTAAGCTGGGACTAGGGTTTGGTTATGATCATAATTCCTGGATTGTCTTAGCATTCTCGAGATGCTAACCTGGGTGGGGTGTCTACAGATGCATGACTGAATTGTATGACTCATGCATATGACATTGTGTGTTGTGATTACTGTACGCCCTAGCGACATCAGGGTTATAGCCTCCACAGGCATATCGTGGATGGCACATTAAAAATATGTTATTAGCATCAGGCTATCATAGATGGGCCTGAGTGAAAATTTCTAAACCCTTTTGGTACCAGAGGATGCCCCAATGTCGAAATCGAGTGGATATATATGAGCGCATGAGAGCCGTATACCAGTAAACCGCGTCTCCCATGGTGTCGTGGTCAGTTGGGAGGGGGTGTGGCCTTACCCGCTTGAGGGAGTAGGCATAGCTAGGCTGAATTTGACCAGCTTGTGAATGAGTCCGCTATCGACATGTCGGGTAGATATTGGTCGACTACTGGCTAGGCGGATAGTGAGGTCTTTTCCACTTATCCAGTTGTGTGCTTGATGGGGTGGCAAGCTGATGTAGATTGTACTAGACCCCGGTGATGATCCCAGAGATGAACAGTACTGATATATGGACTTATTGGGCAGGAGTTGCATACTCATTTATTCATTCATTCACTATCCACTCGGGCTGGTGGTGCGTAGCTATTTGTTACGTGTGCCTTCGCAATGGCCAGGATTTCGATTGGGATGCGCAACTAACCTGAGATCAGGAGTTTACCACATTGAGTCTGATTATCCAAATTTAGGTATGGGACTGATTTCGATAGAAGTCCCTTGTGATGGACCCCATAGCCTGTAATACTACGTACTATCATCCCGACTTCACACTCCAGCATGGTCATTTCATTCGCACCGCATATTGCATTACATCAGCGGCATATGGTATTTTGGGTTACTGTGTTTCTGCATCTATATGATATAGATACGGCATCTGATATTTAGTTCTTTATGACTCCTCATTTGCATAGCTGATCTGTATTACGTACTCTGATATTAATTGACTCATGGACTTGTCAGTATTTCCGCTTACTCTGATATCATATGATTCATGATCTTACCTGTATTTCCGACGTTGTATGATTGTGACGTTGTATTTGTGTGCTTGACACTTATCTTACGCACACATTTTCACCACCCTCTAAGCTTTCTATAAATTTATGCACGATAAATGCGTGCAAGTGATGTTAGGTTGCAGCAGTGTAGAGCTTGGAGCATGTAACTGACTTTTGGAGTTTTGATTTTAACATATGTATTCTCCTTTCAGCATTGTATTCAAATGTTTATATTAGTGGATATGTGATGATGATGTTACCTTTGTAATTTGAGTAAACTTGTAGTTATGCCTCTTACGAGATAAATGCACGTTGAAAAATCCTCCTTGTAGGATCTCAGGATCGAAACCTGGCATATGAGTGCTGGGAGCCGAGAATGGGGTACTACAGAGGCTGTCGGCACCCGATTCAACAATCGGCATTCTTGTGAATCCGATTTCCGAGTTTAGGGCGTGACAGTATCTAAGCCATGGAAATCAGATTTTCACATTAGAGGAGCACTCACTTCTAAAGACGCCTTCAAACTCTAAGATGTAGGTACTAGGCTTTAAGAGGAAGATGATTCAAGGGTGTAGATGGGGTTTTGATGGCTTGATGGAGAAGGAAGGAGGAAGAAAGGTGTTGGAATGGGGAGAGGGGACTAGACGTTTTTTGCAAAATGAGAGAGGAAAGAAGAGAAAATGAGAAAGAAGAGAAAGAGAGGAGTTGTAAGGAGGTAATCATTGCCTCTCTCTCCTTAGTTAGAGAAACCATAATGGCCTATGGTGACAATAACAAAGTGCTAGGCTTTAGTAGGTCTGAGGGTGGTAGGCTAGTAGGCTTTCTAGCAAACCTACAATAGGGTGACATCATCCTTACACAAGAACCTAGGAAAACATGCGGGGTGGGGTCAACCATCACACATCAAAGGCCCAAATCGAACGTTGCCCATAACTTATGATGTACACGTTGAATTTATGTATAGGACGCAGCGTTGGAACCGCGGCAATGATGCGGATGCAATGGCATAGGTCTCGAGTCGATCCAAGTCGGGTCTACATGACCGAACTCAAGGATGACTACAAGCACTATCCGAAGCTCACAGGTCGCCGAAATTTGACCAGTAGGACCGCGGAACCAAAATGAATGAGATGCACACTCACACATACACATGCACACATGCGAACTTGGGTCAGGTCTCACAAAAGTTCATTTATTTTTCTACAAAGATAGAAAGTGGGAAATAGTATTTCCCATAATTTCTCATAAAGAAAGGCATACCAAACCACAGAAAGTGAGTTTCATGGGAAACACTTTTTCATTTCCTATGCTTTTCATGAATCCCAACATGCCCTAAAGACTTCCGTGAGTTCTTTTGTAGAAAATCCTACAGAGAGACAATTAACAGAAGAAAACTCTTTAGATAAACCATTTGAAATTAGAATAAGTAAATAAGCTAAAACTAAAACTAATTTTGGACCAAACTTTTATACGTATTTAGTAGAAGACAATTCTTCTATTTTTGCAGAAGTTATTAGGTATGTAAATTCAACCTTTTAAAAGGAGGCCATCTATAATGAGATGGATTCCATCATACATAACCACACCTAGGAAGTAGTAGACTTACCTCATGGTAGTAAACCCATAGGTTATAACTGGATATTTAAAAAGAAACTTACACCTAATGGGTCTATTGAAAATTCAATGCTAGATTAGTTACCAAGGGTTATAAATAAAAAGAATATATTGATTTTTTTAAATACCTACTTCCCTGTTATAAAAATTATTACTATTATGGTATTGATTGTAATCACTAATATTTATAACCTTATAATTCATCAAATGGACATTAAAATCGCATCCCTATATGGTGAATTAGAAGAGAAAATTACAATGGATCAACCTGAAGGGTTTATCATTGCTGGACAAGAGGAAAAAGTATATAGACTAATTAAATTGTTGGTTTAAAACAATCTCTAAAACAATGGAAAGAGAAGTTTGATAAGGTTTTTCTATCTCATGATTTTATAATTAATGAATTTGATAAATATGTATATAGTAAACGCATTGATAATGCATGTATCATTATTTGTCCGTATGTGGACGGCATGTTAATCTTTAGTACCAATTTGAAAATTGTGTTAGAAAACAAGTCATTTTTGTCATCTCGATTTGATATAAAAGCCTTGGGAGAGGCAGATATAATCCTAGGAATTAAGATCATTAGAGACTGTTGTAGTATTACATTATCATAATCTCATTATCTTAAGAAAATCTTAAAGAAATATATCTGCATGGATTGTAACTCTATGAGCACTCCTCTAAATCCTCTAAATCCTCATTGGAAGTTAATTAAAAATTAGAGAGATAATGTATCTCAACTTGATTACTCCAGCATAACAAGCTATCTTATATACCTAATAAATTATACAATACTCGATATAACATATGCAATTGACAAGTTAAGTAGATTTACTAGTAATAAGGAACAAGAATATTGAGATGTTATATTTAGAATATTAATATACTTTAAAATACATGCAATTATAATCTTAAATATAGTAAATATTATGATGTACTAGAAGGGTACAACGATAATAATTGGATATCAGATTCGAGAGTCCAATTCTACGAGTGGATATGTGTTCACCCTAAGAGGGGTTATTGTATCATGGAAATAAAAATTAATAATCTTGTATATCTTAGTCTACCATGGAATTCGAGTTTGTTACTTTAGTAATAGCTAGAGAGGAAGCACGTTTGACTCACGGTATTAGATGAGATTAGGTGGGATGGAAGTGCATTTGGTCCCGTGCAAATTTCATCAGACGTTTGGGAGAATGTGAAATGTTAGGATTAGGTTAAATGAAATTACATTTGGTCCCTCTTGGATTATGAGCACTGTAGCATTGCTTCCCGCCTTTGCCATTTGAAATTTTTTGAAAAGGTTTGATAATGTCACCAAATTCCGTAGGTCCTACCATGATGTATGGGTTATATCCACATCGTCCACCTATTTTTCGATATCATTTTAGGGCATGGGCCCAAAATTTAGGCAGATCCAAAGCTCAAGTGGACCTCACCATAGAAAGTTGTCACGCTCTGAAATTCAGATACAGAGTGTACACCCTCAGACCCGAGTTACGGCACATGACTTGTACACCATGTGTACAAAAACCATTCATTCATACTGATTTCTGGAGGCTTAGTTAAAATGTACACTAAGTTTCCAAACTCAAAACTTAAACAAAACATCTCACATTCATTTAATTCAATCACATACACATATATCCACCATCACAATTATTTATGAGTATTCAATCCACAAATTGATAACATTCAGAAAAGTTAATCACAGTTCCACAACCCATTCATTTGAGGCTTTTTTAAACTATTCACTAAAAGAGCTAACTAGTCATAACTTTCAGTTACTCAACTTAAAAATCATTCAAAGACGTAATTAAAGGAATAACATGATTTTAACTATATATGTTAATGATTTAACATAATCAATTCGTCTTCATCAAAATAGGGTCATAGCCCTTGTGAATCATCCACTGGTTCACCTTCCTGCCCTGAAACTTGAGCAGTTGTTTCATCGTCCATTAAATCTGTATGGTTTTTTCCATCAATAAAAAAGTCAGCTAGCCAGGCCCAGTGAGTGAAACCATCACGGTTCATGCATATCATAATTAAAATAGAATGCATGGATGACAAGAGATGCATTGATGCGTGAATGCATCAAGTGGGTTGATCAGTCCACTTGCTTGAGTTGGATCCATTAACCTGCATCTCCCCTTTTTGGGGTAGGCTTCCACCATCTTGGTAGGCTTTCACATAATGTGAGCATCCAAGGATGGTCCCCTAGGTCATCTGGTACTATAAGTACCTACAGGTCATTCAGTGAGTACTAAGTATTCAACACAGTTATGCAATGCATGACATGGATGCATGATGAGAATGACCGGTGCATGGTATTAAGCATATATATATATATATATATATATATATATATATATATATATATATATATATATATATATATTCTCAACAAATTCAATAAACATTCAATATAAAATATCACAATCATCAAAACAATGAGATGACTATTTTTATAACAATGGATATGAAACATGTTGGGATCACTCACCTATAATTTTATTTGCTGAACTCCAACAAACCCAGGAAGTGGGTGGGCTGAAAATTCAGCAATGAGCCTAATGTTGTTGCCCATAAATGGTTGTTTGGGACAATATGGCCCACCAGATTTGAGGTTGATTTAATTAGTTATATTGCCTTTTTCTTTCAGTATTTTTGGGCTTACTTAATGCTTATCTGAGGCTCATCCAAGTTGAGTTTTATTGGATCATTATATGTGGTTAGTTGTTAGTTCTTTAGGCCTTTTGGACTGAAACTTTCTAGATAGGCCCATTTACTTTTGGGCACATACTCTTCTACCTATTGTGATGGATTTATGGGCTATAATATGCACATAGTTGGGCCCTTGGCTGCCCACCAAATTAACTCTGTGCTTGGGCTAAGAAGTGAGGCCTAACTCACTTGTATTAAGTGTGAAATTGCCCACATAGTTGAACTATTGGGCTGCCCATGAGGCCCACCACAATATGTGGGTTATGACTTTTATGGTTGGGCTCAAACCTTACTTAAAGGGCCCACCATATTGCTTATGAGTTGGACTTTGTGTATAGCCCATTGGGCCATGGATTACTTGGGCCTTGGACCTTACTTTATGCGTAGCGGGCTACCTTTGGGACCCAGTTGAGGTTGGATGTCCTCCTTGATGGCCCTAAGGTAGGCCCATAGGGCTCCTTTGGGTGGTTGAAGGTCCACCTTGGGCCCTTGATTAAGACCGTTTCTTTCTTGGGATTTGGGATTATGACTCTCTTAGCTTGTGGGCCACCCCAAAGTGTTGGGCCCCCACTAGAGGACTTTACTTCTCCTTAGAATACTCGTCTATATATCTAGACCTCGTCCCTCCTTGGGAAGGAGGAATGTATTCTATAGGTAGTGCACTTATATCATTGTGACTCATATGCATCATTTGTGTAAATTGATTGCATTGTGTGGAGGTCATAGAGGGATGGAGTTTCTCCCCTTATGCACATTGAGTGCCTGAAGCTTGTGCATGATCTGTTTGTGTAACGCATGCATTGACATCGCATTTCATGATGATACCGCCCTTGTTTCATCAGGGCCTTGCCTCCACAGGGATATTCGTGGATGGCCGTATGTATGGACACCGGAAATGATATAGCATTTCATGATGATACCGCCCTTGTTTCATCAAGGCCTTGCCTCCACTGGGATATTCGTGGATGGCCGTATGTGTAGACACCGCCCACACATACGGGTGGAAGTCATAGAGGGATGAAGTTTCTCTCCTTATGCACAGGTAGTGCACTTATATCATTGTGACTCATATGCATCATTTGTGTGAATTGATTGCATTGTGTGGAGGTCATAGAGGGATGGAGTTTCTCCCCTTATGCACATTGAGTGCCTGAAGCTTGTACATGATCTGTTTGTGTAACTCATGCATTGGCATCGCATTTCATGATGATACCGCCCTTGTTTCATCAGGGCCTTGCCTCCACTGGGATATTCGTGGATGGCCGTATGTGTGGACACCGGAAATGATACCGCATTTCATGATGATACCGCCCTTGTTTCATCAGGGCCTTGCCTCCACTGGGATATTCGTGGATGGCCGTATGCGTGGACACCGAAAATATTACTTGAGCATACCGAGTGCATAGGATGCCCATGGGTGAAATTCCCAAAACTTGGTACCAATGATCTACTCCAGCGCCGTGACCAGCTAGAATATATGAGCGCATGAAGGCCTTATACCATTGGGCCGCGACTGCCACTGTCGTGTAGTCGGTTGGATAAGGGTGTGGCGTTACTCGCCTGATGTAAAAGGGCATTACTAGGCTAAGTCTGACTAGCTCGTGAAATGGGTCCGCTACCGTCAAGCCTTGCTGATGATTGACTGTTCACAGGTGGGTAGTGAGGTCTCTTACGCTCGTTTGACTGTACGGGGTCTGTGGAGCGGCAATCATTCAGCAGTGTAATGAACCCCGATGATTTCCTTATGATTGGAAATGTACTTGATATATGGATTGGATATGAGCACTGACATTACTTTACATCGCATTCGCATCAGCTGCATAAGCCTCTTCATGCATTGCCTTGGTATGGCACCCAGTAATCATTGCATCGTATTCATGGTAAGCCTTGGTAAGGCTAGTGATATTGTCATCGAGCATGTTCCTCTTCTTGTACTTCCTACTATTCTTCTGTGCACCTTTATCACACACTTTCACCACCCTCTAAGCTTCTATAAGCTTATGCACGATTGATGCGTACGGGAGAGCCTAGGCAGGCGTCGTAGCGGCAAAGTTTGGAGTAGAGTTGAGCTTGAGAACTCCAGTGTTGCTGACTTTTCTCCCATTTTCTATTATCTTATGTATGTCCTTTTGGACCTTATGAAAGGTTGTAAAAGTTCAAATTCTTAGGGATTTTGTGATGTGTGCCTTATTATTCTCAAATATACTTGCTGTGATCTTGGGTATGCTCGTATGGGAAATGATTATATTGTTATGGAAATTCTCTTTGTAGGATCCCAAAATCGGAACCTGCTTCAGAAGCCAAGAATGGGATACTACGAAGGCTGTTGCGACCAGAACTGGCTATCGGGGTTCTCGTGAATCCGGTTACCGAGTCTGGGGCGTGACAACGATTTAATTTGATCGGTGTGGCCCACCCTTTGGTCAAATATACCCATATTCTCTTAACAACAATTTATATATGTTTTAAAATGAACATACATAGTAGTTATCTAATTTGATTTGTCCGATCACCATTTTAAATTTAAGGTATAAATTATTCTTATGGTTAAATCTGATAAAATGGCCCATCCACTGATCGAATCGATCTGAAATTTAAGGCACTATTATCTTTTGGTGCTTAGGATCAAATGTCCCGCTTAGATCTATTTAATACAGTCAGATGCCAGTAATTAATTTTATTCTTAAAATATTATTGACCAGATCTAAAATCATAAAGCATCACTTTGTTAAAATTTTCATTACTCACCTATACAATGATCGTGTGGATGATCCACACCATCCAATGGATAAATCGGGAAGAAATTAACAACTTAACAAAAAATAAAAAGATCTAAGGGTAACTCACCGAAAATCAAGAGTCATGATGGCAAGAGTCAATACCTCTCTCTCTCTCAACCAAGAGTGTCTTTACTAACTCAGCTATTGACTTGTTTTTATTTTTTAATTAAAAATAAAATATTTAACTATTTATTTTATTTTTTAGTACAGCAAAATTTAGGGTCGTTACAAAAGCAGTTGAGGATTGAACGCTTGCCATTGAAAACTTCTTGGGGGCTACTGAAGTTTTAGTTCAAGATGATATTTGTGTTTTCCCTTCATTCAGGTCTATTTGACCTTATGAACAGGTTGGATGGCTAATAATGGCTAATAAACATCACGGTGGACCCTAGGAAGATTTCAACGGTGGGCATCATTGTCCCCACTACTTTCTATGTTGTAGTACATGTGAGCTTTCAATCTACCTCATTTTGGGCCCATGCCATAAAATGAAGTTGCAAAACGGATGGATGGTAAGGATATAAACATACAAATTATTTCCATTGATTCCAATGCTAATTGGTATATCTATTAAATGATCAACAAACTAACCATCAAATGCTACCATGACACAAACACACCATGGAGTTATGTTTGTCCTATGCTATCCCATGGTAATAAGGGACAATCCTCATCACATGCAATGATTATATTTTTTTAATCCCATCGAATACCATGCGCCAAACACCCCTTAAGGAATTTGCTCTCATATATACCTTCGTGGGATAAACCTGTAGCAGCTATAGTCCTATACTTTGATTGCAAACTACAATAGCAAAGGAAAATAATTGAATCTATAATTTAAAAAACTATATATTTATGTCTGAGACATAATTTAGTCAAAAAATTACTCAAGGGTAGAGTAATTGTAATTTACTTTGCAAGGTTTAAGGACAACTTTTTTTATCTACTAACTAAAGCTCTATTTATAGAGGTAGTGATGAACACATCGAGAGGAATTGGGATAAGACTCATATAAACTAAATCATCACCAACGAGAACCTAACCTATTGACTAGATATTCCAAAAATAAGTTCAATGGGTAAAAACAAGTTGTATTTGAGCGATTTGATATCAACATTGCATTATCATGTGGGATTCCTATGGTGTGGCGGTGTTATGACCTGTAGCGAGAAAGGTTTTACTTTGTCCTTACTGAGTTTTATAGCTATGTTACAGTGAAATGTATAACTACCTACATTCTTGGTAGACTCACCAATATGAGTGTAGAAGTCAGGTAGCTTCTTATGAGAATGGATCATTCTTTACAACATTCATGGAAATTGGATAAAGAACATGGCTAAAAAGTGACGGCTTTGGATGAACATAGACTTGTATTAAAAAATTATGCGTGTAATAAATTATGTAAGTCATTCAATGAAAATTAGTTCAGAATTCTATCTCACTATTTTTCTGACAAACTGAATATTTTTTTTTAACACACGCACACACACCCCACACACTCAAGCAAGTGGAATTTCACCACCTATGAATACTCGAGCCCTTGACCGGGTGTTGAAACTCCTGAGAGTACCACCCGAGCAAGAGTAAGGATCCCTGACAAACCTAATATATTTACACTAGCTAAGGTTCAATCTTATATATCTTTACTAATGCACAATTTTTTTTTGTTCGTTTCAATTGTTGGAGATTTTTAGTTTTGTTTGAATTAATATCAATAAAAAAAATAAAAAATAAAAAATAAAAATTGGAAATAAGAGAATAAGGAGGTAGTGTGCCTTTTCGTTTTGTGAAATCTTTATTTATTTTTTATCTTCTAGTGGGTGAGTTTTAGTCCTACATCCTAATGCCCTTCGCTTTGAAAAGCCTTTATAAAAAGTTCTTTTTCTCAAGTTTATGCTCTAAACCTTAGGAGACTTTATGAGGTCTTTGGCAAATGTTTATTTACCACACGTGTGGACCGTGGCCATGGGTAAGAGTAAGGGTGTAATGTGTGTGTGCGTGAGGGTGTGTATCATGAGAATAATTTTGTACCTTAAAATTAATTTGATATTCCATTTTATGAGATGCCACTTGTCGTTTTATTGCTCATCCCTTTGCCATGTGTCACTTGTTTGACCGATTCAAAACAGTTGAAATTCAAATTCAATTGAAATTTGAATTTCAAAATTGAAATTTTACAATCACTTGCAGCTATCGTATTGAATACAAAGAGCTTCTAGAGAAAACAGAAAAGAAAATTTCCAAAAATCCTTTCCTCATTTCTACCAGCCATTTTTCTTTTTCGTTTGCATCTTTTGGATAAACAGCTATTTCGATTTTTATTTTTTTTAATTATTTTTAATTGGTTAGCAACGTTAGTACACACCCCACTTGGGAATTGATACAAAGACCTGAGTGTTGAAACGAGGTTCTCTTCACTATGCAATCGCTCCTTGAAAATAAGCTTCATCAAGTTTATGTTCAAGGAGTTTTGGTCATGCATGCACCCAATCAAAACCGTTCAATGAGGCAGAGGGCTGTTACATCCTAGATACGAACGAGCAGAGATCCAGTCATCCTAGGTGGGGGCGTGTTTATCTTTAAGACAGCGAGGACCGTGCTTCGGTTCTCTATTGAATTAAATCAATCTAAGCAATATGATAATTGAAAATCCATGTTTACCGCTCAAACTGCGAATGGAATGGCTATCAGAAATAACTAGTCCAAGACTGCATGACCTAGACAGTCCATTGCAGAACAAAACTTTGCTTGCAAACCAAACAGCCCTAAGAAAAAAGGAGAGCTTAGCATTAAAAAAAACAAAAAAAACAAAAACAAAAACCATCTGAGAAGAGTAGCCGCCCTTTGGTCAACTCAAACAACAGGCCAGGAAGGGCATTTTATGATTACATCCAAGTAAAATCACTTTCATTTAGATATACATTGCAGCTTAATTTCATCTGCAAAACCCTATTCATAGAATATCTCATCTATTCATCAAACAAATAACAACAGACGTATGATTTGGCAGTGGCTTCTAAAAAACCTAACCTTTTGTGTTACGGTTTTGCTAGCCGCACACCCCTCCAAGCACCAAGACGAGAGTTCAAACCAGGTCACATGAAGGGGCATCCAAGTGTTAGGTAGGGCACATCAGGTAGACGATCTGTAGCGAAAAAAAATAAACAGAAGGTTCAACTACTATGTAGTCCAAATGAACGAAAACTTAACTATTAAGTTCATCCAAATCATCCACTTGTTTCTTGCATGCATGTCTTACCTGAGAGTTGACCAACATGATCCTTGATCAGATCATCCAAATGGTGGGCCCTGAAAAGTACAAAACTTGGATTCATCCTACACAGGTGCCATCTGCCAATTGTATCACTATTCTGAATCATTTTTTCTTCTTGTCTTATTGGGCTCCCTTCTTCCACACCATTAAAACAAACGCAAACACAAACAAGGCAGCAACAATGGGTTCTCTTTGGGTCCATGAATTTGGGACCTGATGCAGAAATCACAAGATGTTAGGCTTGAATAAAGCTGGCTGAAGAGCTGTTTTAATCACATTAAGAAACCCACAAGAAAAAAAAAAAGGCACCTTCATATGCAGCACACAAACCCATCCTAGCAAGTGGTCAAACACCAGGCAAGGGCATAAGGAGGCCCCCACTGAAGATGACCACACATGAAAACAAGGCTAGTCCACTCATCATGCAGGCCACGTGAGTTGAATCTGTGAGTTGGCAATTTTATTAAATGGGCCCAACCCACCGAAGTTATGCTTACTATCATCTTCATGGTGGGAGCAGCCTTGTACACCACTCAGATGTTCCCCACACTTAGTGGCATTGTGTTGCGCATCCAGATAGCAAACCTTAGAAGATACAAGGTTTTCTTCTTTTCCAGAACCAAAAAGGCAGGCATTTGTGGTGGGTTGCTCTTTTGATGCTATATATATATATATATATATATATATATATATATATATATATATATATATATATATATATATATATATAGTGTTTTGGATGCTGGATGAAGATTTTAGGAAGAAATTCTGAAGTTTTTTATTTGATTGATACTATCCTTTTGGTTCCTGTTCCTTGCCACTTTGTCCAAACGGGCACCCAAGGCATCAAAATTTCGAGGAGATTTTTCAGAAGCGCATATATCTCTTGTTAGCTTCTTATTGTTCGAAGGGATGGAGGGATCAATGAGGATGTTCCTGATAGATTTTGAGCTGAGTGAATGAAGTAGAGATGTTCCTCTACAGTGCATGCACGGGATACTAATGAAACTAAATTGTACCCAGGAAAAAAAAAAAAAAAAACTAATTGAACAGCCATGCTATATAAAGAACAGAATGTTGGGCAGTTAGGATGCAACATGAAAAGAGGATGAGTGTTATAGAGATGATGAAATTGAAATGGATGTGTGGAAGATTGGGAAGGATAAAAACAAGAATGAGGTCTTTTGAAGCTGCCCCGCAATATCAATAAGAGATAAAATGATCGGGAACAGATTGAGACAGTTCGGTCACATAAGACGAAGATGTGAAAAGAGAGAGAGAGAGAGAGAGAGAGAGAGAGAGAGAGAGAGAGACCGTAATGACCATTAGAGCCTGTATCAAAAAGGTAATGGTGGTGGCTGTTCCATTACCGTTATGGAATGCCTTGGAAAGACGTAAATGTATTGCATCTTGGTGTTGATGAGGGATATAAAGGCTTGTTGACTAAACCAAAGATACGGCTGTATATGGGAGTGATTGGCAAAACAAGATTCCTAAAGTCAATCCAAAATAGATGTTCACAATCACCAGGTTTCAGTGAACATTCATTCTATTAAGAGGAATATAGGATCCGTCACCGAAGGCTTCACAAAGTATAACTAGGGTTTTCAATTCTAACAAGGAGGGCCCATGGTTCAGTCATCTAGAACAGTGGTCCGTTGTGTCCCACTATGGATTGGTATGCTTCCGCACATATCGATGGCTAGATTCAACTCCTTTGAGGGAAATCATAACTCAAAATTCAATTATCCATTCCTTGAGCCAATTTGTCATATGACATCTTGATGTGAGCGAGTCATGGACACTTTCATGGCCAAGATGGACCAAAGAAGGCCCCATCAGAGGCCAAAGTGATCAGGACCGTCAGAACCCTAAAGTAGGTGTATCTCGCAAACCGGAATGAGTTATTCGACATATCATATATGATTTTGGAGTAGGAGAAGCTACTTTAGCCAACTAACCCCGCTACGCCAGGTTGCCCATGCCGGATTTGCGAGATTCCATCAGATTGACGGTCGAAAGTCCATTTTAATTTCGTTTTTATTATTTAAAGTAAGTTTTAGTTCGATCATAACTCTTGATCCTTTGAGCTTTAGGAGTCGTGTTCAACATGAAAAGGGCTTACAAATATTAGGAGAATCATGGTTAGGCCAAATTGGACACTTACTATTTTTAGCCAAAAACCATGAGGTCTAGTAGAAATCATGACCGTCTATAAATAGTAAGTTTACTATTTATAGTAAGTCATGTTTTTTAGGCAATTTGAGTTGGAGTTTGATTCCGAAACTTCTTCCTAGGTTTGATATCACTATTTAAAGGATTGTAAATTCGTTTTTATCATCAATCAATTAATTTTTGAATTTATTAGAATTTATTTATATTTTCTATTTTCTATTTTTCCTCGTGGATTCGAGGAATCTCTTTAAGGAGTCCAGATAAGCTCCGTGGATTCGGAGTAATTATCCTCCACAGAAGACGGTGATCGACCTCATCACGTCCATCCCTATGTCAATTGGTATCAGATAGAGGACTCCCCTTGGGCCAATGGCAAATAACAAAGGAATGGACCAAAATCCCATAAATGGTGATCCAGAGATTCATTATCTTTTAGAAAGAATGGAAGCTTTCCACTAGAAGACTCAGTTGACCGTACAAGGGCTGCAAGCAACCCTCAACCGTCTTGCGAATACGCTAATTCTGCTCTGAGCCCAACCCAATGCTCGGTTGCCCGTGGTTGTTGTACGGCACAACCTCGATTTTCATAGGGCACTACCAGAGGTGAATTGTAGGGCTACCCCAGATGAGTCGAGCTTCAACAATGAGGACATCGATGACAGCTTTGCCTGACGACCAGTCCATGGAGGGGATCGAATAAATCGCGTTGAAAAAGACTATTGACGTAAGGCCGAACTTCCCAGTTTTAATGGCTTATTGCGTACAGAAGATTTCCTCGACTGGTTAGCCAAAGTATAAAGATATTTTGATTACATGGATGTGCCAGAACATTAAAATGTGAAATTAGTAGCATTCAAGTTAAAACCTGGTGCTTCTGCATGGTGGGAGCAATTACAACTCTTACGTGCCCGACAGAACAAGGCGCCCATCCAATCATGGCCATAGATGAGACGCCTTCTTCGATTGCGATTCCTCCCTAGTGATTATGGGCATGTATTATTCCAGGCTTCCAGCAATACCAAAATTGTCGACTGAGGAATCAAACCGTCACATATTACACTGAAGAATTCCAACAGTTGGCAACACGGAATGACCTGTTGGAAACTGAATCATTGAAAGTAGCATGGTTTATAGGTGGGTTACGATCGACAATTCAGGACTGACTTCAGATGCACCCGGTCGAGACCGTGGATAAGCGGTTTAGTTGGCAGGTAAGGCAGAAACACAGCTTGCAAGAGTCTACTCAGCCCTATCCTTCAACTTGACCCCATATAATGGGTCCCACGTAGGATTTAGCGCTAGTGCGAGGAAAGGAACCAGTAGGAGGACGCCATCAACCTCCTGCAACCTCAAACCATGACACAAGGAACGGTCCATCTAGGCCTCAACGTGCGGCACCCACAACAGCGGGTTCGAGTAGGATTCCTAATCCTTATGGTTGGCCAAGGTCAAACACTTGTTACTGCTGTGGTCAACCGAGCCACTTATCAAACACCTGCCCTCAACGCCCCGCAGCCCACTTGGCCATTAACGAAGGGGGCACTGAAGGTGATATAGCAGAAGAAGGCCATGAATTTGATGAAGATGAATAAGCTAATGATGAAGGAGCTGGTGACGAACAATGGTTGGCTGAGGATCATGGTGAATCCTTGGTCGTGAGACGATTATTGTACACTCCACGGAAGGAGTTGCACCCACAATGGCACAACATATTTCGGTAAGCTCTATGATGTAATCATAGACAGTGACAGTAGCGAGAACATCGTTTCGAAAGTGATGGTGGACAAGTTGTGGCTACCTACGACATTATCATTCCCCTTACTCGATTGACTGCATAAAAAGGGTGAACGAGACCAAGGTAACCGAACAATCCGCTATATCGTTTTTAATTAGTAAAAATTATAAGAATCAAATACTTTGTGACGTAGTCGACATGGAAGTATGTCATATGTTACTCAGTCGACCATAGCAATCGGACCGTGATGCGACCCACCGAAGACAAGACAATGTTTACGTCTTCGTCAAGGACGGTCGAAAGATAGTCCTTGCCCATGGCACCAGAGAACCATCATTAAGCTTCTAAAGTGGAAGAGAGTTCCCTCCTAACCATTCGGGATTTCATGGAGGAATCCAAGAAAACTAGCAAGGTCTACGCCGTAATGATAAAGGGCCAGGAATCGGAGCCCTTACACATTCACCCAAGTTTAAGGCCGTTGCTAAACGAATTTAAGGAAATCTAGCCCGAAGAGTTACCCAACGGATTGCCCCTCATGCGATATATCCAACATCGCATAGACTTCGTCCCTAGGGTTAGCTTGTCTAACCGCCCTCACTATCGGATGAGTCCGAAAGAGTGTGAGATACTTCAGGGGCAAGTGGAGAGTTGAACCGTAAGGGTCTTTTGAGAGAGAGCATTAGCCCATGTGCAATGCCAACGGTGTTAATCCCTAAGAAAGATGAAAGTTGGTGCATCCGTGTCAACGGCTGGACAATTAACAAGATTACCATCAAATATCAGTTCTCAATACCATGGTTGGATGACATACTCGATATACTAAAAGGTGCGAAGGTGTTCCATAAACTAGATTTGAGGAGCAGGTACCATCGAATTCGTATCCGGCCCGGTGATGAGCGAAAAACAACATTCAAGACCAAGGGTTGTATGAGTGGCTAGTCATGCCCTTCGGTCTATCGAACGTACCAAGCACATTTATGCGTCTGATAAATCAAGTGTTGAAGCTGTTTATTGGCCGGTTCATGGTAGTATATTGTGATAACATCCTGATATACAGTCAGGATGAGACGAAACATATGGAACATCTCAGGCAAGTGCTACAGATCCTGCAAGTTAACAAGTTGTTACTCAACTTTAAAAAGTGCAATTTTTTAACGGACAGCCTGTTATTCTTAGGATTTATTGTGACGTCCATGAGTACCCGTGTGGATGATGGAAAGGTGTGAGCCATCAAGGAATGGCCGATCCCGACGAACATTCATGAAATAAGGAGTTTCTGCAAGTTGGCGACCTTCCATCGTCGATTTGTGCGGAATTTCAACACGATAGTCGCACATGTTATAGATTGCATGAAAAATGGGTCGTTTCAGTGGACCGATCAGGTCGACAAGAGCTTTGCTGAAATCAAGCATCGATTGTCCACAACACCGATCTTGGTTCTTCCCAGTTTTGACAAATTGTTTGAGGTTGAGTGTGGTGCCTCATATGTCAGAATTAGAGAAGTCTTATCACAGGATGGCGGGTCGGTAGCCTTTTATAGCAAGAAGCTCAGTGAAGCCCGAAAGAAGTGGTGGATATATGAGCTTAAGCTATATGCAGTTGTTCAAACACTACGACACTGGCGGCATTATCTGGAGAGAGAGTTTGTTCTCTACACTGACCATCAAACCTCAAAGTTTATTAATAGTCAGACTAACGTGAATTGTGTACATGCTAGATGGGTTGCGTTTTTGCAGGAATTCACGTTCGTTCTGAAGCACAAATCAGGGCAACAAAACAAGGTGGCTGATGCACTACGCCGCCGTGCATCACTACTTGTTACAGTGAGCAATGAGGTGGTCGGCTTCGACTGTCTCAAGGAGCTGTATACCGAGGATGAGGACTTCAAGGATGGATGAATGAGGTGTCAAGAGGGTCATCCCAGAGACTTACATATGCAAGACGGCTTCCTCTTCAAAGGGAATCAACTGTGCATCCCCCAAAGTTCTCTAAGGGAGCAGATTAATCAAAAGCTACATGAAGGTGGACTTGGTGGACACTTTGGGCGAGATAAGACACGGACACTTATGGAGCGGTATTACTGGCCGCAATTGGTACGTGACATTGGTAAAACAATGCAACGCTGTCATGTTTGTCAGACCTCCAAGGGACAATCTCAGAATACGAGCCTCTACACCCCGTTACTTGTGTCTGACGGCCTTTGAGAGGACTTATCTATAGACTTTGTCCTTTGTCTCCCACGAACACAATGCAACAAGGATTCGGTGTTTGTGTTAGTAGATCGTTTCTCAAAGATAGCGCACTTTGTCCTATGTAAGAAGACCATCGATGAAACACATGTAGCGAATCTATTCTTCAGAGAGGTCATGGGGCTACACGAGGTTCCCAAGACGATTACTTTTGACCATGACACGAAGTTCATTAACCACTTCTGACGGACTTTATGGAATTGGTTCAGTACACAACTTCAGTTCAGCAATGTCTACCATTCATAGACCAATGGGCAAACAGTTGTGAATCGCATGTTGGGAAACCTCTTTCGATGTATTTCAGGTGATAAACCGAAGCAGTGGGATTTAGCATTGTCTCAAGCAAAATTTGCATTCAACAACATGGTAAACCGCTCGACAGAGAAGTTCCCATTCCAGATTGTTTATGGTCGAGTGCCTCGCCACACACTTGACTTGGTCCCTTTGCCCAAGCTCCCGGGCATGAGTATTGCAGCAGAACATATGGCGGACTGAATCGTGAGCATTCATGCGGATGTGCAAGCCAAGTTGCATGCCTCGAACGTCAAGTACAAGGAGCAAGCTGACGAGCATCGGCAACAAGAGGTGTTCGAGGTGGGCGACCATGTTATGGTCCATCTATACAAGGAGAGATTTCCGACCGAGACCTACAACAAGTTCAAGAATAAGAAGATTGGACCGGTACCGATCCTCCGAAAGATCAATGACAACGCTTACGTTGTTGATCTTCATGATGACATGGATATCTAGCGTACTTCCAATGTCGCGGACCTGACCGAGTATATAAACCGAAGCGAGACGAGAACTCGATGACGAGTTCTTTTGCAGTGGAGGGAACTGATGTAGAGTGGGTCACAGACACTTTCATGGCCAAGATGGACCAGAGAAGGACTGATTGGAGGCGAAAGTGATCAAGACTGTTAAAACCCTAAAGTAGGCGTATCTCGTAAACCAGAATGAGTTCTTCGACGTACCATATATGATTTTGGAGTAGGAGAAGCTACTTTAGCCAACTAACCCCACTACACCGGGTTGCCCACGCCGGATTTGTGAGATTCCAACAAATTGACGGTCAAAAGTCCATTATAATTTCGATTTTACTATTTATAGTAAGTTTTAGTTCGATCATAACTCTTGATCCTTTACGCTTTAGGAGTCGTGCCCAACATGAAAAGGGCTTAGAAAATTAGGAGAATAAAGTGGTTAGGCCAAATTGGACACTTACTATTTTTGGTTGAAAACCATGAAGTCTAGTAGAACTCATGATTGTCTATAAATAGTAAGTTTTACTATTTATAGTAAGTCGTGTTTTTTGGGGAGTTTGAGTTGGAGTTTGATTCTGAAACTTCCTAGCTTTGATATCACTATTTAAAGGATTGTAAATTCGTTTTTATCATTAATCAATTTATTTCTATTTTCTATTTTTCCTCATGGATTCGAGGAATCTCTCTGAGGAGTCCAGAGAAGCTCCGTGGATTCGGAGTAATTATCCCCTGAGGAAGACGGTGATCAACCTCATCACGTCCATCCCTGTGTCACATCTACATAAATAGGAGAAGAGACTTGACCCACATGCAAACTAATGCTAGACAACTCAACTGAATCCCCTCATCTGGTACTTGCTGAAAATGAAGAAAATTTAAATGGAAAGATATACAGACATTCTAAAATAGGAATATGGAGAGAAGGTGTGTATCATGGATGGATCCTATTATTGGGGTTTGATGAATCTGGCACTTTGTACTGGTATGAGACTTTGACACTGATATCCATGTCCATGCAAGATAGGTAGCAAGCAATTTAGGAGATTTTTGAAGCATGATCCATCTATGGTACAATGTGATAGAAGTGGGTCATGTATTTACCATGCACGTAACCACAAGCATCACATCCTATAATTCTTCACTACAGAGAACTAGTTGAGTGACTCTTGATTTGATTTATTTCACAAGAAATGGGAGCCTAGAATTAGCATTCAGAGCCCCACAAAACAGAAAGGCTTGGCTGAGTACCAAGTTCATTGGTGAATGCATGAACATTGTTACCAACAAGCTTTTATTTCTCTCCATATATTTAGGGTGCATTTGGAGGCTCAAATTGAATTTAATTGCAACAAATCAGCTAAATAAAGAAAAGATTAATAAAGCTGGGGTTGCACCATTTTAATTCATTATGATGAACAAACCCTGCAAATTTATGCATTTGAAACAGTTGTAATGACAATGAAAGGGCTAGTCGCTAATTATAGATGGAGCAATGCTACTTTCACAATGGTTATTGCTTCTTTATTCAATTCAATTATTGCAATTATTCTAATCAAGCATCCAAATATGTACTTAGACCACGAAACAGCACCGGTTAAACATAAACATTATCTTACAACAAAAAATATCATGTGAATAAATAACTTCATTGGACTAAAAGATGGAACTCGAGAAATACCTGAAAATTGCATCACAGAATTATTTTATCCATGTCAAGGATTCACATTCTCACTCCTGGTTTCTTGCTGCTCAGCTGTCGCCCCGGGCACTGCATCTCCAAGATTTTCACTTGCTTGTTCTTGCCTCTGTCCGCCTCTATCATTTCGGCGATATGCAGACATCAAATTCTGCCTCATCCGCCATCTTAAGTACTCCACAAGCAAGGAGTTTGTGCTGATTGCGATCCCAAACCCAGTGAACGAGGAGAGAAGGACCGAGAGAATGGGATTCACGTTGAGCTAAAAAGTTTTATAAAGAACATAGGAAACACAAATTCCTCTATAAGATGGAGATGGTCACACAGAATGGAGAAATTCAGGATGTAGAATGTTTCACAAGGCAAGCGCCCATCAGCCAATTCCAAATAAAAGGGCCCGAGCCATGCCAACATGGCTCATGCGTGTGAGATCCATTCCTTCCATCAGGCAGTCCACAGATCATGTGGGCTGCACGTATGTGTTGAACTGGACGCTAGTTATCCTTTTCAACCCTCCATTTTCTTTGTACCTCCCAGTATCATTACATGTATATATGACTGGGGATATGGATATTGCCGATAATATCATTGATACCAGGAAATGTATCGCTGACTGGGGGAAACCTTGGGGAAAGATGGGGGAAAGGGTAGAATTTTTCAGTAACTTCCAAGAGACTAAAATACACATCTTTACATATTTAAGAATAATTTTTTTTGCAAAAAAGAACTATAAATAATAATTTTTCATTTAATAGGGGCCTAAAGCATGTGTTGTAGTAAAATAATCAGTGCAATAAATCAAAATGAGTTCTTTCATACCAATAAATCATTAGGAACACAATAATCACTTAAAGTCGTTTCTAAATCAAAGAAAAAGTCATAAATCCACCCATCCATGCATGCATGCATACATCCATCCATCCAGCCATACACTAATACATCCATCCATCCAAACACATACACACACTAATACATCCATCCATCCATGCATACATGCATGCATGTCTATCCATCCATCCATAACTATACATACATTAATACATCCATCCATCCATCCATGCATACATACACTAACGCATCCACCCATCTATGCATACATAGATACATACATCCATACATGTTTATCCATCCATCCATACATACATACAGATGCGGATTGCATACTACCCCCGCCCGGACGGTAATCCGTCCGAGCAGGGCTCTGTGGGGCCCACCGTGTTGTAAGTGTTTTATCCACGCCGTTAAACGCTTTTTTCCGATAATTTTAATATGTGGGCCAAAAAATGAGGCAGGTCCAAGGCTTAAGTGGACCACAAAGTGGAGATTAAACGTCCACCATTAAAAACTTCTTGGGAGTTGGAAAAGTTTCGGATGAAGCTGATATTTGTGTTTTCACTTCATCTACGTCTAAATGACCTTATGAATACGTTGTATGGTAAAAAAAACATCACGTTGGCTCTTAGAAAGGTTGCAACGGTGGGTGTCATTATCAGTGCAGCTTCCTTTGGTGTGGTCCACTTAAGCCTTGGACCTGCCTCATTTTTGGGCTCACATATTAAAATTATCGGAAAAAAGCGTTTAACGGTGTGGATAAAACAATTACAACACGGTGGGCCCCACAGAGCCCTGCCCGGACGGTAATCCGTCCGAGCGGGGGTAGGACGCAATCCGCGTCCACATACATACATACATACATACAATACATATATTAATACATCAATCAATCCATCAATGATACAAACACTAACACATCCATTCATCCATCCATGCATACATATATACATACATACATGTCTATCCATCCATCCTAGCATACATACGAAGGCATACATGATCCATCCATACATGCATAATACATCCATCCATCCATCAATGCACACATCCACGCATACATATATCATACATTCATCCATAACTGCATATATAATTATGAAATAAAATAATTACATTTAGAAGTAGAAATAAAAAAAATTTCATAATATTTACAACTCCGAAAATTTGTTTTTTTTTTTTATTAAAAATGTAACTCATCACTAATCACCATCCATGCATAAATAGAAAGAATTAACAGGCTTTTTCATGAGACTGTCAAATTGTCACTATTTTGTAAAAATAAACAGTTTTTATTTTTATTTTTATTTACATTGTCAAAATTTTAAATAATTTTTTTTAAAAATCTTTAAAAAATTGAAGAGTTGTTGAAATCCACTCCAACAAGATGACCCAAAAAATTTTGAATTTCCTTTTTAAAATTTAAAAAAAAAAAAATTCTGACTCTCACAATATTTACACACATTTCCCCCCTTCTAGATTTTACCCCAACATTATGGATTCGATTCACAAACATTGAAGAGAAGTATTATTATTATTATTATTATTATTTTTTTTTTTTTTTTTGGGGGGGGGGGGGGGGGGGGTGGTTCTATTTTGCACTTGAGGTCTGCCCCTTTCTTGTATTGAGTGGTATTGGTGATGATATCGTTGATACAACTCAATACAAGCAAGGGGTTATATAAGAAATCGAGCAACACTATAGCGGTATATACCTGTATCAATATATCAGCAATATCTGGACAAAACCATTTTGCGGAGGTTTCGGTATCTCCCAGCCGGTGATACCAATAATATCGGCAATAATTATCGCTGATATTTGGAACAATACCTGTAGCACACCTTCAGAATGGACCAGTCATTTCTTTGGTCTAGGACATGTTCGTGCAAAGGCTCACCAGGTGAAAGGCTTGGGTATTGCATACAAGTCCCACTTTGGCAGATCCGGGGTGCTTGCGTTTGGCGTATGCAGACAGGCACTTGCAACTTGCATTCCCCAATCAGGAAAGAAGCAAATAGTACTTACTATTGTGTAAAAGATATGAGCAAACATAATAACAATTGCAAACTGGAATGATGCGTAGGCCCAGATATAACTCTTGCTCACTGAAATCATAAAATACAGAGAAGTTAAGAGCCATAATCAGGACAGACTATTTTATGCTAAGGAACTATGAGAAAGACCACAAAAAGAAAAGTAAATGCAAACCATCCATTGGAAAGTTTTCCATTATTCATTTATTTATAATACATTCCTCTTTTAAGGAAAAAAAAATCGAGATTTATCAAATCAGTCAAAAGGTTTCCACATTAAGTACTGGTGAATTAGTGAGAGCTCACTGAACTGTGACACGAAAGGGTCAGAATTTGGACTCGGCTGGTTTCTTTAGCTAGAAAGGTCACACATATAACCTCAAAAGTGTCCCCATCTTCATTGCTGTGACTTAACTTCTTTAGGCTTGTATGTGACCTTCACTTCCTTCTCAAAAAGATTAATTTCCGGAAGTCTAATTCCAACTTTCAGTAAAGATTATGTAAGGAGAAAAAAAGGCATGAGCTGCTAGGAGGGCCTTCTGGCAATCTAGGGTAAGGCTTGAAACAGGGGGGTGGCGGGGGTGGGGGGTCGGGTTGGGTTATCGGTAATATCCTTGGAAACTCTTGGGATGGATCTTCCCATCTGCCACAAGCCATTTGAAATCCTCCCGACAGCTTGCCTCAGATAATGTTGGAGTCAAGTCTGTTGAAAAGCACCATGGCTAAGCATGTCAGCTTTGGAAGTTGGCATTCTTGGAGTTTACAAAGAGGGAAATCCGAGTACACGAGGCTAGGGGGATAATAAAGGTGGACAAATTTTTCTAATAGCTACAACAGCATTAAAAAAGTGTGGTACCACATATATGGCACAGTATGACCGGTATCAGACCCATATCGAAGTGCTGGTGGCAGTGACATATGTGATAACAGTCTGTGGCAAGATGAAACATGTAAATCTCAATGTAAACAGTGGTAAAATACGTTTTCACTTGCAGTTCCCTTTTTTCTTGGAACCATGTTAACCCATTTGCTACGTTTTCAGACACCAGCTTTACTAAGCCCACATGTGCGCAATAAAGCTCATGTACACAGCATGCATGTGCCAGAATGGCATGATAGGTCCAAGATCCAATCCATCCATCTGAACCACTGTATTGATGCCCTAGCCAAAGAAACAGATTGATCCACTTGTCAGGTGAACCACGGTTTGCAAAACAAATGTATGGCCCTGTAGAACTTGACTAAAGTTTTCCAACCCATCCACCTGTTTCCAATATTGGTGACCTCAAGACCATATTTTATTTTTGGGAAAACATGTGCAAGATCAGACCAACCTGATGGATGGATTTAGATCTCACATATGTGCCATTCCAGCACGTGTGGCATGTACACGAGCTTTATTGTACACACACATGCGCTTAGCAAAGATCTTTCCAACACAAAGCACTACCCATTCCTTGTTGGCAGCCCTTGACAAGAAACCAGTGTTCATTTGACAAGCACATCCCCTCTGCCTTGACAGCAAAAATATACAAATGGACCCTAAGATACTTTTTTGGCATTAGAACAATTTTATTTCTCAAGGAGTACTATGTTAATTTATGAATGAAAAGATACACTGCTTTTGGTTAAAAACACAGTATAGTACTCCTGGCATGTTTTGCCCAATCCAGAAAGCAAAGCACACAAAATGCCAGCGAATTGAGGAAATAAACAAGTTTAGTAATATCTAACCCATTGTGGAAGCAATCATGGATGAGAGGAGACCCAAAACACATGAGAAGGGCAAAGAAATAGCCAGAGCACGGGACCGCAAATTACCAACCTGCTTTCATCAAAAGCATCAACAGCAATCACAAATCAAGTAAAAAGGGAAAAGTGAACTTTTCTACAAAAGCAGATAGAAAAGGTTATAATGTCAGTTACTGTGACTTTGAGACAGAACACCAATTTCAAGGTAGAGCTTGCAAGAGAAGATGGTAATTTACCAAAAGTTGCTCCAGAAAGCAGAAATAGGCAAGCATGCTGACCATGACGAGAACTGGCACATCCTGCCAGACCCTGCCACAAGTACAACAACAGCCATTTGAACTCCAAGAATTGGGAAGAAGATAGCAATCTGCAATCAAAAATCAAACTAAAAACTTAGGGTACAGCGGACAATCCTGGTTCCCTGGGCAGGCAGGATGTAGTACAAATCACTCAGTGGGATAAGAACAGGCCCTCCGCTTCTTATCTCACTAGGGAATTGGAGAAGGCGTAAGCCCACATAATGCAGGTTCCATTTTCTGCATTAATCCCGAACAGCAAGAATATTGAGTATGCCACGGTAGCCCCATAAACCATGATTAGCAGTAGATCCAAACAGATCCATAGAAACTCCCTAGAAGGTTATACATAATATTAAATCTGCATCATACCTCTATTTGAAGCATGATAGATAAAGCTACTCTCGATTTTTTTTTATCTAGCTACTTCTAGAAGAAAGATCATTTTAGTTCCTACATTTGAAGCATGATAGACATGGTATTCAAAAACAATTACGTAACGGTAATGGTGAGCGCCGTTACACGATATGGGGTTGCAAGGCCCATTGTGGAAGAGAGAAAAAAAAAATGGCCCGTAACGGGACAATAGGGGACTGATACATTTTCTTCCTCTAGAAAAAAATAAAAATAAAAATTTGACCGTTGGTTTCAGCCCATATCATTACGGCTATAAGGCCGGCTGTTACAGCCACCATTACTGTTATTGATATCTCGATAATAGGTCAAGCTAATCTGTCGATTAAAAAAAAATTGAACTACTAGAAGAAAATCATTTTAGTGCGCCTCTATTTGAAGCAAAATAGATCAAGCTACTCTTTCGATTATGAAACCTAGCAAAGTCTAGAAGGTGGACAAATCCATGTCACTGTAAAGAGTCACTTCCTTCAATGGTCTAACTGTTCCACCTCGAAATTTCACAGATTATAAGAAACAATACTGAATCAGAAAGATTCAAGCACAGAGAGGTAATGTGATTACTTATTCCCCAGCTTCCCACGAGCACTCTTTGTTCCCCATCTTTCTACCAGCACTGTTATTTGATCTATTTACATAAACCATCCACCCAATCATCGGATGGGGGCCCCAGGTATGGCTGATTGTGTGATTGACCACATCCAGGGTATTGATTGACCTGATTGAAGATTTGGATTAGTCAAGTGTCCAGTGACAGATTTGGACCTCTAGGGCCCACAAGATGGCACATCTAATGGACCAACCAAACAGTGGTGATACAAGTTCAAGTGGATGCGCTTAGAAGCTTGATACACAAAGCGAACAAGTGTTAAAAGGCACTTGTACAATTGTAAAAGGACCACAATTGGACAAATCCAATATTTCCTTTGCTATCCAAAACATAGCAAACGTTCAATCATGAAAAGTCGTCCATTTTCTTTTCTTTTTCTACTATCCAAACAGGCCCTAAGAAAGAAAGAGTATAATTTGGGGCCTGCAGAACCATGCCCCACAAACTAGGTGACTCGAAGAATGCAGCCTCATACAATCCAAACCTAGTGAAGGGATTTGAGTTTTCTAGAAGGAGACGAGCTCACTTCAACAGGCTGCACCACATGATTTTGCACTTCATATAGAAGCATCAGATACAGGCACAAACCCATCTCAAAGTATCGAAGTATCATACTTCCACACAACCAGGGCTAGGACGCTCTTGACACTATGTGAAACAAATTAGCATTGAGCTACAAGAAAACCAAGATTTTGATTGCTCAAATAGAATTATACAACTAGAATTAACAACTAAAAATAAAGAGTTACTCACAATGACGATGTCATAGTTTGTTCTAGAGTTAGAGACTCGGTCTACTTGAATGCCACAATTTGTAAAGGAAATGACGGGCACATGTCCAAATGGGTTCCTCATATATATCATTTCAAAATAGAATAGTACCAAAGGACGTCAAAAGTGAAAGAACTTAATGAGAAAGCATCAACTGCCCAGAAATCAGGAGTACAGCCTCTTTTATGTTTCTTGCTAAGGCCATTTGAGTGACAACAGATTGAAATGAGATTCATTGCACATGTGCCCATGCGGAAAAGTCTGAATGGCTCAGGCCATTCATCGGGTGAGCACCACCATGAACATGTCATGTCCCAAAAATCAAGCTGGATGACTCATCAGGTGGACCCCACTTGTACATTGAATGCAGACTGTTGGTCACGTTTCTCTAACAATCCATTTTTCTCATAGACAACAGGCCTGATTTTTAGGCCACTGCATGTTCATGAAGGGTCTCACATGGCCCAGAAATCGCATGCAATGCCAGGACATGCTGCCAATCTGCCCTTGCATGAATGTCCTTCACATTTCTTTCCCCTTGCAAGAAGATAAAACATGAATGTTATGATCAGGGAATCATCCTGCATGTCATGTGTGTAACTTTCTGAAATAACTATGGACATTGTGATGGTGGATGGAACGACAAAAAATTTGTAAATTTTAAGCACCTGTAGCGAGATATTTCCCTTTGCTGAGGTACGCTTGCTGAGTGTCTATTAACGGTCTGAGGATTCTGTATTCTCAATAAGGTTACAGGTAGGTTTTGAACGTCTTGCTTGCAAACATCACAGGTCTTGTTACCCTTAATGCTGAACCATTTCACTGCACATTCTTGGTGTGCAAGTGCAAGTTCACCTTTGCAGCTACATTCCATTTTAAGAGTCTCACCGCCTTCCCCAAGCTCAATTAAACAGATTCTGCAAACTGCATCTTCTTCAGGAATATCTTCACCAGAATCTTCAGTTGCTGCCAAGAAATAATTTAATAAGAACATAGCTACCAAAACAATCAAAGCATATACAAGAAATCTGAAGGAAATGTAGAAGTGGTTATTTCTGTAAATTTGAACTGGCATGCACAATAATAGCAATTAGGAGGATTTGCAAGGGAAGCTCAAGTGAGTTCTTTTGAGATGGGAGGCTCGCTTGTCTCCAGCGTCTCTTCCATACACATGGCACATTTCTAAGGCAATTGGAAGCACTGATC
Source organism: Magnolia changhungtana (assembly GCA_030180095.1). NCBI lineage: Eukaryota > Viridiplantae > Streptophyta > Magnoliopsida > Magnoliales > Magnoliaceae > Magnolia > Magnolia changhungtana. The sequence continues at coordinate 9,016,880 of JASAUF010000653.1, read as the reverse complement.
TGGTGGCCACTGCATGAAGAGGCTATAGCTTATAAATCATAGAGAGCAACAGATCATAGCCGTCAAATTACTTGCCCACCAATGATATTTTTTACTGAGAAAATGAACAGTGTTGCACATTCAATGACTGAAATTGCACCAATCAGACAGCTCTCATTGCCAGTCAAATCACCATGATTTTTGGGTTTATGAACCAACCAGATCATTTGCTCCAATTGTCCTGCACAACTGCCATGTTTATTGTGGAGACGCCTGGAACTAGGGAACCTCCATCTGCAAAGAAGCTAGCAAGCATCTCTGCCAAACACCAATTATTGGAATTCGAATATGGTAACAAAAATTTTGAGAACTAATCATGTAAGCTGGAATCAAGGAAAAGGTTCCCGCCAATCATGGTTAAAAGACTTGCTGACCCGGATCAACTTGCTCAGTCCTGAGAGTCAAGTTGGGACTCACCTGAGTCAGGGGTGACTCATGGTATTGAACCGGATTGGATCCTACCAAATCTGAGTCTTAAAACCATGAAGCCAATACTGGGCACCAAATACTGCTAAACCAAATGTGCATGTATAAAATTCATGAATTTGAATTTCCATACCAGTAATAACTAATCCAAAATATACAGTTCCATGAAACCAAACAGGATGAACATACCTATATCTGTAGTTGGGGCATCATTTGGGATAGTACCATCAACCATTGGAGGACGAGGGGTTGCTGGGATTACTCGCATTAAGCCTCCTAAAGAATCCATCCGCCTTAAACTTCTGTTTTTGACATTCACCGGAACCGACAGTGAACGTGTTATATGATGCTGAACTTCTGGTTTCTGAAAGGGAAAAGAATCCAGTTTGAATAGACTTTGAGAGCATTATTTTATTTAGTTGGGTCTCAAAATAGTTGTTAAAAAACAGGTTATGCACATCCATAAAGGCTAGAATGAATCTTAAAGTGATGTCTCATCAGACCAGACAGATGAGAAATACAGGTCACGGAAATGTGTTCACTCACTACATATGATTTGAAGAACTACATTGGTATATAAATTGGCTTGGGGACATGCTATCCTTTCTCAGGTATGGAAACAACCAGTCAGATGAGAAATGCAAGCCACAAAAATGTGTTTGCTCACTACATAATTGAAGAAGGACACTTGTGCTGAATTGGGATAGAGATGTGCTTTGCTTTCTCAGATTTGGAAGCATTTTATTTTGAACTGTCTAATAATAAGAGTAACAAGAATCACAGTATCAATAACAAAGGTATGTACATTTTTTCCTCCTTTTTTTTGTTTTTTTGTTTCTTTTACATTCTTTTAGTGGATTTGTCTAGCAAATCTCCTTTTCAACTTTCCTTGCAGTAAGCATATTTTCATGCAGCTTTGTTTGCTTGCATTATTGTGCTCGTGTTATCTAGTGTTCTTGCTGAGTCAAACTCAATAGTGGTAGGATGCAAATAATGTGCTGATGACTTTGATGTGAGAGATTGAAGATAACATTGATGGTAGACTATCTGGTTTGAGTTCTAGGATGGAGTCGATGACACAAAACCATGATTGGGGGAACTTGAATCTAAGTTTGAGGAGATGAATCTAATATGGAGGATCTGGAGTCACAGCAACTAATGGAGAGGAATTATGCAAACCCTCAGCAAGATAATGTTGAGGCAGACGATGGAGTTGTGGGAAGCTATTGAAGTGTTGTTGCCTTGGTTGAAAGTTGCCTGATGACCATGTCGGAGACATCATAGAGAGATGAAGATGCTCATGACCCAATGGTCATATTGAAGGCATCAGTTTGACTCCTTTTTTTCTTTTCTTTTTCTTTTTTTTTTTTTTTCTTGTCTTTTTTTGTAGTTAGTGGACATTGTCAGTCTTGAGGATTAGTCTGTAGATGCAAGCACTGGTTTGTGGAAGTGAAAGATGCACTTGATGAAGAAGGGAATGGGTTCCTCAGGGGTATTGCAGTGATGTGACAGGTTAGCAGTTACCAAGGTCACGGACTTCCGAGATCCCACGCACATTGGGCTACATTTCTTATTGAACCAAAATCATGGGTTGCATAAGCAAGCCGACATGGATATTGAAAATATGGAGTCAAATGCTTATTTACTTGGGGAAATACGGCTTTCTTGCCCCTGTTCTTGCTCTAGCTCCCACTTCCAAACCTCCAGATCCTAGCAACAGGTACTGCCACCATCATCCAATCAAAACCGCATCTAACTTAATCATTTGTGTTCCGTTATGAAGTTTAGGGCCAATTCGGATAACACCAAAGGAAATAAAAAGAAATGAAAATGAAACACTTTTCTCATGATGGGATGTTTCACTATGTTTGGATATAAAAAAATAGCAGTAGATTTCACATAACAATCATTATACTTTTCTAAGGGCGTGTTTGGACAGGCCCATCCCATGGGATTGGATTGTATTAGGGTGGATGGCAAGTAATGATGGCTGTGTCAGTGGATTGCTGGCAATCCCATGGGATTGCTATATCCAGGGAATTCACCACCAAGTATGTTTGGCTCGCCTGGCCAATCTCGGGATTACGTCAGCCAATCCCGGGATTGCTCCGTCTAACCAAACATGTCCCAAGCAAAATAGATGGGATTAAGAGGGATTGGGTGGATTTCAAGGTAATGATGGTGATGTCAGTGGATTGCTAGCAATCCCATGGGATTGCTATATCCAACTTCTGCCTGTTTGGCATGCCCGGCCAAATCTCGGGATTGCTCCTTCCAATCCATCCTAATACAACTTAATCCCATCCACCCTGCCGGGCCAAACAGGCCCTAAGTCAATTTCCCAGCATAAGACATGAAGTGAGCATTATCTCACAATAATGAGATTTTCACTTGATATCCAAACGAGACCTTTAAAAATGAAATTCATGGAAATCCATGTTCAAATAGTGCCAATGGAAACCAGCATTGGGTAATTATTCCATTTTCTTTTCTTTTCTTTTCTTTTCTTTTCTCCACTTCTGACTATCCAAACAGGACCTTACATCATTTCCATGTCTAGATATTTTGAATTTCTGAAGTGAACACTAATTAGTTGGGATAAGACTTATTAGATCATGATGATGATGATGAAAGTAACTAAATAAGGGGCCCGTTTTTACGAACTTCCTTAAAAGGGGTTTTCAAAAGGGGGGTTTCATGCCCGCTTTTTTGGCCAACTCGGCAAAAGCCAGTTGGATTGGCTACTTTTTGATGAGTTGGCATCTCAGCACCTGTTTTATAGAGCAGGAGATAGATGAGTGCTTGCACAGTGCATCCAAATGCACAACATCATCATCATCTAAGCCTTATCCCAAACAATTGGGATCTGCTAAATGAATCATGTTCCACCATTCTGCTCTATCAAAGGACGCCCTAGCATTAGGGAATGTTATATTGTCCAGATTCATGATGTAAGCTATGGAAAAAGTTTGGTGCCAAATGCCAACCTGATGCAACCCCCCTCCTTTATCTAAGCTTGGGACCCCAATTAGAGAACAAAATGGGCACTGTGTAATAGACTATCACATGGATTGATAACAATTAAGCTCTATCTAATAGTCATTACATAGGTTGATTATAATCAATGTTCGAAATATCGGTATCACGCAATGTATCGCACCCTTGGGACACAGATATATATCGGTTATCACACAGGAGATATCGTTTGTATCGCGTAATTTATCACACTTGTTAGGAAACATTGGGAAAATGATTGAATTTTTCAATGAAACTTCAGGGATTATTAAAAAAAGACCTTAATACACACTTTTAAATCATAAAATTTCAAAAAAAAAAAAAAAAAAAAAGAAAAAAGAAAAAAGTGCACGTAATAGGTTTCCTTTGTATAGGGTCCTAAGCTATGCGTCGTTCAATTGAACTTATATTCAGTATCCACCCTGTCCATCCGTTTTTCCATATCATTTTAGGACATTATCCAAAAAATGAAGCAGATCCAATAATCAGGTGGGCCATACCATAGGAAACAATGGTAATTGACCATTAGTGGGCCACAAAAGTTATGGATCAAGCTGATAATTGCTTTTTCTCTTCATTCAAACTTATGTGAAGTTATCAACAGATTGGATGCCTGATAAAATATAGGAAAAATTAAGGTGCAACCTAATAAGTTTTTAATGGTACAGTGTTTAACCACCACTGTTTCCTTGAGGATAGTCCACCTGATAATTGGATCTTCTTAAGTCTTGGGATCATGCTGTAAAATTATCGAAAAAACAGATAAATGGAGCGGATATAGAATACACACGTCAAGTTGGGCCCCACGGTAGGGGTTGCACGTTCTTGGGTAAGGCCAGGGTATCACCTAATCCGCTCCCTACATTACACTTAAATACGCTCTTATCGTATTGAGTAAACTTTGTTGAGCCCACTGTGAATGTACATGGTTTATCCACGCCGTCCATCCGTTTTTTCAACTCATTTTAGGGGTTGAGCACAAATTTGAAACATATCCAAAGCTCAAATGGACCATACCACAGGAAACAGTAGGAATACTGATTTCCACCGTTGAAACTTTCCTAAGGCCATCCAACCTGTTCATAAGATCACAAAGACATGGATGAAGGAAAATAACAAATATCAACTTGATCCAAAACTTCTTTGGCCCCCACAGATTTTTTAACGATAAATGTTCAATTCGCACTGTTTTCTGTGGTGTGGTCCACTTGAGCTTTGGATATGCTTCATTTTTGGGCTAAAACCATAAAATTATATAATAAAATGGATGGATGGGCGGATAAAATACATGAATTACAGTGGGGCCCACAAAGTTTACTCAATACGCTACTTACTATGCAATCCACTTCCCACCACACTGCGAAACGAGCGCCGACTCTCCTAGAGCTCAAGTTGTATGAACGGTTCAAAGTTACATGGGCCCCACAATAATGTATTTATTATATCAACACCATTCAACCATTTGGAGAGATCATTTTAGATCATGAGCCCAAAAATGAGTCATATACTCATATCCAAAGCTCAAGTGAACCACACCACAGATAGCAGTGGAACAATAATTCTCACCGTTAAAACATTCGTAGGGCCCGCAATAACTTTTATTTTCCATCCAATCTGTTCATGAGGTCACACAGACCTAGATGAAGAGGAAAAACAAATATCATATTGATCCAAAACTTCTGCGACCCCCAAAAGGATTTCAATGGTAGACGTTCAATCTCCCATTGTTGTTTGCAGTGTAGTCCACTTGATCTTTGGATCTGTCTTATTTTTCGGCTCAAGCCTTACGATGAGCTCGCCAAATGGACGAACGATTTGGATATAACACATACATTATGATGGGACCCACAGAACTTGGTGAAGCCAACACACCAGTCAGCTCGATGGTGTGCGGTACACCAGCTAACCCAATTCCCGTAAAAAGGGCTCGAACACCCTTTTTTTCGAAGCAGAGAGGGTTTCGGCTCCCAAATCTATCATTTCTCGAGATTTCGGTGAGGATTTCTCTCCCAAAATTTCCAAAATTCCTTTTTTGGCAAATTCCAACCCAAATCCCCTTGTTCCTCGGCAAAAATTTGATTTCTTTCAAAAACAATCATCTTCGAAGAAAATAAGAGGCTTTTAGGATTTTTCTTACATAATCCGGAAATGTCGACCGCGGCCCTCCAAATCCAGTTGAAAGCTATTCTCTCATGCGTATTGAATAGGTAAGAGATGTATATATATATATATATGGAATTTTTGGATGGGATGCGGATGAGATGTTGCTAGATATCGCACAGCTACAGTTCTACGTAAAAATCCGCAATATCATTATTGTGTGATATATCGGCGATATCTCACGATATTTTGTGTTATATCGCACGATACATGGAAGTTTGGCAATTCGAATAGTACCTTTTTGTATTTTTGGAGGGTTTCGTATCGCGGACTGCCGATATCAATATTATCGATATTGCAAACACTGATTATAATCGATTCCCATTTGGATTAAAACAATATTTACTCCTCAAACGCCCCTTCAGAGAGAGCAACCAACGTACCCTGAGCTAACTGAACCATTTTATGAGAATCAAATGTACACTACTCATGTTCTACTTTGTGTAATTAAGGCCTGCAAGTACAGCCAAACATCCCAAATATTCAGTACATCATTTGTCTAAGTTATTAGCAGAAGTTCTTTGTAAAAGATCTCTTATTGCAGCAGTCATAGAGAACCTACAAGTACTAGCACATAATGAGTAAAGGAGGCGCTTACAATTGAATCAAAGTGATCCACCACACCTCTTTCCTGTACAGACTCAGGACCTGAATTTGCAACCGGTGTAACCGGTAAAGAGTGGGTTCTTTTTGTTGTCGCAGCAGAAAAGACCCTGGTCAGAGAAAATGATCTTGAAGTAGAAGGTTTATCCTGTACTTCTTCTGAAGTGGGCATCCCTGGTATGAGTAGAACAGTTTTTTCACATTCAGGAACTGAAGCTTTAGTCTTAAAGCTCCGCTGCGAAAGCAGATGTCTCATAGATGATCTGCCTTTTGCTGAACTTGGCCGTGGAGGCAAGCCAGCTCTTGTGGAACTAGGACTGGTTATGGAAGGAATGTTAATCCTTGTTGAACTCGGGCATGGAGTTTCCATAGACCTTTCAGGTATCTGTAATGAGGAGAGGTTCGGCCGCCTCGTATGCTGAATTGATGATGTTTCTCCATTTTTCTCCATTTTTTTATGTTCCTAGAACACCATTCACATACACATCAAACAAATTGGAAATTGTGCATTGCCCACATTTGCCAGGACAATCACTCATTAAGACATGCATTAAACAAAACTGAGATGACGTGGCTGGAAGAAATACTACTAATGTTTGATCATGTGATTACGGAATACTGCAACATACAAAGGAAATCACAAACACATAAACATGCAGTTTATGCACATAGCTCACATGATTGGAACATGAAATCTTAAAAACTAACCGAGCCCCGAAGGGTGTAATCTATAAAATAAAAAATTCCGAAATATCTGGATTATGCTGAACTTAGTACTGAAACAGAGTCCAAGACTGGCAAAAGAGTCACAGCTTGGCAAAAACTGAAACAGCAACCCATGGCAGCATAGGTAACTACAGATGTTGGGAATAGCACCTATACAGTTACATAATCTGCTAAGAACAGGAAATCTGCAGTTTCAACCAGAATCTGTTCTTCTAAGAAAATGCAATTTTTGTTTTTCTTCTAGACGAATACGATATTGAGATCTTTTCCCGGAACGCGATTGGTTTCTAAGATCACTTCCCGGTCTAGGTCTTTTACTAGTTAGTCCCGGTAAAGCTCCCAGACGGCGTATTTTTTTGAAACGAGGCCAGTCCAATCATACATTTAAGGTCATCCAATTGGGAATCCTTTTAGCATGCCCCATCAACAAATGGGCCACAAATGAATGGTCAGGATCACCAATGGTTGCTGGTGAGCCAAAATAATATTAATAATAATGAAGTCATTTTTTACTCAACCCGGCAAAGTGTAAACCAAAATTTCTTTCTTTTTCTTAAACGAACATATCAAGAAACCAAAAGTTAAAAGAATAGAACAAAAAGGATAAGATAGAAAAACAAGTGATCGATGCAATCTATTTTAGGGGTCGTTTGGATGCCCCTAAAATTTGTAAGTGGTAAATGAATTGTAGGCAATTGAATTACAGGTGTAAATTGTTTACGGACTGTCCTGCTTGGCTTTAAGCTGTATAATCCTTTTACAGGTAAATAGTGTTTTGTATGTGGATAACTTGTAAATTGTTTACAGCCTGTTATAGGGTATTCACGCCAGCAAAGTTGGAGAGATTAATCCCTATAAAATCTTCAAATGACATATAAGGGCTTCATTTAAGATGAATCATTGGGTTGAGCCCATCTCAATAAAGCCTAGGGCTGACATTAGGTGACCCACATAAGTGAGACCCACTAATTCAAATGCCCTTTTATGATGAGAAACTACTAAATATAAACAGTTAACCATTTACAGGCATTTTTCAGCATCCAAACATTCCCTGCAATCCATGTACCTGTATTTCATTTCCCACTAGTCCATTTTACAGGCATCCAAACGACCCCTCAGTGCTTTAGAATTTTTTATTTTTCCTTTTGAAGATACTGAAAGCATAAACAAAAGAATCTATCTCAATCATTTCAAAGTAACAATTAGAGACTTCAATCTGAATTATTTTACTAAGGAATTGGGAAAAAAATAATAATAAGGAAAGTTCAAAAAAAAATAATAATAAATCAAACTTCAGAACTCAAAATACTCAATAAATAGAAAAATCTAACTCGATAAGGGAAACCCACTGCAATTTCAATTTTGACACGAAGCTGGTGAAACAAAAACCAAAAATTTCGAATTTCAGAGCAAAAAAATAAATAAATAAAGAACCACAAATGAATCAGAAATCACATACCTATCACAAATTTCCATTTGTAACCATTATAGAAACCACAAAAAAAAAAAAAAAAAAAAAAAAAAAAAAAAAAAAAAATCAACTTTCAGTGCAAGAACTTGCAAAAACAATAAAAATCCAAAATCCGGAGCAAAAATGCACTCAGAAATTCCTCTTTTTTTTTTAATACATCTTTATCATGAAATTTTGAATATTTATCAATCAAACCCCCAAAAGACCAAATATTCAAATTTTAGCTCATGAACTCGATGAACTGAACGAAAAATACCTCCCCATCGGCCAAATCTGGCGTCGATCCTTCGCTTTGTTGCGATTCGGTTCCTGAATTCTCCATTGATTAAAAAATAAAGAAAAAATCGATTTTTCCAGACAAAAACCCTAGATTTCGGGTTGTTTTCCTGAGAGAGAGCAGACAAGAACAGGAACAGGAACAAGAACATGAACAGTGCATGGAATTTTTATAAAAGAACGAGTTAGCGGCGTTCGGACTTCAAAATGGATTAAATCGGATTTTATTGTTTTAAGTTTAGCTGAGAGGGATGGTCTGGTACTTTACTGTGTACCGTAATATTGTGAAAATTGTATGTGCTAGATTATGTCATGAGGGATGGGCCCATCGTCGATCTGATCCGTCCATCTGTTCCTCCCGACTACTGACGGTGCATTGTACTGAAAATTCACTGGCTATTCCATCTTACAGTCGGATTGCAAACATCGCATGTTCGTTCTGTAGGCTGAAGATTTGTTGGTTGGATCTCTCTATTTTGGTGAAAGGAGAAGGCGGTAGGATATCTAAGATGGGGCCCACAAATAGATAATCAAGATGAGTGAATGGCCCATTTATGATAGAATATTTGAACGTGAACCATTGGATTTGATAGTTTTAACCGTCCATTTGCAAGAAACCATGGGACCCATATGATGGCGTAGCTCTTGTATTTATGTACTGTGTAGGCCGAAAAACGTGGCCCCAAGGTGTTAGATTGTTCCAATCACAGAAAGATGGAACACATAGACGGTGGAGATCATTCGGAGTACGATTTGGTGTATACCAGCACGTATCAGTCTCTTTTCTGTCACCCGCCAATTTGCTTCAGTGGTTGCTTGCAGTGGATGGATAGAAAAAGATGGTGGTACGTGGAATTTCGAATATTAGCAAATTTACATGCTTGTATCCGTCTTTTACTAGAAGTACTAACGTGTCCTGAGATTTGTAATGATGGTTGTACCACTGGCTACTAGACCGAAGGACAACGACATCCCTCGTCCTGTTCGTGACTTAGCTCAAACCGGATGGAATTGCATTTGATTCACGGCGTGTTTGGTCCTTGGAAGTGAATGGTATTGAATTGTATTGGATGAGATTAACATTGTTATGACACAGTATTATATTTTTGGAAATATATAGGTATTATAGCAACCCAATTCCATGTTTGAGATAAAAATTTTGTTACGGGAAAATTAGATTATGGATGGGCCATGAAATTATAATTAATGGGATAAGTTTAAAACAGATGTCGTTCACTTGTACACATGTAAATGTCATGTGTAAACAGTGTATATGAATGGGCTGTATGGATAAATGCATGCATCAATGTGGGGCCTACGTGTGTAATGGATTTCAAAATCCAAAAAATCATGCATGGACCAAATGCAATTCCATGAGACTAAATGAAATTCCATCCCACTTAATCTCAACATTTCCTAGCATCTTCAAATGCTAGATGGAATTGTACGAACCAAATGCAATTCTATCCTATTTAATATCCTGCGTCAAATGCCCCCTAAAAGTCCAATAAAGATTGAGATTACCTTGGATGAAATTGCACATGGTCCTAATTAGATTTCCCAATAAATTTTGAAATTTACTACACTTGGGCCTCACATTGATGTATGTATTTTATCTACACCATCCATCCATATAAACAACTTACACGTGGCATTACAGTTATATATGTGCTTCATTTAAGAATTTAGTCCATTGATAATAATTTTATAATCAGCTAAATAGAATTTTGCTTAATGTAGTATTTTTCTTGAGGAAGAATCTTATTTCAAATGTGGAAATTAGATAGCCAATATACCATAAGTATTTCCAGCCATACAATAATAGTGTTAAATTCATCTAATACAATTTTATATCATCTAATCCCATGAATTAAAAAGGCAATGATCTGAGCATAATAATTTGACACGCATCAGAGCAGGACGGAGAGAGAATTATTAGATATAATTTCATACCATCTCATCACATGAACCTAATAGGATGGTGATCTTGGAGAACAATTCAGCGTGCATCAAAAGCACGGTGAGGGGGAGAGATTAGGTGTTACTCAAAACAACACTGTAATGGATGTTTCCCTGACCTTGGGGCCCTATATCCATGCATGCCCTCCATCAGTTTTACCCTCTCATTTTAGAGCGTGTTCCGAAAACACAAGGTAGATCCAAGTATCAAGTGGACTATAGTTAGAGATTGAATGTTCACCATTGAAAACTTCTTAGGGGCCATGAAAGTTTTAAATAAGCTGATATTTATTATTTCCCTTCATTGAGGTCGTACAATCAAATTAATAGATTTAATGGCAGATAAACATTAAGATGAGCCTTTAAAAAGTTCTTAATGATGGGCATCCTATGATGTGGTATAGTTGAGATGTGGATTTACTTAATTTTTTGGAACATAACCCCAGTGATCTAGGATAGCTGATGAACGGCATGGATATACCGAAAAAAATCAAGGTGGGGCCCAAGAAAACACCCACTACGGTGTTACAACATTAACACCTAAACTGCTCCCCATGGGATCCTTACTCTTGCTCAGTGTTGCGCAGCACACCAACAACGCAATGAGCCTAGATCCAATCTCAGGCCTCACCCACAAACGATAAACAGGAAGAAATATAAACTAGAAAGGAATAAAAGCATTCAAACAAACCACAAGACAAGATATACATGGAAAAACTCCAAACTAGGGTAAAAAACCACGGATGCAAAATTCCACTATGAAGAGAAACGAAAATTACAAGGTAATATACTAACCTCTCCCTTGGAAGTATAGAGAAAATCCCTTGCCCATACCTTAGAATAATTTTCTAATATTCACCTTAACCTTAAAATAGCCCTAGGGACCCCAATTTATAGTTTTGGCAACTTCCCTTTCGCATCCCAGTTGCGAAAGGACTTGCGACACGAAATCCGCGAAACTCTTTTCGCATCCCAGTTGCGAAAGGACTTGCGACACGAAATCCGCACATGTGGCTCCACTTCTCAACAATCTCCCACTTGGAGACACATCACCATAAGCCTTTGTCTTCTTCATCCAAAGTGCACTACCTCCCTGTCTTCAAGCCTGAAGACCAATCAAAGCTGAACAGAGCTTCAGCTTCTCCCTTGTGACCGCCTTGGTCAATATATCCGCAGGATTCTCACTTGTATGAATATTCTCCAAAGCAATCGATCCATCTTCCAGTAACGAACGTATGAAGTGATATCTGATGGCAATATGCTTGGTCCTTGAATGAAAGGCTGAAATCTTAACCAAGTGTATTGCACTCCGACTGTCACTGTACAGCTTGCAATCTACTTGCTTCTTACCCAACTCTTCCATAAAACCTTGCATCCACACAATCTCCTTGCATGCTTCTGTAGCCGCAATATATTCTACTTCTGTCGTACTAATAGATACTATCTTTTATAACTGAGAGACCCAACTGACTGCAGCACTACCCAGAGTTAAAACATGACCTGTAGTGCTTCTTCTACTGTCGATATCTCCTGCCAAATCTGAATCCACGTAGCCTTGTAACTTGATTTCTGATCCACCATAACACAGCCCTACGTCCTTAGTACTTACTAAGTACCGAAGGATCCACTTCACAACTTCCCAATGTTCCTTCCTGGGGTTGTTCATGAACCTGCTAACAACTCCCACTGCTTGAGCAATATCTAGCTTCGTGCTCACCATAACATACATGAGACTTCCAATAGCTGACGCGTATGGAACTTTAGCCATGTAGTCATGTTCCTCCTGCGTCTTTGCACCTTGCTCCTTAGATAGCTTGAAGTGGTTGGCTAATGGAGTGCTAACCGGCTTAGCACCTCCCATATTGAATCGATCAAGTACTTTGGCTATGTACTCTACCTATGACAAAACTAATTTCTTGTTTTCCGTTTCACGCTTTATCCTCATGCCTAGGATTTGTTTTGCAACTCCTAAATCCTTCACGGCAAATTCTCTAGACAATTGTCTTTTGATATCTGAGATGTCCTTCATGCTTGAACCGGCCACAAGCATATCATCAACGTACAGAAGAAGGATGATGTAAGACGTATCAAACTTCTTCAAGTAACAACAGTGATCTGCATGACATCTCCTAAAACCGTTTTCCAACATGAAACTGTCGAACTTCTTGTACCACTGCCTCGGGGCCTGCTTCAAGTCATATAGACTCTTCTTCAGTCTGCATACCTTGCTCTCATTACCTGGTGCCACGTATCCTGTCGGCTGATGCATATATATCTCTTCTTCAAGGTCCCCATGAAGAAAGGTTGTCTTAACATCTAGCTCCTCTAGATGTAAGTCTTCTGAAGCCACTATACTCAAGACCATGCGAATCATAGACATTTTCACTACCGATGAAAACATTTCAGTGAAATCGATACCTGCCTTTTGTTGAAACCCTTTCACAACCAATCTGGCCTTATACCATTTCGAACCATCATGCTCCTCCTTCAGTTTGTAAACCCACTCGTTATGAAGAGTTTTCTTACCCTTGGGTAGAGTGACTAGCTCCCATGTACGATTAGACTCAAGAGAGTCCATCTCATCATCCATGGCCTGCTCCCACTTAACCCGTATATCTGACTATAACTCCTCTTCAAAACACTCTGGCTCACCATTATCTGTCAGTAGTAGATAATGTAAGGAGGGTGAATATCGAACCGTGGGTCTCCTGTCCCTAGTAGACTTCCTCACAACCGGTGTATGCGGCTCTGCCTCATCCTATGGCGCTGTAACACCCATGTCCAGTAACTCTTCCAACTCTACAAATTCTTTTTTCTCGGCCTTATTTTCCTACACACTGTCCTTATGCATAACTTTTTCATTGAAGAGTACGTCCTTGCTTTTGATGATTTTCCTGTTTTCTGTATCCCACAACCTATAGCCAAAATTATGCTGCCCGTAGCCTATAAACGTGCACATCCTGGACTTCGCATCCTGCTTGTTTCTGTGCTCTACATCAAAGTAAACATATTAAGTGCAACCGAACACTCTGAGATGTGCAAGGTTCACTTCCTTCCCAGTCCACGCTTCTTCTGGTAGCCCACCATCCAATAGTGCTGAGGGACTTTTATTAATAAGATATGCGGCAGTATTCACAGCATATGCCCAAAAGGTTTTGGGCAACCCTGCATGTAACCTCATGCTCCTGGCGCGCTCAAGGATAGTCCTGTTAATGCGCTCAGTCACACCATTCTGCTGTGGTGTCCTTGGAATCGTTTTCTAATGTTTGATTCCATTTGCTGCACAATACTCCTCAAACCTCTTATCATAATACTCTCCCCCATTGTCAGATCTGAGACACTTTACTATTTTACCTATCTCATTTTCTACCATAACTTTCCACTTCTTAAATATATCAAATACATCAGATTTATATTTTGAGAAGTAGACCCACAGTTTTCTACTAGCATCATCAATAAATGTAACAAAAAAACATGAGCCACCAAGAGATAATACCTGTGCCAGTCCCCACACATCAGTGTGTACAAGCTCCAACAGATATGTCTTTGGAACGCGTTCCGTCTTCTTGAAGCTTACCCTCTTCTGCTTATCATACACGCAGTCCTCGTAGAATTCCAAGTCAATAGACTTCAGCCCTGGTAGCTTCCCTTTTGATATTAGCACTTTCATCCCTTTCTCACTCATATGTCTCAGCCTCTGATACCATAACTGCCCATTCACTCCAGTTGATGCGACTACGAGTGAACTATACGATCCTGAAGTCAAGTACAAAGTACCTTCCTTTTTGCCTTGAGATATTACCAAGGCACCTTTTGTGATCTTCAAGGAGTCACTGGTGAATGTCGTCAAATGACCGGTATCGGCCAACTGTCCCACTGAGATCAGATTACGTTTCAAACTCGATACATGTCTGACATTCTTCAATTTCAAGACTGTTTCGTCTTTCTAATTTAAATGAAGATCCCCCTTTCCAACAATATTGCACCCTTCATCATCACCCAGGTAGACTCTCCCAAAGTCACCTGACACATAATCACGCAGAACTTCCTTACACGAAGTGCTATGAAACGAAGCACCCGAGTCTATAACCCAAGACTCATTCCTCGCATCAAGAGACAAGATCAACGCCTCTGTGTCGCTCTCCTCAGACAGATTCACTGAATCCTTCCCGCCTTGAGAGTTTCCTTCTTGTTTCTTGAGCGCCCTGCAATCACGTTTCATGTGCCCCTTCTTACCGCAATGCCAACACCCGTCTTTGTTTTTCGGTTCCTTATACTTCTTCCTTGACTTAGAACGTCCGTGTTTATTGTCTCCTTTGTTCAGCGATCTTCCTCTTCCTTCAACGTTTAGAGCATTCCCTAAGTCCCCTGAAACTCCTGATGCCTTCCTTCTAGATTCTTCGCTGAGAATTAGACAGGCCACATTATTAAATTTCAACTTTGTCGACCCTAAAGAATTGCTCACAACAATCACCAAACCATCCCAACTGTATGGCAAACTGGATAAGATCAATAATGCCCTGACCTCATCATAAAAAACAATGTCAATGGATTCCAACTGGCTCGTGACTGTATTGAACTCGTTTAGATGTTCTGTCACGCTACCACCATCTGACATCTTCATGTTGAATAACTATTTCATAAGATGAACTTTGTTGGATGTTGAGGGCTTTTCATACATGGTGGCTAGGGCTTCCATTAATTCTTTTGTCGTTTTTACTTTGGATATATTGAAGGCGACGCTCTTAGACAAAGAAAATTGGATCGTTCCTAAAGCCTTCCTATCCAATAAAAACCATCCATCATCTGTCATCTTTTTTGGTCTCTTCTCTTTTCCTCCTAGAGGAATATAGAGGTCCTTCTGATACAGATAATCCTCCATTTGCATCTTCCAGAAGGCAAAGTTTGAACTATCAAACTTCTCAATTCTAGTTTTCTCATCTTCCGCCATCGCTCCCAATAGAACTAAACCAATAGCTCTGATACCAGTTGTTGCACAGCACGTCAACAACGCAGTGAGCCTAGATCCAATCTCAGGCCTCACCCACAAACGATAAACAGGAAGAAATATAAACTAGAAAGGAATAAAAGCATTCAAACAAACCACAAGACAAGATATACGTGGAAAAACCCAAACTAGGGTAAAAAACCGCGGATGCAAAATTCTACTATGAAGAGAAACGAAGATTATAAGGCAATATACTAACCTCTCCCTGGGAAGTACAGAGAAAATCCCTTGCCCACACCTTAGAATAATTTCCTAATATTCACCTTAACCCTAGAATAGCCCTAGGGACCCCAATTTATAATTTTGACAACTTCCCTTTCGCATCCCACTTGCAAAAGGACTTGCATGTGGCTCCACTTCTCAACACTTGGGTGGTAGACTCTCAGGAGTTTCAATGCCTGGTCAAGGGTTCGAGTATCCATAGGTGGTGAAATTCCACTAGCATGAGTGTGTGGGGTGTGTCTCTATGTGTTAAAAAAAAAATTAAAAAATAAAAAATAAAAAAATAATCCTGCTCCTCATGGATCCTTACTCTTGCTTGGGTGGTAGACCTCACGGAGTTTCAACACTAGGTCAAGGGTTCTAGCATCCATAGGTGGTGAAATTCCCCTGGTAGGTGAGTGTGTGGGGTGTGTGCCTGTGTTAAAAAACTTACAGAGAATAATATCATCCTCGGCTACAGGCACAGCACTTGCCCATGGTTCACTGATCCAGTCGATTGGTCCGTTGGACACGTCTGTGGATGGACCATGACCGTATATCTCCTTGGTAGGACAACTCCTAACCATTTAATTTACTTAGATGGTAAGAATAGAAATACATCAGTAATTGACGTTCAGCTAAGATGCCCAAGATGGATGGATACGATCTTCCCATCTATGAGACTAGGTAGAAGTGGCCCATCCACTGTAGGACCCGACTGACCAATGGTTTGGATAACTAAATCATGGACCCCACTAGTACAAAATGGCCGAGCACCATATGATTTGAAGATACGTGTAGTCCAGAAAGGCTCAGTGTATAGATCAATCTGAACCGTCTATTAAGTCCAGTACACATCATGGAATTTCATTTAAAAAAAAAATCTCATCAATCAGATGATCCAAATCATCCTTAATTTGGCTTTATATCTTATAAACATCCTTTTTTTTTTTTCTAGACATGGACAGAATGATTATGATTTCCTGACAAAAGTAATTCTTTATAACACAAGCAATCCACGCGGGCCCTAGCATATAAGTGGTTCAAATTGTTGATTGGACCTGTATTCGTGTAAATAATCTTGACCGTCCGTATTAAAGGTCACCGATCAAATAGTAAATATTCGTCGGATTAATCATATTTGCCTGGCATCTTTTGAAATGTGGCTTGGCCCTAACGAACGGTCTGGATCAATGGATTGGAGTGTCTTAGTGTACTGGAGCATTTCTCTGTGGTAGTATGCCTGCGTCCTCACTTCATACGTGCGGGCCATTTCTCGATGAAAGATGATACGGTGGGCTCCACAAAAATGGATATGATCACCTAGTGACTCTCTGTGCCCGGGGCTTTTTTGGGGCCCATAGAGAAGTCCTTGACAAATCGACTCCGTCCATCTGTTTTGAAAGACCACAACAGGGCAGGATTCTAAAAATCAAGCAGATCCAAAACTCGTGTGGGCCACTGTACGAAACAGTGGGTATTGAACGCCTGACTGTCACAGAAGTTTTGTATCAGGATAATATTTGTTCCTACGGTTTATCTGAGTGGTAATAATTCTTTTAACGCTTTGGATGACATATAAACATCATGGTCAGTTCCTGGAAGGTTTCAACGGTGGACGTTGCTGTTCCCACGGTTTTGTTGGTGTGGCCCACCTAATATTTAGAATCCCTGTCCATTTGTGCTCTTTCAAAACAGATGGACAGAGTAGATTTGTCACGATCATCTCATCAGAACCCACACAGCCCGGGGTCACAGGCAATCCGCTCCCTAAGGTTTATTACAAGCCGTTGGATCGATGACCATCAAAAGGATAGTTGAGACTGTCCAATCGTGTTAGTTTTTGTATAATGAGTGCAAAGAATTGGGGCCCACAATTTGAGCGGTCTGGATTGGTGTTGACATATATGTCACCTTGAGTTCGACTGGGGCTACAGTGACATAAAGCACAAGCTACTTAGCACTGAAGGAATGGCATCCTTTGTAATTCTCACTTGGACGTGATTTAAACTGCACTTTGTCAACAGCAGCCGCCTTACATGCAAAAACATGTAACACGTTGATACAAATTGCAAGTGCCACTCATGCTTACAGAATATTAACCGTTGGTTAATTTACCTTAGCTTCTTATTTTTTTTTGGATGTGGCCCACACCCCATATAATGCAACTTGTCGTTTTAGAGGTGTGATATACAATATTGGAATCACCTAGGGCGTGTTTGGATTCGCGTGTAGTATTGTGTTGCACTGTAAACCTGTACGGACAGCATATTCCGATCACTGTAGCACTGCGTACGTCTTCAACGTTGTATACTACCATACTGTCTGTTTTTTACCCGATTTGAAAGGCGTATTAAATGCGGAATTCATTGCTCCTGTTTGGGAACAGAGTCCTCCTCGGGTGGTAAATGTGTAATTGCTAGTACATAACAAATATATATACGAACACCCCGCCGGTTTGTCCCCATGAGGTCCACGCTATATCTGGAACCCACCATTATATGTGTGCGGGTATTGCAGGGAAGGGATTGGCTACTCCCCCTGACACCAGCCATTAGCTAGTGGTCGGTGCTCCGTGGGGCCCACCATGATGTATGTATGTCATCCATGCCATTCATCTATTTTTATATATCATTTTATGATATGGTAGAAAAAATGAAGTATATATCAATCTCAAGTGGACCACATTACAGGAAATTGTTTTGAATGAATTTTGACCATTATAAACGTTTTGGGGGCCATAACAGTTTTGGATCAAGCTGATATTTATTTTTTCCCGTCATCTGGGTCTTTAAAACCAAATCAACAGGTTGGATGCCAAATAAACAGTACAGTGGACCTTAGGAGGATTTAAATCGTGAATATTCATTCATTATTTTTGTCCCGTGGTGTGGCTCACTTAAGATTTATATCCCTATCATTTTTTGAATCAAGACCTAAAATGATCTGTAAAAATGGATGAATGGAATGGATGAAACACGTCTTACATACAAAAAAAAACCTAATATACATCGCCAAATATCATTAAAAACCTATCATTTTTTGAATCAAGACCTTATGAGGATTTAAATCGTGAATATCCACACACCGCAGGGTCTGCATATCTGTTAGGAAATGAACACGTAAATAACCAGAAAAGAACAGTGTTTCATCCACTGTCTTACATACAAAAAAAAAAAAAAAACCAGAAAAGAACAGTGTTTCATGCAACAGTCTTACAAAAACAACAATAATCAAATTGAAAAACAGTGTTCCTTGCAACAGAAATCTTACAAAATACTCAGATAATAAAGTCTACGTCGCCAAATATCATTTATAGATCTGTTAAGCAGTGACATACATCTCCTTCAGCAACAGAAAATGCTTCCACTAGCAGGCCTATTACGTTTTATAAACTCCTTCATTCGAGATGAGATTTGAAATAATCCATGAGACCACCACCCCCCCCCCCCAGTACTTGAAATATAGAGAAACCATGATCCCTTGAATCAACATCTCTCCTGACATCCGTTACAGTAGCGTCAGATAAACTGTGGTCATCAAACCGGTCTTCGTCTATGGCCGGAGCATAAGTCGGTGATGATTCATTCTGTCCTATCATTGAATGTCCCGAATTACGACAATTACGCCTTGTGGCCTACAGTAAATTTGCATAAACATCATCGAGATAGGTGACAATAAAATGACTATTTCAACTATAAGACAAAGAATCCACCTCATTCGTCGCCTATCCTAAACTGGAAAGGCTAGGACATACCTCAAAATTCAACCAAGCTGTTGCGGCCTCCTTGAACGATTTGTAGGACTGATGTCTACAACCTGAATATCGATGCACCTGCACCTTCGCATCCTCCCACGTCTCATAAACACCCGGAACTCTTCCCACAAAGACAACATAATATTTCTTCATAATTTTCTATCAAAAATAAATTGTCATATGATATTGTCAAAGCATCATTGAAGATACTGAAGTAGTTTGTATGGACATAAACTATGTCCCAAATGATGACTGATAAAATTAGAATCTATGTCCCAAATGATGACTGATAAAATTAGAATCTGGGTGCGTAGCGCTGCAGTATCAGAAAATTTTTTACAGGTTTTGTATTTGTAGTCTCACATCAACAAATCACACTCATACAATAACTGAACATTCGAATTCCATGTCAATGTAGAATCTGATATGTTGTTGCGGTGGTAGGATTAAAAACTACCATGCTTACCGATATAAAATGTCCACAAGTTGAATAATCAAAAGAGGGCATTTATACGTCCATGATATCATAAGAAACAATGAAATAACCACAACAGTGGCCACATCACAAATCCAAGTTAAGCATCCATACAGAGGCCATGGCCCATGGTGTACCTGCACTGAAGAGCAAAATAACAATCCTGTTATGAGTTACATTAGAAGAAACTAGTACTCGACGTAGATATATTAATGATGGCCCGACCATCATTAACTAAAGTTTCCTGCATGACCTACGAGCAGTTTGCTGGATTCACCATATAGCACCAAAATATACACTATCAATCCACATCACGACACAAACCAAACAGTCACCCAAAAGAAAAAGTAAAAAAAAAAAACAAAATATGGTTTAGTTGTTTAACATTTCCATTACAGTCAAGCAGACCAGTATTAGGCAGGAGGATTGTGGTCCAAGAGCTTCTGGACCCACTCCCTACGCCTCTCATGTCCCATCTTGATGAAGAAGCCGGCACTGACAACATCCTGTTGCAGCAACCTTGCAGCGCGGACCTGCTCTTCCTGGCTTAGACCATCAACCTCCTCTAATATGTCTAGCAACTTCTGTACGCGTGTCATACTTTTGCCCTGTGCCATTGTTATGGTAAGGCTCTTGACGACCTTTGTCATTTCTCCCATTCTATCACCTATGTGATCACTAGGCTTTCCCCTTCTTCCTCGGGATATACCTATAGCAGTGCGTTGGCTATTTCTAGACCACTGGGAGGTCTCCATAGGCCCTTGGTTGACCCTCTTACACCGCTGTTGTGATCCATCACTTTCAGAAAATGGCACACCACTTGCATGTTCGTCATCCTCATATGAAGACAGTCGAACAGTTTTTATTCCATTGTCCTCAGAATACTCATCAGATTCAAATTCGTCTCTACCGCGGTGTTTGCCGGATAGCTGAGATGAGTAAGCTGTGCTGGCAAATGCGCCTTGAGCGCAATCATTACCAAACATGTGGATAAAATCATTGTAGTGGTTGATGTGTTTGCCACGCACTCTCTCAGCGTATGGATGAGACTGCAAAACAATCAGGTATGAATGTAAGTATGTTTGCAAATAATTCAAGAAATGTACGTAGTAAAAACAACGATATGTTGAACATTTATTCAGCTTTTTGGTTAACTGTACTAATATTGTTACTTACCAAAATATACCCTTCCCAAACATCATCGGTTGCCACAACCATTTTCAGGTCCCCGTCCCACCCGAAACCGCTAGCATTTAGCATATCCCTAACTGCCCAATATAATTTTTTCAAAGTTCGTAGGCGGTTGAAAATATGCTTGTTCTCTAATTCCATGCCACAACGGTTGAATATTTCAGTGATGCAAGCCTTAAAGGCTTCAGGCTTGAAACCAATATCGCTCTTACGTCTCAGATTGACTTTCTCAACTAAGCTGTCAACCAACGCATTATCCATTGGATCGCTCCATTGGATGCGCGCTGTTTTCATACTATCTCTGGTTAATCGAGTGCGTGCACTCGGAGACTTGGTCGGAATTGCTTTCTCCATTGTTGGCTAGCTTCTCTTTGATAGAGTACCGAACAATTGGCTACTTGATGCGACAACCTTCTTGGGTGAAACTGTACATTTGGAGGGTGAGGGAGTGGCATTTTTATCTTTCCCAACTTTGTATGAGCTTCTATGGAAATTCATCTTGGGCTACGCTACAGTACAGTTAATGGAAATCCAATCTCATGATACTAGTTAAAATATGTAAATTACATGATTACACAGATCTAATAGGATAACATTCGTACATACGTAAATCGTGTTGAAATTAGTCATCACATAGTGTATAATCCATATCAGGAGTTTGAAATTGTTATCAAAGACACACCTCAACAACACACCAAATACCAATATCCCCATAAAAAACAGTACTGTTGTTAAAATAATAGCTTAAAACAGTTACTGAAAAAGAAAGCAGCAAATCAACGACGTTGTCGCGTTCGAGGAAGGCTGTCATTCCACATTCTCTCCGCAATATCATCTCTCTTTTTTATCCATTCATCTCTCGCTCGGTCTGTCATAATAGACGTTGCGCGCTCTTCCTCTGCAAGAGATACTTCATTCGGGGATGGCAAAGTTTCCTCCACACTCTCTCCAATATCGTCCACTGTTTCCAGCATTCCATCTTCACCACTCACACGGATGAAGTTGTGCATAACACAGCAAGCTATAATAATTTTGACTTGCATTTTAAATTTGAACTGTGGTGCTATGCGCAGTATAGGAAATCGTCCTTTTAAAAGACCGAAACAGCGTTCAATTACATTTCATAATTGTGCATGACGATAATTGAAGAGTTCTTTCTTATTAGCAGGCTTCCTCCCAGTACGAAATTCATTCAAATGGTATCGTACACCTCGATAAGGTGTCATAAATCATGGAGAATGGGCATATCCCGCATCGACAACATAGTATTTTCCTACAAAAGCAATATTTACATATTAAGTAGTAGTCAAATTGCATGCAACAACTTTATATAACACATACAACAAATATTCTTTACCATGGGGCACAAGGAAACAATCTAGGTGTCGAGTTAATGCATTTTGTAAAACACGAGCATCGGAGGCAGAACTGTCCCAACCTGCTAGCACATATACGAATTTCATATCGAATGTACATGCTGCCAATACATTCTGAGATATGAAACCTTTTCGATTTCGAAAGGTTGCACTTGCGTCTTTCGGCAAATAGGCCGGTATGTGGGTGCCATCAAGTGCCCCAATGCAGTCCTACAAGAAACATGAAGCTAACTTTTAGCTTTCTATTATACAACGGACAATTGACATGTTTTATCATTGCATATTTTTGTAGTGTCATACCTAAAAGTAAGGGCTCCACATTGGATTATCACATATCTCTTTCGGTGTATGCAATCCTGAAAACTTTACGTAATCCGAATACAGGCCTATTACAACATCAAGTACTCTATTGAAATGACGACTGACGGTCTCGTCGGACTGCACAAATCAATTACCGATTACACGGTTTCGCACATTGTGACCAATAGTATGGAGGAACATGACCACTTGTTCCTCTAAAGAGTATCTCCTTGTGTCAGACAGCAAATTCTTATCTCGTAACAAATAACACAGCTCAAAGAACTTATCTCGAATCATTCTTAGTTGTGCAAGACAGTCTGCGTCGCTCTTCTTTATGATCCCATCTATAAATCTATTTCTACTTAGACGACAATCCCGTGGCAACGACTTTATACAGTATCACCGATAATATTCAGCAGCCCCTATAACACATGCAGATGCTGCTATTGCAGTTAATGCTGCTGCAATTTCTGTTTCATTCCAATCACTATTGGAGGAGTCTGCCCGGCTAAAGACCTCACTGTGAGACTGTATCTGTGACATGTGTTCTGACCTGTAACTTTTTCAAGGTACCCTATTTTGTTTATTAATTTATATAGAAGAAACAATCCCAAAAGGACAGCAATGTGCAAACACTCTTGATAATAATATTCTTACAAGAAATCCGCTAATAGTGAGCCTAGTAGATGATACGCATTTCATTGAATATAATAATAATTATCCATAGATTAAACACAACTGCAAATAATGTATATGCTACTTTATTCAAAATATCAAATAGTATTCGTGCGACGCAGATAAGTAATGCAATAATTACAGAAGAAATTCAATATACTGTATGCCACAGCATGCTATACATAAACTGATCAGTATACCACACACCTGTTAACAGTTTGAAATGAAAAGTACTGATCACTTTGAAGGTCAGCAATCTTGGAAGACTGAACTGTAGTAAAGGGCTACAATTAGTTCTGTTTGAAATGTAGATTTTAGGGTGCTACATGCAAGTGAAGACAGTAATCGATGAGAAACGTCTATAGAGATGATGTGAGTATTCACTTGAAAGTAGATGAATATATTTTTAACACACAACGGGCGTAGAGTTTGGAATATTACATCTACTGTCCATCAGTGAAGGTAATATGAAGCACATTGATCTCTTAACACAAACGTCGATGGCGTTGAGGAAAAAATGTTACCTTGACTGTCCTTCAGCACCTGCGATTCAAGGGGAAACCTAAATATATTTCATAGACAAATGGAAGCTGCTTCATCATCCTGTGATGAATACTTTCATATATATATATATATATATTATATATATATATATATATAGTTTTGACAGATATACTTTAAAATACCGAAGAAGATCATAAAGAGAAGTGAAATCGACATGCATAAGTCATATCACAAATGTCTGGAGGTGTATCCATAGTGGGGATTTTCTCCCGGATGACAATAATGGAAGGGTGGTACAGCAGACTGTAAAAAGTTATTACGGATGTACTGCATCATCTGCCCGCATCGTAAAGGGATAGAAAATCAGGGGCTAACACCCATAGGGATGCGACTGCTTGTCTTCGGATTATGTCGTAGTGAACAGGGAGATGAGGAAAACGATCATGCAAGTGGTGTGATCCATTCCACCCCATTTGTTGATCCTCTTCTCCAAAAAGGAAATCAAACACAAGATTTTACATACGTAGGGTATTATATTTACCTTCGATCGAAACCTGGCTACCAGTGTCCTTCTGTGAGATGCTCGGTGTAGCAGTTCGATTCGTGATGGAGACAGGGAATTGTCACAGAGATTGGGCGACCGAACGATCCTTAAACGAGCACATAACATCAGCAAACATGAAAGAGGACGACAGATGATCACCCACGACGAGGATCTTGAGTTTCCTGCTAGATATTCTCAGCCAACCAGATCAGGAGGAAGAAAGGAAATATCACGGGAGGGATGAAATCGAGCCCGATGGAGTACATGCGCGAAAACTCCGCAGGAGAGAAAGGAGAGGAGGCTTGTCTTTCACGACGCAGGGCGGTGCAGTGCAATGACTGCACTGCATTTCTCGATGCGATGAGTTCTGACAATACATTACGCGTGGAAGCAGAAAAGTGGTTCGGGGGCGTACTCGGGTCTGATCGTCCATGACCGAAGTTAATTCGAAAACAAACAGTGCAAACCGTACGGACACCCTCTAAAACAATACAATACGCGAATCCAAACACGCCTCTAATGAGAAGCTCAGACATGCACATATATACTTTCTTCCCTGAGGCAAGTGCACTCCATCAAGGGAAATCAGCTCCAACTATGATGTATGTGTCTTATCCATGCTGTCCAGTTGTTTTATCAGCCTATTTTAGGACACAAGCTCGGAATTGAAGCGTATCCAAAACTCAAGTGAACCACATCATAGAAAACATTATTGAAGTGTATCCAAGCTTAAGTGAACCACACCATAGGAAATAGTGGCAATTGAACACCTACATTGAAAACTTACAAGGCCCCATAGAACTTTTGGATGAAGCTAATATTTGTATTTAGAAAATTTTACAAATAACTAACTAATTAATATCTCAAAGACCTTTTTCATAAAGGTTTTCAAAAGCCTACCTTATTAATCAAATAATTATCGGTCTATCTTCTCTTTCATTCAGTAACCTATCCCCTCGAACATGAGAAGAAATGATCAGTGGTTGGGTGGGCCCCACCACAATGCTATGTAAAATTCATTCCTACCACCAAGTGCGTTGGGCCATGTTAGGCTCAGGCTCAATAATCAACCCCATCTGTTGTTCAAGTGAACCACATGATTGGAAATTAATGTACACGGCAATGCTTGACTTCTAAACTGTTTCCTTTGGTGTGGCTTACTTGAATTACCAATAGGGTTAATTTTTGAACTCCAAGTCTAAATTATGGTATGCATCTAATGGTATGTGTGAATTTCATATAATCATCGCAGATGTCTCTATAAAAACCAAGGGTAGATATCTTTCTCCTAACTCTTTCCTCATGTATGGTCCACTTGAATTAAAAGTCAGTCTGATTTTTATTTTTATTTTTTGCTTTTGGGATTAATATGTGATTACATATTTAATGATCAAGTTGAATCTTACATACACATCATAGTGAACAATCAAGAGTGGGTGGTGTCGAACGGATCATAGTTTATTGTCCACCTCTTGGATAACTTCCAACATATTAAGTACTTGACCTCCCCCTCCCCCTCCCCCCACATCACATCACATGGGCACTCATCCCATGATATCAATGTTGAAACAACATCTGTGGTGGGTCCATTCTAGTTAACTCGTTGGATATCCCATGCACTAAATAAATTAGAAAATATCCACTTTGGACATAACCTTTGTTCCAACCCATGGACTTTACCATTTTTTTTTTTTTCCAGGTCCTTTTGATACATTGTTGGAGTGGTTGTCTTAAAAGTTACCACACAGAAGCAACCACTTGATTTTGGCGGGCCCACCATGATGTTTGTGTGAAAATCACTCCAACATTAGATGTATAACCCCACTTTAGGCATAAGGGCAAGATATTAGGTTGACTTATATTTTATGTGGGCCACATTAAGGAAAACAATTTAGAGAGAGACGTTCACCCTTGATTTTTATAGGGTCCACCGTGATGATTATATAAAATCCGCTCCAACAGTTAGATGCTATACTACAATTTATACACAGGGCCTAAAAGTTAGGCCCATCAGTCTATAATTCAAGTGGAAAGCATCAGGAGAAACACTTCGTAGGTGAACATTTCCTCATACATTGTTTCTAATGATTTGATTCGCATGAATCTTAGACGAGAGTGAGTTTTTATCCTAAGGCTTAACATGAGGCGCCGGCGATGCATGGTTAGGATGGATTTCACATAAGCACCCTGGCAGAGCTCAGTTGCATCATCAACCATTTGCTCGCAGCTTAACGGTAGGCAGTGAAATAATAATACATTCTAATTGATGAGGTATCTTTTAAAAAATCTTTTTTGAAAGGGTATTAGATGTAAATACTGATTTAATGAGCTAGTGATTTCTAAAATTCCCTTGTATTTTCCCTTCATCTATGTCTGCATGGCTTTATGAGTTGATT
Organism: Magnolia changhungtana; assembly: GCA_030180095.1. Lineage (NCBI taxonomy): Eukaryota > Viridiplantae > Streptophyta > Magnoliopsida > Magnoliales > Magnoliaceae > Magnolia > Magnolia changhungtana. The sequence goes on along the minus strand of JASAUF010000653.1, from coordinate 8,989,778 downwards.
GATTGACAAAGAAACATCACCGTGGGCTCTAGTAACATTTCAACAGTGGATATCATTAGCCCCACTATTTTTTATGGTGTGGTCCACTTGAGATTTGGATATACTTTAATTCTGGCTTCATGACATAAAATGAGTTGATAAAACGGATAGGCCGCGTGGATAACACATACACACCACGGCTGGTCCCACAAAATTTACTCAATGCGCTACCTATACCTTAGCCGTTGTATCTGGGTCACATTTCAAATATCATAACCGTTAATACCATTGACCTCATCGTTATTTGCAGGATAGCAAAAACTATTCAAAAATGAAAGACACCGTAGATGAACCAAAACAAGAACATTCTTCCGTCTATCTTCCAATACAACCGTTCTCCTGAGAATCTTCTATCCACATTAATGCAGATCATATAAACGGTTTGGATGATTTTAAAATTGACCTTAGACCGTATGGCCGAAGTCCTGATGTAAAAGGGCAATACGTGCAGATGTACTGTATCAAACATCATTGAGTCAAAAGATATTTCAAACGCATGGGCACTTTCGTCATTTACACAAAAGGTTTCCGTTTGGCATGATTTCGATCACTTTCAGTGCGATCCACGAAATGTTCCTGTTATCACTTAGTTATAGATAATATCTTTTATTTTCAACGTTGAAAAAAATGGTGGCGACTCTTGAACCCACCATTGCGTACTTGTACGGAAATCAGGACCGTCCAAACCACTGAACCAACTGTGGATGGAGATGGGATAACACTAATCATCTATTATCCCTTCAATTTTACGCCAGTCACTATTTTTCGTACAAATGTCCACTTCATAGCCATTATTTGGACGGTTAGAATTCTTCGGTGAGTGTGGTTTTGAAGATAATCTCCACACACAATTTCCCTTACAATTAGATGACCTAGATAACTGTACATGTCACCATTATTTTTTAAATGGTGTAAAACTAACAGAAATGCTACTAGTTATAGTGCTACTAGTTGCATTGGGAGAAATGAATAGTCCAATCCACTGATCCAGACCGTTCATTAGGTACAAAGGACATTTCATAGGAAACCATCTTAAAATCATGTCAATCCAATAAATATTAACCACTTGATCAATGACCTTTCATATGACGGTCAAGATTATTTACACACAACAGTTCCTAATCCACAATCTGATCCATCTATTACTAGGGTCTATCATGGATTATTTATAATTATAAATAATTAATTTTGTTAAAAACTGTAACCGTTCCATCCATGGCTTAGAGAAGGGATGGCTAAAGAACATAAGGCCAATTGAAGAATGGATTGGATCATTTAATCACTGTGTTTTTTGTGTATTAGTCCATAGAATGTATTTTTAACTTGATAGACGGTTCAGATTGATTGAATGTACTATCCAAGGGAACCTATGCAACAATGAGCACTGGAGCATTTCTCTTTATATTATTAAATTCGATTAAGGATTATTTATTTCGTTATAATCATCACCTCAAACACGCGAATATACGCTTTGGTTTGGTCGAATACATCCCGAGGGATTGCAACGTGATACGTCAGGAGTTTATCTTTCGAATACGGACAATATTTCAATGATCCAAGCCGTTTATACGATGGGTCTAGACTATTTTGTTATGTAAATAGCAAATAAAATATATTTAATTGGATTATTTTAAGCATTTTAATTTTGGATCTTTTTCTTTGAAAATGAACAATCAAAATAAACTTTGTGAAATCGAAAGATTTAAATAATAAATATGATAAATATTTCATATAATACCCATCTAAGGGTAGATTAATCACATAAACGGTTTTTCTCATTGAAAAATATCCAATTCCTAGGATTAAGTAGCGACGTACCATATTAGGACTCTAATCCAACGTGCATGCGCGAGTAGCCTTAGTAGAACATTTTGACAATAGCCGATGGCTGGCATCTGCTGCCGAACACACGTGAAACTCACGTGGAGAGAGAAAGGTATATTGGTGCGTTTGGAGGAACCGGATTCGTCGAGGCCGAGGACACATCGAGTTCGGCGGGACGCGGACAGGGTATTTACCATCCGGTCAGGAGCTTTGAGGGGCCACTGTGATGAATTGGGTTTTATCCAAACCGTCCAACCATTTTTAAATATCATTTTAGGGTATGGGTACAAAAAACGAGGCAGATCCAAGGCTCAAGTTGATCACACAACAGGAAGCAGCGGTGGAAATGACACCCACCGTTGTAGCCTTTATAGGGCCCACCATGATGGTTAATTTCGATAAAACCTTTTCATAAAGTCACATATACCTGGATGAAGGGAAAAAAAATAAATATCAGTTTAATCCAAAACTTTTGTAGCCCTCGAAATGTTTTCAACGGTAGGTATTTAATCACTACTGTGTGGTCTACTTGAGCCTTTTAACTATCTTATTTTTGGGATTATATCCTAAATTGATATGAAAAAATGTATGGACGGTGTGGATAAAACTTTAAAATCACTTTGGCCCCTCAGAGTCTATGTCGTTCCTAGCCGGGGGTGGATACGCAATCCGCGTCCTGTTAGGCGAGGCCTCAGGCGAGATTCGATTGGTCTATCCCACGTCTTACGTTGCACGTTCATGGGAGCGAATCAGGTGCCGGCCCAGCCTCAACCGAAGACGGCCTGGTTCTCAGTTCTCACGGCCCACCTTATTGACATATGTATTCTATATCCACGCCGTCCATCAGTTTTTCCAGATCATTTCAGTGCGTGAGCCCAAAAATAACCAGGTCCAAAACTCAAGTGGACCATATTACAGGAAACAGTGGTGATTGAGTGCTCCACCGTTAAAAAGTTCCTCAGGTCGACTGTAATGTTTTCTTAATGTTTATTGGCCATCTAACCTGTTGATAAGGTTACACAAACCTACATGAAAGGGCAAAACAAATATTGGCCTGATCCAAAATTCTTTAGCCTAAAATAAGTTTTTAAACGGTCAATTACCACTGTTTCATATGGTGTGGCCCATATGAAATTTGGATTCATTTTTGGGCTCACCAAAACGGATGGATAGTATGATATAGAATACATACATTAAGGTGGGCCCCACAGTAAGGGCCACATTGTATCAGGTGAGGTGGGGTGGCACATAATCCCATCCCGGAGTTACAGTCATACCGGACGCGGATTTCTTGCGAAAGCCTTTCGCAGGAAGTTCCTGCACTGGAAAATTAGGTGGGGCCCACTGTGATGTTTGTGAGAAATCCTTCCCATTCATCCATTTTGTGAGTTTATTTTAGGACATGTTACCAAAAATGAACCGTATCCAAAGCTCAAGTGAGCCGAAAACATGATAATTAAATGTCTACAGTTGAAATATTTGTGGGGCCACAGAAGTTTTGATTCATGCTAATATTTTTGTTTTCAGTTCATCCCAATAAGAATGACGTTATTAACGGTATGGATGGCATCTAAACATCACTGTTGAACGCAGAATGGTTTCAACGGTAGGAATTTCCCTAACCACATTTACTGCTCACTTTAAGCTCTGGACACGGTTCATTTTTGTTGTCCAAAAATGAACTCAAAAAACGGATGGAAGGGAGGATTTCTCACAAACATCACAGTGGGCCCCACCTAAGTTCCCAGCGCAGGAACTTCCTGCGAAAGGCTTTCGCAGGCTATCCTTGACAGCTGCATCCATATCAGATAAGGCCGTTGGGATTCATGTGCTTTATCCCATCTATCAATTTTTCTAACTCATTTTAAGCCGTTGGGATTTATGTGCTTTATCCCATCTATCAATTTTTTAAAACTCATTTTAAAGCATAAGTACAAATTTGAAACAGATCCAAAGCTCAAGAAACTACGAGGATTGAATGCCGACCATTAAAACTTCCCGGGGCATAGAATTTTTGGATGAAGCTTGCATTTGTTTTTCTTTTTTCTTTTTAACTTCTTCAACGTTTGTATTAATTTATGAATAAGGTAGATGGCAAATAAACATCAAGATGGACCCTCAGAAAGTTTCAAAGATAAGTACCATCATCCCTCTATTTCATGTGATGTAGTACACTTGAGCTTTGGAACTGCTCATTTTTTATTTTTTTTATCATGCCCTAAACAAGTTAGAAAAATGGATGGACAGCATAGATAAAAACACATATATCAATGTAAGCTTTAAAGAGCTTGGCCACAGGGTGGTACACAAATATTTTGTTGATGCTGCTTTTTGGTAGTCCTAACCAGGACTCCGAGTCCATGCACAAGTAAAGCAACAATGGGGACCCATACTCAAGCAAGAGACCCTCCGTTGTTAAAGTTAGACTGGGAATTCGGGTATATATGTGTTAGGGTTTTCGTGCTTACTGCTCTTTGTAGATTGGGACTCCATTTATAGCCCTGGGATGAGTTCCGTGTGGAAAGTACTCTATTTGGCAGGTGTTGGTTGTCGTTGTCTTCTGAGATCCTCGGCAGAGATTTCGGAACGATTTTAGCAATAAGGTTAAGTGGTCGGGCCTTGAGAAGACTGTAATAGATAGTCGAGCTCGACTAGCTGAGGCCGAGCTGTAGGTCTAAGGTTTGATGCTATCTTGATGTCTGTTTTCTAGAGTTAAGAGTTCGGCTGAGACTGAGTTAACCCGTATAGTAACTCGCTGGTCGCGGCAACGAGAGCTTGACGGCGACGGGCTTCTCTACTTGTGGTTGGGTCGTCGAGCCGTTCATGGATGCTGTGCCCAGTCATGCGACCTGAGTTACCTTCCTGTAATTGCTACTCATATACTGGTCATCTTAGTTCAGTTCCTTTTTACCCATAATAGTAGCCCCATACTCCTGAACTTGTTCCACAAGCTCGGGAAGTAAGTCGATAGGGACTGACACTCATGCAGTACTGTTTGGGAGGTCAGATCAACTGGTCATCATTGCAGGAGAGAGAAGGGGAGCATGCGCAGAAATTGAGGAGGATCCATAATGATAGTGGCAGTGCGCTCGAGGAGGCGTGAGCTTGCACGATGTCTCTTTGGCTTACAACCCATAGCGTGGGAACATGTAGCGCTGCCTTGGAAGTCGGGTTGCCCTTCGAATAGAAAGCCACTATGTGGAGGGGCGCATGCGTTGGTACGACGTCCTTTCGGTTTCCAACCAGTGGTGTGTAGGCACGTGGCCCTGTCTTGGAGATCGGGTTGGGATCGCGAATGGGCGGATGCCACGTGGAGAGTAATGTAAGTTGTAGCGCCTCCTTGGCTGTGGCATTAAATACGAGCATTTACTGCCTACGGCCGATAATCTCTGTAAAAGGGGTAAAACACTAGTAGCCTGACTGTTTACTTTTGTTTTTCTTGTTGCTCCTTTAGACTTCTTGGACGAGGCAATTTCCGGTAAGTCGGAAACCCTGCTCCGACAAGCTCCTCTCCTTCCTCTTCCCCTGCTTTCTTCTTTTTCCTTTTCATTTTGAGTGATATGTGCGACATTTTGGACGAATGGGTCAAGCCTAGGGCTTTCCAAGGCAATTTTGAGCCAGAGAGCCTGGATTCCTGATTAAGGACCTCGCATGATCCGCCATCTTCGGTACCATTAAGTCGCAATGGGTGATGGAGACTTCCCCAGTAGAGAGGGCGGCAGCTCAGTCTTCGGCTGACCAACCTCTCAACGTTGGTTCCTCTGGGTCAAGGTTGAGAGGGACTGACCTAGCTCGGATTAGGTCAGAGTACCAAATACCAGACACTGTGGTGCTTTGAGTTCCCGAGCCTGGCGAAGTCCTTAGCGATCCTCACGAGGGCAATGTGGCCATCTACTTGGTCGCCTTCCAATGTGGCCTTTGCCTCTCTATCCATCAAATTTATGGGAGGTCACTTCTCACTTGAGGCTGGCTCTGGGCCAGATCATTCCAAATGCTTGGAGAGCTCCGCTGGTGTAATGCCCTGAGTTTTCAAAACCTGAGTATATGACTCGTTTTCCGAAAACCTGAGTGTTAAACTTTAAAGATATCAAATCTAAATTTCATGTGCATTTTTTTTTCCTTTTTTTCTTCAGAGTTGACAGTTTAGCGGAAGAGAACCAAATTAAGCATAAAGGGAATTTTCATGCACATTTAAAATAAACCAATGTCTCTATGTTAATAAATACAAGAATTATACAATTTAACACATGAGAAATAATAAAATGCATATAAAATTGAGCCGCAAGATCGTGTAACTACACTTGGCAGATACAACCATGTGCTCCTGATAAGTGTACCCTGCTCTTCATCAATCTTGACATGGATATTATTTAAGCCACCTGCACTACCTGTACGGTTATATATTTGATGAATGAGTGACCGGCTCAGTGTGAATTTTCCTCAAGATTACACATCATTGCATTAGTTAAGAGCATAGTTGTAAATAAAAAAACATTCAAAACGATGCACGATGCAGTCTTATTAAATGCATGGATGCGTGAATGCACATCAACTGGGGATGCTCATCTAGTTAGCTTTTGGGCAAAACCCATACATGTGGCCGGTCACCAGTGAAAGTACATCCCATATGTGCGTAGTGTCGAACTCACCAAAGTGGGCCGATAGTTGGTGGTCTGATAGCTAGCGAAACGATGCTACAACTAAGGCTTAAGGGCACATGCTACAACATTTAGAATTAGCCACCCGTCATCTCCCGTATGCTATGAATGCATGATTAGCCGAACCGTTATTATTTCGATTATAAACAGCCAATTTAAGAAAGCTCAAAGGTCACTACGAGGGGCTCATCACACAGCGTAGGCCGACAGCTTGGGCATAGTGTCCCATACCACCATCCCCGGTTCATGTGACTCTAACGTTGGGATGTTTAATCGAATCTCATCGACTAGTGGCTAATCATAGTTCAACATGTGGAACTTACCATTGCATGGTTGCACAAAAATAATACGTTGAACCCATATAGGGCAAATACTAAAACTAAGCAACATATGGTAAATATCAAAACTAAGCCACATAGGGCAAATATCAAATCAAATGCCATATAAAGTAAATATTAAATCAAAGCCACATAGCTCAATATATCAAATCAAATGCCACATAGGGCAAATACCAAATCGATGCAATAAAAAGAACATCCTCAAAAGCCACGTAGACAACTCATGGATGGTAGGCCCACACCAATATTCCATTTAACCCATCATTCAAGTAGCCACTAAGTCGAAGGTTCATTATAATCGCAATTAATCAAGTTACATCCCAAGTCTGGATGTACGTATGTAAGTGGGGTTTTCCACTGATAGATGTACCAATTCAAGTTCTACAAGCAATTCACAAGCATGAGAAAATGTACAAGTGCAACATATAGATGTTCATGCAGGATAAATGTTGAGCACATAATTTAGGATTCAATTCCAACAACTAGCATAAATAACTATGAAATAGAGATATAAATTATCAACTGAAATTAAAATAAAAACTATCAATTAAGCTAATAGGAAAGCGGAGATAAATCGAATCACCCACTAGTGTCGCTAGGTGTGTGTGCCCTTAGAACCGAATCCTACCATGAATTATAAAATTTGTATGGTCAGATTCGAGTTTCATACACTATCTATGGTTAGGATCATAATCTATGGTTTAGATCACTCAGATTTAGGGTTTTATCCACTAATCTAATTTTAGGCTTTGGTTTAGAGTTTGAAATCTAATTCATATAATTAATTTATAATAATATTATAAATGAAGTAATAATAAGTAATAATTGTCAATTAATACTAACAACACTAATCTTATAATCAATAATCTACTAATGACAAAATAACTAACAATCAAGTAGTAGAATTAATAGTGTTTAATAATAATTTCTAACAATAGTTAAAAGAACGATAATTTGATTTCAACAATTCAAATGTATAAAAATTGGAAGTTGACATACTTAAGTTAATTGGACTCAGTCTAACCAGTGAGAAGGCCTAAACTACCACAGCATGCTGGACCCAATTAGCCCTGACTCGATCCCGACTCAGCTCCTTGACTCAAGTGAGTCGAGCTAGTGCGACAAATAACCACCACACGTAGCCTCTCCTTCCTCCTCTTCTCTCTTCTTCTCTAGTCCCTACATAGCCCAGATGTGACCAGACCCACATCCAACTTGGGCCAATCTCAGCCCAGCGGGTCGACCCCACTTGACTCATTAGCCACCTCTCCCCCTCTCTCTTCTTCTTTTCTCCTTTATTCTTCCCTTCCTCTTCTTATCTATCACGATCATGCCAGTGAGAGTTGTTGGACTAGAACAAAACCCATCTATCTCGGTGAGTCAGCGTGACTCATTTGGTCCAGACTCGGTCTGAGTCACAGTCGTGACTCGACTTAACATGGTACAACACCATCACGCTAAAAAAACATCATCTTCCTTCTCCTACTCTCCTTCTTTTCTTTCCTTCTTTCTCTCCTACTTTCTCTCACTTTTCATCTGCTAAAGGTCCAATAGCACCAATGGACCCCGCCTGGCTCGCGCACGACTAGGTGTGCACATTGAACCGGTAGAACCGTGTAACCGGCCTGAACCGATCAAACGGTCCGGTTTGGTCCGGTTCTAGAGTGCACCGGTTCCAGTTCTGGTTCCAAAAATCAAAGAACCGGTTACATCGGTTCGGTTCTCGATTTGTGAGTATGTAGAACCAAACCGAACCATGAACTGATTCGTAGAACCAAACCGTGGATCCGATCTGTAGAACCGAACAGTGGAACTGAACTTGGAACCGAACCAAGAACCCTTTGATTGTTTCCATATTTGACTCATGATTTATGGTTTGTAATGCACTATTTAATTATTTTCATAAATGTATTTTTGCACACCTTATACAATATCTAAACCATTCATTAAATGGACCACAACATGGATGGACATGGGCTAGATAATAAAATTAAACATACAATTGGGCTGGATTATAAAAAGCCCAAAACCGTGGAACCAATCCGGAACCGAACCGGTTTTAACGGTTCGGTTCTGGTTCGGTTCTATGGTGCCAACGGTCCGGTTCCGGTTTCGAATATCCTAGAACCGTTAGGAAAGGTTCAGTTCCAGTTTCACCCCAGAACCGGACCAAACCGACTCGTGTGCACCCCTACGCACGACAACCGAGAGGGGTTGGTGCAACAGCCACCCCCCATTCTCTCTTCTCTTCTCTCTCCCCCTCCCTTCCATTGCAATCCAACAGTCTCTGGAATGAGACAAGGATTGGCCAGACACGCCCAGACCCAACCCATGGCTCGGGTGAGTCGATTCGGTGCAACACAACGATCAACATCACTCACTCTCTCCCCCTTCCTTTTTTGTTTCTTTTTTCCTCTCTTTCTTCCTTTTTCTTTTCTTTTGTTTCCACTTTTATCTGTTGCAAATTGCAGCCATCTTTAGACTTAAACATCTTGGCCGAACGTGCCCAGAAACACACTAGCAACGATGGAGAAGAAGACCACTGTTAATGGCATATTGCAAAACCATGGGGTTTTCTTCATTCTGCTTCTGCCAGACGCTTCATATTAGCCCACAAGAGCTTGTAGACTCCATAAATCGAAGCTTCAATGACATTTCATCGGTAGGTTTGAAGCTTGAAAGAGTTGGCTAGTTTTCGAGCGCAGCTGCAAGAATGGGAGGAGGAAGCGCTACGTCTGCTCCCTTTCTTCTTTATATCAATCCTTAATTCTCTTAGAGCCGTCGGATGAGACTAAAGGGCTTGGATCTAATCCTGGTATCTTGTTTTCTAGAAAATAGCCAGCGAAAACCAGGCCTTAACATTAGTTTTCTATGGGAAGCCCTGATCCACGTGAAAGGCATCGAATGACTGAGATTTGCTTGATTGGAGGGTTAAGATCGGCTTGACATCGCTCACATGGATTGCCAGCACGACACTTAGAAACGGAATCTTTCCATTTTTGGCAAAACATCAAATGCGTAACTCTACTTGTGCCCGTCTTTATGCGCACACCTGTGTCCAGCTATAGGTTTAACTTCCTAGGGTTTAGTCTTATTTGTGTCTTGAACACAATAGACGGTTTGGATCTCTCAGTTGGGTGATCATGGTGGGCCTCGGATGTTGCAAACGGACATTGTCTGTTCGAACCAGGCTCGAACAAGAATCACGTAAAGAGAAAGAGGAGGTTTCCTCTTTGGGACAGCCGGGTCAAATGCTGTTTGAGTGGCATGGTGCATTGCAGGTGCACCCTTATTGTGGTGCACGCCCATTAAATGTGGGGTCCACAAAGATGTTTTTTTGTGAAATCTACTCTATCCATGATGCTCCATGGACCTAACTGGGCCATCTTGACCAAATATGTGGCAAATCCAATGCTTAGGTAGGCCATACTAACTGTTTCACGGCCTTTAGGTGTCGATTACGTCGATCCGGCAGTCGAATTAATTTCAATCTAACCATTCATGGTTAGAAGGTCCTAGGAATCCTTTGTGTGTTCAGGTCTGCCTATTCTACATGTTAACAATATTATTATTGCCATAAGAACTTCTATTATCATTATTATCATTATTATTATTTATATTATTTTTATATGTGCATATATAGATATTGTATTTATTTATTGTTTATTAATAATATTATTATTATCTTGTATGACTTGCCTTTGATTAGAGTCGTTAATGAATTGAATCATGTCCTAATAAGCCATGTGTCCAATCCCAGGCACATCTACTACTCAAGTAGTATTACGGTCGATTTTACAATCCGATGGTCAAATTAGGGCAATCAGTCGTTAAATCGATCAATGGAACGTTGTGATCAATTTATAGTTTATCTAAGGAGTCCTAATGCAAATGTATGGTCTACCTTGTGTTGCTAATCAATGGCTTGGTTTGTCTCTAACATGGTTCAATGACTGTCCAGGCATTGATGAACAATTGGATGGCTCGATGAATCGACGAAGATATCTTATATCGACCTGATTTAAGCTAGGGTGTAGGTGAACATTCAATCAAGTTAGATTACACGGTAACACTCGAGTGTTGGAAAGTACGAGGTGTTATAGCTAGGGACCTACATTCTCTGGTTCCAACTCAGAAACATTGAGTTGACGACCGATGAATTCCTATACTTGTATTAATTGAAGGCCAGCCCGAAGCATCTGATTTGGTACTATTTCTTGGCATGGGTGAATAAGGGCTAGACGCTTATCACCGACAATCTGTCCTCTAATAAAAATTAGAAGGACAAATGATTCTGGACATCTGAAGAGTGGGAGGCTGCAGTTGCTAACTTGGTTAGGCTGTGGTCTCGGGTTCCCACCAAATTCGTCATCCCAGGTTGGACATCGCCAAGCAATGGACTTGTAAATTTCTTTGGCTTTTGTAATTACGCTTGCTTACCACTGATCATTTTTGTAGGTTTTTCTCGAACTCAGTCCAATCTCTCCGACCTTCAGCTCTATCAGGTGAACCGAGCAAAGGCGACGAGCGCTGCTCACATGGTTTGGAGCGTGCTGATCACGCCCAACCTCCTACACCAATCTGGTTTTTCCTGGCCCGCCCCATCAAGTAGACAGTGGGTAGCATAGTCATCTTGATGGTTATGTTCATATTATGATTTACTTTTTGTATTAACCAGAAGTGTCTTGCCGTGCAGAAATGGCCGACCTCCAATGCCTTGTGAAGAGAACTTGACCCCCTTTTGAGGCTGAGATGGTCTAGAAGAAGTTGTCAATGAAGAGGAGGGTTGTTGTACCTTTAGCAAAGCGGGCGGTGTCCTTCACAACTGTGAAGACGAGGTTAGAGCCTATCGCTGAAGGGCTTGTGACGGAGTAGCCAACCCCTGCCACTGCGGGTGAAGGAGATTTGGGCACTCCAACTTCGGTCTCTCCCTAGCCGGCGACTGTGGAGGTGGTAGATTTGGAGGAAACTCCCCCAGCTCAGGAGGCTCTACCTGCCGAGGAGCCCCAGCTCCCAACAACCTAAGCTTAGACTGAGGAGGGTGATACCTCAGGCCAGCGAGCTAATGAGGCCGAAGAGCCGGCTCCTCTGCCTCTTGAGTATTATATGAACAGCCTTGTCGCATGGATGACCAGACATATTTTAGAGGAGTAGATCATCGAGTTGGTGAATACTCATATGGTGACTCTTCTAGGGGACGTCGCCGCGTACTGCTACATGGTAGACTTCCTCTCCTTAGCCATGCATGTCTATTCGTGAACTTTTGACATTTTCTAACATGTTCTTCTTTGTTTCAGCTCGTGCCCACTCTCTTGTCCGCCCCCTGAGCGGTGAGGTGAGTAGCTGAGGAGTACGAATAGGCGGAGGCAGCACTCCAGGACAAGACAGCTAAGGCTGAAGCCTTCCGAGAGGCTTTGGAGAAGTCTGGGGAGGAGCATGTTGCTCTGAAGATCCAGTTGGACGAGGCCCAGTGGAAGGAGAGTTCAGCATTAGCTGAGCTAGAGGGGACGAGGTCACGCTTTTCTACTTCTAAAAGGGATAGGGCTGAAGGGTGGCCTAGGCCGCAATGTTAGAGGCCGAGCTGGTGGAGGTGAAGGCTAGCTCGACAATTGTTGATGCTGAAATCTGGTTAACCCTCCCTGAACCTCCGGGTACCTACACACAAAGACGACAAAGGAGACCCTGGCTTTAGTAGGGGGACTCTTCGATGCCTAAGTCAGGATTAAGCAATCTGGGTCCAATAGAGTTGAGGGTTTACTCAGTATAGATGGGGCCTCTATTTATAGGCCCATGAGTCGATTACGTGGATGAAAACACTTCCTGAATCATAGGTGTGCGTTTAACAGCCGTTTCTCAACCGTTTTATGACATTTTCGGTGACGATAAGATCAAGTGGTTGAGCTCTAAAATCATATGAATTTGGTGGCCAAGGTCGACCATCTGAGCTAACTCTTAAGAATTAAACATATGACTGTTTTGACAATGATCTTCCCGTGCTGGGCGCTTTGTAGGCTGTGGTCAGTTCTTCTTTCAATTTATCATCAACCTTCTGTTGAATTCTTGGGCCGTGGCCAAATGTCCGAGTAGCAAAGCCAAGCTGCTTTCATTTGGGACCTTAGTGGTGTGTTGAAGGTATCAAGGATGGTCATCCTCTTTGTCTTATCGTACGATGTAGAGACTCCATTGTAAATTCTGAGCTGCATAGCCTTACGTACGGGATCACGACTCGAAAATGGATGGGACCGTGAAAGGGCTCGATGCTCGTCCTCTTTCGAAGGAAGTGGATGTACTTCCATCTTCTGGCAGGCAGAGTCATCGGGTGGACATATCTCCTCACAGTGGGTTAGTTGAGGAGCTCCTTGTTCATGGCCGATGCCAGCCGACCACGGGATGTTCACAGATATCCGAGCCGACCTCATCTCTCTAACTAGTCCATTTTTACCCATAACAGTAGCCATGTTGGCCAAGGTCGAGGCATCCATCCCATCAATCAAGGCTGCGGGGGTGGAAGAGTACAAGACCTTGAATGAAAGAGCTGACGAGGTGGAGGTGTTCTATAATTACGGCTATGAGAAATGCCTCGAAGACGTAAAGGGAAAGTTCCACAAACTCGACTTGAGCGACTTCGAGGAAGGAGCTTCTCAAGATCTGGCTCCGGATGCCGCTGGAGTCGATCACCCTCCTCGAGTAGACTAGCCTCGCAGTCCCCCTATACTCGTAGTCATTTTATATTTTTTCCCCTATAATTGACTTTTTGTCAATGAAAGATGAACTTTTTGTTGTTTATATATTTTCTTTGAATTCTGGTAGTATATTGTAGTATAACAAGTAGGGTTGTACACGAATCAAGTTAGCTCGGTTAGCTCGCTCGACTCGACTAGAAAAAGCTCGATTTGACTTGGTTTGAAACTGAGTTCGAGCCGAGTCGAGCTGATTGTTTGAGCTCGAAAAACTTTTAAATTGAGTTCGAGCTTGCCCGAGCTTGACTCAACTTGGATCGAACCCCAATTCGAATCGAACTTAGATCGAACTAGTTCGGTGACTCGGTTATTTTAATATTGATGTTACTCACCAAGTGTTTGATGAAATAACTCAACAAAGTTTCGGCTAGTGGTGAGGAAGGTATGGATATGAAACAAATACCCTTCTGTCTTAATTTTGATGTTGCCTACTGAGTATTTGATGAAATACCTGTAAAACCGCTATTATTGTTTTACATACAGTGAGAAATTGAAGGTGCAGTCCATGTGTTTGTGAAAATGAGGCATAGGAGAACTCAGCTCGATCTTGGCTCAAACTAGCCCGAGCTGCTGATCGAGTCGAGCCGAGCTGGCCAGTCAGGCTCGAGGACCAAGCCGAGCCAAGTTCGAGCTAGGGTCAGCTAGTGGTCGAGCCGGGTTGAGTTGTGACAAGCTCGACTCGTGTACACCTCTAATAACAAGTTAGAGCTTATAGTGATAGGTTGCACATAGTAGGATTAACAAGTCTCCCTCAAAATGGCAATTATTGTATTAGGTTGAGCACCAAGGGTTCTCTTCCCTTCAATTAAGGGAAGTACTTGTGGTCGATCGTGCAACTCAGATGGTCGGGATTTGGAGGAGATTCTCCTCCCCTGATTTGGGAAAGTCCCTTCCTTGTAAAATCCATAAAATAGTAGAGTAGAGCTAATGTGCCTGCTTAATAACGGTCTAAGCAATCGGTAGGAGGGTTTCCAAGGTGAACTAACGATGGTGTGGGCATGGAAATAGGGGCGGAGACGATGCAAGGACACAACTAAGGCTAAAGAGAGCTTCTCGACGTCAGGGTATTTGGTATCAGCTGGGACTAGTGCCTTATTGACGTAATAAACATGGAACTGCTTACTTCTGACCTCTTAGATAAGTGTCGAGCTTGCCGTCATGGCTGAAATAGCCAAGTAGAGCAGCAAAGGTTCTCCCTTCTCGGGCTTGGAGAGCAGTGGGGGTAAACCTAAATACTGTTTGAGTTGTCGGAAAGCTCGTTGCAGTCCTTGGTTCATGCTGCTTTTATTTTGCATTTCAATTGTTGGAAGAACGGAAGGCACTAGTCGGTGGCTCGGGACACAAACCTGTTGAGCGTGACAACTCTGCCCGTGAGACACTGAATCTCCTTCGTAGTCTTATGTGAAGTCATATCCAGTAGAGCTTGTATCTTATCGGGATTTGCCTCGATTCTCCTCTGGTTGACCATGAAACCGAGGAATTTCCTTGAGCTCACCTTAAAGGTACATTTGTTCGGGTTTAATTTCATATAATACTTTCTCAGGATAGAAAACATCTCTTCGACATGGGTCACGTGGTTTACGGCTTTTGCACTTTTAACCAACATGTCGTCAACATATACTTCCATGGAGCATCTGATCTGTTCGACGAACATTTTGTTAACGAGTCACTGATATGTGGCCCCAATATTCTTCAGCCCAAAAGGAATGACCTTATTGCAGTAGAGGCCTTTATCCGTGATAAATGTTGTCTTCTGCTTGTCATGCGAATGCACATCGATCTAATTGTAGCCCGAGTAAGCGTCTATGAAGCTGAGCAGCTCATGCCTTGTCATACTGTCGATCAGTTGGTCGTTCCTAGGGAGAGGGAAGCTATCCTTAGGGCACATGCCTTGTTTAGATCGGTGTAGTCAACGCATACCCACCATTTCTCATTGGCCGTTTTTTTAAAAAACCAAATTGACATTGGCGATCCAGTCAAGATAGTATATATCTTCAATAAATCTAACCTCAAGGAGTTTCTTGACCTTCTCACTGATGACGGTATATAGATTAGGATCGAATGCCCACCGCTTTTATCTCATTGGTCGGTTATCGGGGCCCACATTTAATCTGTGGACCATCACCTCTGGTTTGATACTGGGCATGTCTTGATGAGACCATGCAAAGACGTCAGCGTATCCCTTTAATAAATCGACAATCTTATCCTGTGGACCTAGGGCTAGCAACGAACCAACCTGAATAGTGCGGGTCGGGTGAAACTTGCAAAGAGGAACAACTACCAAGTCTTCTATGAGGAACCCTCTCTCGAGTGATTCCTCTCGGGGGTCGACGGAAGTTATGGTCATTGTATGTTGCCGTGTTCCTACTCTTAATGCCATTGAGTATTATTAGTGGGCCTAGTGCTAGTCTCCCCTGACCTGCCCAACACCATACTCGGTGGGAAATTTCATCACAAGGTGGTAGGTCGAGACTACTGCTCGCATGGTGTTGATGGATGGCTGCCCAAGGATGATGTTATATACAGAGGGGCAGTCGACCACCAGGAAGTCAACCATCATTGTTGTCTGATTCCTTCCTTCCCCGACAGTCACCGAAAGTTATATATTTCCTTTAGAGGTGACGTTCTCTCCTGCGAATCCGAGCAAAGGAGTTCAGATGGGTCGAAGTCGGGATCTATCAATTCCTATCTTGTCAAAGGCGACGGAAAAGTGGATGTCGGCTGAACTGCTTGTGTCCACTAAGATAAAGTGCACTTTGCAATTAGCTATCGTCATGGCCATTACTAGGGCATTGTCATGCGGATGGTGGACTCATTGGGCTTCCTCCTCGGTGAACGTTAGGCTGCAAAGGATAATCTTTTATTCTTTTGGGAGTCTGCTAGTAAGGTTAATGTGATGCTCCGAACTACCACCGCTTATGCTCCTAGAATGAGTTCGGTGTGCTCTATTAGAGTCACCTCCACCCATGGGCCCATCGAATATGGTGCGGATCTCTCCTGTTTCTTCGTTATCATTCCAATGGCTCTACTGTTCGGTCCTTTAATCCGGTCGCTCCTCCCTCCTCTTATAGACATACTCCTGCAGTTGTCCATTGGGGATGAGGGCTTCAATCTCTTCTTTGAAGTCGAAGTAATCGTTGATGGCATGGTCGTGGTCACAATGGAAGTGGCAATACTTCCTCTTGTCCCTTTTGTCAGCATCAGTCATCCTATTTGGCCACCTTAGGATCCTCTTGTCGCGAACTTCCATAAGGACCTATTTGTGGGTAGCGTTTAAAGGAGTGTAGGAATGGAATCTACTTTTGGGCCATCGGTTTGAGCACTGACCCTTGCTTGAGTCATCATCCGTTATCCTTTTGTTGCTGACAACTTACGGCTGCACCTCCTCTTTGCATTTCTTGTCCTTAGCCGAGATCCCGACACTTTTGGTGGCATTTCGTGAGCTAAAAAGCTCCTCGACATTGGAGTATTTCTTAGCTCGGTTAAGGAAATCGACTAAGGATGTTGGAGGGTTCTTATCAATCGAGAAGAGAAATCTTCCTTCTCTGAGACTGGCTATCATGACGGTCGGGGTTATCTGATCTGAGTAGCCTTCTACTTGCACTGCTTCCTGATTGAAACACGCGATATAGTCTTTCAGTAGTTCATCCTCCTTTTAGGTGATAGTGAGGAGGTGAGTCGTCAGCTTCCTCTTATCCTTCCCCCCAATAAACTATGTAATGAAGGTCTTGCTAAGCTGCATGAATGAGCTGATGAATTTTGGCTTCAACCGTTGATGCCACTTCCGAGCTGCTCCTGACAGAGTCAAGAAGAAGGCTCTACACATAATCAAGCTCGACACACCATGAAGCTTCATCCATGCCCTAAATGATTCTAAATGATCGGCTGGGTCACCAGATTTGAAGCAGGGGGTGATTTGCGGCATTTGGAATTTGGGCGGGAGTTGTGCTCCCATGGTATTATTAGTAAACGGTGGCTCGGTTTCCTCCAACATAATCTTGATAGTGGTCGGTATTTGGGCGCAGTAGACTTGGCGAATATCACTGATCTGACCTTGTAGCTTATTGAGTTCTGCCTCCCAGGGGACCTCATTTTCCCCTACTGCCTCAGGGGCTTTGTCGCGCCTCTTGTTCTCCAGCGTATGACGCAAGTCAGATTTAGCGAGCATGGCGGTTCTTGCAGTTTAGGCAGGTGCTTAGCTGTGTTGCCCTAATTGTATTCTGGCTTTGTAGAGGTTCTGGGGGACTCATGGAGGTTGGGACTGCTTGGTGGCAACGCCGGCCTCTGCCTCATGGTCAGGGGGTGGATTTTGTCTCTCCAGGATCTGCATCAGTTAGTTCGTACTGTCATTTAAGGCATCGACTTGGTTCTCCAGAGAGACAAGTTGACCACTCTAACTATGGGACCTAAGCGTGGGCACTGCGGGGGCAGAACCCGCTTGATGTTGAGAGGGTGGATTTCGAATGTTGACAGAAAGATCGACTGAAGACGGTGCAGGTGCTGTAATGGCGGATAAGGTCTTCTTCTTGCCTTTCGTCATTTTATGGTTGGAGATAGTAGATAAAATGGGAGTGACTTTACTTGTCGTGTTCACACGGACAGTGCCAACGGTTGATGCTGTTTCTAGTAGTCCTAATCAGGCCTCTGAGTCCCTGCTCAAGTAAAGCAACAATAGGGACCCTGGCTCAAGCAAGGGACCCTTCGATGATAAAGTTAGATAGGGAATCTGAGTCTATATGTATTAGGGTTTTTGTGCTTACCTCTCTCTGCAGATTGGGACTCCATTTATAGCTCTGGGATGAGTTACATAGAATAGTCCTTTATTTGGCAGGTCTTGGTGTAACGTCTCGAAAAAATTCGCATAAATCACTAAGGACCGAATCCTTTAGAAATTAGATGAAAATTAATTAAGTGATAAACTGAATTAATTGGTAGATTAGCTTGATCCTAATAGTATCCCGAAACACACAACTTGAGCCCCGAGTGAAGTGTGTGAGAAACGCGAATATCCTTAGAAAATGAACTCAGATTTAAGTGAATTGGGCCGTTCACTTGCAGGCCAAATTTAAGGTTTTTGACCGTTAGAATCTGACCCAATTACACCCTCGGATCAGAAAAATTTTCTTACACATGTTAGTGTACTTGTGGACCTGATCGATTGACGATGGCCGTTAAACTGAAATTGGACCTCCGCGGTCGATCCGTAAATCCAACCGGACTGAAAACTTAACCTAACCTAGATCCAATGTCAGGGGACTTTCTCTGGATCGTATGCAGAAAAAGGGGCCTCCAGATGTGCTCCGTTGGACCGAAACAACCGACTTTTGGCTATGACCTAAGTATACCATGGCCTTGGGGCCATTGAGACCAGTTCTTGGCCTATATAAGGACCTTTACCTACCCCTCTCTCATTCCATACGAACTTTAAACCCTATGAGAGAGAAGAGAGAAGAAAGAGAAGGAAAGAGAGAGAGAGAGAGTGGGGGATCGTTGCTAGGATCCAATCCCACCGCTCCACATGCCGAATCATCCTTCCTGTATCACTATTCCGACGATTTTGATTCCATTCTTGAGTAAGAAATCCTAACCCTAATCTGTTTTAGGGATCCAAATAGAGTAAGAGATGAAATAACTAACCTATTTCATGCTATAGGTTGCCGTTGTGTCGTAAGCGAAGACTTAGTGTACAAACTGAGTTCGATACGAGTCTACCGACGAAAGGTGCGGACTATAAACGTTTAGGTTATGGTTTTCAAGGCTTTCAATGCCAGTTAATGATTTATGACTGACTTGATTGATATCACATGTGCTTAGATACGATGTCTTCTGTATATTACACACATATATAAACTATGTTGATTGTTAATGCATTCCATGTGTTTGTTGAAATGTTTGAATGAATATGAAATTATGATTTATGCTTGTTATGATTGATGTTTGAGAATACATGATTGTCGTGCGTGTGACAACTCCCTTGTGAAAGGATTTGCTATAATATGTGTTTTAACTAATTTATTACATATATGTGATATATATAGTCTAAATGTTTGATCAAATGCCTGAATGAGAAATTGCTTGTTGAAATGGATTTAATGAGGGCGTTGAGATAGAATTCTCAATTCCCTTATCTATAGTTACAGTTTCCCTTATCTATAGTTACAGTTTCCCTTATGTAACCTATCCTGCTACTATGTGATTTATGGACGAAATGCCTATGTATGTTAACATGTACACTATGTGTTTGTTAAAATGCTCAAATGAGATTTATATTTGGATTGGTTGTCAGATGTTGTCTTTGACTATCACATGTAAATGCTATTGTTTTGGAGTGCGATTGGGGCTGCGATGTAGTCCAGGTAATCGGTAATGGTCTACGATCGGTGGCCGAACCGTTTTAGCCACAACGGATACGTTCGATGAATCTGAGTCGTATGGTGGTTATCGACAGTGGTTAGGCCACGAGGAGTGTGTATGCACTCTATGTCAATTAATTCAACGTACGCTCGTATCAGTCGAGCTTGTCAATCAACCCGATTAGCCTAATGTATGTTCACCATGTATGGACGCTACTGCTTGAATCTAAAGTACCAACTTACCAGTGAAAAATCTATTTAACCTTGGTACCTCGATCCGCTAAGACTCATGAGTCAGGCATGGTGGTATGGGACACTGTGGTCGAGCTGTTGACTTACGTTGGGGTGATGAGCCTCCCCGTAGTGTTTAGTGAGCAAACCAAACTCGTGAGTCGAATACTGTGGTATGAGACACTACATTCGAGCTGTCGGCCTACGTTAAGGTGACGAGCCTTTCCCATAGTGACCTCGAGTATAAACAAAGGCCTACGCTGAGGTGACGAGCCTCTTCGTAGTGACCTGAACTTGCTTGTCCATTGCTTTTAAATCAGGGGTGACGTTGCCCTATAACTTGCCTATCATATGTGATTAACTAGGATTAACGACCTTAGATGGATCATCGTTTAGGTAAATGATATAAAGGGAGGTATCTTAGCTTTCTCGACCTGTTTATGAATAAGTCTAATTAAGAATTGGGCTAATCATGCACATGCACCGCATTTGCATGTGCCTTTGGCGTTGGAGTTGAACACAGAGGAAGGGGTGCATGCTGCGATCGTGAGATGATGTCACAGAGGGAGTGTAGGTGAGGGCATGTATCATTAACTCATATCATCCTTGCATTAACCAGAGTACCTAGAAATATTTGTTGTATTGCTTAATCATTACTGCTTGACTGAATTGATAACATGTTAACTTTTGCCTTATAGCCCCACTAAGTTGATCACTCACTCCCACTCTGGGACGGTATTTTAAAACACCAACCAGACTCTATTGTAGTTGTAGATGATGTCGAGGCTTACGTGTCGGAGCCTGACTTCTATGATGACGAGGAGGAGTTCTCCTACATGCAGTTATCAGGTGGGTCTATGTAGACCATGTACTGATCGACGAAGATTACTGGGATGCTGACTAGATACCATTACACTTGTTATTTTGTATTTTGGAACACACATGTATATTCATTTTGTCCATTTTGGAATTATATATGTAACTATTTAACCTGGTGACATGTTCATACTCTAGGGACTTACGACCATTTATATGCCTTATATATATATATATCACAGTCTTCCGCTTGCATAAATTAACTGTCTCTGGAGTATGATATGTTGATTTAGTGTAATCCCATTCATGTTTAATGTGCTAATACAGACAACATTTAATCATCATTATCTATGTTGCATAAGTGATGCGTTGGAACTCAGGAGTTGGGCTTCTGCTCGACCCCCGGTTTTTAGGGCGTTACATTTGGTTGTAGTTATCTTCCGAGATCCTCAATAGAGATCTTGGAACGATTTTAGCGATAAGGTTAAGTGGTCGGCCCTGAGAAGACTGTAGTAGATAGCCGAGCTCGATTAGCTGACATCGAACTGTAGGTCTAAGGTTTGATGTTGTCCTGATGTCGATTTTTTTAGAGTTAAGAGTTCGGCTGGGATCTAATTGACCCGTATAATAAATCGCTAGTTGTGGCAACGAGAGCTTGGCGGCGGCGGAATTCTCTACTTGTGGTCGGGTCATCGAGCCGTTCATGGAGTTCGTGCTAGGTCATGCGATCCGGGTTACCTTCCTTTGCTTGCTATTCCTATATTGGTATTCTCACGTCAGTCTTTTTTACCCATGGTATATTTTATCAGGTGATTTTTTATTTCATGCGTTAGAATGAGCTAACAAAACAGATGGACGGTGTGGATAAAATACATGCTTCTTGTTGGCCCCCAAAGATGCCACGTAGTGCTGCAGGATATTTCGTTTGGTAGAGGATGCTTTCCACCCAAGAGATGATCATGCAGCTGCTGTACCTGAACTTTCACTTTCCGGTACAACCATTTCCTTCCCATGTGCCACGCGTCGAATATTTGGGCCCACCATAATGATCAACAATATGCACATCAAGCTGATCCACCATCAATTAGACTCGGCGTCAAAATCAGTGGACACCCAGTCGTATCATTCATTCTAAAGTGGCCCATCTAATGAGTGGTTGGCCTGATTTTTATATCAGATTATCACCATGGTGTGTCCCTCCTTTTGCAAAGGACCGGATATTCTACACGTGGGACACATCAGTAGGAAATGATTTGAGTTCCCTCTCAAATACATCGCAAAATATTTCAATACAGTACATCGGGACTATATCCATTGGATCTTGGCATCATGTTGGATGATCTAAACTGTTCACAAGATTCGCCTGGCCTCAACATAAATGGAGGACATCTAATAAAGAACTCTTAGATTGGGATACCCATACACTTCTACTATTTAACTTTTCTAATGAATATAGACTTCATCTTAAACATTACTTTGTGGGCCATTGATTCATAAGTTTAAGATTTTCGTAAACTGTTAGATTTTTTAGGTAGCTATGTATTAATTAGATCAACATCTTGGATCAAAAACAACGATGCAGATCAAACCAATGTAGCCCCCGACACACCGTATTGAAATACCTCCGGATGTATGCAAGCAAACTTCCTTGCATTTACTTGCTAAAAGCAGCCTTCAGTTATACTTGATTTTCACAGATGAGACGTGCACCAACCTAATGAGGACCGTGGTTTACTATAAACGCATTATGATGTATTTCTGTTTTCTACGATGGGACTATGGATGTTGGATCTGGGGTCATGTTGCAATCATCAAAGCCATTTGTATGATAGGGTTCACTATGGATGGTTGATATCAAAAGGAAAAAAATAAAAATAAAAAATCTTTAGATTATATCATGAAAGACTCACAAAACAACGATCGACAGGGATTCCATATTCATTCGAAAGGTGTTGGATGATCAAAGGGCTGAAATATCACAATCCAAGATTTTTATTTTTTATTTTATTTTTAACTTCCTATCCATGGTAAGGCAATCATATAATTGGTTTGAAATCCAACAACTACAGCTTTGCAATACAACTAAAAATATGTCGGAATGTGTCATAGCAACCATCATTCTCATCACGGGACTCGGATTCGGTAGTGACCTCTCCAAGTACCCAGCTTGCTACTGGTTGGTGCGCAGGAGATAGCTCTGCGGCCCTGCCATGATGTATGTATTTTGTCCATTCCGTTCATCCATTCAACGACCTCGTATTAGGGCATGATCCTTAAAAGGAAGTAGATCCAAATCTCAGTTGGACCACACTACAGGAAACAGTGGTGAATGAATGCTTACCGTTAAAAACATATTGAGAGCCACAAGAATTTTGGATCAAGCTGATATTTGTGTTCTCCCTTCACCCAGGTCTGTCTGAACTAATCAACAGGTTGGATGGAAAATAAACATTACAGTGGGCTTAAGAAGTTTTCAATGGTGGGCATTCAATCACCGCCGTTTCCTGTAAGAAGGTCCACAGAGATTTCGATCGGCTTCATTTTTGGGCGGGGCATGAATAAGTATGATGGGCCCACAGCTTTTCCAGCCCGGAAGAGCACCCAGCCCTGTACTGGAGGGGTCACTACCGAAGCTAAGTCACTCATCACGCGACTCTCGAGTCTATTGTGGGCCATATGCATGCACTGAACATAGTCTGCTTGTCGTTTTCTAACCACTGATTGATCTGTCGTACATTTCTAGCAAACCTAATTATAAACAAACAGATCTAAGATGCCAACCTAAATATTCGTACGAGCTATGCTTTGGTGGGCCTCACCTAAAACTGTTCCACACGTTGGAGATAGAGCTGTCAATGGCTGGCCAACCTATGAGCTTTTAGACCAGTACAGTATTTAGGCCAGGCTTGACATGCCTTTCTGTTGGCCGGTCCGTTTGTTTTCTACTGTGTTGGGTGTTAGAGTTGATATGACGGCTTGATGTAAATCAAACAAAAGAAAAAACTTACAATCAATCTTAAGGAGCAACAGTAAAAATACGTTAAAAGAAAATAAAATTTAATGTACAAATGTAGACTTGCATTACAACTAAAGATTATAGCTAAGAATTATCGCTAATCATATAAAAGTCGAGATAAAAGATTGATAAGAAAAATTTGTTTAATTTTTATGTTAGATTGAATATATATTTTTTTTCTTTATTAGATTCCTCTGCTATTTATAGATTTATATTGCAGTTTATTCCTCTAGATACTTCTTTCATTTATTATAATTGTTACAACAGTAAAAAAACCCTTCTAGATCATTCTCTTGTTATGTTTTTCTTTTGCAACCGTTTGTCTTCCGAATACCTTTCGAACGTTTGCTTCACATTTGTCGGCTAAGGTTTTATTTTACTACCCTTTGTTGTCTTTTTCTTATCTTAAATACCTCTATTGTGCTTCTTGTATATCGGCCATAACATTCTATCGTCCATCTTCTTATGTATAGACTTATGCCAACTATAAATCCACAAAAAGCACTTCAAATTTTTGAAGATCTTTTTCATTAACTTCCTATTTCTCATATAATGTCACATGTCATTTTTCTATTGGTTTTTTTAGAATGGTCAAAATTAGAGTACAACGCTTTCAAATTTATAGGATAGGGTTAGGTTAAGACATAATTGTTAGTACAATTATGAGCAAGCTTGGGCTTCCTTTTGGCCTTGCCAATTCCACGGTGCTATATATTTTTATATTATAATTATATCTATTATATAATATTAAAGGTCTCATGTCCAACTATTGGACCATAATTTATAATTCACTTAGAAAATAACTTCCAATCTCTCTTGTGTGTGCGTCATCTAACCTGTCCAATAAATTAGTATAATAATCGTGATTGGCTTGTGTAAAAATCACCCACATCGGCTAACTGAGTCAGCCACATTTGTATTTTGTTATTTTTTAATAGTAAAATTGTTTTCTATGATGCGGCCTTTTGGGTCATGCATGTAATGTACATGGGTGATATGAGATTCCCGATTTAGTGATTTATTTTTAATTAAAACCACAATTTAAAAAAAAAAAAAATTAATTTGGATTTAAATAATTTACAATTTACATTTTATTTTCACATTGGGCATGTGCATTAGCACATAAACTGTAAAATGGGTTGGGAATGGGTAGCGCTTTGGATTTTCTTTTGGACATGGGCCAAGATTGAGTAGTATAAAGCCCAGCTTGGCCTGTTGATAGCCCTACTTGAATACAACCTCCATCTCCCTCATGGGAATTGACTTAGCATATCTCTCACAAAGGATTCTTGTACTCTATTTTCTTTCCTTAAACTGCAAATAAAATGTATAAATGGGGGAAATAAAGGCCGGGGCTATCTGCCTGTACTAAATGTGCCAACATTGTAGCCATGGGTGTATTCATAACAAAAGAGTCTTTTTCTAGTTAGAGTTTTTTGTTATATTAATATTAATGAGTAATGATTGCTAGGATATACACCCAAAATATATCATAGTGAGAGGCTTTTTGTTAGTATGGAAACAATTTAGGTTGTCCGGCGCAAGCCGGAAACAATTTAGGTTGTCTGACTCAAGTCTTTAACTACATCCTTGGAAAAAAAAAATCCTTGATTAAAAAGTAAAATTAGAGTAGCCTACCTTTATGCACATAATAACAAAGAATCCTAATTTATGTGTGGATGCATGACTAAGTGGGGGCACTACCCACTTCCCTTTCACTTGAATTGTTTAGTGGTGTGGGTAAGATAAATTTAAATGAGTTAGCTTGGAGTCGCCACTAGCCAAATAAACTTGGAGTCTATAGCCGACTATATACCATAGACTTGGAGTCAAAGAATTGAAGACTCGCTGACTTAGATGACTCTTGTGGTTGGTCGATGTTTGGAGATTCTGAATAGGGGCTTCGGTGATAAAGAAAAAAGAGATTAGGTACCCTTATCTGCGGCACTAAAGTGTGGTCTCTACTATGTAGGATTTAGGAATTTTGGAAATATTAAACTTTAAAAGTTATTACTCAATTGTGATCATGATCACAGAGACAATGTACTCAACATTGATCATAATTGAGGAGATGGTAGCGTGTACATATTATATAAGTAAATAAATTCTAATTGTTTATGCTGTCCTGATTTCTCAGAAAGGCGTAGAGCATATGTTAGAAAATCAGTAAAAGATAAAAGGAACAGGGGGTGTAGAAGGGGGGAGGTTGCGGCGCAAATGTACATGAAGTAATGTAGTCATAGGGAACCACATGCGATGACCATGCGCATTGGAGATGTGAGAGGGTAAATAAAAGTTTGACACTCTTCTGATGGAAAGCTGATTAGTGGTCTTGGATGTCGACCCTACTCCGCAAGATTTTAACTGTTTGGATGGCTTGGATGGATCAGATGTGTGGGTTACAATTGATTGGATAGTTAAAATAAGTGACCCTCTTTCTCCCTTTATCATTCTCTTTTTTTTTTTTTTTTTTTTTTTCTCTCTTCCCACTCCTCAAAACCTTCCCAACAATCAATTTTTGAAATGAGAGGGGGCTTCTTTTTATAGATGTGAATTTCCACCGCGTTCCTCGGTGGCTGATTCAAGCCTCAAGGCTTCCCTGGGCTACTGTTGTGCCAGAGATGTTGGGATTCGACTTTAGCATGAGGCATCGAAAATCCAATTTCTGATTAGAGAAAATGTTCTAATAGAAATCTAATTTTTGTTTGAATAGAGAGATCAATTTGGCCATGTTGTAGCATTTAGACGGACTTGATGAGACCCTGGGTGGGTTTGAATTAGGTCAGAGGAGTTCCCTGTGGACTTTTAGGGACTTTTATGGTCTCACACATGGTTTTAGGGTTGCAGGTTTCAAGGTTTCCTGTTTTGATTCCGGGTAGAGTCTCAGGCGCCTAAGGTTTCAACTCTGGTGTGCCTATACATTATACATGTATACTTATTTGTCTTCAAAGTGTTTGAATCATCAATTGGGTTGAGGAGACTCGTGATAAACTTAGCGTCCAGAAGCATAATCAATTCATCAATGTCATGGGTCTCACGTGCCGAAGATGATAAAGAGAACCCTACCCCTTGGAAGCATGGCACGCCTGGTGCCATGGACAAGACCCCTTTGTGTTTGGCAGGGATGTTCCCTACCCCTTGGGAGCATGGCACGCCTGGTGCCATCGCTCCCTTAGGAGACCTTTTTTTTTTTTTTTTTTTTGTTAGCTTGTTAGAACACCCACTGTCAGATCACACTTCACTGTTAGCCACCCTCACTAGGAAAAGCATGCCAAGACCTCAGTGGTGAAACGAGGTATCTTTCACTTAATCTTTCATTTGAGCTATGGATCTGGGTGTGAGAGTATTCAGGCATGTGCGGCTTGCCTTAATAGCGTTTATGTCCGAAGTTCTAGTTGAGTAAGTAATGAATGAACGAAAGAATTCCTCTTTTCAAAGTGAGTGTTGGGGTATTTATAGGCTCGTGGTGCCTAGATTTCTCACCCAAGAGTCGTGAATACATGACATCTTATGATTGGATGATAAAATACACAAGATCTGTCAATCACGTCTCTAGCGCTTGCCTTGGCAGTCTAGTGCTAAGTGCTCTACGCTTAGTACGGAAGCTTTGCTCGTTTATAAAGGAACCTGAAAGAGGTCTACTGGGGCATAGGTGAACCGGGGCTAATATTGACAGGAGCTAGGGTGTCAACAAGGTGTATACAGACCGTTCATCAAGTTCATCAAGAGGTACAATGAACATGCCATGTCCCAAAAAAGGAATTATTAATAAATATTTTAATTTTTATTGTTAGCCAGATTTTTTCTAATAATATTCATAAGAAAACATCAAAATATACTACTAAAAAATAGGGCAATTGACAAAGGGATGAACGTGATAAGGTTGATCACTGTCTTCCTCAAGGATAACTACTCCAAATCCACGGAGCTTCTTTGGACTCCTCATAGAGACTTCTTGAATCCACGAGAAAAGAAAACAAGAAAAATAGAAATAAATTCTAATAAATTCATAATTTGATTGAGGAATGAAATAAACGAGTTCACAACCCTTTAAATAAGGATACCAAGCAATGGGAGAAATTTTAGAATCATGCTACAACTAAGACTCCTAGAATTCACAACTTACTATAAATAGTAAATTTACTATTTATAGATGGTCGTGATGTCTACTAGTGCACAAGGTTTTTGGCCAAAAATAATAAGTGTCATATTTGGCTTCATCACGCTATTCTCCTAATTATTCTAAGCACTTTTCGCGTTGGGCACAACTCCTAAAGCCCAATGGATGAAGAGTTATAATCAAACTAAAACTTACTATTTATAGTAAAAACGGAATTAAAATAAGGAAATGACCATCAATTTAGTGGTATTTCACAAATCCGGCTTTCGCAACCCAGCATAGTGGGGTTGGGTGGCTAAAGTAGCTTGTTCTACTCCAAAATCATATATTTTATGTCCGATAACTCATTCTAGATTGCGAGATACGCCCGATTTAAGGTTTGACGGTCTGGATTACTTCTGTCATCGACCGGGCCTTTTTTAATCGATCTTGGCCATGAAATTGTCCGTGACCCACTCTACATCAGTCTCCTCAACTTCAAAAGAACTCGTCTTACTCTGGTTTATGATACTCGGTCAGGTCTGCAACATTGAAAGTTCATGAGATCGCTATGTCATCTAGAAGAGCAACAACGTAAGCATTGTCATTGATCTTTCGGATGATTGGTACTGGTCTAATCTTCTTATTCTTCAACTTGTTGTATGTCATGGTCGAAAATCTCTCTTTGCACAGATGGACCATAATGTAGTCGCCCACCTCAAACACTTTTTGTTGCCAATGCTTGTCCACTTGCTCTTTGTACTTCTCGTTCGAGGCATGTAGCTTGGTCTGCACCTTCGCATGAATCCCCATGATCCTGTCTGCCATATGTTCTGCTGCAATGCTCATGCCCGGGTAATCAAGCTCAACGAGTTTGACATCAAATACCAGCCTCAGACCGCCGTTAAGGGCCAAGCAGTGGCCGACTTCATTGCTGAATTCACCAATAGATAGGACTTGGAAGCTGCAACTGATTCGAACAGTGAAGCTGACTAGTAGGTATGAATGTTGTACGTTGACGGTTCTTCCAATTCTAAAGCTAGTGGGGTCAGGATAGTTCTCGAGACACCCGACCAGACCTGCACACAATATGCCTTGAGATTTGGATTTTAAACGTCGAATAATGTGGCGAAATACGAAGCATTTCTCACTGAACTCAGGTTGGTGGCAATAATGGGTGTCCAGACTCTAAAATCTACAACGATTCGTAGCTCATCGTTAACCAGGTTTCCAGTGAATATCAAGCCAAGGAATAGAAAATGATCGCCTATCTCCAGAAAGCCCAAGAACTCATCATAAGTTCTGAAAATGTGAAGTCGTCCTGGTCCCCAGGGCAAAAAACTCCAAGGCGGATGCACTGGCAAAGTTGGCCATGGCGACCGAAGACGACATGCCAAAATTGATTCCAGTTGAGTTCCTGTCAGATCCAAGTATCAGCAAGTCTGACCAAGAGGCAACTTGTCTTGTCATCTCGACCCCGAGATGGATGGACTCAATCACTGAGTATCTTTGGGAAGGCAAGTTACTTGAAGACAAGCTTGAGGAATGCAGGGTCTGAGCTAGGTTAGCTCGGTATACCATGGTGGGAGACACCTTGTACAAAAAAAGGTTTTCTTTACCTTATATGAGGTGTCTCTGACCTAAGGAGGCCGAGTAAGTCTTGAGAGAGATACATGAAGGAATTTGGGGCAAACATTCTGGCGGTCGTGCTCTTTCCTATAAGGTCATCCGATAAGGGTACTTTTGGCCGACCATCCGGGAATATGCCAAGCAGTATACTGTGTCAAAGATTCGCGATGATTCCTTGTTAACCACCTGAGCAGCTGAACCCCATGACCATACCGTGGCCGTTCACTCAGTGGGGGATATACATCATTGGCCTATTGTCAATAGGCAAAGGTTAGAACAAGTTCGTTGTCATCACGGTCGACTGCTTCACCAAATGGGCCAAGGTTGAGCCACTAACCAACATTACAGAGCAGAAAATCACCGACTTCGTCTGGAAAAATATTATATGCCGAGATAATCGTATGCGTGATTCCGTACCAACATTACCAAGTAGTTTGAAAACTATCTATTTCAAGGCATGTGTGAAAATGTTGGAATTCGTAATGCTTATTCATTACCTCGGCATCCTTAGGCCAGGTAGAAGTAGTCAACAAGATCATCAAGAACCACCTCAAAACTAAGCTCGAAAAGGCCATAGGAGCCTAGGCCGAGGAGCTTCCTTATGTTCTCTGGGCATACCGAACTACTGCTCGGACATTTACAGGAGAAATTTTATTCTCCTTAGCCTTTGGGGCAGAGGTCGTTGTCCTAATCAAGATAGGGCTCTCTACTGCATGGATTTAATCATATGAGGAATCTCAGAACGCTGAGTAAATGACTTTGAGGCCTCGACCTACTAGAAGAAGAAAGGGAGCTGGAGTAGATGAAAGCTGCAACCCGCCAGCAGTAGGTCGTCTGATTGTACAACTCCTGAGTGAAGGTACACAAATTCTAGGTGGGAGACCTGATTCTCCGTAGAACCTTCCAAAATACCAAAGAGCTCGTTTTAGGAACCCTGGGGCCGAACTGGG
Organism: Magnolia changhungtana; assembly: GCA_030180095.1. NCBI lineage: Eukaryota > Viridiplantae > Streptophyta > Magnoliopsida > Magnoliales > Magnoliaceae > Magnolia > Magnolia changhungtana. The sequence continues at coordinate 8,959,085 of JASAUF010000653.1, read as the reverse complement.
AAGGGCCCTACGAGATAACAGATATGACCCGACCAGGAATGTACCAACTTAAAGATATGGATGATTGACCTATACCGCACCCGTGGAATACGAAACACCTGAAGATCTACTATCTATAAAGACCAATTAGGTCTTAAAACGGAAATAATTGACCTATGAGGTCAGAACAATGAAAAATTCCTGAGCTAAGGAATTCTACTTGTTGTTTTTAGCTACTCGGACTACGCGGTCTACTATGAGGACTTCCCTTAGTACAAGGGAAAATAGTCCTCTTACCAAAGCTGCTCGACCCATTGTGAACGGGTTGATGTAGTCAATTCTACTCGTGTTCTGCAAGGGCAAGGCTTCCTTAAAAAAAGGGAAGAACTCCTCCCCAACTCTTCGACTATCAGGACGTCATGACTGATCTACTAATATGCAACACCCGACCTACTAAAACTTAAAGAACATAGAACACGAAGAATATGCACGTCAAAATTTTCATGTTCATTGATAAGAAAAGATTTACATAGAGAATTAAAAAAAAAAAGGAGCCTAAGAGAGGCTAATTCCCCTGAGCATGCTGCTTGGCTTCTATTGAGGTCAGGGCCTTAGATTCTACTGGAATTGGGTCCTCGGCTCCTTACGGGGTTAGGTCCTTGGCAGAATCGTCTTCAAGGGCACTCAGGTCGAGCTTTGGGCACCTTTCTTTGATGTCCTTGAGACATTTATTATACTCATAGTTGTAAAGCAGCTCCTTTTCATCTGCTCGCTCTTTTGAGGCCTTGAATTCTTCCACCACTGCAGCTCGAGCTAATGGAAGAGATACCTCGACTTTAGCCAGCTTCACTGTTGAGCTAACTTTCACCTCGGACAGTTCAACCTTCAGCCTGGCAGCATTAGCCTTCGCCCTGTCTAGGTGTGACTGCATCACCTCCACCTCGGACTTCGCTTGAGCTGCCTCCTTCTTAGCCTCCTCAGCCTGGATCTTTAGAGCTGTAAGCTCCTCCCTAGACTTCTACAAGGCAGATCGAAGCTGATCGGCCTTGTGAGTTTTGGTTTGAAGCATCGCCTCTACTTCCTTGCATTCCTTGTCGACACGTATCATCGATCGGTGGGCGGATAGGATAATAGGGGCGAGCTAAAGAAGAAATGAAGAATATGAGTTAGATAACGTTAAAATATGAAAGAAAGTGTAACGCAAAGAGAGAGAAAAATTGTAGCTACCTCACCTAGAAAGGCGACCGGATGAGTCTACATCACAGCAGTGATCTCAGCCTCAGGGAGTGCCTAGCTACCCAAGGGAGAAGACTTTGCGTATAGTGCCCTTGAGGCCTTCCTAAGGTTCACCCACCAGCTGATCAAACGAGCTGCTCACCTGAGCCTGGGGTGTGGTGGGCTGAGCCTCGACGGCGGGAACAACTTTCTGTGGTGGGTAGGTTTCCAAGTCCACCACCTTCGGAGCCGCCAGAGGATTTGTGCTGGTGGGGGCATCCTGAGCGCTCCTTTCGATGGCAGCCGAGCTCGACTGCTCCATCGCGGGCTGACTAGCAATTGATGTTGATCTCCCCTCCAAAGCTGTGGAAGAGCTTGCCCATTGCTTCTTAGTGGGGGGTATTACCGCCCTCCTCTTTGAAGAGGATTTCTTTTGAGCTAACTTGACATCAGAAGGGATGTGTGCTCTTTTGGAGGGACGAGGGTGATCAACCGTTCTTGCGCGATCACGAATGTCGATCAGAAATAGAAAGGAAAAGTCAAGTTCAGAAATCAGTTTGTCTACCTGAGATGAATGGGGCAAGACCGGATTGGTGGAGGAGCTTGGGAGTGATCAACACTTTCCAAGATCTCTTGGAAGCCTTTACCAGCTTTGCATGAGCAATCCGATTACGCTCCGAATTAGTTACTCCTGCGGGCTTCTTGGGCAGAACAGCAAAAAAACCACTACAGTTAGAAACAAAATGAAGTGAATACAAATGACAAAATTAGCCGTTTGGATATACTCGACATTAGGTGGCAAAGCGGGTCAGAACCCGAGGCCGTAGCCCAGCAGTCGTCGGAGCTTCCCAGTCTCCAGATGCTCAGAACCAATTGTCCTTCCAATTTTTATTGGAGGACAGGTTCTCTGTGATGAGGGCCTTGCCCTTGCTCAGCCAGGCTGAGAAGTAGTACCAACACGTGTGCTTTGGGTTGGACTTCGTCTGGTATAAATGGAGAAACTTGTCGGCAGTCAGCTCGGGTTGTCCGAGCTGAAACCACAAAATGAAAGCCCTAGCAACGCCCTCTAGGCATTAGGGATTACCTGGCCAAAGGCTAAACTCAGGCGGGATACGACCTCCCTAAATATCCGGTGGAGGGGAAGTTTGAGGCCGCGCTGCAATGCGACCAGATACATGGCCACCTCACCCTCGCTTAGGTCACCCAGAACTTCGCCAAGTACAGGAGCTCGGAGTACCACCAAGTCAGGTATGTGGTACTCGACATGATGTGCACAAGGTCAGATTCTGTCAATCTTAACCCAAACAGGCCAATCTCCTCGGACCCATCCATGGGGGACCGAGCTTCCTCTCCTTCTGCTGGAGCAGATCCCGCTTCAGCTTTTACAGGTTGTTCTACCGAGGACTGGGTCATCATCCTCTTTGTTTAAGTGAGCATGATCTCCCGATCATTCAATAACTAGATCGAGGACTGTGGATTGCGAGAAGTCCTCGGAGGTGAATCCCAATCCTCCCACTTCAAGTCACCATGAAAGGCCATAGGTTCATCCCAATCATCGATATATTAGACATTCTTGGTCGAAAAATGATAGGAAAGTAGAGTCAGGAAAGAAAAACGAAAGAAGAGGAAGAAATGAAGGAGATCTGAGGAGATGAAGCTCATCGGAGGAGAGATTTCCGACTTACCAAAAATCGCCAAGTCGAGGAAGTCGGGGAGCAGTAGTGGGAGCAAATGGTTGGGACGACTAGGTTTTTTCCTTTTTATAGGGAGCTTGACTGCCTGCAATAATTGCTCACATTAAATGTGGTTGTCGAAGAGGCTCCTCGACACGTGCATGCAGCCATGTGGAGATCTCGCACTAGCTCAATGACCCGATTTCCTAGGTAGTGCAAGCGTCCACACTCCATAGGTCGGGAACCAAAAAGGTGCCTTACCAGCGCACGCTGCCTCGAGTGCGTCGTACCATCATTGCAGATCTTCCTCGATCTCCGTGCCTGCCGCCTTGAGCGCATCATTCCATCATTGTAAATCTTCTTCAATCTCCATGCCTTCTCCTCTCTCCGCATTAATGATGAACTGACTCAATCTCCCATGCCCAAGATATCATTGATCCGACCTCACTACACCGACTTACTTCCTGAGCTTATGCGGTCAGCTCAGAAGTAGGGGGGCTACTGTTATGGATAAAAATGAACTGGTTGGAAGTATGAGGTCGGATTGGACATCGGTGCACACCACGTGGTTGGTTAGTGCCAGTCATGACCAATGAACTCCTCAATGACTAGAAGATGAAAATCTACTATGTGAGATTTGTCCATCCAACAACCCTACTCGCCAGGAGATGTAGTACACTTCCGCTTCTTTTAGAAGAGGACGGGCGCCAAGCTCTCCCATGATCTCATCCATGTCCGAGCTATTATTCAGATCTCTTAGAGAAGCCTCCAAAGCATTATCCCATATGGGACCGAGTGCGTCCTGCTTGAAGATTTGCGAGAGAGTCCCTGCACCATATGATAAGATGAAGAGGATGGTCATCCTTGATTTCGCCTATGTTCTATTAAGGAAGGGAGCTCAGCTCACTATTAGTGCTTGGATACAACCTTCACGGGCAGGTCGGTAACCTACTCAAATGCTAAAGGGAAGCTCGACCATAACCCACCAAAGAACCCAGGTCGGGAAACTCCTCCTCAGGACGGCTGTGTAGGTCAGTTCAGATGCTCGACTTCGTTCTCCTACTACATGTATCTTCTAAATCCGACCACTTGATCTTATCATCACCGATGATCTTGCGAAATGGTTGAGAAACAGATGCTTAACACACGCCTATGATTCAGGAAGTGTTTCTCTCTACGTTATTTACTCGTGGCTTATAAATAGAGGCCTCATCTATAGTGAAAGGTATGCACCAGTGAACCCTCATCTCTATTAGACCCAACTTACTTGATCCTGACTTATGCATCGGAGGCCCCCCTACTATAGCCAAGGTCTCCTTTGTCTTCTTCGTGTGTATGTACTTAAAGGTCCAGTGAGAATTAACCAGATTTCTGCATCAATAAGATTTATTAGCATTTGCCTACTTCATGGCTAGCTCAATTTTTCAAATGGTTACAGGCTTGCAAAGCTCAATCTCCTTTTCCTAGCTAAGTTTTGGAGATTATCAATCAAACTAAGATCACATAGCAAGGGCAAATGTCTCAAGTGGAGAAGGTTATGAAAAATACCTAATAAGAACATTCTTTCTCCACTATAGAAATCCATTTGGTGGCCAATAAATAGATGGTTGGAAACAAAAATCATCAACGGTCCATAACAAGGTGCAATATCGAATGGTTAGAACCATATGATCATTGAGATTTTGGGGACGTGCCCCATCCACAATTAAAAGACATCACGATTTTGTGGCCCTACAATCATCAACCACCACCCAAATGTGGGACCGACGGTCCATCTAATCTTGCTTTCCATGGTGAAGTGTTGGCACATCGAAAGTGCGTAGTGCGTCGTGCACACCATATGCCGACTAGATTCTCCAACACATTGACCAGATTCAAAATGGAGAGACGACTGCTCTGTCGGCGTGCTGCTGTCAATATACGCGACCAAGATCAGACTCGGCTTCGGTAGTGACCCCTCTACTGGTCGGTGCTGGAAAAGGTCTGTGGGCCCTACCATGATGTATGTTTCTTATCCATGCTATACATTTATATTTCGATCTTATTTTAAGGCATGATTCAAAGAATGTGGTAGATCTAATTCTTAGGTGGGCCACACTACAGTAAATAGGTGATTGGACGCCCACAATTTAAAACTTCACAGGGACACTGTAATGTTTATTTACCATCCCACCACCTGTTGATTAAGTCACACATACCTGGATGGAGTGAAAACACAAATATCAGCTTGATTCAAAACTTTTATGGCCCTCAAGTAGTTTTTAACGGTAAGCATTCAATAACCATTGTTTCCCATGGTGTGGTCCACCAGATAATTGCAGCTACCTCAAATTTGGGCTCATGATATAAAATGACCTGGAAAGATGGATGGACGGCGTGAATAAGACACCTACATCATGGTGAGTCCTACAGGTTTTTTTTTTTTTTTTTTTCAGCACCAACCAGTATGGAGCTCAGTACTGGAGGGGTCACTACCGAATCTGAGCCCGGCGGCTTGTATCTGCCCTCGGCCAAAAAAGAAAAAAAAAAAGGGTTTTTGCAGCCCTCAAGTGGGCAGCATTTGTTAATTGTGAACAATTGGTCAATTTATTAAAATGATTTTTAGGCCACTATACTTAGACAGTAGGTCACGTTGGATGAACATCTGATATTCCACATGGATTAAGCCCCACACGAGAAGTCACTTGCAACTAGAACATACCAAGCATGTTATGCATGTTCCGCCTAGGGCTGCACATCAAGCCGAGTTAAGTCGAGGCGGGCTAAACTTGGCTTGACTCATTTGTGCTCTCCTCAAGGTTGGCCTCAAGCTTACCATTGGAGCTTGGTTTGTTTGCCAAACCTTTCGAGTTGAGCTGGAGGCGAGCTAGTAGATTGAGTTGGTGAAAGCTTACCTCGAGTCGAGTCGAGCCTACTCCCAACTCAGCCACCTGACCCAACTAACCCAACCCTCACCAACTCCCAAATCAAATATTCAATAAATAATTTTAGATAAAGCCATAAATGTACCTTATTGTTGGTGCAGAGAGAGAGAGAGAGGAGCTCAGGTGCGATGGGTTGGGTAAGAAAGGGATGGACAGATAGAGTAGGGTTTAAGTTTTAACTTATATATATATATATATATATATATATATATATATATATATATATATATATATATATATATATATATATATATAGGGAAAGGGTTCTATACGCTCGACCGTATTATACCTTCCATAAGGTCGAGTGCTGGCAGCACGTTATTCGTCTATCTCTCTCACGCTTGTTTTATGCCAAAAACCTTGTGCTAGAAACTTACGTGGGGCCTACCATGGTCTTTTTTTTTTTTTTTTTTTTGAGAAATCTACCCCGTCCATCCATTTTTTCATATCATTTTAGGACAAGAGACCAAAAATGAGCTGGATCCAAGACTCAAGTGGGTTGAAAACGTGAGAATTGAACGTCCACAGTTGAAATATTCGTGGGGCGACATAAGTTTTAAATTACGATAATATTTTTGTTTTCAGTTCATCTTAGTAGGAATATTGTTATGAACGGTATGGATGCAATTGAAACATCACTTTTGACCTAGGGAGGTTTCAACGGTAGAAATTTCCCTACCCACCTTTTCCTCTAGTGCGGCCCACTTGAGTCTTGGATCCGGCTCATTTTTATCCCGTGTCCTAAAATGATCTCCAAAAATTGATGGATGGGATGGATTTCTCCCAAACACTATGGTTGTTTGTGACGGAAAACAGTGCAACCCTGACACGTCGGAGAATTTGTCAATGATAGAAGTTCAATTCACACTAATTCTATCCACTTCAAGTGCAATCGCGGATTCGAAGCGGATTGCGTACTGAATAACTCAGTACCATTAGGGCCTGTTTGGCTGGGCAGATTGGAAGGGATGGGATGGATTTTAAGGTAATGATGGTGGTGTCAGTAGATTGGTTTAAGATCCATGGGATTGCTATATCCCGGGACAAGTTCATCGAGTCTGTTTGGCATGCCCGACATATCCCGGGATTTTACCTTCCAATCCCTTCCAATCCGTCCAACCAAACACACCCCAGGCACGATTGAACGAGATTAGGAGGGATGGGATCAATTGTAAGGTAATGATGGTGATGTCAGTGGATTAGTTTAAGATCCATGGGTTTGCTATATCCTAGGACAAGTTCATCTGGTCTGTTTGGCTTGTTTGACATATCCCGGGATTTTACCATCCTATCCCTCCTAATCCCATGGGATCTGTCCGGCCAAACACGCCCTTAACGTACTGAATAAACTCCGTGGGTCCACCGCTATTTATTTAGTTTATCCACTCCGTTCATCTGTGTTAACAGATAAGTTTAGATCTTAAGAACAAACAGAAAACATATACAAAGCTCAAGTGGACCACACCACAGTAAATAGTGTGATTAAACCTCTACCATTGAAAAATTCTTGGAGGCCATAGAAGTTTTGGATCAAGCTGATGTTTGTGTTTTATCTTCATCCATGTCTTTTTGATTTTATTAACAGGTTGGATGGAAAATAAATATTAATGTGGGCCCTAGGAAGGTTTCAACGGTAGAAATCATTATTCCACATTGTTTCCTGTGGCATGGTCCACTTGAGCTTTGGATTTGCTGTAATTTTGGGATCAAAATGGATGGACGGTGCGGATAAACCACATACATTCGCATTGGGCCCAACTAAGTTTACTCAGTACGATAAAAGCGTACCTGAGTAACTCAGTACGCAATCCGATTTTTGCAGATTGGCTATGACAGGTAGAGCTGGGCATCAGACCAAGTCGACTCGGACTGAGTTTTGCATGGCCTGACTCGAACTCGGTCCGATCCGGGACTGGGTCAGGGTCATTTGACTTGATCCGATCCTAACTCATGATGGATGTAACCGATCCAAGTCTGACTCGGTCGGAAAAATCGAGTTGAATCGGATTTGACTAGGTTTGGATCGGATTTGAAGGTTTCAACGGTGGATTTCATTATCTCCGCTCTTTCATGTGGTGTGGTCCACTTGAGATTTGGGTATGCTTCAATTTTGGATTAATGACATAAAATGAGATGAAAAAATGGATGGACAGTGTGGATAAGACACATACATCACAGTGAGCCGCATCGACTTTACAATTCAACCAATGGTCAAGATTTAACTAACAGGTGTAGCAAACGTGGTGTGATGGGTTGATTTTGGGATAATGCATCATGAAAGATTCTGGGAATGGTATGGTGAACATTCGAGATTTATGACACACCTGCCAAATTAGCACGTGTAGTAGGATTAGGATGGATACTCTTGTGAGTAGCCGCACAGTCCTGAAAAATAAAACGAAATTGTAGAGAGAGAGAGAGAGAAGAGAGAATAAGGGCACTTTATTACCTTTTTTTATGTTGCACGCATCCATAGCAGAATAGAGAAGCTTACGCCTTACGGGCTCTTATTGTTATAACCCAACAGAGAGAGAGAGAGAGAGAGAGAGAGAGAGAGAGAGAGAGAGAGAGAGAGAGAGAGAGAGGAGGAGGAGGAGGAGAAGCAGGAAGAAGGGTAAAATAGAAAGGAAAAGAAGAAGAACAAAGAGTGGAAATGGAAAAGCAGGAGAAGAGGGGGAGAGGGAGAGAAATAGGAGGAAGAGATAGAGTAGCTGTTTGTTAAGATGAGGTCCTTCAGGTGCATGCACCCAACATCTGTAGTCTTTCAAATCCGTTAGAAGAGGAGCTTTGATCTCTGTCTCACTTTCTCTCCATTCATGCTCTTGCCATTTCCTTCTTTTGCCCATCTGTTTCTGGAGAAAAACCCATCTTTCTCTCAGTTCAAACTGTCTATTTTCTCAGTTGAAATCTCTCGGGTAGTGCTCGTTCGTCGTTCGGGTTGGGTTAGGGTAAGAAAATAGGGGAAAAGGAAAGAGGGTCAAAACGAATAGGGTTAGGAAAGTTAGGATAAAAAAAATAAAAAATTTATTTCATACACTCACTCCGCCGCTTGGTCCGGGTCTGTTTGGTTCGGTGTAGATCCATTCGGTTCGGGTATCCAGGTCGGATCGGTCCGGACAGAGGTCTATCCAGACCTGACTCGAAAAAGAACAGATCTGAAAATCCCAACCCGATTAGGCCTGATCTTGGCCGTCGGTTCTATTCGGAATGGGCTGGATCGGGTTGGATCCGCTGGATTGGGTCAGAAATGCCCACCTCTAATGATAGGTTGAGTAGCGAGACACGCTGCTAGTAGGCCCCACCATGGTGTATATTTTGTATCCACACCTTCCATCCATTTGGAGATATCATTTTAGGGCAATATCCAAAGAATGAGTTAAATCCAAAGCTCCAGTGGATCCAGCACAGAAAAGAGTGGGGACAGTGACGCCCACCATTAAAAACTTCTAAAGGCCACGAAAGTTTTAGATCAAGCTGATATTTGTGTTTTCTCTTATTTCATGTCTTCTTTAACTTTTGAACAGGTTGGATTTCAAATAAACATTATGGTGGCCTTGGGGTAGTTTCAACGGTGGGAATCACTCTCCCCACTATTTTTTGTAGTGGAGTTCTCTACAGATTTTTATCTTACTCATTCTTTGTCTCATGCCCTAAAATTATATCTTAAAATGGATGGGCGGTGTGGATACAACACATACATCATAGTGGGGCCCACAGAACTTGGTGACGTAACTTCAGTAGCTGACTTGCTACTCAACCTTTAGGGATGCAGATTGCGTCCTACCCCCGCCCGTCTCTAGCCTCAAACAGTCAGTTCTATAGGTAGGCCCACCGTGATGTATCTGTTTATCCAAGCCGTTCAACCCTTTTCTAAGATCATTCTAATGCATTAACACAAAAATGAGGCAGATCCAACACTCAAATGGACCACACCACATAAGACTCTTGCATTTAATGCAACTAGCCTTTAATGTTTTGTGCATTTAATGCAACCAAGCTTATTATTTGGTGTGGTCCACTTGAGCGTTGGATTTGCCTCATTTTTGTGTTAATGAGTTAATATGATCTTAGAAAAGGGATGAACGGCTTGGATAAACGGACACATCACATGGGCTCGCCTACAGAATTGCCTGTTCGGGGCTAGAGACGGGCGGGGGTAGGATGCAATCCGCGTCCACCTCTTAGTATATAATTCGCCTACATCCACTTCCTTTAGGAACACCCGTCCTACTTCGTCCGAGCAGGGCTTTATGGGGCCCAACGTGATGTAAGTGTTTTATCTACTCCGTTCAAAGATTTTCTTAGATCATTTTAATATATGAACCAAAAAATGAAGCAGGTCCAAGGATTAAGTGGACTACAGGGTGGGGATTGAACATCCACCATTAAAAACTTCTTGTGAGCTAGAGAAGTTTCAGATCAAGTTGATATTTGTGTTTTCAATTCATCCACGTCTACATGACCTTATGAATAGGTTGGATGGTAAAACAACATAATGCTGACACTTAGAAAGGTTTCAACGGTAAGTGTCATTATCAGTACAACCTCCTTTATTACGGTCCACTGGAGCTATGGACCTGCCTCATTTTTAGGATAATAACTTAAAACAATATGAGAAAATCTTTTAATGGCGTGGAGAAAACACTTACATCACGATGGGCCCCATAGAGCCCTGTTCGTTTGGACGACGCAATAGGCATCTTATTAAAAGTTGCAATGGACTCCAATGCTAGCTAGACGCAAATTAGCCACGACAGGTTACATCACCAAACCCACCATGATGTATGTGTTATATCCATACTGTCCATTCACTCGGAGATATCAATTAAAGGTATGAGACAAAGAATGAGTCAGATCCAAGGCTGGAATGTACCCACCATAGAAAACAGTGGATAAAGTGATGCCCACCATAAAAAATATCTAAGGGGCACAAAAGTTTTTGATTAAGCTGAAATTTGTGTTTTCCATTCTTTCATGCATGTCTTAACTTATGAATAAGTTGGATCTCAAATAAACATCATAGTGGGCCTTAGGAAGGTTTCAACGGTGGGCGCAAGGCTTTCGCAGAAAATACGCTTGAGAGAGGTGGATGGAAATTTTAATAACCTGTTTCACCGGTTTTGTTTCTCTAGTTTCCCTATAAAATCTCCTCATTTGTTTAAAATTTTCACCATCCGAACCAATAACGTACCACCAACACTCGACCTTATGGAAGGTATAATGCGGTCGAGCGTATAGTACCTTTTCCCATATATATATATATATATATATATATATATATATATATATATATATATATATATTCAAGTAGAGCCAAGCTCGAGCCGAGCCGAATTCGAGTCGAGTTGAGTCAAGATCCACTATGATCAAACTCACTCATTTTCAAAAGGAGTTGGGTCATATGAAGCTTGGCTGGCCTCGAGTCATTATTTAAGCTGAGTCAAGCCGAGCTAGATTGAGCCAAGCCGAGCGAGCTTTTCGAGCTAGCTTGGCTCGTGTATAGCCCTAGTTGTGCCCTTAGGCCACAAAATCACGCTCTAAGACTAATGACTCGACTCGAAACTTAGCGGAGTCAACTCAACTTAATGAGATCTCTTAATTCGATAAAACTTACTGAATCAACTCAATGAGTTAATGAACTCAATGTGACCCATGCCGACTGGACCCAAGACAGTCACCTGAAAGGAGGATCTTGATGCAGGGATGAACGCGATGAGGATAACTACTCCCAATCCATGGAGCTTCTCTGGACTCCTCACAGAGACTTCTCGAATCCACGAGAAAAGAAAGCAGAAAATAGAAATAAATTCTAAGAAATTTTAAATTGATTAATTGGTGAGTAAAAACGAGTTCACAACCCTTTAAATAGGGGTGCCAAGCAATGGGAAAGAAATCAGAATCAAACTACAACTAAAACTCCTAGAATCCGCGACTTATTATAAATAGTAAACTTACTATTTATTGACGGTCGTGATGTCTACTAGTGTGTAAGGTTTTCGGCAAAAAATAGTAAGTGTCCTATTTGGCTTCACCAAACCGTTCTCCTAATTATTCTAAGCTCTTTTCACGTTGGGTGCAACTCCTAAAGCCTGACAGATGAAGAGTCATAATCAAACTAAAACTTACTATTTATAGTAAAAATGAAATTAAAGCAGGGAAACGATTGCTGATCCAGGGGTTTTTCGTAATTTCGGGCATCGCAACCTGGCATAGCGGGGTTGGTTGGCTAAAGTAGCTCGTTCTACCCCAAAATCATATTGTTTACGTCAGGTAACTCATTTCGGATTGCGAGATATGCCCGATTTAAGGTCCGACGGTCCGGATCACTTCTGTCGTCGACTGGGCCTTTTCTGATCCATCTTGGCAATGAAATTGTCCGCGACCCGCTCTACATCAGATCTTTATAAGGTGATGTTTGATTAGTGGAAGAAAAGAAACGAAAGGAGAAGCATAGAGATTGCTTAATATTAATTATAGTAGCATATATTCGTACATGAATTCCTAGGAATTTCAACTTTAGATATTTTGTTTGAATAACAAGTGAAAATATCATACTCTGCCATGTCTAACATTACCTTATTTCTTGTGAATGAGAAATTTAATATAAAAAAGTATGATTGGTACTTAAAATTCTATTTTTTATTATATATAAATAAAACATAGTAAAAGGTCCCATCATAGAAGATGTGCTCCATATCTATTCTTTTCCTCTACTTTTTCTCTTATTAAATCGACCTAAGATCTGTTTGGTTTTCTAATTACAAGAGTAAATGATTGTAAATGGGTAATGATTTTTTTACTTTTGTAATTGTGATATGATATCACTTACATTTGACTGCAATAATGATTTTACTATATTGTTTTTGTTTCAGTAAAAAATCAATGTAAAATAGTAATTTTATAATGTGAAAATATAATAATTACAATTTCCTTTATTTTTTCCTTTATAAGTGTATTTGACTTTTAATTTATGAGCCATAATGCATGTTTAAACCAACACTTAAAAATGATAAAGATGACTCATTTACTTTGCATTTCATGAGAAATTGGAAAACCAAACGGACATAAAAGGTTGGAATGTCTCTAACCACCATTCCAATTTTGTAGACTTAAACTAAATACATCTATGAAATTTTTTATCGATGCTTATAAATTATTTTTTAGATATTAAGTAAAGACTCCTCTGAGTCTTTACATCAACCAAGCCGGGCTAAACCTCGAGTTGATTTGAAATTTCAAGTTCTTGAACCATGCACTAAATACATAAGCATATATCTTTCTAAATTTCAAGGGCTGGTTTTGAACACCTTAAAAAATGGTGGACACTTTCATGATGGTTATACGACAATCTAGAGTGTACAAATAGCTGACCCATCTGTGGATGGAGAACAACCTACAACTTGCACTGATAAGATGACATTAACCCTCTAAAATTTCCCTTTGAATTTGGACCGCTTGGCGTTTTACTCTTAACCATCCACTTGATAGCAATTAATTGGATGGTTGTGATTGCTTGATCCTCCATCCACAATGGGACCCACGATTTCCACAAGTATACATTAATGCCATGTGAGAGGAGGATGAGTCACGACCAATTTTTAAATTAAGCAAAAATAACGTACTAGTCTGGCCCTTAGGGCCTGTTTGGGACCGCGGATTTGAAACCCCTTGGATTTGGAACCCCTTGGATTAGAAACCCCCTGGATTTGCAATCCTCCCAATGTGTTTGGCACCTTGGAGTGTGAATCAATTTTAATCCAAAAGTACCTATCCATGGTATATTTACAAGGGTTTGAATTTAATTACTAAATCAACTTTAATATCTCTAATTAGTGAGATATGTAATTTTTGACACAATGGTTGTGATAAGCTCGCTGAAATATATGCTTTGCCTGAAAATGATGAAATTCTAAGTCTCGGATGGGCCATAAGCACATGATCATGTCTGAGTGACTAACCAACGATTTTAATCGTTGATTTACATGGACAATGTTTGGACGGTGCTGGATAATGTTTGGACGGTGCTGATTTACATGGACAATGTTTGGACGGTTCCGATCATCATTAGTAGGCCATGTGCCCAATAGAATGATAGTGTATGGTGACACACATGTTACACCTGTAACTATTGAAATGATTCTAGGTGTAATCCAAGCTCTCACGATTACAAACCCCCTCAAAGAGGGGATTGGAACCCCCTGCATTTGAAACCCCCAGTTACTTTATGCTGCAAAACAACCAGGAATTAAAAACCCCTCAAATCCCCTCAAATCCCCTCCAATCCCCTCCAATCCATGGTGCCAAACGACCCCTTAGATTCATTAGATGATTTTAACCTCTCATTAATGGGACGCACTACTTATTTTTGTCAGATATTCTTGAGGCTAGCATGAAGGGTTCTAATGTAATAGTCATGGTTGTATGACTACTAGGATGAGTCCTGTGTCATTTGTTTGGCTTTCACCTAGATGAGTTAACCCCCGAGAGTCAAGTTGCGACTTGGCTTGAGATGGGCTAAGTTGATCCCAGGTACCAAATCTTAAATCCATGGGAAAGACGGTCCCAACCATGAAGTTGGCCATGCACAAAAATCGTGTTGGTCTAGCCATCAAGTTGGATAACTTTACAAACCTTTCCAATGGTCAATATTTAAGGCATGCCTATTGCATGCTTACGGGTAGACTGGCTTGATTACTGTGTATGGTAATCTTCCACGTCTAACCCAACTCATGCAATATTAAGATGTTCCCATTCTTCGGATTATCTTTGATATTATTGAAATATTCTTGATATTATCTTTACTTTCAACTTAGCAATATCAATAACACTAGTAATAATATTGATAAAACTGGTAGTATCAGATATTCAAAATATTGATAATGTATATGTAAGTATCGCCAATGTATCGATATCGCTAATGTATCACTAATATTTTTTACTATGCAAATTCTAGATGTCGCTTGTATATATTGCTAATATTTTCAACTATGTAAATTCTAGGGGTAGGTTGTATCGCCCGTGTATCTGTGAAAATTTGATAATATTGCTAATGTATCTTTTGTGAAGGATGTATTACACTGCTTTTTATTCAACTGCAAAGGTAGCTCGGTCGACCGAGAAATTTAGGGGTTGGCCAAACCACATTGTGATGATCATGGTCAACTGAAGACTCTTGGTTGACCAAAAGTTTATGTTGATAGTTCGGTTGACCAAAGCTTAATTGAAGGTGTGACTGACGATTTGCGTATTTTTGTGTAAGTAAATGGTATTTAAACTATAATTCTGAATTATGGCTTGTACTAGATGAATGTTTTCTCTCTAAGGGCAAGTGTTTGAGAGGTGAAAGGGTTTCCAACGTTTGTAAGGGCTTGGGAATGGTTTTCCAAGGGTTGTACATAACAAGATAAGATTGGGCGATCCTATAATCGAATAAGGTGATGGTGTACTCTAAGGTTTGATTATAATTGAGATCTCTATTGTTTTGTGTTGTGGTTTTTTTTTTTTTTTTTTCCACATGGGTTTTTCACTTAAAATATCATGTGTTCTGTGGTTGATTGCTTTTGGTTTGGTTATCTGTTTTATTATATTGTTCTATCTTCGTTTATCGTGCTTCTACAAAGTGCACAGATTAACAGTTGTGTTAGATCTAAATTTCTAATACCTAGGGTTTGATCTGAGTTTGTTGTGACTCGGGTTTACATCGTTGTGGTATTATAAGGAACCAGTTTACTCCAACAACGTGGTATTAAAGCATTAGGTTGGACATTTGGATTTCAGCGAAGATGCTAGGATCAAAATTCGATATACAAAAATTTGATGAAAATAACAATTTTAGTTTGTGGTAGTGGAAGGTCAGTGATATTCTAGTTTCACAAGGCTTGAGTGATGCGTTGTAAGAAGCAAAATCTCAGAATATGTTGAATGATAAATGGAGTGATCTTAGGGAGAAAGCTATGAGTACTATCCATTTGTGTCTATCAGATGAGGTTATGTACAGTCCTGGATGAGGAATCCTCCCTAGAGATGTGGAAAAAGTTAGATGATCTATGCATGTTTAAGTTCTTAATAAATACATTATTTGTAAAGAAATAACTTTTTATGTTAAAGTTGAAAGAATGATCGGATCTCCTGTAGCACATGAACATGTTTACAAAGGTAAATGATCGGATCTCTTGTAATACATGAACACATTTACAAAGGCGTGTAACGAGTCGGTATGACTCGAAGAGATGATTAAAGAGGAAGACAAAGTGGTGTTACTTTTAGCATCGCTTTTCACATCATACGACCATCTTGTCATTACTCTGTCGTATGAGAAGAATACAGTGAAGCTTAAAGAAATCATTGCGGTGCTAGTTTCCAACGAGATGAGGAAGAAATCAGTGAATGATGACTATCGATCGGAAGGGTTAGTCACGAAAGGGGGTCAGGGATGTGGGTGATACGTAAAGAGATCTCAATTTGACAAGAAGAAAAAGTCTAGATTGAAATCGAAGGCAAATAACAGATGCTTTTATTGTGGCATTAAGGAACACTTCAAGAGAGACTACTAGAAAAAAATGATGACCTGAAAAGCAAAGGAAATTGGAACATACGTGAATTGACCAGTGTAGCAGAAAGAAGTTCAGAAGGAGACGTCCTCTCGATCTCTTCAGGTATGAGTCGTCTCTCAAACACTTGGATTCTAGATTTAAGATGTTCATATCACATGTGCTCAGATATTATCACATGTGCTCAGATATTACTTGGTTCAATTCCTACAAGTCTTATAATGGTAGAAGTGTTTTGATAGCTAATAACGCAACATGCAAGGCCATCAGAATAAGGAGCATCAAGGTAAAGATGTTTGATGGAGTCATTTGGACTCTAGGTGATGTTAAGCATGTTCCTGAGTTAAAGAAAAACTTAATATCCTTTAGAGTTTTAGATACGAACGGTTGCACGTTCACAACATCAAGGTCACCGAAGGTGCTATGGTGTTGATAAAGGGACATAAGGTTGGAAAATTGTACAAGTTGGTCGAGAGCATGGTTATGGGTGAGGTCGCTACCACCTCACACGTAAAATCCGACACATATGATACAAAATCCGTGGCATATGCAGTTAGGGCATATGAGCGAGAGAGGCATAATGGAACTCTACAAGCGAAAATTATTAAAGAGAGTTAAGGCAAGCAAGGTGAGTTTCTATGAGCATTATATCCTAGGTAAGTAGTGCAGGGTAAGGTTCAAGACTATTACACACAATAACAGTAGAGTGCTTGACTATATTTATTTCGATGTTGGGGGTCTGGTGACAGTACCGTCTAAGTGAGGTGCATGATATTTCGTGAGTTTTATATACGATTATTCGAGGAAGGTTTTGGTTTACTTAATGAAACACAAGTATGAGGTGTTCACCAGGTTTAAGTAATGTAAGGTAAAGGTAGCAAATTGGAAAACAGGTTAAGTGTCTCAGGTCAGATAACAGTACGAAATATAGAGTAGGATTCATTGAATTTTATAAGGAACAAGGCAATAGAAGTCACTTCTCAACTCTACGAACTACACAACTGAACGAGGTGGTAGAGAGGAGGAACAAAACTTTGTTGGAGAGGACAAGAAGTATGCGATTGCATGTGGGGCTGCCTAAAAGCTTATGAGCCGAAGCGGTGAATATGGCATGCTACATAGCAAATTGGTCACCATGTAAAGTGTTAGACTACAAGGTTGCAAAGGAAGTCTGAACAGGTAAGGATGTCGATTACTTAGGATTGGGAATCTTTGGGTGTTCATCATGTGTTTGTGTGCAGAGTGGACAGAGGTCAAAGTTGGATCCAAAGTCTAAGAAGTACATCTTTGTCGGGTATGAAATAGGTGTTAATGGTTATAAGCTTTGGGATCCAGTTTCACAGAAGGTGGTTATTAGTAGACATGTCATCTTCGATAGGGTGTCAATGCTAAAGACGAATAAGGACTTGCAGTAAGGTAGTCGGATACATATGGTGAGACCGAGAGATTATCGGTATAGGTGGAGCCAATTGAGCCAGTTATTTAAGGGGAAAATCACCAAGAGCAAAACACTGAGTAAAATAATCAGCATGATACTCACAAAAGTATAGCCAGGAATATGGAGAAAAGAACCATTAGAGCTCTGGTTCGATATGAGTTAAATGACATGGTCTCTTTTGCATAGTTCATAAGGAGTGAAGATCCTTCCACCTTTCAAGAGGTGAAATCTGAAAGCGATGGTGACAAGTACATGTCGGTTATGACAGAAGAGATGGAATCTATACACAATAATCAAACATGTGAGTTGGTGGAACTTTCAAAAGGTTAGTGAGCTATAGGGTGTAAATGAGTCTACAGAAAAAAGGAAGCATTAAATAAGAAAAATGGAGAAAAATATAAGGCAAGACTCATTGAAAATGGGTTCTTACAAAGGGAAGGAGTAGAGTACAATGAGATTTTCTCACCGGTCATGAAACATACCTTAATCAGGGTGCTCCTAGCGATGGCAGCAGAATTCAATTTGAAATTCAAATAGCTCAATGTAAAGACGACGTTCATTTATGGGAACTTGGATGAAGTTATTTACTTGAGGCAACCTAAAGAATTCGAAGAGTTTGGTAAAGAAGGCCACGTGTGTAAGCTAAAGAAGTCATTGTATGGGCTGAAGTAGTCTTCGAGGTAATGGTATAAGCAGTTCGATTCTTACATGATGGAGATTGGGTATAACATGTGTGAGTACAATTGTTACATTTACTATAGGGTACTTAAAGACGAGTCCTACCTTCTACTTATGCTTTACGTAGATGATATATATATTGATTGTTGCAAAGGACAAAATAGATATACAGTTGCTTAAGACTTTGTTAAGTAATGAGTTTGACATGAAAGATCTGGGGGCCACGGAGAAGATCCTAGGCATTAAGATACACAGGGACAAAGAGTATGTGAAGTTGTGACTTTCTTAGAAGGGTTATGTGCAGGGGTGTACACGAACAGAGCTAGCTCGGTTAGCTCGCTCGACTCGACTCGACTCGAAAAAGCTTGATTACTCGGTTCGAAACTGAGTTCGAGCTAAGTCGAACTGATTTTTTAAGCTCGAAAATAAGTTCGAGCCGAGTTCGAGCAGGCCCCAACCCGACTCGACTCGGATCGAATCTAGCTTGACTCCAGCTTGAATCGAACTAGTTTGGTGACTCGGTTACTTTGCCATTGATGTTGCTCACCAACTGTTTGATAAAATGCTTCAATGAAATGTGGCTAGTGGCAAGGAAGGTTTGGTTGGTGGCAAGGAGGTAAGGAAGGTATGTACATGAAACAAATACCTTTTTTCTTTTTATTTTTTTTGTTGGTTTTTATGTTACTTAGAAGGTCTTTGAGAAAATACCTGTAAAACCATTGCCCTTGTTTGTAAAACAGTGGGATTTTGAAGTTGCAGTTCAGGTGTTTATGGAAATGCCTCAATGGCGAACTCGGCTCAATCTTGGCTCAAACTCGGCCCGAGCTGGCCTAAGCTACTGACCAAACCAAGCCGAGCTGGCCAGTCAAGCTCGAGGACCGAGCCGAGTTGAGTTTGAGCTGAGGTGAGCCACTGTTCAAGCCAAGTCGAGCTGAGGCCAGCTCGACTCAGTTCGACTCGATGTACACCCCTAGTTATGTGTAAAAGGTGTTATAGAGGTTTCATATGAAAGGTGCTAAGTAAGTTAGTACACCTTTAGCAAATCACTTTAAGTTCTCAGGAAGGTTATGTCCAAGTACAAAAGAAGAGATTTAAGAAATATCATGAGTATCATATGTGAATGCAATGGAGAGTCTCATATATGCAATGGTTTGCATAAGGCCGAATATCTAATAGGCAGTCTGTGTAATTAGAGGATATATGACAAATCTAGGGAAAGAGCATTGTAATTTTGTCAAGTAGATTCTTAAGTATCTCAGGGCACAGTCGATACTGGAATCATGTTTGGGTGATATGAAACTTTAGGCAGAATTGTAGGCTATGTGGATTCGGATTATATAGGCGATCTGGACAATATGAAGTCTTAGAGCTAGGCATCGGACCGAGTCGGATCGAATTGGGTCCAACTTGTTTCGATCTGAAATCTATGTGGGCTGACCCGAACTCGATCTGATCCGGGACTGAGTCCAGGACACCTGACTCGAACCGATCCGATGCACGGTTGGCCTGACCCGAATCGAGTCCGACTCGGTCAGGGAAATCGAGTCGGATTGGTTTGGATATGGTTCGGATCGGGTTGGGTCTGTGGGTCAAACCATGAGGTATGTGTTATATCCAAACCGTCCATCCATTTGGAGAGTTCATCTTAAGGTTTGAGCACAAAAATAAGATAGATCTAAAGATCAGTTGGACCACACTGCAAAAAACAGTGGGGGATTGAACGTTTACCATTGAAACCCTCTTGAAGATCATGGAAGTTTTGGATTAATATGAAATTTGTTTTTCCTCTTCATCCATGTATTTTTAACCTTATTAACCGATTAGATGAAAAATAAACATTATGGTGGGCCCTACGAATTTTTTAACGGTGAAAATCATTATCCTTGTTGCTATTTTCGGTGTGGTCCATTTGAGCTTTAGATATAATTTTTTTTTCTTCAAATGCTTTAAAATGTTCACAAAAAATGGATAAACGGTATGGATATAATAAATAAATCATCGTGGGGCCCATGTAACTTTGATTTCATTTGAGCTGTTCGTACAATGCAAGCTCGAGGCGTGTTTGCGCTCTTCTTCGCGCGACACGCATCTGCACCAGCTGTACTACAGCTGGTGTGTTTCACTTGAACATGCAACCAGCTGGAAATGGATTGGCTACTCCCCTGCCACCAGCGTTGTGGTGGTGGTCGGTGCTCTGTGGGCCCCACCATGATGTATGTGTTTCATACATTCCGTTCATCCATTTTTAAAGATAATTATAGGGCTTTGTACCAAAAATGAGAGGGATATAAATCTCAGGTGGATCACACCACATGAAAACAATAGTAATTGGATATCCACCATTTAAATCCTCCTAAGGCCCAATATACTATTTATTTGACATCCAATCTATTGATTAGGTCATACAGACCCGGATGAAGGGAAAAAGCAAAGATCATATCGATTCTAAACTTTTATGGCCCCCAAATATCTTTTAATGGTCTACTTTCATTGAACACTGTTTCCTGTAATGTGGTCCACCTGAGATTGGGATATAACTAATTTTTAATATCATACCATAAAATGATCTAGAAAAATAGATGTATGGAGTAGATGAAACAAATACATCATTGTGGGGACCACAGAGCACCGACCACCAGCCATTGGCGAATGGTAGGGGAGTAGCCAATCCGTTTCCCTATGGGATACACCTGGTGTGTTTCACTTTCACATGCAATAGGTTACACTCCCATTCAAATATTAAAATATCATGATATTTTTTGGGCCCACCAAGGTGTGGTTCACAATCCAGACCATCCATTATGTGTGTCCCACTTGGATGAGGGGTCAAACCAAGTTTCAGATGCATCCAAATTTTAGGTGGGCCCCACCAAGTGCTTTTATATGTTTTAGGAATGTCTTCACATGATTTTAGATGATATGGCCCACCTGAGTTCTGTATACGGATGATTTTTGGGATATCCCATAATTTAAAGGGGACCCATCAAATGCACGGTGTTGATGTTCGACACACATCACGGTGGGGCCCACACAACTCAACCTCACGGGAAGTTCCCACTTCCCATGAGCTGGACGGCATAGAACCTGTTCCCCTCTTTGTGTAGCTCGGTGCTCGATGCACCTCGAGCCTTGATCATGGTAGAGGGATTGGCTACTCCTCCTTCCACCAACCAACGGTGGATAGTTGGAGCTCTGTGGACCCCAGCATGATGTCTTTATTTCATCCATGCTGTCCATCAATTTTTCTAGATCATTTTATGGTATTAAAGTAAAAATGAGGTATATCCCAATTTCAAGTGGACAACATTAGAAGAAACGATGTTGAATAAACATTATGCGGATCGGGTCGGATCGAATCGAATCAGATCCAATCCTATCGGATCGGTCTGGATTGACTATTGATCTAAACTCGATCCGATTTATGGTTGGATCTAACTGGGCCAACTCGACTCGACCTAATCCTGACCTTCGGTGAGGATAAGTTCGGATTTGATCGGGGCGGATCGGGTCGGATCGGTCCGTTTCTGCCCAGCTCTATGAAGTCTACTACGGGATATGTTTTCACATTAGCAGGTAGATTGGTATGTTGAAGATCTATGCTATGGATTACGATAATGTTGTCTATAATTGAGGCAGAATACATGGTTGCGATGAAGGTATCAAAAGAGGCGTTATGGTTAAAAGGTCTGATAGGAGAACTCGAATAGAAGCAAGAAGCGATGAATCATGTGTATCACGCGGGAACCAAGCACATCGATATGGGGTTCCATAAGATACGGGAACTCATTCCTTTAGAAAAGATTCTGTTTTAAAAGATTCTTACGGATAAGAATGTCACGAACATGTTGACAAAGTCGGTAACCATAGATAAGTTTAGGCATTGCTTGAGCTGGATCAATCTCTCTAGGCATTGATGAGATTGGGCACCCTTGCATAGTGGTGGAAATGGAGTTGTGTTCTATATGGAGCATGCAGGGAGTGGTCTATGCTCAAGGCGAAGATTATACAAGAGATCTTTAAGGTGACGTGACAGAATATAAGTCAAGTTGGAGATTGTTGTGCAGAATGTCTTGCATTCTATACCTTTTATCCGACTGCAGGGGTAGTTCGGTCGACCGAGAAATTCAAGGGTTGACTGAACTATGTTGTGATGTTCTCAGTCGACCAAAGATTGTTATAGTTGACCTAGAGTTTTTGTTGATAGCTTGGTTGATTGAAGGTACGACTAGGGGTGTACACGAGTCGATCCGAGTCGAACTGGGCTCAACCGGCCGGCCACTGCACCAAACCCGGCCAGAACCACGCCTGCCCGGTCACCGGCCAAACCCGGCTGAACCACCGCCTGCACAGTCACCGAGCTAACATGTCCAGCCCAAACTCGGCCTGGTCAGCAATCGAGCGAGTTCGGGCCAGTTTCAGACCTTAAGAGAAGCTGAGTCTTGGGATATGGCCAGACTCACCATTTTCAAAAATGGTGGTGACTCGTCTACATCTAACATGCACGGATATCCAGATGATATCATATGAACGGTTTTGGATCTTTGAAAAAAAAAATCCTAAAGTCTGAGTCTTAACATATCTTATTAGAATACATTGGCATGCATAGAGCTAGAAATAATAGACTTGTGCTTTGACATATCTTATTGGGATACATTGTGTTCTCTTGATAAAGTTCTAATGCTATTAAAGAAAAAAGGCTGCGTGAATCACAGTGAAGAAATTACTATGCATATTTTTTAGCACTTTGCCCCGATATGTGGAACTTCAGAACTCTGTTTTTGTTTAGCTTTAGTTAGATCTGGACTTGGTGAAGTTGGAACATGCAATATTATCTTTGTGTATTCAACTCCTATATGTCAATAATGGAGTCAGTGGTTTCTTGTATGCTAAATTTTCTTTAAGTTGACATTTTCAAGTGAGTGTCTCTTCGAAAGATTTCTTGTAATAATACCAATGTTTCTTATACAACTTGCTGTCACTACAGGATGGAGAGGCATATGCTTGTTTGTTAAATGTTCTTGCACTAGAACAGAGTACCCTAGCTATGATGTCCACAAAGGATCCTTTACAAAGAGCTAAATTAGCTCTTGAGCATGCAGATAGGATGGGTTGTAAACAATACCTAACTCTAAAGGATATTGTGGAAGGTTCACTGAATCTTAACCTTGCTTTTGTTGCACATATTTTCCAGCACAGGTGAGAATCAGAAGCCCTCAAACGGGATGCCATGGATTTCCATTGAGATGATCAGTTAAACCTTATGCTGTTAATCTAGAATATTTATCTTTGTCAAACTTGTGCTCTTTATTATTCTTGGATGCTAGCATATAAATTAGCTAGTTCATGATAAAATGTAATTTTTTTTTTCTTGAAAGATATAATTTACTCAGGAATAACTGCATCTGAGTAATACTTTAGTTGTTGGTTAGGAATTCCTGGTTAATTAGTTCATCCTTTCTAAGGACAACTTTAATGGCGATGGTTTTATGCATATAAGTGATTTTATTAATGTCATTTGGAAGAAGTGGCATGGTCATGAAGCTTCACATTTTGGGAAGATGATTTGGACAGATCTAGGCTCCTTTACGTAGAGTTGTCTATAGTTGCAAATATATTCTACCAGGTTCTGTAACTAAACCAAAGCGTATTAGGCAAGCAAAAGAGCCTAGTCTGTTTTCATCATAATCATGAAAATAAGATAATACAAAACTATAGCCTTAAAGCCTATCAAGCACTCAAAGGTGCAGATTGTTGTTAGCCCACTTGACTAGTGCATTTGCACCGTCATCATGGAAATCTGGTAATACCCAACAATAGCCTTAGAAAATGAGAGAGTCGACATTGGAAAGGGAAGGGACTAACTTGAAATTTGATCAAGAAGGATCAAAATCTTAGTGAATCATAAAAAAGAAATCAATTAAGCTAGAAAATTTGAAAATAAATCCATGTTTATGAGATCCCCACCATCCCCCCCCCCCCCCCAAAAAAAAAAAAAAAGAAAAAAAAAAAAAAAAATGAAATAGTAAATCCACGTTCCACATTCCACAAATCAATACACCGAGAGAGAGAGAGAGAGAGAGAGAGAGAGAGAGAGAGAGAGAGAGAGAGAGAGAGAGAGAGAGAGCAGTCGGAGAGAGGGAGCAGGGAGAGGGAGGGGGTTTGGTGGGGTCGGGCGACTTCTTAAAAGGGAAAGGGGATTTAGGGTATATATATATATATATATATATATATATATATATATATATATATATATATATATATATATATATATATATATATATATATATATATCATAAAGGCCGAGTTGGGCTAGGTTGAGTCGAGCCGAACTAGGACCTGTTCGAAGTCGGCCTGAACTCAGTTTCGAGTTGAAGAAAATGGGCCGTCCCGGACCGAACTCAGTTCCGGGTCGGGCCGAGTCGAGCGAGTTAACCGGGCTAGCCCGGTTCATGTACACTCCTAGGTACGACTGACAGTTTGTGCATTTTTGTGTAAGTAAATGGTATTTAAGCATAATTCTGAATTATGGCTTGTACCAAACGAACATTTTCTCTTTAAGGGCAAGGGTTTGCATAATGAGAGGGTTTCCAATGTTTGTAAGGGCTTGGGAACGGTTTTCCAAGAATTGTGCATAGCAAGGGGAGATCGGACAATCCTGTAATCAAAGAAGGTGATTGTGTATACTTTAAAGTTTTGATTATAGTTGAGATCTCTGACGCTTTGTGCCATGATTTTCTCTTACAAGGGTTTTTCATGTAAATTAAATATTGTGTGTTTTGTAGTTAATTGCTTTTGATTTAGTTATTTGCTTTATTATATTGTTCTATCTTCATTTATCATGCTTATACAAAGCGCACAAATCAGCAGTAGTGTTAGATCTAAATTTCTAATACCTATAGCTTGATCCGAGTTTGTTGTGGATCGGGTTTACATTATTGAGGTGTGATAAGGAGCTGGTTTACTCCAATTGTATCAATATCATCAAAATTTTGTTTATTAAAGAAATTTTATTTAATTTTTTTTTTTTTTTTTTTTTTTTATAAACACACTAGGCCCAAGGGAGGAGCCGGGCATAAACTTTAAGCTCATTTATCAATTGGGCTAGGCTAGACTCAGGTTTGTCTACGAGCCTGTCATCCAGCCTGCTTGGGGTTTTGAAGGGCATTTTAATCATTTATCATACATGGGCCACACCTGATGAACGGCTCATGTCTTTTGTAGAAAGTGGATGGCCGAGCTCAAGCTTGGGTTGGCCTTGAATTTTGTCCATGCATAATCATCACAGGCCCCGCTCGGGCTTGCTTGTTTTGACCTATATAGGACCCAGGCTGGGCTCAGGCATGGGTTCTGCTTTGTGGGCTGGGCTTGGACAGACCTTGGGCAGCCCAGGCTTCAACAGGTCAGGTTTGAGATGGGTTTTAGATTTCCCAGACTCGTTCTAATTGGGACTGGGTCTTGTCACGTTTGGGTCAGGTCATAGAGTTCCAGACTCGGTCTATTTGGGATTGAACTAGCACACAGTGCTTATGTCGGTGCTGTGTGCCGCCCTAAGCTAGTGTACCGTGTGCTCCTGGAAAAGTCCTATGAGCCTATATGTGTTTTATCCACTATGTCTATCCTTTTTGGCAGCTCATTTCAGGGGAAGCGGATTGGCTGGTGTTCAACACACCATCTATACAGCTGCTGTAGGTACGTGTCGGGGCGAAGACGAGCACTGACGCTCCTCCAGCTCCCAGTTGTGGGAACGGTTCAAAGGAGATCAAAGTTACGTGGTCTCACAGTGATGTATTTATTGTATCTACACCGTTCATCTATTTTTAGAGATCATTTTAGAACATTATGTAAAAAATAAATCATATCCAAAGATCATCTGGACCACATAAAAAATAGCCGCGGAGATAATGATTTTCACCTTTAAATTATTGGTAGGGCACATTGTAACGTTTATTTTCCATCCAATCTGTTCGCAAGGCCGCAAAGAAACTGAATGAAGCGGAAACACAGATTTCATATTGATCCAAAACCTCTGTGACCCTAAAGAGGGTTTCAATGGTAGACGTTCAATCCTCCACTGCTTTTTTCAGTGTGGACCACTTGATAGTTAGATATATCTTATTTTTTGTCTCAAGCTTTAAGACGATCTCTCAAAATGGATGGAGGGTTTGGATCTAATACATATTTCATGATTAGACCATAGAACTTACTGACGTCAATACATAGAGCAGCTGAGGCTGATCCAAACCAGAGGTGTACCGGAAGTGGATTGGCCGGTGCACCACCATACCATCGAACTCGCTGGTGTGTTTATGTCACCAAGTTATGTCCAAACTGGTTGTCCATTTTCTGAGCTCATTATAAGGCTTGAGCCAGAAAATAGGACAGATCCAAAGATCAAGTGGACCACACTGCAAAAATCAATGGGAGATTGAACGTCTACCATTGAAAGCCTTTTGGAGGTCACACAAGTTTTAAAAACAATATGATATTTGTTTTTCCTCTTAATATCTAACGGTGAGAATCATTCTCTCCCCTGCTTATTTGCGGTGTGGTCCACTTAAGCTTTGGATATGACCCAGTTTTAGGATCATGCTCTAAATTGATATAGCCAATGAATGAACGGTGTGGATATAATAAATACATAATTTTTGTGCCATATAACTAACATTTCCCTCGAGACACGATGGAAAACTCTTTCTCCAATGGTCTTTCTCGTGTGAATACCTTTAGATTTTTGATTCACCTGATTTTGGTATCATCTTCTAACACAGTTTGAAAATTTAGATAAATGGGTGGATTTTCGTATAAACTTCCTGGGAAAGGTTTTCCACAAGGATTTCCTTCCCCGCCTTAAGTTCCTGAGATGCTACGTGGGTCACCATGAAATTTTTGAAAAATCTGCACCGTTCATCCGTTTTTTCAGATCATCTTACAAAATGAGAACAAAAATCAGGTGGATCCGAAACTCAAGGCAGCCATAGAAGTAAAACTGACGAAAAAGTTTTCTACCGTTGAAACCTTCCTGAGCTTCAACTATACCATCGAAACTGTTTATAAGACCATTTCTACTGGGATGAAGCAAAGAAAACAAAAAATTATTAGGCTTATGATAAACTTTCATGGTCGATGATATGAAAAAAACCGATGGACGCGTTGGATTTTTCAGAAACATTATCGTGGGCCCACGTAGCATCCCATCGCAGGAACTTCCTGCAAAAGGCTGTAGTAGGAAATCCACCGTGATCGCCTGATGAACGTGCCCCATCTAGCACACGCGTTTCTTGCTTCCACGTGCGAGCTCGAGTGCACTTGCCATTTGTTGTCACTCAGTTCTCACATGTACCGATGAGCGGCCCTACCATTCCTAAAACTGGCACGTGAGAGTCACGTGATAGAATCTGAAGTGTCTTGACGACCAGCCCAACGGCTAGTTTATAACGGCTCTCCCCTTCCCTCCCTTCTTTCTCTCTTCCAAGAAAAAAAGCAAGAAACCCTTTCCTTCTCCAGTTCTCATTCAACACCCATCTCTCTCTCCCTCTCTCTCAAAGCAAGAGACCCTTCTCTTCTCCATTCTCATTCAACACTCATCTCTCTCTCCCTCTCTCTCAAAGCAAGAGACCCTTCCCTTCTCCGATTCTCATTCGACACCCATCTCTCTCTCTCTCTCTCTCTCTATCTATTTTTCCATTTCTCTGGCAAGAAAAGGCAGTTTTACGCCGGGTGAAAAAAAGGGTCTACCGGATTCCTCACCAGAGGCGGATTTCCAGCACCATCTTGAGAATGTGGCGCAGTGGGGACCGGAAGATGCTGGCGGGTAAAGAGCTCCCGCAGGCCAGGACGTGGAAATTGGGGCCGTCTACACCGTCGAAGGACATGGAAAAGCAGGTGCCGACAAGGATGGATTCTTTCAACGCCATTCATAAGCTTCCCACTGGAGATTCGCCATATGTGAGGGCAAAACATGTTCAGGTGAACGATTGATCCCCTCCTCTTGGATTTTTTTTTTTTTTTTTCATGCGTTGTGTTTTTAGCTATCTTTCCCATTTTCATGGTGAATTGTGGATTTTTTTGTTCGATTTTGTATATTTTTCGATGGTTCTTGTGATTGATCTTTCTCATTTACTGGGGCCAGCTTTTGGTAGAGGTGGGGCCCACCTTTTGGTGACCAACACCATCCATCTGAATGGAGCCCCATTGCAGAGGGGTGAGGCACTGAGAGTGTCCTCTGTCAAATGGTGCTGTCCATCTGATTACAGGTGGGCCCTGCCTCTTGGTGATCCAAATTGTTCGTATGCAGGAGGGGTTACCATTTTGATTTCTGTTGTTTGGTTTCATATTTTCATCATGACTGATTTTGAGAGAGATTTCTCCTTTACTGAGGTTGGCATTTGGTAGAGAGGCCCAACTCCACTATCCAATGATCTGTGCATGTGGTTGCAAGTGGGCCCCACCCTGCAGGGTCACCCCATGGATGATCAATGGACCCATCATTTCTCCCATCAAACAATCCCAGACACAGTGGGGCCCATGTTCAGTGATCGAGTCTTCTACTTGTTTTTTTTTTTTTTTTCCTTTTGTTTGTTTTGTAACTCACCTCTCTTGGGAAATCTTGGGTTCTTTTGTTTTAATTTCATAGTTTCAGTGATTCTTGTGGTTGATTTTGAGAGAGGTTTTCTCCTTTACTGGGGTAGCCATTTAGATGTCGGTTCTGCCTTTCCGTGGCCAAGATCATTCTTTTGGTGGACCCCACTGCAGATGGGAGATGGGTTCGAAGCTTGCCCCATTGTAATATCCTGCCCAACCGAGTGCAGGCGGATCCCATCTCTCAGCGATCTGGATTTTTCATCTGGTGGGCCCACATGGGTGGGTGATCGGCCCATTATTTTCCCCATAAAACAACGCAAGCCACCTGATTGTTGGTGTGGAAATGGACAATAGTTCTAGCAATTGGATGGGCAGGAGTGTTCTTGGTTGTTTTTTATTGTAGAATATCACTTCTAGCTAAAATATTGTTTATGAATCTTGTTATTTTTGTTTTGATTTCTTCATGGATTTTATCAATTTATGCCATTTCTCTTTTCTTCTTCTAATTATTTGTTTGAATTGTTGGAAACGTCAAACCCAAACAGACATTTGGACTACCCTGTCATCTCCCTTGAAAGAATCCCTGAAATCTGGACCGTCGATACGTTCCAGAAGAATCTTCCAGCCTCCACCGTTTCAAGCTTTTGGAATTCCCAAGTTCTGTTACACGCACCTAATCAATGCTAGATGCATCTAGATTGGACATTTTTGTAATTTCACAATGACTCCAAATGCCTATAAATTAGCTTCCCCGCATCTGTTTTATGCAATGAAATAAAAAAAATCAATTCCAGCAGCTTCTTTTGCAAAAGAAAAATTCCAGCAGCTTCTCTCTCTATGTGACTGGCTGAAGCCAGCAAAATCCTTCCTGTTGTGAATGGTACATCAGCAGCAATTAAGAAATCCTATCTTCCTGTCTAAGCAAAGCTTCCTTCCTGTTGTGCATGGTACAACAACAACAATTGAGAAATCCAATCTTCCTGTCTAAGCAAAGCCAATAACAGTCCCTACAAATTGGTATCAGAGCTTCTGATCTTTGGGCCTCATCAGCAAGAAGCGGGTCCCCTTCCAAACGAGCAACAGCCTTCACCTGTAAACAATTCTCAAAACTGTCCAGATTCTGCTGTGACAGCAGCGTCTGATCTTTGAGCTTTGACAACAAGAACGTCACCTGCACCAGCAACTTCTACTCTTTGTTTTGGGTCTGAAATACCCAACAAACAGCAAAAATTTTCAGCCGTGAGAAGCAGGCTGAATTTTTCTTCATCGTTTTTCCCATCACTATTTCACCTGCAAACAATTCTCAAAACTGTCCAGATTCTGCTGTGACGGCAGCGTCTGATCAAAAGCTTTGACAGCAAGAACGTCACCTGCACCAGCAACTTCTACTCCTTGTTTTGGGTATGAAATACCCAACAAAGAGCAAAAATTTTCAGCCGTGAGAAGGAGGCTGAATTTTTCTTCATCATTTTTCCCATCACTATCTGTCTCAGCATCTTCCAATAGAAGCAGTGGTGGATGTTCTTTGAACTCTTGCAAGTTCTAGCAGCATATATTATTCAAATATTTATTTCGATTGAAATATTTTAAAATGACAAGTACAATACAACCTCAAATACCCAAGTTGTTTAAGGACAACTACGAAAATTGGTGCATCCAAATGAAAGCCTTGTTCGGATCTCAAGATCTATGGGAGATCATCACTGATGGGTATGTAGAACCCATGACGGAGCAAGAAGCGGCCTATACCAATGAGCAAAAGGCCACCCTCAAAGATCAAAGGAAGAAAGACAAGAAGGCCCTATTCCTTATCTATCAAGGGTTGAATGATTCAACCTTTGAAAAGATCACCGAAGTGACATCAAGCAAGAAAGCTTGGGATACCTTTAGCACCATCTTCAAAGGTGTTGATCGAGTGAAGCAGGTTCGTCTTCAAATACTAAGAGCCGAGTTCGAGGCGGTGCATATGAAGAAGGTGAAAGTATTTTTGACTACTTTTCACATATACTTGTTATTATTAACAATTTAAAAAGAAATGGTGAAAAAGTTGAAGACATACGTGTTATGGAAAAGGCATTGCGATCTTTTACAACCAAGTTTGAGCATGTGGTTGTGACGATCGAAGAATCAAAGGACTTGGAAAAACTGTCCATTGAAGAGTTGATGGGATCGTTGTAAGTGCATGAGCAACAAATGTAAAAGAATGTAGGAATGATGCTTGAACATGCTTTAGAGTCTAAGCTGACTCTAAATGAACGAAGAGGTGGCCATACACATCGTGTGGGTCATGACACTAACAATCGTGCAAGAGGAAGAGGGCGTAGATATAATCCAAGCAATCCACAAAATCAACAAAAATTTATCAATTTCCATGGTAGGGGAAATGGTAGAGGCCAATTTACACGAGGTCATGGAAATATGAAAAATATTCAGTGCCGAAATTGCAACAAGCTTGGCACAAGAAAGAACCAGTGGATCAAGATGAATGATCCAATTGTTGGAGCGAGCCAGTGGATCAAGATGAATGATCCAACTATGCCAAAGCATCAAATCATGAAGAGGAAAGAACCACACTCTTCCTTGCACAAGAAAAAGGTTAAGATCAGTCAGATGTGTGGTATCTTGACACGGGTGCAAGCAATCACATGTGCGGCAACAAAAAGCTCTTTATGGAACTCACATAAGGAGTTCATGGCGATGTGACATTCGGAGTCTCATCAAAAACTCCGATGAAAAATGGTGAGCCACAATTCATCTCTAATGTATATTCACATACCTAGCATGAAAAGTAACATCCTTAGCATCGGCCAATTACTTGAAAAAGGGTATGTGATACACATGGAGAACTCAACTATGTCATTAAAAGGGGCATCGACCAATTACTTGAAAAATGGGTATCTTGACACGGGTGTAAGCAATCGCATATGTGGCGATAAAAAGCTCTTTATGGAACTCACAGAAGGAATTCATGGCGATGTCACGTTCGGAGACTCATCAAAAACTCCGGTGAAAAGTAAAGGTAAAATAAAAATTTAATAGAAAAATAGTGAGCCGCAATTCATCTCTAATGTATATTACGTACTCAACATGAAAAGTAACATCCTCAGCATCGGCCAATTACTTGAAAAGGGGTATGTGATATACATGGAGAACTCAGCTATGTCATTAAAAGATGTATGCGATAGACATGTGGCATGGGTCCAAATGGCGAAAAATTGAATGTTCGCACTCCATATAAACACAAGGCTTGAGAAGTGACTTTATGGACGTGCCAATAATGAATCATGGAAGTGACATCTTCGCTCTGACCATCTGAACTTTAATGGCCTTAAGCTCCCGTCCTCATCAAGCATGGTGCATGGATTGCCTGCTATTGAAGCTCCAAAACATGTGTGTGATGCGTGCACACTTGGCAAGCAGCAAAGGAACTCCTTCCCAGTTGGAGTATCTTAAAGAGCAAAGGAGCCATTGCAATTGGTTCACACTAATATCTGTGGACCCATGGAGACACCATCTCTTGGAGGTAACAGATATCTCATTACCTTCATTGATGATTACAATAGAAAACTCTGGTTATTTTACATTAAAGAAAAGTTTGCAGCCTTTTCTATCTTTAAAAATTTCAAAGCCCAAGTTGAAAATAAAAGTGGCTACAAAATCAAGGTCCTCAGATCTGATAGAGGTGGGGAGTACACCTCGAATGTTTTTCGAGAATATTGCAGGAAACATGGCATTAAGCAGCAACACACTATAGCTTACACGCCATAATAGAATGGAATTGTAGAACACACTATAGCTTACACGCCATAATATAATGGAATTGTAGAACGGAAGAACCACACCATCCTTGCAGCCTTTTCTATCTTTAAAAATTTCAAAGCCCAAGTTGAAAATAAAAGTGGCTACAAAATCAAGGTCCTCAGATCTGATAGAGGTGGGGAGTACACCTCGAATGTTTTTCGAGAATATTGCAGGAAACATGACATTAAGCAGCAACACTATAGCTTACATGCCATAATAGAATGGAATTGTAGAACGGAAGAACCGCACCATCCTCGACATGATGAGGACCATGATGAAGGAGAAAGGCCTATCGAAGAGCTTTTGGGGAGAGGCAATTGCATGTACTGCATATCTGCTTAATTGGTGCCCCCCTAAGAGCATTAGGTTCATGACACCACAGGAGTCATGGAGCAGCTACAAGCCGAGCGTGGCGCACCTTAAAATCTTTGGTCTTCTTATACTCAAGTTCTAGAAGCAAGAAGAAAAAAACTTGATGATCGTGGCGAGAAGTGTATCTTCATCGGTTACAGTAAAGAGTTATACAAGCTCTACAACCCACTAACTAATAAGGTGGTGTGGTAAGTAGATATGTGGTGTTTTGCGAGGAAGAAGCCTGAAAGTGGAACCAAGAAGATTCAGCCAAAGAAAGTTAGGTCGAGGCCGAAGAAGAGAGTAATGTTAATCAGGAGCAGACACCCACATGCCAGCATCTTCATCTACTTCTCCTTCACCCTTGGCTCCTATCAAAACGAGAAGCCTCAATGAGATCTACGCAGAAACTGAGGAAGTGAATTTGCTCTGCTTGTATGCAGACCATAAGGCTCCCACATTTGAGGAAGCCGTGAATGAAGAATGTTGGATAAAGGCTATGGAAGAAGAGATTTATGCTATCAAGAGGAATCACGCATGAGAGCTAATCTCACTCCCTAAAGGCCAGAGGACCATTAGTCTCAAATGGGTGTATAAAATCAAGCAGAATGCCGATAGTAAGATCGAATGATATAAGGTAAGGCTCGTAGCAAAGGGTTACAAACAAAAATATGGGGTAGACTATGAAGAAGTTTTTGCCCTAGTTGCTTGCCTTGACACTGTGAGGATGATTATCTCCCTTGCAACTCATCACAGTTGGATAATCTACCAACTGGATGTGAAATCTGCATTTTTAAATGGAATACTCAAAGAAGAAGTCTACGTTGACCAGCCTGAAGGCTTTGTCATGCAAGCTCCTCATGCTTGGAATGCACGGATTGACGACTATCTTTAAGAGAATAGTTTCGTCAAATGTCTGTATGAGCATGCCGTCTACATAAAGAAGAATGCCCATGACGATATGCTTATAGCTTGTTTATATGTTGATGATCTGCTGTTCACAGGAAACAGCCAGGCGATGTTTGAAGAATTCAAGTAGGCTATGTTCAATGAGTTCGAGATGGACTGATGGTGGATTGATGTCCTTCTTCTTGGGCATTGAAGTGAAACAACAAGTCGGCGGCATCTATATATCACAAAAGAAGTACGCAAAAGAACTTCTTGAGAAGTTTCAAATGATCGATTGTAAAGCTGTGAATACATTTGTTACAATAGGCCTGGAGCTCACAAAAGATGGCGAAGGAAGAAACATTGACTCAACTTTATTCAAGAGCCTAATCGGAAGGCAAAGGTACCTCACAATCACTAGGCCAGATATAGTCTCTAGTGTTGGGCTTCTAAGCCGGTATATGGAAGCGCCAAAAGAGTCACACTGGCTAGGTGTGAAAAGAATTCTTTGGTATATCAAAGGGACTCTTGAATTCAGTCTCTTTTATCCATATGATGATGAGGCGATTCTGTATGGATATTCTGATAGTGATTGGGGTGGTGAACAAGACGAAAGAAAGAGTACCACAGGCTACTTTCTATCTTGGATCGACAACTTCACATGGAACTCAAAGAAGCAGAGTATGGTAGTGTTGTCTACATGTGAAGCCGAGTATGTGGTAGCTTCTTCGTCCATTGTATGTGAGGCAATATGGCTAAGGAATATGCTAAAGGAGTTGAAGCATTCATAGGAAGAATGCATTGTCATATACGTGGACAACAAGTTGGCAATTGAGCTTGTAAAAAATCCAGTGCAGCATCGAAGGAGCAAGCACATTGATACAAGGTATCATTTCCTGAGAGATCAAGTGAAGCAGAAATTAGTGATGCTAGAGTACTGTCATACTACTGAACAAGTGGCGGACATCTTCACCAAAGCATTGCCAACTGATACATTCAAGAAACTTAGATCGATGTTGGGAATGAAGCCTGTTTTGGTTTGAAGGGGAGTGTTGGGAACGTCAAACCCAAACAGATGTTTGGACTACCCTGTCATCTAGACCCTTGAAAGAATCCTTGAAATCTGGACCGTTGATACGTTTCCAAAAGAATCTTCTAGTCTCCACCGTTTCAAGCTTTTGGAATTCCCAAGTTCTGTTACATGACCCTTGAAAGATTGGACATTTTTGTAATTTCACAATGACTCCAAATGCCTATAAATTAGCTTCCCCGCATCTGTTTTATGCAATGAAAAAAAAAAAAATTCAATTCCAGCAGCTTCTTTTGCAAAAGAAAAATTCCAACAGCTTCTCTCTCTATGTGACTGGCTGAAGCCAGCAACATCCTTCCTATTGTGCATGGTACATCAGCAGCAATTAAGAAATCCTATCTTCCTGTCTAAGCAAAGCTTCCTTCCTGTTGTGCATGGTACAACAACAACAACAATTGAGAAATCCTATCTTCTTGTCTAAGCAAAGCCAATAACAGTCCCTACATGAATTGATGGGTGCCAATTCCATTCTTTGCTCTCATCCACATAACATAGAATATTTCTCTCTTTCCGTTTATGTATTTTGAATATAAGTCCTCGCATCTGTTTCCCCGCATCTGTTTTATGCAATGAAAAAAAAAAAAAAATCAATTCCAGCAGCTTCTTTTGCAAAAGAAAAATTCCAACAGCTTCTCTCTCTATGTGACTGGCTGAAGCCAGCAACATCCTTCCTATTGTGCATGGTACATCAGCAGCAATTAAGAAATCCTATCTTCCTGTCTAAGCAAAGCTTCCTTCCTGTTGTGCATGGTACAACAACAACAATTGAGAAATCCTATCTTCTTGTCTAAGCAAAGCCAATAACAGTCCCTACATGAATTGATGGGTGCCATTTCCATTCTTTGCTCTCATCCACATAACATAGAATATTTCTCTCTTTCCGTTTATGTATTTTGAATATAAGTCCTCCCATTGGCGATGGCGAGTTCTGTTCTTTTTTTTTTTTTTATCTTCTTCTTTTGAATTGATGATGAGTGCCACCTTGTTGCTCCATGTTAGGATGTGTTTTCATGAATTCAAATTTCTTCTCTTTTTCGGGTGCGTTTAGACACATGATGGAATCA
The DNA here is from genome assembly GCA_030180095.1 of Magnolia changhungtana. Classification (NCBI taxonomy): domain Eukaryota; kingdom Viridiplantae; phylum Streptophyta; class Magnoliopsida; order Magnoliales; family Magnoliaceae; genus Magnolia; species Magnolia changhungtana. The sequence goes on along the minus strand of JASAUF010000653.1, from coordinate 8,922,853 downwards.
AATCTCCAAAGATTCAGTATTCATAACAAAGAAGTAGCCCTCAACAATGGAGTTTGGTTCCTTTCATGCCTGGCTTGGAAGTAAAGCAATTGCTTCTAATTCTTTGTTTGAATTGATGGGTGCCATTTCCGTTCTTTGCTCTCATCCACATAACATAAAATATTTTGCTCTTTCCATTTATGTATTTTGAATATAACTCCTCCCATAGGTGTTGGCGAGTTCTGTTCTTTCTTCTTTTTTTCCTTCTTTTGAATTGATGATGAGTGCCACCTTGCTGCTCCATGTTATGATATGTTTTCATGAATTCAAATTTCTTCTCTTTTTCGGGTGAGTTTAGACGCATGAGGGAATCAAATTTCCAAAGATTCAGTATTCATAACGAAGTAGCCTCAACAATGGAGTTTGGTTCCTTTCAAGCTTGGCTTGGAAGTAAAGCAATTGCATTATTTGGCCAAGACCGCGCAATTGCATTATTTAGCCAAGACCGCTCAATATGAATACTACGAAGGTTAACTATAGTAGTTTACTATTGTATTGTTTTAGCCATTTTCTCAATTGAATTATTTGTATGCAATTTAGGTTTTCATTAACAACATTGGAAGACTCAAGCAGCCTTAGAATTTAGTAGAATCTCTGTACAACCCCTTTTATCTTCCAGTAACGATCCGGGAGTTTCTGTGATTGATGAAAATTTTCATAATTTTTCACTAGCTAAAACATTTTTATGAATCTGGAAAATTGAGAATGACTGTTGTCTGTTTATTCAGCTTCTTCTTCACCAATTAGTCATATTTCATTTTGCTCACCATTTCAAGTTCTTCGTCTCAGCTTCATCAATTGTTGGCGTCATTAATTTTCATATATCAGAAAATTGAATAGTTCTAGTTCAGTATCACACTAACTTCAAAATCCTTTCATTTCAAGTACCTCATTGATTAATCACATTACTTTTAGATTTTTGGATGGTACCCATGTTTGAGCTGTAATGCCTAATGGCGATACAACTCATTGATACTCTTATGCTCTTTTGGACAGAGGCCATTTACTATATTATGGCTTCTCATGGGCCTTGCACATGGCATAGATGTATGTCAATCCTAACTACCTGAATCATGGGCCCTAATCTAGGTGGACCACATTGCAAAATTCACACATGGTGTGACAATCCTAACAATGAATCACAAATTTGTTAGTCTACATTTGACATGCTAAATTGGATGGTCAGGATTGGCCAATCAATTTGATTTCCAATTAATGATCCATCCACAATGGGGTCCATAGTGGATTTTTTTTTTTTCATTTTCTTTCTTTCTTTATTTGAAATTTATCATTATCTTACACAATAGTCGTTTCTCTTTGTTACAGTTGGTAGACAAGGATCCGAACAAGGCCATTTCACTATTCTGGGCTGCAATAAACACCGGCGATCGAGTCAACAGTGCCTTAAAAGACATGGCGATTGTAATGAAACAGGTGGATCGAGCTGAAGAGGCAATCGAGGCTGTCAAATCTTTCCGTCATTTGTGCTCCACTGATGCTCAAGAGTCTCTTGACAATGTCCTTCTTGACCTCTACAAGGTAACCCCTATCTTTCTAACATTAGTAGCTTATCTTAGTTTGATAATTGTCACAATTGCTTGAATGTCATTACTTATTATTATTATTATTTTTTGTTACACACGCACTCACACCCACACACTCACACCACAGTGGCTTTTCACCACAATGGGTACTCGAACCCATGACCTTAAGTTGAAACTCTTGAATGCCATTTGTTTTTTTAGTAAGAACTGTCTAATAGATGTCTCGAGTTCTTACACAAGATGCACACTGGCACATGTATATGCACGTATGTTTCTCTATCAAAATATTATGCAAGTGTCTCTGATTTTGATTTTTAGCAACTCCTCAATGGTACCAGTGGGGCCTATTCTGGTAACCTAAGCCATTGTCTAGTGGGCCATGCCCTCATATCTTCCCTATCCAACCTATCCAATGGAAGTGGACACATCTAACCAATGGATCAAACAACCATTTCCCTTGTAAAAAAGGGAGTGATGAGAGGTCACTGATTGTACGTGAACCATCTTTTTGATGGATAGATTACTGTGTATGTATGTCCATACATATGCATGCTTGGTATTTATGTATGTAGGTCTGGATGTGCAGAGATGTACTAGGGTCGACGAACAGATTGTGCTTCTGGAACACAAATTGAAGCTCATTGAAGATGGTCTTGCATTTGGAGGGAAGAAGACGAAGATCGCTCGATCTCAAGGGAAGAAGTTTCACGTTTCAATTGATCAAGAGAGAGCGAGGTAAGTAGGAAATTTGCACTGTGCGCGCATGTGTGATCAAGTGAGAGTACTGTGCACCCCACCATATGTTACACGTGGCCCCAAAATCACCTTTATGGTTGATCATAGCCAATCCCAATGAGGGCCTTAAAAATGGATGGTAAGACTAAAACATATTTTTCTGGCCCCTTGTCGATTTTTGGGTGCTTTTGGATCAATGTAATCCACAGTAGGGTCGATTTTTGGGTGATTTTGGATCAATGTAAAATCCATAGTGGGCCCCTTCTCACCATCCACCCCAATCACAGCTGGGCCACATGAAGTCCCACAAAGGACTACTCACTAAGAATTCTGAATGGATACCACCATATATACTATGAATAATATCACTTAAATTCAGTTTGATTCATGTATGATCATTTATTCGGTGGACAGGTTGCTAGGGAATTTGGCCTGGGCTTATATTCAACAAGAGAAGTACCACACTGCAGAAGCACTCTACAGGTACCTTGTTCTACTCTCTCTCTCTCCCTCGAAAAAAAAAAAAAAAAAAAAAGAAAAAAGAACAAAGGAGAAGAAGAAGAAGAAAAATCATTGTAATGCCAAAAATGACGTCAAGATCATTGTTGTTTCGTTTTTGTTGTAGTGATAGTTGTGGGAGCAGTAATACCATATTCGTTACCCATTGTGGTTGTGGTTATAGCAGAATGCTAGCACTCATGGCACAACTGCAGTACCTGAGGCTTTGTGCATTACCTGGGTCTTCAGTTGTGACAAGAGGAGCCCATGGTTCAGTTATCCAGACCATTGGTATGTTGCATTCAACTGTGGGTGGGTCCCACCCAAAACTCTCCCTAAGTTGGAAGATCCTACCCAGCAATCTTTGGGCTGTTTTGCAGTTGAATGTGGACTGCTGCTGTATTTCTCTCTTCATCTGCTTATTTCAAATCGAAAGCTAAGACTGCATTGTCCAGGATAATTTCGAGGTATGGTCCATGGACGGTGAGGCACAACAGACCAATGGCTTGGATAACTGAACCATGAACCTCACTTGCCAAGAACTGAAAACCAGAGGGGAATGGCCATTGGGTAGATCACATAGTAGTGTTTATACAGCCTCAGGTTGAGAATCCTATAATTCCTCCTCCGTAGTGTTTGTAATATTAGTATTGTTGATATTCAAATAAATAAATAAATAAATAATTGCTGGACACTAAGGCACAGGGGACCCACCATACACATGGTCAGCATGTTTCTGATGACCATTGATCTCATGGGCCACCATGTGGCTGGGTCAGAAGCCAAAAGGTGGGAATGGCCATTGGATAGATCACATAGTAGCGTTTGTACAGCCTAGGGTCGAGAATCCCATAATTCCTCCTTGCTAGTGTATGTAATGTAATATTACTATTGCTGATATTTGGAAAAAAAAAAACCCACTGGACATTGTGAGGCTATTCTGCTCTGTTCAAATATAGCAACTTCTAAACTAAACCTTAGAGAACATCAATCATAGGGGACCCACCACCATACACATGGTCAGCATTTTTCTGATGACCATTGATCTCATGGGCCACCATGTGGCTGGGTCAGAAGCCAAAAAGTGGGGTGCTATATACCGAAAGTTGGATCTCCAAGTAGGTAGCAGAAGTGCTCTATTATGAGAAATTATATGATGGAGTTTGCTAATTCTGCTCTTTTCAAATATAGCAACTTCTAAACTCAACCTTAGAGAACATCAATCATAGGGGACCCACCACCATACACATGGTCAGCATTTTTCTGATGACCATTGATCTCATGGGCCACCATGTGGCTGGGTCAGAAGCCAAAAAGTGGGGTGCTATATACCGAAAGTTAATCTCCAAGTAGGTAGCAGAAGTGCTCTATTATGAGAAATTATATGATGGAGTTTGCTTAAGTCTTTGGGGTGTGTGCGGTGTCCATTCCCCGCTGTAAAGATGGCCAATGTATAAGGCGATAACTGTTTAAAGCACACAAATGGCCGATGTTGTGGAGATGACTGTTGCTCAATCAGGCGACCATGCGCCTGTATCATAAGCCAAAAATTGTGCTGACATTTAATTCATGGCGATTTGATGATTTTGACCATCCGATCATTATTAGTTTTCCTGTGGACTGTGGACCATTTGCACATTTCCTGCTCAACCAAAAGAAACCACATCTTCTTTCTTCTTTTTCTTTTGCCTCCCCCCCCCCCCACAACACTCAGCAATGACAAAGGAAGCACCCACATTTCAGTAATCTAAACTGTTCATCTGTTGAGCCCACCATGGGATGTGCCTTGATCCACCATCTCTCCTATCAGATGACTGTGACCATTCATGGTTTGCAAGTGTAACTTCATGGAATCGACTTTTCAAGCCCAGTTTGTTTCTTGTGATCAGATGGGGGAGATTTTCTGCATTTCTCCCACTCACTGTACAGTGTGGGGCTGAGCAAATTGCTCTGTCGATTTCAGATTATTTACCATTTAAGAAACTGAACTTTCACTATCATCTAATTGAATTAATAGATAATGGATGTAAGAATGCTAACGATGGTAAGTATCTCGTGCACACAGGAAAGCTCTATGCATAGAACCAGATAAAAACAAGCAATGCAATCTGGCCATTTGCTTGATGCAGACAGGAAGAATTTCAGAAGCAAAATCTCTCCTTGAAAGGATCCAACCTTCATCTTCGGACTTAGACAAGCGTGGCCCGGATTCGTATATGAAATCCTTTGAACGTGCATGTGAAATGCTGGCAGGTCTCGAGTGTCAGTCAATGAATGGAGCGATAGGAACAAAAATCCAGAGATCTTCTTCTGCTTCCTCTATTACGGGAATCTTGAATTCTCCAGGTTCTGGTGGGGCAAAGAAGAACTGTGGACTACAAGTCCAGAAGGAGCTGATGGAAGCAGAAATGCAAAGGTCTTCTTGCAGTTCTACCCTTAACAGGATTCTGAACTCCACAGTACCAATCAGCGGAAATCAGAATCATGGAACTGGAATAGAGACAGAACTGATAAAAACAGAAATACGAAGATCCTCATCCAGTTCTGCCCTTAATGGGATTTTGAATTCCCCTGCGCCCATTAACAGAAACCAGAGTCACGGGAAAATAGCTTCTGGAAACAGGAATAGATGGAGAGATGGTGATTATGGTGAAGAAATAAGATTTCCGGATTATGTTTTTGGAAATCTGAGATGGGAAAATGACGGTGATGATGGGAAAATGCTGCATTCGCCACCTCCTGTAATGGGAAATTTGGATTCATCTGCTTACATTAATCAGAATCAGAATCATCGAATTCTTGGAAGCGGTGGGAGCAGATGGGGAAATGACAGTGATGAAGAGCAATTGTTTTCAGATGAGAAAATGAATAGTTACAATACACCGAATCGTTTGCCGACTTCAAACGATGGAAGTTTATATGCAGGAGCCTATCCATGGGTTGGGAATAACGGAGTGGAGGAAGAAGGTTTTGCAGATGAGAATCTGAACTCCAACCTGCCAACTGAGTTACCTACTACGAAATGCATAGCAGACAGTTCTCCAATTCTGATTAGAGGGCATCTGAAAACCACAATTCCAGCACCAAGGATGACCCATTCGCAGTCTGCCATCGTTGGGAATTGGAGGGGAGCTGATGGTTTGCCAGTTCTGACTCGAGGAAACTCAAAACATCCGTCACAAGAACTGCTGAGTACACAATCTTCCATTGATGGAGGTTGGAGACAGAGAGCTGATGATTTGCCTGTTCCAGTTCGAGGCAATTTGAATCACCCAACTCAAGAACTGCCGATTACCCAATCACAATCTCCCATCAGTTCGCCAGTACTACTTCCGGGGAATTCTAAACTCCCGCCTCAACAATGCACGGCTGCTCATTTGCTACCTTCTGTTGACAAAGATTGGAGAAGGAGAGCCGGCATTCCCTGCAATAGCAATGGCAGAAGAAGCGCAGATTGTGCTGCAGAGAAACGGCCGAATGTTGTCAATAATTTGAATCCCTGTGGGCCATCTGAACCAGTGCTTGTTGTGAATCCACAGGCAGGTACAGCATTTCAAAAGCCAAGTGGTGGTTTGCCAGCTTCTTCCACTGCTGGGAATTCAAACTGCATGCCAGGCATTTCAGTCATAGGCAGTAGGAGACAGGCGGATTGCAACGAGAAACAGGCCTTTGAAGTTGTCGGATCACCATTAGCCATCAGAATTTCACGAACACTGGAACCCCAAAACATGATTGGCGGTTTTCCAGGTTCTGTTAATGGAAAATTGACTCACAAATCTGATGTATCAGTTATCAGCAGTAGGAGATGGGCAGATATGGTTGAAGAAGAGGAAGAAGTAGACAAGCTCTCGACTTCTATCACTGGAAACCTGAAGCTGGCCCACCATCCATCAGCCTTCAGCTGCGGTAAAACATGGGCAGAAATGGTAGACGAAGAAGAAGAAGAAGAGGCTTTAGCAATTTCGAAGTTAAATTTGAAGGCAGATGGAAAGCAGAAGACGAGGCCCACCTCTCAATGGGGCAACAGCTGGAATGACATGTTTCCAGATGAGAATCTGAATGCCAACATCATGAGATGTATTCCACCACGCCCATCCATCCAATCACCTTCGGTGCTACCACCTCCACAAAAGCATCAAGAGCTGCTGCAAGATTGCAATTTCTCACAGCAGAAGCTTGTGACTGTCAATCTGAAAGGACTCGAAACTCCTCCGTACTCAACACCCAACAAAACTCCTCCGTACTCAACACCCAATACAGATAATGATGCTTCTTCTCATCAGAGGAAGAGCCTGTTCTCAGCGGGACCTGAACGGAACCCATCGGCACGGAGATCTCTATCTTTTGAGCCACAGCAGAAACAGGATCCTAAGCCGGACTCTTCGACATTGACGAAGATATTCGACGTTGATGACTACTGTTACTTGCAGGCAATTGGAAGTGGGTCCAAACGGCGGGGAAACAGGCTTCGAGTTTTTCAGGAGATGACTCTTCCAGACAGTCCCAGACCTTGAGCGCGCTCTCTCTCTCTCTCTCTCTCTCTACAAAGACAAAAACCATGAATTGTTTTATATATGTTGTTTATATTTTTGAGTTGTAATTGGTCTAAAAGACAGCTCTCTCTCTCTCTCTCTCTCTCTTCCAGACAGTCCCAGACTTTGAGCGCTCTCTCTCTCTCTCTCTCTCTACGAAGACAAAAACCATGAATTGTTTTATATATGTTGTTTATATTTTTGAGTTGTAATTGGTGTAAAAGACAGCTTTTTTTTTTATTTATTTATTAAAGTAATGGCAATGGTGATAATATCTAGATGAGATTCTTTAAAATCCCCAGACCAGCACTAACTTTAAATGGGAAATGCAATCAGACCCGTACAGCCAAGGTGCTATTAGATCAGAGCTGCATGTTAGGCAGGCAGCATAGAAAGAAATCCTCACGTTTCAATTTGAGTTTTCTTGGAACATGGGAGCTGCAGCATTCATATTTCTTCTCTTTGGTAATTGTCCTCTTCGTCTCTACTCTCTTTCTTAATTCTCTGACCAAAAAGGAGAGAGAGGGGGGGGGGGGGGTGTTGGTAATGTCACCTTTAGGCACTCAAGCAAGCCTCTCCGATTGCATCTGATCATGTCCATCATCACGAATAATAGTTAATCAGGTGCAGCGTTTGTACCTTGGCTCACTCATAGTGGGGCCCATGGGTGACTTGTCTGGACATCTAGTGGGTCAGTTTGGGGTGTTCTTGTGGGAGATCTGTCTTCCTTTTGATTTAGAACCTCCTTTTTCATGAATTTTCAAGTTCTTAAAACATTTCTCAAGTGACTTGTACTAAATTAAAAAAGAAAGAAAAACAAAAAAAAAAAAAAAACGAAAAGAAAAAGAACAAGTTAGTGCTATTTGCTAATAGCTTGGATTCTTCCATTTTGCAAAAAACAAAAGAAAAGAAAAGAAGAAGAGAAGATTTTTTAACTATCTTTCCTAAGATCTTCAAAACAACAACAATAATTAATTTTACATTTCACAAAATCCAAGTAATCTTCAACTCTTTTTTTCCTTTTTGTCATTAAGAAAAACCATTGTATCCTTATTTGAAAATTTGAATTTTGGCGATTACTTGGCCCAAAAAAACTTCAGCCATGCTCCCGTAAACATCCACCAGGCAGAAGGAACCTGAACTTCTCAGCTTTCTGTAATAGAGAAGATGGAAGATGAACAGCTGACACTGACTTTGGAATTGATCCCATCTTATGAATAAGCTCCTTAAAGGTATACTCCTCTGGCAGCATGTCGAACAGATTGTTGCCACGACAGATAATCCTCTGTATCCTCCAGTAGCTCAGAAAATCTGGACTCCTCACGCGGTCTGCATGGCTGTATGCTGTCATCTTAAACACAAAATCTTTTATCTGTCGGAAGCAAAAGCTGCAATGCCACCCTGCATCAGCAAATAGAAGATCTGTCTGACGGGAATGCTGGTACCGTGTCCTCGGCCCCACAATGTGGGCTGTGGCCCGCCAACTGCTGAAATCCACAGGGAATTCGAAAGAATACATGTAGTTCTTCAGCTCCAGGTGCATCACAGGTGGGAGCCCGTCACACCATTGGAGAAGCCTCACTGTGTGAGGGCTTGGCACCTCATCAGTGTCCGACATTATGAGCAGGTCTCCTACCGAAACCCCCGCATGGCGAATGAGTGCATCAACAGCCCTGCGGTGCTGTGCCTCATGGGTGAATGGGTTCCTGTGGCTCACATCAGTGCCCTGCACTGGTGTTGTGGCATGGACAATCTTATCGCCCACAAAGTCAAACTGCTGGCGGTTCTCAGAGAAGAAGAGTGGTTTGGGAATGCCAGTGAAGGTTGTGTTTGACTCCAGGAGGATGAATTTGTGAACGTAAGGGAGGAGCTCACGCCACCGGATCTCAAGGATGTCAAGCTCGTTGCTGAAGAGGATCGCATCGAACACAAGGCGGGGTTTAGAGCGGAGGGACCAACCGTGGAGGTGGCAGAGGTGTTGCATTGAGACGTTCTCGGCATAGTAATGGGGAATGCGGATGAACGGTCGTGGGGGGCTGTCCCAGAGAGGGCGGAGGAAGTAGGAGATCTTCTGGCCATGTGTGAATATTGCGATCATGCAAGCAGGGATGGTTATGAGGAGAAGGATCAAGAGCAGGTGAGGGGGAGCTCTTCTGAGGATGGAACGGGGTGATTTTCTGGCCATATGAGTGATTTATGGAGGGGATGATGATTATAAGTATCAAACGACATGTTCAGCTTTGTTCTTAGCTGGCCCTCTTTCAATCATCTGCATTGATTTCTCAAGCTTAGGAAACATAACGAATTGGATTGCTTGGCTTAAACAGACGAGACATCTATTGAAGCAAATCAAGCAAAACAAAGTACACAATGGAAACATGGAAACAGCAAAGTATATATGAATTTTGAAATCTAAATGATCAGTTTTTTGAATGTGATTAAAACAAGAAAAAATTTGCAGCGGCAGCAGATGGAAACAGTAAGATGAGTGATTGAATGTTTGATCAAGCATTTTCAGGGACCTGATAACATGAACATTTATGGGAATCAGAATCATTCATATGGTTGGGCGTCCCCATGAACATACAGTCTACTTCTTGGTGATCAGAGTTATTCATATGGTGGGGGCACCCCTTGGCGGATGTGAGAGCTCAAAAAAGATCTCCACCATTGTTTGATCTGAATGTTCCGATCTGGACCCCTTTCAACATGGACCAGATGTTGTAATTGCAATTTTCAGCAAAAGGCTGGGATCATTTGATAGGGTCGAAATTAGGCATGAATCATTCCGTGATGGGTGGTTAATGAAAGGCGGTCCCACTGTGAACCATTGCTAGATTCAATATAAATAAATAAATGTCATTTCTTTTGATAGAGCATCATATGGTACCTCTAGTAAGATATTTTGAATCTGAAAGAAAGGAATCTTCTCCTGTTTTTGTTACTGTCGTTGATCTATGACATGTCGGCCTTTCTTTGTAGCTGGGCCACTTCCAACATCAACTGCAGTCAATCAGAGAAGGTTTTTCTTTAGAGACATGTAGTGAAATCAAACGAAGCATCAATGACTAACATATCATATTAGCAAAGATTACATGGCGTATCCCATCATTCTACTTCAAGAGACAGAGACCAGAAAAGGACCAAATGAACGAATGGGTAATTCATAGCAAAGATACTTCGAAAACATAAGAAAACATACTCTTCAAAAACAGCATGTACCCAAATCAAGAATTCAAAGGCTAAAAATCATGGGTAGATTCTAGGGCTGCTTTTGGATGCTAAGCCAAATGAATTTTGGAACATTCCATTTAATCAAGAAGAACGTTCTCCAGTACTCATAAGTGAATTGAATTCATGGCAGATATACTTTAAAAAATATGCAAAGAACCTACCTTTCTGAAAAACAGTACCTACCCAAAATTCAAGAATAAAAATGTTCAAAAATCAAAATCATGGGTAGAGTCCCAGGGTGGTATTTGGATGCATAAGTCAATTGAATTGTGAAACATTCCATTCAATCAAGAAGAAAATGACCATCGCTCCACAGGGTGGCATTTGGATGCGCAAATCAATTGTATTGTGAAACATTCCATTCAATCAAGAAGAAAATGACCATTGCTCCACAGTAGTCACAATAAGGAAGTAGAAGCAATTTTAATTGAGTTTCCTTTCCGTCATTGCAATTTCGAGCCCAAACTCTCAAATATGAATGCTATGGAAGGAAATCAAAATCAGGCAGTTCCACGTTATTGGACTAATGATTGAAATTCAAAATCGATGGTGCAACCAATCTCACCGTAGTTCTAGTTAAACCCTGCTTTTCTCTGTTGCATTTCTTGGTAGATAGAAGCAATAATGCAAGATGGCAATGAAGGTCATAAGCATGTCTTCTACATATAATGTGGTCAATAACAATTATCTATTGATGAAGCAATTTGCAAACATCAGATTCGCTAAAAATGCAAACGACAATTACGACATCAAAGGTAGGCATCCTTCTATTCATAATTGTAAGACTTCCACCCAAAAATCGGGAATAAGTAATGATCCACACTCAATGAGCATAAGGAAATACTTTGATTACGTGATTAGGATGGTCTGGTCATTGTAACCCATGTTTCAAATAGCTTATACTATGTAGTGTGTTAGTGTGTAACTTACACTAGGTAGCATAGCTTAGCCTTTCATGCCACTAAGCTCATGAAAATAGCTTAAGCTACATGCTACACAGCCTACACACATGCTATGCAGCTTACACTACACATTATTTTTCACTAATCATTAAAATCAAAATTTTTAATGATTTGACACATTTTTTCATTTTCGATAACACTAATTAGTGTTTTCAATGATTATGGTAAAATGATATAAGTAATAATATTAAGTCAATTTCCTTGCTATTTCTTTATTTTTATGATTAGTCTGTCCTTTTTTTCCCTATCATTTTAGGATGTGTTTGCTTGCAGCAAATATCATGAAATCTCATCATATTTTGTACTAAATTAGATAGATCAATAATGAAAATTTCATGATATTTGGTGCAACCAAGTGTAACCTTAATTAAAAATCTAGAAGTAGCGTCTAGCTCTTGCTATGTAGTTTACACCTTGCACTTCAAATGGGTGAACAACACAATATTTGCAATTTAAAACATAAGCTTCGAAGGGGTGAACACCACGCTCCACTCTATTTTCTATTTAAAACACAAACTTCAAAGGAGTGAACACCACGCTGCACACTATTTGCTACTTAAAATACTGATTGGACTTCTCCCTACCTGGGGTGTGGGTTTCTTTCTCTTTTCTTCCCCTTGCCTAAGGAGTGGGAGTTTCCTCATCTCCCCTTTGGTATTTTCCGTTTCTTTGGATGATATGATGGGTTGTAAGGCTGGAGAAAGGCCCTCCGATCAAGTTCAGTTTTTTGTGTCTAAATTGGCTAGACTTCCATGTTCTTTAGTGACAAGAGTTATTATATCTAGAATCATACATACAGCACACGTATGACATCTAGAATGTTCATCTTCTAGCCCCACCATCAATGAGACCCAACCTATAAAGCACATCATGGAGGGCCTATCTCTGGTGAATGTCTACTATTGCTCTCTCTCTCTCTCTCTCTATATATATATATATATGAAAAGGTTCTATGCGGTCGAGCTCTTGGGAACTTCCCATCAGCTCGAGTTGTGCAGGCCCACTGTGATGTGTGTCGAACATCTACCCCATCAGTCAGATGCACCATTCCAAGGTGGGCCTAGGGCTTAAAAATCAAGTTAATCTGTGACTTTTGCGGGCCACACCACATACAAAAGTTGAGAGGGGTTACCCTCCATTAAAACATTCATAATCATTTGTTGGGCCCACGGAGATGTGGTTCACAAATCCAGCCCATCCATCATGTGTGTCCCACTTGGATGAAGGGTTAGACTACGTTTCAGATGCATCCAAATTTCAGGTGGGCCCCACCAAGTGCCTTTATATGTTTTAGGCATGTCTTCACATGATTTTAAGTTCCGTATCCGGCTGATTTTTGGGATATCCCATAATTTAAAGGGGACCCATCAAATGCACAGGGTTGATATTCAACGTACATCACAGTGGGGCCCACACAGCTCGACCTCATGGGAAGTTCCCATGAGCTCGACCGCATGGAACCTTTTCACGTTAGCGCCTTTGCACACGTGTCATGGGCACAGAATCTGAACGGTGCACGTGATGCGGCACCCCTTGAAACCCCAGAAACCCAATTTTCAGACTGATACAAAACTCTGGTGGGCCATCGAAAAAGGAAACAGTTTCCTCCCTTGATTTGCGTTTCTCTTTGTTATGGCCCACTAGAGTTTTGGATCAGGCTGAAAATTGGGCTTATACTATTTAAAGGGGTGCCGCATCACTTAGACCGTTCAGATTTTGTTCCTATATATGTTCTTCAGCCAATGTTGGATGGTTATGATCGTTCTATTAGAGTGGTTTATGGGATATGAATATTCAAATTGGGGCCCGTTTGGAACTCATACATGTGTATCACTTGGTAGAAAGTTCGCAATATTATGACCCATTTCGTACAGTTAGGAGGAAGGACACGGAAACGTGTCTCACATGGTATAAAGTTCCCATATTCCGTCCCATTTCGTACAGTTTGCAGGTAAGCATACGTTGGAGGCATTAACTGAGTTCGTTGGGGAATTATGGCCGCATTCCCTAATTTTAGGCCGGGTGCGGCGTAACGCACAAGCACCGACGACAAGGGAAATGATGTAATAGAGAACCTCTCCACCCTACACATAAATGGTGCATCAGGACCGTGCATCTAGTGGACCTTAACATTAATGGCCTGGCCTGTCTTTTGAAAACCAAACTAAAAAAGATAATCCAACCCAACCCATTCTCTCAGCCGTTTTAACTATTTCTGCTTTTTAACACCCTATTTTAGGTCTATAAAGAATGCATTCATGGTTGAATCGACACTGATCTGTGTGCCGTCCAAATAAGGACGCGGATTATGTGGTGTGGTGAGGCATTGGGCAATGTGGGCTCACCATCCATCCGTTTTGCCAGCTCATTTTAGGGCATAAACCCAAAAAATGAAGCAGATCCGAGGCTCAAGTAGACCACACCACAAGTTAACAGTGGGATAATGACACCCACAGTTGAAAGCCTTCCTAAGGCTACTGTATCGTTTATTTGCCACCCAATCCGTTGAAAAGGCCACAGAGACCTGGACGAAGGCAAAACAAAAATATCAGCTTGTAGCCCCCAAGAAGTTTTTAATGGTGGGCGTTCAATCACCAATGTTATCTTTTTAACTGTGGGCATTCAATCACCACTGTTTTCCGTGGAAATTTGGATCTGTTTTATTTATTGAGTTGGTAACCTAACATGAGCTGGAAACGGATGGATATAGGCGTGAATAACACATTAAAAAATAATAATTGAAAAAATGGGACCCACAGGGCCCAACACATTACCAAACCACCGCTGGTGAGGTGATGCTGTGGGTAACAGTAACACCGCCTGATTCACGTCGTGCCAATCCACTGCCACGTGTACGGTTAAAGTTCTATGGTTTATTTGGCTATCTTTCGGCGGGGACAAGACAACGGTGCGGTATGTAGTTCTCAACAATTTTTAACGAGAGACTTCATGCAGAGTGTGACGGATGATAGACAGGCAATTTGAAATTACTTAAAAGTTGCAGACGTGGCATATAAATAATTCAAACAAAACTGTCCAAATTGTGGGCCCCAGTCTAAATAACGATTATTTTACTATCCCACTTTCAAGTTGGTGGTGGGCATTTATTGCGAGATTAAAAATTAAAAATTCTAATGGTAACGAATCAGAGGTTTGGATCGTTTATCCGAATTTGAGACTGACCAAGGGTGGAAAAGTTGACTCGACCTACCATCTCAACCAGTCAGGGTTTGAGTTGACCCGTTTACCATACGGTTATTGTTATGGTTTAGATGGTATTTTATCAACCCTAACGGCTTGGATCTTGGTACTATGTACACACACACACACATATATATATATATATATATATATATATATATATATATATATATATATATATATATATATATATATATAAGGTTTGCGAGGTCGAGCTCATGGGAACTTCCCATGAGGTCGAGCTGTGTGGGCCCCACCATGATGTATGTCGAACATCAACACCGTGCATTTGATGGGTCCCCTTTAATTATGGGATATCCCAAAAATTAGTCGTATACAGAACTCAGGTGGGCGATACCATCTAAAATCATGTGAAGACAAGCTTAAGACATATAAAACCACTTGGTGGGGCCCACCTGAAATTTGGATGCATCTGAAACTTGGTTTGACCCCTCATCCAAGTGGGACACACATAATGGATGGGCTGGATTTGTGAACCACAACTCGGTGGGCCCAACAAATGATTATGAATGTTTTAATGGAGGGTAGCCCCTCTCAACTTTTATATGTGGTGTGGCCACACAAGTCACCGATTGACTTGATTTTTAAGCTCTGGGCTCACCATGGAATGGTGCATCTGACTGATGGGGTAGATGTTCGACACCATCACGGTGGGCCCACAAAACTCGACCTCATGGGAAGTTCCCACGAGCTTGAAACCTCCCCATTGAAACCTCATGGGTAGATGTCCTAAAAATCAGGCCAATCCGTGCATTAGGTGGGCCACACCACAGACAACAGTTGAGAGTGCATGCTCCCATTGAAACTTTTCTGATTGTTTACGGGGCCAGTAAGATGTGGTTCAGACATCCAGCCATCCATTGCGTGTATCCCACTTGGATGAAGGGTCACACCAAATTTCAAGCCATTCCAAAACTCAGGTGGGATCCACCAAGTGCTTTTAGATGCTTGTGATGATTTCCCATGATTTTAAATGGTGCAACCTCCTTGAGTTCCAAATACGACTGATTTTTGGTACATCCCGTAACCTAGAGGGGATCTATTTAATGCACGTTGTCGATGTCCATCACACATCATGGTGGGGCCCACAGAGCTCAACTTCATGAGAAGCTCAAGTGAGGGTCAACCTTTTATATATATATATATATATATATATATATAGAGAGAGAGAGAGAGAGAGAGAGAGAGAGATGTGTGATACATTTTATAATATAAAAATTTTTATTAAAAAATTACCCACTTAATATAGAATTTACGTTTCAGTATCTTTTCAAGATGGTTTGCAATTTAATTTAAGTAGTTATCATTGGAGTACCTTTATATGTAATTCTTAACAAAGTTAGGGTCAGTCGGTGGCCTGGGTGGCCTCCATGATGTTATGTGAAGTTCACTCCTGTGTCCTTTTCACCTTATGTTTAGGCCCACCACCCAAAAAATTAGCCCCATCTATTATTCATGTGGACCACATGATAGGAAAACTTATAGTTTAGCCTTTAATTTTTTTTTTTTTTTTTTAACCAAGGGCCTAATGTAGGATTACCCATCTAATGGTGGGAGAGGGTTTCACATACACATCATTGTGGGCCCCTTAAAAAATTGAAAGTGGGCTTCCCTCTCCCTATCGTTTCTAGATTTTCACTGGTTTATTTTTTTATTTAAAAAAAAGCATTTTACGAGATGCCCATCTTGCCAACACGATATGCGTGTGAGATCCACTCTCATGATTAGACATGTAATCCATGTTAGGCCAGGGGCCAAAAAAATCAAGCCGACGCTTGCTTCAGGTGAAGCTAAACCAAAGGAAATAATATAGAGAGAGACATCCCACCCTTGATTTTATGGGCCCTCCGTGATGATTATGCGAAATCTACAACAACAAAATTTATCCACACCAATCATTAGATGCTACACTAAAATTTAGGCATGGGCCTAAAAATTAAGCCCATCCATGATTCAGGTGGGCCACACTAAGGGAACAATTTAAAAGGTAAGGGTCGCCCTTACATCATTTCCAATCATGTGGTCCACTTGAATCATGGATAGAGTTGATTTTTGGTCCTTGGGCTTAATATTGAGTGGTGCGCCTGATGGTCCAGGTATGTTTCACATAAAGATAATGGTGGGCTCCACCCAAGTCACCGACCCCCTTGCTCGCATACCCGACCCC
This sequence comes from Magnolia changhungtana, assembly GCA_030180095.1. Taxonomy (NCBI): domain Eukaryota; kingdom Viridiplantae; phylum Streptophyta; class Magnoliopsida; order Magnoliales; family Magnoliaceae; genus Magnolia; species Magnolia changhungtana. The sequence continues at coordinate 8,905,920 of JASAUF010000653.1, read as the reverse complement.
AACTTCCATTAAGAGATGGTGCTACAATGATAATTACTTGATTACTCAAAACCTTTTTGAAAAATGTATCAAAATGTAAATTCTATATTAGTAAGTTGTTTTGTAAAATTTTTTACACTATAATAAGTATAAAAAATTTAAACTTAATTATGTTGGTTATAATTTAATTATAGCAAGAGTTCGAATTTATATAAATCAATAATTCTAAATATGTAAATGATACTAAAAAAAAATAAAATTTAGTTGAGATAAGTCTTAAATGATGTTGATAACGAATTTTTTGTATTTTTTCTATGAGATGATAATATGTTTTTATTTTAAATTCATTTTTTAATTAAATGGGCCAGGCTTGCTGGGTTTGGTTTATAAATTGGTTGGGTTGGGTTGGGTTGGAGTTAAGGTTCTCAACCAGTTCAACAAATGGATTGGGTTTGGGTTTGACCCCACTCTGATTATAACTGAACCCAACCCAATCCAACCGATTGCCACACCTAACCGGGAATTAGCAACAGTGGTTCCATAATTTAATCAGCTTAATTCAAGTTAATTCATTCCACGTATGTAATTTATGGGTGCCTGAGTATCGAGCAGTACACTGCCAGAGTATCAATTGACTCCTTTTTCGATCCGTGGCCTCTGATCCACTGTACATGTTACAGAGACGCAGGACAATCCAGGCAGTACGAATTGTATCATCCAGTGTGAATTGAGGGTGTAAGCTGGAAAATCAGATTGATGAAATGATCTTTTTTTCTTTTACACCGACCTGTTCACACACACACACAAACTCTACATGGGCACTCGAACTCTACCACAGAGACATGCATCGTCACCTACTAATGCAATGATCGAAAGTAGTGTCCACTGAATGGACGGCTGCAGATTCAATGGCCAAAGGTTTAGCTTCGGGGAGCAGATTAGGTGGTCAAGACCGTATAAACAGTGCTACTTTTGGACTTTGTTTTATCAACGATGGCGCCCACAAATTGGGCGGTGCGGATCCCAGACAGACGGGATTGGATTGGCTACTCCTAGTGGTCGGTGCTCTGTGGGCCCCACCATGATATATGTGTTTCATCCATGCCGTCCACCCATTCTTCCATATCATTTTATGGTATGAGCCTAAAAATGAGGTTGATTCAGATCTCAAGTGGACCGCACAGTGTTGATTTAACGACCACCCTTAAAAACTTCTTGGGGCACAAAAGTTTTGGATTAAGCTGATATATAATTTTTCCCTTCATCCAAGTCTATATGACCTAATCAACAGGTTATATGTCAAATAACCATTACAGTGGGCCTAGGAGGTTTTTAATGGTGGAAATTCAATCACTACCGTTTTCCCATGGTGTGGTTCACCTGAGATTTAGATCTATCTACTTTTGTCATCAAGCCCTAAAATTATCTTTCAAAATGAATGGACGGCGTGGATAAAAGACATACATCATGGTACGGTCCACATAGCACCGACTACAGACGCCGATTGCGTCCTACCCCCGCCCTGATGGTAATCCGTCCGGGCAGGGCTCTGTGGAGCCCACCGTGATGTAACTGTTTTATCCCTCCGTCCAACCATTTTTTCAGAAAATTTTAATGCGATGATCCAAAAAATGAGGCAAGTCCAAGGCTTGAGTGGACCACACCAAAGGAACCTGCACTGATATGACACCCACCGTTGAAACCTTTCTAAGGGCCCACGTGATGTTTTTTTTTTTTTAATCATAAAACCTATTCATAAGGCCACGTAGACGTCGATGAAGTGAAAACACAAATATCAGCTTGATCCGAAACTTTTCTGGCTCCCACGAAGCTTTAAATGGTGGACGTTTAATCCCCATTGTGAGGTCCACTCAAGCCTTGACCTGCCTCATTTTTTGGTTCACGTATTAAAATTTTCTGAGAAATTCGTTGGACGACGGGATGAAACAGTTACATCACGGTGGGCTCCACAGAGCCCTGCCTGGACGGATTACCGTCCGGGCGGGGGTAGGACGCAATCCGCGTCCCACCGACTACTAGCCACTTGGCTGGTGGCGGCGTCATAGCCAAACCACGTACCAGACACACAGACGCGGATTTCCTGCGAAAGCCTTTCCAAGAAGTTCTACGCTTGAAACTTAGGTGCGGTCTAGCGTGATGTTTTTCAAAAATCCACTCCGTCCATCCGTTTTGTGAGCTCATTTAAGAGAAGAAACCAAAATTTGAGCAGGATAAAAGACTCAAGTGAGCCGTACTAAGGGAAAAAGGTGGTCAGGGAAATTTCCACCGTTGAGACGTCCCTAGTTATATATATATATATATATATATATATATATATATATATATATATATGGAAAAGGTACTATGCGCTCGAGCGTAAAGCGGTCGTCCGTGAGGTCGAGCGGGTGTGGGCCCCACTGTGATGCCGTTCGAAAATCCACACCGTCCACCAGATGTACCACTCCAGAGGGGGCCCACACGGCTGAAAATCAATTCAATCCGTGACTTTTATGGACCACACCACGTACAGAAGTTGAGAGGAGCCGTGCACCATCGAAACATTCAAAACCATTTTTGGGGACCTTTCCAGACGTTTTGTGATGATCAACACCGTCCATCATGTGTGTCCCACTTAAATGTAATTTTAGACCAAGTTTCAGGTGGTATCCACAACTCAGGTGGGGCCCACCAAGTGCATTTACATGTTTTTGCGTGTATACTTATGTTTGACGATGGTATGGCCCACCTGAGTTACATGGACGGCTGATTTTGGGCCGTATGGGCCCACCATGGGCTCGTGCATCTGGTGGACGGTGTGGATCTTCGAACGGCATCACGGTGGGGTCCACACAGCTCGACCTCACGAACGACCGCTTTACGGTCGAGCGCATAGTACCTTTTCCCATATATATATATATATATATACGCACACACACCACCACTTAGCATACGATTTCACCGCTTATAGGTGCTGAACCCTCGACCAGGTGTTGGAACTCCTGAGAGTCTACCACCGGAGTACGAGTGAAGACCCTCCCTAGGTTCGACAGTGATGTTTACGTGCCATCCTTACCGCCAATAACATCATTTGTGCTGAGATGAACTTAAAACACGGATAATAGCATGATTCAAAAATTTTTTGGCCACACGAATATTTCAATTGTGAACTTTCAATTATCACCTTTTCAGCCCACTTGAGCATTCGATACGGTTCATTTTTGGCCTCTTATCCTCAAAATGAACTCAAAAAGCGGATGGACGTAGAGGATTTCTCACAAATATAACAGTGGGCCCACCTGGTTCCCAGAAACTTATTGGGAAAGGCTTTGGCAGGAAATCCGCGTCCCATAAATTGAAAATGTCGCCAATTGTCATCTCTGTGTCGGACGCAGATTGGGTATACTACCCACCAGGGCCTAGCTAGTGACGGATGAGTTATGGAGTCTTCAACCGTGATCTATGGGTTAAATCCACACCGTCCATCAATTTTTCCATATCATTTTAGTATAGATGACAAAAATTGAGGCAAATCCAAGGATCAAGTGGACCACACAGTGGGGATTAAACACGTACCATTGAAAACTTTTAGGGACCACAAAATAATGCTGATTTTTGTGTCTTCCCTTGAGTTCTATGTGACCTCATGAACAGGTTGGATGACAATTAAATATCACGATGCGCCCTAAGAAGGTTTCAACGGTGGTGTCATTAACAACACTGCTTCCTATGGTGTGGTCCACTTGAGCCATACATCTATTTCATTTCTTGTCTCATCCAACTGATATGGTAAAATGGATGGACGGTAAAGATAAAACTCAGAGATCATGGTTGAAGACTCCGTAAGCGTCTTAGATCATGATGCGCTAACGTACCCAATCTAGGTCCTCTTTCTCCCACTCTGCCTTTGTGCTTCGCTGACGCAGCTGCAGCGTAAACACCGACTCGGGTAGAAAGGGCGTGAATTTCCTGCCACACACAAACCCGTGCAACAAAATGTTTTGTGGGCCGCACCATGATGTGCGTGTGACATCCACTCTGTCCATCATTCGAGTCAGCTCATTTTATGCCATGTGTCAAAATCAAACAGATCCAGAACTCAAGTGGGCCACACACCACAGGGAAAAGTTGGGGAACGGGACGCTTACCATTCAAACTATCATAGGGCCTAAAGTCTTGAATCAGGCCGATATTTGATTTTTTTTTTTTTTTTTCTCATCATCCGGATGGGAATTATCTTATGAACGGGTTGGATGTCATATAACCAGCACTGTGGGCCCAGGAAGGTTTCAACGGTGTATGTTCCCAACTACAATGTTCCCTGTTGTATGGCCCACTGAGTGTTGAATCGACCTGATTTTTTGGGTTTACGACTAAAATGAGCTGACTCAAATTATGGACGGAGTGGATGTCACACATGTGGGTACCACGTAACTTTTTTTTTGTTTCACAGGATCCCTACAACCCTAATGACTTCGGTATTACCGTCAGGTTTGACCAGGGTCACCTTCAAGTCTCTACTTTTCTTAGTGCTCTATGCTAACATGCGCCAGCAGATCATATTGCCAGACTTCCGGGGCCACAAATAGATGGGCGCGGTCCACTAAAAATGCTCGGGGCGGGAAAGTTGTCCAAAACCGTACCGAATTTTAGTATATACAAGTGGGGCCCGGATATTGAGGGACCTAAGCGTTGGATGGAGGCACCATCCATGCATGTAGGGGCTGTGGAGCCTACCATTATGTATGTGATTCATCCACACCGTCCATCTATTTTCCACATCATTTTAGGGTATAAACCCAAAAAATGACGCAGATCCAGTTCTGAAGTGAACCACACCATAGAAGATGCGGTGATAATGACGCCCACCGTTGAAACTTTCAACGGGCTCCACCGTGATGTTTATTTGTCATCCAACCTGCTCATAAGGTCAGGTTGACTTGGATGAAGGGAAAACACAAATATCAGCTTGATCAAAACTCCTGCCACTCCCACAATGTTTTTAACGGTGGGCGTTAAATCCCACGTGTGGTACACTCGAGCACTGGATCTGCCTCATTTTTTCGGCTCATGTCCAAAAAATGACATAAAACAAATGAATGGACGATGGGGCAAACATACATCACTATGGGTACCAAAGCAATCCCCTAACCAAACAGAAAAATAGGTATGGTGAATGTCGGGGGTTTTTTTAGTGCACGCGCCATCATGATGAAGGCCCATCTTATCAATGGTTCGGATCACCAAGCCATCGGACTTTTTCGCAAGCATCTTTATATGAAACCTTTCTGATACACCTGCCTGACCTTCCGGCGTAAATGTAATGAGCACTCATCACTATGGAGCAAACGTGCGCCATCAATGCATGAAATGGTACGGGCTTCACGTCGGACTCAGATCTCAGAAAACCGATCTGTGGCATTGAGCCGCGTCCGGCGCTCCTCTTAACGTGCGCCCCCCTCCCCCACGCGTACAGATCGCTAACGTGCACCCTCCAATGCATAAAAAGAGCTTACGTCGGGCTCAGAGACCCCTCCCCGCCTCTGGCTGCAAGCCCGAGCCACCGGCCCACTTTAGCCACCCCGTACGGATTTGCTAACGTGCGCCACCTTATCACGCGGGTTTCCCGACGGCAATTAAAAAATTCTATCCAGAATTTTTTTTAAAAAAAAAATCTCCGAAATCGCACGACCAAAAATCCATAATCTCGTATTGGGTTTTATCTCTTTAATTAAAAAATAATAAAAAATAAAGGAAAAAAAAAACCCGAGATTGAAATGCGTTCTACCAAACAAATCTGAAAACAACAGAAGCTCACCTGGAAATGGAGATCTCCGTTCCATTCAATCCCATTCTGAAGCAATCTCTCCGGCATTTCGATTCAAAAAGGTTAATTACTGATCAGATCAGAAACCTCTTTTGGCGCTGAATGCATGAGAAAAAAGGAAAAAAGCCCTGTAAAGAGGATTTGTATTTGGGGATTTTTGCCGTACAGAGAAGAGAAATAGGTGAAGAGTCCGGCCGAATCTTGGGTTCGGCACGTAAGCGCAAAGAGAAAAAGGCGGGAGACTTCTTATGATTTTACTAAAATACCCACGAGGAGAGATTGTGGTGGTGAATCGTGGACACGTGCCCGTGAGGCCCACGTGTGTAAGATCAGGGTCAGTAATTAGGTGGGCTGACCGTATCAATGAAACTTAGAGGTGGGAATTGAGTCGGACCGGATTGGGTCCAACTCTACTCGATCCGAAATTTTCAAATGACGGACCCAAACTCGATCCGATCCGAGACTGAGTCCGGGTTAGTTGGATCGATCCGATCCGATGCTTTGCTGGCCTGACCCAAACCGAGTCCGACTTGGTCAGGAAAACTGAGTCGGATCGGGTTGGGTACGGTTCGGATCGAGTCTTCTATATATTTTTTTTTTCCTTGAAAAACTTTGAAAAAAATATATATAGAAAATTCCAACAGCGAGTTAGGGCCGGACCTCTAGCGAGCCAGGGCGAGATGCTGCAGCTGAGCCAACGAGTTCCCGACCTCGGTCGGACCACCAGCGAGCCAGGGCGGCCACCGCTCGAAAATACACAGAAAAATAAATAAATGGAACTTACCTGATGAATAGAGGAGGATGAACGGTGCAGATGGGTTGTCGGGCTGTTGAGTGGCTCGGATCGAGATGGGTGTAGCGCCGCTCGATCGAGTAGAGAAGATGGGTAAGGAAGGGTTAGGGTTTTTCATTCGGGTAGAGACAGGTAGTAAAAAAAACTCTTTATAGGACCCGATCTGATCCAATCCGATTGGTTCAGATTGACCACTGACCCGAACTTGATGTGTGGTCGAATCTGAGTGGGCCTACTCGATTCGACCCGATCCTGGCCTTCGGCCTATCCGACTGGTCGAACCGGTCAGATCTTGCTCAGCTCTAATGAAACCATCAAGTGGGCCACACTTTATGTGTGGAAAATGGACGACCATGAAGAGAACTGTTTAGGGGAAACAAATTGCCTACTCCCCCTGCCACTAGCTCGGTGGCTGATGGTCGGTGCTCTGTGGGCCCCATCATGATGTATGTATTTCATCCATTCCGTTCATCCATTTTTACAGATCATTGTACAACTTGATCCAAAAAATTAGAGGGATATAAATCTCAGGTGGATCACACCACAGGAAAACAGTAGTGATTAAATATCCTGTTGTGTGTCAAATATTGCATATTTTCTCCTAATTATATCTTGGTTTTAAGAACATGATAATGCTTAATGGTATATTTTATACATGCTTATGTTGTAAGGTGAATCTGAGAGCTTGGATTGAAAAGAATGCTAAAAGCATGAATTTAATGCTAAAAAATCACCAAGGCAAAAGATGGATCTTAGGAGACTAAGAATGAAGAGTTCACATGCCAAAGATTTAAGGAAACCAAATACAAAATGTAGAATCATTAACAAAAAATAGACAAATTTGGTCCGATCGAAATGGTGCAAAACAGTTCAGCAACCAACGATGAAATTCAAAGGCTAATTTTGGTTCGACCGAAGGTTAATTCGGTCTAATCGAAACCCAGTTCAGTCCGACCGAATGGAGGATTCGGTGCAACTGAAAGTGCATAAAATGCTATAGTGCTGAAAGGAGTTAATTTGGTTCGACCAACAACTTAAGTTCGGTCTGACCGAACCCAAGCTCGGTCTAACCGAAATCGGGCAACTGATGAAACAAAATACTGTCAAGCTTCAGACTCGACTTCGGTCTGACCGATGTGTAATGCGGCTGCATAAATTGAGACGGTTTCGTAATCAAATTGCGAAAATTTCAAGTCGGTGTGTAAGATGGAGCTTCACAACTATAAATAGGAGTCCCTAGGACGTTCCGAGGTATCTTCTAGGCTTTAAGGAGTGGAGCAAAAGGGTGGCCACCAAGAGTTTTTCTCATTCTTCCTTAGTTTGTTTTCATAATTTATTTAAGAGATTTTGATTTAATTATGTTTATGGTTAACTAAACCTCTTAGCTAGGGCTAAGAGGTGAAACTTATAGCGTGATTAGGAAGTTTATCTTGCTTTGATTCTTGTTTATATTAATTTCATTGATTTCTAGTTGGTTTTAAGGAATATTTTCAGTTTTCTATGATTTGTTGTGACTCAAATTACAATAAACATTGCAATAGTTTTGAATATATTCTTTTCTTATTTAAGATCGTGAGATTGGTAAATCTTGTTGTTCACCATCGTCTCTTAGGCATGGTAAGGTGATGAAATACTTTCCAAATCTTCACAATCTTCTTCCATTGAGATTAGATCAATGAAAAGTCAGAGATTTGATCATCTCTTCTTCCAAGCGGATAAGATAGGATTCTGATTCCAGTTGCATCTCTTTAATTAAGTACGGTAGCATCTTGATAGCTACAAGTGGATCCTTAGTACCCTAGTTCCTAACTTTAAATTCATAAGTTTTAATCAACAATATTCACACTCACTTTTAATTATTCTAGAATTCAGATTTAGATCTTCTTGTAGTTCTAGTTATGGTTATTTTCAGAAACGTACAAGATTAGTCCTTGTGGATTCGACCTCAGTCTTACTGAGTTATTACTACATCGCGACCCTAAACTTGGGGTTGTGAACAAGTTTTTGGCGCCGTTGCTGGGGACTACGACTACATTTTTCTGAGATTAATTAGTATTAGAATTAGGTTAAGATTAAGATTAATTAATATTAGAATTAGGTTAAGATTAAGATTAATTTAAGTCAGGATTTTTCTTATTTTCTGAACTTTTCTAATCTTGGGTTTTTAGGATTCATCTCAATTTTCTTTTCTTTTCTTTCTTCTTCTAACCATGTTAACATAGTTTGATTGTGTAGATCTTGTAGGATCCTCACTGCTAGTTCTTCTCTTTTGGTAACTCCTTCCCTCTACCTACTTTCCATATTGTTGTAGATTATTATTATTATTATTATTTTTGTAGGAATAGATTTAGAATTAAGGTTTCACTATAAACATGCAAGAGTGTCAAGGGTGGGCACGTAAGTATCCTAATCTATTTATAGAAAATGAGAGGTTCCGTGAAGAAGTGTTAGATGATTATGTCAGGAAATAACTCATGTCTCAAAATTTCTTTGAAACCTTTATCGAGAACCAATCGGAATATAATGCTCCATCGGTTAAAAAGCCTATACGCGATCATATGCGGGAGAATAATTACACTCTATGGATTGAGAATTCATTACATGATTATTGGAGTGAAGATAATTATCACCCATCCAGCAAAAAGAAAACTATGCGTGATTATATTATAGGTGATAATGCATACCAACAATCATCAAACCCTCCCACATATGATTCATATAATTATAATCAGTGAAAATATCAACATTGGAGAGATGAACCAACAATCGATTCTAAGAACTACTCCCTTAGATCTCCTACTTATGAGATTGAATCGGAAACAATCCAAGAGGAGTCAATTCAGAAATTCATGGATGCTCAAGAGCAAATCAACCAACACATCGTGCAATCATTCTTAAAAATTAGAATATCATGTGAATTGCTCAAATCCTCAATTCAAAGAATTCAATCGCACCTTATGGAGGAGGAAGATGCTAGGTTATCCCAGCCTCAACCCAATCTAAAAGCACAATGTGAGGAAAGTAATCCTAACTCTCTTGTAGAGAATACTGAAATTAAGAATGAGGAGTTGGATTGTGTTAATGAGCATATGGTTCAATTTTCCGAAGAGTTGATTTCGATGATTGTCCAAAGGAATGATCAAGAGACACCGTTATTTTTCAATTATAATGATGTGTCATCATCACTCCACTCACATGACACACTTAACCTCAATAAGGAGGAAGATGCTAGTTTATTTGAACCTCAACCCAACCTAAAAACATAGTGTGAGGAAAGTGATCTCAACTCACTTGTTAACTGTACTGAATTAGATAATGATGAGGATTTGGATGACAATCATGAGCTTACAACTCAAAATTCCCTGGAATCAATTTCAATTTTGGTCCAGGTAAATGATCACGAGGTACAGGAAGTTGTCAACCATAATGATCTACTCCACCCATCTGACACGTTTGATTTAAATGTGGATGATGAGCTCCTTTCAAGTTAACCTCATGAGTCTTTTGAGGCATGCTTAGCCCACTCCCCTGATTTAGATTATGATATGATTAGGGAGATAGAAGACTTATTTGATACGACTTCGGTATTTGAAACTACCTAGTGGAGGCCATCATTGGAGCAACCACCCCTTGATGATACAAAGCCTCCACTGATTAGTATTAATGAAACAAGTCTTCACATTAAATCTTCGCTTACTGATCCACAATCTATCCATGCAGGGTAAGGCAAGATGTATCCAGTGATGATTTATTCTCACCGAGATGAAAAGCAAGAGAGCATGCTTCCCTCTATTTTCAAAGACGATGACAGAGTCCTTGGGCATATCATTACAAACCTTAATGTGGAAAATGAGCCATTCTCAATCGAATCTTTCAACTATCTGAAAGATTGCTCAGCATATTTTGCAGATTCTAACGATGCCATGATACAAGATATAGTGAATGCCTTGCGAGACAATACCTCGGTAGTTGTTACTGACCAAGGGAGCTCTTATTCTGAAGCCCTTCCTTCCATATATCCTAAATGTCTACCATTAGAAGTGGAGAGTTGAAAATTGAACCGAAGTTTGAAACTTGAGAATGTGTTGAGACTACACTGCCTGACAAGGATTCTTCTGAATTTCACATAATTGTAGTCTTTGATTCACCATGTTGTACTAACATTGAAACTTTTTTTGTCATAGGTGAATCATATATACTTTAGATACCTCAAGGGATTAAAAGAAATTTCTTACTGAGGTTCATAAAGTTATCTGCATGTTCATGCTCCAGGGCATCCAAGCCTATTACAGAAAGGGCTTTTGGATGATCTTGGTAAGAAACCTACTGAGAAATTTATCAAGATATTGGCCGGAAGAGGAACCTTGCTGCATGATTGAGTAGTTTTCCCATGCTTTCCTATTTTAGGATTAGAATTTATTTCTTTTATAGGATTTAGGACTAAGATAGTTTGCTTTCGGTTTGTTTAGTCTTATTGCTGACCAATCTTCACTTTGAGATCTTTGGAATAACTTCAATTCGCCTTTTTCAGGTACTACCTTTCCATCACTTCTCCTTTCTTTTCGTTGCCTCATGTGCATTGCATGCGTATATCTTTTACATTGAGGATAATGTAGATTTTAGGTTGGGGTGTGGATTAGGTAAACTAATCAGTGTAATCAGTATTTTTCTTAGTTTTTGAGTAAAAAAATATGAAAATTTTCAATTTTTCAAAGTAAAAACCAGTTTGAAAAGCAATAGTTTGTACATTCTTTAAGAATGTTTTGAGTATGATAAGATGAAGATTGAATTTTGAATTGTCAGGGTTTGATCAGCCGAGTAGTCTATCACTTAAAGTTTTTGTACTTAATTGATTAAGAGGAATTTTGAATATCATGCTGATCTAAATCAGAAGACACACTTAATTTGCTTTTGTGAATTATGCTAAAATTTATGATTATTAGTATGCGAATCATTGATAGATGCAGAGAATTAGGTCTGGAGAATTTTATCCACCTTAAAAGATGAAAAGAACTAGTTAAAAAAATAGTGAGATCGACGAAAAGGTCATGTATGATGAAAAGACTGTAAAAGAATGAAAAAGAATATAAAGTTTGAAAAGAATATGTCATGCCCCAAACTCGGAAACCGAGTTCACAAAATTCCCCATTGTCGAATCCGACGCCGACAGCCTCCGTAGTACCCCATTCTTGGCTCCCGGCACCCATATACCAGGTTCCGATCCTGAGATCCTACAAGGAGGATTTTCAATATAAAGTTGTTTCATAATAATCATAGCCATAAGCATAACCTACGAACAATAACAAGAACACCATCACAAAATTCACTATAATCAAAATCTTTAAAGCACAATGCATAAGGGAAATACGATGATAATATCGGGACTCTAAAAGCTCGACTGCATACACCTGCTCCTGCTCAGCTATGTCCTAGCGTCACCTACACGCAACGATCGTGCATAAGCTTATAGAAATCTTAGAGGGTGGTGAAAGTGTGTGCACAAGGTAGAAATGTAAGTATGCAATATCAGAGTAATGTGGAATGCTGGTAAGTCCATGAATGCTATCAACCGTACCAAGGTTATGCGATACAAGGCATGAAAGTTATTAGCTATACCAAGGCGATGCGATGTAAGGCCTACATGGCCATTGTCATATGCGAGATGCAGCTCAAGCATGCCTGTAAGGCCGTATCTTATATCGTACCATTCCGTAGATTCCCGCGATCCTCCCAGTCGAATTCCGGTGACTCGCGACGCGTAAATAACATTTTCTCCAACCTTGAGTTGTATCTTATATTTTAGAGTCGGCTCAACCCTAGACTTGTACTCTTGCGACCATGCCATCGCCGCGGTTTTGACGCCGCGTCTCACACTCCGATGCGATATCCGGGCCAGGAGATGTAGGCCCATGTTCAATTCGAGAAAACACCGCGCTTTGCAAAATCCAAGAGAACTCATCAAATCAATCACATTACATCCCATCAATCAAGTACATGTCTCATCCCCAAAAGCAACCCCTAAAGTCAACTCTCTCTCTTTCCACCCATACATGTCAAGTACATGCCCATCACTTCCCATCACTCCATCACACCCATCTCTCTCTCTCTCTTACAAAACCTCTCTCTCATCTCTCTCTCTCTCTCTCTCTCTCTCTCTCTCTCTCTCATTCTCTCAAGCAACCTCAAAGGAGAGAACCGTCCATGGCTTCCCAAAGAGAGGAGAAGCTTGGTGTGGCCCACTCTCTATCACCCAATCCAACCGTCCAATCTCCATCATCCTCCGTTAAAGTCAAAGCCCATGAGCTAAGGATTTCATCAACTAAGAAGAAACGAAAATAGTGGGTGTTCATAGTATTTGATCTCATTTTTTTATTCAGGGCTTACATGGTGGGACCCATCTTGATGTATGCATTGTATTAAGGGGCCCGTAGTGGTGGGATCCCTCTACTACTCCGATCTCCCTCTCTCTCTTTCTTGATGTGTGTGGTCCACCCTCATGCACCCACCCCACCATGAAGTATGTATTATATCCATGCCATCCATATGGGGCCCACCTTACTGGACCATCCAACGGCAGGCCTGCTGGCCTATCCGTCTGGACAGGCCCAGATGAAGAGAAACCATAAATATTTGCTTAATCCAAAACTGCTGGTGGGTCTCACGCGTGTGGACCCACCTCGTGCATGCATTGTCTCTGGGCCATCCATTTGCTGGATGGCCAGTAGCACTTGGCTACTTTAATGTCAGCAAGTTCTATGGGTTTGACCTGGGATACGTGTGATTATCCACACCGTCCATTGCCCAGACATGGGGCCTTACCTTGATGGATGTGTTGTAATCCACACCGTTCGTCCGTTTGAACTGGACATGGGACCCCACCTTTGATGAGTTTAATTCGCACCGTCTGTCTATTTTGAAATAGGACGTGGCCCACCATCACGTATGTGTTTTATTCATATCAACCATCTGTTTTGACAAGTGGGGCCCACCCACATGTGCTGCACGTGTGGGATGGGACCCACCTTGATGCATGCGATTTATCCATACTGTCCAGCAGCTACAGAGTTGCTGGATTAGCGTCAGCAAGTTTTTGTGGACCCCGCCTTGATTGTGTTGTAAATCCACACCGTCCAGACCTCTGGATGGTGGGTTGATCACAAGGTATGCGTTGTATCTAAACCGTCCATCTCTGTGGGACCCACCATGATGTGGTGTTTTATTTAGGTCGTCCAGACTGTCCATTGTCTAGATGTGAACCACCATGATGTATTGTTTCATCCACGTCGTCCATCTACGTGGACCACCTTGATGGATGTGTTTTATATCCATGCTGTCCACATGGTCCCACACATGGGACGGTGGGATCCACCTTAACGTATGCTTCATCCACACCGTCCAAGGGGTCTGAATGGTGCTGGATCTATTTGGACGGTGCAGTGGTGCTCCACCCATGAGGAATGTGTCCATCCTTGTGGGGGCCTGCTATGTTGTATGTGGAAATCCGCATCATCCATTGGTAAGGACAGTGGGTCCCACACAGCTGTAGCACCTGCTGTAGTGGTGTCATCAAGTTCCGTGGAACACCTTGATGTATGTATTTTCAGTCTTGCTATCCATTCCATTTGCTGGACAGGTGTGGCCCACCATGATGTATGTCTTGTATTCCCACCATCCAGATGGTGGGACCGACTTTGATGTATCACAGCCACGCCGTCCATCTGTTTTGGCTGCCGCATGGGGCCTACCATTGATACATGTATTTTATATCTATGTCGTTCATTTGTGCGGCCTACCATGATGTGTGTGTTGCATGCACACGGTTCATCCACTTTTCTAGGCCCATTGGTGCGGCCCATTGGTGCGGCCCATTGATGTAGCTCACTTGTTGTATATGAGGCCCATTGGTGTGGCCCATTAATGCATCCCACTTATTGTATATGAGGCCCATTGGTGCAGCTCATTGATGCGTCCCACTTGATGTATTTGAGGCTCATGGGTTGCGGCCCATTGTGATGTACTAAAGTCTATGGGTCATGGCCCATTTAGATGTATTAATGGCCCATGTGCAGGGCCCACCTGTTATGTATTTGAAGTTTGTGTGATGAGGTCCATGTGATGTATTTAAGGCCCATGTGTAGGGTCCACCTATTGTGTATTTGATAAGGCCCAATGAGATGTATTTCTGGCCCAGGTATGTGGCCCAGTGTGATGTATGTGTGGTCCATATGTGAGGCTCGATATGATGTATTTATGGCCCATGGGATGTGGCCCACTTTGATGTACATGAGGCCCAGGTATGAGGACCACTTGATTGTATTAGGCCCATGTGATGCGGCTTACTTGATGTGCATATAGGCCCACGTAATGCGGCCCATTGTGATGTATTTCTGGCCCATTTGATAAGGCTCATTGTGATGTATTTGTGGCCCATATGGCGAGGCCCATGTGGTGTATATGTGGCCCTTGAGTGAGGCCCAATGCAATGAATGTGTGGACCGATGTGATGTATGATTTCACTATAATGCATGTAATGATATTTATGTGGGCCACTCAGGAGCAATGTTGGTTAAATGTTCACATTGATGGGCAATGATGGTTAGATGTCCACATTGTGACCTTCCCTTGGGACCATTGTGAGGCTCATTCTTGTTATCAGTAGGATGTCTAGGCCCATCCTTGATAAAAAGGAGAGTACACCATCATTTTATAACATGCTTAGTATAGCTTTATGATCTATGCCCATGCATATCATATGTATGCTTGATATGAGGAGTGATTGATCATAACACGTGCTATTGGGCAGATTATTATGGGACTCCCTGATAGGAGGAGTTGTCCACATGAGCGTGTAGTACGCGTAGGTTTGATGCATGACTAGATGGTATGACTCATGCATCTCGTATTTTGTGATATGACCACCGTACGCCCTAACGACATCAGGGCTGTAGCCTCCATAGGCATATCGTGGATGGCTAGATGAGACACTGAAAATTTATTTTACATGGGGTGCTATAGATGTCCCTATGTGAAAATCTCAAAACCTCCATGGCCAGGATACGCCCCAACGTGTAGACCGAGTGGATACATGAGCGCTCGAGTGCCGAATACCAGTAAGCCACATCTCCCACTGTGTCGTGGTCAGTTGGGAGGGGGTTGTAGCCTTACCTGCCCGAGGGTAGTGGGCATAGCTAGGCTGAGTTTGACTAGCTCATAATTGGGTCTGCTATTGACGTTCCAGGTAGATATTAGTTGACAACTGGCCAGGCAGATAATGAAGTCTCTTCCACTTGCATGGTTGCGCGTCTAGTGGGTGGTGATTGCATGTAAAGTTTACTAGACCTCGGTGATGATTTCAGAGATATATGGTATTGTTATGTAGACTTATTGAGTAGGAGTTGTATACTCATTCATTCATTCATTCACTATCCACTCGGGCTAGTGGTGCGCAACTATTTGTTACGTGCACCTTCGTAATGACCAGGATTTTGGTTGTGGTGCACGACTAACCTGAGATCAGGAGTTTACCACATTGAGTCTGACTATGAAAATTTAGGTATGAGACTGGTTTGGATAGAGGTCCCTTGTGGTGGACCCCGTAGCCTACGATACTACATACTATCATCTCGAATTTATACTCCAGTTTGGTCATTTCATTCGCGTCGCATATTGCATTACATCCGCAGGCATATGACATTTTAGGTTGCTATGTTTCTGCACTTATATGGCTTAGATGGACTTAGCAGGATTTACATATTGTATTGTATCCTCGACATCTGATATTTGACACTCTATGACTACTCATTTGTATAGTTGATCTGTATTGCTTACTCTGATATTATATGATTCATGATCTTGCCAGTAATTCCAATATTGTATGATTATGACATTGTATTGAATACTTGACGCTTACCTTGCGTACACACTTACACCACCCTCTAAGCTTTCTATAAGCTTATGCACGATAGATGCGTGCAGGTGGCATTAGGTTGCAGCAACATCAAGCTTGGAGCGTGCAACTGACTCCTGGAGCTTTGATTTTGACATATGTATTTTTCTTTCATCATTGTATTCAAATGTTTATATTAGTGGATATATGATGATGATGTTGCCTTTGTGATTTAGGTATACTTGTGGTTATGCTTCTTACGAGATAAATGTACGTTGGAAATCCTCCTTATAGGATCCCAGGATTGGAACCTGGTGTATGCGTGCTGGGAGCCGAGGATGGGGTACTACGGAGGCTGTCGGCACCAGATTTAACGATCAAAAATTTTGTGAGCCCAATTTTCGAGTTTAGGGCGTGACAATGCCAGTCCTCATTTGAATCCACATATCAATACAGCTCATCTCTAGGATATCACCGGGGTCTAATACACTTTACACCAGATTGTCGTCCCGACTGGACGCGCAACCATACAAGTGGAAGAGACCTTACTACCCGCCTGACTAGTAGTCTGCCAATATCTACTTGGCATGTCGGTAGCAGACCCATTTATGAGCTGGTCAGACTCAGCTTAACATTGTTCCCTACCCTCAGGCGGGTAAGGCCACACCCCCTTCCAACCGACCACGACACAGTGAGAAACACGGCCTAATATATTCGACACTCGTGCGCCCATACATCCACTCGGTCTCGACGTTAGAGCATCCTCTTGGTACCATAAGGGTTTAGGGACTTTTACCCTGGGACATCTATGGCGCCCCTGTGCTTTAACAAGTATTTTCGGTATCCAATCCTATCGTCTATGCTATACCTACAAAGGCTACAACCCTGATGTCGTTAGAGCGTATAGTAATTATAACACACAATACAAAATGCATGAGTCACACAATCCAGTCATGCATCAATTCTATGCGTACCGTGAGCTCATGTGTGACAACTTCACCTATCAGGGAGTCCCATAAACAACCTGCCCAATGACATAATGCTATGATCAGTCACTCCTCATAACAAGCATGCAGATGATGCGTATGGGCATATAGCATGATGCTATGCTATCACATAATCATAGTTGGAATCGATAATCGGCCTATAGACAAGCGGGGTCCACAGAAGGACAACGGATCTGATCTATAATGTGAAGATTGGTCCTCAATAGTGGATATACCAAAAATCTGATACCACATATTCATTCATCTTTAGCAAGGGTGAATCACACAATAAGTGGGCTTCCTTACCCACCCTATTATAAAGCCGTTGGGCTATCAATAAGATACAAAAGATATAAATGGGCTAGCATTAGTGGGGGCCCAATAATTTGGGATAACCCAAAAAGGTGAGATGGATTATACTTGTACTAGTGGGGGCCCATCAATTTGGGTTAGGCCACAACAAGGGGAGATGAGAATGGGCCTAATCAATGGCCCTAGGGAGGATTACAAGGTAGACATTTAACTACCATTACTTTTACAATGTGGACATTTAACCATCATTGCTCCCAAGGCATGGCCCATAGAATCTATCTTATGATGTGGGCCCAAGGCCTTATACTAGCTTGGACAATAGTTGGGCATTATAAACATTACTATATACATCATGGTGGGTTTACACATCATAATGGACTCACCACATAGGCCTTCATATATCATATTGGGCCTCACCATATTGGCCTCTCGTACATTACATTGGGCCTCATCATATGGGCCTCTCATACATCATAATGGGCCTCACCAAATGGCCACATATACATCACAATGGGCCTCACTCATGGGTCACATATACATCATAATCAAATGGGCCATATATACATCAAATTGGGCCTCACCAAATGGGCCACAAATACATCACATTGGGCCTCATATACATCACTTTGGGCTGTACATATGGGCCACACATACATCATATTAGGCCTTAAGGGGCAGCCCATAATTTGGTAAAAATGGAGGGGCAGCATGTACAACATGCATCTCAAGGTTGGCCCTGCACAAGCAGTAGGTGGGCTTGCACATTCCATATGGGCCCCACCAGATGGATAACTAGATATACAACACATCCATTTTGGTTGGTCGTCTACCCCGAATGGTGAGGATGAAACGCGTACAACATGGTGGGCCCATGTCTAGCAATGGACGGTCGGCGTGGGATGAAACACATACATCATGGTGGACCCACGTCTCATGGATGGTGTGGATATACATCATGGTGGGGTCCATGTCCAGGGATGGATGGTATGAATATACAACACATACATTACGGTGGCCCAACGTCCCACGTGGTTGGACAGAGTGAATACAACACTTACATCAAGGTGGGCCCCACTGTCTAGGACTGGACGGTGAGGATGCACACATATCATCAAGGTAAGCCCCACATATCACCGTCCAGAGATGGACGGTGTGGATACAGAATACATATATCAAGGTGGACCCCACCCCCACACGTGCAGCACATGTGGGGTGGGTCCCACATCCAAAACAGATGGACAGCGTGGGTGTAAAACTTACATTATGGTGGGTTCCCACTGTCCAGGGTCTGGATGGTGAGGATATACAACACATCTCAAGGTGGGCCCCACCCTCACACGTGCAACACATGTGGGGTGGGTCCCACACCTAGAAAATAGATGGGCGGTGTGGATAAGACCCATACATCATGGCTGGGCTCCACCGTCCATGCCATTGACGGTGGATGAAATAGATAGATGAAACGCATGCATCATCGGTGGGTCCACACGTGTGACCCACCTGCTTTGGACAAGTTGATATTTGTGCGTTCTCTACAATTCAGGCCAGTCCAAACGGACAGCAATGGTGGGCCCCAGACATGACAGCGAGGTGGGCCTCGCTTTGGGACAACAGTGTAGTCCACTAAATGGGCAGCGTGAATAAAATACTTGCATCATGGTGGGCCACAAACAGGGAATAGAGGAAGAGAGAGAGAGAGAGAGAGAGAGAGAGAGAGAGAGAGAGAGAGAGAGAGAGAGAGAGAGAGAGAGAGACGTGAGATGGAGGGCCCCCGCCACTATGGGTCCCTCAATACATGCATCATACATCATTCATTCATCAAAATGGGTCCCATCATTGCATGACCCTCAATTTAGTAAATCAAGGTGGGGGTGCCATCCCCACCATAAATCAAGGGTCTAGATGACCCATTAATAGCAAGGATTAACTCAAAACATCATAATGGGGTCCATGGAGAATGACCCCATCATAGATCATGTATGCATCAAGGATGGGCCATTGACCACATCCAAAGGGTCAAGTAGGATCTCCACCATTGATTGGTGGGTCTCACATGATCATAAGTAAAAAAAATTAAGAAAAATGGAATATCTACCCTAAACATGGCACCCACCTTGGGTCTTGAACTTCTTCTTCTTCCCTTATGCTCCAATGCTCTTATGAAGCTCTTTTAATGGTGGAGATGGACTTTTGATGGTTGGATTGGTGGGGAAATGGGTGAAAGAGGGCTGGATTTTGGGGGTTTGCTTGGACATCCCAAGCTTCTCTAGCAATGGAGAATGAGAGAAAGTGGGAGAGAGAGGTAATGATTGTTAGCTCTCTTAGTTAGGCAATCATTAGTTGTAAGAGGGGTGTAAAAAGGCATGGGGGCTAGCAATTATTATTTTGTAAGAGGCATGGGGCTAGGGGCTAGGGGCTAGGGCAGGGTGGCTATAGCTAGGGTGATGTCATCACCCTCATGATTACCTAAGGAATAGTGTCATATGGGATAAGTGTGTCCCGCAACGTGCGGTCTATGACCATTATAATGCGTGGGCCACATCTATGATCTAAGCGTCGGATTGGCGCACGAGACGTGGCGTCGGAACCACGGTGACGACGCGGTTGCAATGGTATAGGTCTCGGGTTGAGTCAGCTCTGGTTTATAGGTTGTGACTTAAGGTCGTGTGCAAACGATATCTACAGGTCAAGAGTCGCCGGAATTCGATTGGGAGGACCGCGGGATCTTACGGAATTACGAGATGATAGGACACAGGCCTGATAGAATAAATAAATAAAAAGAGATCATCGATATAAAATAAAAAACTGGAAATAGAAGGAAAAATGGATAAGTTTGGAATCAGTACTTGATTATTCAATTAATCTTGAGGTGATGAGTATGGCTAATATTATGTAATGATAGTATATTTTTATGAAAAATAAGCTGAAATTCACTAGGCACTTTAGAAAAACTTGAGGTGATGAGTATGGCGAATGTTTCTCTGAGATCCGTTAGATGATCGGATGTTTTAATACTTTTCACTAACATCTTGTCAACATACACTTCCATGGTGCGTCCAATCTGTTTGGAGAACATTTGATTTACTAACCTTTGATATGTGGCCCCAACATTTTTTAGGCTAAATGGCAGACTCGGTAATAGTAGAGTCCCTTAATTGTGACAAAGGTAGTCTTCTACCTGTCTGGGGGGTGCATTATAATCTGATTGTATCTGAAATATGCGTCCAAGAAAGAGAGTGACTCATGGCCAGCCGTGCTGTCCACCAGCTGGTCGATCCGAGGTAAAGGGAAGCTATCTGTTGGATAAGCTTTGTTTAAGTCTGAGTAGTCTACGCATACCCGCCATTTTCCATTGGCTTTTTTCACGAGGACTACATTTGTCATCCAATCGGGATAATACACCTCCTCTATGAATCCCGCGTCGAGCAAGCCGGAGACCTCCTCAGCTATTGCTTCATCCACTCGATATTGAATGACCTTCTTTTCTACTTGACAAGTTTGTGATCTGGATCCACATTCAGTCTGTGGACTATGACTTCTGGAGAAATTTCGGGCATATCTTAGTGGGACCGTGTTAAAATATCCTTATGTTATCGCATAAATGTTAGAACTTCAAGCCGTTGTTTAGGATTCAATGATGTCCTGAGCTGAACAGTTCTACTTGGATCGGCTTTATCGAGTGTCACTTCTCCAGGACTTCCACGGATGAGCCTTCTGCAGGCCCTCTGGGGTCTAAAATATTGATAGTGAGCGCCTGCTTAACTGACCCCTTCTTTACCGCCAAAGCATAACATCTCTGAGCCTCTCGCTGATCGCCTCAGAGGTAGCCTATCCCGCCCTCGGTGGAGAATTTCATCATCAGGTGATAGGTAGAGATGACTGCTTTCATTGTGTTAAGAGAGGGTCTGCCCAGGATGACATTATGTACAGATGGTACGTTGACAACTAGAAAGTCCACCATAAGTGTGACTTGATGTTGTCCTTCTCCCACAGTCACGGGGAGGGAGATGGCTCCTTCGGAGATCACTCTTTCCCCGGCAAAGTCATGTAGGGGGGTCTTCACAGGTCTGAGATGAGACCGTGGAATCTCCATTCTTTCAAAGGCTTCGGAATAAATCACATCGGTTGAGCTCCCGGTGTCGATTAAGATGTGGTATACTTTTCGGTTCGCTATGGTCACTGTAACAACTAGAGTGTCATTGTGTGGGTGCTGGATTATATGTGGGTCTTCTTCTGTGAAGGTCAGAGTACACGGGTTGACTCGAAGTTCCTTGCTGGGCCGCTCGGTTAAATGGACGTAGTGTTCTGGTTCGGACTTCCAGGAGTGAGCCTTTCACGCCCTATTTGAATCTCCTCTTCCAGACGAGCCCCCAAAGATGGTACGGATTTCGGCGGGCTCCTTCGTGGCGTTGTTTGGCTGCTCTCGCTCTCTTTCTCCTTTCCAAGCGGCTTTTCCTTCCTTGGTGTATCGACTCAGATGTCCCTTCCGAAGAAGGGCTTCGATCTCATCTCTGAGATCTACACAGTCAGTCGTATTGTGGCCATGGTCTCGGTGGAAGGGGCAGTACTTGTGCTTGTCTCGATAATTTGGGTTGACCCTCATGCAGACAGGCCAATTCAGAAACTTTTTCCCTCAGACATCTAAGAGAATCTGCTCAGTTGATGTATTCAGGGGGGTGTAGGAGCAGAATTTTCCCTATGGCCTTCTGCTCGAACGACGATCGCGAGGAGCACAGTCATCGGTCCCTTTTTTAGACGGCTGAGATTCCTCATTCCTAGGTCTCTTTCCTTTGCCATTCGTCTCTGTCACTTGGACACTTTTACGGGCATTGGAGAACTCCTTTGCGTTGGTGTACTTTTGTGCTCTGGTCACAAGTTCAGCCAGTGTTTTCGGCGGGTTCTTTCCAATGGCGAAGGTGAATCTCCCTTCTTTCAGACCACTGAACACAGCCGCGAGTGCCATTTTGTCATCATAATCTTCCATCAGTAATGCTTCCTCGTTGAAGCAAGTGATGTAATCTTTCATCGACTCCTTCGGACCTTATTTGATAGCAAGCAAGTGAGTGTTGGACTTTCGGCTTCTCTTACTACTTATGAACTAGGTAAGGAATAGTCGGCTCAACTATGTGAAGGAACTGATGGAGTTTGGTTTGAGCTGCCGGTACCAACTTTGAGCTGATCCTTTAAGCGTGATCGAGAACCCCCAGCACATTATAGCGTCCGTCGCCGTCTGGATCTGCATCCAGGAGCGGTAGGCTTCCACATACTTGGACAGGTCCCTAGACTCAGAATATTGGATGACGTGAGGTATCCGGAACCTCTGAGGCATCACCTTGTCCATGATTTTCAAGTTGAAGGGAGGTTCGGTCTCTTCCATCGTTGCCTGAATGACAGTGGGAACCGACGTAGGTTGTTGCTTCTTTTCCAGAGCTAAGAATTTGTCATTGAGCTCTGCGAACTGCTTCTCCCACGGGTCTTTATTTTCTGCTATGATTTCTTGGGTGTTCTCTATCTCCGGAGTTCTTCTTCCCCTCCTCCGTTCCAGCCGATGGCAAAGATCCGTCGGTGCCAGGGCCGACGTTACCGAAACATTGGTCGGAGCTCGTGTCGCAGTGTTCCGAGCTGAGGCTCGGACATGGGTCGGGAGAGGATGTTGACTCGACATCGGCGCCTGAGGGTGTTAGGGTGCCTCGGGCCTCACACCCCTAGGTGCGGAGTGAGCTTCCATGACCGAACCGACTGGTTCGGGAACAGGGTTTTCCTGAGCTAAGTGCAACCGCGGCTCCTTTTGTTGCTTCATCCTGTTCACTTCATCACGTAAGGCTTGTATCTCGTTCTGCATGGCCCGATACTTACTCGCCCGATTAAGAGAACGTTGAGAGGGCTCAGTAGCTGATTCTGCGTGAAGTAGTGAGGAGGAGCGAGTTTGTTCGTTCAGTTCCAGTTCTGTAACTACCGCTTTCTTCTTTCCTCTAGCCATTATGCTCGAGAATCGGAACCTGACTTTTTGTATCAGTTCCCACAGACGACGCCAAAAATATCGAGGTTAAAATCTGGATCACCCTCCACTCCTCGGGTGGACCCTAGTCTTGCATGAAAAGGTGAGCAAAGGAGACCCTGGCTTAGCCGGGGGACCCTCTGATGCCTAAGTCAGGTCAAGGGAATGTGGGTCTAAGTGGAATTGTAGAGAGAGAGAGAGAGAGAGAGAGAGAGAGAAAGCGTTAGATCTTGCGTACTTGTAGCAATGGGGTCCTCTTGTATTTATACCTGACTGTAGGATGGTCTGGGTCCGTTAACCACGACACAATTCACTCAATCAGGCAGATTTTCGGATCGTGGAGATACTATGCGTAATCCAAGGATCGTGTAATATATCATGCGCATCATGCATATCTTCGGGTGAAGTAATCGGCCACATCTGTTTATAGTAATTTCTAAGTTCGGCTTGAGGAACACCCACTTCAGAATGTGGAGTCGGCTCAGACCTCTGGATAGGCAGGTTCCAATCGGAGTGGTTATGGGTCTTTATCGGATACTGTGATATGAGCCGAGTTACTGGCTATTCATCTGATCGGCTCACTATGGCATCAGGCCTTGGAATTACAATGAGCTCGGAGCTTTCCATAACAGTATTTACAAGTCAATATCTTGTGTTTGGCTACATTATAAAATGTTTACTATATAAAAAGTGAATTCACACCATAGAAAACTTGGAGCATTAAATCCCACCAATTCTTTATATTACATAGAAAGAATTTGATTTTTGAAGATCATGAAACACCATTAACAAATGCACATATCCTAAACCTACCATAATGCGCCCCACACACTATTTGGAGGGTTTTTAAATGAAGATGTCTCATCCTCATTATTTCCTATCATGTGTCACACCTAATGCTTTTTGTCTCAAAGGGAGAGGTTTAGAGCATCAATGGATACATGATGTATGGCTTGGATGTACCATACATTTTTTGTTAAGCCATACAAACAATATACGTGTCAATCATTGTGCTCTGTTACATATAATGTCTTTACATGTATAATTCCTTTATATGTAATATGAAACATGGGGTCTTCATCAGAAAAAAAAAAAAAAAAAAAGGAAAAAAAAAGGATGTTTAGATATAAGTGTTTGCAACTTGTAAATAATTTGCATCAAAATTATGTGTGGATATACTATACATGCATGGTGAATGAATGGGATGTACCAGTCACATCACATTGTGCCCCACAAACATGGTATGCATTAACTATTATGCTTTTCTATGTAAAGTGTCTTTATAAATGTAATCCATTTATACATAATATGAAAATAAGATTTTCACTAAAAAAAATGGGCATTTAGCTATAACATGTTTACAACTAGATCATAGTTAAAACCAATGCCCTTTAATCTACACTAAAATGCTATAACATTAAACGCTCCATCTTTGGCAAATTTGTATATACCCTTTTACATTTCTTACCTTTATAAGTACTCCCTTACGTTTGGATCTTTACATTAGCAACTCTTGAAATACGCTAACATTTGTAAAGCTCTTTCCATGACGTGTCATTATCAAACATCACTTTAAGGTGGATGTCCTAAACCTTTGTGATGTTTGTGAGAAATCCCACCCGCGCATATGTTTTGTTTCGTGAGTTTATTTTAGGACATAATGCCAAAAACAAACCATTTTCAAATCTCAAGTGGGTCGAAAACGTGATAATTGAATGTCCACAGTTGAAATATTCGTGGGCCACAGAAGTTTTAAATCATGCTAATATTTGTGATTTCAGTTCATCCCATTAGGAATGAAGTTATTAACGGTATGGATAGCATGAAAACATCACTATCGAACCCACACAGGTTTCAACGGTAGGAATTTCCCTAACCTCATTTTCCTTTAGCACGACCCGCTTGAGCTTTGGATACGGTTCATTTTTGGTATCATGCCCTGAAATGAACCCACAAAACTGATGGAAGGGGAGGATTTCTCACAAACATCACAATGGGCCCCATCTGAGTTCTCAGCACAGGATCTTCCTGCGAAAGGCTTTGGTAGGAAATCCGCGTCCGTTGGGGACGGGATTGGGAAGGACACGGATTGGCTACTCCACCTGCCACCGGCCATTCGGTGCTCTCTGGCCCCAACATGATTTTTGTGTTTCATCCATTCCGTCCATCTATTTTTCCATTTCATTTTATGGTATGCGACTAAAACCGAGGTATATGTAAATCTCAATTGGACCACCTTACAGGAAACAGTGTCGAATGAGCGTCGACCATTAAAAACCTTTTGGGGGCCATAAAAGTTTTGGATCCAGCTGATATTTGTTTTTTCCCTTCATATATGCCCGTATGACCTAATTAACAAATTGGATGTCAAATAAACAGTATAGTGGGCCTGAAGAGGATTTTAATGGTGGATATCCAATCACTATTGTTTTCCTGTGGTGTGGTCCACCTGAGATTTATATCCCTCTCAATTTTGGTGTCAGGCCTAAAATGATCTTTAAAAATGGATGAAACACATACATCATGGTGGGGCCCACAAAACACCTACCACCAGCCACGGGGCTTAGTAGCCAATCCTTTTCCTATTGGGAAGCAAATTGACTGGTGTATTGACGTCAGTAAGTTCTGTGGGTCCCATCATGACGTATTTGTTATATCCAAACCGTCCATCCATTTTGTGAGCTTGTCGTAAAACATGAGCTGAAAAATAAGACAGATTTAAGGATAAACTGGACCACATTGCAAAAAACAATGGGGGGGGGGGGGGGGGATTGAACGTCTATCATTGAAACCCTTTTGGGGTCATAGAAGTTTTGGATCAATATGAAATTTGTTTTTCCTCTTCATCCAAATATTTTTTTGACCTTATAAATAGATTAGATGGAAAATAAACGTTATAGTGGGCCTACGAATTTTTTAACGGTGAAAATCATTATCCCGTTGCTATTTTTGGTGTGGTCCTTTTGAGTTTTGGATATAATTCATTTTTTGGATAATGCTCTAAAATGATCTAAAAAAATTGATGAACAGTGTGGATATAATAAATACATTATTTTAGGGCCATGTAACTTTGATCTCCTTTGAACCGTTCATACAACTCGGACATGGAGAAGTGTTGGCGCTTGTCTTTTGCACGATAGATATTTACATCAGCTATATAGCTGGTGTGTGGTACAGAAATGTTATACTGGGCCTATATTTTTATTTTCCTTTCATCCATGCCCTTATGATATAATGAACAGGTTGGATGACAAATAAACATTACTGTGGGGCCTAGAAAGGTTTCGACAGTGGAAATCATTACCCCCGTTGTTTCGTGTCATAGTGGGAGTAGCCAATCCATTTTTCGTGTGGTACACTAGCCCTTGGACGTGGATTCCATGGGAAAGAAAGCCTTTCGCAGGAAGTTCCTACACTGGAAACCTATATGGGGCCCACCCTGACTTTTGTGAATAATGATATTTTAATTTTTTATTAAGTACTTTATAGTTTATTTAAATTAAATAGAATAATTGTATTTTCATTTAAGAAAAATAATTTCTTTATAATGTAAAACATTTCAAAACAGGAGATAAGGGTAAATGTGTCAAATTAACATATTTTAGACATTTTAGATGTTCGTTAACAAACAAATTATTTCAAATTCAGTACTTAATTTTCAAACTTTAGCCATAATTACCAAACAACTTTTTTGACTTTAGATTTCAAATTCAGGCTTCAGATTTCAGATTCAGCTTCAAATTTCAGATTCAAGCTTTAAACTTTAGATTTAACAAACGGGGCCTTAGTTGAAGTATAAACTCTAAGATTATCAAAATCTTTGGCTCCATGTATTGAATTGAATTTTGAAAAACTTATTTTGTTTTACTGCATTTTGAACAAGAAATCCAACAACCGGTATCAGTGTAGTCCTATTCTATGATAATTGCTGGACATTAAAATATTCCAATGGTGTGATTGAAGGTCATTTGACGCTTGAACTAGTAATAGTAAGTAAAGATGGGTTGAATATAAGTAAGTTTCATCAGAATTTTTGGATCGGAAGATCTAACATTTTTAATTTTGTCGTGTTGCCAACGGTGTAAATTGAAAGATGGGTTATTTTGATTATATGAGGTTGACCTAGATACTTTCATCCATTAATCATGTTTATTATGTATTTATGTGATGATTGGTGTGTTTTGATTTAGTTTATGGTTTAGATTAATCATGTTTTAATATTCTCATGATTATTACTGTAACGACCCCAGTTCTGATTAATAGTGATACGTGTTTGGACACAAAAACAACCTTTATAGGAAAATAATAAATGCTTAAGATCACCACAAAGTACATCGTCATCGCCCCAAATCATAGTAGTAGCACTGAATTTCGAGGACAAAATTCTCTTTAAGGGGGGTAGATTATAAGACCCTATACTCTTAGTACTCAGGTGTTACCATGAGAATCAAGTTCGGTAAAAACACAAAGCTAACTCATCTAATTATTCACTTTGATCCTAACTTCAATTTGACCAGTAGAAGGATCCTGACCCATAAATTGAGTCATCCATCTACCGATTTCCCAAAAATGGGACTTCATGTTATGCGAAAAACCTAATTGTAGAACTTGACTTGATAAGAGAACCTGATCGTTCACCCTTGTAACACCCCAAACTTTTCAATACACGAGTATTGAAAGTCCTCAAGTGTTACCATGAAGTTTAACTTAATACGTACATGTGTACAACACCAACCTAGCTATCTTGACCTTACATCCATTCCCCGACACAAATCTATCCATTGGGAATGATCTCCATTTATAGATCAAGCCAGCTGACCCTTGAATTTCAAAACAAGGCCATTCGTCACGTGAGTTGACGTAAGTACTTTCCCTTGAACGAAATGACGAATAAACTCCATATCCACAATGATTTAGATATACGTTCTTTTATAAGAATTGCTTAGAAACGTACCTATAACCATGTGGAGCCATTAGATTTCCTAAAACTCACAAATCATCAATAATTATAAAAATGCCATCGACCTATACCCCTAATCACTTCAAAAACCCACTTTATGTTCATCCATTCACAAAACTGACCATACATCCACCCATAAGTGCTAACCATAAAGCTTCCTTATTTTTAACAAGTCACCTGACCATCCATCAGGTTTGGATCCGCCAAATGGGCCATCCGAACATCAGGATGAATCGGTCATTATGAAGATATTTGGGTTTAAGTTTAAACTACCGGGTAGCTCATTAATGAAATAGGTACAAATGTTATTTTGAATTTCGAAGTAAGTTAGCCTTTGAAAAAGCATCTTGGTCATTCTCGAGAGATCGGGGCCCAAACTGGGGTGATTGAAAGAGCATGAAAAATAACGAATGGCCGAAAAATTACAATGCATTTGGACGGTGTATTAAGATGTTATGAATGGTGGAAGTAATATAAACATAAATGGGTAGATTTGTAAATAAGGGGATGTCATGTGCATGGCAATTCAACAGACGTGATACGGAAGGAAGTTTTTACTTAGAATTTACTCACACATTCTCGCAACGTGTGGCCCACCCATAGCTCGAATATACTTCAAACTTGGGTCCGTGAGTCCACACAGCGATCTGAAGTCGATGAATGGAGTGGATTTTCTGTAAGATCATCACAAGTGGACTCCACCTATTTTGAACAACAATGTAGAAAATAAACTCGTCCGCATGTTGTAACAGGGGACGTGAAATGGACGTGACGGTGAATATCATCCCCATGTTAACTAATGATGTGGCCCACCTAAGCATAAGATTTTCCCCATCTTTGGGTTTATGGCACTATTGTAAACAAGATAGACGGAGTGAATCTCTTTAAACATTACTATGGGCCCCACAACCATTGTGGGTGCACACCAAGTTGGGCACACTTGCAGTGTACTAGACCCCAACTTGGGTCAAAACGGGTGTTGACTCGTAAATACTCGAAAAAGAGAGGTTTTCTCTCTCTTTCTCATGCGTTTTCCATCCAGCGTTGCTCGATCGGACAGTCGTCCACTGTTTTAATCAGTGGGCCACCATCTGATCATGTTTGGATGCTCCGGACCATCCATTGTGTAGACAGGCCCATTTCAACCAAACCCTGACCATTTCCATGTGTTGAAACATGTGTCCATGCACGCGATCTCTGGAGCGAACTGGTTGCGTGTGACACATTTTTTATAACGGAAAGCTCCATTACTCCTTTCCGTTTGCTTCACCGGCAATCCGAGACTCTTGTAACTTCGTCTAGTGGATGATTCGTCCAGTGGATGAAAATCATCCCAGCCATCCATTTTAGGGCGAGCATCGCTATTCCACTCCACCTAAGGAAGATTCTAAACGAATGATACGAAAAACGTTGCCCTTTCCATTATTGCGACCACATTGGAAAATTGGCAGAGCTATTTTTCGCTTGAACCCACCAATCAAACCCACCCAAAGCTTCATTTATTCCATTCCCCAAGCTCCTTAGAGCTCTTTCACACTAGCCACAAGACTCAATCGAAGAAAGAAGCGTCGGCCGAAGTTCCACCATGAAAGCTCCATCATCTTCTTCGTCGGATAGCTGTCACGATAAGAAGTTGTTTGGCCACCCACTTCAAATCCATGACTTCCATCTTGTAGCCATATGATGAGTGTTTAATCCATGATTGGTTTCATCAAAGATCAGATTCCACAATGGAGTCAGATTCTCAATCAGTTGATGCGATCCATTGCCACATCGAGTCAAGTCGGGGCCGGTTGAGTCGTTGCAGGTCGAGTGCTGCTGAGTCCATCTGTTGGATGCAAGTTCCAGAAAGAGAGAGAAGAAGGGAGAAGAAAGAAAGAAGAAAGAGGGAAAGGTGGGGAGCACTACCGGGTTGACTCGGCCGAAACTGCCGAGTTAAGTTGGGTTGAGTGAAATTAGGTTGGAAACCCATTGCTCGACATTACATCTGGAAGAAAAAAAGGAGAGAAATAGAGAAAAGAAAAGGGAGAGAGAGAGAGAGAGAGAGAGAGAGAGAGAGAGAGAGAGAGAGAGAGAGAGAGAGAGAGAGAGAGAGTTGAGTTGACTGGCATATCGACCCACTATGTCAAGAATGAGTTGGGCCGACCATGGATCGAATTTCACAATGAGGTGAGTCGAGCCTCAAATCTCTTCCATTAATTCCGTTAGCATTACATTATTAATAATTATTATAGTCTTGTTATTATTAAAGTATTAGCTAAGGATTAGTGTAATAATGTTTTAAAAATAATATCCTTATCATTATTATTTTCATTATGGGTTATCATTGTAATTGTTAATATGATTTTTAACATTAGTTCTTATTTAGACTTTTAGTTATGCTATAATAATATTAGGTATTATTGGTATATTAATATCAACTCGTGAAATATCGTTATTAATATTACCAGTCAATACTTTTCAGATGAATATTATTCATTGCACAAAAATTAGGATTCGAGTCCTAAAATCTAAGCTTAAAATTAACTTACATGATTTAAACCCTAAGCCTTGATCCTAATCATGCAAGTTTAATAACATTGAAATCTAACCCCTCAAAATATTCTAATTTGGTTAGATCTTCACAATTAAGGCGTTTACGATTAACCCTAACATCATCGGGAGATGCATCAACTCTTGAAAGGTGGGGATCACCCTTCAAGCTTGTCTACATCTTGATAGTTAGCGTAGTTGTTTATTTCATCTATTGCCTAACATGATACACAGTGAAATTGATGATAAATACTAGTTTTATTTGAGTAATTCTTCATAATGATTGATTGTTGGATTTACATTCAAACATGAATACGCGATGGTCTCAAATATCTCACTTTATATGTGTATATGCTTTTAATATTGTGCATAGCTTGCTTTACCACTTGCGGTTATTCATTGGTGTTTTTGGAAGCCCTTAAGCTAGTGGCCATACTGTATAATAGATTAAATGGAATTTATTTATGGTGGACTTATCATCTAATGTATTGTTGCACCTTTATGGCTTTTGGGGTTAACTCCTTTCACTGTATCCTGAAATGGATCATTTATGCCTATGTGGCTTATGGGGAATAATCCCTTCTTATCGCACCATTAAATGGAATATTTGGCCCTTGCGGCTTTTATGGAACAATTACCTCTTGTGGCTTTAAATTGATTGTCTCTGTATAACTTTGTGATGGTAAGTCCCACTTGTAGAACTATAATTAGCCGCTAGTTGAGTAGGTTGCCTTTAAACATCCTATTTACTAGCCTCATGAGCCAGGGATGGTAGAATGGGACACTATGCCTGAGCTGTCGACCTATGTTAGGTGACAAACCTCCCATAGTGACATTTGAGCTTTCCTAAATGGATTGTTTGAAATTGGAATAATAATGGTTGGGCTAATCATGCATTTTCATGGCATGTGGTCTTTTCCGGGTGACTAGTCTCCTTGGGCGTACCTTGAGTACTTTTCTAGGTGGCTAGATCTCCTTAGGCGATCTATATATTATGGCCTTTTTCGGGTGGTTAGTTCTCCTTGGGTGTACCTTTGTGTACTTTTCTGGGTGATTAGTTCTCCTTGGGCGATCTATATATTATTATGGTCTTTTCTCGGTAGTTAGTTCTCCTTGTGCGTACCTCTGTGTACTTTTCTAGGTGACTAGTCCTCCTTGGGCAATCTACATATCATAGTCCTTTCTGGGTGACTATTTCTTCTTGGGCGTACCTTTGAGTACTTTTTTGGGTGACTAGTTCTCCTTGGGTGACTTTTTACCAGTTGGATGTATATCCTCAGGTCTGTGAGCATGTGCATGCATTTATGCATTTAAACAAGATCATCTTTGTGAAATTTATTTAATGAATGTGTATTTGATGAACCTTAGCTGACTTCCATGATGATCATTGTGTAATATTTATTATAAACTGCCTTTGTTAACTATGCTTAATTATTTTAATGATATGATAAATCTTGAGGGGTATACCTCACTATGATAACCATCGACGCTATTGAACCGTATTCAGGGTACAGGTGACATATATGATGCACATACTGGTGTTCATGTGGATTAAGAGGAGCCAGAGGACCCTACAACTCTCTTTCTTGACTCTATTTCATTTTAATTTGTACTGTATGTTTCGTAATAAGTTAGGACATTGGTTAGAATAAGTTTTTGGGTAACCACTTGAAATCTTGGTTATGTATATTTGGACTCCCTCTTATACTTGAATTGTTTCCATCCCACTATATTATTAACTCTGATAAAAAGAAAAAAAAAGTACATAAAATTGGCTATCTTTAAAGGTTAACACTCGAATTTTTGGAAAACGAGTAGTGTACTCTAGTTTCAAGAACCAGGGTGTTGCAATTACATGAATGTATGTTTTTTGGAGACCCGACCCAAGTTCGCATGCATGCATGTGTGTGTGTGTGAGTATGCATCTCGTTCATTTTGGTCCCGCGGTCCTACCGATCAAATTTCAGCGACCCGCGACCCTCGAGTAGTGTTTGCTATCATC
This sequence comes from Magnolia changhungtana, assembly GCA_030180095.1. Taxonomy (NCBI): domain Eukaryota; kingdom Viridiplantae; phylum Streptophyta; class Magnoliopsida; order Magnoliales; family Magnoliaceae; genus Magnolia; species Magnolia changhungtana. The sequence continues at coordinate 8,872,648 of JASAUF010000653.1, read as the reverse complement.
CTTGAGTTCGTTCATGTAAACCCGACTCAGATTGATCCAAGACCTATGCAATTGTGACCGTATCGTCACCGTGGTTTCAACGCCGCGTCTTGTGCGTAAATTTGATGTGTACATCAAAAGATGTAGGCTACGCTCTTTTTGGACTATTGATCACATTTTGATGGGACCCACCTGGCTTGCACGATTGTCCATGTACAATTTCCCATGTAATTCGACATATTCACCTAGAAAACCTAGCCCCTATAGCTAGCCTAGGCTCTAGGTCCTAGACCCGTAGCACATTGATTTCTCCTCCCAAACTCATCATGAGTTTCTCTTGCCAAGGCAAGCATGCCTTCTCTTTCCTAGGAAACTCATCATTTCCCTGTTGCTACATTTCTCTCCCTTCTCTCTTTCTTTTCATTTTCTCTCCTTCTCCTTGCTAGAACACCTAAAAACGTCCCACCTTGGTAGAAATTTCAGCACCTTCTCCTTCACATTCCTACTCATCTAACCCTCTACTTTTAATCTTAACCCTACATCAATGATCCTTGGAGCCTAAGGAGTCCAATGCTACAAGAATCTTGAAGATCCATTAAGGTGGGTGCACTTAACTTAAGATTTTCTGATTTTCTTGTAGTAGATTCTCCTTCAACTCATCCTTAGGAACTTGTGGGGCCCATTAAGTGATGATGGAGGTACCCCATGTCTCCATGATCGAGGCCAATGGTCCATTCCTTTGCATGCAAGTTCCATGGATGGGGCCATTCTCCATGGACCCCATCATGACATTTTTCCTTTGATGCATGTTCTTTAGGGGTCATCTAGTCCATAAATTTAGGTGGGAAAGGCATTCCCACTATTTGATTGATTCCTAACTCCATGCATGTGCTAGATCTAGATTGTATATGATCTAATGGATGACATAAATGTGTTGTGATGAAGGGAGGGCCTTAATAGTGGCGGAGATCCTCTCTTGTGGCCGGACTTTCATTTTTTCCTTATTTTATCTTTCATTTCTGATGTGTGTGGCCCACTTGGGGGCCCTAGAATATCCAGCCCGTCCAAGTAAGGTGGATGCCCATGGCTGTCCATTCCTTGGACGTTGACACCCTAATTGCTCCATATCGGATGCATGTAATGGGTTTTATGAAGGGGAATTGGTTTGGATGTTTGTGGGGCCCACTGAGGTGGACCACAATACTGATTTCATGGGGTGATTCCCCTTATTTTGGTTCCCATGCTCAGTTCATTTCATATATATGTTGCTGTCCAGAAATTTTCTGGACAGTTGCCGGATGATTTTTAGGTCAGGATTATTGACTAATAAGAGGGATGTTTCACCCTCATTGATAGATGATTCTTGGAGGTGTGGACCCCACCTTGTGTGTGTTGAATCCCACCTCCATTCGCCCTTGATTGATCACCCAAAATGGTGGGCTAAGAAGGTTGGTCAGTCCAGATTTTTTGGATTGTCCAGCCACTTTGCATGTTGTAAAAACATAAATATCATCTTGTTTCTGAAAAGGTGGGCCACCTTTGTGGACCCCACCTTGTTGTATACTTGTACAAGGATGTTGGCCCTATATTTTCCCAAATTTCGGCAGAGCTGGGCCCACTCTAATGGGGTGCACAAGTCAGGGGCAACAGCATTGTTTCAGCATGAATTATTTCTGGACCTTGCTATCCACTTGTATTAAAATTTAATTAAAAATGTTTATGGCCTTCCCCTTTATTATTTTATGGCCCACCTTGTAGGGGCCCACCTTGGGTGCATGTGGGCCACTTGGATCGTCAAATTTTGGGAGTTTCTGGGGCCCACCTTAGGTGCATGTGGGCCACTTGGATCATCAAATTTTGGGAGTTTCTGGGGCCCACCTTAGTGTTGTAATGGGCCAGCCATCCCACCCTTGGGACGCTCAAGGATGGGCTGGCTGTCTGTAACGCCCTGAAAATCGGGGGTCGAGCATAAACTCAACTCTTGAGTTCCAGAAAATCACTTATGCAACATAGATAATGATGATTAAATGTTGTCTGTGTTAGTACAATAAACATGAGTGGGATTATACCAAAACAGTAATTCATACTCCAGATCCATGTATAAAATGTAAGCGGAAGACTGAAAGGTGTATATAGATATATATAAAACAAAATATTTTCGATCTCCAGAGTATGAACACTAACTAAACAAAACATTCTTCATCTCCAGAGTATGAACACTAACTGAGTCACCGTATATATACATGTTGGTTCTGAATCAAAATGTCAAAATAGTACAACTGAAATTATCAACCCTGTAGCCCCGTAGCACTGGACAGCCTATGCGAAGCCTCCAGCGAACTGCATGTAGGAGAACTCCTCCTGATCGTCATAGAAGTCGGGCTCAGTCCCCTTGTCATAGAAGTCGGGCTCAGTCTCCTGTGCTCCAGTGATACCTGCATCTGATACAGGGTCTGGTGGGTGTTTTAAAACACCGTCCCGTAACGTGGGAATGAGTGGCCAACTCAGTGGAACAATAAAGCATAGGTTAACATGTTATCAATTCAGTCAAGCAGTAATGATAAAGCAGTACAATCAAACAATTCTAACTACTCTTATTTAATGCAAGTATGAAATGACATGATGTATACCCTTGCCAAACCACCCTCATGCGAGACCATCTTACGTTCGCAAATGCGTTCATCCCTCAGTGCTCCACATCTGCCAGGCACATGTAGTGCGATGATGAGCATGATTACCGAGTAGTTATTAGTCCATTTCAAACAGCAGGATTGGGAAACTAAGGTACCTCCCTTGTATCATTCCCAAACATGATCCATTCTAGGGTCGTCAAACTTAGATAATCTCATATGATATTATAGTTCGAGAGGCATCACGAAGGTATTGCAAAGGGCTCGTCACCCGTCAGCACAGATACAGATCTCACCGTATGTGGCTCAATTGCTGGCCGTCAGCTTGAATACAAGTCTCACCGTACTCGGCTCAACTCATGCTCTAGTTGCTGCGAAGGGCTCATCGCCAATCAGAGACTTCAGAGTATACTTGAAGACACTACGAAGGACTCGTCGCCCGTTAGCATGAATACAAGTCTCACCGTATTTGGCTCTCACCGTAGGTGTCGACAGCTCGAATATAGTGTCCCATACCACCGTTTCGGCTCACGAGTCTAGTTGCTTAATGGACACTACGGGGAGGCACGTGGCTCCAATGTAGGCCGACAGCTCGGCCACGATGTCCCATACCACCATGCCCGGCTCATGAGTCTTAGCGGATCGAGGTACCATGGTTAACGGGATTTTCGCTGGTAAGTTTGGTACCCTAGGTTCAAGCAGTAGTGTCCAAACATGGTGAACATACATAAAACAGATCGGGTTACTTGACGAGCTCGACTAGCACGAGCGCCCGTTGAGTTGTTCGACATGAAGTGCATAAGCACTTCGTGTGGCCTAACTACTGCCGACAAGCAACGCACGACTCGGGTTCGTCAAACACGTCCTATGTGGCGAATGAATCTCAGCCACGAATTCGGTCCCATTACCGACTGTCTGGACTATACAATAGCCCTAATCATATTCAATTGCAGATAGGTAAAGCAGTAATGGATCAAGATTCAAATCATATAATTAAAGTCTAGTATTATCCGTTTAGGGCTGTCAGGGTTGTTGCACGGAATCGTTACACCACTTCCCCCATCACCCATGACAGATCATACAACGTAAACATGAATTTAAACATACGCATTACATAGATAAAATCATACAATCAGTTGAGCATGTTATGAAGTACAACACAATCATGAGTTTGTATATATTCAATTCCTAATCACACAGATATTACAGGAGTTGAGAATCATATCTCAACGCGCTTATACATTATAATTTACTAACTATTACTCATTCAACATTTTAACAAATACTTTAGACTACCTACATCAACATACATGACATATGTTGATCACATAGGTATTAGGCCAAATCCTTTCACTAGGGAGTTGCCCCAATTATAACACGTGTGCACCCACGACGGATAGTCATGGCAGGCAGGAATCCAAGTTTCATATTCATTCAGTCGTTTCCACAAACACTTGGGCTACATATTTTAACATATATAGCTTATAGCGGCCGTGGCATGATTTATGGTAAATCCTTTTGCTAAGGGGTTGTCTAGCACACCTCAATCATGTTCCATATATATGGCAGGCACAAATCATGAATCCATATTTACTTAGTCATTTCAACAAACACTTAAACTACACACTTTATAACATGCGCAACGTATGTTGAGAAAATATGTATTAGGGCTAATCCGTTTACCCAGAAGTTAATACTAGTAAATCTAGCATACATATACAACAGTAAATCATGGCAAACACAATTCCAAATTTTATATGTATGCGGTATTTTTTAAAATACACTATTTCTACATACATAGTGTATATTAGCAAATCATGTATTATGGTGAGTCCTTTCGCCAACCAAGTATTTTATCCATATATATTATATTCATACAACAAATAATCATGGCAATCATTTCTAAAATTTATACATATACGGTATTTTCTACGAATACTTAGACTATGTAAAATTTCATATTCTACGTCTTTAATCGAAATGGAAAACAGACAGTACTTTGTACATCTACAATTGTATGCAGATCATGAATTTATCATTACCTGACATTGAAAGCATTGAAAACCATAACCTATACACCTAAAGTCCGCACCTTTTGTCGTATAATCGTAACGGAGTCGATAGGTTTGCTAAGCTTCCGTATTCGGTAGTTTGGCAACCTATAGAATGAAATAGGTTAGCTATTTCATAACCTACAACTATCAATACCCCAAATTAGATTAGGGTTAGGGTTTCTTACCTAGAAATGGAGCTGGAATCGCCGGGAAAGCGATTAGAACGGAATGGTGGAGCATGGATAACAGCAGGGAAGAAGGGCAGGGAGACTCTCCCACATCTCCCACACTTTCTCTCTCTTTTCTCTCTCTCAAATCTCAAATTCATATGGCTATGAGAGAGAGAGAGTTCTAAGGTCCTTATATAGCCTAAAAACTCACCAAATTAGACTTAAGGTTAAGGTATACTTGGGTTTTGTCCAAAGGGCATCTATTTCAGCTTAACGGAGGACTTCTGTTGGCTCCTTTTCTGTGTGCGGTCGGACTTAAGCACACTAACGCTGGATCTATGTTTTGTTAAGTTTTCATTTCAGTCGGGATTCCAGATCACGCGTGGCGGACCAGTTTCAGTTCAACGATCAGTGGATCTCGATCGGAGATTCTGAGTACATGGATATGTTTATGAAAATTTTCCTGATCCGAGGGTGTAATTTGGCCAGATTCTGACGGTCAGGTAGCTTAATACTGACCTGCAAGCGACAAGTCTCAGATTACTATTTGAGATATTTATTTTGTAAAGAAAATAAGTGTTCTCACCCTCTCATGTTCCGGACTCAAGCGAACAGCCGTGGGACACTATCTGGATTTAATTTCTGAGATGGTTGTCAAGCCCAACAAGGCTGTCCTAATTCCTTAACTTCGTGCTAATCGGACTTCCGACATGCAGTCCAGATCTGATACGGAGTTTCGAGATGCTCCCGAGAGCAGCCGGGTAATGAGATTGATCCTAGATTTTAGGGTAACCTAGCGTCAATGATTCTACAAGTTTTGGGTTTTGCAGATCGTATTTAAAGTGGATCAAGTGGATTTCGTAGCTAATCTAGTTTAGCACTTAGTTAACTTTGTCAAATTTCTAAAGGATTTAGTCCTGTAAGATTTCTATCTGAGGTGGTACTTAGCCCTTTATAGTTTGTATTTAAGGTGATCCAAGTTATACTACTTAGCTAGTTTAAGATAGTGTCTAGGGTTAAAGTACTTAGAAAAATTGAAGGATCAAGGTGGTGAAGGGTGGGATTTGTGAAGGAAATGGGTTCAAATGCGGTTGTAGACTTTGGGATTGAGTTCTGACAGGTTCATAAGGTGTTAGGATCGACCCATTGCCTATGGACGTCTAATTCCAGGTTGGCAAAAATCTGGGATGTTACACCGTCCCATGTGTGTGGCCCACCTTGATGTATATGTTTTTTTAGGCCATCCTCCCTCATGTTGCCCCCCCCCCTGATGTGGTCCATCCCCTTGAGTGACGTCCACAAGTGGGGCCCACCTTGAGGTTTGTATAGGGCCAGCCGTCCAGGCCCTCTTGGGATGCCCAGACCCACCTTGTTATATGTGTTGTATTTACTCCGTTCATCTGGTGGGGCCCACTGTAATATGTGTGGGTCACCATGGGTCAGTAACCCATCAAGATTAATAAATTTCTGGACTCCAGCAGGCCCTGGAAGTGGGTGGGTTGGAATTCCAGCAAGAGGCCCAAATCTACTGCATAGTTGATTATTTTGAAGCTGTTGTGGCCCACCAGATTTAAGGAAGTGTTGCACCCATTCTTTGCCTTCGTTCCTTAAACATTTTGGGCTTAATAAGTGCCCATTGAGGCCCATCTTTGTGGTGATATTGTGGGCTAGCTTTAACCAAATTTTCTTTTAGATAGTTTAATAGGCCCAAATGGGCTGGAAACCTCTTCCTTGAGCCCAAGTTTGTGCAAGGGCCGACCTTATTGATTCATGGGTCCAATGGGCTGTCTATAAGCTGATCATGTGTATTAATGATCCTTGATGCCCTCATGAAGTGCTTAATTATGGGGTGACTTGCAAGGCCCACATTGATGCATATTGTGGAGGGCCTTGCTAAGTCTTTGGGCTGATGTGGTAAGGTCCACATTGTCGGTTTAGGCCTTATCCATATTTATTCTTAGGGTTTATGGGTTACCCTTTAAGTCCACCATAATGCATGACTTCGGTGGCTTTTGTTTTTGGGCCATAGTTTGCCCCTTGGGGCCATGATGTTGTGAGAGGGTTTTCGGCCATTTCCTTAGGACCCATTTTGTGACATGATATATATGGCTGCCCCTTTTTTTTTGGTATTGGTAATTAAGCCTTGTGGACTAAGCCCCTTTAGATAGGCCCATTGATCTTAGGCCCATCCTCTCCTATCTATTGTGATGGGTTTAAGGGCAATAATATGCAAGAAGTTGGGCCCCTGACTGCCTACTAGATTGACCCTGTACTTATGCTAAAAAGTGAGGCCCAACTCACTTGTGTTAAATGTGAAATTTGCCCATGTAAATGAATTACTGGGCTGCCCATGAAGCCCATCACAATATATGGATTTATGACCCTTATGGTTGGGCCCAAACCTTACTTGAGGGCCCACTATATGACATATGAGTTGGGCCTGGTGTATGGCCCATTAGGCTATCCATTGCTTGGGCCTTAGACCTTACATTATATGCGTAGCAGGCTACCTTTTGGGACCCTGTTGAGGTTAGATGTCCTAAGGTAGGACCCTATGGCTGAAAGGGCCCTGGTTTGTCAATTAGCGTGAGGGTTGAGTCAGTCAGACTTCAGAGCCTCATAGGAAGATCAATTTAAGCGTCTGTCTTAACTGGATGTGTGAAAGCTCACCACAGATAAATCTAGCCTCACATCCCTTATCCCAAAACACCAGGTATATAAAACCCTTAAAACAAACTAGAACATCTAAGGATTTTTAAGTTTAGAAAACTTTTTTTAAAAAAGGAAAATTCTCTAAGTTTTCTTGCTTTGTCGATTTTAGCGAGACATATCTCAATATGATCAACCTGCACTATCGATGTCCTCGATACTTAAACGATATCATCAGAATGAGGACAAAAGTGTCCAACAACCCCATATAAATTTGGATGGATTTATCGATGTATCGATACACCTATCGATATCATCGATATTTGAATCTCGAGTCCATCGAAGGTGACTCGATAATATCAACAGGCAGATCTCCGGCGCCCCTGTTTTTTCTTAAGAATTACATACATCGATAAATCGAAGCCTCCTCGATACCATCAAAATTTAAATCTCGATGATATCGGAAGGCTCTCGATGATATCGGTCTTGGGCGCCAAGTTCTTCCCGTAAAATATTTCAGGATGGTTTATCTATGATTGGGGGTCTCTCGATAGATTCGATATTCGAATTTTGATAATATCGGTACGGTCTCAATTGCATTGAACAGGGACATAAACTATCCAACAAGCTTAAAGAAAAATTCATTGGATTTATCGATATATCAACACGGGTATCGATATCATTGACATTCAAATTCCGATGATCTCGATGGTCCCTCGATCATTCTTGTAAGCCTGAAATATTTCAAGTCAAGACTCTCTCATTATTCAAATGTCGATGAATCGATACTAGTATCGATTGAATCGGAGTTCGAAATCTGATGACATCGACACCTATTTCGATTCCATCAACAAGCTGGCAAGAGGTTTCAAAAGCGTATGACATTTAAGTTTATGTCATCGAGCGGACCATCGATGCTATCGAGAGTATATGCTCGATGATATCGAACTCGCTCCATGATATCGAACTCTGTCATCAATGTGACCATTTTGTATCCGTTGAAGCCTTTTGCCTTTATATAGAGGACTTGTCTATTATTGCTGGGAGAGAAAGAAGAGAGTGCTTTTGTGTGTTTTACCTTAGATCATATACCTAAAGCCCTTTCTCTTAGAGAAGTTCATCCTCTAATCTACCCTCATCATTAACATTCAATAGAGTGGATTGGGGAATGAACTTCCGCATTCAAGGATCCTCTAGCTACTACCTTAATGGAAAATCATTAAGCTGGGATGTCTTAAATGCATAGATAATTAGAATCACTCTATTTTCCTTATAGGAAAACTTTTTATAGAGTAGGATTTCGTTTTAACCTTGACCTAACCCGAAGCCTCGCATTGGTACATCATTTATGTTGTGGATCAAGGAAGCCGAAGATTCTTCATTAACAAGGAGGAGATTTTCATCAATGTACTGAATGAGACTCATCCACTTATTTGTAAGTTATTAGAGCCCAGAGAACACTTGTGATCATTCCTTTTTAGGATTGGGTCTTAGGTGTTTCTCACCCTTGCAAGCCCTCGTAGGAGGCCTCCAGCGGGAGTGTACGTAGTGAGTACGTAGTGTTGACCCTTACTCTGTGGAGAGCATAAACTTCCGGTTGAAGGTGAACCTGTCTAAAACCTTAGGTTCGAGGTGATCCGAGTGAAACCTCCCTTAGGGTCTTGTGAAAGATCCTTGGCCAGTGTGCCTAAAAGTGGGTGCGTTATGTTGACCCTTGCTTGTGAGAGCATAAACAATTAGCCTCAGTGTAGGTTATAAAGGTTGAAGGTGAACCTGATTTAAAACCTTAGGTTTGATGTGAATTGCTGTGAAACCTCCTTAGTGAAATCCGGTACACTTAAGGGTTGAGTGCGGTTACCGGTAGTAGAGTAGACCAGTAGTCGAATCACATAAAAATGACTATGTTTGAGATTGTTATTCTTCTGTTTGTGTGATTTACTTTAATATTTTCATATCTGAATATTTGAGATCACACCTCACACACATACACAGTCATATCCATCATAAAATAGTTTGCATATTGTTCACTTCTTAAATAGTTTGTGATTGGATCCTCTACCGAGCTTGGAAGCCAATAGAGTTACTTTTGAGTAATCCTAATATGTGCTTGTTATTTGGGATTAGTGTAATAAGATTTTAAATAAACCATAAAAACTTTAAAAAGTCCTATTCATCCCCTTTAGGACATATTGGCATATTCCTACTTCAAATAAAGTGGTCTCCACCACTATTTCAAAGGCCCTTATAGGTGGTTGAAGGCTCACCTTGGACCTTGTTAGGCCCGTTTCCTTTTTAAGGCCTTAGGACTCCCCCAGCTTGTGGGTCATTCCAAACTATTGGGCCCCACTAAGAGAACTTCATTCTCCTTAGAGTACCTGTCTATATATATCTTGTCATTGTCCCTCCTTGGAAAGGAGGAATACATATTCTACAGGTAGTGCACTTACGTCATTGTGAATTGATTACATTATACGATGGTCATTAGGGGATGAAGTTTCTCCCCTCGTGCACAATGAGTGCCTGAAGCCTGTGCATGATCTGTATGTGTGACTTATGCATTGACATTGTATTTCATGATGATATCGCCCTTGGTTTATCAGGACCTTACTTCCATAGGGATATTCGTGGATGGCTGAATGTGTGGACACCGAAAATATTACTTGAGCATACTAGGTGCATTGGATGCCCATGGGTGAAATTCTCAAAACTTCCATGGTACCAAGGATCTACCCCAACGCTATGACCGAGTGGAAATTATGAGCGTACGAGGGCCTTATACCGTTAAGCCGCAACTCCCATTGTTGTGTAGTCAGTTGGGTAGGGGTGTGGCCTTACCTACCTGGTGTGAGGAGGCATTGCTAGGTTGAGTCTGACCAGCTTGTAAATGGGTCCGCTACCTTCAAGCCCTATTGGTGATTGGCTGTCTACAGGCGGGTAGTGAGGTCTCTTACACTCGTTTGACTGTGCGGGGTTTATAGAGCGACAATCATCTAGCAGTGTAATGGACCCTAATGATTTTCTTATGATTGGAAATGTATTTGGCATGTGGTTTGGATATGAGCACTGGCATTACTTGTATCGTATTAGCATTGGCTGTATAAGCCCCTTCATACATTACCTTGGTATGGCGCCCAGTACTCATTGCATCGTATTCATGATAAGCCTTGGTAAGGCTAGTGATATCTTCATTGAGCATGATTCTCTTTTTGCATATCCTACTATTCTTCTGTGCATCGTTGTTACACACTTTCACCACCCTCTAAGCTTCTATAAGCTTATGCACGATTGATGCATGCAGGTGACCCTAGGAAGGTTCTGTAGAGCAGCAGAGCGTGGATTAGAGCTGAGCTTGAGGACCCAGTGTTGCTAACTTTCTCTCCTTTTCTATTATCTTCTGGATGTCCTTTTGAACGTGATGTAAATTTGTAAAAGTTCAAATTTTTAGTGGATTTTGTGATGTGTGCCCTTAGTTATTCTAAGATATACTTGTTGTGATCTTGGGTATGCTTGTATCAGAAATGATTATACTATTATAAAAACCCTCCTTGTAGGATCCCAGGATCGAAACCTGCCTCAGGAGCCGAAAATGGGGTACCATGAAGGCTATTGCGGTCAGAACCGGTCATCAGGTTCCTCGTGAGTCCGGTTATCGAGTCTGGGTCGTGATAGGAGTTGGTATCAAAGCATAGCAAGTAATTCTGAAATAACTCGGGATAACATTGCATGTCTACTTAGAGCATAGGACAAGTAGTGTTCCGAGACCTTTCTTTTCACTCAGTATCGAGCTTGTATCTTGATCCCTTGCATCGTCGTTGTTTTATAGACGATGCCACCTAGACATGGCACCCGTAGTTGTGGTGCCCGTGGACGAGGCGCCCGAGATACCTATCTTACTTGAGCACATCCTGCTCCCATTATTGAGGATTCGATTCCTGAGGTCCTAATCCAGCCTGTTCCTTCTGTAGCACCCGCTCATTCAGTTGCTCCAGCTCCCCTGTCGGTTCCCCCTCCTCAGCCTGCTGTTCCAGTTACAGAGGCTCCTACCCCATCGATCGCACCCGTACCTGCGCCCGAGGCATGTGTCGCCCCTGCTCTTTTGATATAGGAGCCGAGCATTTCCAGCAGCTTATTGTTACTGCATTGCAGACCCGTCAGCCTACTACCATCGAGGTTTCTGGGCAGTCTGACTTACCACGTGCGAGCACGATATCTTAAGAGTTCCGGCAAAATGATCCCCCGAGGTTTAGCGGCGACCCTGACCCTTCTGTCGCCGAGGCATGGCGCATTGAGATTGAGAGGATATTTGACACTATATAATGTCCTGTGGATCAGAGAATTTCCCTCGCGACCAATCTTCTTCAAGACGAGGCCTGTCATTGGTGGTCATCTGTATCCAGGATGGTCGGGCCTCAGTTTGTTTGGACCTAGGAGGAATTTGTGGTTCGTTTTGACTAGAAATTCTTCCCTGAGCATGTTCAGATCTAGCGAGCGATCGAGTTTGAGACCTTGGTTTAAGGAGATTTGACCGTATCTCAGTATGAGGCCCGTTTATTGGCCTTGTCTAGATTTGCTCCTCATCTCACCAGCGATGAGAAGATGAGAGCCCGTTATTTTATGACTGGCTTGCGTCCTGCCCTTCACAGCCCTGTGGTAGGACATTGTTTGGAGATGTTCGACTAGGTCATTTATTAGGCACTGGTTTATGAGGAGGACCGGGCTATGACCCAGAGATTGAGAGAGCAGAGTTCCGGTGAAGACCGAAAGAGGAGAGCACCAACCGACAGTTCCAGGTAGCATCGTCAAAAGAGGAGGGGCAGATCAGGGTTTCAGTAGCTTGCGGCTCAGATAGTAGCTTCATCATCAGTAGCAGCACCGCCAGCCGTTTCATCTTTCGACCCCTTTTCTAGTGTTTGCTTTAGTTATGAATAGGCTAGGCATCGGAGGCGTGAGTGCCCTCTCCCCATACAGCAGCAGAGGCCACCGCATTTGCCACCTCCTCATCCTCCTCAGCAGCAGCAGAGAACACAGCCTCCACCCACCACTCTTAGGGCTCCTCCTCAGTAGCAGAGGAAGCCAGACAGATCTCCTTAGCAAAGACAGCAGCAACAGAGACAACAACAACTGCAACACCAGTAGAGGGGATATCCGTATGTCCAGTCCTTGGGTCGAGTGTGTATTACAGCCTAACAGGCACAGACTCCGGATCCACAGTCTTTCGGTTTGCTTTCTCTACCAGCTCAGAGCCGATTTTATCCTATGTAGCAGGTGCCAGGCTAGGACCCGCAGTCATCGACCGGTGGAGTCGTCGAGGGTATTCTTCTCGTTTCTACCTGCATTGCTCGTATTTTATTTGATTCTGGTGCCTCCCATTCTTTTGTGGCCGAGCAGTTTTGTCGATTGACCGGTATTCTGTCGGAGTCCGTGTCTGAGGCCTTGGTCGTTTTGACTCCCATGGGAAAGTCTGTAGTATTGACCCGTCGCTGCCCTTCTTGCTCGGTGTTAGTGGGCGAGATGTTCCTTTCTGTTGATCTATTCGTGATGCTGATGACAGGATTTGACGTTATTCTGGGTATGAACTTGCTTGCAGAGTATGGTACCATCTTAGACTGTGCCGCGAGGATAATGACGTTCCACATTCCAGGCTTGCTAGTATTCCAGTTTGTCACCGAGCCAAGAGGAGAGCCGTTATCTAGTTTCTTAGTTTTTGTTGTCGAGGATTTTGTGGCAACTGTTAGTTGTTTACGAGTACCCGGATGTGTTCCAGGAGATACTGGGTTTGCCACCGCATCGAGAGGTGGAGTTTCAGATCAATTTGGTGCCCGGTACCCCACCTATCTCGAAGGCCCCCCACTGGATGGTACCGTTGGAGTTGAGGGAATTACAGGAGTAGTTGGATGAGCTCTAGGAGTTAGGTTTTATTTATCCCAACAGTTCGCCTTGGGGAGCCCTGGTATTGTTTGTGAAGAAGAAAGGTGGTTCATTGCGGCTCTATGTGAACTATCGCGAGCTCAACAGAGTCATCATTAAGAACGGATACCCGCTTCCCCATATTGATGATCTGTTCGATCAGTTGCAGGGTGCACAGTATTTTTTCAAGATAGACTTGCACTCTGGTTACTATCAGATTCGGGTCCGAGAGGAGGACATTCAGAAGATAGCTTTCCAGACACGCTATGGTCACTTCGAGTTCTTGGTCATGTCGTTTGGACTGACCAATGCACCCACCGTATTTATGCAACTGATGAACGAGGTCTTCCGGCCTTTCCTTGATCAGTTCATGGTGGTATTCATTGATGATATTCTTATATATTCGAGGACCCGAGAGGACCATGTTGAGCACTTGTAGATTATGCTGGAGACCCTCCGTGCCCACTAGCTATAGGCAAAGCTGGATAAGTGCGAGTTTTGGCAGGAGGAGGTAAAGTTCCTTGGTCATGTTGTGACGAGAGAGGGTGTCGATGTGGACCCCTCGAAGGTTGATACAGTGCGTCAGTGGGTCCATCCCACGAACGCATCCAAGATCCGTAGTTTCTTTGGTCTAGTGGGATATTATCGACAATTTATCGAGGGTTTCTCCCGTTGGTGGTATTCATTGATGATATTCTTATATATTCGAGGACCCGAGAGGACCATGTTGAGCACTTGTAGATTGTGCTGGAGACCCTCCGTGCCTACCAGCTGTATGCGAGCTGGATAAGTGCGAGTTTTGGCAGGAGGAGGTAAAGTTCCTCGGTCATGTTGTGACGAGGGAGGGTGTCAATGTGGACCCCTCAAAGGTTGATACAGTGCGTCAGTGGGGCCATCCCACGAATGCATCCAAGATCTATAGTTTCCTTGGTCTAGTGGGATATTATCGACGATTTATTGAGGGTTTCTCCTGTGTTGCAGCACCGTTGACCTAGTTGACACGGAAGGACGTTGAGTTCGTCTGGAGTGATGCTTGCAAGGAGGCATTTATGGAGTTGAAGGACCGCCTCACGTCCGCTCCTATTCTCACTTTTTCTGATGGGAGTGAGGGTTTTGTTGTTTTCACTGATGCCTCTAGAGTTGACTTGGGTGCTATACTTATGCAGCATGGGAAGCCAGTGACGCATGCCTCTCATTAGCTCAAGGTTCATGAGCTGAACAACCCCACTCATGATTTAGAGCTTGCAGCAGTTGTCTTCGCACTGAAGGTGTGGTGGCATTATCTATATGGGTTTAGGTTCGAGCTCTTCTCGGATCATAAGAACTTGAAGTATTTATTTTCGTAGTCTGATTTGAACCTGCGTCAGAAGTGATGGATGGAGCTATTGAAGGACTATGATTTCGACCTACAGTACCACCCGGGCAAGGCAAACATAGTGGCGGACGCGCTCAACCTTCACGATACCATCTGGGTTATCGTCGATCATCTAACGAAGTTAGCTTATTTCATTCCAGTGCGTACTTCCTGGTCTATGGACTAGCTTACAAAAGTGTTCATCAATGAGATAGTGAGACTGCCCGGCGTCTCAGTTTCGATCATTTTAGACCGAGACTCCAGATTTACGTCTCAATTTTGGAGGAGTTTCCAGCAGGCGCTAGGGGTCACTTTGCGTCTCAGCACCGCTTATCATCCGCAGACGGATGAGTCAACCGAAAGGGTTAACTAGATCCTTGAGGATATGCTTAGAGCTTGTGTGATCGACTTTACGGGCAGTTGGGATGAGCATATGTGCCTCGCCGAGTTTGAGTACAACAACAACCATCAGGCGACTATCGACATGGATCCTTTTGAGACACTTTATTGCAGACCATGTAGATCTCCTAGTTGTTGGACAGAGGTTAGAGAGCGTCATCTCTTAGGCCCCGAGCTTGTGCAGCAGATGTCAGAGGCTATTGATGTTATCAAGCAGAGGATGCGCATAGCTCAAAGTCAGTAGAAGAGTTTTACTGATCGTCGGCATTGACCCCTCGAGTTCGCAGTCGGGGACATAGTATATCTCAAGGTCTCGCCCATGAAGGGCGTGTTTCACTTTGTTGTGGAGGGCGTGGTTCGTTGTGACTCATACGCATCATTTGTGTGAATTGATTGCATTGTACGGTAGTCATTGAGGGATGGAGTTTCTCCCCTCGTGCACAATGAGTGCCTGAAGCCTATGCATAACTGTATGTGTGACTCATTGCATTTCATGATGATACCACCCTTGCTTTATCAGGGCCTTGCCTACATAGAGATATTCGTGGATGACTGAATGTGTGAACACCGGAAATATTACTTGAGTATACCAGGTGCATAGCATGCCCATGGGTGAAATTTCCAAAACTTCTATGGTACTAAGGATCTACCCCAACGTCGTGAACGAGTGTAAATTATGACTGCACGAGGGCCTTATACCATTAGGCCACAACTCCCACTGTCATGTAGTCGGTTGGGTAGGGGTGTGGCCTTACCTGCCTGGTGTGAGGAGGCATTGTTAGGCCGAGTCTGACCAGCTCGTAAATGGGTACTATGGAGGCTGCTGCGGCTAGAATCGGTCATCGGGTTCCTTGTGAGTCCGATTACCGAGTCTGGGGCGTGACAGTTTTATAATAGATAGTTGGGTTGTTGGTCATTTTCTTATTGTATTATTTGAAAATTTGAATTTATTGATAAATATAATGTTGCTTATCGATTACACCATTTAGATTTATTAGAATATTGGTATACATTGTGGATCTTAGGGTTTAAATTTTAGGCATTAAGATTGGATCATAAACACCAATCGGAAAACATATATATGTGTGTGTGTGTGTGTGTGTGTGTGTGTGTGTGTGTGTGTGTGTGTGTGTGTGTGTGTGTGTCATTACAAAGCTTGTGAAAAGATAGAAATTATTCAGGGTTTAAATCATTTGGAAGGTAACTCATGTGGGGCCCATGGCCTCATCAACACTAACCCTTAGTCTGTCCATGCCTGTTACATCCGAAAATTTGGAAGCCGAGTATGACGACCCGAAGCTTGAGTTATATGGTATAAATTAAATTATACATGTTTATACATCACATTCACATTTAATAAACTACAAATCCAAAACGAACAATGATAATATTTACAACTTAGAATAAAAGGAATTAAATTCAAGTTTTACTCCACTATTATTATTATCTCTCAATTAAATATCTCTACTATGTCATTTTTATAACATTTCAAATCAAATAAACTAATGGCTAAACTCTAATAAAATAATCTTCAAATTAAATAAACTCCATCTCTTCTATTCATTCCTCATATCTTGAATCTAAAAGAGTTATAATAATGGGTAAGGTAGAAGCCCAATGAGATCATTTCCACCACAAGTTTGAAAATAAGTTCAATGAAAACATGTAACACAATTTCATAATGGAACAAGTAAAACCATTTGCCCAAAATTTGAAACTCGAATTGGCCAAACCCAACTCGGAATCCCAATTCATGATATATATATATATATATATATATATATATATATATATATATATATATATATATATAAGCATTCACAACCATAATATCATCAAAGTCACATAACATTAAATCATATATTCATTAAAATACTCACCATTATTACAATAATAATATAGGTGGAAAAGAAAATCATGGCTAGACAAATGACTGTATCTCTACTCCGCTTCAATCCTTGTCTAAACTCCACGCCATATAAAACTGTTTAAAGTGGGAGTATATCTTGCCAACTTCTAAAAATTATTGGATTTATATAGTTAATAAAATATAAAGTTGACATAAAGAAAAATGAGAATAATATCATGAATCATAATGCAAGAAATGTAATGCATGCGATGCTTTCCATGAATCGAAATTTAAATGCTGATGATCATCACTTTCCACAATCACTTACCAATCACTTATAATTCATTCTTTTTGGAACATTTAGGGTAGTGCACTCATGCATGACAGTTTTAAGGTAATTTCAAGGCAGAGCACCCATGCTACATTTTAAGGAATCCAGGGCGAAGCACTGTGTTCATTTTAGGATGTCTATAACAGACCACCAAGTACATCATTTTAGGATCATCACTGGGTAGAGAACCATGTTGCTTTTCTGCCCTAATGCAGCACACATATGCTTACATTTAATAAACACATGGTAAAGCACCAAGTGTGCCATTTTAGGGAAGCCAAAGGCATTGTATTTATGATATGAAATTCATTCCATATAACACCCCGGTTCCCGAAACCTAAGTACACTACTCATTTTCCAAAACCCCTAGTGTTATCCTTTCACGGTGGCTCAAATATCACGTACATTTTTTTTCTTTTTATCAGAGTAATAATCTAGCGAAATATGAGCAATCAAGTATAAGAGGGAGTTCAGATATACAAAATTAAATATTCGAGTGGTTGCCCGTAAACTTATATAAACCATTGTCTTAACATTTTACAAAACATGACAGTACAATTTAAAACAAATGAAGTCAGGAATAGAGAGTCGTGAGATCACCTGGTTCCTCCTATTCCATATGAACGCCAGCATGTGCGTCATCTACATCACATACACACTGAGTACAGTTTGATAGCGTTAATGGCTATCCAGTGAGGTATAATCCCTAAGATTTATCGTATCATTAAGATAATTAAGCATAGTTATCAGAGATAGTATATAATAAATATTACACAATGATTATTATGGGAATCAGATAAGATTCATCAGATATGCATTTATTAAATAAATCACACGAGATAATCTTGTTTAAATGCATGGATGCATGCACATGCTCACAAACCCGGGGATGCACATCCAACTAGTAAAAAGTCGCCCAATGAGAACTAATCACCCAAAAAAATACTCCAAGGTACGCCCAAGGAGAACTAGTCACCCAGAAAAGACTATGCAACGAAGTCGCCCAAGGAGAACTAGCCAATTGGAAAAGTACTCAAAGGTATGCCCAAGGAGAACTAGCCACCTGGAAAAGACTATGCAATGAAGTTGCCTAAGGAGAACTAGTCACCCGAAAAAGTACTTAAAGGTACGCCTAAGGAGAACTAGCCACCCGAAAAAGACCACATGCCATGAAATGCATGATTAACCCAACTATTATTATTCCAATTTCAAACAATCGTTTTAAGAAAGCTCAAAGGTCACTATGGGAGGGTTTGCCAGCCAGTATAGGCCAACAACTCAGGTATAGTGTCCCATTCCACCATCCTTGGCTTATGAGACTAACAAATATGATGTTTAAAGGTAATCTACTCAACTAGTGGCTAATTGTAGTTCTACAAGTGGAACTTAACATCGCAAGGTTATATGAAAGTGGTCCATTAAAGTCACATAGGGAAAATATTACATCAAGGCACAAAGGGCGAACATACAATCAAATCCACATAGGGCATCTAGTCAATTGAAGCCACATATGACAAATAGTCCATTTCAGGATACAATGAAAGAGATTGACCCCAAATGCCATAAAGGCACAAATGGTCCACAAGATGGTAAGTCCACAACAAAGAAATTTCATTTGATCTATTAGTCAAAATGGTCACTAGTTCGAGAACTTCCAAAAACATCATAAAGTAATTACAGGTAGTGAAACGAGACACGTACAATATTAATAGCATTTACACATATAAAGTGGGATATTTGAGATCTATCACATATTCAGGTAATTGAATGTAAATCCAACGATTAACCATTTATGAAGAATTATTCAATTTAAAATTAATATTTAATAGTATTATATCAAGCAATCAATGAAATAAACAAACTAAGTTAATTATCAAGATGTAGAAAAGCTTGAAGAGTGATCCTCACCTTAGAAAGATGATCCACCTTCTAACTTGATAAAAGTCACTAAGGAGCATTAACACCTGATCAAACCCGAATGCTTACACACAAAGGATTATGATTAGTTAGATTCTAATGAACTCTATCTGGAGGGGATTGAAATATGAAGAATTGGAGAAAACTAATCTTACATATTCAAATCAGCAGGAAACATCTATATGTCCAAGAAAGGATTGATTGAATGATTAGGGAGGTCGATTACCTTACGATTTTAGGATGGCCTAAAGTGTGCACCTGGAAATACGTTCCAAGAGGATCCACTTGTTGAGCTTGTGTCTAGAATTAGAAATCCTCAGTTAACATAATCCACGTGGCTCACCACATTGACACTACTACAAGCAGATGAGAAGTTACTCCAAGACCCGTTGAAAAATACCCGAGTTGACTCGATGGAGAATGGATTTCCCATAGCTTGATTTAAAATTGAGTTTTTGACTTGCTGGGACTGCATTACTATGTTGCACATCCACCAGTTTAGGTTGTTGGATCGAAACCGTGCCCAAGTTTGGCATGCTCTATATCTGTACTCGGCGAGGACCGGGTCAAATCGCCTGATGCTTAGTAACGATGTAGCTACACAACCACCACTCTCCTTTCCATTTCTTCTTCCTTCTTCTCTATTTTGTTGTAATCGTCTAGCAAAGCTTGCATGAGAGTGTATCCAACCTCAACTCAGAACTCGGTGGATGGGGCCAGTCTCGACATAACAACTCAGTCGTCCCCGAGAGTGCATTGATTAAACTCGGTTCAAAACTCAACTCCCACGACAATCAGCTCCTATTCTTCCTCTCTCCTTCCTTCTACTTTCTCTCTGAATCTTCTCTATTCGAACTGGCAGCCGACTCGACAGCAACTCGATCAAAATCAGCTCCAATCATTCCCTCAATCTTCTTTCTTTCCTTGCTTTCTCTCTTGTACCTTCCTTTCTCTTCCTTTCCTTCTTGCTCCTAGCTGGAGCACGTCCAACAGACCCAGAATGACCTCACAACTCGACAACGAGTTGAGTGGGTGTGACACGACAAGCAACAACTCGCACTCCCAGTTCTTCTTTCTTCTTCTTCTATTTCTTCTACTTCATCCTTCCTTCTTCTGCTTTTCTCTCTCCTTCTTCCACTTCTCGACTAGAGAAAAACCGGACTCAACCCGATTTACAGCGACTCAGCCGAGTCGACTCCACTTGGTGTGGCACTAGAAGCGGTGCCTTTCTCTCTGTTTTTGGCTTTCCTTTTCTTGAAAAGGATGCCCTAAAAATGGGCTTTAATAGTCTCCGTTAACACATTCCAAATGGTTTGAATTGTAAGTAATCAATGGATTAGTTATGGTCCTTAGTTATTTAATTCATGTCATTTTACAATGATATAATTGAATCATGTTCGCATGATTGTAATCAGATTGTATGGATGGACTTTTGGGACCTTGGTCCACTTATCCAACGTCTTATATTATCAATCCATGATCAAACCCGATGGTGGGTGTTTTTGATTCAATGGAGAAGATGATCCAGCCACTAATAGTGGATTTCTGTTCAATGGCTGATCTTGTGATCTGCTGCAAATGGATGATTCTGATTGGGCCATTGGACACTGTGGGGCCCATATTTTGGAAAGATAGCCACGGAAACTAGGTAGGTTTCAAGTTCTAAGTCGCGACGACTATCTCTTACAAAGGAAACCTTAAGTCATATGGAGAGAGTGGAGGGCTGGGATTTTTTCGCACGAAGGGCTAGGATTGAGAGGGAGAATCCCGCACATGGGTTGCCAGCTAAGAAGGAAAATGGATTTCCATTTTTAAAAATGAGTCACGCGCACAACTCGGCTTGCGCTGGATCTCGTGTACACACAGGTGCATAGAAATGGGTGTGAAGAGTTGGGTTTTGGCCAGTTTTGAGATCTCGACAAGATGGATGGTTTGGATTTCTTAAACGTAATCGGATGGTGGGCCCGCTGATCAAAACAACTGACGGTTGTCTGTCGCTAGTGGGAAAATTTGAAACAAGAAGGAATTTTTCCTTCTTTGGGTTTGGGTTAAACCCGGTTTGACCTAGATCCGATTTCGGTGCGCTTCAAGTGCAACGCCGCTGATGTACACTTGCAGTGGTTGTGGGGTCCACATGGATGTATCTGAGAGATCTACACCATTCACTTTAGAGGCCCCAAATAAGGTTCCCTAACCAATGGTCAAGGATATTCAAACCTAGGTGGGCCATATTTCTAATTTGTTTGGTTCTTTTTGTAGATTTCTATTGGTTTGATGGTTTGATTATGTCATAATTGAACATTAGTGGTAAAAATGGTCTAAGGGACCACCTATCTAAAATTCAATGGCTAGGATATAGATTAGATGGCCTAATGCATATAATATTTAATATCATTTTTATGTTATTTTTAATATTCTTATTATTATTAAGTTTGCAATTATATTTTTAATCATTAGTTACTTATATTTAATCTGATGGTTCTCTCCTTCGGGGATATCTTACAGGTTTTTTAAAACTAAATTACTTATATATATATATATATATATAATCATTATCAATGTTATTATGTTTCTCTAGATTATTTTCATGGGCGACACTCTGATCAATGCCATTTATTCATTCACTCGACCCCTATCGGGCTTTAATTAGAAAATTGGATCATTTTATTTTTGTAACTGGGCCATGATACATAGTTCTTAACCTTCAATTATCGATTTATTAAAATTAACAGTTGGATAGAAACCTAATCTATGAGTAGAGATTACTCACAATGGTCACACTTAGGCTAGATTAGAGGTAAATGTTAACATAGGCTAGGTCAGTACTTATAATATGTTAGTTTACACGATAACACCTGAGTACTGAAAGGTACGGGGTGTTACATTCCATAACATTTTGCATATACATGAATGAATGTTCATAATTAACAATCTAATCTAATTAACAAAATAACATACAAACATGCAATTCTATAATTAATCCAGGCCTTATTTTGAGATATAATAAATTGATTTTCAAAGCTCTAGGCAAGTTCACATTATAGTCTCAATGAATTTAGCACAACATTGTCTTAAGGCAAGATTCTAGTTTAAATTAGTTTTTACAATATGTGAATTAAATACATGAATTATAATTGAAAAAATTCAGAATTAACAGTATCTGGAAGAGTCACCCACTTGATTTAGTGCGACTTAGAGTCGAATTTGATTCAACTCGATGTGACTCGGTGCACTTTTTATGTGTTTTAGTGTAAGTTCAATGTGCAACCACTGTAATTTAATTCTTAGCTTCCTCTTTCAGGGTCTTAGATTCAATTGAACATATGCTTAATTTGGATTCCACCTAGATTTAATGAGTCGACTCGGTATGTCTTTGAAATTAAATAGAAAATTGTAAAATCTAATTCGTATGGGGGTGGAAACTTGAAATAGCGGTGAAGACCGCTTGAGATGAAGTCGGAATATGCCAATATGTCCTAGAGGGGGGTGAATAGGAATTTTAAAAGTTTTTACTGTTTATTCAAAATCCTATTACACTAATCCTTATAGATATGCAACTATCAGGATTACTCGAATGTAACTCTATTGGCTTCCAAGCTAAGTAGAGGATCCAATCACAAACTAATCAAGATATAACAATATGCAACTTAGTCTATGTTGGATATGACTGTATGTGTGTGAGATGTGTTCAGATATATGAATATGAAAACATTGTCATGAATCACACATATAGAAAAGCAATCACAAACATAGTCATTTTTATAGTGGTTCGACTACTTGTCTACTCCACTCCTGGCTGTCGCACTCAACCCTTGAGTGTAGAGGATTTCACTAAGGAGGTTTCCCAGGGTTCACCTCAAACCTAAGGTTTTAAATCAGGTTCACCTTTAACCTTTACAGAGGTTTTACGCGGTTCACCTCAAACCCAGAGTTTTGCTGGTTCACTCTTAACCAGATGCTTATGCTCTCCATAGAGCAAGGGTCCACACAACGCACCTGGATTTTAGACCACACAGGTCAAGGACCTAACAGTTTATGCCCTACACAAAAGTAAGGGTCCACCCTGTGCACCCACTGCGTACACTCCCGCCGGAGGCCTCCTTGAGGACTTCAAAGGGTGAGAGCTACTTAGGACCAAGACCTAGGAAGGAATGATCACAAGTGTCCTCTGGACTCTGGATACTTACAGATTAGTTGATGAGTCCCATTAAGCACAACGTTAAAGATCTTCTCCTCCTTGTTGACGAAGAGTCTTCAGCTCTCTTAATCTGCAACACATGATGATATATCAATGCTTGGCTTCTTGTTAGGTCAAGGGTGAGATAAAATCCTACTCTTTAAAGATTTTCCTATAAGGAAGATAGAGTGGTTCCTCTCTTATGCATTCAAGGCATCCCAGCATAATGATTTGCCATTAAGCTAGTAGCTGGAGGATCCTTGAATGCGGAAGTTCATTCTCCAATCCACTCTATTAAATATCAATGGTGAGGGTGGATTGGAGGATGAACTCCCTTGAGAGAAAGGGCTTTAGGTATAGGATATAAGTTGACACACTCAAAATCTCTCTCTACTTTCTCTCACAGCAACAAAAGCTAAGTCCTCTATAAATAGGCAAAAAGTTTCAACGGATATAAAGCGGTCACATTTATGACAGAGTTCGATATCATCGAGCAGGTTCGATATCATCGAGCGTATACTCATGATGGCATCGATGGTCCACTTGATGACTCGGACTCGATGTCATACGCTTTTGAAACTCTTTGCCAATTGGTCGATGAATCGAAACAGTTGTCGATGTCATCGAATTTTGAACTCCGATTCCATCGATGACTGGGTCGATCCCTCGACACATGAAAAATGAGAGAGACTTGACTTTGAAAATATTTCAGGTTTTCATGAATGATCGGGGGAACCGTCGAGGTCATCAGAATTTGAATGTCGATGATATCGAGGTCTGAGTCGAGGCATCGATAATTCCAGCAGATTTATCTTTGAACTTGCTGGACAGATTATGGCTTAGTTCGATGCAATCGATCAGGTGTCAATATCATTGATATTTGAATATCGATTAAATTGAAGGGCCCCCGATCATAGTTTAAAACATCCTGAAATAATTATTGTAAGAAATGCGTGCCCACCATCGATATCATCGATGGACCTCCGATCTTATCGATATTTGATTTCAGATCATATCGGACGGTCATCGATATATCGATGAATTTTGAGATTTTCATTAAAAAAATAGGGGCGCCGAAAATCTGCCTGTTGATCTTATCGACCCACTCTCGATGGGCTCGATGATATCAATATGAGTATCGATACATCGATAATTCGTCCAGATATATTGTGAAGTTGGTGGACATATTTGTGCTTATATCGATGATATCGATAGATGTATCGATACATCGATAAATCCGTCCAGATGAGTATTTAGTTGCTGGATACTTTTGGTCCTCTTATCGATAATATCGTTAAGGTATCGAGGACATCGACAATGCAGGTCAATCATATCGAGGGTGTTTCGATAGAATCGACAGGGCAAGAAAAACTTAGAGATTTTCCTATTTTGAAAAAGTTTTCTCACCACAAAAACCCTAAGATGTCTATCTTGTTTTAAGGGTTTAATTCACTTGGTGTATTGGGTTATGGGATGTGAGGCTATGATTTACCTATGGCGAGCTTCCACATATCCGATTGAGGCAGACACTTGGCTTGATCTTCTTTTGATGTCCTGCAGACTGTCTGACCACCCGTTCATAGTAATTGACAAACAAGGGCACTTATAAGGGCACTTTCAAAACTAAGGTAAGACACTTACTTGACGTAATATCGTTGCCTAGGCCTAAATCAACACAAACTTGACCTAACTTGGTGTGGGTTCGGCAAATTAACTTGGTATCTTCTTCCTCTGATCTTCTCTTTCCTCCTCCTTTTTCATTTCTCCTCTTTTCTTTATAGAAATATGTGTTGGAATCAACCCAACATAGCCCAAATCGAACAGAGTTGACCCGGTGCAACTCAGTTCCCCTCTCTCTCTCTCTCTCAGCTTCTTCCTGATTGC
Source organism: Magnolia changhungtana (assembly GCA_030180095.1). Classification (NCBI taxonomy): domain Eukaryota; kingdom Viridiplantae; phylum Streptophyta; class Magnoliopsida; order Magnoliales; family Magnoliaceae; genus Magnolia; species Magnolia changhungtana. The sequence continues at coordinate 8,847,348 of JASAUF010000653.1, read as the reverse complement.
TATGACATTTTTTCTTTCTGGATCCCCCATGATTTTATAATGCATTCAAATCACTCTCCAAGGTTTCCAACTCATCTTCACAAGAGGAGTTGCGAATTGGTTTACAATCAAAAGTCTCTAGCATTTTTTTGAACAATTGATATAATCGGTGTATAGTATATATAGTTGATGTAAAAATCTGGTTAGCTCCCTCTAGACTTGCTTACCTGCACAACGAACAGACAAGGAAGACCCTAGCTAGAACACAGGACCCTTCGATGCCTAAGTTAGGAAATGGATATGGGTCTAATCGAGTATTAGGGGTTTAGAAATAAAGATTGTGCATACCTTTCACCACTAGGGATATCCCTATTTATATTTCGAAAGAGGAGGTGATGTAGAGGAGATCTTCCTATTTAGTAGGTGTGTATTGTAGAAGGATTTGGGTTCCGAATGCGTAGTGAATCTCCTGAGATCCTCAGTGAATATCTTGAGATCCCAAGCATGTCACAGATGTCCTTCAAAGATTTCGCACAGATCTCTATCGTAATAGGTTTCTGAAATCTTCGGCTAAGATCTTAGGTGGATGTGGTCGGACCTTGATAAGGGGCGAGATGAGTCAACCTGGTGTGTGCTGACCTAAGGTATACTGACCTGGGATATGCCGACTCAGGATATGTCGACCTAAGTCCTCACGGCCCGAGTAATACCATCAAGGGTCGTGCCGACCTGGGTAGTGCCGACCTAGGAAATGCTGACCTATCTCCTTAGCTGAGCAAAGGAACAAAGCGCTCTTGACGAACTTTGGAGATCTTGGAATCATCAGAGGTAGTGTTCTTGTGGGCAAGTTCTTCAACCACTGACTCTTAGTAGGAAGTGGATTCCCAGGGCGACCGTGCCTCTTCTTCCTCTCCTTCCTCTATCTCTTTGTGGTGGAGAGAGGAGAACAGAAGGGCTTATTATTCACTTGGGTGAGAGTATAAGATTTTGACCTGACCTTCTTTATAGGTCGGTCTCATTTTCCCCATAAGAGTAAGCCTCCTTATTTCTAAGTCTGTGAAGCGAGCTTGAGAAGTAGGTCGGACCATTACGACCAGATGTGTTTAGTCAGTTCCTCATTAATATTGACTTTAGGCAGCGTGCACGGGATTTAAAGCGTATTTGCAATCATGGCACATGGTGCTCAAGATGGTATGCTTGTGGCTCGAGGTCGCATACGTTGTCAGAGAGCCTTTTCGGCATCTGACCAGTGGAGTGGTGATGCATGTCACACTGTTTGGTCGTGCATTCGTGTGGTGAATGAGGGAGCTCCACGTGTGTGGGCGCTGGCGTCGAGGAGCTGTTCTGATGGCTGTAATGAATGAGGCATTCAATGTTATACGGTCGTCCTCTCTATAAAAGGGGGGAAGCCCTAATCGAGTAGGGTTCATTTCATGTTGTCGCTCTGCCCGTTCGCTCGTCTCTCTGCACTTGGACAATTCTTAGGTGAACTTCGACAATCCCCTGAAGACCTTCTTCCCTGGTGATCTCTGTCCTAACATTTTTGTCCTTTTCCCCTTGTCTCTTCTTTTCTTTTGGTGTAATTTGGGTCCACGGCCATGCTGAAAGCCTCGAATCTGCAGGAGGGGACCCCCGGTCGTGATGGTGGGGTAGACAACCTTCGCCCCATGTTGAACCCACCATCACCATTGATGATGATGAGCGACAGGGACTTTCGTGCATCCCATGTGTCTCGGGTGATTGAACAATCCCCGACAGAGCGGCCGGAGGAGGCAAATGAGACTTTCTTGGTGGAGGAGGGGCTTAATGGATCCTCATCAAAGGCAGAAGAAAAGGGGCCAATGGAATCCGTGCTGACGAAAGATGACCTAGTGCAGATAATGTCGAGGTATCACATTCTACACTCTGTAGTACTCCGAGCTCCCTCATCGGACGAGCTTCCTAATGCACCCCCTGAGGGTAAGGTAGCCATCTTCTAGGTCGCTCTCCAGTGCAGCCTTAGGTTTCCCCTTTAGTGGATAATGAGGCAGGTGCTCGCACACTTGGGGTAAGCTCTTGGGCATCCCAAACACTTGGAGGACATTAGTGGGGTTGTTTGTCCTTTGGTTTGAGCTTAAGCAGCCCAAGCTGACCATAGATGAATTTCTCCACCTATACTAGGTGAAATCTAACCCTCTTCTGAAATTGCAGTATATACTACTGATACTGAAGAAGGAATCTGAGTTAAGGTCTTAGAGGGGGGTGAATATGAGTTTTCAATTATTTTTACCTATTTAAAGTCTTGATTGCCTAACTTAAATAATCATTCAATTTAAACCAAGTTAGGCGATATAACTCTAACGGCTTCCAAGCTAGTTAGAGATTTCAATCACAAAGGCTATTAAAGATATGCAAAATATAACAACTAACCTTGTGTTATGAGCTTGTGTGTGGAATGTGCTTCCTATCAATCCATAACATTCATTCAATTATGTATGAGAAGTTAAAAAATATTCAAGTATATATAAGCATGATTAAACAAATGTGCAAATGACAATTCCAAACACAAGCATTTATGGTGGTTTGGCTACGTGCCTACTCCACTCTCGGCATCCATACTTAATCCCAGAGTGCACTGGATTTCACTATCAATGGTCTTAAAATAGGTTCACCAATAACCTTTACAGTCCTAAACTAAGGACACCAATTTATGCTCTCCGCAAGAGCAAAGGTTCTACACTAAGAGCCTATGTTTAGGCCCACCGGCCAAGGTCCCACACAAGGCACCTACGTTTAGGCCCACCAACTAATGTCCCACACAAGGCACCTACGTTTTAGGCCCATCGACCAAGGTCCCACATAAGGAACCTAAACGATTTTGTTGATATCAAACTCTTAGCCTCAAACCTACACGATGAAAGAGACTAAACTTTGAACTCTTAACTATGACACTTACTTGTCGGATGGAGTTCTCTTTTGTAGCTCATTTTGGGATGCTTGATCTTCGCGCTCTCGTGCTTGAATCAGCTTTCCTGTGCTCCCCCGATAGCGTACCTTGGATTTACCTGTTAGGTTCGGCTTCGCGATAAAAAACCTTACATAAGATTTACCTATAAAGGTGACCAAGTTAATGGGAGTTGGTTGAATCTCCTATCTAGGATAATGAGTGAATTTCCTAAGGGATTCAACCTATGGATGCTCTAGAGTATCAAAAGGCAAAGGGTTTTCCTATTGGTTTGACTTTTGTACTATAAAGAAGGCACGAGTTCATGTTTTTCATTAATAGGAGCTTTGAATGCTCATAGGAGTGGAGGATCACAATGAAGAGAACATGAAACTCGTATGGATAAAGTCTAAATAGGCTAGGATAAGCTTGAGATACACTAGAGACTCTATGATGCCTATTTTCATAATTTTGCAAGTTTCTACAAGCCACTTTTATAGATAAAAAGTTCCAATGGATAAAAAAAATGGCTAGTTTACGGTGCTACCGAAGCCAACTTCGGTATCACCGAATTTGCTTCGGTGGTACCGAAATATCTTTCGGTGGTACCAAATTAATTCCCTAAGTTGTTAATTGAAAATAGTCTCTTTCGGTTGTACCGAACTTTGTTCGTCATGGTAGTCCATGTCACCGAAATATCCACTCGGTGACACCGAATTAACGTTGTAAGCCTGCTAGACTATTTTGAGCCCCTTCAGTAACACTAAAGGTATCTTCGATGGTATCGACAGTGCTATTTAGTGGCACCTTCATCCTACCGACAGTAGACAGATTTTCCTGATTTACTTGTTTTGTCCAATAAATCTTTACCAACTTGGGACTTACTAAAGCCAAGACTAAATGATAAAAACTATGAACTTGGATTTGACTTTGAATAGATGACCTAAGTAGGTTTTCCTATTTAGGTTGGGATCATCTATTTGCAAGGTTAAGATCATAAAAGCAGTCCTTTGTCTTCAATTTAAATATATACAATATGATACAGACAAGCATGAATAATCAATTCAAATTGCACATACCAAGATTAAATTTCAATTTATTAAACCTGCTTTTGTCAAGCGATTTAGTGAAAATGTCAGCAAGTTGATTCTCGGTCGGAATGTGTTCCAAAGAAATTATCTTTTCTTCCACTAATTCACGAATGTAGTGATATCTAATGTCAATGTGCTTGGTTCGTGAATGCTGGATTGGGTTTTTAGATATATTTATTGCACTAGAATTATCACAATATAAAACCATTGTATCCTGTGCAATTTCGAAATCGCTCAACATTCTATTCATCCATACAAGCTGAGTACAAGCATTTCCAACTACAATGTATTCAGCCTCAGCAGTTGAGAGCGATACAAAACTTTGTTTCTTACTTTGCCAAGAAACTAAACAATTCCTAATTTAGAAACAACCACCACTGGTTGATTTCCTATCATTAACATTACTAGCCCAATCAATATCAGTGTACCCAGCCAATTGAACACTAGTATCATGTGGATACCAAAGACCCAAATTTGCTGTACTTGCGACATATTGCATAATCCGCTTAGCAACAGTTAAGTGTGACTCTTTAAGGTCTGATTGATATCTAGCACAAATTCCAATGCTAAAAATAATATCAGGTCTACTTGTAGTTAAATAAAGTAAACTGCCAATCATACTATGATATAATTTAGGATTTATACTTTTACCTGTAGAGTCCTTTGAGATCTTAATGTAGTACTCATGGGAGTATCAAAATTTTTCTCATTCTCAAATCAGAACTTTTTCACTAAGTTCAAAGCATATTTCATTTGAGAAATAAAGACACCATCAGGTTGTTGTTTTACTTACAACCCTAGGAAATAATTCAATTCCCCAACCATGCTCATTTCAAATTTAGATTTCATAAGATCTGCAAACTCAATAGTCATGTTAGTACATGTATATCCATAATTAATATCATCAACATAGATTTGCATTATCAAGATATGATTGTTATATTTCTTAACAAAAAGAGTCTTATCAACACTTTCCATTAGAATATTATGACTTAGTAGAAACTTAGTCAATTTTTCATACCATGCCTTGGGAGCTTGTTTCAAATCGTCGAGAGCCTTTTTAAGTGGTATACATGATCAGCATTCTTAGGGTCTTCAAAACCCATTGGTTGTTCAACATATACTTCTTCATGTAAATTGTCGTTCAAGAAAGCACTCTTTACATCCATTTGATAAATTTTGAACTTTCTAAAACAAGCAATGAATATAAATAGTCTAATTGATTCAAGATGAGCTATTAGGGTAAAGGATTTATCATAATCGATGCCTTCAATTTGAGTCTACCTTTGTACAACCATTCTAGCCTTGTTTCTAATTATATTACCAAGTTCATCACACTTATTTTTGAAAATTCACTTAGTTCCGATAATATGTTTATCTTTAAGTCTAGGAACAAGATACCAAACATCATTTCTAACAAATTGATTAAGCTCTTCTCGGATTGTAACTATCAACTTTTCGTCAGTAAGAGCTTCTTTTACGTTAGTCGGTTCTATCTGAGATGTAAAGCGCACATAATTACATATATCTTCTAGTTGTCTACGAATGCGCATACCAGTGAGAGGGTTTCCAAGAATCTGAGTGGTTGGATGATCTTTAACAGTCCTCAGTTCAGATTTATTTTGACTTGATAAAGTATCTGGTTTGTCAATTAGAAGAACTTCATCGTCTAAACATGAGGCAGGTGTATTCAAGTGATCGTCAATGACCACATTGATGGACTCTTGAATAACACCGGTCCTCTTATTCAGTACTCGATACGCTCTACTGTTTAAGGCATATCTTAAAAAGATCACTTCATCACTTTTGGTGTCAAACTTATCCATATTTTTACGGTCATGTAAAATATAACACTTGCTGCCAAAAACTCGAAAGTATTTGATAGTAGGCTTCTTATCAAACCACATTTCATAGGCCATTTTATTATTTGACTTACTTGTATAAACCCGGTTGATTATATAGCAGGTAGTATTTATGGCTTCAGCCCAAAGATTTTTAGATAGCTTCATACTATTCAACATTACATTTACCATTTCTTAAAGCACTCTATTTTTTCTTTCAACAATTCCATTTTGTTGTGGTGTTTTGGGCGCAGAGAATTCATGTGATATTTCCTGATCGCTAGAGAATTTCTCAAAACTGCTATTCTTAAATTTTGATCCATGATCACTACGGATCTTACAGACTTGAGAACCTTTTTCCGTTTGGATCCATTTGAGAACTCTTTTTACTTCATTAAGGGTTTCTGATTTATCCCTTAAGAAGGCTACCCAAGTGAATCTGGTAAAATCATCCACAATTACCAGTATGTATTTTTTGCCACCTCAACTCTCCATCCTGGTTGGTCCTATCAGATTTATGTGGAGAAGTTCGAGCAGTTTGGATATAGCATTAGAGTCCACTTTTTTGTGAAAACTCCTTGTTTGCTTGCTAATTTGGCATTTGTCACATATTTTATCTACTTTCTGTAATTTTGGTAAACCTCTTATCAGTTCTTTTTTGCTCAATCTATATAGATTGCGGTAGTGTACATGTCCAAGACGTTTATGCCATAACTCAGTCTCATCGGTATGGACCATGTAACACGATTGATTAGATGAGCTATAATCACTTATAATATAGCAGTTTTTAGAAGTTATGTGACCAGTTAATATTATAGAACCCTTTTTATTTAAAATTTCACAACCTTGATTAGTAAATTTTATACTATGATTATTATCGCATATTTGAGATATGCTTAACTAGTTGTGTTTTAACCCTTCAACGTATAAAACATTCTCAAATAAAGGAAGGTTAAAAAGTTAAACCGTACCTTGGCCAATAATCTTGCAATTGCTACCGTCGCCGAATGTAATTGAACCATTAGTCATATCTTTAAGATTAGTGAACAGACCCGTGTCGCCTGTCATATGCTTGGAACAACCACTGTCTAGGTACCACTTCGAATGGCTTGAAGCTTTGAAAGTAGTGTGGGCAACCAAACTAGTAGCCTTAAGAACCCATTTCATAATTGTTTTAGGTTTAGGAGTATAGTTGGTCTTTTTGTATATGTAGTTGTTGTAAGAATGACCTACTGAGTTAGATTTTAAGAGCTCCTTAAGTAAATCAACTATCTTTTCAGCTAAAGGGTTTCAGTTCTGATTTTTATAGTTGATATGGTTGCTTTTAGGTTTGAAAAGATTGAAAAGTTTTAATATTTTTAGAAAAGTTTTGATTTAAACTATTCCTTTTTGAGTTTGAAGACTCTCCTTTCACAAACTCAGGAGGAGTATTCTTCTGTTTAGGAGGAATATTTCTATCGTAGCCCAAACCGTATCGGTCGCCACATTTTCTTGTTCCAGACAAAAGTTTTTCTAACTTTGGATCACCTTGGGCATACCTCCATTTATCTTTTAAACTCAAAAGTGAAGAGACTCAAGTTTAAGTTTTTCATTTTCAGATTTTAGATTTTCAATCATGGAGGTTTTAAAATTTAAATCGCATTTTAATTTTTCAAAACTATCTGAAATTTGGAATTTTTCTAAAATAAGAGAATCAAAATTTTCTTTAAGCTTTAAAAACTTTTTTTTTGAAGTTTTAATTTAACAACAATTTTACAACTTTCCTTGTATAGGGCCTTGTAAGCATCTTGAAGATCTTCTTCATTTTCATGATCACTATTCAGATTTTCTTCACTAGTTGAATCATCATGATCTAAAAAAGTGAACTTGGCTAGAGTCATAAGGGCCTTAACTTCATTGCCTGACTTGGTTTCAGATTTACCTTTAGGAGCTTAAGGGTAATAGATTTACCTTTAGGAGCTTAAGGGTAATAGATTTACCTTTAGGAGCTTTAAAAGTTAACTCATAAGTCTGTAAAGAGCCAACTAATTCTTCTACCATCAAATTATCTGTATCACGAAGTTCCTAGATCGCAGTTACCTTAGAATTGAACCGTTCATGAAGTGAGTGTAGTATCTTTGCACAGACTTTACTTTCTAGGATTTTATTACCAAGACCCCACATAGAGTTCACTATGTCATTTAATCTTGTATAGAAGTCCATGAACATTTCATTTTCTTTTATATGTATTTCCTCAAATTTGGTTGTGAGGATTTGGACTTTAGATTTCTTGACAATTGATGTTCCCTCGTGTGTCATTTCTAAAATATCATAGGCTTGCTCTCACTTTTCTGAAGTGTGGTCCAAGAAAAATAAGGTGTTACTCTCATAGATTTGGATCTATCGATGCTAGTTACTTCAATGGTAGGAGGGGTCCATTCAATCACTGTGGCTAGCCACACACTCTTATCTATGGATTTTAAGAAAATCTTCATTCTAGCTTTCCACTAGGCATAATTGGAGCCATCAAATGGTGGGGGCCCAGTAACTGAAAGACTATCAAAATTTGACATCTTAAATAGCTCAGATCGATTAGCTCAGGAAATAAATCCAAATAAAATAATTAAAAATGAGCTATTACACTCTGATACCATTTGAAAAGGCCGAGCTATATGTCCTAAAGGGGAGGGGGGGGGGGGGGGGTGAATAGGACTATGCTAAATAAAAAAAATAACAACGGAATTTAAATAAATTAAATATAGATAGTAATAGACAATCCCACAATGCCGAAATTAAATGCAACCTCAAATGTACGAGTATTGAGAGATTGATATAGATGTTGTTCTAAGGACAACCTTACACCAAAAACCAAGGTTTATGATAGGATAACCTGATTCCTAAAAAGGTCTGTGTATCAAAAACTCAAACTGATACAGAGAAATAAATAAATAAATAGCAAGAAGGGAATTCTAAGCTATTATAACATTCCCCACAAAGCTTGAAATGTAAAGGATTACAACATTCACATCCACACATACAACCCATAATATTGAACGATAAAAGATATAGAAAATAAACCACATATCCATAAAACATTAAGAATTATAGTGGTTCGCTTGTGTGTAAACCAACTGTTAAACAATAGCCACACCTCCTAATATCCTCACACAGTGGATATTAGCATTCACTGTGAAATAGGTTTTTCCAGTTTCACCTAAAACCCTCACAATTGTGTCTTTCAAGTGGGCTTACACAATTCAAAAATCCCACACTCTGAGTTTTCTGGATCACCTTAGATAAACCAAAATAATGAGATTTTTCTGGCTTAATCTCAAAAGAAACAAAAAATAGAAGATTTATACAAATGTAAAATACCTGGATTTCTCCTTTTGTTGCAGCCCGAAAGAACCAAATCGGAGTAGAAGTTCGAATAGAAGTTCAATGTCCAATACTTACTTATGAAATGGTTCTAGATTCTAGATTGATTTTAAATTAAATCAATTTGGGCTAGCTCTATTTGATTTTGATTCCAAGAAGTGGGAATACTTCAATCCCTCTTTCAAATCAACTTAGAATGCAGAATACAAAATCAAAAAGCTATTAAAAGAGAATATCAAATGAGCACAATATAGCTTAAAAAGAATACTAACTTGTCTCTCAGAGTGATGACTTGATTATACTTGAATTGAATTACCAAACTCTGAAAATCGTGCTCTATTTATGGATGAAGAAATCACATTCATGATTGGTCGTAAGGACACTACGACTGGTCGTAGAACCAACAACATTTTAAATTTTTGAGCGTGATCGGATAAAATCATTCCACGACTGGTCGTAGGCTATGCACGACTAGTCATGTGGTCTCCACGACTGGTCGTGTGGAACCTAGAATGGTTGCTGGACTTTGAGTCGTAACTGCAGAACTAGTTGTGAACGAGTCGTGCACTATTCACATGACCGGTCGTGTAACACCCTGAAAATCGGGGGCCGAGCATAAACTCAACTCCTGAGTTCCAACGCATCACTTATGCAATAAAATGAATGATGATTGAATGTTGTCTGTATTAGTGCATTGAACATGATTAAGATTAAGCCAAAACAGGATATCATACTCCAGAGACAGTTACATTGTAAGCAGAAGACTGTGATAGATATAAAAATATATAAACTATAGTAAGTCTCCAGAGTGTGATAAGGTTACTAGGTTAAAGAATTACAAGTATAATTTTAAAATATACCAAGTTGTGGAAGTGTAATGTCTTCTATCCCAAATACCATAGCCCCGTCAATGCAATTCCAGGTCTTCATAGACCTGTCAGAGGGTTACATGTAGGAGAACTCCTCCTCAACATCATATAGTAGTCCGGCTTTGCTTCATAAGCATCGCCATCACCTACAGCTAAGACAATCTGGTTGGTGTTGCAAGCACCGTCCCGTAACGTGGGAGTGAGTAGCTAACTCAGTGGAACAATAAAGCATAGGTTAACATGTTATCAACTCAGTCAAGCAGTAATGATAAAGCAGTACAATCAAACAATCCTAACTACTCTTATTAAATGTAAGTATGAAATGACATGATGAATGCCCTTGCCAAACCACCCTCATGCGACACCATCTTACGTTCGCGAATGCGTTCATCCCTCAGTGCTCCACATCTACCAGGCACATGCAGTGCGATGATGAGCATGATTACCGAGTAGTTATTAGTCCATTTCAAATAGCAGGATTGGGAAACTAAGGTACCTCCCTTGTATCATTCCCAAACATGATCCATTCTAAGGTCGTCAGTCCTAGTTAATCTCATACGATATTGTGTTTCTAGGTCGCTGCAGAGGCTGCTAGGGTTGTTACGCACAAAGGTTACACCACTCCCCCATCACCTCTTTAACGGTTTATCACTATACAGATACAGGCTTAGTTCATACTCTATACACTACGGCAAAACTCGTCGCCTCACCGCAAATTAAGAGTATACTCGAGGTCACTACAAAGAGCTGCCAGGGCTGTTATGCACAAAGGTTACACCGCTCCCCCATCACCTTATCAATGTAGGTCGATAACATGAATATAGTGTCCCATACCACCATAATCAGCTCGTGAGTTTGGTTGCTCACTGGTCACTACGGGGAGGCACGTGGCCCCAGCGTAGGCCGACAGCTCAACCACGGTGTCCCATACCACTATGCCCAGCTCATGAGTCTTAGCGGATCGAGGTACTATGGTTGATGGGATTCCACTGGTAAGTTTGGTACCCTAGGTTCAAGCAATAGCGATCAAACATGGTGAACATACATTAGACATATCGGGTTACGTGACGAGCCTGACTAGCTCAAGTGCACAATCAATTGAATGACATAAAGTGCATAAGCACTTCGCGTGGCCTAACCACTGTCACCAACTGAAGTACGACTTAGGTTCGTCAAACACATCCTACGTGGCGAAAAGAATCTCAACCACAAACTCAAGTCTGGTACCGATTGTCTGGACTATAAATATAGTCCCAATCGTAATTAATCCATATTCAAAGCATGTGGAGTAAAGCGTAATGAACAAAGTAATTCAAGCATGCTAACAAACATGTCATAAGCATGTATAAAGCTTGTTATAAAGCATGTCATAAAGCCCTATATAAACAAGAATACAAACACATATATTTCACAAATAAGCGGTTTAAGTAAACAACCTCATGGAGAAAATCATACATGTCTCTAAGGTAGTTGAGAATCCCATCTCAACACCTACCTAAGGCATCATCATCCAAACACTTACTCACACAAGCATTTTCACAAACACTTAGCATACACTATTTCAACATACTTTGTGTATGTTAGCAAAACATGTATTAGGGTGAGTCCTTTCGCCAAGCAAGTATTTTACGCACATATGATATATTCATACAACAAATAATCATATCAAACACACTTCCAAAATATATACGTATACGGTACTTCTACAATACACTATTTCTACATACATAGTGTATATTAGCATAACATGTATTAGGGTGAATCCTTTCGCCAAATAGGTATTTTATCCATATATCATATATTCATACAACAAATAATCATGTCAAACACATTTCCAAAATATATACGTATATGGTATTTTCTACGAATACCTAGAATATGTAAAATTCCATATTCTATATCTTTAATCGAAACAGAAAATAGAAAACACTTTGTACATATGCAATTGCATGCAGATCATGAATCTATCATTATCTGACATTGAAAGCGTTGAAAACCATAACCTATACACCTAAAGTCCTCATCTCTTATTGTAGAATCGTAACAAATCAGATAGGTTTGCTAAGCTTCTGTATTTGGCAGTTCGGTAACCTATAAAATGGAATAGGTTAGCTATTTCATAACCTATAACCCTTACAACTCCAAAACTAATTAGGGTTAGGGTTTCTTACCTAGAAACGAAGTTGGTATCGCCGGGAAAGCGATGAGAATCGGGTGGTGCAGCTTGTGTAGCGACAGGGAATGGTAGTAGGGAGATTTTCCCACAACTCTCACTCTTTCTCTCACTTTTCTCTCTTTTCTCTCTAGGGTTTCTCTCAAATTCATATGGCTGTAAGAGAGAGGGTTCTAAGGTCCTTATATAGCCTAAAAATACTCTGAAATAGACTTGTGGACAAGGTATACTTAGGTTATAACCAAAGCGGCACTTTTCCAGCTCAACGGAGGACTTCTGGCGGGCCTCCTTGAGTTAAAGGTCGGACTTAAGCTTACTAACACTGGATCTAGGTGGAGTTAAGTTTTCGTTTCAGTCGGATTTCCAGATCGCAGGTGGTGGACCAGTTTCAGTTCAACGGTCAACGGATCTCGATTAGAAATTCTAAGTACATGGATATGTTTATGAAATTTTTCCTGATCCGAGGGTATAATTTGGCCTGATTCTGACGGTCAAGTTGCTTAATACTGACTCGCAAGCGACAATTCTCAGATTACTATTTGAGATATTTATTTGTAAAGAAAAACAAGGGTTTTCACTCTCCTCGCTCCGGACTCAAGCGAACAGCCGTGGGACACTGCCTGGATTTAATTTCCGAGATAGTTGTCAAGCCCAGCAAGGCGGTCCTAATTCCTTAACTTCGTGTTTATCGGACTTTCGACGTGCGGTCCAGATCTGATACGGAGTTTCAATGTGCTCCCGAGAGCAACTGGGTAATGAGATTGATCCTAGATTTTTAGGGTAACCTAGCGTCAATGATTCTACAAGTTTTGGGTCTTGCAGATCGTATTTAAAGTGGATCAAATGGATTTCGTAGCTAATCTAGTTTAGCACTTAGTTACTTTGTCTTATTTATAAAGGATTTAGTCCTATAAGATTTCTGTCTGAGGTGGTACTTAGTCCTTTGTAGTTTGTATATAAAGTGATCCAGGTTATACTACTTAGCTAGTTTAAGATAGTATCTAGGGTGAAAGTACTTAGAAAAATTGAAAGATCAAGGTGGCGAAGGGTGGGATTTGTGAAGAAAATGGGTTCAAAAGCGTTTTAGACTTTGGGATTGAGTTCTGATAGGTTAATAAGGTGTTAGGATTGACCCATTGCCTAAGGACGTCTAATTCCAGATTGGCAAAAATCCAGGATGTTACAGGTCGAGCAGTCTCCAAGACTGGTCATAGCATAACCAAAAAATTTCAAAAATTTGCAACAACTTAGGACTAGTCTTGAAATTTCTTAGACTGGTCGAGCCAATGCTAGGACTAGTCGAATAGAGTCTAGGACTAGTCTAAGAACAGACCAAACACTTATAAAGTGATTTAACTTGAATTAAGTATTCAAAATGACCTACCTTAAGGTCAATCTAAGGTCTTCCATACCTTAGACATGAAGTATGAACCTTGAACCTTCTTTTCTTCAAATGATGGACGGTTTATGAAGTTCATGAAGCTTGAGATCTCGACACATAATGAAGCTTGAACTTGAGATCTTTTGAAGCTTAACTTTGTAGTACTTGAGTTGTACTTCACCTTGAGTCTTGGGTATGAATAGTTGACTTGTCTTTCAATGTCGCTTTAAAATTTTGAACTTTGAAGCTAAAAGGAGTGAACAAAGTACTTGATCTCTGAATTTCTTGAAGTAGATCTTTATTCTTGACTTGAAGCATTGTCTTTATACATGTGATGCATTGCCTTGAACATATATATTAATGTGCTACACAAGACACAGACTGTGGTTTTGGTAAAATAAAATTTGACAATCAAAGGAGCAAATAACCAAAGTACTTACAATCTCCACCTTTGTCAAATTTGTGACAAAACACACTTCATTAAAAATAAGAGAAGCATTACATGCTCAACAAAGAATCATGCACCAGTTATTAAAAATAAGAGAAGCATTACATCCATATCCATATCATAATATCCAGAACATTACTTACTCCCCCTGAGTTGCACAATCCATATCTATATACATATTAGCATAACAAAATATTCTCCCCCTTTTTGTCACAATTAGATAAAGGAAGCAATTATGATATGAAATAGGAAAGGTAACAAGAGAGGCATAAGGGAGCAAACTAGTCAAGATATGAAAGATAAAAACAGATAGTGTTCATTCAACATATATCATCATAAACTAAATTCATCCAAAGTCAGTCTCACAAACTGAAAGAAAATAAGGTATGATAAGTGTTATTACAGGCCATATAAGAAAATACTTAATCTGATCCAGAAGAGGGAGTATGAATAGATGGATCAATTTGCTGTAAACCCTTGTTCATGCGCCTCATATATTTGCCCGTATAAGCAAACTGAGTATCTTGGCTTACACAAATCTAAGCCACCTGTTCCTCAAGAGAATACAACCTCTCATTAAAATCAGAAGGCTGATAATCAGGGTCAGCCTCAGAATCTGATTCAATCTCATTAAAAATATCATCCATGTTTATATCATCTGAAGCTAAATCGCCACCTTCTCCTTCATTCACTTCTTCAGCACCACCACCACCCACATTCATTTGTCCAGGAGCCAATCCCAATTTCATCTTGTTTATATTTGAGTTGTTGAAAATAAGGTGATGAATAGGAGTCTCTCCAACAGGCATAGCTACTAACATATGAGTGGCTAACACAGTCATAAGAAATACAAAAGGAATATCACTGTGTCCAGGATGGATACAAAATTGAATGATAGAATAACAAATCAAAGAAGGAAGACAAACTTTAGTATCAGAGATGATGGAATGTAAAATCCAAACCATGAAAGAGGTCAGTTCGGTTTTGTTACCAGAACGCGGATACAAATTTGAAATAAATATTCTGTGAATGACCCTGTATTTTGGTAACAAGTACTTGGAAGCAAGGGCATTCCCCTTATGAGTCCATTGCGCATATATATTACACGATGCTCGAGTAAACACTCGTTTTTCTGATTCTAACGGTTTGTCAACTAGAGTATAAATAGGAATACCCTCGTCATTAACAGGTATGTCTATTAGAGCAGAAATCAAATGACGATCTATTTCAAATAGACCTTCTCTAGTTGCTATTGTAAACATTAAATTCTCAGTCGAAAATTCAGAAATATACATAAACATAGCCTGCGTAATAGACTGGTATGCTGGCCCACCCCAATGTAGAATGTTAGCCCATCTTATAGATTAGAGAAGTGGAAGGAGTTCAAATGGAACAATATGATCAATATCCATAGGTCGCTTAACAATAACATTGCGTAATCGTAAATCCCGCACATAGGAGGGATCATCTTCGGGTGACCGAAGGTGGCGCCTTATTAAAGGTATCGATCTAGATGAGAAAGCATCACGGGAAGTTTTCTTTTTACCTCTAGCATCCAATTGCAACAAAGAAATGAAGGAATCAAGAAGTTGTAAAAGATGTAGAGTGGGTTTCTTCAAAAATAGATTTTAGAGAAGAAAACACCAAAAACTTCAAGGAAATAATAAATAAATCATTCTAAGTAAGAAACTGAAGTTATATACTCTTGAATCTAGAAGGAAAATGGAAATAATGGACTAACCTTTAAGAATTAAGAAGTTGGGTACGACCGGTCTAGCTTAAACTCGTTGGAGAGGAAAAGAAAATGAGGAAGAAAAGTGATTTTTCCCCAAATTAAAATATCATCGCACTACACGACTGGTTGTGGGACGTCCTCGACCGGTTGTGCCACGACTGGTCGACTCCGTCCTCGACTGGTCGTACACAGTTAAAAATATATATTTTTTACATAATTTTGAAATTTAAAATTATACTTTAACAAATATATACAATATGATACAAACAAGCATGAATAATCAATTTAAATTGTACATACCAAGATTAAATTGTACATAATTTTCCTACCATGCATAGTTTTAAAATAGGATTCCATGGTATGGTTGAGAGTGTGAAATCTTTGAAATCCTTCCATAGAATATTCAAAATGTTCAGAGGCCAAGCGTCCTCAGATTTATCTTTAGATCACAACGAATCAATAATCATGGAAGGGAGACAGTGGATCAATAGGTAATAAACATTTAATTGCAGTATGTGTATTAACCTTTTTTGGTTCAAGATAAGTATCATAATATTCATGAGTATTTTAAAGGTTATGAATGATATTTGATATATATCGAGTTTGAAAGCATTTTTATCAGACTCCATGAAGAAATTATTAGTCAAGAATTTTTTACAATTGATTCAAAAGTAATATGATTTTGAGAGCTCTAGAATCAAATTTAACCAAACGGGATTTATTTCTTGACTAAAATTTTATTTTATATATATTCAACTGGATCTTTCTGAATTAGAGTAGTTGAACTTATCATCATTGATGAGGTAGAGGCAGATTCCAATTCATATCCTAGGCCTGTCATATTTTTGGATTTTCTTCCTATGCCTAGAAGTTTCTCAAAATTTTCATTTCTTTGAGTAAATTTTCGGGTTAGTTTTATTGTTTGATCGGAATGTTTTACTTCCATATTTAGTTTCTTGTTTTCTCTTTTTAATTTTTTAACCTTTAATTCTAGAAGTTTAATTTTCTTGATTAGATTATCAAAAGTTATGCTTCTAATTCTATTTCCTCTCCTCTTTTTAATTTCTTCAAGATCAAGTTCATCTTCCTCATCCGAATTTTTAGAAATGACTGCAGTGGTGGAAGCCATAAGAATCTTTAGTGATCTTGGCTCATTTGAATCTGAATTTGAGTCGTAAATGTCATCCCAGGTGGCTGCCATAGCTTTTCCTTTGGATTTCTTTGTAGGGCATTCCGTGGAGATGTGACCAAATTTTTTTATATATAGTTGTAGCATTGAAGCTCTTTGAACTTGTTGAATTTTCCAGTTTAGCGCTTGTGGTCCGGTTGAGCTCCCTTGTTGTTCTATGGTCTTTCACGGTTCCTATTAAAGAATCTTTTAAATTTTTTAGCTAGGATGGCAACTTCCTCAGCTCCATCTTTGTTCTCACAATCTTCTTCCTCTAATGTATTCATATTTTTAGAGGTTTTAAGAACAGTATTTTTAGATTTTGTGGGTGGTTTGAAGTATAGTTCAAAAGTCTGTAGGGAACCTACTAGTTCTTTTACTTTCATTTCTTTTATATTCCTACACTCTTCAATGGTGGTGACTTTAGAGTTAAAATGTTCTGGTAGGGATCTCAGAATTTTTCTACATATTTTGGGTACTGAAATTCTTTCTCCAAGTCCTCCCATGGAGTTACATATACCATTTAGTCTTCTGAAAAACTCCATGAATGTCTCAACTTCTTCCCTCTTTATTTGTTCAAATTGAGATATTAAAAATTGAAGCCTTGACATTTTACTGCGTTTGTTCCTTCATGGGTGGTTTCCAATAACTCCCATGCTACCTTAGAGTTTGCACACATACTTATTTGATGAAATACTTCTTCTGAAACTCCGCAGCAGATTGTATTCGTGGCTTTGGCTTCAAACATCCTCATTTCTTTGTCATACTGGGTCCATTTGGCCTTTGGTTTTGCTTTGGTGATTGTTGTGTCATCCTCGAGAACAATTTGTTCTGTTGGTGCAGTATATCCATTTTCAACAATCTCCCAAACATCATCATCATCTAAGGCCTAGAGAAAATATAACATTCTAGCCTTCCAGTATGCATAATTTGTAACATTAAAGATGGGTGGTCGTGAGACAAATGGTCCCTCTCCTTTGCCCATAATTCTTTCTTCAGTTAAGATCTTCCTTTAAGTTGTTAAACCTTTTTCAGAGGAACCTCACTCTGATACCAATTGAAATTGCGGTTTATACCACTAATACTGAAGAAGGAATCTGAGTTAAGGTCCTAGAGGGGGGTGAATACGACTTTTCAATTATTTTTACCAATTTAAAGTCTTGATTGCCTAACTTAAATAATCATTCAATTTAAACCAAGTTAGGCAATATAACTCTAACGGCTTTCAAGCCAGTTAGAGGTTCTAATCACAAAGGTTATTAAAGATATGTAGAATATAACAACTAGCCTAGTGTTATGAGCTTGTGTGTGGAATGTGCTTCCTATCAATCCATAGCATTCATTCAATCATGTATGAGAAGTTAAAAAAATATTCAAGTATATATAAGCATGATTAAACAAATGCGTAAATGACAATTTCAAACACAAGCATTTATAGTGGTTCGGCTACGTGCCTAGTCCACTCCCGTCATCCATACTTAATCCTAGAGAGCACCAAATTTCATTATCAATGGTTTTAAAACAGGTTCACCAATAACCTTTACAGTCCTAAACTAAGGACACCAATTTATGCTCTCCGCAAGAGCAAAGGTTCTACACTAAGAACCCATGTTTAGGCCCACCGGCCAAGGTCCCACACTAGGCACCTACCGTTTAGGCCCACCGGCAAAGGTCCCACATAAGGCACCTACGTTTTAGGCCCATCAGCCAAGGTCCCACACAAGGAACCTAAACGACTTTGTTGATATCAAACTCTTAGCTTCAATCCTACACAAGGAAAGAGACTAAACTTTGAACTCTTAATTATAATACTTACTTGTTAGATAGAGTTCTCTTTTGTAGCTCATTTTGGGATGCTTAATCTTCGCGCTCTTATTCTTGAATCAGCTTCCCTGTGCTCCCCCGATTGCATAGCTTGGATTTACCTGTTAGGTTCAGCTTCACGATAAAAAACCTTACATAAGATGTACCTATAAAGGTGACCAAAGTAATGAGAATTGGTTGAATCTCCTACCTAGGATAATAAGTGGATTTCCTAAGGGATTCAACCTATGGATACTCTAAAGTATCAAAAGGCAAAGGGTTTTCCTATTGTCTTGACTTTTGTACTCTAGAGAATGCATGAGTTCATGTTCTTCATTAATAGGAGCTTTGAATGCTCGTAGGAGTGAAGGATCACAATGAAGAGAACATGAAACTCGTATGGATAGAGTCTAAATGGGCTAGGATAAGCTTGGGATACACTAGAGACTCTATATGCCTATTTTTACTAATTTTACAAGTTTCTACAAGCCGCTTTTATAAGTTTCAATGGATAGAAAATGACTAGTTTACGGTGCTACCGAAGCCAACTTCAGTATCATCGAACTTGCTTCGGTGGTACCGAAATATCTTTCGGTAGTACCAAATTAATTCCCTAAGTTATTAACTGAAAACAGTCTCTTTCGATGGTACCAAACTTTATTCGTTGGTGGCAGTCCGTGTCACCGAAATATCCAGTCTATGACACCGAATTAACATTATAAACCTTCTTGACTGTTTTGAGCCCCTTCGGTAACACCGAAGATATCTTCGGTGGTACCGAAGGTGCTATTCAGTGGCACCTTCATCCTACCGACAATGGACAAATTTTCCTGATTTTCTTATTTTTTCCAATAAATCTTTCACCAACTTGGGACTTATTAAAGCCAAGACTAAAGGATAAAAACTATAAACTTGGATTTGGCTTTGAATAAATGACCTAAGTAGGTTTTTTTATTTGGGTTGGGATCATCTATTTGAAAGGTTAAAATCATAGAAGCAGTCCATTGTCTTCAATATGGATTCGATGCTTCTGATCTATTTGCATCGCCGATCTTCATTTTTGAAATAATGCATCCGACTACAAGACACAACTAGTCACGTAATTAACAAACAAGTGTGCAATGTTGGGTGCACGTACATCTTCATGAGGGTTGGTATTATTTCTCTTCCTGGCGAGGGTCTGACAAGGCTATAATGATAGACGTCCTGACCTCGAATAAGAACTGGAAGAATAAGTGGTTTTGGGCGTTGGGGGAGTGGGAGATGCCAGGGATAGCCAGGCTACGTTTGTGGGTCCCATCCTCCTTCACTGTGCCAGGTTGGTACATCCGAGCTTAGATCTTCCCTTTCCCTTTTCTTTTATTTCACTCAGTCATCATTTCTGCTCTGACTTGTGTTATTCTCTGGCAGTTCTCCCCAAGTGTCCCACCGCATTGGGTCCGGAAGCTCTTACTCGGATTGCCAGAGTGAGGTCGGTGGAAGCCGAGCTAAGATCTTGAAGAGAGCTTCTCACGCCCAAGCTTCTGCTCAAATCAGGTCCTGATTTAGTCTTGACAGGTATAGCTTTTACTTAGGATTTAGTGTACTTCTTGAATTTATTACTAACCCTTTTGGTTGTGTAGACATGCCAGAGGTAAGGCCTTCGAAGTGCAAGGTATCTCCCCCTGCCGAGATTGCCCAGAAGAAGAAGAAATTGACCTCCAAAATCAAGGGGAAGGTAGGACCTTCGTTCTCTGTGGCCCGGGAGGTCATGGAAGATATACTGACCTCGGTTCCTGCTGTCACTATTCTTGAGTTGGCGGAGGAGGTCGATGGGTCAACTTTTCTCACCGAAGCCAAGCCGACTGGGGCCCAAGCGGTTGCGGAGGCATCTGCCGAGCATCCCATACCCCAGCGGGGGGGCCCGTAAGCTAGTAAAGGCGGAAAGGGTCAGAAGCCTCCCAAGTCGACTCGGGCTACACTAGAGAGCCTCCTACCCTGGGTGGATCGGCATGTCCCTGATGCCAAGTTTACTTTCATGATGGATATGCCGCCGGATGGAGTTATTGGCCAGTTGGCGAAGCTCTTCTTTAAGGTAGGTTTAACTTTCTTGAGATGGCTTGTTACTTTCTTTCTGCTTTGGTCTAACATTACTATTTATTGCAGTACACCCCTTCCCTACTTAACGTGCATCACGAGCTATTGTGCCTCCAGACGAAAGTCAAAGAAGGGAAGGCGACGCTGTTGTGGAAGGGGGTTGAGGTCGAGCAACTTCGCATCGAGGCCGGACAGTCTAGCACTGAAGCTTAGCAGCTTCATGAGGAGGCCAAGCAGCTTCGTTCTGATTTGAAAGCTCAGACAGAGGGTTCGACGACCGAGCTAGATGCCTCAAAGAAGCTGCTTACCGAAGCCTTGGAGAGAGGGGCTCGGTGAAAGTCAGACCTGGCGGGGTTGAAGCACTCTTTTGATGTGAAGATCAAGGAGGCCCAGGCAGCTGTCTTTTCGACTTGGGCAATTGCCATGGAGGATTTCAAGTCTTCCAAGGAGTATACAGAGGATAGGGACGTCCTATATGGCGCCTAGTATAAGAGGTGTCTTGAGGATATAAAAGGGGTGCATCCCGAGCTTGACTTCTCGGCCTTTGAGGAGGCTAGCTCCGATTATAAGGTGCCCCCTATAGACTTACCCTCAGAGCAGCCTCCCGCGGCATCGTGACATCTTCCTATTCTCTTCTCATTGTAACTTTTTATCTTTTTTTTTTGTTTGCGATGTACTCTTCCAAGTTACTTTAATGAAAAAGATATTTTCGGTCCATTGCTTGGATCATTTCGAGTAGATTGGTGTATTTTGCAATGGGTACGCCGAAATTTTGTGCCGAGGTTAAACCCTTAGCTGTTTTCTCCTTACGAATCTATAATTCTCAGTCAAACACTTCTATAGGTCGGATACTTTTGTGTTTTCAAAATATCATTTTTATCTTAAATTGTGTGGCCCTTGTAGTGGCAATAGTTCATGGCCCAACCTCTTCTTAAAGGGTCGGCCCATTATAAGGGTTGTTCTTCCCTCATATTATGGGAAGCCCTTAGTGGATTTCTAGTATATGGATCATTTGTAGTCATGGAAGTAGAAAATAAATTTGTCTCGACCTAGGAATTTTTATTGCAATAGTTCCAACATTGTAGACTAGAAATAACAAAAATGTAGATTTTGGGCTCAGGCCAAGTTGACCCTTATGCATAGTAGATCTTGAGATGCTCAGCATTCCATGGATGTGGAGTCGTTCTTCTAAGTCTTCAAGTCGATACAATCCTGGTTGGCTTGTGCTCGTTACCATGTAGGGTTCTTCTCAGTTCGGTCCTAAGGTTCCTGAGCTGGTTTCCTCGGTGTTTTGGAAGGTTCTGCAAAGGACTAGGTTTCCAACTTAGAAACTTCTTGTCTTCACCCTAGAGTTGTAGAAATGGGCAACCTGCTGTTGTCATATTGCGACCTTGATCCGAGCTCATTCCCTTCTCTCTTCGATAAGGTCGAGATCTAGTGCGCCGAGTAGTCGGTAGCTAGATCTTGACTAGGATAATGGCCTCTGCTCTAAAGGCTAAGGGAAAGGGGTTTCCCTTGTGGCTGCTCGGGCAGTAGTTCGGTATGTCCAGATGACATTGGAAAGTTCTTCTGGCCAGGCTCCTTTAGCCTTTTCGAGCTTTGTTCGGAGGTATTTCTTAATGATCTTGTTGACTGTTTTGATTTGTCCAATGGCTTACAGGTGCCAGGGTGATGAGTAGACATTTCGAATCCTGAGATTATCAAACATACCTCATAATTGCTTGTTGTCAAACCGTTTCCCGTTGTCCGTAATGATTGTGTTGGGGATTTTATACCGGCATATGATATTCTTCCAGATGAAGTCCGTAATTTTCTACTCGGTGATCTTAGTTAGAGGCTTGGCCTTGGGCTAGTTGGTAAGGGGCCAATAATATCGATTTTCCATTGGGCGAACGACCATGGTACGGTCCTAGGAGTTAGTTGTTTGGGAGGTTATCGGGGTATTGCCGTGAACCACTGACACTTGTTGCATCTCCGAGTGTGTTGCTGCATGTCCGCTTGGATGTCAGCTAGAAGTTCCCTTGTCGGATGGCTTTGTGGGCGAGGGCTTGACTGCCAGAGTGGTTGCCATAAATTCCTTTATGTACTTCTTTTAGAACATATTCTACTTTATCAGATCAGAGGCATATCAGATATGAGAATGAGAATCCTTTTTGGTATAGAGTGTCTCCGATCATGGTATAGCGGGCCGCTCTTGCCCGAAGCTTGCGTGCCTCTGGATGATTTTTGGGCAGCTTCTCCTCTTTGAGGTAATCGACTATCGGGTCCATCCAGGTCGAATCTGAGTCTATCGAGGGAACAGTGCTTGGGTCAGGCGTGCTAATGCTCAGTTCGGTTAAAAACTCGATCGGGATCGATTTCGGGATGTCATCCTCAGCTGCCGAGGCTAGCTTTGCCAACATGTTCTCTTTAGAGTTCTCTGGCTTGGGGATCAAGCTGATGTTGCACTTCAGGAATTTTCTGATTAGCTATCGAGCTCTATATAAATAGGCTTTCATTCATTCTTTTTGAGCTTGGTATTAATAGTTATCTGGTTTACGACGAGCTATGAGTCACTGTGGATTTCCAAGTGTTGGGCTCCCATGGCTGCTACCAGCCTGAGCCTAGCCAACAATGCCTCGTACTCTGCTGCATTGTTTGATGCTTGAAATCTAAATCTTAAAGTATATTATGTGCATGTCTGGTCAGAAGCCTTCAGGATTATACTCGGTTTAATTCTAAACACATGCTCAAATACCAACTCTATAATGCCTCGAGTAAGGTTGTATAAGAAATCCTATTTAAATTGACTCATTTATGCATAGATTGTTCTGTAAAAGCTGTGCTTTTCAACTAGTAAGAAAGAAAGCTTGACTTAGGATAATTAATTGTTGAATACTTGGAAAGATTTGAAAAAAAAAAATCAGAATCTATTATTTTTTAACTCCATTAGGATTGTAGAGAGTAAGAATATTAGGTTGATTAAGAATGTTAGAAATAGTAAGAGTGCTAACTCTAGCTAATGGATTGATGCCATGAAGGATGAATGAAAATCCATAAATATTAATATATTCTAAAATCTTATTAAGTTAATTGGTTGTAAATGAAACTCTAAGGGTAATTATCAAAATATATAAAAGTAGATTAGTTGTTAAAGGTTTTAATTAGTGCGGATGCATTGATTTTAAGGAAACTTTCTCTTAATACTAAGAAGAAACTTATAATAAATAAAGGACTTTGCAATTACATATAGAAGATTTGATCGTTTGGAATTTGATTGGATACTTGAATGTAATTTTCGTTTTAAAGTTTTTTTTTTTTTTTTTTATATGAATTATAGAGTAGATCTTAAAACCATTGAGAATATTTGTGGCAATTTAACTGTAATTAACTTTTTCAATAATAATAAGGATTCATTTAGGTAAAAGCACATTTATATAAATTACCTTTATTTATTTATTTATTTATTTATTTTTTATAAAGGGGAGGGTATGGAATCGTCAAGTGTCAATAGAATTTATTCACTCAAAGCAGGTGATAGTGGATTAATTCATCAAAAATATTTCTATTAACACTATATAAGAAACATCTCTTTTATGAGAGTTGTTGATACTAGTGAAGTATTTAATTAGCGAGAGTTTTAGTTTGATCTGGTTTATGTACATACATTTAAATATCTTATTTATTTTTATAATTCTGATATATAATTTTTTTCTTCTCCTTTAGTATGTATATTTTTTTTTTTAGTAAGCGTAACTTTGGATCTCATTAGTGACATAGAACTCTTAACAAAGGTAACTGGATCACTTGGAGAAAGGAACGCGTATGATCACAATAGGTGTGCAATAGCCTACCACACTTTCATGTCTTTGAGATTACTGAAATTCGTGACTGTGATTCGTCTTAATTTGAAAAGATTAAATATTGTGATGATTATCATGATCCAATATTATTTAATCTTGATGGGAGAGATCTGAGAATCATTGTTCATATTATCTTAAGGTAGTAATTTTAAAATTTAGTAGGTACTCATTATAAGTTTTTAAACAAATATGTTTTATAAAATGTTTTGATATTGATCATGGTGTCTCAATTGAGAGAAAGTAATATGTCTATTAGGTGGGCCTCCATAATCAATAGCTCGGATTGATCAAAATTATGGGCGTTGGATATTTGGATTGAGCATACCAGCGAGTGACATAGCATTTGTGATTGGTTCTAATATATAAGAGGTGGTGTGCTTGGACTATACTATCTATTAACAATATTTTTGAGAGACATCAACTCTTACAATGTGGAGATTCTTGGAGGAGGGGTAATTATGATAGGCTAAACTATTCCAACTCTTATTCTTATAAAGAAAATTTTGATCCCCTCACCTACACTTATGGATAGAATATTTTCTCCTATTTTAGTCTTCTACAAGGGTGTAAGGTACAAAAGATCAATTATCTTCCCATTGAGCATAAGATCACCTCGATCCGACTAATAACGAGCGACTTATGACCATTTTTGTGAGATGACACATAGCTGAAAATGAGAGTGAATACAATGACTTTGGGCCCACTTTTGAATGGTTAAATGGTATCCAAATGAGATGATTCTAAAACCATTTGAAATTTTATTGAATTATCTTTTCAATGAACATAAGATCACCCTAATTACAAGTATAACAAGGGAGTTATGATCATTTACATGTAAACATGTGATGCTGAAAATGAGAGCGATCATAATTGAATGCCATAATAGACTTTGGACCCACTTTTGGATGGTCAAATGGTGTTTAAATGAGAGGATGATAAAGTTATTTGAAAGTTTATTAAATTATCTTTCGAATGAGAATAAGATCAGCCTGATCAGAGTTGCAATGAGGGAGTGGCTAACATGGAGTGTGTGTGTGTGTGTGTGACATGGGTGTGTACTAACAAGCTAACCCAAAAAAAAATAAAAAAAATCAGCCTGATCAGAGTTGTAATGAGGGAGTTATGACCATTTTCATACAATCGCGTGATGCTGAAAACCAGAGCACGTGCGAGACTGCACTCTCATTCATGTAAATGCAACATGCGATCACGTGAAAATAGTTATAACTCCCTCTTTACAGCTTTGATTGGGGTGGCCTCATTTCTATTAGAAAGATAATTTGATAAACTTTCAAATAGCTTTGGGATTACCTTATTTGGAGACAATTGACTATCCAAAGTATACCCGAAGTTCATCGTGAAGTTCGGTCATGTTCGCTCTCGTTTCTAACATCATATGATTGAATAAAAATGGTCATAATTCCCTCATTATAGCTCTAATTAAGGCGAACTTGTGCTCATTAGAAAGTTAATTCGATGAAATTTCAAATGGCTTTAAAATCATCCCATTTAGGTTTTATTTGACTGTTCAAAAGTGGGCCCAAAATCATTACGTTCGCTCTTATTATTAGTTATACGTCATCTCAAAAAAGATGGTCATAAATCCCTCATTAAGGGTCGGATCATGATTTTATGATCGTTGAAAAGATAATTCAATGAACGTTCAGACAGCTTCAGAATCATTTCATTTGGACACCATTTGACCAATCAAAAGTGGTCTTAAAGTCCATGATGTGTAAGGTCACATTCGATCTTATGTTTAGCTTCATGAGATCACACGAAAATGGTCATAACTCCCTCATTACAGGTCCGATTGGGGTGATCTTGTACTCATTTGAAAGATAATTTAAGAACTTTTAAATGAACTTAAAATTATCTTATTTAGACATCATTTTAATGTGTGAGGTTGTGTTTACTCACATTTCCATCATCGTAAGATACTAACTCTCTGATTATAGCTTCAATCGGGGGTGATATTGTATTTATTAGAAAGATAATTTGATGAATTACTAAGTGGATTTGGAATTACTTCATTTGGATATTATTTGATAACTAAAAAATTGGTACAAAGTCAATCATAGAGTTACGTTGCGTTCATTATGGTTTCCAACATTGCATAATCCCATTAAAACGATCATAACTCCATTATTACCATTCAGATTAGGTTAATATTTCACTTATTAGAAAGATGATTCAATAAAATTTTAGATGGCTTTAAAATAATCAACTAGAGAATTATGACCATTTTTCTAAGATCATAATACTGGAAATGGGAGCGAATATAACCTGTGGCCATTAAGGAATTTAAAACCACTTTTAAAGGTCGAATGGTGTCCAAATGAAATAATTCTAAAGCAATCTTAAATTTTATCTAAATATCTTTCTAATGAACATAAGATCACCCTGATTCGACTTGTAATGAGGGAGTTATGACCATTTTTGTAGGTCGCTTGATACTATAAATAAGAGCAAACATAACTTGACGACATCATGAGCTTTAGGGTCAATTTTGAATGGTCAAATAGTGTCCAAATGAAATGATTCTAAAGTCATCTAAAATTTCATCAAGAAAGTTATGACAATTTTTTGTGGATCGTGCATTGCTAGAAATGGAAACAAATATAATGGCTTTGGGCGTAATTTTAAATGGTCAAATGGAGTCCAAAAGAGATTATTATAAAGCCATTTAAAGTTATTCAAATTAACTTTCTAATGAGCATAATATTACCTTGATCGTAATAGTAATGAGGGAGTTATGACAAATTATGCGCGATGTTAGAAATAAGAGCGAATGCGATCGAACGCTATGATAGACTTTGGGCTCAATTTTGAATGGTTAAATGGTATCTTAATGAGATGATTCTAAAACTATTTGATATTTCATCAAATTATCTTTTCAAAAAGCACAAGGTCACCTCTATCCTACTCGTAACAAGCAAGTTATGACAATTTTAGTGGGATCGTGTGTAACTTAAAATGAGAGCAAATGTGACCACTTTGGGCCCACTTTTAAATGGTTAAATAGTGTCTAAATGAGATGATTTTAAAGTTATTTGAAATTTCATTGAATTATCTTTTCAACGAGTACAAGATCACCCTAATTGAAGATGTAACAAGAGAGATGGTCATAACTCCCTCGCTATAGATCTGTTCGAGGTTATCTTGTTTTCGTTGGAAAGATAATTTGATGAATTTTTAAATAGCTTTGGAACCATATCATTTGAACAATGTTTGACCATCCAAAAGTTGGACCAAATTTCATTATGGCATTCGGTCGTGTTCGCTCTTATTTTTAGCATCGTGTGATCATACAAAAAAAGGTCATGACTCATTTTAAATAATGTCAAAATGAGATGATTCTAAAGCCATCTGAAAGTTCATTAAATTATCTATGCAAAAGCACAAGATCACCTTTATTCGACTTGTAATAAGGGAGCTATGATCATTTTTGTGGGATCACGCGTGGTTGGAAATGATGCAAAAGTGACTACTATGGGTCTACTTTTGAATCGTCAAATTATATTCAAATGAGATGATTCTAAAGTCATTTGAATGTTCATTAAATTATTTTTCCAATGATATAAGATTGACTCAATATAAGCTGTAATGAGAGAGTTATTTGGGCTCATCGAGTGATGTTGGAAACGAGAACTAACGTGACCGAACACCATGATAAAATTTGGGCTCATTTTGGATGCTCAAATAGTCTTCAAATAATGTGATTCCAAATTCATTTAAAATTTCATCAAATTATCTTTTCAACAAGTATATGACCACCATAATCAAAGCTGTAAAGAGAGAGTTATGATCATTTTCACATGACCAATGAGATTGTATAACTCCCACGTTGAAACTCCGATTGGAGTGATCTTCTGCTTATTAGAAAGATAATGAAATGAAATTTTAAATAGCTTTGGAATTATCTCATTTGGATACCATTTGACTGTTCGAGAGTTAGCCCATAGTTCATTACGGTATTTAATTACATTCTCTCTCATTTCTAACACCATGTGATTGCGCGAAAATGGTCATAACTCCCTTATTACAGCTCTAATCGAATTGATCTTATGCTGGTTGGAACGGTAATCGATGAAGTTTTAAATAAATTTAGAATCATATCATTTGGGCATTATTTGACCATTGAAAAATGAGCCCGAAGTTGTCAAGTTTGCTCTCATTTCTAGCTACATCCGATCCAACGAAAACTTTCATAATTCCCTCATTAGAGGTAAGATCGAGATGATCTTGTACTAATTTGAAAAATGATTTGATGAAGTTTCATATGGGCTTAAAATTATCTTATGGATACTATTTAATTATTCAAAAGTGGGCCCAAAGTCCATAATGTCATCAGGTCATGTTCACTTTTGTTTTCAATATTGAGCGACCCACAAAAATAGTCACAACTCCCACGTTACAGGTCAAATCAGGGTCATCTTGTACTCATTATGAAGATATTTAGATGAACTTTCGACTAGCTTTTGAATCATTTTATTTAGACGCCATTTGACCATTCCAAAGTGGGTCTAAATTCCTTGATTGCCTCAGGTCATATTCGCTCTCATTTCCAATATCGCACGATCCTACGAAAATGTTCATAATTCCATTGTTATAGGTCTGATTAAGGTGATTTCGGTTGCTTGGAAAAATACTATGACAAATTTTTAAATAGTTTTCGAATCATCTCATTTGGATAATGTTTGAACTTTCAAAAGTTGGCCAAAATTCAGTTCTTGGCAAAAGATCATTTTAAGCCTAAGCTTTTAAAGAAAGAAGAAGCACACATTTTCTAAAAGTAAAGTTTTTGATTTCTCTAATATTTTTATATCAATTTCTTCCCAAGTAGATTTATTTGAGCACAATCTTTATATAAAGAAAAACCTTTTTTATTTTATTTTAAAGGTTTAGCTTTTGTTATATTTTTTCTTTCCTTCTATTTGCTCTTTAGCAAAAGACACATATAAGCAATATTTTTTTAAGAAAAAAAGAAGAGTCCGTTTTCTAAGGGGAGTGGATTAGGTGCAGCCTCAGCTTCACCCAAGACGATGTCTCTAACCATGGGGACTACCTTGATGTATATGTTTTATATTCATCACGTCCATTTATTTTGCCAAATCATTTTAGGCTACCAACTCAAAAATGAGGCTGATCCAAATCTTAGGTGGACTATATTATAGGGAACAGTGGTGATTGAACATCCCACCATTAAAAGCTTCTTATGGCCTACCATAATGTTTATGTAATGTTTATTTGCCTTTCAACCTGTTTATAAAGTCACATGAACCTAAATGAAGAGGAAAAAAAAAAAAAACAAATACCAACTTCATTTAAAACTTTTGTAGCCCATTATAAATGGTTAATGGTCCATCACCACTGTTTCCTATGACATGGTATCAAAGTGGGCCCCATAGTAAGGGTTATCTTGAGTGATGCTGTTGCTGCACCTAATTCACTCCCTTTTCTAAGATGCATGAGAAATCGAAATAATAATAATAATAATAATAATAATAATAATAATAATAATAATAAAAAATATGCATAAGTAAGAAAGCTTGATGACAAGAAAAAGTACAATTGCACGTAAAATAAAAATAAAAAATAGCATTTATAATATTTTCATTAAGGAAAAAGAGAGTTAGTTCCAGACTTGTTGAAAAATGATGTTATTTCGATGATCATGTGAAACTTCATGTGTATTTGTGTAAAAAGTCCTTTTTGGGAATTCCTATTATCTATAAGGCTGTTCACAGGCCAGGCCTGGGGTTTCCTTTGGCCTGAACTTTGAACATTTATGGGCCCAGCTGGTGGGCTGGCCCGGTTCAAAATTCGATTTTGTCAGGTCCAAGCCCGGCCCATTGACAGCCCTAATTATCTAGCATAAAAATAAAATAAAATAAAGGCTGCCTGGGGTGTTTTTGTAATTCAAAAAGATTGCTTAGGAGGTAGAATGGAGTTTAGAATCTCTACATTTCAAGGCTTCGTATGTCAGAGGAAGAAATGCATCTGATTATCCCCTTCAATGTATACCTTCCAGCGCTTCTACGATACTTCACCACCATTTTAAAATGGTGGTGATTGTTCTTCCTTACATATGGCCCATTGTACGGCCATCTCAACCGTCCAAATCACTCTACATTGATGATAATAGCTCGCAAATATCACTGATCGAGCAATGTTAACAGGTCAATTGCTTGTTCCTAATTAGATTGTTGGAAGTAAAATACCGAATGGTCCAAATTCAATGGGCCGAATGAGATGGTATTATGCTCACTTGTGATTTTTGGGCCATGCTCCATCTACAGTCAGTTCAGCGTTTTGAACGGTTTGGACTGCCTTATAAATGTCCCGTGGCTCTGACAATGAGTCAATGCCAATTTCAAAATGTTGGTGAGCTTGAAAATATCAGTCCGCTTACAAGTATGGCCCACGTGTGGAGCTAGACCGCTTTGTAGTACACAAGCACGTAGGCCAAATAGAGAATGGCCCTGGTATCACACACGAGCATCGATTTGGCACGTGTATGGCATTTTTGTAAATGAGTACATATGTGGGAGTCCCATCGGTAAGCAAGGGGTCCTGCCTTTTACGATGGAAGCGGATTGGCTGGTGAGATAGCTGGTGTGTGGTACACCAGCCAATTCGCTTGATTAGGTGTTGATCGGGCAATGCAATAGTCGGTGTTTCCCTGATCATGGGCTCACCTTTATTTATTTATTTAATATCCACACGGTCCATTAGTTTTTTCAAGTCATTTCGGGGTATTATCCAAAATATTAACTGGATCCAAGTCTCAAGTGGACCACACCATAGGAAACAGTGGTCAATGAACGCTCACCATAAAACTTCCACCGTAATGTTTATTTTCCATCCAACCTTTTGATAATATCACAAGGTCCTGAATAAAGGGAAAGCACAAATATCAGCATTATTCAAAATTTTTGTGGCCCATAATAAGTTCGTAATGGTTAATCACCACTGTTTCCTTTGGTGTGGTCCATTAATATTTGAATCTGAATAATCTTTAGGCCCATTTCTTAAAATGATCTGTAAAAACTGATGGAGAGAGTGGATATACAACATAGCCATCAACGTAAGCCCCACGGTCAGGGAAACACCCACTACGGTGTTAGGCGGGTAACAACTAATCCGCACCCTTAAAAATGACGAAGAGCAGCAGTGGAGGGAGGCTTTCCGTTTCATGGGTGTTTTGGTAATTTTGACTGAACTGAAAAGGTCGGGCTACAGGGACATTTCGTAATTCTCGCAGATATAATTCTTTTTTGTTTTTCTTCTTAGATCTCATCGGATGCACGGAAGGAACGAGGTGGGCCGTCTTTTAATAAAGTGTCGAAGATCCACAAATCTACCTACAGGTACATAACGAGGAAGCGGATTTCCTTTTGATCCAGGGCACGGAGATATTACTGTGCCCGGGGCTGTGTGGGGTCCACAGAGATGTCGGTGACAAATCCACTCCGTCAATATGTTTTGCAAGACCACAGTAGGGTACGATTCTAAAAATCAGGCGGATCCAAAACTCATGTAGTCCATACCACACGAAACAGTGGAGATTGAACGCCTGAGGTTGACAGAAGTTTTATATCAGGATGATATTTGTTCCTACAGTTCATCTGAGTAGTAATAACCCTATGAACGGTTTGGATGGCTTGACTTCAGTGGATCCCCAGATCATGTAACTTAAATCCACGTCGTCCATCGGTTTTAACAGATCTTTTTACGACATGATCCAAAAAAAATAAAAAATGAAGTAGATCCAAATCTTAGGTGGAACATACCAAAGGAAACAGTGGTGAATGATCCAAACCTTAGGTAGAAATTGATACATCGGTGGGCCCCACAGTCAGGGATCCACCCACCTCGGTGGATCCGGGGATCCACCGAACTCGCCCCAATACCGACAAATGGTATTTTTTTTTGTTCACATTGGGACTGTAGACTCGGATCTGGGTTGGAATGATCCAAACCGTTTGTATGATGGGCCTCATCTTTGATGATGATACCCATAAAAATCTTTAAGATTTGAAGACTCTATCAGTGGCCAGCGAAATAACGGTTAAGGTAGACCGTTCTTATTCAAAGGAAAAGAATTAAAAGATCAAACAGTTGGAATAATCTTTTCAGAGTTCTTTCTTTCTTTTCTTGAACCATCATATAAACGGTCTGGATCATTAATATATTAGCCAGATCCGACAGCTACGATACCAGACGTAGGAATTGCATTACGTAAGATCTGGATGATATCTAAGGCTAGACTCTTATGCCAGTTTTGGATAAGTTTGAGAATGGTGGTGGCTCATGCTCCACACATGTGACTCCCATGTACGGTATACAGCAATATATGATTCATATGGAGAATGATTGTACCCAATTTCCGGCCATTCTGCGAAGGTAATAAGAAAATAAAAAGTTAACACGTGGTAAAATAAAAAGTTAACACGTGGTATCTCACGAGGAATAAGAAAGGGATAAAAAGATCTTCCAAAGCTTGTGGTCAAATTATATCAGCTATAAATTCAGTTTTACATTGTAGGAGATGGTAGACCGGATGTTGTAACTGAATTACCAGTGAAAAGAGAAATGTAATTGTATTGTTAAGATACAAAGATAACCGAAAGAAACAAATTCTTAACAGAGGAGATGGAATCACTGTAAAAAGAAACGTAATTAAAAAAAATCTAGTTAAGAGGATCTAGAAAAAAACTTTTGAAGTGTCGTAACTATCGTAATAATGGAAGAAGGATATGAAAGAATAAGTTCCAACAAAATTTCATAAATAGCAAATGAAATGAATAGACCAAGATCATTTTAAATCAATCCAACACAACAAACAAATCTATCAATTTATCTTTTTTAATCTCAATTTATCTTAAGAGTAGCAATAATACAGTAGTGAAAATTCTTAACTATAATATTTAGTTGTAACATAAATTTACGATCATATGCTAAATTTATCCTTTATCCCTATGTCACATAGTCCTTTCGAGAGATGCAGTCTTACCGTTGCTCCAAGCGACCGATTGTAATTTTTTTTTTTTTCATATTGTTTGATTGCACTGGTATTCTGAAAGTCATTTCTTATGGAAGCACAAAATAACACATCTTCGAAGTAAGAATCTCATCATCCGATTATCACCTGATCATTATCAAATTTTGCGAGTGGCCAAGTAAGAGATCGATCTTCTCAAAATTTGGTCATATACATTCATATTGGACGTATTTGCTTATTTTGACACTTGGGGTCAAAGTTGATTAGTTTTGATCAAGCCGCTATGTTGATTCCGGCATGCTCGCGTATACTACACATGACAAAAAACAAACGGAAGTGCCAACATTTTTTGTATGCCCAGTGGAACAAGATAAATATTTGGCCATCGTCAATATTTCTTTTGTGCCAATTGTGTAAAAAGAACACTCTTGACACCAGTATACTTACCGATGCAGTATTTTCTTATAATCATGAGCCGAAGAGGTGGTCGTAATACTTCAATAGTTAATGTTGCAGCTAACGAACCCTCTACTCACGAGGAAGACTTGCAAGTATAATGGATGCTTGAATAAGGGAATCCATGCCTATTCCGATGCCTATTCCCCCAAATCCAGATAAACCATTGGCATCTTGAGTTGAACCTCTTTAGATTATGTTAGTTGGGATGGTTGATATGCAAAGGGAGATTCAACACATTATAGAATTGTCCCAAGTTCAGACTGAACACTCATGAATTTAGGCCGAGGCATTTAATAGGTGGATGGTCAGCTATACTGAGAGCATGAATCGGTTGGTGGTTTTGTTCGTTGAAAGAGTATCTGTTGCACTTCAGAAGCGGGTTGATGTAAGCTTTGTTGGGAATTGAGCACTTGTACCATCAGTTCAGTTAATCCCACATACGTTTCTTTTACAGCAAAATACACTGTTTATTCATATCCCTGGTCCAATTTCACAAGCACAAAATTCACCGATATTTGTAGATTTCAAACATCCTGAATGTTTTCTATCGAGGACATGCAAAATTCACCACCACTGGTACATTTCAGGCGTCCTAAACGTGAGAATAGAAATGTAATTCATGAATCCATAAATTAAAGGATGCCTGAAGGGTAACTTTTGCATAGAAATTAACTATAGAATGAAGAACAATATCAAGATGGCCCAGAAGTACCTCCAGTGGCTGCACAATAATACTTGGAGCATAACCAAATTGTTCAATTGATTTAGAAGTAGCAGGCGAAGTCATTAGCCGAACTACTACTCTAGTTTATCACAAGCCATATCCTAATTGGATTGATCGATAATATCCATTGCCGAGAAACTATCAACCTAACTTTACAATATTTACAGGTGATACGGGTCAATCGACCATAGAACACAAGTCGGTTTACCATACATTGTGGAGAATTGTTTAGTAATAAGTATTATAAATTACAAATATTTGGTTATTCATTCACTGGGGTAGCTTTTACTTGGTATTCCAATTTGCCATTGAATTTCATATAAAATTGGCAAGATATGGAAGAAAATTTCCATGCTCAGTTCTTTTATAAGGACAGAGAAATTTTCATGGTCGATCTTGCTCATTTTCAGCAATTGCCAGGAGAATTGGTCAAATTTTATATTAATCGGATTAAGAGAGCAAAAAGTCGATACAAGGTAATCACAACCGAAGCAAAATTTGTCCAGTTAGCTTAAGATGGATTGGAGTTCAAGCTTTGAAAGAAGTTTATTAGAACAGAGTTCACAGATTTGTATGATTTGATCAGGAAGGTGTCTTGATTTGAGGTACTCCTTCAAGAGTCAATGAGATAAAAGAATCCGTCAGCAAAAACATATTATTATGATGTTGCAGTAGCTGAATTACTGACAAAACAACCATTCACGTGTTCGGCCCTAGTTAAAGCAAAAGCAGTAACATCTTCTAATATGAAAGTTTAAAGAACATACACCTTTGATATTTCTCATGCTGAC
This sequence comes from Magnolia changhungtana, assembly GCA_030180095.1. NCBI lineage: Eukaryota > Viridiplantae > Streptophyta > Magnoliopsida > Magnoliales > Magnoliaceae > Magnolia > Magnolia changhungtana. The sequence continues at coordinate 8,811,681 of JASAUF010000653.1, read as the reverse complement.
GAACTCTTTAATATTATGATTGTTGAAAAATTTATCAATATTCTATTTAATCAAAAGATTTTGACAATCAAAGAGTTAAAGAAGATTAATTACTACAAATGGTATGAGACTCAGTCACATTTTACTAACAAGTGTGTTGTTTTTAGGAAGTCATTTAGGATAACATTGATAAATGGTTACTAAAGTTTCATGAGAAAGAAAAGGAAGCAATGTTGGTCAACACTGATCCATTTTCATCCAATATGGAGATCAATATGGCCACCATTAATATTCAAATGATAGTTTGGCTTTAACAAAAGGTTTATCTCGAAGTGAAGATGGGTCAACCAAATGAGAAAAATGGTAAGAGGAGTGTGAGGTCTAAGCCTACAAGCAATCGGACCAATGCATGTTCAGGTCCATTAATTTCAAATTATCAGCGTCTTTGTGAGAAATGTGTTAGGCTGACTTAGTCAAATGGGATATTATACCAACCAAAATATCAAGCAAGATAATCGGTCAATCAGAACTATGTGAAAGGAAATGCCTTTTACCTTAAGGGTAAACACATTAGCGATCACCCTGGATCTGTGCATGGGCCATGGATGGTTAAACATCAGCTCGACCAAGAAGGCATTTGGGAAATGTTGAGTTATCTGAAATTCCTAGCGATACTAGAGGGATGACTCGTACCCAAAAGCGACTTTGGCAAAGGCAACATGCATCAAAGAGGAGGGAATTAGCCATTGTTTGGGATCAAACTTAGATGTTCCTGCTGGCTCAACCGGGGCTGGTGATGCCAAAGTTAGAAAGTGAAAAAGAGAGATGAATGAGCTTCTTGCGAGTAATGATTTGGTAAAAAATTAGAATTGTAATAAGACATGAATGGATATGGAAGAATCAATTGAATTATCTGTGGGGCATAACTTGATCGAGAATTATAATTATGCTAAGGTGGGAATGAACATGGAAGGATCGACTGAGTATTTAAGTGATGAAGAATTCTCAAATGATCTTTTGATTGAAGAATTATTTGTTAAGGTAAGAGCATTAGAATCACCCCCTCTTATGCTGGATAGAAGAACCACTAATGACGTTGCACATGAAATAGATAATTAACCAAATTCGAAAAGACTTGGGGAAAAATGTCCGAATTCAGTCATATAATTTATCTCATTTTCACTGATTACATTGGATTGTAATATGGTATTGACACTACCCTTAAGTTTCTAGGCCAAAACATCTCAACCAAGAATTATATAAGGAGATTTAAAAGAGTTATGCCCTCAAATAATCATATAACATAGGCCTTTTGATTTAAGGAGGAAGCCAAAAGAGGTATTGATCGTGACGGTCGAACTAGGGTGTAGCACCCCACTTTCGTATAGCTAATTATATGCATACCTAGACATATATATCTACATCATGAGGAATACATAAAAAATTAAACGTAATGAATCTGTATACATGGTAGAAGTAAATAAATTTCAGGAATAAAATTTTGTTTAAGGGGGGTAGATTGTAACACCCCAAACTTTTTAATACGTTAGTATTGAAAGTTCTCAAGTATTACCATGAAATTTAATTTAGTATATACATGTGTATGTCACCAATTTAGCTTATTCTAACCTTACATCTATTCTTTAAGCTAAATCTAACTGTTGAGAATAATCTTCATCCATAAATTAACTTATCCGATCGTTGATTTTTAAGACAAGATTATCATATGTCTAAGTATTCCCACTTGTCTATCATAACCAACCATTCAGTCAACTATTCACTGCTAGGTAAATATATCTGATCGCTCACTTTGAGTTTGGACCACCCGATCATAGTAACTAACTACCTAATCTCTACTTTTGTTTGTACACGTATCGAATCGAAATGTTAATCCGTTCATCTTGTTCACCACCTATGAATATGCTTAACCCACCATCAGGAATAAAATTTGAGGAACTTACACGTGTGAAGAAGACACTTGAATCTAACAGTATACATGTTCTACCTCTTGATTACTCCAAAAACCTACTAGTGTTCATCCGTTTACAAAACTGACCGTACACCCACCTACATACATGATCAAAGTACTAACCATTAAGTTTTCATATTTTTAACATGTCATCTGACTGTCTATCATATTTGGATCCGTCAAATGGGCTGCCTAAACATCAGAATGAACTACTCGCTTTGAAAATCGTAAGGTATATGCCACAACTACTGGCTGACTTCTCTATTATATATATGAAAGCATTAATTTAGACCTCAGGGCAGTATAGCCCATTAAAAAGGCATCTTGGTCATTTGTAAGCGATCAAGGCTCAAAATAGGACGATGGAAAGAGAATGAAAAATATTTTTGTCAAATTTCAATGCATTTGGATGGTGTAGTCCGACGTTACGGACGGTAGAAGTTGAAAAAATAAAAGATAGAAAAATCGTAAATACTTAATGCCATTAACCTATACCATTGAATTCTATATCACATAGTTTTCCGTTTCATGTGAAATTTTATACCATGCCTATTTATCATAAATTAACCATACATGTCAAATTTCAGTCCTTAGATCATTGTAAAAGTGGCCCAATTAATAAATCAGCCCTTTAACCTTTGATTTTGGTGCCCATCGAGTGAGGAAAGCTTGTGAGTAGTTGTAGTAGGATATTTCTTTCCATATGAACGACTTGAATTGCCCATCATATGGACCTAATGTAAAATGTGAGGACCCCACCTTAGTAGGTGTTTCCTTAGGCGTGAAGAAGAGTTGGGCATCGAGTCGAGTCGGACTAAGTTAGGGCTAACTAAACTCGATCCGGTTTTGAAATAGGCATGACCCGAACTCGATTAAACTCGAGACTGAGTCTAGCATGCCTAACTCGATCCGAGTTCAGTCTCGCCTGGACTAATCCGGATCGAGTCCTATTCGGTCAGAAGTACCGAGTTGGGTCGAGTTGGCATAGAGTCTGATTGAGAGATGAGGGAGGGAGGGAGAGGAGAGGAGAGAGAGGAGGAGGAGGAGGATGAGGATGATGGTGGTGGGTGGTTGCCGGGCTTGGAAGAGAAGGAGGATGAAGGAGGGAGGGAGTGGACAAGAGAGAGCGGAGGAGGAGGGTGATAGTGGTGGGCGGTTGCTGGTTTGGAAGAGGAGGACAATGAGGGAGGGAGGGAGGGAGGGAGGGAGGGAGGGAGAGGATTTGGGATCAGTTTGGGGTAGGGTGTGGCGAGTCGAGTTACTAGGTAACTCGAGCTCGACTCGGTTTGAGTTCAAATTGGGCGAAGTCGACTCGGTTCAGACCAACTCAACCATTCAGTTTGGGTCAAGTCGGATCTGAATGAGTTGGACGAGTCGAGTTGGTCGGATCAAGTTGGATCGTGCCCACCTATAGCATGAAGTAAGCCATTTTAGGCTTATCAACTCTTCCTAAATCTATAGCTTCTGATTGACCCATATTACACCGTCAATTACAACTTAAATTTAGACCACACTTTGCCTTCATATGACTATGATATCATACAAATTTTAGACCCCGATCTATGATCCTACACTGTTGAATGATGATCGCCTTGACTCTAATTCCTTCCTTTTGGTGCAAAAGGTGAAATTTCATATTTGAGCCTTTTCCACCATTAATCAACTACCAAATTTTGTTCAGCTGTTTGCCTATCCTAATTACACATTTCTTTCAAAATTAGGCCCTAATTATTAAGTATGGACCATTAATTGAGATCAAGTTCGTTTTGGCACCCGTTATGAGAATTTTCAAGATAGCTCAATCTAAATTTTGGATCATCAAGAAAATCATATACTCTGGCTCTATTCAACTACCTCGACACACTGAAGGAATTAGATTTAAAGAAAGTTCGCCAGAAAAGGTTAAATTGGAGAAACCCAATCTAAGTGGGATATGGAACACACCCGCTCTCACATGCCCACTCCTTTATAAAAGGGGTGTGTGTCCCCTTCTCCACTCATATGCTCATACTCCTACGTCCAATGGAGAGAGAGAGGGGGGGGGGAGAGAGAGAGAGAGAGAGAGAGAGAGAGAGAGAGAGAGAGAGAGAAAGTGAAAGCTTAGACGCCATCCTCTTCCTTCTCCACACGTATGTTGTCTCCCTCTTACTCAAGCGATGTCGTGGTTCATGTAGAAGCTTTCTTACATCAAGATCTAAGGGTTAGATCTAAGGATAAGGTGAGGAATTCTTTTAAGCTTACACTAATTTGAGTTGATATGATTTATTTTGTTTTTGCATACTTTCATATTTCTGTGATTTTTTATGCAATTAATTGATGGGCCATTATCAATTATTTATCCTTTTGGAAATTATGGTTAAGGTATTATCTTAATTATGTGTGATATTTATGAATTTATGTGGGGTGATGGATACAAGCCTTGCCCTTTACCAATTTTGAGAGAGACACGTGCTTCAACTCTATATTGAGTTGGCCTTTTACTCCTCTCCCCTTATTCTTATTGAGTTAGCCTATTTTATACTATTCTCTTTTATTGAGATAACTTGATGCTACTTTTCTCCTTTATTAGGTTAACTTTGTGCTACCTCCCTTTATGGCTTAGGTATTGTCTTGGAATTCTAAAACTCCCATAGTTCGATTTATTTTCCCGTTGATGCAAGTGATGTGTTGGAGGTCTCACATCTAGTGATTCATATATTTTATCGTGGACGTAATGTGCTTTGGGTAGTAACCCGCTTGGTCGACATATAATTCTATAGATTTCGAGTAGTGGTGCAAAAATCGATGTAAGTAAATAGCCATGCGTATTACATCACTTCCGGGATTGGATGTTACAAATAGTTGCTCTATGAAAAAATCGTGTCACGTAAATCATCTGATCCGTGTGTTGTGCTACCTTGAGATGTTCACATAAATCCACAATAACGTTGAACACTCTAGCATATTTCCGTCGTGTGAGAATGCGGGGCGAGCTGGATTTTCTATAAATTATATTTCACATTGTGATGATCAGTACGTATGATGGACCACACACACTTTGCTAGGTATACATTCGTATATATATTGGTTGCGCATACCGATACCACTCATAGTGGTGAAGTACAAGACGTATCAAAACCCTCACATTATTTTTATGAATGTCTTGAATTATTGTTAATATTAAAGGATAGCCATTACTATGAGTAGGGCATTGACCCTCTCCAACCATACAGATGATGCAGGTGATGTACAGATTAAAGATACAGATAACAATCTCCCTACGGGAGATTATTCCGAATAAAGGAGGAGATACGTTTATGTTTAGTTTTATTTATTTTCAATTGCACACTTTGAATAATGTAATACGCTCCCATTTGAGAGGGCATTAGACAGTTTGCTGAATTTAATATCTTGATGAAACAATAAGCATAAATGATTTTGTTCTTGTAAATGTGTATCTTCGTTAACTAGATGTGATCTAAATGAAAAAAAAATATGCGATTTTAAAGCATTTAATTATTACTTTATTAACAACCGGAATTCTTGAGCACGAGTATGTACTCGGGTTGCGAGAACTCGGGATGTTACACAGGGTCCCCTTCTAAGAAAATAATTATTAAGAGGTCGACTCTCAAGATCACCCAACACTTGAAGCCATTGTATATTTTTGTTCACCTAGAAGGTTATCCGAACACTTGGGTTTTGATTGATAATGGAACTACTATTAATATTCTACCAGCCAGAATGAAAGCCAAATTGGAAAAGATTCTAGATGACCTGATCCTAACTGAGGTCACAATGAGTAATTTTGCTGAAGAAATAACACAAATGTAAGAAGTTTTACCAAATGAATTAATGGTGGGAACCAAGAAAGTGTTAGCCATATTTTCTTTTGTGGTCGATACTTCATCAAATTACAATGCTTTACTTGGACGAGATTGGATTCATTCGTTCTCATGCATTACATCTTCACTACACAAATTCATGATTTTTTGAAATCAAGACAGAGTAGAACTGGTTCTAGCTAACAAAAAACCATTCTTAGCCATGTCTAATGCTTCTAAAGCTTATTTTTATGGAGATAAGACCAGACCAATACAATTTATAGGGCTGGACAAGAATGGTAAGCCAACTAGAATTGATGCCAGACTCAACCCTGATAATGTTGTACATGATATTGCTACCATGATTCGATTAAGAGAATAGTTGCTAAAGACTATAATTTCCTTTCATGCGATTACAAGGTGTACAATTGAAGAAATACTATGATGCTCTAATCGTCAGTCAAGGTCGAGTTCATGGATAGAGTGCGGCAACTTGAGGAGAGTTTTTGAAATCATAATAATGAATGTTTTGTCGATATGACTGACATAACTGTACCAGCCGATTATGAAATTGAAGATGGTATTAAAATGAAAGATTTGAAACCAGCTCCAGAGAAATTGGAGGATTCTCAAGCTTAGGATAAAGATCCACTAGTAGAGGTAAATTTGAGGATAAAGCAAAATCCTAAGCCTATTTTCATTAGAGGATTATTAGATTCCCGAACACAGGCCGAATTCATTAATTTATTTAAAGAGTTTTCTAATTACTTTGTTTGGGATTATAATGAGTTTCTTAGATTAGACCGACATTTGGTTAAAGACAAGTTACCTATGAAGGAAGGATATTGGCCATATAAACAATCACCTAGGAGGATGATGATTAAAGTAATGTAAAAGATTAAAGAAGAAATCGAGTGGCTTTTGAAAACAGGTTTCATTAAACCTATCAAATATGCTGAGTGGATTTCGAACATATTCCCTATTATGAAAAAGATTGGTAAGCTTAGTGTCATGCCCCAAATCTGGAAATCAGATTCACAGGAATCTCGATCGCCGAATCCGGTGCCGAAAGCCTCCAAAGTACCCCATTCTCGGCTCCCAGCACCCATATGCTAAGTTCCGATCCTGGGATCCTACAAGGAGGATTTTTTTTCCAACATACATTTATCTTGTAAGAAGTATAACCACAAGTTTACCCAAAATACAAAAGCAACGTCATCATCATATATCCACAAATATAAACTTTGAATACAATGCTGAAAGGGAAATACATATGTCAAAATAAAATCAAAGCTCCACAAGACAGCTGCACGCTCCAAGCTCAACGCCGCTGCGACCAACATCACCTGCACGCATCTATCGTGCATAAGCTTATATAAAGCTTAGAGGGTGGTGTAAGTGTGTGCACAAGGTAAGTGCCAAGTTTTCAATACAATGACATAATCATACAATATCAGAAATACTGGTAAGATCATGAATTATACGATATCAGAGGAAACGGAAATACTGACAAGTCCATGAGTCAAACAATACCAAAGTACGCAATGCAGATCGACTATGTAAATGCAGAATCATAAAGAGCTAAATATCAGATGCCGAGGATGCAATGCAATATACAATTCCTGATGAGTTCACGAATACCGTCAGCCGTACCTAGACCATATAAATGTAGAAACATAGTAATCTAAAATGCCATATGTCATGGATTTAATGCAATATGTGGTGCGAATGGAATGACCATACTGGAGTGTGAAGTCAGGATGATAGTACATAATATTGCAGGCTAGGGGGTCCATCACAAGGGAGTTCTATCCAAACCAGTCTCATACCTAAATTTAGATAGTCAGACTCAATGTGATAAACTCCTGATCTCAGGTTAGTCGTGCGCCCTAACCGAAATCCTGGCCATTGCGAAGGTACATGTAACAGATAGTTGCGCACCACCAGCCCGAGTGGATAGTGAGTGAATGAATGAATGAATGACTATGCAACTTCTACTCAATAAGTCCACATATCAGTACAGTTCTTCTCTGGGATCATCACCGGGGTCTATTACACTTTACGCTAATATGTTGCCCCTATCTAAGAGCACAACTGGGTAAGTGGAAGAGACCTCACTATCCACCTGCCAATATCGGGCCCGACTCATCAATAGCGGACCCATTCCTCAAGCTGGTCAAACTCAACCTAAACATTGCCTCCTCACTCAGGCGGGTAAGGTCATACCCCCTCCCAACTGACCAGGACACAGTGGGAGACGCGACCTACTGGTATACGATCCTCATGCGCTCATATATATCCACTCGGTCTTGACTTTAGGGCGTTTCTTGGCCACGAAGGTTTATGAATTTTCACCCAGGGACATCTATGGCGCCCGTATGCTAGAACCAAATATTTTCGGTATCCCATCTGGCCATTCACGATATGCCTATGGAGGCTATAGCCCTGATATCGCTAGGGCGTACAGTAATCACAATGCAAGATACATGAGTCATACAATCCAGTGGTGCATAAATCCTATGCATACCGTGCGCTCATGTGAGATTACCTCCACCTATCAGGGAGTCTCGTAACAACCTGGTCAATGACATATGCAATGATCAGCCACATCTCATAACAAGCATGCAGATGATGCGTATGGGCATGAATCATGATGCTATGCTATCATATACTCATAATCGGTATCAATAACTGGCATCGACAATCGACCTCGACAATGTGGACATTTAACCAACGTTGCCTCTAAGAAATGGCCCATATAGAGCTGAACATATAGTGGACCTATGACCTCACACAAGGGCCAAGTATACCACACCATGGGCCCCACTCAAGAGCTTAATACATCACGATGGACCTAACATACATAACAATGGGCTACATCGCCTAGCTCTCAAAATGCATCACGATGGGCCTCATAACATACGCCTCATTACATTGGGCCTTAAATACAGGCTGAATACACATCACAATGGGTCTTAAATACGAGTCGCATATACATTACATTAGGCCTCAAACACGGGCTGCATATATATATAACATAGGCCGAATACACATCACAATGGGCCTCAACTACGGGTCGCATATACATCATATAGGTCTCGACAATCGGCCTCAACAACTGAAATCGACCGATAATCGGAATTGGCAAATCGGTCACCTCAATTGGAATTGGAAATCGATCATGACAATCGGAATCGATCGATAATCAGAATCGGCAAATCGGCCACGTCAATCGGAATCAGGGATCGGTCGCGACAATCGGAATCAATCGATAATCGAAATCGGCAAATCGGTCACATCAATCGAAATTGGCAATCGGTCGCAATAATCGAAATCGATCGATAATCAGAATCGGCAAATTGGTCACTTCCATCGGAATCGACAATCGGCCGCGACAATCGAAATCGATCGATAATCAGAATCGACAAATCGATCACGTCAATTGGAATCAGCGATAGGTCGCGATAATCGGAATCGGCAAATCGGTCACATCAATTGGAATCGGGAATCGGTCGTGATAATTGGAATCGATCGATAATGAGAATCGACAAATCGGTCACTTCAATCGGAATCGACAATCGGTCACGACAATCGAAATCGATCGATAATCAGAATCGGCAAATCGGTCATATAAATCAGAATCGACAATCGGTCACGATAATCGGAATCGATTGATAATCAGAATCGGCAAATCAGTCACATCAATCAGAATCGGCAATCGATCATGACAATTGGAATCGACCAATAATCAAAATCGGCAAATAGGTCATGTCAATCAGAATCAGTGATAAGTAGCGACAATCGGAATCGGCAAATTGGTCACATCAATCAGAATCGACAATCGGTCGTGATAATAGGAATCAATCGATAATTAGAATCGATAAATAGGTCACATCAATCAGAATCGACAATCGACATCGATCGCTAATTGGTAATCGGCCACGATAATCGAAATCGATCGATAATCGAAATCGAAAAATCGGTCACATCAATCAGATCAGTAATCGTCCTCTATGCAAGGCAGGATCCCTGGATGGACAACCGATGATGGACCAAGCAATATTAATGGGGCCCAATCGTTTAGGATAACCCACTAGAGAATGAAGAGAATGGGCCTAAACGGGCTCAATGGAAGGTCACAATGTGGACATTCAACCATCATTGCCCATCAATGTGGACATTTAACCAACATTGCTCCTAAGGAGTGAGCCACATTGGGCCGAACATACAGTGGGCCCACGACCTCACACAAGGACCTAATATACATCATCATGGGCCTCACCAAAGGTCATGAACACATCACAGTGGGCCACATGATATGGGCCGTACTAATGGGCCTAAGACCATGGGCTTCAAATACACAACAAGTGGGCCTCATGGGTGGGTTACAAATACTTCAAGGTGGGCCTCATGAATGGGCCACGAATACATCAAGGTGGGCCGCATAAGTGGATGACATAGATGAAATACGTACAACATGGTGGGCCCCAAAAAACTTGGTGACGTCACTACAACAGCTATATGGTTGTTAAGAGGTACCCCAGCCAATCTGCTTCCCAAGGTGGGTCCCATGTAAGGCCCACCAGTCCAGTAATATAAATGGACAGTTAGGATATAACATTAACACATCATGGTGGGCCACAGATGAACGGTAGGATGAAACACATACATCTTAGAGTGGCCCACGTCCTCAAATGGACAGACGGTTGGATATAACACAACCTTAGGATCAGACCGACGTTCTCAAGGTGGGTTCCATCAGGGGACAGCCTGGATGATAAAACACATGCATCAGGGGCCACCGTCCTTAGTAGATGGACGACGCAGATGGAATATACATCAGGGTGGGGGTCCACAGCACCTTGGACGATCACTAAAAGAAACAATGCTTTTGCGGATGAATTTTTTGCCGACGAAAAAAATTTCATCGGTAAAAGTAGGTTTTTATCGACGAAATCTTATTTTGTCAGTAAAACTTGACTTTTACTGACGAAATTTTTTTTCGTCGGTAATAAAATTTTTACTGATGAAATTTTTCATAGGTAAAAGTGCTAAAATTTTAAGATAGAAAATTTTCGCGATATTTTGGAAATTTTCCCGCTAAGATTTTTACCGACGAATATTTTCGTAGGTAAAAAACAGAAAACCACTTTTCACGCTGAGTTTTACCGACGAACCAAAACCGTCGGGAATAATATTTTTATCAACGAAACTATTCGTCGGTAAAAGTGTCGTGTGTTTAAATATGAAAGTTTTTGCCCTGACTTTTGCCAACGAAGCGAAATCATCGGGAATAATAGTTTTACCGACAAAAATAGTCGTCGATAAAAGTGTTTTTTTGTTTAACTTGGAAAATTATTGCCCTGACTTTTACCGACGAACTAAAACCATCGGGAATTATTTTTTTATCGACGAAAATTTTCATCGGTAACAGTATATTTTTATCGTAGAAAATTTTCCACTGAGAGTTTTACACCGACGCATAGTTTTGTCGGGAATAATGTTCTAGTTTTTCCTTGCAAAATTTTCCTGCTGTCTTGAAAAAGTTTCACGATAAGAGTTTTACCGACAAACCAAAACCGTCGGGAATAATATTTTTACCGATGAAACGTTTCGTCGATAAAAGTGTTATATTTTTAAGATAAAAAATTTTCCACCGAGAGTTTTACCGACGAATTGTTTCTATAACATCCCGGATTTTTGCCACTTGGAATTAGACGTCCTTCGGCAATGGGTCAATCCTAACACCTGATTAACTTCTCAAACACTCAATTTAAAGGTCACATTTCTTCTTCAAACCATTTTTCTGAAAACCTCATTTTTCCTTCACAAATCTCATCTCTCACTATCTTATCCTTTAAACTTGTTTAAGTGCTTTCATGTTAGAAACAAATCTTGAAGTTAAGTTGAATATAACGACTCGAAAAAATTTGGTTATGAAATAACTAATCGAAAGCATGTTATAGGTTACCAAACTACCGTATACGAAAGCTTAGCGAATCCATCGACTCCGTTACGATTCTATGAGAAAAGGTGTGGACTTTAGGTGTATAGGTTATGGTTTTCAATGCTTTCAATGTCATATAATGATAGATTCATGATCTGCATGCAATTGCACATGTACAAAGTGCTGTCTGTTTTCCGTTAAAGATGAAGAATATGGAATTTTACATATTCTAGGTATTTGTAGAAAGTACCGTATACGTATAATCTTTGGAAATGTGTTTGCCATGATTATTTGTTGTATGAATATATTATATATGGATAAAATACTTATTTTTGTATTTCCTATTTATATGGTGCTTTATGACATGCTTTATACATGCTTATGACATGTTTGCTAGCATGCTTGAATTACTTTGTTCATTACGCTTTACTCCACATGCTTTGAATATGGATTAATTGTGATCGAGACTATGTTTATAGTCCAGACAATCGGTACCAGACTTAAGTTCGTGGTTGAGATTCATTTCGCCACGTAGGATGTGTTTGACGAACCCGAGTCGTACTTCAGTTGGCGACAGTGGTTAGGCCACGCGAAGTGCTTATGCACTTCATGTCGTTCAATTGATTGTGCGCTTGAGCTAGTCAGGCTCGTCAAGTAACCCAATCTGTCTAACGTATGTTCACCATGTTTGGACGCTACTGCTTGAACCTAGGGTACCAAACTTACCAGTGAAATCCCTTTTAACCATGGTACTTCGATCCGCTAAGACTCATGAGCCGGGCATAGTGGTATGGGACACCGTGGTCGAGCTGTCGGCCTACGCTACGGCCATGTGCCTCCCCGTAGTGACCAGTGAGCAACCAGACTCGTGAGCCGATTATGGTAGTATGGGACACTATATTTGTGCTGTTGGCCTACATTGATAAGGTGATGGGGGAGTGGTATAACGAATGTGAGCAACAGCCCTGACAGCCCTTTGTAGTAACCTCGAGCATACTCTGAATTTGTGGTGAGGCGATGAGTTTTGCCGCAGTGTATAGAGTATGAACTAGGCCTGTATCTGTATAGTGATGAACCATTAAAGAGGTGATGGGGGAGTGGTGTAATCATTGTGCGTAATGTACCATGCCTTTCTGCACGACCTAGAAATACATTACCGTATGAGATTAACTAGGACTGACGCTAGAATGGATCATGTTTGGGAATGATACAAGGGAGGTACCTTAGTTTCCCAATAATGCTGTCTGAAATGGACTAATAACTACTCGGTAATCATGCTCATCATCGCACCGCATGCCTGGTAGATGTGGAGCACTGAGGGAGGTATGCATTCGCGAACGTAAGATGATGTCGCATGAGGGTGGTTTGACAAGGGCATTCATCATGTCATTTCATACTTGTATTAATAAGAGTACTTAGAATTGTTTGATTGTACTGTTTTATCATTACTGCTTGACTGAGTTGATAACATGTTAACCTATGCCTTACTGTTTCACTGAGTTGATCACTCACTCCCACGTTACGGGACGGTGTTGTATACACCAACTAAATTTGTTGAGTTTCAGGTGATGACGATGCCTATGAAGCAGAGTCGGACTACTACTATGATGTTGAGGAAGAGTTCTCCTATATATAACCCTCTGACAGGTCTATGAAGACTTGGTAATGTATTGATGGGGCTATGGTACTTGGGATTGAAGACATTATACTTCCTCATATTTAGTAAATTTTAGAATTATACTTGTAATTATTTAACCTGGTAACTTTATCACACTCTGGAGATTCACCATAGTTTTTATATTCTATATGTCTATCACAGTCTTCTGCTTGCAATTTAACTGTCTCTAGAGTAAGATATGCTGTTTTGGCTTAATCTCACTCATGTTCAATGCATGAATACAGTTAACATTCAATCATCATTTATTTTGTTGCATAAGTGATGTTCTGGAACTTGGGAGTTGAGTTACTACTCGACCCTCGATTTTTAGGGCGTTACAAGATGGTATCAGAGCATGATTTGGATTAAACTAGACCTGGGTTATGGTCACACGACGCACTTTGACGCACTCTAACTTAGGAGGGGACGACGAAACATAAAAACCGACTTAAGATTTTCCAAATTCGCCGAACGGCGAAACCGACCGAAATCGACAGCTGAGATTGGGCTCGTACGTACCCATGATCACGCGAAACGATCCCGAATCTCTTCTAGGCTGTCAGTCGACGAGTTTGAGTCGTTCCCTAGAAACGAATGTCCTTAGGTTGTGGGCCAACCACAACACCTTACACTTCATCTCAAAGCCTAAAACCCCTTTTATCCAATTCCTTCAAATTCTCTCCTTGCACCACTTCATTCTTTAATTTTTTCTAAATCCTTTCATATCAGATATAAATTCTAACATATAAATGATGAAGAATAATGCTTAAATTTTTTTTTTTACTATAAATAGTAAATATATGTAGAAATTGGACTTTTGACCATTCAAATTATGGAATCTCATGAAATAAATGGGTTAGTTGGATAGATTAGTACCTCCTACCCCAAAATCATATGCTACATATCATATAAACTCATTCTGGTTTGTAATTTGGCCCTGAAAATGCCTTAAATGGAGTCGGGGGCCAAACAGAGCGCTTGTAGGGGAACCCCCTGGTATATGGGCCGTCCCTTAAAACCTTCCCAAACTAGTACTTCCTTCATAAATTAGTACTCCATTAAAACCTTCCCAACCTCCCTTTCAATCGCCCATTCCACTGTTTTCTGTTAAAACCCACACCCCTCCATCATTCATAGCAACACCTACCCTCTACCCTTTCAGTTTTTCCTCATTTGAGCTCCCACACCCCATCATTTGAAGCTCAAAACCGTATAAGCTCTCAACCCATCCTATTTCTTCATTTCCTTTCTTCAAACCCTATCTTTTGGGGCCTTTACAGTCCCTGTTGAGGTTCAAACTTGTGGAGAATCAAAAGTTCCAGCCCCTACGTTAGGATCTTTATGTTTTCATGTTGATGGAATGTGTCGAATGTTTGGCAAGTTAGAGTTGTACGCGACAATTGTGAATTCCTTCCACCCCTCCACCATTACTCCTCTTGGCCTCACCATTTCACACCCATATGAACACAAAATCCACATTTTTTTGTCCCATAACTTTCATACCTCCAAATGTTAGGATGTTTAGGGCCCGTTCGGCCAATTGTATTAGGTAAGATTAAGGTGGCTAGAATTGTAAAAGTAACAATAAATGTATGTAAAATGTATGTGTAAGGTATAGTCCCTAGATTGGGTGTATCCCATGTTTTCCAATACCATGTTTGGAGTGTATGTAATTAAAAGTGAATTCGGAAATTTTCCTTTCCAAGTACACTTAGAGATTCATGATCATGGGATTTAGAAATCCCATCTCACACTTCCAACACAAGACTCATTTTCCAAAGCTTATAAAATTAATCCCCTCCTACCCTCCTACCAAACATGCCACTCCAAATCCTGAAGTGGGATTAACAATGCATCCCATTTAAGATAATAGGCCCTAGAGTTTTGGACCTAAAGCGGTGCTCCTAGATTTCGACAGGCCTGACCGTGTAGGAAACCCAACAAATTTATAATGTGAACCTTAGGACCCTCTTTGTTGGAATGAGCATATATGAAATGCTCGAGCGTCAAGTACAGGCAACTCAGTTCCAATTAGACAACTTTGACCCTAGGTGATAAGACCCTTTCTGTATTAGAAATGATGTGAACTCATCTAGCATAAGAGCATAGACTTTGGACTACACCTATGGATTCCCACTACTCCTAAATTAAGACTAGACCACCGGTTACATTAGAAAATGCCAGAGACCGATAGATGTAGCTAGGTCAAATCAATACACCCCTTTGATCTGGGTGGCGTAGCGAAAGCGTGGTGGACCCTACCCCACTGGCCCAGGATCGAAACTGTGCTCGTTAAATACGAACATTATAGAAGCCCTAGCAAGTTTTACTATGAGAAACCGTTTTAGGATGATCTAGTAAGATTTAATTCGCCATTTCCTTGGACATAGATAATAACGAGGACTCTCTTAGACTAAAACCTAAAGTGCAACCTTAGAAATAGGAAATTTGAGCCTTTCAATGATGGACATTCCCTAAGTTTTTAGAGTGATCGGTCTATGAAGATACTGAAATATAAACTGCGAAGCATTCGCGGCTTGACCCAATTCTTAATCCTGGGCGACTACCAATGGACTCACTGCTTGGTCGGGATCCACCAGGATTCGGAAAGGATACGATGAGCTTTCTACCCTGGCCCAGTAGATGATCGATGTATCGAGATCAAGCCCACTATAACCGTCTCTCCGTGTTGGTCAAACAATGAAAACAGTTATCTTACTCTAAATAATTGGGGATTGTCATCAAGACTCCAAATAGGTAAAGAAATAAATTGTAGCAAACCATCAGGGTATGAGAAATGGATAAAGAAATAAGTTTTAAGGGGGGTAGACTAAAATTAACCAGGCTAGTATATACCCTACCACGCGTAGAAACTCGAAATCAATAAAACTTAGGCAAAAGAAATAAGTAAATCTTTCCTTATTACCCTTAGGCAATTTCGGGGACGAAATTTTGTTTTAAGGGGGGTAGATTGTAACATCCCAGATTTTTGCCACTTGGAATTAGACGTCCTTCAGCAATGGGTCAATCCTAACACCTGATTAACTTCTCAAACACTCAATTTAAAGGTCTCAAATTTCTTCTTCAAACCATTTTCCTGAAAACCTCATTTTTCCTTCACAAATCTCATCTCTCACTATCTTATCTTTCAAACTTATTTAAGTGCTTTAATGTTAGAAACAAATCTTGAAGTTTAGGTGAATATAACGACTTGAAAAAATTTGGTTATGAAATAACTAACCGAAATCATGTTATAGGTTACCAAACTGCCGTATACGAAAGCTTAGCGAATCCATCGACTCCGTTACGATTCTACGAGAAAAGGTACGGACTTTAGGTGTATAGGTTATGGTTTTCAACGCTTTCAATGTCATATAATGATAGATTCATTATCTGCATGCAATTGCACATGTATAAAGTGCTGTCTGTTTTCCGTTAAAGTTGAAGAATATGGAATTTTACATATTATAGGTATTTGTAGAAAGTACCGTATACGTATAATCTTTGGAAATGTGTTTGCCATGATTATTTGTTGTATGAATATATTATATATGGATAAAATACTTATTTTTGTATTTTCTGTTTATATGGTGCTTTATGACATGCTTTATAACATGCTTTATACATGCTTATGACATGTTTGTTAGCATGCTTGAATTACGTTGTTCATTACGCTTTACTCCACATGCTTTGAATATAGATTAATTGCGATTGGGACTATGTTTATAGTCTACACAATCAGTACCAGACTTGAGTTTGCGGTTGAGATTCATTTCACCACGTAGGATGTGTTTGACGAACCCGAGTCGTACTTCAGTTGGCGACAGTGGTTAGGCCACGCGAAGTGCTTATGCACTTCATGTCATTCAATTGACTGTGCGCTCGAGCTACTCAGGCTCGTCAAGTAACCCGATCTGTCTAATGTATGTTCACCATGTTTGGATGCTACTGCTTGAACCTAGGGTACCAAACTTACCAGTGAAATCCCTTTTAACCATGGTACTTCGATCGGCTAAGACTCATGAGCTGGGCATGGTGGTATGAGACACCGTGGTCGAGCTATCGGCCTACGCTGGGGCCATGTGCCTCCCCGTAGTGACCAGTGAGCAACTAGACTCGTGAACCGATTATGGTGGTATGGGACACTATATTCGTACTGTTGGCCTACATTGATAAGGTGATGGGGGAGTGGTGCAACGAATGCGAGTAACAGCCCTGACAGCCCTTTGTAGTGACCTCGAGCATACTCTGAATTTGCAGTGAGGCGACGAGTTTTGCCGCAGTGTATAGAGTATGAACTAGGCCTGTATCTGTATAGTGATGAACCGTTAAAGAGGTGATGGGGGAGTGGTGTAACCATTGTGCGTAACAGCCCTGGCAGCCTCTGCAACGACCTAGAAATACATTACCGTATGAGATTAACTAGGACTGACGACCCTAGAATGGATCATATTTGGGAATGATATAAGGGAGGTACCTTAGTTTCTCAATACTGCTGTTTGAAATTGACTAATAACTACTCGGTAATCATGCTCATCATCGCACCGCATGCCTGGTAAATGTGGAGCACTGAGGGAGGTATGCATCCGCGAACGTAAGATGATATCGCATGAGGGTGGTTTGGCAAGGGCATTCATCATGTCATTTCATACTTGCATTAATAAAAGTACTTAGAATTATTTGATTGTACTGCTTTATCGTTATTGCTTGACTGAGTTGATAACATGTTAACTTATGCCTTATTGTTCCACTGAGTTGATCACTCACTCCCACGTTACAGGACGGTGTTGTACACACCAACCAGATTTGTTGAGTTTCAGGTGATGGCGATGCCTATGAAGCAGAGTCGGACTACTACTATGATGTTGAGGAGGAGTTCTCCTACATATAACCCTCTGACAGGTCTATGAAGACCTGGTAATGTATTGACGGGACTATGATACTTGGGATAAAAGACATTATACTTCCTCACATTTGGTAAATTTTAGAATTGTACTTGTAATTATTTAACCTAGTAACTTTATCACACTCTGGAGACTCACCACAGTTTTTATATTCTATATGTCTATCACAGTCTTCCGCTTGCAATTTAACTGTCTCTGAAGTATGATATGCTGTTTTGGCTTAATCTCACTCATGTTCAATGCACGAATACAGTCAACATTTAATCATCATTCATTTTGTTGCATAAGTGATGTTCTGGAACTCGGGAGTTGACTTACTACTCGACCCCCGATTTTTAGGGCGTTACAGTTTCGTTAGGAATAATGATTTGATTTTTAACTTGTAACATTTTCCCGCTGTCTTGAAAAAGTTTCGCGGTATGAGTTTTATCGATGAACCAAAACCGTCGGGAATAATATTTTTACCGACGAAAATGTCCGTCGGTAAAAGTGTCGTCTATTTAACAGTAAGAAATTTCACCCTGACTTTAACCGATGAACCAAAATCGTTGGGAATAATGTTTTTACCGATGAAAAGTTTCGTCGGTAAATGTGACTTTTACTGACAAACCAAAACCGTCGAGAATAATTTTTTTACCGACGAAAAGTTTTGTCAGTAAAAGTGTTATATTTTTAAGCTAATATTTAAATGATTTGTGTATATATATATATATATATATATATATATATATATATATATATATAGTTTTTATATCATGAGTGGAATTATATATATATATATATATATATTAAAAGGTAATATTTAAATGATTTGTAATATCACATGAAAAAGAATATTGAAAACATTTTTCCCGCAATTTTTGCTTTTTACCGACGAAAATTTTTGTGGTAAAAGTGTTATATTTTTGTTTCTATCCTCTTTTTTGAACGGTCATATCTTTTTCATCACTGATTAGATTTGTTTCAGGCCTTTTTTTTTTCTATGATCTGTTTATATCTTTTTTTCACCATTGATTAGATGGTGAGATTTGTTTCAGGGCTTTGATTAGATGGTTGGGATTGTCCAATTACCTGCCCAAGCTCACCGCAGGTTATAAAATTTTTTATTAGACGATGAGAATTTTTATTTTTATTTAATTTCCACCAGGAAAGGGATTGGCTAGTGACCACGCCACTACCCATGATTTATTATTACATCCATTCCGTCCATCTATTTTTCCATATGATTAACGGAATTTGTCCAAAAAATGAGGTAGATTTAAATCTCAAGTGGACCACATACAGAGTTGATTGAACGCTTATCTTAAAAACTTACTAGGACCACAAAAGTTTTAATCAAGCTGATATTTGTGTTTTTTTTTTTTTTTGGTAATTTGCCTTCATCCAGGTCTGTATGACTGAAGGATGTCAAATAAACATTACAGTGGGCCCTGAGAGGGTTTTAATGGTGGAGATTCAATCACTACAATTTTCCCAGAGTGTGATCCACCTGATATTTAGATCTGCCTCATTTTTAGGAATAACTCCTAAAGTGGTGATCTGTAAAAATAAATGGATGGTGTGGATATCAAATAAACATTAAGTGGGCCCTAAGAGGGTTTTAATGGTGAAGATTCAATCACTACTATTTTCCCGTGGTGTGGTCTACCCAAGATTTAGATCTGCCTCATTTTTTAGATTAACCGCTAAAGTGATCTATAAAAATGAATGGACGGCGTGGATATCAGTAAAAATGGAGATTCAACCCATTAATTAGACGGTTAGGATTGTCCCAAAACTGTACTTTTTTTTCATGCAACTAATTAGACATAAGACAATCGATATCTTTTCAGACCATTGATTAGACAACTGAGATTAAAAGTAAGAACTAAATGATGGATCAAGAGATATTCTATCTCATTATATACCATAAACCATCTCTCTTTTCTTTCATTTCATTTTATCTCCAACAGCATCCTCTGGCAGTGTGTGCTGAAACTATGTAAAGACATCCTAAAAAAATATAAAAGCATGCATTGGTGGGGCCCACATGAGTTTTCGATGTGGTTGAAACTTGGTCTGACCCCTCATCCAAGTGGGACACACATAATGAGTAGGTTGGATATGTGAATCACATTTAGGTAGGCCCAATATATGATTATGAATGTTTTAAGGAAACCTTCTCCACCAGATTTAGGTGAATGTTTTAAGGAAAAATTTTGTCGGTAAAAATCATATAATTTTTAAGATAGAAAATAAAAATTGTTAAAAAATTCAGAATTTATAATTTAAATTCTTGAGATATTGAATTAAAATATGAGAAAATTTTTGAGATTTTGAAAATAAAAATTCAAAATATGTATTTTAATTTTTTGAAATATTTTATAATAAAAATGATATTTTGTTAAAGAGTAAAAAAATATACATTTTGAAAAGAATATGTTATTTTTAAATGGAAATTGAAATTTATCTGTGAAAAATAAAATTACTAAATTATTAGGCACATCCTATTAGGCACATCCACTAATTAAACCTTTAATCATTTTTGGACAATCTAATCAGTTTAGATTGAAGTGTAAATAACTTCAGATGTTTAAATTGAATTTCACTGAAATTGTTGATCAATCTTGTATGCCCAATATCTCTCTCAAATGTAGCCTGATTGAGGCGAGTAACTAGTCAAATTGAGAGTATTGATCAGTAAAATATAGTGAATGGACCAGACATGTACAATGGACCACTATATTATGTAGTGTGGCCACATCATGATGTGTGTCAAACATCAACACCGTGAGTTTGATGTGTCCCCTTTAAGTTATGAGATATCTCAAAAATCATCTGTTT
The DNA here is from genome assembly GCA_030180095.1 of Magnolia changhungtana. Taxonomy (NCBI): domain Eukaryota; kingdom Viridiplantae; phylum Streptophyta; class Magnoliopsida; order Magnoliales; family Magnoliaceae; genus Magnolia; species Magnolia changhungtana. The sequence goes on along the minus strand of JASAUF010000653.1, from coordinate 8,790,599 downwards.
ATGAAACTCAAGTGGGCCATACCATCTAAGACTATGTGAAGACATCCTAAAAAATATAAAAGCACTTGGTGGGGCTCACATGAGTTTTGGATGCGGTTGAAACTTGGTCTGACCCCTCATCGAAGTGGGACACACATAATGAGTGGGTTGGATATGTGAATCACATTTAGGCAGGCCCAATATATGATTATGAATGTTTGAAGGAAACCATTCTCCACTATATTTAGGTGAGTTACTAGTTACCCTTACCAGAGTAAACTCTGTGGGGTCCACTGTTATTTATTTATTTTATCCACTCCATTCATCCATGTTAACAGATAATTTGAGGTCTAAAGAACAAAAGGAAGCATATCCAAAGCTCAAGTGGACCACACCATAGGAAATAGTGTGATTAAACCTCTACCATTTAAAATTTCTTGGAGGCCATAGAAGTTTTGGATCAAGTTGATGTTTGTGTTTTACTATTCATTCATATATTTTTGATATTATGAACAACCTTTAACTATTTTTGGACAATCTGATCAGTCCAGATTGAAGAGTAAATAACTTCATATGTTTAAATCAAAATTCACTCAAATTGTTGATCAATCTTGTTTGCCCAATATCTTTCTCATATGTAGCATGCATCGGGGCGAGTAACTAGTCAAATTGAGGGTAATGATCGGTAAAATAGAGTGAATGGACCAGACATGTAAAATGGGTCAAATATTCTGGTTAAAATTGTGACCCAACTTATTGACACCCTAAGAACCTAAGAATTAATGTTAGTAAGTTTTGTGGGGCCCATCATGATGTGCGCCGAACATCAACACCGTGCATACGAAACTTAGGTGGGCCATACCATCTAAAACTATGTGAAGACATCTAAAAATATATAAAAGCACTTAGTGGGGCCCACATGAGTTTTGAATATGGCTGAAACTGGGTCTAACCCCTCCTCCAAGTGGGATACACATAATGAGTGGGTTAGATATGTGAATCACATTTAAGCAGGCCCAATATATGATTATGAAAGTTTCAAGGCCTGTTTAATTATTACTTTTTCACTTGTTTGAAAATGAGTTTGTAATTCCACCTATAAAATCGGTCCAAAATTTTTAACTTAAATCCGTGGGCCCCACCATAATGTATAAAATATATCCATGTCATCCATATGTTTTATTAGAATATTTTAGGACATGATCCGAAAAAATTAGGAAGGTCTAATGCTCAATTAGCCCACCTGAAAGGAAATAATAGACTTAATTTGTCCACCGTTGAAAGTTGATTCTTTTACTGGGCTCACATTGAGGTTTATTCACCATCTAACCCGTTCATAGGGTCACATAGACATGGATAAGGGAAAAATATAAATATAAGCCTGATGTAAAACTTCTAAGGGCCTCAACAAGTTTTTAATGGTAGGCATTCAATTCTCACAATTTCATGTGGTGTGGTCCACTTGAGCTTAGGATTTGCCTAATTTTTGGGCTCATGCCTTAAATTCATTTGGCATAATGAATGGGCGGTGTGGATAAGCCACACACATTATGGTGGGCCCCATATTTATTTTCCAAATTCCTCAATTTAAGTGTTTAAAAAGTAACCGGTCAAGTCAGCATTGGGAAAGTTGTGGATCGAGATGATTTTTGTTTTTCCCCTTCATCTAGGCCTGTATGACCAAATAAACAGATTGGATGCCAAATAAACAGTACAATGGGCCTTACGATGATTTTAATGATGGATTTCCAATCACTATTGTTTTCATGTGGTGTGGTCCACCTGGTATTTATATACCTCTCATCTTTGGGCCCCACCATGATGTATGTTTTATATCCACACCTTCCATCCATTTAGAGAGATCATTCTAGGCCATCCAAAAATAAATCGAAAGCTCCAGTGGACCCTAACACAGAAAACAGTAGGGATAGTGACACCCACCATTAAAAACTTTTAAAGGACACGAAAGTTTTAAATGAAGCTGATATTTGTGTTTTACCTTATTTCATGTCTTTTTTAACTTTTGAACAGGTTGGATTTCAAATAAAAATTATGGTGGGCCTTAAGATAGTTTCAACGGTGGGAATCACTCTCCCCACTATTTTTTGTGGTGAGGTCCACTGCATCTTTTTATCTACCTCATTCTTTGGCTCTTGCCCTAAAATAATATCTCAAAATGGATGGACGATGTGGATACAACACATACATCATAGTGGGGTCCACATAACTTGGTGACATCACTTCAGTAGCCAACTCGCTATTCAACCAGAGACAGCCGTAAGTGCGGCAGTCTCTCTCTCTCTCTCTCTCACTCTCTCTCTGTCTCGCACCCTCTCCATCCTCTCGCTCTCTATCTCTCTTCCTCTCTCTCTGATCTCTCCACCCTCTCCTCTCTCTGTCTCTCTCGCATCCTCTCCCTCTTCTCTCTCTCTCTGTCTCTCTCTTACTCTCTCTGATCTCTCTTGCGGTCCGTCGCCGAACGCCCTACCCACGCATGTGGTTGAAGATCTCTCTTGCGGTTGAAGGTCATTCATGACAGTGAGGTATCTCTCTCTCTCTCTCTCTCTCTCTCTCAATCTCAAAACCGATTTAAGGATTTAGGGATTTAGGGATTTGGGATTTGGAGATTTAGGGATTTGGGGATTTGGGGATTTAGGGATTTAGGGTTTAAGCTGGGCCCTACTGAGAGCTGTGAAGTCCACTGTGCTTTTGAAACCAGGTGGGGTCCACGTGAATGTGCGGTCGGATGATTTAAACCATCCATCTGATGAGAACTTTAACCTGGAATTATTTGTTTTCTCTTCATCCAAGCTTAGGTGTTGCTTGAATGGCTTTTTCCGGACATGGCCCGATCCTCTGCCTCATGTGCTGTATTAATGTTATGCAATTCTCTGTGGGGTCCACAGCATCGCATGTGTTCTTTTTGACCCACACATCACATGAGTCCATCAGATGCCCTAAAAATCAAGATACCACACCACAGAAAATAATGGACATTTACCAAAAACTTTCAAATTCAAGATGTGATGGTTAGATCGGCATTATTTTTGGGGCTTCCTGATTTCCTGGTTAGGCTATCCTTTTAGACGGGTTGGATTCTCTAGATTGTGTGTGTGTGGGGGGGGGGGGGTTCCTGATTTCCTAGTTGGCTTATCTTCTGTAATTTATGTATTTTATCCACTCCGACCATCCATTTTATCAGATAATTTTAGGGGCTTGAGACTAAAAAATGGAGCATATTCAAAGCTCATGTGTACCACACTACATAAAATAGTGTGAATTGAACATATACCATTGAAAAATTCTTGAGGGCCACATAAGTTTTGGATCAAGTTGACATTTGTGTTTTCCCTTCATCCATATCTGTTTGATCTTACGAACAGGTTGGATGAAAAATAAACATCTCTATTGGCTTTAAGAAGGTTTCAACGGTGGAAATCATCATTCCTAATGTTTCCTGTGGTGTGGTTAAGTTGAGTTTTGGATATTGTTTGATTTTGAGATCAACCCCTCAAATGAGATAGAAAATTGGATAAACGGCATAGATAAACTAGATACATTCCCTACGGGCCCAACTGAGTTTACTTAGTATGATAAAAGCACAGAGCAATCCAATTCCAGGTATGAGACGAAAAGCAAGGCAGATCCAAGACTCAAATGGAGCTGAATGGACAAGACTGTGTAGCATCCATTGTCGGTCCACTGTAAACAAATAAGTCAGTACTCGATTTGGGTAAGTGTGATTTTTGGCCTATTCTCCTTCCACAGGAGGGCCAGAAGTATAGATGGTTTGGATTGCCATGCAGTATGCCCCACATGCAGCTAATAAGCCATTAGATGGTTAGTCGAAACAGACCAATGGTTTGGATTACAAAACCACGAGCGTCTAAATAGGCCAATTTGTCTAGATTACAAAACCATGGATGTAAACCGTTTGTCAGTTTAGACTGACATTGGATGGACCACTCCCAAAAGACATTTAGGTTGGAACATATTATCAACAAATGCGGTACTTTTTTTAGTTGGATGTGTGTTGTTGTTGATTTTTTTCTTGGTTTAGCTGTTTTTTTTTTGGATGGTCACTGACCATCGGATTGACTATTAATGGGTCACGAAAGTTTCGGATCAACCTGATATTTGTTTTCTCTTCATCCAAGCTTAAGTGACCTTATCAATAGATTGGATGGCAAATAAACACTACATAACCATTAAGACGGGCCTAAGAAGTTTTTAATGGTAGGGTGGTCAATCACCACTATTTCCTATGGTATAGTCCACCTGACAATGGGATCTGCTTCATTTTTAGAACAATACTCCAAAATTTATGGGGTTGTGGCTGTTTTGGGGTCTATATAGAAAGAAAGGAATAACCACACTTTAAATGGGAAAGTGAATGGCGTATGTTTGGGGGATAAGTCAGTGAAAAATGCACATGAAATTTGTGGCCAGCAACTAAGGTCCATTTGGCACTAGCTAAGTTTTGAAGTTAGTTGTCTTCATGATATATTCCATCGTTATATTTATAATGCATTTTATGAGATAATGCTAGTTCATATTCTTTTCTTGTTTGGTTGCTAATTATTTATAGAATTGATTACAGTAAAATCATACTCATATATTGCTAGATTTTCAATGGGTCGAGTTAGATGAATGTTCTAAAACAACCACATTCCATGAAAAGTGCATCGTAGTTGCATATGTATGTGAATCCTCATAATGTTCTGAAACAACCAATCCCATGACACTTTCATTTTATAGTTGTGACTTTTAATTGTGATTTGTAAGTTATATAATTAGTTACCCGGATGTGCGTCGGAGCTATTCGGATGTTGAATAGGGGTCCCTAGAAGGTGGGACCACTTGATGACCATGATGAAGCTGTCTATTTTCTATGGACAACATTGGAGTGGCCTGACCATTTGGACAGGTCGTGTTGATATATTTGCTTGAAATTAATAGAGTAGACCCGGATGTGCGTCGGAGCTATCCGGATGAGCGGGGGTCCCTCGAAGGTGGGAACCGCTGTTATGACTATAATGAAGCTGTCATTTTCTATGGACAATATTGGAGTGGCAGGGACCACACCCTTAACCTAAACCATACACTAAACCTATAACCTAAACCTTAACCTAAAACCCAAACCTAAACCTATAACCTTAACTTTAACCTAAAACCTAAACCTAAACTTGAAAACCCAAACCTAAACTTGAACCCAAACCCGAACCCGATTTCCTAAACCTAAACCTCAACCTATTCTCAATAACTTGAACCTAAACCTATACCCTAACCTAAACCTAAAATCTAAACCCAAACCTAAACCTATAACCTTAACCTTAACCTAAAACCTAAACCATTTCCTAAAACCTAAACCTTATAACCTTAACCTAAAACCTAAACCCAAACCCGAACCCGATTTCCTAAACCTAAACCTCAACCTATTCTCAATTCCCTAATCCTTAACCTATACCCTAACCTAAACCTAAAATCTAAACCCAAACCTAAACTTATAACCTTAACCTTAACCTAAAACCTAAACCTTATAACCTTAACCTAAAACCTAAACCTTATAAACTTAACCTAAAACCTAAACCTAAACCCAAACCCAAACCCGATTTCCTAAACCTAAACCTCAACATATTCTCAATTCCCTAATCTTTACCTATACCCTAACCTAAACCTAAAATCTAAACCCAAACCTAAACTTATAACCTTAACCTTAACCTAAAACCTAAACCATTTCCTAAACCTAAACCTTATAACCTAAACCTAAAACCTAAATGTATTCTCAAATCCCTAAACCTAAACCTACACCTAATCCTAATCTCAACTCCCTAACCTAAACCTAAACCTAAACTTGAAAACCCAAACCTAAACCCGATCCCAAACCCGAACCCGATTTCCTATATGTAAACCTTAACCTATTCTCAATTCCCTAAAGCTATAACTTATAACCTAAACCTAAACCTATTCTCAAATCCCAAAACCTAAATCTTAACCTATAACCTACACTTATAACCTACACCTAAACCCTAAACCTAAACCTATAACCTTAACCTAAACATAAAACCTAAACCTAAACCTAAAACATAAATGTATTCTCAATTCCCTACCATAAATGTATTCTCAATTCCCTACTAACTCGAACCCCGATTTTCTAAACCTATACCTTAACGTATTCTCAAATCCCTAAACCTAAACCTATACCTAATCCTAATCTCAACTCCCTAACCTAAACCTAAACCTAAGCTTGAAAACCCAAACCTAAACTTGAAAACCTAAACCTAAACTTGAAAAACCCAAACCTACTATTGAAAACCTAAACCTAAACTTGAAAACCCAAACTTAAACCCGATCCCGAACCTGAACCCAATTTCCTAAACCTAAACCTTAACCTATTCTCAATTTCCTAAAGCTATAACTTATAACCTAAACCTAAAACCTAAACCTAAACCTAAACCTAAAACTTAAATGTATTCTTGTGACGCCCCGGTCACTGCTTCATGTGGGCGGGCACACGTGGGCGGGCACACATGTGGGCGGGCCCCAGTGCGGCCGGGCTACTTTGGTGGCCGACTCTTGTCTTGGGTGAGCTACTCCTAAGTTGACCGTAAACCTACTTGTCCCACATCGGAAGAGTTGTCTGGAGTTGTGGTGGTTATATGTTGGGTTTCTCCCTTAACAGACATGACGCGTTTTGTGGGTGATTGGCCCTGAGCTTCCGCTGTGCAGAAACAAACCCGTGAGCCCTGAGGGGCAGAGCGGACAATATTGTTTGGGTAGGTGCTGAGTGGGCGGACCCTATTGTGGGCAGGACCACGGGAGCACTGGGTCTGAGTGAGCTACCAGTGGTTGTGCGAGCTACCAGTATCCTTCCCCAAATGACGCGTTTTAAAGCCGTGAGCTTCAGCAAAGCGGACAATATCATGTGCTGTGGGGGTGGGCCTTACAAATGGTATTAGAGCCGAGGACGGCTCTGCCCTCGGTGGGGGATAATGTGACGCCCCGGTCACTGCTTCATGTGGGTAGGCACACATGTGGGTGGGCCCCCAGTGCGGTGGCAAACTCTCAGTGTGGCCGATGACAACTCTTGTCGAGCGAGCTACCTGTGCGCCGACCTAAAACGCACTTGTCCCACATCTAAGTGTTGTCCGAAGTTGTGGTGGTTATATGTTGGGTTTCTCCAAACATGACGCGTTCGTGGGTGATTGGCCTGAGCCTGCGTGCGTAAACAAACCCGTGAGCCCTGAGGGGCGGAGCGGACAATATTGTTTGGGTAGGCGCTGAGTGGGCGGACCCTATTGTGGGCAGGACCACGGGAGCACCTGGTCTGAGTGAGCTACCAGTAGTTGTGCGAGCTACCAGTATCTTTCCCCAAATGACGCGTTTTAAAGCCGTGAGCTTCGGCAAAGCGGACAATATCATGTGCTGTGGGGGTGGGTCTTACAATTCTCAAATCCCTAAACATAAACCTACACCTAATCCTAGTCTCAACTCCCTAACCTAAACCTAAACCTAAACTTGAAAACCCAAACCTAAACCCGATCCCAAACCCGAACCTGATTTCCTATACTTAAACCTTAACCTATTCTCAATTCCCTAAAACTATAACTTATAACCTAAACCTAAAACTAAAACTAGACCTAAAACCTAAATGTATTCTCAATTCCCTAAACCTAAACCTACACCTAATCCTAATCTCTACTCCCTAACCTAAACCTAAACCTAAACTTGAAAACCCAAACCTAAACCCGATCCCAAACCCGAACCCGATTTCCTATACCTAAACCTTAACCTATTCTCAATTCCCTAAAGTTATAACTTATAACCTAAACCTAAAACCTAAACCTAAACCTAAAACCTAAATGTATTCTCAAATCCCTAAACCTAAACCTACACTTAATCCTAATCTCAACTCCGTAACGTAAACCTAAACCTAAACTTGAAAACCCAAACCTAAACCTGATCCCGAACCCAATTTCCTAAACCTAGACTTTAACCTATTCTCAATTCCCTAAAGCTATAACTTATAACCTAAACCTAGACCTAAAACCTAAATGTATTCTCAAATCCTTAAACCTAAACCTACACCTAATCTTAATCTCAACTCTCTAACCTAAACCTAAACCTAAACTTGAAAACCCAAACCTAAACCCGATCCCAAACCCGAACCCGATTTCCTTAACCTAAACCTTAACCTATTCTCAATTCCCTAAAACTATAACTTATAACCTAAACCTAAACCTATTCTCAAATCCCAAAACCTAAACCTTAACCTACAACCTACACTTATAACATACACCTAAACCCTAAACCTAAACCTATAACCTTAACCTAAACCTAAAACATAAATGTATTCTCAATTCCCTACTATAAATGTATTCTCAATTCCCTACTATAACCGATCTTAACCCAAACCCGATTTCCTAAACCTATACCTTAACGTATTCTCAAATCCCTAAGCCTAAACCTACACCTAATCCTAATCTCAACTCCATAATGTAAACCTAAACCTAAACTTGAAAACCCAAACCTAAACCCGATCTAGAACCCGAATCCGATTTCCTAAACCTAAACTTATAACCTTAACCTAAACCTATTCTCAAATCCCAAAACCTATAACCTAAACCTATTCTCAAATCCCAAACCTAAACCTTAACCTAAACCTAAACTATAACCTAAACTATAACCTAAACCTAAACCTATAACCTAAACTCAATTCCCTAAACCTTAACCTATAAGCTAACCTAAACCTATACTTATAACTTAAACTAAAACCTATAAACCTATAACCTAATCCTATAACCTACAACATTAATATAAACTTATAACCTAAACCTATAACCTACAACATTAACATAAACTTATAACCTAAACTTATAACCTACAACATTAACCTAAACCTATTCTTAAATCCCAAAACCTACTTGTATAATGTTTTAGTATAGATTAAAGTATACAGTTTTATTATATTCTACTTGCATTATAGTGTAATGGTCTAATCATATTTTAATAATCTCTCTAAGCATAAGCACAAATGCATTGTACCAGCAACACTACCTGTCTAATGTTTTAGTATATTCCACTTGTATTAACATTGTTTAAATTTATAAGTTCGTAGCTTGCACATATTCAGTGATGACACCAGGTGGGAGACCACATCGTTTGCGCACTGCATCTACCCCTTCTACCAGTGATGCGACAGAGACAGCATTGCCGTCACATGCTGCATCGCCGGTGTCTGATCCCCCAGTCACGCATACACCAGACACTGCATGTAAGTCAAGTCTAGACATATATTTCTTTTAATGACTTTTGTTTATATTTATACTAACATATTTCTTTTGCAACAGTATCGTCGACCAGCCGACGAGGACGTTGACCCACGCGTGAGTTGCTTTTAGAGCGACTTACGCGTGAGGGTAGGGTGACGGTAGAGTTTCCACAGGATTACATTAGACCTGTTAGGAACAATGCCAGGTTGTTTACATCGAAGGTCAGTGTCTTATGCAGATCTCTGATCCCCCCACCCCCCGTTGGGTGGATGTGAAAGATAATGTGTGGCAGCTCATCCGTCAGCGCCTTCAGGTAAATTTTAATAAATTAAAATTTATTTTATAAAAGTTCATTTATAGTTAAGTTATTTTATTAATAAGTTTATTGCCTTAATCTATTATTTACGAAACTGCAGGATAAATTTAACTTTGATTTGAGTGTTCGCACATCTCCCATGCCGTCGATGACATGGTGAAGGAGCGGTTCAAGGAGTACCACGGTGACTTACACAAGTGGTACAAGCGGTGCGTGAGCCACGAGGAGGCCGTACAGTCCGCCCAGCTACACATGACTCGTGACGACTAGAGGATACTCTGCGATAGATTTTCGTCTGATTCTTTTCAGGTAATATTTACATATTTATAATATCTTAAGCTAATAATTAAATTCATAATTAATAACAATGTATTATTAATAATGTGTTCAGAAGAAGAGCAAAATAAATTTTGATAACAGGGGAAAGTTAGAAGTGAACCACGTGGCTGGTTCAAAGTCATTTGTACGACTTCGTCACGACATGGTAAGAAATTATTGGTAATTAATAAGTTGATATATTCTTTTCATGCATTTATATTAACTCTATTATCCTTTCGACTGCGCAATGAGATTCTGTCACTGGCTAGGAGCCCTGACCAGTAGATCTCTACAGAGGGACTCACTGTCAGCAGGCGATGGGATCTTAGGTACATCTTAGAGCCAGCGAGAATTTGGTAAAAATTCTTACATTATAAAATTTAATTACATTAAATTATAATAATGTCATTTGTCATGAGAATTCATATGTTTTCATTACAGGCGACGATGGAGACCTTACGCAGTCAGCCCACTCCCGATGGTACTCAGCAAAGTGAGCCGGAGGTCCTGAGTCAGGTGCTTGGCACCCATTATGGATATGTGCGTGGGCTTGGCCATGGTGCCAAGCTCATGACACCCGCTACAACTGCCTCTAGGCGATCCATTGTCGTTGGCGACAGCGCCGTACGCCGAGCTGGTATCGCAGAGAGAGAGCTTGAGCAGCTATGGGTCGTCATCCATGACATCAAAGAGCAACTGGAGAGGCAGAGTGAGCATCTGGAGAGGCATAGGGAGGAGCAGACGACGCAGAGGGAAGAGCATGAGAAGAGGATGGAGGAGATGATGAGGCAGAGGGAGGAGCAGGAGAGAAGGATGGAGGAGATGGCAAGTCAAGGGAGGAGTAGGAGAGGAGGATGGAGGATCTGACGAGGGAGAGGGAGGAGCAGGAGAGGAGGATAGAGGAGCTGACGAGGGAGAGGGAGGAGCAGGAGAGGAGGAGGATGGAGGAGTAGATGAGGTAGAGGGAGGAGCAGGAGAGGAGGATGGAGGAGATGCGGGTGGAGCATGAGCGACGGATGATGGAGATGTTTCAGGCTCTCGCTGCATGCTTACCCACCGATTCCCCACCACCTCCGCCTTCATCTTTGTGATTTTTTGTATTTTTCTTTATAATGTTAAACTTATATGTATTTATGCGTGAATGAATGTGATGTAGATAAGATTGTTTGTGTTTGGATGAATGTAGTTTATGTTTGGATGGATTTATTAGTTTGGGTTTAGATGGATGTGAATGTAGAAATATATTAACAAGTGTATATCATGAAGAATATGATGAAATTTATTGTAACAGGTGTATATCGGGAATTTCGTGCTGGATAGTGAAAAAAAAAATGAGACTTTTACCTACGAAAATTTTCGTAGGTAAAAGTTTTCTAAATATTTTTACCTACGAAAATTTTCGTAAGTAAAAGTTTCTGACTTAATTTTTACCGACGAATATTTTCGTCGGTATAAGTTTTGGCTTATTTTTACCTAAGAAACTTTTCGTCGGTAAAATTTTTTGGGTTATTTGTACCGACGAAATTGTTCGTCGGTAAATATTTTGTAATTATTTTTACCTTTTTGCTAATTTTTACCAACGAATATGTTCGTCGGTAAAAGGTTTCTAATTATTTTTACCTACGAAAGTTTTCGTCGGTAAACGTTTTTTTGATTTTTTTACCGATGAATATTTTCGTCGGTAAATGTTTTGTAATTATTTTTAGTTATGAAAAAAAATCGTTGGTAAAAGTTTTTAAATTAGTTTTTACCGACGAAAGGATTTGTCGGTAAATGTCCTACCTTTGCCGACGAAAATTTTTTCGTCGGTAAATACCTTTGCCGTCGGACTTTTACCGACGAAAATTTTCATCAGCAAAACTATTTACCTACGAAAAATAACTTTTACCAACAAAAAATTTCGTCGGTAAAAGCGGGTTTTCTTATAGTGGATGCAGATAAAACATTACATCATTGCAAGCCCTACACAGCACTGATGGATGATATAAATACAAACACCATCAAGGTGGGCCCTACGTCCTACCGTCGGCAAAATGGACGGATAGTTTAGATATAATAAACACATCACTGTGGTAGGAATAAAATACATACATCATGGTGGGGTCCACACATCTAGCAAATGGATGTATGGTGTGTGTAAAATGCATACATCAAGGAAGACCCCTCCCATCACCATCCAGGACATCCATTGATGGACAGATGGTGTGGATGTGGACCATACATTATGGTCAGGGCCACCTGGCCTAGTGACGCTAGTGGGCAGCTGCAGCTACCTGCTGCATGGGACCCACCGTGATATGAACAGTGTGGATACAAATATATACATCAAGGTGAGTCCCTCCAGCGTGGCCCACCATAGATTTCTATCTGCCTCAGAAAAGAGGGCGTGGATGCACCACACGTGCCCAATAGGTGGGGCCCATGATCTAGATAGCACTGCTAAGGCACATACCTCATGTGGGATCCACACGTGTGGACCCACATGCTTTGGAGAAAGCTGATATTTATGTTTGCCAATGTCCAGCAGCAACGGCTGTTGGACGGTGTGTGTGCAGCACCAGAAAACAGTGGGGCTCTTGGCACGACACATGGATCAAGATGGGTCGCACCTACATGTGTGGGGTGGGCCACACAGGAAGACAGAGTGGATACTCCACATGCATCAACAGTGGGCTCCCACAGAGCTTGGTGACATTGCACAGCAGCAACATCCGGCTACTGGACGTCCCACTGATGGACGGTCCAAATCTGCTGCATGCATAAGGTGGGTCCACTCACGTGGGACCCACCAGCAGCTTGGAATAAAGGTGACATTTATGGTTTTCCTCATCCAGGCGGTCATCAGGGGACAATGTTGCTGCTGCTGCAGTGCACCCCACAACCTACTGAGATCTGGGTTGTTGAAGCTAAGCGGTGGGAGATAAAACCCATACGTCACAGTGAGGTAGTGGGCCTCACATCTTAGATCAACCGATATTTATGTTTTCTCTTCATCTAGACCTATCCAGACGGACGGGCAGCAGGCCTATCTGCTGGACAGGCAGCAAGGTGGGTTCCACCACCAGCGGACGGCATGGATCGTGCATTAAGGTGGGCCATAGAATATGGGAAAAAAGAGCGGGAGAGTAAGAGAGAGAAAGATGGGGGGACGTGAGTAGCGCAGGGACCCCGCCACTATGGGTCCCTCTTTGAACAATACATATATCAAGATGGGTCCGACCATATGTGGGCCTTCAAATCAACAAAATCACCCACCGCTCTTGCTTCTTCTTGGGCTCTTCCTCATCTTAGCTCCAATGGGACATGATTCAACAGTCGAGATTATTTTTGGAGGGTGAGGATGGGAGGTAGGAAGGTGGGCCACACTAGCATCTTCATGGAAGCCATGGACATTGGGTGCTCTCATGGTGCTTGGGAGAAAATGAGAGAGTGATGAGAGAGAGAGAGAGAGAGAGAGAGAGAGAGAGAGAGAGAGGTTGTAAGAGAGAGAGGGATGGGTGAGTGATGGGTGTACTTGAAAAGGGATGGGTGGAGAGAGAGAGATAGTTGACTTTGGGTTACTTTTGGGGTAATGTGACATGTACTTGATTGATTTAACATATTGTAGAGATTCTCTCAGTATTTACAAAGCGCGGCGTTTTTCTCGCACTGAACGTGGGCCTATATCTCCTAGCCCGGGTATCGCCTTGGTGCGTAATACGCGGCGTCGGAACTGCAACGACGGCATGGTCGCAAGGGTATAAGTTTTGAGTCGATCCGACTCTGATATACCGGACATGACCCAGGATCGCGTGCAAATGCTGATAACAGATCGTGGGTCGCTGAAATTCGAACGGAGGACCGCGGAGGCCTACGGAACGGTACGGGCTAGGATACGGGTCTTACACTCAGCTTATGTATTGATTTTTGAAATTTGAATCGAGCCACACCAAAGGATGAGTATTCTATGCGTATGGTCGATTGGCTAATCGATCAGATTATTTAACATCAAATAGTATCATTTATGGATGACCATTCAGGATATAATCAAATAAACATTATAGTTGAAGATGTCCCAAAGATAACCTTTGGATGTCATGGTTTTTTAGGTATGTTTTGTTGTGTTATAATGCCATTTGAGCTTTAAATGCAGGAGTTACTTATCAAAGAGCTATCAATGCTATTTTCTATGATATGATTGGCCGATTCATGAAAATTGTATTGATACGTAGTAGTCATATTAGCCAACTTAACTACACATCTTAACTATTTATTAAAGTCATTCGAGAAAATGTAGATTTATAACTTAAAAATCAACCCTCTTAAATGCATTTTTGGTATAGAAACCGAAAATATTTTGGGTTTATAGTACACCAAAGAGGAATCGAGATCGATCAGCATAAGGCATGAACAATAATAGAAGCTTGACCACTAAATTTCAAAAATGAGTTACAAAAGTTTCTTGGCAAGGTTAACTTTATGCGGTAATTTATTCCAACTGCGTTGAAAAAATTAATGTGTTGTTTCCTTTATTGAAGCTTAAACAAGGAGATAAGTTCAGATAGGAGGCAACATATTAGATGACTTTTGACAACATTAAAGAGTATTTGTCCAAGATGCTTGTGTTAATGCCACCAGTAAATGGTCGAGTGCTCAAGTAATATATTATAGCTTTTGCAGAATCGGTCAGAGCTTTGTTAGCATAAGACGATGATGATCGAAAAAAATGTGTTGTTTATTATCTTATTCGAACGATGTTTGATACTGCGAGAGTTTTCTCTAATGAAAAAGTTATGTTTATCATTGTACTTCTCAGATACAAAATTACGACATTATTTGTTGGCTGAAATAGTCAATGTAATTATAGTAACTGATTTAATAAAGTATATATTAAATCAACTAACTCTGAATTGATGAATTGGCAAATGGATTCTCATATTATTTGAGTTTGACTTAGTCTATGTGCCACAAAGGGCTATAAAAGGATAGTTCATAATAGATTTCCTAGTTGAACATTCTTAAATATGGAGAGTTGACTTCCTTTGGAGTCATTAGACTTATATGTGGTTTATCTCACACCTTGGAGACTGATATTTGATGGTTCAAGGATCGATAAATAGTTAGGAGCAGGGATTGTTCTGATCTATCTAGCTAGTAGAAAATAAGAATTTGCATTCCATCTTGAGTTCAATTGCCCTAATAATCAGGATGAATACAAAGCCTTGATAATCTATCTAAAGTTATTGATTGATTTAGAAGCAAAAGAGGTGTTGGCTATAAGCGATTCTTTGTCAGTGATAAATCGACTCATCGGTTTGTTTAATTATATAAGTACAACTTTACAGTCATATCATCCTTTAGCGACACAGTTGCTAAATAGATTTGATGAAGTTGAGTTAAAACATATAATTCAAGAGAATAATATTGATGCTAATGAAATGACACAGTTAGCATCCGGACTTCAAATCTTCTATGGATTTGAAGAGAGAGAGTGAGGTGACTAATCAAATGAAGTCACTACCCTCAGTTTTTCAGAGGGAATCGATAGAAGAAAATTTTCAGGTCAAGGTAAGTGATGATGATTAGAGAGCTCTAATTGTATAATATCTTCAGTCTTCACAAACGAAGGTTGGACGAGACATTAGGAGGACGATTGTAAATTGTGTGTTAATTGATAAGGATCTATATCGAAAAGGGGCTAATGGCGTATTGTTAGGATGTTTGAGCAAAAACGATTTTATGCTAGCTATAGGTGAAGTGCATGAGGAAATTTATGGATCACATTGGGTCAAAAGGAAAATGAGGCTCACCCTTCAATGTTATGAATATTTTTAGCCAAATATGTCTGCCGATTGTAACCATTATGCTAAAGGTTGTGAAGCATTTTAGAAACATGGGTTGATACAACAAGTGCCCACGACTGAACTACATTTGATTGTCAAACCTCGACCATTTCAAGGATGAGCCATTGATTTGATAGGAAAAATATACCCACCATCAACTAAGGGACATAATTTTATTATTGCAGCGATCGATTACTTCACCAAATGGGTGGAAGCAAAGCCGATATTAGGAACAGATCACCAGGAAATTACCAAATTTATTGATACTTATATAATTCATCGATTTGGAATTCCTGAATCAATCACTATGGACCAGGGAGTGGTATTTTCATCCAAACAAGTTAGGGTAATGGCCAATCAGTATAAGATCAAACTGATGTACTCTTCATCTTATTATGCTCAGGCCAATGGCTAGGCCGAGGCTAATAACAAAGTCATCAAGAATATTTTAAGGAAAATGATTGATGAGAATCCTAAATAGTGACATGTTAAGTTGTTAGAAGCTCTCTAGGCTTATCGTAACTCATTTTAAATGAGCACAGGGATGAGTCCATTCAGATTGGTATATGGACACGATGTTGTGTTACCATTGGAAGTGACTGTACCATCATTGCGGGTAGCATATCAAGCTAATTTGACCCAGACTGAGTTCTTATAAGCTATTTTAGTTGAGCTTAAGGATTTGCATGAAGTTTGGCTGAAGGTTTTGAATTCTATTATGACAAACAAGGCCAAGTTTTCTCCAGCATACAATAAAACAGTACAAAAAAAACTTTTGGTGAAGGCGATATGGTTTGGAAAACGATATTGCCTCTCGGGACTAAAGAAGCTGAATTTGTAAATGGTCGCCTACAAGGGATGGACCATATATAGTGGTAAAAGTTCTCCATATAAGAGCTTACATCATTCATGACATTGATGGAAAGATAACAAAAATCGATAAATAGCTTATTTTTAAAGGCGTATCATCTTTGCTTATGGGAGATATTGAAAGATCAGGTAAAGTATGGTTAAAATAACTATGAATGACAATTAAAGATCGAAATTAGTTGAAAAATAGAAGTAAGCAGGAATATAAGTATTATATTATAAGGCCGATGTTAGCAAAATATGGTCGATGAACCGATTACATCTTTAAAAAAAAAAAAAAAAGACAAAAAAGGGAAGAAGCAAAAGTAAAGGCTCAACTAGAGTGTGAATCAGACGCAAATAGCCTTCATCTCGTCAAATTATTTAACAGTGCATTCTCTAATAAGCTTAGTTGTTTATCTTTGAGTCTCCCAGGATTCTCCTCTTTGCGGAGCTCGGTCGAGAAAGCACATGACTTGGTCGATGCGGTGACCGATGAGATCAACTTTGTACTCAGCCTCTCTCTTCTGTTCGCTGCTCTCACGTGACTGAGCTTGATAGAAATTAAACTGCGAGTTGATGAAGTTCAAGAGGGTTTAGGAGTAGTGTGAGCACCTTCTAAGGTAGATTCATTTAGTCTTCTAGAGATCATCCCTAATTTCTATGTTGAACTTGAAGAGTTCTCAACATCACTTTGTTGAAGTGATGTTATTGAGTCCAATGCATGCGGTTGTACTAAACCCAATCATTTTGATTGAAGAGCATGTGTCGCACCCTAAACTCGGAAACCGAGCTCACAGAATTCCTGATTCTCGGCGGTGACAGCCTTTGTAGTACCCCATTCTCTACTCCTGGTGCTCATTCACCAGATTCCGATCCTGGGATACTACAAGGAGGATTTCTAAAATATAAGTCAAATTCAATTGAGCATGCCCAAGATCATACATCATAACCACAGATAAATAACCATAGGAACAACATTAAAAAATCCACTAAGAATTTAAAACTTTTTATAATACAAGGGGCAAAAGAAGGAAGATACAACGGCTATGAAAAGAAAACTCCAAGAGATCCGCAGCACACTCCTGCTCACTGCCTAGATCTCCTGCACGCATCAATCGTGCATAAACTTATAAAAAGCTTAGAGGGCGGTGTAAGTGTATGTAGGACAGGTGTCATAAATGCAATATCAGAGTATGCAGAGAATGCCATAAGACCATGAATACCACCAACCGTCACAAGGCTAAGCAATGCAAGGTAGGAATACCATTTGCCAATCAAAGGATATGCAATACAGGGCTATACAGCCAAGTGTCATATGCAATATGCAATGCGATCATGCTCATCCTCAAATCAAGTCTACAAATCAGTACAGTTCCTCTCTCGAAAATCACTAGGGTTAAATACACTAATGCTGATTGCCGCCTCCCTAGCTGCGCAACCCAGCGAGCGTAAGAGACCTCACTACCCGCCTGTGGACAGTCAATCACCAACAAGGCTCGATGGTAGCTGACTCATTTACGAGATGGTCAAACTTAGCCTAGCTTAAATGCCCCCTCGCTCAGGCGAGTAAGGCCACACCCCCTCCCAATCGACCACAATATAGTGGGAGACACAGCCTAGAGGTAAAGGCACCGTCGCTCATGTTTTCCACTCGGTTTAAATGTTGGTGCATCTCTTGCTACCATGAAGTTCTGAGACTTTCATCTAAGGACATCCTACGTGTGCACAGTGCTCAATCAAATATTTTCGGTGTCCAAAACTCGGCCATCTACGATGTACCTGTGGAGGCTACGACCTTGATGAAGCTAGGACGAATATTAACTATGTTATGTAAATGCTAGATGCATGAGTCATACCAATCAACCATGCATCAATCCTGCACATACAGCGCACTCAAGTGGGGCAACTTCATCACTCTGGGAGTCCCATAACAACCTGCCCAAATGCATATTACCATGACTAATCAACCATCAACCAAGCACATGTATGATGCTCATGAGTCACTATGTATGCCATGCGGCGATGAGGCTGTACTCTCCCCTCAACAAGGTAGGGCCTAGGTACTTAGACAATTTTTTTTACATGGAATTGAAAGAGCACAACTACTAGTGGGGGCCCAACAATTTGGGGTAGCCCACAAAGACTAAGAGAATAATACTATGGGCTTAAAATGATAAGAATGGGCCTAACAAAGGGTCTAAGGTGGACATTCAACCACTAGTAGATGAGAATAAGCCTAACAAATGGGCCTAGAGGGGTCCACAATGGGGACATTTAACCACCATTGTCCCCTAGAAGGCAGCCCAACAAAGATTCTACCTAAAGCAAGGCCCAAGGTCTAAGTATTACTATAAAAATAAAATGGGTAGCAACATGCATATATGTTATCCCACATAATGGGCTTCAAGGAATGGCCCAAAGCCTCATACAACATTACGGGCCCATAGGATAAACTATGGCCCAAGAACAAAACCACCGAATCCATGCATTATGTTGGAATTAGTGGGCAACCCATGAGCCCAATTACATAGGCAAACACATATCCAAGATGGGCCAAATGGGCCTTATAACATCAGCTCAAAACTAGGTAAATTTAGTGGGCAATCAAGGACCCAATCACACATACAAATTAGCCCACAAGTCCAGCATGATGATGAAAACAACTCACATACACAACCGGACCAAGGCTGGACGTCTCTAACCCATCTGGGCCTGCAAGACATCCCAAAATCTAGTCTATTTATTTGAGGCCAAACAATCAACTAAAATGTGGGCCTTACTTGGCACTAATTAAGCCTAAAACCCTTAGAATAAAAAATATAGTATATGCCCACAATACTTCTCCATTTGGTGGACCCCACATCCTTCAAATATTCAGCCACATACACAGTTTCTTTCTTAGTACCTTGCTGGATTTTCAGCCCACCTAGCTTCCTGGGCCTGCTGAGGTCCAGCAGATAATAATTTTGTGGCAAAAATATATTTTATAGTGGTCTTTGGTCATCATGGTGGGCCCCAACAGATGGAGAGGGTGGAAACAACACACAAAATCAAGTGGGCCTGCAATTGGACTGCAAGTCCAGCAGCACCCAGCAAATTCTGGGCGTCCTAGGTGGGCCTGGGCATCCCAAGGGCCTAAACAAGCAACAAAATACACATCAAGGTGGGCTCCAAAGGTGGACATCCCACCAGGGAATGGTCCACACATCAGTGGGCCACACTAGGGAGGACGGTCTAGAGGAAATACATACATCAAGGTGGGTCAGGGAGGGGAGGGCGTCCAGCATGGTGCTGCTGTTCCAGCCTCAAAACCCCCTCCCCCCCCCCCCCCCCTCCCATATGTAAGTTCAAGTGGCCCACATGCATCTAAGATGGGTCCCCACAAGGTGGACCACAAAATGGGTAAGGAGTAAGGCCATAAACTCAATTAAACATATTTTTTTTTTTAAAAATAGAAAAAAAAACAGCAAGGTCCAGAAATAAATTTCTACAGAAATAATGTTGCTGTCCCCCAACTTGTACACCTCATTAGAGTGGGCCCAGGTCTGCCAAAAATTGGCAAAATATGGGGCCAACCTCCCTTTACTAATATACATCAAAGTGGGGTCCACAAAAGTGGCCTACCAACTCAAGATCAAACTGATATTTTAATTTTCACAGCATGCAGAGTGGTTGGGCAGTCCAGAAAATCTGGACCGTCCACCCCTCTTGGCCACTCTTTTGGGTGATTAAACAGGGATGGATGATGGTGAAATTTAACATACTTCTAGGTGGGGTCCACACGTCCAGAAATAATCTAATAATGGGATTAAATATCCCTCTAATCAGTCCATAATCCATGCCAAAGACAACCAAAAAATAGTCCAGAATTTTTCTGGATAGTAAGGTATGTCTGAAAAGAACTGAACATAACTACAGAGTAAAGGGGAAAATACCCCACAAAATTTGTATTCCTGCAAACATCTTGGCCATACCCTCTTCATAAAACCCATTGCATGTATCCAATATGGAGCAAATGGGATGCCAACGTCCATAGAATGGAGAGCAATAGGCATCCACCTTGCTTGGACAGTTTGGATATTCCAGGGCCACTAAGTGGGCTACACACATCAGGAATCAAGAATAAAATAAGGGAAAAATAAAAATCCAGCTACAAGAGAGGGTCTCCGTCACTATTAAGGCCTTCCCTTCATCACACACATACATATCATCCATTGTATCATTTACAACCTAGATTTAACACATGCATGCATAAAAAAAAAACAATAATAAAATTCAAATCTAAGGTGGGGATGCCATCCCCATAGAGATCTAAGGTCTAGATGACCCCAAAATGACATGCATCAAAGAGAAAAAAAGCCATGATGGGGTCTATGGAGAATGGCCCCATCCATGGAACATGCATGCAAAAAGGGTGGGCCATTGGCCACACCCATGGAGACTTGGGGACCTACACCATCATTTGATGGGCCCCACAAGCTCCTAAAGATGAGATGAAGAAGATCTACAATTAAAAACCAGAAAACCTAAGCTAAGTGTGCACCCACCTCAAGGGATCTTCAAGATTCTCCTAGCAATGGACTCCTTAGGCTCTAAGGTGCAAGGATCTATGATTGAGATTAAAAGTTGAGGGTTAGATGAGGAGGGAAATGAGGGAAAAGGTACTGGAATTTTCAGCTAGGGTGAGACGGCCATGGGTGCTCTAACAAAGGAGAAGGGGAGAAATGAGGGAGAGAACGAGACATGGAAGACTTGTAGCATGGGAGCAATGATTTGTTTTCTAGAGAAGGCAAGTAATGATGGCCTAGATAAAAGAAAAGTCATGATTTGCTTGGGAGAGATCTCCCATGCCTTGTTAGGGGCTAGAGCTTAGGCTAGCCATAGCGTGGCTAGGGAATTATGGATGGATGATGTCATGCATGCGTGGGAAAATGTGTCAAGCTAGGTGGGTCCCACCAAAACACAATCAATGGTCTAAATAGAGCGCAGCCTATATCTTTTGATGTATATGTCGGATTTACGCATGAGACGTGACGTTGGAACTGAGGTGTCAATGCGGTTGCAACAGGATATGTTTCGGTCGATTCGGGTTGGGTTTACATGATGGGACTTAAGGATGATCGCAAACGAAATCTATAGGTCGCGGGTTGTCGGGATTTGACCGGTAGGACCGCGGGACCTAACAGAATAAAATGGACGCTAAGGTTAAGGGTCTTACATCTCTCTCCTCTTACAAAGAAATTTTATCCTTGAAATTTACCACATCTAAGACAAAACAGGGAACAAGGAATAGGGCAAAACATCACTGCATATATATATATATATCAATCAACATAAGCAGTACATAACATAATACAACACAATCAATTGAACAAATGAGGATAGCACTCCCTAATCTCTTCTTCATGCTCCCATGACGCCTCTGCCTCTGAATGATGACGCCACTGTACCTTCACTAGGGTAATGACCTTGGTCCGAAGAACCTGTTCCTTCTGATCAAGGATGCGAATCGGCTGCTTAATGTAAGAAGCATCATCACGGACCTCGCGGGGCTGTTAATCAATTACCGAAATAATGTTCGACCCACACTTCCGCAACATCGAAACATGGAACACATTGTGGATACCGCACAACTTAGTAGGTAAGGCGAGCCTATAGGCCATGACCCCCACGTGTCCAATGATCTCAAAAGGTCCTATGAATCTTGGGGCAAGCTTTCCCTTCACTCCAAATCACACCACGCCCTTCATGGGCGAGACCTTGAGATATATCATGTCCCCTACTACAAATTCCAGTGGATGACGCCAATGATTAGTAAAACTCTTCTGCCAGCTCTAAGCTGTGGGCATCCTCTGCCTGATGATGTTAATGGCCTCTGACGACTGCTGCACAAGCTCAAGACCTAGGAGATACCTCTCTCCAACGACGGTCCAATAACTCGGGGATCAACACGATCTACCATACAAAGCCTAGAAAGGATCCATGCCAATGATCGCCTGGTAGCTGTTGTTGTACGCAAACTCTTCCAGGCATAAATGCTCATCCCAGCTACCCGCAAAATTGATCACACAAGCTCTGGGCATATCCTCAAGAATCTGGTTGACCCTTTCAGTCTACCCATCGGTTTGCGGATGATAAGCGGTGCTGAGCTATAAGGTAGACCCAATCGCTTGTTGAAAGCTCCTCCAAAACTGAGACATAAATCGAGGGTCTCGGTTGGAAATGGTCGAAACGGGAATGCCGTGCAGTCTCACAATCTCCTCAATGAATATCTTCGCAAGCCGATCCAATGTCCAGGCCGCACGAATTGGAATAAAATGCGCTGACTTCGTCAGACGATTGATGACAACCCAGATGACGTTGTGACCGCGCTGAGTCCTCGGTAAGCCCATGATGAAATCAGTGGATACATGCTCCCACTTCCACACTGGAACTCTCAACGGCTCCAATGGACCAGGGGGTCACTGGTGGTCGGCCTTGATATGCTGGAAAGTGTCATACTCGGCCACAAAACTAGCAATTTGACACTTTATCCCCGGCCAAAGATATTGCCTCCTCATATCTTGATACAACTTCGTGGAGCCTAGGTGGATAGTAAGTCGCGATCGGTGTGCCTTGGTCATCAGATCTCTAAGTAACTCTGAAACGTCCGGAACACATAATTAGCCTCTAAAGCGAAGTCCACCATCGAGACCAATCTGCTAGTCTGACTACTCCACGGATGTTGCCTCTGCTCGGTATCCCTTCAATGATTCGTCTGTCTGCTGAGCCTCGATCACCCTTGCGACAAGAGATGGTTGAATCGACAGACTCAAAAGCTGAAC
Source organism: Magnolia changhungtana (assembly GCA_030180095.1). Classification (NCBI taxonomy): domain Eukaryota; kingdom Viridiplantae; phylum Streptophyta; class Magnoliopsida; order Magnoliales; family Magnoliaceae; genus Magnolia; species Magnolia changhungtana. The sequence goes on along the minus strand of JASAUF010000653.1, from coordinate 8,767,216 downwards.
AATAGAGGACTACGGATCAAACTCAAAGTCGAACTCCAATACATCCTCGAGCATCTTCCTTTCACGAACCATCATCTACGCCATCAGGCCTCGTGGCTGACAGCTGAGCGTGTCCGCCACCACGTTTGCCTTACACAGGTGGTACTGAAGGCCGAAATCATAATCCTTCAGGAGCTCCATCTATGGCCTCTATCGCATATTCAGCTCCGATTGCAAAAATAAATACTTCAGGCTCTTATGGTCCTAAAAGAGCTCGAACCTAACCCCATAAAGATAATGCCTCCACACCTTTAGTGCGAAGACAGCTGCTGCTAACTCCAGATCATGCGTAGGGTAGTTCAGCTCATGGACCTTGAGGTATACGCCACTTACTTCTCGTGCTGCATCAGGACAACACTTAAACCAACTTTTGAGGCATCGGTAAACACAACGAACCCATCACTCCCAGAGGGAAGAGTGAGGATGGGAGTGGACGTGAGGCAGTCCTTCAACTCCATAAATACCTCCTTACAGGCTTCACTCCAGACGAACTCGGTGCCCTTCCGTGTCAACCAGGTCAGCGACGCTGCATTGCAGGAGAATCCCTGAATGAATCGCCAATAATATCTTGCTAGACCAAGGAAACTACGGATCTTGGACACGTTCGTGGGTTGACCCCACTGACGCACTGCATCAATCTTCAAGGGGTCCACAGTGACACCCTCTCTCATCACGACGTGATCGAAGAACTTCACCTCCTGCCAGAATTCACACTTTTCCAGCTTTGCATACAGCTGGTGGGCACGGAGGGTCTCCAACACAATCTGCAAATGCTCCTCATAGTCCTCTCGGGTCCTTGAATAGACCAGAATGTCATTGATGAAGATTACAAAAAATTGGTCGAGGTAGGGCCGGAAGACCTCATTTATCAGCTGCATGAAGATGGTGGGCACATTGGTCAACCCAAAAGACATGACCAAAAACTCGAAATGACCGTGGCACATCTGGAAAGCTATCTTCAGAATGTCCACCTCTCGGACCTGAATCTAATGATAGCCGGACCGTAGGTCAATCTTGGAGAAGAATTGTGCACCCTACAGCTGGTCAAATAAATCATCAATCCTCAGGAGCGGGTATCTATCCTTGATGGTGACTTTGTTGAGCTCACGGTAATCCACGCAGAGCCTCAACGAGCCATCCTTCTTCTTCAAAAACAATACCGGGGATCCCCACGGCGAACTACTAGGACAAATAAAACCTAACTCCCGTAACTCATCCAACTGCACCTTCAGTTCCCGTAACTGCATCGGTTTTATACGATACGTGGCCTTTGAGATAGGCACGGTATCGGGGACAAGATCTATCTGAAACTCTATTTGCCGGCACGACGACAATCCTGAAATTTCCTGAAACACATCGGGGAACTCACAAACAACTGACAACTGCTCAAACACCCAGCTACTGACTCCTCTACTGCACAGGCCAATAAACTAGACAACGGCTCTCCTCTGGGCTTGAAAACGAATTGGAATAATGGTAAGCCGGGTATGCAGAACGTGACTATCTTGGTGGAATAGTCCAACACGGCATGGTACTTGGCAAGCCAATCCATACCCATGATAACATCATACTTGATCATCGACAACACAAACAAATTCATGGGCAGAAATATATCCCAACAAGAACGGGGCACGACGAACAGAAACGAACTAAAACTATAGACTTCCCCAAGGGAGTCTATACTGATAAAGCCTCATGAGCGGACTCTGTTGGTAGACTGGTTGATCGGCAGAACTCCTCGGCTACGAACGAATGAGACACTCCAGAATCAAATAATATACGAGCAATAGAAGTGGAGACAAGAAGAATACCCTCAACTACTCCTCCCGATGACTGAGGGTCCTAACCTTACACCTGCTGTGCGGCATAAAATCTACCTTGGGTAGGCAAGGGAAGAAAGCTTGACGACCGAGGGTCTGCGACCTGCTGAGTGGCATAAAACCTACCCCGTGTCGGCGGGGGAGGTGCCTGTCCCCTTTGCTGTGGCAGCCTACCCTGCTACCTCTGCTGCTGCGGAGGAGGCCTAGGAGGCTGGTGTTGGGGTTGTTGCTGCAGAGGAGGCTGGTGCAGGGGCTACTGTGGTGCCCTCTGCTACTGCTACTGCAGCTGGGGATGGGGACACTCGTGCCTACGATGTCCCATATGCCCACAACTGAAACAAATTCCTGTGAATGGTCTAGAAGAAGAAGCTGGCAATGAAGAAGATGATGTTGGCTGCACTGCTGGCGGTTGAAACCCTGAACGGCCCATACGTCGACGATGCTGAGGCTGGCGGGAGCTACTGGAGTGTGGCTTCCTCTTCCGATCTCCTCCCTGATCTCGGGTCATATGAAAAGCAACCCAATCATCCTCATAAACTAAAGCCCTCTGCACAACCTCGACAAATGTCATAAGAAGATGCCCAACTACTCAACTCTTGAGAGCGGGACGCAAGCTGTTTACAAAACAGCGGGCCTTCTACCTCTCATCATCCACTAAGTAGGTCGCGAATCGAGACAAGGCAACAAAACGGGCCTCGTACTGCGAAACTGTCATATCACCTTGAACAAGGGTCTCAAACTCCAAACCTCTCTGCTGCTGAATGTACACAGGGAAGAACTTCTTGTCGAAATGATCCACGAAGTCCTCCCAGGTCTATACAAAATCTCTCCTAACTGATCTAGAAACAGATGCCCACCAGTGTTGGGTCTTGCCCTGAAGAAGAAAAACTGCTAACTGAACTCGCTGCTGTGATGTGCATCTCATGGTGTCGAAGATCTTCTCCACCTTGGTACGCCACAACTCGGCTGTTGTAGGATCAGGTCTCTCTGGCGCCACAGGTGCCTCTACCTCGCATGCCTCGACCACAAGTGCATTGTCTTGGTGGCATGATCTATAAAAACAACAAAGGCGTCCAAGGGTGATGGACGTTAGAGAACCAAATCAAAGGACATGCATTCGGGACACTACTTGTCCCAAGCTTGAAGCAGATATATGATGTTGTCCTGAGTTATTCCTGGGTTATTTGTTATGCTCTGATACCAACTCTTGTCATGCCCCAAACTCAAAAATCGGGCTCACAAAATTCCTGATCGTCGAATCCGACAGCGATAGCCTCCATAGTACCCCATCCTCAGCTCCTGGCGCCCATTCATCAGGTTCCGATCCTAGGATCCTACAAGGAGGATTTCTAAAACATAAGTCTGATTCAATTGAGCATGCCCAAGATCATAACATCATAACCACAGATAAATAACCACAGGAACAACATTACAAAATCCACTAAGAATATAAACTTTTTACAATATAAGAGGCAAAAGAAGGAAGATACAACAACTATGAAAAGAAAACTCCAAGAGATCTGCAGCACACTCCTTCTCCTACTCACTGCCTAGAATCACCTGCAAGCATCAATCGTGTATAAGCTTATATAAAGCTTAGAGGGCGGTGTAAGTGTGTGAAGGACAGGTTCCATAAATGTGATATTAGAGTATGCAGAGAATGCGACAAGACCATGAATACCACCAGCCGTCATAAGGCTAAGCAATGCAAGGTAGGAATACCATCTGCCAATCAAAGGCTATGCAATGCGGGGCTATACAGCCAAGTGTCATATGCAATATGCAATTCGATCATGCTCATCCTCATATCAAGTACACAAATCAGTACAATTCCTCTTTGGGAAATCACCGGGGTCAAATACACTACGTGCTGACTACCGCTCCCTAGCCGCGCAACCCAGCAAGCATAATAGACCTCACTACCCACCCATGGACAGCCAAACACTAACAAGCGTCGACGGTAGCTGACCCATTTACGAGCTGGTCAAACTCAGCCTAACTTAAATGCCCTCTCACTCAGGTGGATAAGGCCACACCCCCTGCCAACCAACCATGATATAGTGGGAGACACGGCCTAGAGGTAAAGGCACCGACACTCATGTTTTTCACTCGGTTTAGATGTTGGTACATCTCTTGATACCATGAAGGTTCTGGGACTTTCACCCAAGCACATCATACGTGCCCACAACGCTCAATCAAATATTTTTAGTGTCCAAAACTCAGCCTCCTAACCGACCATAATATAATGGGAGACGCGGCCTAGAGGTAAAGGTACCGGTGCTCATGTTTTCTACTCAGTCTAGACGTTGGTGCATCTCTTGGTACCACGAAGGTTCTGAGACTTTCACCTAAGGACATCCTACATGTGCGTAGTGCTTAATAAAATATTTTTGGTGTCCAAAACTTGGCCATCCATGATGTACCTATGGAGGCTACGACCCTGATGAAGATAGGGTGAATATCAACTATGTTATGCAAATGCTAGATGCATGAGTCACACCAATCAACCATGCATTAATCTTGCGCATACAACGTGCTCAAGTGGGGTAACTCCGTCACTCTGGAAGTCCCATAACTACTTGCCCAAAGTCATATTACCATGACCAATCAACCATCATCCAAGCACACGTGTGATGCTCATAAGTCATAAGTATGCCACGCGGTGATGAAGTTGCACTCTCCCCTCAACAAGGTAGGGCGTAGGTACTTAGACAATTTTTTTTACATGAAATTGAAAGAGCACAGCTACTAGAGGGGGCCCAACAATTTGGGGTATCTCACAAAGACTAAGAGAACAATACTATGGGCCTAAAATGATAAGAATGGGCCTAACAAAGGGTCTAAGGTAGACATTAAACCACTAGTAGATGAGAATAAGCCTAACAAATGGACCTAGAGGGGTCCACAATGGAGACATTTAACCACCATTATCCCCGAGAAGGTGGCCCAACAAAGATTCTACCCAAAACAAGGCCTAAGATCCAAGTACTACTATAAAAATAAAATGGGCAGCAACATGCATATATGTTATCCCACATAATGGGCCTCAAGGAATGGCCCAAAGCCCTCATACAACATTATGGGCCCATAGGGGAAACTATGGCCCAAGAACAAAACCACTGAATCCATGCATTATGTTGGACTTAGTGGGCAGGCCATGAGCCCAAGTACATAGGCAAACACATATCCAAGATGGGCCAAATGGGCCTTACAACATCAGCCCAAAACTGGGTAAATTAGGTGGGCAATCTAGGACCTAATCACACATACAAATCAACCCACAAGTCCAGCATGATGATGAAAACAACCTACATACACTGCCGGGCCAAGGCTGGACGTCCCTAGCCTATGTGGGCCTACTAGACAACCAAAAATCTGGTCTATTTATTTGGGGCCAAACAATCAACTAAAAGGTGGGCCTTACTTGGGATTAGTTAAGCCCAAAAAGCCTTAGAATCAACAATATAGTATATGCCCACAACACTTCTCTATTTGGTGGGCCCCGCATCCTTCAAATATTCAGCCACATACACAATTTCTTTCTTAGTACCTTGCTGGACTTTCAGCCCACCCAGCTTCCTGGGCCTGCTGAGGTCCGGCAGATAATAGTTTTGGGGTAAAAACATATTTTATAGTGGTCTCTGGTCATCATGGTGGGCCCTAACAGATGGAGAGGGTGGATACAACACACAAAATCAAGTGTACGTGCTATTAGACTGTAAGTCCAGCAGCACCTAGGAAATTCTGGACGTCCCAGGTGGGCCTCGGTGTCCCAAGGGCCTGGACGGCTAGCAAAACACACATCAAGGTGGGCTCCAAAGGTGAATGTCCCACTAGGGAACGGTCCACACATCAGTGGGCCACACTTGGGAGGACGGTCTGGAGGAAATACATATATCAAGGTGGGCAAGGGAGGAGAGGATGGCTAGCCCAGCTGGGCGTCCAGCATGGTGTTGCTGTTCCAGCCCCTAAAACTCCCCTAAAATTTGCAAGTTCAAGTGGCCCACATGCATTTAAGATGGATCCCCACAAGGTGGACCACAAAATGGGTAAGGAGTAAGGCTGTAAACTCAATTAAATACATTTTATAAAAATGGACAGCAAGGTCCAGAAATAAATTTCTGCAGAAAAAATGTTGATGTCCAGTAACTTGTACACCTCATTAGAGTGGGCCCAGGTCTGCCAAAAATTGGGAAAATATGGGGCCAACCTCCCTTTACTAGTATACATCAAAGTGGGGTCCACAAAAGTGGCCCACCAACTTAAGATCAAAATGATATTTTAATTTTCACAACATGCAGAGTGGCTTGATAGTCTAGAAAATCTGGACCATCCACCCCTCTTGGCCCACTCTTTTGGGTGATCAAACAGGGATAGATGAGGTAAAATTTAACATACTTCTAGGTGGGGTCCACACCTCCAGAAATAATCTAACAATGGGATAAAACATCCCTCTAATCAGTCCATAATCCATGCTAAAAACAACCCAAAAATAGTCCAGAATTTTTCTGGACAGTAATGTATGTCTGAAAATAACTGAACATAACTACTGAGTGCAGGGAGAAATACCCCATAAAATTTGTGTTATGGTCCACCTTAGTGGGCCCCACAAATATCCAAGTGATACACCCTTTATAAAACCCATTTCATGTATCAAATATGGAGCAAATGGGATGCCAATGTCCATAAAATAAACAGCAATAGGCGTCCACCTTGCTTGGACGGTCTGGATATTCTAGGGCCGCTAAGTTGGCCGCACACATCAGGAATCAAGAATAAAATAAGGAAAAAAATAAAAATCTAGCCACAAGAGAGGGTCTCCACCACTATTGAGACCTTCCCTTCATCACACACATACATATTATCCATTATATCATTTACAACTTAGATCTAGCACATGCATGCATTAAAAAAAATCAAATCTAAGATGTGGATTCCATCCCCACCGAGATCTAGGGTATAGATGACCCCAAAATGACATGCATCAAAGAAAAAAAATCATGATGGGGTCTATGGAGAATGGCCCCATCCATGGAAATGCATGCAAAAGGGGTGAGCCATTGGCCACACCCATGGAGACTTGGGGACCTCCATCATCATTTGATGGGTGCCACAAGCTCCTAAAGATGAGATGAAGAAGATCTACAATTAAAAACCAGAAAACCTAAGCTAAGTGTGCACCCATGTCCAGGGATCAATAAGATTCTCTTAACAATGGACTCCTTAGGCCCCAAGGTGCAAGGATCTATGGTTGAGATTAAAAGTTGAGGGTTAGATGAGGAGGGAAATGAGGGAAAAGGTGTTGGAATTTTTAGCGAGGGTGGGATGACCATGGGTGCTCTAGCAAAGGAGAAGAAGAGAATTGAAGGAGAGAAAGAGACATGGAAGACTTGTAGCATGGGAGTAATGATTTGTTTTCTAGTGAAGGCAAGTAATGATGGCCTAGATAAAAGAAAAGTCATGATTTGCTTGGGAGAGATCTCCCATGCCTTGTTAGGGGCTAGAGCATAGGCTAGCTATAAGGTGGCTAGGCAATTATGTATTGATGATGTCATGCATGCCTGGGAAAATGTGTCAAGCTAGGTGGGTCCCACCAAAACACAATCAGTGGTCCAAATAGAGCGTGGCCTATATCTTTTAATGTACATGTCAGATTTATGCACGAGACGCGACGTTGGAACCGAGGCGTCGAAGCCATCACAATGGTATAGGTTTCGAGTCGATCTGAGTCAGGTTTACATTATGGACTTAAGGATGATTGCAAATAAAATCTATAGGTCGCGGGTTGCCGGGATTTGACCGATAGGACTGCGGGACCTAACGGAACAAAACGGACACTAAGGTTAAGGGTCTTACAGTATGTTTGTTTTCCTATGGATGACAGTCCATTCTTTCAAATGAGCATCAAGTTGTTCCAAATCTTTCTTGGCAACGAAATACGTGTCGCTGATGCTCTGGAGTTTTATCAAAGCGTCTATAAGTTCAGTCAAGAGAACATCATTCCTGACAGTGAATCATAGGTTACAAATGGATATATGTCATATTGAAGGGTGGATTGAGCAAAAGTCTCAATATCTATGGCAAGGACTTCCCGCAAAAACCTCTGAGCTTGTCAATAGTAGGGATGGGTGTGACAACCATTGAAAAAAAAAAAAGCGAGTTCTTCAGGAAGGGGAAAGATGAGAAATTCAAATGCGTATGGGAACAAGCACCAAAGAGTACTTTATATAACCATTTAGAGTGAATAATCATGCCTGAAGATGAGGTGTTGTGATGGTTGAAGTGCCCCATTAATTGCATGAAAAGTTTCTTAGGAAGGGGAAAAGAATAGGTGCATGACTTCTCATGAATAGGTCATGTCATTAATATAGTCATGCACATAAAAAAAAAAACTAAGTACTTAAGAAAGCAATGCAGATAGAAAGAAAACCATTTGGTTGATTACATTGAAGAAAAATAAGTTTAAGACTGATGACAAACAAGTATAAACCAATAAGAATTCAAAAGACGAGAAAGAGGCAATCACTTCTTCAAGCTTCAACCACCTGACTTCTTGACTATGGAGACCAGCATTGGTTTTATCTTATGAGTGCATTATCTCACCAATCAGTGAAGATAACGCATTGATTTCAGCCTTCTAACCCTGTCTGCATTAAGTCAAAGATCTTTCTTCCTCCTTCAATAATCTCAGTTTATCTTTCATGACAAAGATTTCAGCCTTAAGGTCAGTTAAGGATGCGTCTAACACTTTCAGGTTGTTGTATACAATAGTAAGTTACTCCCTAGTAGCAGTAATATTAGCCATTCTGAGGGAGATGATCGAATGTTCAACTTGAAGTTTGTTGACCGTAGCAATTGTATCATGATGCTTGTGAATTAAAGCTTATAAAGTCATAGAATGTGGGAAGTTTGGTTGACAGGGACTCATCAGATCACATGGGAGTTTGATACGATGAATGAGAAAGTTAAGTCTCTCGATCGATCTTAATTCAATGATGTTAGTGACAGTAGATGAATTTTTTATGAAGGTAAAGTTGCATGGAATAGGATACCATGATTATGCATGCGGAAATATATAAAAGCTATCGAATGATAGCTATATCTTAAAGTGGGTAGTGATTATGACCGAATAAAATTTTAGTCAATTAAAGTATAATTTCCTAACTTAAACTAATATCCAAATTAAACTAAAGTAATTAATATAAGGCTTTCAGGCCAATAGAGGGTCCAATCACATAGACTACAAATCATTTTCTTATGAAGCAATTAGTCTTCAAACATGATAGTGTAATGTGTGTGTATTAATCAAATCATGCATACATATAATTAAACATTCAATCACATAAGCATAATTAAGCAAGTGCTCGAAGACAATCCCAAACACAAGCATGCATAATAGTTCGATCTCCTTACTTAACTCCTGATGAACACACTCAACCTATGAGTGTACCGAATTTCACTATCGGAGGTTTTAAATCAAGTTCACCTATAACCTTTACAATCCTACATAAGGATCGGCTCCCTTGGAGACTTATGTGGTTTTCTATAGGCTCGTCGCGAATCTTGGTCCTAATTTAAGGACCTATGTTTACTCCCGTTGGAGGCTCCTTCACACACTAACACACACACACCCATGTTCGATGGCCTATACAAGGACTTGGATTTAGGTCCTACACAAGAACCAAGGTCCTACACAATAACTATTAAATTTTGAAAATTTAAACTCTACACTCAATCCTACACAAGGAATGAGTATACATGTACTCTTATAAATGACAACTTATTGGATTGAACCCCTTTTGTAGTGTCTTTATGGGTTGCTTGATCGATGCTCTCTCATGCTTCAATTAGCTCTCCTTTCTCCCCCGATCGTGATGCTGATGTGTTGCCAATGCTTTGGCTCCAAGATCACTCACCTTACATGTGATGCTCATTTCGGTAACTAAGATAATGAGAGGATGGTGAAATCTCCTACAACTAGTTCTATAGTTGTAATCTTAGGAGATTTACCTAGATGGGTCTTCTAGAGAATTTAGACACAGGTATACATATAAATGTTGAGTCTAATCTCTAGAAAATGGTAGAGTTCAAGCACATATTTAAAGTAGAGGTTGAAATCCTCATTAGAGTGTTAATCTCAAGGAAGATTACTTAGAACTCATTGGTTTAGAAGTTTAGGATGAGGGATACAATTATGGAATCATCTATGTTTCTATTACACCAAAAATCCATCCACGTGCCCAAGAACCAAATGCCCTTCTATAAGAAACGGATTTACAATGGTTATAAAATGGTTAGTTAATAACTCTTTCGATGGGATCGAATGTCCTTCGATAGGATAGAACCCTGTGTCTATCCTATCGAGAAAATCCAATTATATCTCTATATGGTTATTAGACTTTTTCTTCGATCTGATCGAGTGGAGCTTTGATGGGATCAAAACCCATCAACAAATTGTTGATGGGATCGAAGTGCACTAAAAAATTACTATTTTTTTTGCGTATAATTTTTTAGTGGCTTTTCACATCTTTTAGCCTTACTTATCATGTTCCAATTAAGCTATTAAGGCTAAGGAATGATGAACAAGGTTTACCTATAAAGTTAGGATCATCTAGAGGTTTAAGGGTAGTTTTGGTTCAAGGGTTAGGGTCAACAAGGCGCCTCATTTACCTATTCTTTACTCCTTGATACTCACGTCCTTTTATGTGTTCAGTCTTTAGCTTCTAAGGACTCAACTAATTATATGACACATGGACTCACATGACTGACATATAAGATGCACAAATCAATGCATTAACAATCTTTCCATTTATTAATTACATGACAAAAACCTAAACTAGACAATGTCATAGTCCATACCAATGACATACTAAAACAACACAAAATATTACATGTCCAAGATTCATAATTGCTCTCATATCTCATCAATTCATGTGTTGGTGCATAAAAAATGCATTTTTAGACTTCCTAGTCCATTTGCTACAGAAACAAACTTCACAAAGTGTAGTTGTACAGAAATAGACCTTCCAGAGTGCAGTTGTGCAGAATAGACTCCCAGAGTACTGTTGTGCGCAAAATATCCTTCCAAAGTTTGTTGTGCATAGAGCAGACTTCCAGAGTGTTGTTGTGTGTAGAACAGACTCCTAGAGTGTTGTTGCACGCAGAACAGTCACCTAGAATGATGTTGCGCATAAAACAGACTCTCAGTCTTTTGTTGTGCATAGAACAGACCTGTTGTGCGAACTAGTTGCACGGACAGACCTGCTACACGGAATGGGGCCTGTGTCATATAAATTGAGGTCTCACACGTGTGAAGGTCTATCAATACCCCCTCCCCTTCTCATTTGAAGAAGAAGAAGTTTCAGTAAGGTGACAAAAGCAAGGAGAGAGAGAGAGAGAGAGAGAGAGAGAGAGAGAGGAGGAGGTACTGAGAAGAAGTGTTGTGCGGACCCGCACAACATCATGTAACAACAAACTAATCTTGCAAAATAGAATTAAGGTTGTTTTGGTGGGACTTGATCTTTCTCTAATTTTTTTTATCAGTATTTGACAATGAGTTAGTCCCAATAAATGTACTAATAAAAGCATATCATGGAACAACTCTATAAGTCATAGCTTTACTAACAACAAGACACATACTAACAGTGGATTAAATGGTGCATATAAATATTAAAAATATGAAGTATGCTTATTATGGTCATTCAAAATATATACCAATCAAATTAGAAATAACCAATGATAGTCTAAGTTAAAACATGTGATATTAAAATTCAGTTACTTTAAAGCTTAAACGATCAAAATAAATGAGGCTATAATCCTCAAATTTGCCAATGAAGCATAAGATGAGGCAAAGTCCTCAGAAGTTCCTATGGTGCTTACTAGTCAGGCTTAATCCTCTGATTTTCAATTCAATTCCCAGATTTTCCTATGACAACTATCAAATGTATCATGATCTCCCAAGTTTCTAGGGAGGGATACAATGGTATAGGCTGTTAAGATATGTAAGCGACTAAGTTTTTCAACACTAGAGGAGTCTTTAACAGTAAAGGAGTCTTTTAAAGTAGATTCAGATTCTTCTATTTCATCCTATGTTGTCACTATAACTTTGTCTTTAGATCTTACTTTTCTTGGGCAATCAGTGGCAATATGTTCATAACCCTCATAATTATAATACTGGACTTGCTTAAGTGGTTTAATAGATTTGTCTTTCGATTTTCAACCACCTTGTCCTTTTTGTCACAACTCTAACCTCTACTCAATTTGAAGAATTTCTTAAATTTTCTTTTGAAATTCTCATCGTCATTCTCATAATCACTATCACTTTTAGATTTAATAGCTTTATGCATATGTGAATGCCTATGAGATGTTTTGAGCATGACTAATTTCTTTGCACTAGAGAAGGCCTTAAAATGTAGTTTGCATGTTTGTAGGGAACCTAAAAGTTATTCTACTTTCATCTCATTTATTTATCTACACTCTTCTATCGAGGTTATCTTGAGAGTGAACCTATGTATTTTCTTATATATATACCCTTATGGAATCTATTCTCCAAAACCTCATATGTAATTAGAAATATAATTAAGTTTAGAATAAAATTTTATGAAAGTTTCAGGCTCTTCCATTCTTATGTTTTTGAATCAGGTCATTAAGAGTTAAATCTTTTATCTTTTTATTATGTTAGTTCACTCATGCGAGACTTCTAATATGTCTCATTCTTCCTTCTCAGTTTTACATGTGCAAATGTGTTTAAATTTATCAGGAAAAACTGTACAGTAAATAGTTATAACGACTTGAAAATTTTCGTACAATGGGCCGAGTACCATCTCAGGCAGAAATCACTTAGGAACAAATCCTTTAGAAATTAGACAAAGTTAACTAAGTGTTAAACTAGATTAGCCATGAAATCCGCTTGAATCACTTTAAATATAATCTGCAAGACCCAAAACTTGTAGAATTATTGACGCTAGGTTACCCTAAAATCTAGGATCAAACTCATTACCCGACTGCTCTCGGGAGCACATTGAAACTCCATATCAGATCTGGACCGCACATTGAAAGTCTAAATGATACGCGGTTATAGAATTAGGACCGCCTCGCTAGGCTTGACAACCACCTCGGAGATCAAATCCAGACAGTGTTCTACGGCTATTCGCTTGAGCTCGGAGTGAGGAGTGTGAGAAAACTTGGTTTTCTTTAGAAATTTAATAAAATTTAAGTAATCTGAGACTTGACGTTTGCAGGCCAATTATAAGCAATCAGACCGTCGGAATTTGACCCAAATACACCCTCGGATCAGGAAACATTTCCCATAAATGTTTGTGTACTTGTAACCCTGATCGAGATTCGATGACCGTTGAAATGAAACTAGTCTGCCATGTGTGATCTGGGAACCCAATTGGAATAAAAACTTAACTCGTCCTAAATCCATTGTCTGTGAGCTTAAGTCCGACCTTTGGCTCAAGGGGGGGCTCCAGAAGTGCTTCGTTGAGCTGGAACAAGCTCACTTTAGTTATAACCTAAGTATACCTTGACCTTAGGTATATTTCGGTGATGTTTTAGGTTGTATAAGGACCTTAAACACTCTCTCATTTAGCCCATACGAATTTGAGAAAAACCCTAGGAGAGAGAAGAGAGAAAAGAGAGAGTAAGTGTGAGAGAAGTGGGAGAATCTCCCTGCTATTTTACCCTGCCACTCTACAAGCTTAACCTCACCATTCTAATCGCTTTCCCAACGATTCTGACTTCGTTTCTAGGTAAGAAACCCTAACCCTAATCTGTTTTGGGGTTTTGATAGTTGTAAGTTATGAAATAACTAACCTAAAGCATGTTATAGGTTGCCACATCACCGTAGACAGAAGCTTAGCAAATTTATCGAGTTTATTACGCTTCTACGGCGTAAGGTGCGGACTTTTGACGTATAGGTTATGGTTTTCAATGCTTTCAATGTCAGATAATGATAGATTCATGATCTGTATGTTATTGCACATGTACAAAGTGCTGTCCGTTTCATTTTTCGGTTAGACGTTAACTATGTTGAATATACTGTATTCCTCGTATTTGTAGAAAGTACCATATATGTATAAATTTTATAAGTGTGCTTGCCATGATTAATCACTGTATGAACATGCTATATATATGTATAATACTTGGTGAAAGGGTTCGCCCTAATACATGTTTTTGGCTAGTATACGCTATGTATGTTGAAAGAGTGTATCCTTAGTGTTTGTAAAAATGCTTGTAAGAGTAAGTACTTGGAGGATTGTGCTTTAGGTAGGTGTTGAGATAGGATTCTCTGGTACCTTAGAGATGTATATGATTTCCTCCATGTTGGTTGTTTAATTTAACCGCTTACTTATGGAATATATGTGTTGATATTTCCTGTTTATATTGTGCTTTATAACATGCTTTATGACATGCTTGAACTACTTTGTTTATTCTGCGTTACTCTACATGCTTCTGAATAAGGATTGATTGTCATTGGGGCTATGATTATAGTCCAGGCAATCGGTAAGAAACTTGAGTTCGTGGTTGAGTTTCATTCGCCACGTAGGATGTGTTTGACGAACTCGAGTCGTACTTCGATTGGCGACAGTGGTTAGGCCACGCGAAGTGCTTATGTACTTCATATCGTTCAGTTGGTTGTGTGCTCATGCTAGTCAGGCTCGTCAAGCTCGTCAAGTAACCCGATCTGTCTAATGTATGTTCACCATGTTTGGACGCTACTGCTTGAACCTAGGGTACCAAACTTACCAGTGTAACCCCGTTAACCTTGGTACCTCGATCCACTAAGACTCATGAGCCAGACATGGTGGTATGGGACACCCTGATCGAGCTATCAGCCTACGCTGGGGCCACGAGCCTCCCCGTAGTGACCATTGAGCAACCAGACTCGTGAACTGATTATGGTGGTATGGGACACTATATTCGAGCTGTCGGTCTACATTGCTTTAATGGGTGATGAGGGAGTGGTGCAATGATTCCATGTAACAGCCATGATAGCCCTGAACGTACCCAGTGTAGTGACCTTGAGCATACTCTGAATCTACGGAGAGGCGACTAGCCTTCCCATAGTAAACAGAGTATAAACTAGGCCTATATTGATAAGGTGATGGGGGAGTGGTGCAACGATTCCGTGTAACAGCCCTGACAGCCCTTGCAGCGACCTAGAACTATACATCGTATGAGATTATCTAGGATTGACGACCCTAGAATGGATCTTTGTTTGGGAATGATACAAGGAAGGTACCCTAGTTTCCCAATACTGCTGTTTGAAAGGTATTAATAATAACTCGGTAATCATACTCATCATCGCATTGCATATGCTTGGAAGATGTGGAGCACTGAGGGTGAAAGCATGTCGCGGACGTAAGATGGTGTCTCACGAGGGAGTATGTTGGTGAGGGCATGTATCACGGCTGCATTTCATACTTGCATTAACAAGAGTACTTAAGATGGTTGATTATACTGCTTTATCATTACTGCTTGACTGATTTGATAACATGTTAACCTATACTTTATTGTTCCACTGAGTTAGCTACTCACTCCCACGTTACGGGACGGTGTTTTAGACACCCACCAGACTCTGTCTTAGTCGCAGGTACCGACGATTCATAGGAGGCTGAGTCTGATTATTACGATGATCAAGATGAGTTTTCCTTCATGCAGTTCGCTGGAGGCTTCGCGTAAGCTATTCAAATTTACGGGGCTACGGGGTTCATGATCACAGTTGTACCATTTTGGACATTTTGATTCAAGAACAAATATATGTATATGGTGACTCAATTGGTATTCATACTCTTGAGATCGAGATTGTTTTGTTTTATACACATCTATATATTTCTTTCAGTCTTCCGCTTGTGTTTATACATGAATCTAGAGTATGAATTACTGTTTTGGTATAATCTCACTCATGTTTATTGCACTAATACAGCCAACATTCAATCATCATTCTCTATGTTGTATAAGTGATGTTTTGGAACTCGAGTGTTGAGTTGCTACTTGACCCTCGAATTTCAGGGTGTTAAAATATTATTGAGAGCTTTGGAATCATAAGTATACTGATCTTTTCCATCGACACTCCATTTGAATTTATCTTTAGGAGCACTAATGGTTCTACCATCAACTACGACTTGTTCCATGGGCATTGTCCATCCTTGTACAATAATTTTCCAAACTATAGGGTTAATAGAATTTAAAAAGACCCTCATCCTAGCCTTCTAATAGGCGTAGTTAGACTCGTCAAAATATGGTAGTCATGTGACGACATATCCCTCTTAGTTAGACATTATTCTTAAGCCCCTTAAATCAACCCAAGGCCGTTAAGCCCTTCAAGACCTACCCACTCTAATACTAATTGAAATTATGTGGAATAAGATACCATGACTATGCATGCGGAAGCATATAAAAGCTATCGAATGATGGCTATGTCCTAGAGGAAAGGGGGATAATTAAGACCAAATAGAATTTTATCCAATTAAAACATAATTGCCTAACTTAAACTAATATCCAAATTAAACTAAGGCAATTAACTCTAAGGCTTCTAAGCCAATAAGGGTCCAATTACATAGACGACAAATTATATTCCTATGAAGCAACTAGTCTATAAAAATGAAAGTACACATGTGTTTATAGGATGTGCTACCTATCAACTCATAGTATTCATCAAATCATACATACATAATTAAACATTCAATCACATAAGCATAATTAAACAAGCGCTCAAAGACAATCCTAAATATAAGCATTTATAGTGGTTTGATTTTCCTACTCCACTCCTGGCAGACGCACTCAACCCATGAGCGTATTAGATCTCATTATCAGATATTTTAAATCAAGTTCACCTCTAACCTTTACAATCCTACACAAGTACCAGCTCCCTCGGAGACTTATGTGGTTTTTTATAGGCTAGCCACAAACCTCAGTCCTAATCCAATGACCTAAGTTTACTCCTACCAGAGGCTCTCGCGGAGACTAACTATACACACTCATGTCCAGTGGCCTACACAAGGACTTAAATTTACGTATTACACAAGAACCAAGGTCCTACACAAGAAATTAATGGAGTTTGACAATTCAAACTCTACACTCAATCCTACACAAGTAAGGAGTGTACATAGATTCTTACAAATGACAACTTGTCAGATTGAGCTCCTTTTATAACACCTTCTCGGGTTGCTTGATCGATGCTATCTCGTTCTGCAATCAGCTCTCCTTGCTCACCGGATAGTGATGCCGATACGTTGCCAATGCTTCAGCTCCAAGATCACTCACCTTACATTTGATGCTCATTTCGGTGACTAAGGTGATGAGAGGATGGTGAAATCTCATACAAATAATATGATAGTTGTAATACTAGGGGATTCATGTAGATGGGTCTTCTAGAGAATTTAAACAAGGATATACTTATAGAGGTTGAGTGTAAACTCTAAAAAATGGTAGAGTTCAAGTACATTTTCAAGGTGGAGGTTGGAATCCTCATTAGAGTGTTAATATCAGGGAATATGGCTTAGAACTCATTGGTTTAGAGGCTTAAGATGGTGGATATGATCATGGAATAATCTAGACTTCTATTGCATCAAAAACACATCCAAATGCCAAGAACCAAATGCCTGTTTATAAGAAACCGATTTACAACGGCTATAAAATGGTTAGTGAATGGTTTTTTCGATAGGATCGAAAGGCCTTCGATAGTTTTGAATTCTACATTGATCCCATTAGAAAAATCCAATTATATCTCTATATGGTTGCTGGACTCTCTCTTTAATCTGATCGAGTGGAGCTTCGATGGGATTAAAACCCATTGACAGACTGTCGATGAGATCAAAGTCCACTCGAAAACTACTATTTTTGGGCATACAATTTCATAGCAGCTATGCATATCTTTTAGCCTTACTTATCATGTTCCAATTAGGCTCATAAGGCTAAGGGATGATCAACAAGGTTTACCTATAAGGTCACGATCATCTAGAGGTTTAAAGGTAGTTTTGGGTCAAGGGTTAGGGTCAAAAAAGTACCTCGTTTACCAATTATTTACTCATTTATGCTCATGTCCTCTTGTGTCTCCGGTCTTTAGCTTTCAAGGGCTCAATCGGCTACATGACACATGGACTCACATGATTAACAAACAAGATGCATAAATCAATGCATTAACAGAACTTGCAGGAGATTTGACCATCAAGATATCACAAGGGAAGTCTTGATTGAAGGAAGATAAGATATCTTCTAGTAAAGAAGTTTCTCAAAAGAAGAAGACAATGTATGAGAAATATCAGTCGATGGGGCCAGAGGAGCAGAGACGTCAACCACATGAACTTTTGTACCTCGACCAGGTGGAACTTCACTTTGTTAAGGTGCTTCATCTTCAAGTACTTTTGCTTCATCCAAAAGAATTATCCTATGTGCATCAACCAAGCCGAAGGCTTATTGCTCGATCAGGTCTATAAACAGAGCAGGCAGAATGGAAGATAGCGTTGTCGGAATGACCGATTTTGCAATGCCCCAGATTTTGCCAGTTGGGAATTGGAAGCCTTGGGAAGTACATTTGATTTCTAGACTTGAGTGCTTGTCCATTTGTGTATTTACACATGTTTGGGGCTAAAAGGAGTGACCTTGCATGCACAAAACCACCCGACTGAGTGAAATTTGAGAATTTTGAAGAATATGGACAGCAAGGTTCAGTTGCACTGAGCAAAATGGGGCAACTGGGGTTGCCCTGCTCAGTTGCACTGAGTAAACCTCGAGTAACTGAGAAAATATGGACAGCACAGTTCGGTTGCACTGAGTCACTCGGTGCAACTGAGTAACTCTGTTCGGCAATTTTCTGCATGTTAGGATTTTGACAGTTTTAGTGTACTGATTTCAAAAGGTCATATCTATTTTTTTGCAACTGTGATTGAGGTGATTCAAAAACCAGATTGAAGCTTGATGAGTCTAGTTTGATGAAAAAATAAATAAATAATCAAAATGAAATTTAAAAGAGGGTATTTTTTAGAAATTTTTAGAAACTATACCAAAATCATTAGTTTCAGGCAGCTAGTACTCCTAGAATTTTTAGATTTTTTTTATAACTCAATATGCAATGAGTTTTGGTATAAATAAATTAGACTTGATGATGAACTGATTGAAAATTAATAAAAATAATCTAATAATTATAAGTACCAAAATTATTATATGAAATAGACCCCTTGAAACTGAAAATTTCTGCAACTACCCTATGAACCATGCATATTTTTTTCATCATAGAGTTTTTGTATTCTATGTCTTCTTAGGAATTTCTTCTAATCATACTAGGAATCATCCCATATAATTAAATTAATATTTTCTTCTTTTATTTTGGTGTATTTTGCTAATTCGGATGGCTTTGAGTATAGTTGAATTATGGTCCTTGATTGGGGTGATTAGAGGTGAATTACCATTTCCACTAATTACAAATAGGTCACACTATGAATTTAGCTAATCCAAATCCCAATCATCATGCATGAGAAATCTCGTTGCCTAATCCATCCTGAGAAATCTCCCCCAATCAACATTCCTGACGGATTTCCTTCTATCAAGCCATAGCCTTGACCATTCTCCTCAGCCAAATCCTTCCCACACTCAATTGCGAGGTAAGAAATGAACCATGCTTTCCAACTTAAGTTTTCTAGGATTAATTACATGATTTTCACCCAATTCCTTTGAATTTGATGTAGGAGTTGTTTTCCCCCAAATCCCTAACCCTAGGAGCCCGAAATCGAAAATTCCTTCTTAAAGGTGTAGACTATTACCCCTAGGTTTCCGTTTATCGAACCCTATGTCACAATTAATGATTTAAGTTATGAATGGATGAATGCATGCTAACTTATGTCGATTAATGATTTATGTAATGCGTAAATGAATTCACGCTAACCACTATCGATTTTCGATTTGGGTAATGTATGGACTAATGCATACTAATTAGTGTCAATTAATGATTTGTGTAATGCGTAGATAAATGCATGCTAACCAGTGTCGATTATTGATTTGGGTAATGTATGGGCCAATGCATAATAATTAGTGTTGATTTATGATTAATATAATGCGTAGATGAATGCATGCTAACTAGCACGCACTTGTATGGCCACTTACTTTCCACGTATTATTATCTTTGTGTAATGCCACCTGCATGTTCGATGAAATGTTATATAAATTAGGATAGTCTGAATTCACTATTTATATCCCTCCCTGTTGGTCACGATAGTCAATTTATTAGTGCAATTGACTAATCGGGACTACTTGGGTAGTCGGGTTAGTTGGCAATCTGCGAATCCATGAGGGTGACCCTAGTCCGATTGATCTGGGCTGAACATAGATAACTAGAAGTAGTCAGACTACAAGGGATGCTTGCACCCAATGCCGGTTATGTCGAAGTTTGTCTGAGTCAACCGAATTAGCCTACAACCGACCAACCATATGTGTTCACCATGTATGATCACGCCTACCTGAATTTGAAGGAGTCCATACCTTTAAGAGGCCTACTATTAATTGTTAGTGATACGATCTCCAAGTCTCAGGAACTGGGCATGGTGGTATGGGACATTGTGTCTGTGTTGTCGGCCTACGCTGGGGTGATGAGTCTCCCCGTAGTGACCAATGAGCACAGGAGGTGATAAATCCTTGTTCACGGCCCCCGTCAAATTACCCAACCAATGGTTCCGTGCTAGAGTATCGTTCGAACGACCCGGGCATAAATGGAATTGGGTGGCAAGCCCTTTTCCTTGTGGTGATTTAGTTTTATGTGATAAGCCCACATCTCGAAACTGAGTGATCACAATCGGTATTGGGTGATGACCCATATCAGTTGATTCTCATACATTTGTGTATCATAACATACCTTTGGAATTATTGATTTGTGAGTTAAACGGGTGATACTTAAATTTGAATCATGGATCCCAGGCTAAGAGCTACTACGGACATCGTAGGCCAAGTGATCTGGATAAGGTCATTGATTAAATAAATATGTTTCAGCTTCCCTAATCTTTCTGGATGAACGGACTTAACTAAATACTCGGCTAACATGAACATTCATAGCATTGCATTAGCATAGGTTGTAATAACTTGGGCGTTGTGGTTGCGTGTTGAGGGAGTGTTAGTATTTGCGAATGTACTATTGGAATCACTTATGAGGGAGTATTGGATTGTGAGGGCATGCATCATGTCATGAAAACATGCACGTGCATTAATAAGAGGATTTAGGAACTTGGTGTTTAAGTTGCTTTATCATTATTCGTGCTAGTGGAATTGATAACATGTGTAACTTAGAGTTAATGGAACCACTGAGTTGATCACTCACTCCCACTCTGGGATGGTATTTTAAAATACTAACTAGATGATATTATCAATGTAGGTACTATCGAGTCCTCAAATGGGTAAGTTTAGAGTGGCTTGCACTGCCGATGTTGCGTTTCAGAGGATTAGACCAAACTGAAAATTTTACACTTTAATCATTTTGGGTATGTATATTGTGGCTTGTATAATCCCCATTTTGGACAATTAACACTATTAGAATTGTATTTTACTCTTTGCCTTATATTCATTGATTGTTGTTATCTCTACCTCGCTTTAGATCCACTAATTTAAATTACACTACTCTGATTGCTCGTGTGTGGAATTCATGTGAATCTGAATGAGGTCACACGTGCGTTTTCATTTGGTTAACACCTAGAAACTCGAGACCGGAGTATATGTACTCGGGAATCAATTTTTAGGGTGTTACAGATTCTATGACTCCATAATCCTGATCAGGGGTGAGTGATGTAATTACTGATTGTAAAAGAAGATGAAGTACTCTACATGCTGGTATACTACTACCTACTCTTGAGTTTGAAGTTCCGTCTAGTCTTTTGGTCAACAAACATTACTTGTAGTCCTTTCTAACTTAGACACCTCAAGTCTTTTTGTAGGGGATTGAGCAACATCGATTAAAATGACAGGAATAGATGCTTCGGCTTGAGGAGTTAATACATGGACTTACTTCTTAGAGTCCAAGAGTTCCCTTGTTACTATAAACAAAGGAAAAAGTGTAACTAAGAAAGATTTCAAGGCAATTATAAGGAAAAAGAGCAAAGTATTGGAATAACATCCATATAAATCTGACCAAACAATGATGGTGGTAAATTGTTAAGGGTCAAATATTGCATATTATCCCTCATTGATTACTTGGTTTATGAACATGATAATGCTTAATGTTCTATTTTAATCATATTTGTGTAGCAAGGTGAATTTAAGAGCTTAGATTGAAAAGGATGCTAAAAGCATAGATTTAATGCTCAAGAATCTCCAAAGCCAAGGATGGATCTTATGAGACTAAGAATAAAGAATTCACATGCCAAAGATCTAACAAAATCAAGTGAGGAATGAAGATAATTGAAGACTTGAAGTAAAGAAAAAGAGCCCTAAAAATCTGCATGTTTCGACTAGTCTAAGCCCTGTTTTGACCAGTCTAAGCTCTTCCTCGACTAGTCAAAGGAACTTTGACTTAAACTCCAGTGATTAAAATCCTCTAAATTCCCGTCATCCTCGACTAGTTTAAGGTTACGCAAATTTTGTGTGGACTGTGTAAATTTGAGGCGGTTTCTAGATTTTTCCAACTCAGTGCGAAAGTTAGAGTTGCACAACTATAAATAGAAGTTCCTAAGATATTCCTAGGCATCATCTAGGGTTTAAGGAGTCGAGCAAAAGGACAGAGCTGCTGTTTGGGAGTTCTTCTTATTCTTCTTTAGCTTGTTTTTATGCTTTTCTTAAGATACTTTAGTTCAATCATGTCTAAGGTTGGCTAAACCTCTTAGCTAGGGCTAAGAGGTGAAGCTTTTAGCATGATGGGATTTTTCTTTTACTTTGATTCATGTTTATGTTGAACCTTTTTTATTCTATTTTGATTTTAAAGGAATACCTTCAGTTCTTAATGGTTTATTGTGACTCAAATTACAGTAGATCTGCAATTGCTTTGAGTATCTTCTTTTCCTGATTTTGAGATTGTAAGATTGGTAAATTCTGTTGTTAGGCATCGTCCCATGGGCATGGTTGGTGATGGAATATCTTCCAATTATCACAATTCTCCTCCATTGAGAATTAGGTCAAGGAAAGTTCATATTAATCTTAATTGCATATCTTCCAATTGGATAAGATAGGACTCTAATTCTAATTATGTGACCTGAATCAAGTAAGAGGGCTCCCTGATCTCTACAAGTAGATCCTTGGAAACCCTAGTTGCCATATTTGAATTATTAGTTTTAATCACTTTAATCACAATTACTCTTTCAAATATTCAAATTTAGTTTTAGTTCTTCATTTAATTCTAGTTCTAGTTAAATTCTGAAGACACACAAGTTCAGTCCCTGTGGATTCGACCTCGATCTCACTGAGATTATTAGTACATCGCGACCCTACACTTGAGGTTATGAACACAAATCGATCGATTGCTAATGAAATTTTAGAAAGATCGACGATTAAAGGTAGAGCTTGGTTACAACGAGGAAAATGAGGATGATTAGGATGATATGACCAGAGATATCGATCAAAAGGAAGATTAGGATCGTTTAATATTTTTTTCCCCTGTCATTTATTAAAGGCCTTGTTGAAGTGATCATCTTTATGTCTCTTATACGCCTCTTCCATCTTTCAAGAATATTTTGAAGGTAGAATGCGAGGCCATAATTTGGTTTTCTAATATTTTTCAAAGTCTGCGATAGCTTTGGCTGAAGAGAAAATACCTGGAGCAGGTCAATCAAATGTTTTAAGTAGAGAAGAGCGATGAGCCATAAGAGGTCCAAGTTCAGAAATCTTCAAAATGGTTACAGTTGTTAGTGGTGGGATTGAAGCGATAGTTGGAACTATCTTAGTTGGACCTGCCACCATGGTCTTCTAACTTTTCATTTCGGGTTAAGCTAGCTTGACCATGTTTATTAATGAGAAAGAAGGTTCAACTGTCTTTATTGGTGTTGGAGCCAAGATTGTCGATGCGACCGAGGTCGTTCTCCTTAATCGTGTCTTCCTTTGGGTAGGAGACACGATCGACTGAGGAGCATTCAATTTCTTGGTGCTTTAGTTATTTGTTTTCTTCTTTTCGGCTATAAGTTTCTCTACCTTTAATGGATAAGAAAGTCGGCCGATAATCAATTCATGAGACCAGCTGATTAGGGTCTTGTAGTAAGTTTTCCAGCTGTTGTGGATAGTTGGTGAAGAGAGGGAGAGTGAACGAAGATCTTATAAAATCAAACTTTTATGGAGAGTTTGAAAGGTGATGATTGGGTTTGCGATTGGTTGATGAATCGGAGGTTGGTTACAAGTTTGGTGAATGAAGCCAAACTAAATTGGAAACTAAGAAAATCGGGGCAATATTATTCAATGTCAACCTTGGCATTAACACCTATATTTATTATGCTACCATATGGTACGTATTTGCAGATTAGATGGCTTTTCCAAGCCGCATCTCTGAGGCTTGTCATCTCTACGTCAGTCGACTCACAGTCTTTAATGAACCACATCAGGCCAAACTCTTTATCTTTGAAGGGGCATAAAGAATGATTGGACTTATTGAGAGTAAAAGAAAGAAATAAGTTCTTACACCAAGCAAAAGAATAATTGATCTTGGGATAGAGGATGTTGCAGTGACCAAAGGAAGTAAAACATACTCTTATTAGAATAGATTTAACAAATTTTGCTCCAAAATACTTATAGAACCATATCTGGACAAGCTAAATAGGCCTACCAGAGTAGTGAAATCCCTTTGTAGTTGCTTCACACATGATAAGGCAAAGGTGACCAAGCACAAAAGGAGCAAGGGCAAGTTGACATCCTTGAGCGAGTGCCTCTGTCAGATGGATATATCCCTTGGTGATTTGTAAGGCAGTCAACATAACAGGAATCAACAAATCCACATTAGAAGGAAAGCCGTGTGTTCTTGTTCATCAACTTCATCCTGAGATTTATGTTGTAGAGCTATGAAGATAGAATATGCCTTGCTAGAGAATATGCCTTGTTGGTCATAGGATGAAGGGATGTGGGTGCTTCAAAATAAAGCCCGGATAAACAGGCTCCCCAAAAGGCAGAAAGTGGGCGAATGCACATACATCCATGATCGTCAGACCCCATCTAAAATGGAATGTATTGATCGATTGACTCTCAAAAGCTGACATTACT
This sequence comes from Magnolia changhungtana, assembly GCA_030180095.1. Taxonomy (NCBI): domain Eukaryota; kingdom Viridiplantae; phylum Streptophyta; class Magnoliopsida; order Magnoliales; family Magnoliaceae; genus Magnolia; species Magnolia changhungtana. The sequence goes on along the minus strand of JASAUF010000653.1, from coordinate 8,742,200 downwards.
GTGAGGAAGGAATTGGCTGGATATTCGTGTAGGGAGATTTTGATACATTCATAGATTCATACTCGCATTAATGTGTCACCATGTTGTGCTTCAATGTGAGTGAACCATTTGGCCCAACCATTCATCGGTGTTGGTCATGCTCATCGAGAGTTAAACACATTGGGAGAGTCAGAAAAAAATGTCAAATTGGAAAAACAGGAGCTTCATTGGGGTACTTCAAAAAATTAGGGTCGATTTTATGAAGTTGTTCTTAGGTGACTTCAGGGTAGAAGGCTGGACTAAGCGTCAACAATGTAATGTCTGATTTGATCAAAGTGTTGAATAGAAGGTCATTAATCACTCCCAATGAAAGGACATCTAGGTCTTTAATAAATAATTCCAAATGGAAAGCCGGAATGAAAGAAGAAGAAGATGCATCCATGACAAATTGAAAGCAGGAAAAAAGGGGGTTTATGAAAGAAAGTAGTGAAGAATGAAAGAAGCGGAGCATTGACTTAGAGTCATCTATGTATCAATTGTGATACATGAACATTAATGAAAGGATAATCATGTCTCATCGTATGATATGATTTTATGCGATGTGTCATGTGAACAACTTGGAAGAGTGAGAGACATGATATTTATCAATATGGCTTTAGTCGAGCAGAATCAATAGGGAAATAACACGTGGATCAAATAACCAATTGCATTTATTGCATCGAGCAATAAAACAAAGTCACTTTCATTTTTTTTCTCAAAGGCAAAGTGACGTGGGGGCAATGTTGTACCCTATTTCTAACCATTATGGAAAAGTCAATAAGATGGTGACATGTAGCATCACATGAGGAATTTACAATTGATGAAAGGATCTTCAAGATATTTGGAGCGCTTTTTACGAGATTATAGTTGGTATAAATCCAATTTTAGACAGCAGGGAATCATCGACAGAATGTTGTGGTCGACTTATGAGCGAAGAGAGGAATGTGGTCGAGTTGTTCAAGATGCAAAAGCGAATGATTGTAATAAAGTCTTGACCGATAAAAAAGGAACCATCGTGAAAATAAATATAATGAAAGAAGGACTTAAATAAGATAAGGATCTAAAAAGACTTTTTGACAGTCGCAACCATTCTAGTAATGGAAGAATGATAGGAAGAATAAGTTACAACAAAACTCTGTAAATAACAGAGGAAATCAATAGAAAAAGATCATCTCAAACTAATCTAACACAGTAAATGAATTTATCAATTTATCCTTTATCAGAGTTTATCCTAGGAATAGCGATAATTCTTAATGATAATATTTAATTGTAATCCAAATTTATGCTCATGCGCTTGATTTGTCCTTTATCCTATCCTTTTAAGAGGCACATTCTTGCAGTTACTCATAGTGATTGATTGTGAGTTTTTTTCATTTATTTGATTGCTTAGTATTTCGAAAGTCTTTTTTTGTCATGCTCCAAACTCGGAAACCGGGCTCACATAATTCTCGATCGCCGAATCCGATGCCAACAACCTTCATAGTACCCCATTCTCGACTTCTGGTGCCCATACGCCAGATTCCGATCCTGCGATCCTACAAGGAGGATTTTTAGTGTGAATTTTTTTGTAAAGGAGCATAACCACAAGCATAACCAAGTCACAAACGACAACATCACCACATATCCACTATAATAAAAAAAACTTTAGAGTATAATACATAAAGGGGGAAATACAAAATAGATATCAAAGCTCCAGAAGCTTAGTCGCACACTCCTGCCTTTGATCAACTGCGTCTTAGCGTCACCTACACGCAACGATAGTGCATAAGCTTATAGAAAGCTTAGAGGGTGGTGTAAGTGTGTGCGCAAAACAAGTGTCGTGTATGTAATATCAGAGTAATGCGGAAGCAGGCAGGTAAGTCCATGAATACTGTCAGTCAAACCAAGGCCATGCAACACAAGGCATGAATGCTACCATCCATACCAAGGCCATGTGATGCAAGACATGAATGCTATCGGCCATACCAAGGCTATGCGATGTAAGGCATGAATGTTGTCGGTCATACCAAGGTTATGCGATGCAAGGCCTATGTGGCCAATGTCAAATGCGAGATGCAACTCAAGCATACCAATCCTCATATAAATCCACATAATAATACAACTCATCTCTGGATATCACTGAGGTCTAGTATACTTTACACCAGATAGCTGCCCATTGGACGTGTAACCATGCAAGTGGAAGAGACCACACTATCCGCCTAACCAGTAGTCTGCCAATATATATCCGGCACGTCGATAGTGGACCCATTTATTAGCTGATCAAACTCAACCTAGCTATGCCCCTACCCTCGGGTGGATAAGGCCACACCCCCTTCCAACCGACCACGACACAGTGGGAGACGCGGCCTAACGGTATACAGCCCTCGTGCGCTCATGCATCCACTCAGTCTTGATGTTGGAGCAACCTCCTGGTACCATAAAGGTTTAGGGACTTTCACCTAAGGATACACTTGCGCCCTAGTACTAGAACCAAAATATTTTCGGTATCCAATCCTGTCATCCACGATATGCCTGCGGAGGCCACAACCCTGATGTCGCTAGGGCGTACAGTGATCATATTACACAATACAAGATGCATGAGTCATACTATCTAGTCATACATCAATCTTGCACGTACCGCGGGCTCATGTGGGGCAACTCCGTCTATTAGGGAGTCCCATAAACAATCCGCCCAATGGCATATGCTATGATCAGTCACTCCTCATATCAAGCATACATATGATGCGTATAGGCATGTATCACGATGCTATGCTAGCACAAACTCAGTGTGTCCTACTAGACTAAGTACACTAGCATGATTATCAAATATAACAGGAGATGATCGGCCTTAACCGGTATGTTACCTACAAGAGCAAGGGCTGAACAATACGCTCCTTTAGACATATAGAAGTCTATATGGAATGGTCCATGTTAGACTATCATAACCTACTCTAGGTACTGGCATATCATATGTCCTAAGGCAGGGTCCACTGTAAGGATGGTGGGTCTAACCCATGCATTAAGGTAGCTTTCACTGTTAGCAAATAGGGTACAAGGGTAGGATACATCTCTCGTGGGGAGTGAAGTGGGTATACAACAAGGTGAGTTCATAGGATGAGCTAACCGGGTGAATAAGTGGGCTTTCTCAATCTCTTATCATAAATAAATTGGGCTTCCTTATGGGGCCCGATACATACACAAAGTGGGATTGGTGGAGTTCATACACGTAGGACTATGTGTCCTTCTAACGGATTGGGTAGCCCGCTCAACTCCTAAGTGGACCTTGGATATTGTCAGGCTCGTATCCTAGACCATACCATTCTGTAGGCTTCCGTGGTCCTCCCAGTCAAATTTCGGTAACCCATGATCTGTCATCAACATTTGCGCGGGATCCTGAGATGTATCTCGTATTCCAGAGTCAGCTCGACACGAGGCTTGTACCCTAATGACCGCGCCATCACCACAGTTTCGATGCCACGTCTCGCGCGCCGAGGTGATACCCAGGCTAGGAGATGTGGGCCTGTGTTCAGTTTGAGTAAAATGGCACGCATTTGTAAAACCAAAACAACCTTTCAATCAATCCCATCAATCACATCAAATGTCAAGTACAACCATCCCATCCCCAAGTACAACACCTATCCCCTAAAGTCAACTCTCTCTCTCTCCACCCATACATGTCAAGTACACACCCATCACTTCCCATCACTCCATCACTCACTCTCACCCATCTCTCTCTCTCTCTCTCACAACCCCTCTCTCTCATCTTTCTCCCTCATTCTCCAAGCAACCCAACATCCAAGATATCTCCATGAGGGAAGCCATGTGTGGCCCACCTTCCTACCACCTAATCCCACCCTCCAAGCCTTATCTCAACCATTAGATCACATTCTTTGGAGCTCTATAAGGCGTTGATGGAAGAAGGAAGAAGAGATCTTGTAAGATCCGTATCCTAGACCGTACTGTTCTGTCGAATCCCACGATCCTTCTCGGCGTATTCCGGTAACCTGCGACGTATAATCAATATTTGTGATCGACCCTAAGTTGTATCATGTAAAATTGAATTGGCTTAATCCGAGACTTGTACCATTACGACCGCACCATCACCGCAGTTCCAACGCTGTGACTCGCGCACCGATTCGATACCCGGGCCAGGAGATGTAGGCCTGCGCTCAGTACGAGAAAAAATACCGCACAAGAGAATATCTACCAAATGTCAAATCAATCTCATCAATCAATCAAGGTACACATCAATCACACCTCATGTCAAGTACACATCAACTTTCACTCATCCCCAAGCAACCCTAAAGTCAACTTTTCCATCCCATCTCTTACACACTCCATCACTCACCATCTCTCATCCCATCACTCCACCTCACCACTCCTCTCTCTCTTACAACAATCTCTCTCCCTCATTTTCTCCAAGCAACCCACGTCCATGGCTTCCATGGGGGAGAAGCTAGTATGGCCCACTTCCTATCTCCCATCTCCACCGTCCTAAGTCGATCTCAACCATTGAAGTCCATCCATTGGACCTCTAGCATGCATTGATGAAAGGAAAAGACCAATAAGATCTAAGGTGGGTGTTTCTTTCTTTCTTTCTCTCTCTCTCTATCTCTCTCTCTCTCTCTTTTATGGTGATGTAGTTGAGTGGCCCACTTGGATGAACCCTACCTTGGTGTATATCTTATCCACACCATGCATACATTTGGTGGCCCACCTAAGCAAGACCCACCTTGTACATGTGTTTCGCACTGTAACGCCCTGAAAATTGAGGGTCGAGCAAAGCTCAACTCCCGAATTCCAACGCATCACTTATGGAACACAGATAATGATGATTATGATGAGAGCATTGAAACATGAATGGGATTATACCAAAACAGTATATTATACTCCAGAGACAGTTAAATTTACAAGCGAAAGACTGTGATAGATATGTAACATATATAAATTGTGGTGAGTCTCCAGAGTATGATAATGTTACCAGGTTAATTCATTACAGGTACAATTTTAAATTATACCAAGTTGTGTAAGGTCATCTAGTCAATATCCAGAAAGCCCCGTCGATCAGAACACGGCTCATAGGAACCCGCCTGAAACTGCATAAAGGAGGAATCCTCCCTATCCTCATAAAAGTCGTGCTCCGCTTCGCAGCATCGCCATCATCTGAAACTCAAACAAGTCTGGTTGGTGTGTACAACACTGTCCCGTAACGTGGGAGTGAGTGATCAACTCAGTGGAACAATAAAGCATAGGTTAACATGTTATCAAAACGGTCAAGCAGTAATGATAAAGCAGTACAGTCAACAATCCTAAGTACTCTTGTTAATGCAAGTATGAAATGCTATCATGATGCATGCCCTCACTAACATACTCCCTCATGCGACACCATCTTACGTCCGCGGCATGCTTTCATTCCTCAGTGCTCCACATCTTTCAGGTACATGCAGTGCGATGATGAGCATGATTATCGAGTTGTTATTAGTCCATTTCAAACAGCAGGATTGGGAAACTAAGGTACCTCCCTTGTATCATTCCCAAACATGATCCATTCTAGGGTTGTTAAACTTAGATAATCTCATACGATAGTGTGGTTCTAGGGCGCTGCAAAGGCTGTAAAGGCTGTTACATGTAATCGTTATACCACTCCCCCATCACCTTTTTAACGGTTCATCACTTAAATTGATACAGGCCTAGTTCAAACTCTATTCACTACGGCAAAACTTGTCGCCTCACCGCAAATTCAGAGTATGCTCGAGGTTACTACAAAGGGCTCGTCACCAATCAATGTAGGCTGACAGCACGAATATAGTGTCCCATACCACCATAATTGGCTCATGAGTTTGGTTGTTCAATGGACACTACGGGGAGGCACGTGGCCCCAGCGTAGGCCGACAGCTCGACCACGGTGTCCCATACCACCATGCCCAGCTCATGAGTCTTAGCGGATCAAGGTACCAAGGTTAACGGGATTTCACTGGTAAGTTTGGTACCCTAGGTTCAAGCAGAGGCGTCTAAACATGGTGAACATACATAAGACTGATCGGGTTACTTGACGAGCTCGGCTAGCTCGAGCGCACAACAAGTTGAATGATATGAAGCACATAAGCACTTCATGTGGCCAACCACTATCGTCAACCGAAGTACGACTCGAGTTTGTCGAACACATCTCACGTGGCGAAATGAATCTCAACCACGAACTCAAGTCTGTTACCGATTGTCTGGACTATAATCATAGTCCGAATTGTAATCAATCTTTATTCTGAAGCATATAGAGTAAAGCAGAATATACAAAGTAATTCAAGCATATTATAAAGCATGTTATAAAGCACAATATAAACAGGAAATACAAACACATATATTTCATAAGTAAGCGGTTAAACTAAACAAACAACATGGAGGAAATCATATACGTTTCTAAGGTAGTTGAGAATCCTATCTCAACACCACTATTAAATTTAGTTCGTCACACAATTTCTCACACAGGCATTTTATCAAACACTTAAACTACACCACTCCAACATACATAACGTATGTTGATTTCAACATAGAATAGGACAAATCCTTATAGCAAGGAGTTGTCACATACACATCAATCATGTTCCTACATTCAGTACATATGGCAGGCATAAATCATAAATCCATATTTATTTAGTCATTTTAACAAACACTTAGACTACACACATTAGCCTACATAAGCTATGCTGGCCAAAATGTGTACTAGGGCGAATCCTTTCGCCAAATAGGTCATACATCCATAACTAGCATATATACATGGCAATTACTCATGGCAATCATATCAGTGAAATTTATATGGATGCGGTATTTTCAACAAATACCTAGGATACACAGAATCTCATATTCTTCGTATTTAACCGAAACGAAAAACAGACAGCACTTTGTACATGTGCAATTGCATGCAGATCATGAATCTATCATTATCTGACATTGAAAGTGTTGAAAACCATAACCTATACGTCTAAAGTCCGCACCTTTTATCGGTAAGCTTGAACCGAAACCAATTTGAACCCAATGCCTTTGTCTACGACGATTTGGCAACCTACAACAGGGAATAGGTTAGCTATTCCACAAGACACACTACCTAGAACTCTAAAATAGGTTAGGGTTAGGTTTTCTTACCTAGGAACGGAGCCGGAATCGCCGAAAAAGGGATTAGAACGAGGTGGTTAAACACGTATAGCAGCAGGAAAGCATGGCAGGGAGATGCTCCCACTTCTCTCACACTTTCTCTCTCTTTTCTAGGATTTTTTTCCTTAAATTTGTATGGCTGAATGAGAGAGGGTTTTAAGGTCCTTATATAGCCTAGAAACTCATGAAAATAGACTCGGGAACAAGGTACACTTAGTTATGTCCAAAGCGGCTCTGTTTCGATCTAACGGAGCACTTCTGGTGGCCCCTTTTCTGTGTGCGGTCGAACTTAAGCTCACTAATACTGGATCTAGGTATGGCTAAGTTTTCGTTTCAGTCGGGATTCCAGATCGCAAATGGCGGACCAATTTCAGTTCAACAGTCAGCGAATCTCGATCGGAGATTCCGAGTACATGGATATGTTTGGAGAAATATCCCTGATCCGAGGGTGTAATTTGGCCTGATTCTGACGGTCTGGTTGCTTATATTTGGCCCGCAAGCGACAAGTCTCAGATTACTTAATTTTATATTTTATTTCTAAATATTTTCACCTTTCTCACACTCTTCACTCTGGGTTCAAGTGAATTGCACTGGGACACTATTTGGATTTGATTTCTGAGATAGTTGTTAAGCCTAGCAAGGCCGTCCTAATTCCTTAACTTCGTGTTAATCGAACTTCCGACGTGCTGTCCAGATCTGATACGGAGTTTCGAGATGCTCCCGAGAGCAGCCAGGTAATGAGATTGATCCTAGATTTTAAGGTAATGTAGCGTCAATGGTTCTACAAGTTTTGAGTCTTGCAGATCGTATTTAAAGCGATTGGTGCTAATTTCACAGGTACTCTAGTTTAACACTAGCTAATTCTCGCCTAATTTCTAAAGGATTTAGTCCTGTATGATTTCTGTCTGAGGTGGTACTTAGTCCTTTGTAGTAATGTTTAGTTTAACTATTGTTCTTCATCACCTAAACTTTAAGATAGTGTCTAATGTGAAAGTACTTAGAAGGATTTAAAGAACGAGGTGGTGAAAGGTGAGATTTGTGAAGGAAAGGTGAGGTTTTTCCAGAAATGGTTTAAAGGAAGGATTTCAGACCTTTGAATTGAGTGTTTGAGAAGTTAATCAGGTGCTAGGATAGACCCATTGCCTAAGGATATCTAATTCTAGGTTGGCAGAAATCCGGGATGTTACACGCACCGATCATCCAGCGTCCAGGGAACGTCCCTGTACGTGAAATGAAAACACAAATATTAGCTTTGTTTTAAAGTTTATTAGGTGGGCCACTCATGCAGGCCCCACCTTGATGTATGCATTCAATCCACGCCGTCTATTCTGTTCCCTAGCTCATTTTAGGCGTTGATCCGAAAAATGAATCGAATCTGAAGCTCTGGCGGGCCATAGTATAGAAAACAGTTTCCCTACCATTGAAAACCACACTACTGCTTTTGTACCCCGAAACATGCCCAATATTGGGCTCGTTGCACTTGTTATGGGCTTTAAGGATCAATGGGTATAGTGGATCCATCATACGCGGGCCTCACATATGAAAAACCTCAAGGAAAAAATAATAATAATAAATATACAGCAGCAGCTAACGCTGCTACTGCCAGAGGGCAGGCAGCGCCTGCTGCTATGTAAGGGCGGATGAACAGGTCCCACGGCCCCTAGCCGTGGGACCCATCATGAGGTGTGTTATGTATCCACTCCGTCCATTACGTGGGCCCCTAGGGCAGCGGGCCACCCTCCAAACTTGGGCCAACCTGACGCTCAGGTGGCCCACATCATAGGAAACAGTGTGAATTGACCATCTGCCATTGAAATCCTTTTTGGGTCCATAGAAGTTTTGGATCAAGATGAAATTTGTTTTTACCCTTCATCTAGGTCTGTGTGACCTTATGGACGGGTTGGATCTCATATAAACATTACGGTGGGCACCACGTGGGACCCACAATGATACATGTGTTTTATTTCCACCATCCGCCTGGACGGTGGAGCCCTCTGTGATGTATTGTTATATCCCCACCGTCCAGGGGATGGTGGGTGTGTGTGCGTGCATGCGTGTGTGTGCGTGCGTGTGTGAGCATGCATGTACGTGTGTGGTGTGTGTGTGCGGTGTGTGTATATATATGTATATATATATATATATATATATTATATTATATTATATACAATATTGTATTATATTATATATAATATTTTATATATTATATATAGTTTATATATTATGTTATACATAATATATACCTGATGATGGGCCCTTCGTGGGACCCACCTGTTTCATCCATGCCGTCCGTCTATATGGCAACCCACCATGATGCATGTGTTGCATCCAAACCATCCAACCTTTTGGGCAAGCTCATTTTAAGGCTTGAAACGAAATAAGACAGATCTATTTATCAAGTGGACCACACAGCAATGTGAGCATTGAAACGTCTACCACTGAAATCCCCTTATTATCATAAGAATTCTGGATCAACATGAAACCATGTGACTTTACGATCAGATTGGATGAAAAACAAACGTTATGGTGGGCCTTGGGAATTTTAATGGTGGAAAATCATTATCACCACTTATATTGGGTATGGCCCATTTGATATACATGGGGCCCATTGGTGTGGCCCACCTTGATTTATTTGTGCCTTTCTATTGAAGCCCACCTTGATATACACATGAGGCCTAAGGCCCGATGTAATGGACTTGGGGCCCATTTGATAAGACCTTGATGTGGTATGTATGAGGCCCGTTGTTGAGGCCCACCTTGATATATATAAAGCCCATTTGATGAGGCCCGATGTGATGTATTTGGGGCCCATGGGTTGAGGCCCATTGTGATGCATTAGGGCCCGTGGGTTGAGGCCCATTGTGATGTATTCAAGGCCCATGGTTGAGTCCTAGTGCGATGTATGTATGATCTGTTAAGTTGTGTATGAATTCCTTGTATGGGCCACTCCTTGGGAGAAATGTTGGTTAAATGGCCACATTGTTGGACAATGATGGTTTAATATCCACATTGTAACCTTCCCTTAGGCCTTGTTAGGCCCACTCTCATCATCCTCTTAGTGGGTTAACCCAAATAAGTGGGCCTCATTCACCATGAACAGATGGCTCCATGTTACTGGATTTGATATACCCACGGCCGAGGGCAGATCTTTAGATTATGGTTGATCGGTTGTTCATCTATGGACCCCGCCCTGTTTATGTGCTAGTTGTCGGTATCGATTGTCGATACCGATCATTGGTTCCAATTGTTGTGGCCGAATGCTGATTTCAATTGACGTGATTGATTTACCGATTCTAATGATTGATTGATTCCGATTGTCATAACCGATTGCCGACTTTGATCAACGTGACCGATTTGCTGATCCTGATTATTCTATCCCGATGGTTGTGACCAATTTGCCGATTCTAATTATCGATCGATTTCAATTGTCGTGACCGATTGCTGACTTCGATCGATGTGACCGATTTGCCGATTCTGATTATCGATTGATTCCGATTGCCGTAGCCGAATGCCGATTCGATTGTCGAGGCCGATTTCAATTGTCAAGGCCGATTGTCGTGACCTATATGATGTACATGCGAACTGTAGTTGAGGCCCATTATGACATGTAGTAGGCCCATGATGCATGACCCATTTGATGTATTCGAGACCCATGTGTACGGCCCACATGTCATATATTTGAGGCAACTGGGCAAAGCCCATTGTGATGTGTTCATGGCCCATGGGTAAGGCTCATTATGACGTATTCATATATGACCTATGGGGCAAGGCCCATTGTGATATGTATTAGGCTCATGAGCAGGGTTCACCTATTGTGTATATGTGGCCCTTGAGTAAGGCCCATCGTGTTGTATATTAGGCCTTTGTGTGAGGTCGTAGGCCCATTATATGTTTGGCTCTATGTGGCCATTCCTTGGAGGCAATGTTGGTTAAATGTCCACATGTCGAGGCCTATGGTTGATGCCGGTTATTGATATCGTTTATGAGTATGTGACAGCATAGCATCATAATACATGCCCATATGCATCATTTACATGTTTGTTATGACATGTGATTGACCATTGCATATGTCATAGGGCAGGTTATTTATAGGGCTCCCTGACAGGTAGAGTTGCCCCATATGAGAGCATGGCATGCACAAGATTGATGCATGACTGGATTGTTTCACTCATACATCTTGCATTGCGTGTTATGATTATTGTATGCCCTAGCAACATCAGGGTCGTAGCCTCCATAAGTATTTCATGGATGGCCAGATGGGACACCAAAAATTTGTTCTACATAGGGTGTTATAGATATCCCTGGGTGAAAGTCTCTAAACCCTCTTAGTTTCAGAGGTTGCTCCAATGTCTAGACCAAGTGGATGTATGACCGCATGAGGGCCGCATGCCGCTAGGCCGTGTTTCCCACTATGTTGTGGTCGGTTGGAAGGGGGTACGGCCTTACCTGCCTGAGAGGAGGGGGTAATGCTAGGCTGAGTCTAACCAGCTCGAGGAATGGGTCCGCTATCGACGAGCCGGGCCCGATATTGGCAGGCAGATAGTGAGGTCTCTTCCACTCACCTTGTTGTGCGCGATGGGGCGGCAATCTGGTTTAGAGTGTAATAGACCCCGGTGATGATCCTAGAGAGGAACCGTACTGATACGTGGACTTATTGAGCAGGATTTGCATACTCATACATTCATTTCATTCACTATCCACTCGGGCTGGTGGTGCGCAACTAATTATTGTGTACCTTCGCATGACAAAGATTTCGGTTGGGTGCACGACTAACCTGAGATCAGGAGTTTACCACATTAAGTCTGACTATCCAAATTTAGGTATGGGACTGGTTTGGATAGAAGTTCTTTATGATAGACCCCATAGCTTGTGATACTACGTACTATCATCCTGACTTTACTCCAGCTTAGTCATTTCACTCGCACCGCATATTGCATTACATCCGTGACATATGGCATTTTGGGTTGTTATGTTTCTACACTTATATAGCCTAGACGGACTTAGCATGATTTGTATATTGCCTTGCATCCTCAACACATAGTATTTAGCTTACTGTCTTTGCATTGCATAGCTAATCTATATTACTTCCTCAGTATATTGGTTATTATATTTTTGCATCGCATAGCCTTGGTACGGCTGATAGCATTCATGGATTTATAGATTGCCAGTATTTCCGCTTACTCTGATATCGTATGATTCATGATCTTGCCTGTATTACCGATGTTATATGATTTATGGCATTGTATTGCATTCTTGGCACTTACCTTGTGCACACACTTTCATCACCCACTAAGCTTTCTATAAGCTTATGCACGATAGATGCGTGCACGTGGTGTTAGGTTGCAACAGTGTTGAGCTTGGAGCATGCAGCGGTCTTCTGGAGCTTGATTTTTTATTTATGTGTTTCCCTTTCAGCATTGTACTCAAATAATTGTATTAGTGGATATGTGATGATGATGTTGCCTTTGTGAATTGGGTAATCTTCTGGTTATGCTTATTAAAAGTTAAATGTAAAAAAAAACAAAATATCCTCTTTGTAGGATCCCAGGATCGGAATCTGGCGTATGGATGCTAGGAGCCGAGAATGGGGTACTACGGAGGCTGTCGGCAGCGGATTCAGTGATCGGGATTCTTGTGAATCCGATTTTCGAGTTTAGGGCGTGATAGATCTTGAGGTGGGTGTTCATCATCTCGTTGTTTTGATTTAGGGCCCACTTGTAATGAGACCAACTCAATGTATGCATTGTATTTAGAGGGACCCATAGTGGCGGGGTCCCTCCCATCTCCATCGTTCTCTCTCTCTCTCTTTAATTTTTTTTTTTATGTTGTTGATGATGAGGTGTGTGGCCCTCCTGGTGTGTATGTATGGCCCACCATGATGTTCTATATCCACGCCATCTATCCATGTGACCCACCTTGCTAGACTGTCCAGCGGACGGGATTGTTGCCTGTCCATCTGGACAGGCCCTAATGAAAGGGAAAACAAAATATCAGCTTGTTTCAAGGTGGGCCATGTACACGTGGACCCCACACATGATGTATATGTTGTATCCTCATCGTTCAGCTAGGACCGTGGGACCCACCCACTTGCAGCGTGCAGGGTCCTCCTTTATGTATGTATTATATACTGACCATCCATCTGGATGAAGAGAAAACACATATATCATCTTGATCGGTGGGCCACCACGTGGCGCCACCTTGATGATGTGTTGAATCCACCGTCCAGCCCATGGACGGTGGGTCCCAACCATGATATATGGGTTTTACCTGCACCATCCAACGGGTCTGGATGGTGGGTACCCACCGTGAGATATGTGTTTCATTTCCACCATCCATTTGTTTTGGGTGTGGGCCCACCTGGATGTATGTATTCTATCCTTGCCACGTGTGTGGCCTGTCATGATGTAAGTGTTACCTCCAAACCATTCATCATCTGGACGGTGCTATGGACACCACCATGATGTAGGTTTTGATCCACACCGTCCAGTTGTGGGCCCCACTTTCTACACGTGTGATATCCAACCATCTGTCCATTTGAGGACATGGCCACACCTTGATGTATTTATTCTATACCCACTCCATCCATTTATCCAGATCAGTGGGTACCCTCCATGATGTATGGTATATCCAAGCCGTCCGTCCATCTGGACGGAACCGTGAGCCCCTGATGTATGTCCTTCATCAACGCCGTCCATCCAATCCCCTGGCCATGACCAGGGAATGAGGCAGATTTAAATCTCTGGTGGGCCACATGCATGGACCCACCCATGATGTATATGTTGTATCCATACCGTCCATAGTTGGATGGTCAGACCGTTCAGATCAGTGGGACCCACAAGGGCATGTGTTTTATACACACCGTCCAGCGTCCAAACCTGGACGGTGGACTTCTTTCATCAAATAATAGAATATAATATTATATATATATATATATATATATATATATATATATATATATATATATATATATATATATATATGTATGCGGTGGGCCCCATGTGGACCCACCTACTAGATGGATTGGCCAGGGTACCGCACACCAGCTATTAGTTGTGTTTTACCGTCAACAATTTCTGTGGGGCCCACCTTGACTTTTGTGTTTATGTCGTCCATCTCCATTTGCTGCATGGGTCACCCCATGATGTATGTATCAGATCCACACCGTGCCTCCATTTCACTAGATAATTTTAGGGCCTGAGGCCAAAAAGGAGGCTGATCCAGATCTCCTCTGGGCTACACCACAGGAAGCAGTGGATATATTGATGTCCACCGTTGAAACTTTTTCAGGGCCCATCTTGATGTTTATTTTCCATCTAATCTGTTCACAGGTTAATGTAGACTTGCATGTATGGAAATACAAATGTCGGCTTGATCCATGACTCCTGTGGGCCCCACTATCATTAATCAGTGGAGATTGAACGGCCGAAAATGGGTGGGGTCCACCTTGATAATTGTGTTTTATCTATGCCGTCCATCTCCAACTGGTGGATCCCACATGAGATATGCGTTGTATCCACCATCCATTCATGTGGCCCCCACGTTGGTGGATTGAACGTCCAGCAAGCGGCTCACGGTTTTGTGTGTTATGTATCCATGATGCCCACTTGCTAGCATGAGATGGGGCCCACCTGTTATGTATATGAGGCCCATTGATGTGACCCATTGATGTGGCCCACTGTGGTGTACATGAGGCCCATGTTTAAGGCCCAAAGTGACGTATACCCGGCCCATGTGATAAGGCCCATTGTGATATATTTTTCGGCTCGATGTGATATGTATATGTGGCCCTTGAGCGAGGCCCATTGTGATATATATTAGGCCCATTAGGTTGTGTATTCATGGCCCATTGATGCAGCCCATTGTGGTGTATTTATGGCCCATTTCGTTAGGCCCATTGTTGTGTATTCATGGCCTATTTGGCAAGGCCCGTTGTGGTGTATTCATGGCCCATTTGGCGAGGCCCAATGCGATGTATTTATGGTACAATGAGATGTATCTCCAACCCATATGATGAGGCCCGACTTGATGTATATGAGGTCCATGAGTGAGGCCCAGTGTGATGAATTGTAGCCCATGGTTGTGGCCATTGTGATGTATTCGAGGCCCATGGGCAAGGCTTGATGTGATGTATATGTGGGCCTTGAGCGAGGCCCATTGTGATGTATATTAGGCCCTTGCGTAAGGCTATGGGCCCACTATATGTTTGACTCTATATAGGCCACTCCTTGGGAAAATGTTGGTTAAATGACCACATTGATGGGCAATGATGGTTAAATGTCCTCATTGTGACCTTTCCTTAGGCCCTTTAATAGGCCGATTATCAATGCCGATTATTGATTTCGATTATCGATACCGATTATGAGTATGTGACAGTATAGCACCATGATACATGCCCATGCGCATCATTTGCATGTTTGTTATGAGATATGGTTGGCCATTGTATATGCCATAGGGCAGGTTGTTCATGGGACTCCCTGATTGGCGGAGTTGCTCCACATGAGTGCACGGTATGCACATGATTGATGTATGATTGGACTGTGTGACTCATGTATCTCGCATTGTGTGATTATGATTACTGTACACCCTAACGATATCAGGGTTGTAGCCTCCACAGGCATATCATGGATGGCCAGATGGTACATCGAAAATCTGTTCTATATGGGGCGCTATAGATATCCTTGGGTGAAAGTCTCAGAACCCTCTTGGTTCTAGAGGTTGCTCTAACGTCTAGACCGAGTGAATGCATAAGCGCATGAGGACCATATACCGTTAGGCCCCGTCTCCCACTGTGACGTGGTCGGTTGGAAGGGGGTGCGGCCTTACCTGCCTAAGAGGAGGGGATAAAGCTAGGCTAGTTTGACTAGCTTAAGGAATGGGTCTGCTATTGACGAGCTGGGCTCGATATTGGCAGGTGGATAATGAGGTCTCTTCCACTCACCTTGTTGCGCGCGATGGGGCGGCGCTCTGGTTTGGATTGTACTAGACCCCGATGATTTCCTAAAGAGAAACCGTACTGATTTGTGGACTCATTGACCAAGAGTTGCATGCACATTATTCATTCATTCACTATCCACTTGGGCTAGTGGTGCGCAACTATTTGTTACGTGTACCTTCGTATGGCCATGATTTCGGTTGGGCACGCGAGGTCAGGAGTTTACCACATTATGTCTGACTATCCAAATTTAGGTATGAGATTTGTTTGGATAGAATTCTCTTGTGATGGACCCCATAGCCTGCGATACTACATACTATCATCCCGACTTCACTCCAGCTTGGTGATTTCATTCGCACCGCATATTGCATTACATCCGCGGCATTTAACATTTTGGGTTGCCAAGTTTCTGCATTTATATGGCCTAGATACGCCTGACAGTATTCATGGACTCATCAGGATTTGCATATTGCATTGCATCCTCGGCATTTGATATTGGCTTATTATGTTTTTGCATCGCATAGCCTTGATATGGTCGTTAGCATTTATGACTTGCATCACATAGTCTTAGTACAGATGATAACATTCATGGACTTACCAATATGTTTTCGTTTACTCTGATACCATATGATTCATGAACTTTCCAGTATTTCCAATATTATATGATTTATGGGCTTCTCAGTATTTTTGCTTACTCTGATTTATCTGATATTGCATTCTTAGCACTTACCTTACACACACTTTCACCACCCTCTAAGCTTTCTATAAGCTTATGCACGATAGATGCGTGTAGGTGGTGTTAGGTCGTAGAAGTGTTGAGCTTGGAGCGTGCAACCATCTTCTAGAGCTTTGATATTTTATATATGTATTTTCCTTTCAGCACTGTATTTAAATGTTCATATTAGTGGATATGTGATGATGATGTTGCCTTTGTGATTTGGGTAAACTTGTGGTTATGCTTCTTATGAGATAAACGTACATTGGAAAATCCTCCTCGTAGGATCCTAGGATTGGAATTTGGCGTATACGCGCTGGGAGCTGAGAATGTGGTACTACGGAGGCTGTCGGCACCGGATTCGGTGATTACGAATTTTGTGAGACCAGTTTCCGAGTTTAGGGCGTGACAGATATGGTCACTAAACTTAGGAAAAACATGAATTTAGGTGGGTTGCATTCTATGGAAGGCCCGGTATGAACATAATATGGACTCCAAGGTTTGGACAATCCTACAGGGCATTGTGGGAAGGTACTAGCATCAATCGGGACCCAACGGTTTGGGTTACCTCAATAAGAGAAGGTGGTCACCTCTACATCAATGGGGGCCTAATGATTTGGGTTAGCCTAAAAAGAAAGATGGGTAGTACTAACATCAACGGGGCCCAATGATTTGGGATAGCCCAATAAGGGAAGATGGGTTGAAAATTGGGTATCACAGTGGGCCCTACAAGGTATGGTTTTCAACGGTGGACGTTTAACCACCACTATTCCTATGATGTGGTCCACTTTGGATTTGGATCTGACTCTCAATGGGGCCCATGGCCCTGACAACAACTGGAGAAGGGATGGATAGCGTGCATGTAGCACATACATCATGGTGGGCTTCATGAGACAGCCCAAGGGAAAATGGGTCTCACACATCATAATTGGGCCCTCCACATTACAATGGTCTTACACATCACAATGGGCTTCATCACATGGGCCTCATATACATCACAATGGCCCTCATACACGGGCCTCATATACATCATAATGGGTCTCATATACATCACAATGGGCCTCATCATACGGGCCTCATATACAACAAGTGAGCCTCATCATATGGGCCTCATGTACATCACATTGGGCCTATGGGGCAGCCCATAATTTAGTAAAAATGGATAAGCAACAAATGTGTACAACAAGGTGGGCCCTGCACATGTAGTAGGTGGGTCCACGTCAGTGGTCCACCACAGTTTGAATCAAACTGATATTTTCATTTCCTTCATCCAGGCTTATCCCAACGGATAGGCAGCGTGGATACATCATACATCACGGTGGGCCACACAAGTGGATGACATAGATATACAATACATACATCACATCAGGGCCCCACCGCTGGACGGTCTGGATATACAATGCAACATCATAGTGGACCCCACCATCCAGCAAAATGGACGGACAGTGGGAAAACAACACATCCATCAAGGTGGGTCTCACCGTCCAGGGATGGACAGTGAGGATTGAACACATACATCACAGCGGGTCCCACCGTCTAGGGGTCTAGACGGTGTGGACAATACATATAGTGGAGGTGGGTCCTACGTCCTAGCTGGACGGACGGATGGTGTGAATACCACACTTGCATAATGGTGGAGTCCCACTGTCCAGTAGCTGGACGGTGAGGATGAAACACCCCAAATCTTCAGGACCCGAGTACACGACCTGTTTCCCAAAAACCCGAGTGTTAACCTTAAAGGATGGTCAAATATATATTTTTCTTTTCTTCTTTTATCAGAGTAAGCAGATGAGCGTAGAATGGACAAGTAAGCATAGAGGAAAGTTCCATTATCATTTAGAATATACAAGAGAGTGCCCATAATGACTTATACAAACCAATGTTTCGAATATAACAAATACAAGAATCCACATGATCTAGTATAAGAAAAATAACATAAGAATGTAAACATAAGCCGCAAGACCACGCAGCTCCTCGAGGTAGATGTAGTCATGCAACCCTGGCACATGTACCCAGCTCCTCATCAGCCTGAACCGGAAAGTCACTTAAGCCACCTGTGCTACCTGCACAGTTATATTTATTTGATGGATGAGTGGCTAACTCAGTGTGAACTCCCCTCAAGATTACACACCGCCGCATTAGGTAAGCATAGTTATAAAACAAAGCATACAAAATAATACATGATGCAAATCTTATTATGTGCATGGATGCGTGAAGTATGCAATCATCGCCCCGGGGATGCTCATCCGTGCGATCATCGAACCTAGAAAACATCATCCAGTCGGGTTCCCATGCAATCGTCGATCCGGGTAAAACATCCAGACGGTCTGTGCCCGAGGTAAAACATCCAGACAGGCGATGTGACTGGTCATCCGCGCAACACTCGGTGTAATCGCGGGGCTTGAAGATCCAGGTCAACATCCTAGTTGAATGACTAATCATAAGCGTAACATTCAGCGTAATCACAGGACAAAGTGATCCAAGCCATCGAAATATACCATGTATGCATGATTTGCTAGCCCATTATTAGTCCATTTACAGTCAGCAGGTTTAATAAGCTCAAAGGTCACTACAGGGAGCTCAGAGCCCAGCTTAGGCCGACAGCTCATGCATAGTGTGCCATGACCACCATCCTCGGCCCATGAGACTACCACCTTAGGATGTTTAATGGTACCCCGTCGACTAGTGGCCAATCATATTACAATATATGGGGCTTACCATCGCATGGTTGTACAGTATAAAACATTTAACCCATTTCGGAAAAACACTAGAACAAAGCCACATAGGGCGATATCAAAGTAGGCCACATAGGGTGAGTATCAGAGCCATGCGATAAAAAACCATCCTTGAAAACCATTGGACACCACAACCCTGGATGGTAGGCTCACATCAATGATCCATCTAGACCACACTTAATAACCACCAAGTCGAAGGTCCATTATGATCACAACTAGTCAAGTTACATCCCAAGTATGGGTATACATTCATATGTGGGAATTTCCCACTAATGTACCAGTTTAAGTTCCATAAGCAATCCACAAAAATAAATCCACAAGCATGAACAATTATACAGGATAATCGTAAAGTATGTAATACAACAATTCAATTTTCACCAGCTAACACATGTGATTATAAAGAGAGCCATCAATTATGAATTTAAATAAAAACTATAACTTAAGCTAATGAGAAGATGGAAAGCTCAAGGGGAAGAATCATCACCTGTATGGTGGTGTCCATAAACTAGGTCCGAGTCTTCTTGTGGCTCACGGTCGCTCAAGGAATCTCCTAAGATTATAGTCTATCTTTGTCAGGTATTTCTATGGCTTTGTACATCTAAAAAAAAGTTCAAAGGGTTACAACAACAAGGCCTTTTAGGCTTGTGTTAGGCCCATCTTATTTACCCAAGTAGGGTAGCCCATTGGGCTCACCACTATAGGCCGAACTGGGCCCAATTTGGCCTTAAGTGTTGGGTCCAAATTTGACCCAAGTGGGACTGGCCTATGCATCATGTCAGGTGGATGGTGTACATATTCTATGGGCCAGTGGGTTCACCATGACATCTGTTGCATTTCGTCCTTAGAGGCTGTCTGGAGCATTCTTCAAGGGGACAGATCAAGTTGAAGGACCACTTGGACCGTACCACCAATAACAATGGTGGCATTGATTTCTACCGTACGTTGAAACCCCACCGACCCATCATGATGTTTTATCTTCCATCCAAGCCACTCATAAGGTTACAGGGGTCTGGACTAGGAAAATAAATACTCATCACATTGATCCCAAAACTTTTGTGACCTGAAAGGTTCCAACGCTGGACGTTTAGTCTCCACTACTTACTGCACTGTGATCCTCCTGATGGATCTGTCTTATTTTGTCTCAAGTTTTAAGCTGACGCTTCCATCAGGATGGACGGTTTGGGTAACCCCCACCATCACACATGCACCTGATATATTAAGCATTATAACACATGTATATACTTACACATTTAAACATCTGGTGTATATCTAATTATTATATATCATACATATCTGACATATGTTCCAATACCATATCAACGTGGGCTCCACATGGGGCCCACCTCATGTGTCTAACGTTATATCAACTTCATATGCACCTGATGCATATTTAAAATATTATATTACGTCATGTGCATCTGGTACGTATTTAAATAGTACACATCACATGTATCTTACATGTATTTAGGCATTATTTCAACGTGGGTCCCACATGGGCTCACCACGTGTATTGCTATAAGTATACTTACATGGTGAATTAAGGGGCCCAGCGCTGGAGTTTATGATGGACGGTCTGGATGAATTCACGTGTGGGTGGTCCCTACCACAACACATACATACATGTTACTTTTCATTTATTTTTATAATATATATATCCTTCTTTCTTTTTAACGTGCAGAACAGTTCAGTCCAGGACGTCTTCTGACGGACGGCCCAGATGAGCTACCTCATCAAGGTGGGGCCCTATACGTGGCCCGCCAACTATGGTATGGTGGGGTGCACCCGTTGACATAGTGTGCGGCCCGCTTGTACTTGTGCAGGGCCCACAACTCGGGAGTTCCATGGATTTTGGGTGAGGCCCACCTGCATTTTTTAGGGCCCATGTTGGCAGGGTGCGGCCCACTTAGATTTATATAGGAGGTGGCTGGGACCCAGCTCAAGCTTGGCCCAGATCTTATGGCTGAGCTGGGCCTAGTTTCTGTTTAAGGTTGAGGCCAGTTTTTAGCTTAGATTGAAGCCTGCTTAAAGCTTGATACAAGGGTCGTCTATTATCCGGTTTGGAGGCCAAACTCAGCCCAAAACAATTTGGATCTTGTGTGATCTCAGACTGGTTTCCAGCTGGTTTCCAGTGTGTTATCAAATCTGGTTTTCCAGCTATTTACAAGCCAGAATCTCAGCTGTTGTCAGGCTGATTTTTCAGCCATTCACAAGTCATGATTTCAGATGTTATCAAACTGATTTTGAGCTCAGATAACAACCTAACTGAGGGCCATTTTTAGCTTGAACAAAACCTGATGAAGTTCTTGCTTTAGTTTAGTTTGGAGTTTCAAGAGGAGAAGGAGAGAAGGGTTACCTTACTCGGTTTGGCTTGGAGTTGGGATGGAACGTGCACACCCACACTCCCTTCTTTCTCTCTTTCTTATTTTCTTCTCTTTCTGTCCCAACACCATCACCAGCTGGTGGGAGCCCGAAAACAGCATCCCAACCCAATTTTTGTTGGATAAGGTTGAGGATTTGTGCAAATCCAAAACCGTATAAGGATCCTTTGAGATAGCTGTGCATGCTAGCTGTGAGTTTTTTCTAAGTTTAGAATATTAGTTGGGAGAAGATAAACAGTAGATTTTTCCTGGATTTTTTTTTCTTTCTCTAGCTGCCCCTGGGATGTATCTAGACAGGGATAGATTAGTCATTTTACATAATAAGAAAGTCTATAAGAGGCAGCAGTGTAATACGATTTTAATATAATAAGAAATATAGCAAAAGTTCTCTCTTCTCCTTCAAGTTTCAGTTTTCTCTACGGTGGCTGCAGCCACACGTCAGGAAGAAGTTGGGATATAGACCCAACAAAGTGGTATCAGAGCCTCTGATCCTTGGGCCATATCAGAGCTGCTTATCCTTGGGGCCATATCACCGTGAGAAGGAGGTCCTACTCTACCTGTTTTGGGTTTGCAAATAGGAGGTTCAACAAGCAACGACATGGAAGAACCACAGGTTCAGATTTCTGTTTTCAAATATCAGATTGCACACGCAGCTTTTTTTTTTTTTTTTTTTTTTTTTTTTAAAATCGTTTGAAATATCGATTGCATACGGTGTGTGTTTTCGAAAAAATTTCTGCTTAAAAAAATCGAGTTAACCACCGGTTTTGAAAAAATTTCTATTTTGAAAAATCGTTAAAGTACCACAATTTTTCGAAAAAATTACATTTTGAAAAATCAGATTGCAGTGAAACAGTTAAAAAAAAAAATCTTTAAAAAAAAAAAAAATCTGTTTTAAAAAAAAAATCATTCAGAAAAATCAGATTTCAAATATTCAAATTTCAAATATTCAGATTTCTATTTCATCCATTTCCCTTCATTTTTCAAAAAATAAAATAAAAAATCAGCCATTCCATTTTTTTTAAATATAAAAGATGGCCGGCACAATCCAGCCACAGGTTCCTAAGTTGTTAAAAGACAACTATGAAAAATGGTACATCCAAATGAAGGTGTTGTTCGGGTCGCAAGAACTATGGGAGATCGTTACCGATGGGTATGAAGAACCCACTATGGAAGAAGAAGCCACCTTCACCAATGAAGAAAAGATCGCTCTAAAAAATCAAAGGAAGAGAGACAATAAGGCTTTGTTTCTCCTTTATCAAGGGTTGGATGAATCCACCTTTGAAAAGATTTCAGAAGCAATATCAAGCAATCAGGCATGAGATACTCTTGGCACCATCTTCAAGGGTGTAGATCGAGTGAAGCGGGTTCGCCTTCAAACATTAAGAGCCGAGTTCGAAGCGACTCACATGAAGGAAGGTGAGAACGTTACTGATTATTTTTCGTGTTTGCTTGTAACTGTCAATAATTTGAAAAGAAATGGTGAAAAGATTGAAGATGTCCGAGTTATTGAAAAGATACTTCGATCCCTCACAACCAAGTTTGAGCATGTAGTTGTGGCGATCGAAGAATCAAAAGATATTGAGAAACTCTCCATTGAGGAGTTGATGGGATCGTTGCAAGTTCATGAGCAACGAATGCAGAAGAATGCCAGTTCCATGCCGATGGAACAAGCGTTGGAGTCAAGATTGACTCTAAATGATAACAATGGTAGAGGTGGAAGTTCACAACGTGGTGGACGTTTTACTAATAATCGCGCAAGAGGCAAAGGGCGGGAAAACCAACAAAGCCATGGCCAAAACCAGCAGAAAAATACCAATTTTCGTGGAAGAGGAAATGGTAGAGGCAGATCGATGCATGGACGAGGATGTACAAAGAACATCCAGTGTTATAATTGTAACAAGCTTAGCCATTATGCATCTGATTATTGGAGCAAGCCAGTGAATCAAGATGAGCTATCCAACTATGCCGAAGCATATGGCTATGAACAAGAAAGCTCCACACTTCTCCTTGCACAAGAGAAAGGTGGTGATCAGTAGGATGTATGGTATCTTGACACGGGTGCAAGTAATCACATGTGCGGCGGCAAGAAACTCTTTGTGGAACTCATAGAAGGAGTTCATGGCGATGTAACGTTTGGAGACTCATCAAAAACGCCAGTGAAAGGTAAAGGTAAAATAAAATTTTTTTAGAAGAATGGTGTTCCAAACTATATCTCCAATGTACACTACTGCCCAACATGAAAAGTAACATATTGAGTCTCGGACAACTCCTCGAAAAAGGGTATGTCATACACATAGAGAACTCTTCTCTTTCAATAAGAGATATGCATGGACGTTTGATTGTAAAAGTCAGATGGCGAAGAATCGTATGTTTCCTCTCCATATAAACACAATGCTTGAGAAGTGTTTTTATGGAAAAGCAAAGAATGATTCCTGGATGTGGCATCTTCGCTTTGGGCATCTAAATTTCAGTGGCCTGAAACTTCTGTCCTCATCAAGCATGGTGCATGGATTGCCTGCGATTGAAGTTCCAGAACATGTGTGTGAGGCGTGCACACTTGGAAAACAACAAAGGAACTCCTTTCCGAGTGGAGTATCCCGAAGAGCAAGAGAACCATTGCAGTTGGTTCACACTGACATCTGTGGACCATTAGAGCCAATCTCTCTTGGAGGTAATAAATACTTTATTACCTTCATTGACGATTTCAGTAGAAAGTTGTGGGTGTATGTAATCAAAGAGAAGTCTATTTCTTTTACTATTTTTAAAAATTTTAAGGCCCTTGTTGAAAAAGAAAGTGGTCTTAAAATAAAAACCCTTAGATCTGACAGAGGTGGAGAGTACACCTCAAATGTTTTTCGAGAATATTGCAGGGAACATGGCATTAAGCAACAACATACTGTAGCACGCCACAACAAACTGGAATTGCGGAACGGAAAAACCGCACCATCCTCGATATGATGAGGACCATGCTGAAGGAGAAAAGTCTACCAAAGAATTTCTGGGCAGAGGCAGTTGCATGTACTGCCTATCTGCTCAATAAGTGTCCAACCAAGAGCGTCAGATTCTAGACACCACAGGAAGCATGGAGTGGATACAAGCCGAGCGTGGCACACCTTAAGATCTTTGGGTGTGTCGCCTACGCTCAAGTTCTAGAAGCGAGAAGGAAAAAGTTTGATGATCGTGGCAAGAAGTGCATCTTCATTGGCTACAGTGAATAGTTAAAGGCATACAAGCTCTACAACCCACTAACCAATAAGCTGGTGGTGAGTAGAGTGTTGTATTTTATGAGGAAGAAGCATGGAATTGGAACAAGGGAAACTCGGCCAAAGAAAAGCAGAATGAGATCGAAGAATATGAAGAAGAGAGACATGAGAAGTAAGAGCAGACTCCCACATCACCCCCTTCGGATCGCAGAAGTCCAGGAGTATGCTCCATCTCTCCTAGAAGTACTTCATCAAATCAGAATTTATCCAGCACATCTTCATCCGATTCTCCTTCACCCTTGGCTCCTATTAAAATGAGAAGCCTCAACGACATCTATGCAAAAACTGAGGAAGTGAATTTACTCTGCCTGTATGCGGACCGCGAGCCTCTTACATTCGAGGAGGCTGTGAATGAAGAATGTTGGAGAAAGGCTATGGAAGAAGAGATTCATGCCATCGAAAAGAATCAAACATGGGAGTTGACCTCACTCCCCAACAGCCAGAAGACCATTGGTCTCAAATGGGTGTATAAAATCAAGCGGAATGCCGATGGTAAGATCGAACGATATAAAGCAAGGCTCGTAGCAAAAGGTTATAAATAGAAATATGGGGTAGACTATGAAGAAGTTTTCTCCCCAGTTGCTCGCCTTGATTCTATAAGAATAAGTATCTCCCTTGCAGCTCATCACAGGTGGATGATCTTCCAACTGGATGTGAAATTCACATTCCTAAATGGGATACTAGAAGAAGAAGTATACGTTAACCAGCCTGAAGGCTTTGTCATGTAAGGGGAGGAACACAAGGTGTATCGGCTGAAGAAAGCCCTATATGGGTTGAAGCAAGCTCCTCGTGCTTGAAATGCATGAATCGACGATTATCTTCAAGAGAATGGTTTTATCAAATGTCCATATGAGCATGCCGTCTACACAAAGAAGAATGCCCGTGGTGATATGCTTATCGCTTGTTTATATGTTGATGATCTGTTGTTCACTGGGAACAGCCAGGCGATGTTTGAAGAATTCAAGCAGGCTATGTTCAAAGAGTTCAAGATGACTGATGGTGGATTGATGTCTTTCTTCTTGGGCATTGAAGTGAAGCAACAAGTTGGCGGCATTTACATATCCTAGAAGAAGTACACAAAGGAACTTCTTGAGAAGTTTCAGATGGTCGACTGTAAAGCCGTAAATACACCTGTTAAAATAGGCCTAAAGCTCACGAAAGATGGAGAAGGAAAAAACGTCGACTCAACCCTATTCAAGAGCCTAATCGGAAGCTTACGGTACCTCACAATCACTAGGCCAGATATAGTATATAGTATTGGGCTTCTAAGCCGGTATATGGAAACCTCAAAAGAGTCACACTGGCTAGCTGCAAAACGAGTACTGAGGTATATCAAAGGGACTATTGAGTTTGGTCTCTTTTATTCATACAATGATAAGGCAATGCTGTATGGATACTCTAATAGTGATTGGGGTGGTGACCAAGATGAAAGAAAAAGCACCACAGGCTATGCTTTCTATCTTGGGTCGACAGCTTTCACATGAAATTCGAAGAAGCAAAGTGTGGTCGCGCTGTCCACATATGAAGTAGAGTACATGGCAGCATCGTCCACAGTCTGTTAGGGAATTTAGTTAAGGAATCTACTAAAGGAGCTGAAGCATCCAAAGGAGGAATCTACAGTCATATATGTGGATAACAAGTCGGCAATCGAGCTAGCTAAAATCCGGTGCAGCATGGAAGAAACAAACACATTGATACCCGATATCATTTTCTAAGAGATCATGTGAAGCAGAAAACGATGAAATTAGAGTATTGTCATACTATGGAACAGGTGGCGGATATTTTCACAAAGGCATTGCCAACTGATGCATTCAAACGACTAAGAACGATGCTCAGAATGAAGCCGGTTTTGGTTTGAAGGGGAGTGTTGGATACGGTGGAGGATTTGTGCAAATCCAAAACCGTATAAGGATCCTTTGAGATAGTTGTGCATGCTAGCTGTGAGATTTTGCTAGCTGTGAGTTTTTTCTAAGTTTAGAATATTAATTGGGAGAAGATAAATAGTAGATTTTTCCTGGATTTTTTTTTCTTTCTCTAGCTGCCCCTGGGATGTATCTAGACAGGGATAGATTAGTCATTTTACATAATAAGAAAGTCTATAAGAGGCAGCAGTGTAATATGATTTTAATATAATAAGAAATATAGCAAAAGTTCTCTCTTCTCCTTCACGTTTCAATTTTCTCTATGGTGGCTGTAGCCACACGTCAGGAAGAAGTTGGGATACAGACCCAACAATTTTGACCTGGTTCAAGCGGTGGGGAAGATGAATGCCACTAATGGCAGATCTTGCTACAGCGCTCCTTTCTCT
The DNA here is from genome assembly GCA_030180095.1 of Magnolia changhungtana. NCBI lineage: Eukaryota > Viridiplantae > Streptophyta > Magnoliopsida > Magnoliales > Magnoliaceae > Magnolia > Magnolia changhungtana. The sequence goes on along the minus strand of JASAUF010000653.1, from coordinate 8,714,729 downwards.
GAAATGAAAGCATTGGAGGGTTCCTAGGGGTCCAATAAAGCTTGCGGATGTGGATTTTCGAAGCTTCTAAGACGTTTAGGTGGTGGGTTCGGTGGGAGAAGAAAATGGCTGTTTTCAAGCCGCCGCGAGAATGGAAGGGAAATCCGTTATTGATGTTCGATCCCCAACTCTTTTATTCCCTTACCCTAATGTCCAAGGACCGTTGGATGAGAGATGGTTGAACCAGATTCGATCTGGTAGAAATAGCTACCCCAAACGGTGGGTAGAAACCAAAACCGGATACGGTTTTGTTTGGAAAACCCTAAGTAGATGGATGGCTAGATGCTTTGCATCTAGCGGCTGCAAATGAAGGAGAGTAATGCACTTGGATTGTCCGTTTGGCAATGGCAGGATAAGGTTTCCATTTTTGGAAAAATCTACACTCATACGGTTCCGTTGAGCCCATCATTGTGTCCTCACTCGCGTGTGTTTCCGTGTGAAACAACAGAGGTTTTAGTAGGTCGAGGCCCCTCCAACAGATGGATGGTTTGGATTATGAAAATGGGTAGTGGAGGTGGGCCACCTTTTAAGGAGACGGATGGCTGTTCGTCCCCTGACGGAAACCAAAGAAAGAGAGAGAGAGAGATCTCTCTTGTTTTAGAAGCTACGAGTCAGAGGCGTCTGACCAGCCTCTCAAAATCTGTGCACGGCGAGTGCACCACCCATGGTGCACACACAACAATTGTGCAGGGTCCACCGTGATGTTTGTGGGAAATCCACACCGTCCATTCTTCTTGGAAGCATCGGTTAGGTCTTTTGACCCAAAAATAAACAGATCTAAGGCCTAGGTGGGGCCCACAACTTGATTTAGTTCATGGTGGTGGGTTTCTCATCAATCTAGTGGTCAGATGATTTCGAAGTTGGACGTCAACAGTTAAAAGATCCAAGGGGCCAAAATATGAAACTTATCTAAGTACTAGGTGGGTCATACGTTAATCAACGTGGACTGTATTCACGTTTAACTAGGAAGTCGTTTACGTGCATTAATTTCACGTGAATTCTTTACTTTCATGCACGGCTGAGGAAAAATCAGGTGGGGTCCATAGTGATGTTTGATAAGAAATCCACTCTGTTCATTGGTTTGGTGGGACCATGTTAGGTCATGGGCCAAAAGATGGGATAAATTCGAGTCATTGGTGGGCCACACTTTATAATTGAGTGTGGTTGATGGTTACCACCAAATCACTTACTTAACAAGAGATAGTTGCTGCTATACATGTTGCTATATATGGTTTAAATTTACAAATTTACCCTTTTCCTTTGTCTTGGCTCTCGTCGTCTGTAACTCGCAACTTTGCCGTCCAAAAGAGACAACTTTATCGCCGATCGTTATTTCTCAAGATCTCTCAATGGGTTAAATTTGGGCCCTGATTTCTCAAGGATAATCAAGATGCCATTTTAACGGCTAACACACTCTATATTTCAAAATAATGTTTGTACACAATTAATTGACAAGCTACCAGGTAATTTGGACTTATACCTTAAGATCACCGTGATGATCGGTTTATTCTCATATTTGGATGGCCCATTTGGCAGATCCAATCAGGATGGGTGGTCAGATGACTTGTTAAAAATATGAGAACTTGATGGTATGCACTCCAGCTATGTTTGTGGGTTGATGTACGGGTAGTTTCGTAAACGGATGAATATAAAATAGGTTTCTAGAGTGATTATTAGTAGGGCTTATATAACGTTATATTTGAGTGACTTTCTTACACGTGAAAGTTTCTCAGATTCTGATTCTAATGGTGGGTTAAGCATATTCATATGGTGTGAACAAGATGGATGGATCAGAGTCTTGATTTGATAAGTGTACGAACAGATGTAGAGGTCAAGTAGCTGATTTACTATGATATAAGGGTTGAAATTCAAGGTGTACGGTTAATTTGTGATAATTAGACATGATATAAAATTCACATGAAACGGACCGTGGGAACCATGTGATCTAGTGTTTAGGGGTCTAGGTTTGTGGCAATTTCATAATTATTGTCGATCTATGAGTTTTGGGAAATCTAATGGCTCCACATGGTTATAGACATGTTTCTAAGCAATTCTTATGGAAGAACGTATATCTAAATCATTATGGATAGGGAGTTATTCGTCACGTCTTCTAAGGGAAAGTACTTATGTCAAATTACGTAATGGATGGGCTTGTCTTGAAATTCAATAGTCAGATGGTTTGATTTATGAATGAAGATCATTCCCAAAGGTTAGGTTTGTGTCAGGGCGAGGATGTAAGACTAGAATAGTTGGATTAGTATCATACATGTGTACATACTAAGTAAATTACTCGGTAACGCTTGAGAACTTTGAATACTCGGGTATTGAAAAGTTCGAGGTATTACACGATATTGGCAGGTGGATAGTGAGGTCTCTTGTACTCACCTTGTTGCGCGCGATGGGGCGACGCTCTGGTTTGGAGTGTACTAGACCCCGATGATTTCCCAGAGAGGAACCATATTGATTTGTGGACTCATTGACCAAGAGTTGCTTGCGCATTCATTCATTCATTCATTCACTATCCACTGGGGCTGGTGGTGCGCAACTATTTGTTACTGTACCTTCGCATGGCCATGATTTTGGTTGGGTGCGCGACCAATCTGAGATTATGAGTTTACCACATTGTGTCTAACTATCCAAATTTAGGTATGAGATTTGTTTGGATAAAATTCTCTTGTGATGGACCCCATAGCCTGCGATACTACTTACTATCATCCTGACTTCACTCCAGCTTGGTCATTTCATTCGCACCGCATATTGCATTACATTCGCAGCATTTAATATTTTGGGTTGCCATGTTTCTGCATTTATATGGCCTAGATGCGCCTGACAGTATTCATGGACTCATCAGGATTTGCATATTGCATTGCATCCTTGGCATTTGATATTGGCTTATTATGTTTTTGCATCGCGTAGCCTTGATATGGTCATTAGCATTCATGACTTGCATCACATAGCCTTAGTACGGATGATAACATTCATGGACTTACCAGTATGTTTTCGTTTACTCTGATACCGTATGATTCATGAACTTTCCAGTATTTCCAATATTGTATGATTTATGGGCTTGTCAGTATTTTTGCTTACTCTGATTTATCTGATATTGCATTCTTAGCACTTACCTTACACACACTTTCACCACCCTCTAAACTTTCTATAAGCTTATGCACGATAGATGCGTGCAGGTGGAGTTAGGTCGTAGAAGTGTTGAGCTTGGAGCGTGCAACCATCTTCTGAAGCTTTGATATTTTATATATGTATTTCCCTTTCAGCACTATATTTAAATGTTCATATTAGTGGATATGTGATGATGATGTTGCCTTTGTGATTTGGGTAAACTTGTGGTTATGCTTCTTATGAGATAAACGTACATTGGAAAATCCTCCTTGTAGGATCCTAGGATCGAAATTTGGCATATGCGTGCTGGGAGCCGAGAATGGGGTACTACGGAGGCTATCGGCACCGGATTCGGCGATTACGAATTTTGTGAGACCGGTTTCCGAGTTTGGGGCGTGACATATATGGTCACTAAACTTAGGAAAAACATGAATTTAGGTGGGTTGCATTTTTATGGAAGGCCCGGTATGAACATAATATGGGCTCCAAGGTTTGGACAATCCTACAGGGCATGGTGGGAAGGTACTAGCATCAATGAGGACCCAATGGTTTGGGTTAGCCTAATAAGAGAAGGTGGTCACCTCTACATCAATAGGGGCCTAATGATTTGGGTTAGCCTAAAAAGAAAGACGGGTAGTACTAACATCAACGGGGCCCAATGATTTGGTATAGCCCAATAAGGGAAGATGGGTTGAAAATTGGGTATCACAGTGGGCCCTACAAGGTATGGTTTTCAACGGTGGACGTTTAACCACCACTATTCCTATGATGTGGTCCACTTGGGATTTGGATCTGACTCTCAATGGGGCCCATGGCCCTGACAACAACTGGAGAAGGGATGGATAGCGTGCATGTAGCACATACATCATGGTGGGCTTCATGAGACAGCCCAAGGGAAAATGGGTATTACTATCCTCAGTGAGGGCCCAACAGTTTGGGTTAGCCCACTAGGGTATCGGTGGAAATGGGCTTAACAATGGGCCCTAGGAAAGTTTACAACGGTGGACATTTAACCACCATTGTCCTAAGGTGCAGTCCATTTGGGATAGAAATTAGAATCGCACGGGGCCCTCAGCCCTCCAAATATTTAGAAAACAGATGGACAGAGTGTGCACATCACTCATGCATGGTGGGCCTCACACATCATAATTGGGCCCTCCACATTACAATGGTCTTACACATCAGAATGGGCTTCATCACATGGGCCTCATATACATCACAATGGCCCTCATACACGGGCCTCATATACATCATAATGGGCCTTATATACATCACAATGGGCCTTATCATATGGGCCTCATATACAACAAATGGGCCTCATCATATGGGCCTCATGTACATCACATTGGGCCTATGGGGCAACCCATAATTTAGTAAAAATGGATAGGCAACAAATGTGTACAACAAGGTGGGCCCTGCACATGCAGCAGGTGGGTCCACGTGAGTGGCCCACCACAGTTTGAATCAAACTAATATTTTCATTTCCTTCATCCAAGCTTATCCCAACCGACAGGCAGCGTGGATACATCATACATCACGGTGGGCCACACAAGTGGACGACATAGATATACAATACATACATCACGTCAGGGCCCCACCATTGGACGGTCTGGATATACAATGCAACATCATAGTGGACCCCATCGTCTAGTAAAATGGACGGACAGTGGGAAAACAACACATACATCATAGCAGGTCCTACCGTCTAGGGGTCTGGACGGTGTGGACAATACATATAGTCGAGGTGGGTCCTACATCCTAGCTGGACGGACAGACGGTGTGAATACCACACTTGCATAATGGTGGAGTCCCACTGTCCAGTAGCTGGACTGTGAGGATGAAACCCATACAATACGGTAGGGCCCTACCATTTAGGGTTTGGACGGTGCAGAGATAAAACACATGTATCACGAGGGGCCCCACCGTCTCGGATTTGGACGGTGAGGATATACATTATCAAGGTGGGTCCACGTGATGGCCCACCAAAGTTCTGGATCAGCTGATATTTGTGTCTTGCCTCTCCAGCAGCGCCTGCTGTTGGACGGTGCAGATACAATACATAAATCATGGTGGGTCCACATGTGTGGATGGTGGATAAAACACTTACATTAAGTGGTCCCATGTGTGGACGGTGTGGGTATACAACACATCGTCCAGGTGGCCCCACGTCCAGGCCCTAGATGGACGCCATGGATGGCGTGCATGCTATGGTGCGGTCCACTGATCAAGCTGACATTTGCATTCTCTTTGTCTAGGCCCACCCGAAAATGGGCTGTAAGGTGGGCCCTGGTTGAACAGTGGTGTGGCCCACTAAATGGACAACATGGGTAAAATTGCATTATCATAGGTGGGCCATCATACAAAGGAAAGAGAGAGAGAGAGAGAGAGAGAGAGAGAGAGAGAGAGAGCGAGATGTGTAGCGGAGGAGCTCCGCCACTATGAGCTCCTCTAGCAATTACAATGCATACATCAAATGTGTCCCATCGAATGTGGGCCCTCAAATCGTAAAAATCAATAGTGGAAATCCCTTTTCCACCAATCAAATGTAAGGTCTAGATGACCTTCAAGCAATAAGAAAATAAACATCATGATGGGGTCCATGGAGAATGGCCCCATCATGGGATGAACATATGAATCATGGTGGGCCATCGGCCACACCTAGGGTCCAAAGTGAGATCCATACCATCAATTGGTAAGCCCCACTTAGACCATCATAAAAAATAACAATCTAATCCTATGAATACCCACCGATTCCACTTCTTCTTAGTTCCTTGGAATGCTAAGCTCCTTGACTCTCCTTTTGATGGTGGATGATGAAGTTTAAAGGTTGAGATGAGATTTAGGGGTAGGAAGTGGACCTTGATCTTGGGCTCTTTCTCTCCTTAGAATTTTCTCTCTTGGTTGCTTGGAATTTGGGTAGACAAATGAGAGAAGGATGGAGTGAAATGGTGTTGTGTAAGGAGAGATGGGATGAGATGTATGAGTGTGTAAGGAGAGATGACATGAGAGTTGACTTTGGGAGTGAGAGAGGTAACGGTTGCCATGCTTTGTTGGTAAGAGAGGGATGGGCTAGATATGGGTTGTACTGGCCTAGTACTTGATTAATTGATGTGATAGATTGGGTAGAGATTCTCTTGAGATTCAAAATGCACGGCATTTCTTCGAAATATACACGGGCCCACAACTCCTAGTCTAGGCATTGCATTGGTGTGCAAGACACGGCGTTGGAATTGCGACGATGGCACGGTCGCTAGGGTACAAGTCTCGAATTGAGTTGACTCAGATCTATAGGATGCGACTTAGGGTCGGACGCAAATGTCGATTACAGGTCGTGAGTTGCCGAAATTTGATGGGGAGGATCGCGGAAATCTAAGGAATGGTACGGTGTAGGATATGGGCCTTACATTTTTTCAGGAAAGGCACAAATTAACTCATTTTTAGAGGAAGAACCCCACATTGTCGTTATCACCTTATCATTATTAAATTATGGGAGTGGCTGAGTAACGGACTGATCATTTCGGAATTTGGTCATATATGTATATGCTTATTTCCTAGCTAGGGTCGAAGTTGATCAGGTTTAGATGAAACCATTATATTGATTTTGGCACATACGAGTACACTGCATGTAAGAGAAAGTAAACCCAAGTGTCAACAAAGTGAGTTGTCCAAAATTCATGGAAAATATCAACTGGTTGTGATCATACTTGCAGTGCATTTTTTTGTTCATCCTCTATTAAAGACATGTTTAGCGAGTTTGACAGTTTGGATTGTCATTCAACTCCTTTGTATGTTCGTTGGAAGAGTCACCATTAGAAGTGGGAAGGATCTGACCCGACCTAAAAGCTAGGGTCTGGTTGGATCGAGTAGACCCACTCGGATCCGAGGCCAAACCGAGTCGAGTTCAGGTCATGTAGCAACTCGATCCGATCAGGACAAGAATCGGGTATTATAAAGTCAAATGTTACTCTTTTTTTACATTTACCCTTCTTCTAGCCGAACCCTAACCCTACCTGAGTTGGTGTTGCACCGAACTCGATCGAAATTCAGGCCACTCAATAGCCCAGCAATCTATCTACACCGTTCATCCTCTTCCATTCATCAGGTAGGCTCCATTTGTATGTTTTTTTCTGTGTATTTTCGAGCTCCCGCCCTAGCTCAGAATGTCGGGTGCAACCCCGTGAAGGCCACTGGTGGCCTGGCCTACCTCGGGACATCGGCCGTGGCCTGCCCTCGATTCGGGCTTATGCGGATTAGCTACTAAACATGACGGTGGGTCCCGCCCTGGCTCACTGTTGGATCGCACTTCATGGTGGGTCCCGCCCTAGCTCACTGGTGGTCCAGCCGAGGTCGGGACCTCGTTAGCTCGACAGCAGTTAGCGTCCTGCCTTGGATCGACCTTGTACTCAGACCGACCTTCATGGTGGGTCCTGCCCTGGCTCGCTGATGGTCCGGCTGAGCTCGAGGCCTCGTTGGCTTGGCCGCAACGTCCCACCCTCGGTCGCCGGTGGTCCAGCCAACCTAACCCTAACCCTAACCCTAAACCCTACCCTAACCTAAACCTTACCCTAACCCTAATCCTAAACCCTACCTTAACCCTAATCCTAAACCTAAACCTTAAACCTAAATCTAACCCAAACACTAACCCAAACCCTAAACCCTAAACCTTAAACCTAACCCTAACCCTAAATCCAAAACCTTAAACCTTAACCCTAACCCTAAACCCTAAACATCAACCCTCCCTAATTCTAAACCCTAAACCTAATCCCTAAACCCTAATTCCTAAATTGTAAAAATGTTTAATTTAATTAAAATTTTGAATTAAATAATTAGTAGTTAATTTATTGGAATTACCACTTATATTGCTTTTTGGTAGTACCATTTACGTTGCTTATTGCTTAGTGTTTACTTTTGAGACTTAAATATTGCATAATTTCCCTAATTATATATTGGTTTTATGAACATGAATCTGCTTAATATTCTATTTTACTCATGTACGTGTTACAAGGTGAATTTAAGTGCTTGGATTGAAAAAGGGTGCCAAAGCATGAATTTGATGCTCAAGAATCACCAAGGCAAGAGATGGATCTTAGGAGACAAAGATTGAAGAATTCACATGCCAAAGATCCAAGAAAACCAAGTGAAGAATGAAGAAAATTGAAGATTTGAAGTAAAGAATCCTAAAATTATCCTAAAAAAGTGTATTCTCAAGTTCTGAAGTCTATTTTGGGAAACTGCACTGAGTAAAATCTATTTTAAATAAACTGTGCAGCGAGAAGTTTATTTTGGAAAATTATGTATATTTGAGGCAGTTTCTAGGATTTTTCAACTTTGTATGAAAATTGGAGTTCCCTACTAATAAATAGGGCTTTCTAGGGCATTCCTAAGCATCATTAAAAGCATTCAAGAGAAATATTTAGGATTTTTAAAAGGGTTTTCAATTTTATAAGCTGTTTTTTTTCTTTTAGATCTTTTTTATTTGCATTTATTTCTTTCTTGTTACTTTCTTTTTCTATTCTAGTTATGTTTTTCTAAGTTCCCTTTAGCCCAAGATAGAAGGGAAGCACATGGGTTTATTAATTATTTAAGTTATGATGATTGATTATTTTAATGATGAGAAGAATGGTGTATGCATGTTATCTATTGTTTAGGTTTTATTTTTTTTATCCTCTTGTGAGATCCATATGTTTCCATCATATGAGATTCACATTGATAGATAGGCTTACCTTAGATCCATCAGATTTCCTAGATAGGAGAGGTTCTCAACCTGTTTTATTTCATTGATTTTCATTATCTCATTAATATTGAATTCTTAAAATCACTGACGCTTGAGAATATATATCAATGGTGCAAATCCAAGATTTTCTAATCTTTTATATCATCTATTTAAAATATTTAAATTATTTTATTTTCCGATTAGGCCGACCATAGTTCTCGGATCCTAGTTGTGTTATCCAAGTTATCATGATTTTGGAACATTAACCTATGTGTGGAACTTTGAAGCTTAGGTGTTGTTTTAATTCAGTTGAATTTCATCCATTCAAAAATCTCAAAATCAAATCATCAGTGTAGTTTTTATTACTTAGTTTGTTTTGCATTTGATTTTCTCTTTCTCACAATTCATCTCCATATGGGATCGACCCTGTATTCACAGGATATTACTTTACGAACCTCTGCACTTAAAGGCAAGCAATCACTTACTGCTTACTAGTTAGCTTAATATGTTTGTATAATTGTATTATATTGCTTTTTTGCTTATCTTAGTTTTGTACATTGTATAGTTAGCTTAATATGTATTACATCGTTTTTTGTTTTTTGTTTTTTTTTTGCTTAGCTTATTATTGTGACTTGTGAGTTATGATTGTGAGTTAGATAATTAGTTGTATATTTGAGGATTTTTGTGTGGTCATACATAGATATAGTGTGTTTTTGGTAGAATATAAATTGCTCAAATTTTCTCATTTTGAACACTTCAAGGCTAAATGGATAGTGTGCTTTCATATAACATATTTAAATGTTCATGCCTGATCTATGGTCCATTTCCTTATTTCTCTCTGGATATATTTCTTCCTTTTCATTTCTAATATCAAATATCTTTACATTGACTACATATTTAGCATCGGAATGTAACAGAATATTAACTTATTTGGAGATGTATGGGGAGATGCTGTCGGATTTTTAGCGTAGGCATTTAAATAAGAATATGAAAATATTACAATCTATCCATCCTTGGATAGGTAACTAATTTAGTTTATTATTGTGACTTGTGAGTTGTGATTGTGAGTTAGATAATTAGTTGCCCATTTGAGGATTTCTATGTGGCCATACATAGATATTGTGTGTTTTTGGTAGCATAGAAATCGCTCAAATTGTCCCATTTTGGATAGTTCAATATTAGATGGATAATATGCTTTCATATAACCTATTTAAATGCCCATGCCTGATCTGCGATCCATCTCCTTATTTCTCTCTAGATATATTTTTCCTTTTCATTTTTAATGTCAAATATTTTCACATTATTTAGATATTTGACAACTCAATGTAATGAAAAATTAACTTATTTGGAGAGGCATGGGGAGATGCTATCAAATTTTTGACGTAGGTGTTTAAATGCGAATATGAAAGTATTACAATTTATCTAACCTTGGATGGGTAACTAATTTAGGATTTAGTATAACTCTTTTTAGCATTAGATTGCTAATGCTAATATGATTTAGTATATCTTTCAATTATTAGATGGCTAGTGAGAGTTGTTCCAATACCCCAGGTGGTTTGAAAGTTACATCGCTGATGTTCTTAGAAGATGAAGGATTAGGTCTAGAAGATGAAGATGTGCCCATTGATACTAGTTCCTCACAGTCACATATTGCAGGAAAAGCGAAAAAACGATCGGTAGTGTGGGATGATTTTGAAGAAGTAACCCTGAAGAACGACATCGTGAAGATACAATGCAAGTACTGAAGACTTAATATGCTAAGAAAGCAGATGAGTCGACCACAACTCTAAGAAAACACTATTTGAAGTGTCATAAAAAAGTGAGAACTCAGACCTCAGGGCAATAGACACTTTCAGTTAACCAATCTTTAGTGGGTCCGTCGCAATGCACATTGTCCATTTACAAGTATAACAAAGACCAGGTGAATGAATTAATGGTTAAATTCATTATTTCCAATGAAAGACCATTTTAAATGATAGAGAGTCCTGCTTTTGTCGAATTAGCCAGATGCCTTAACCCTAGATACAAGAAGGTCTTTCGTACAACAATAAAAAGAGTGTGCATGAAGATATATGAAAGCGAGAAGCTCAAGATAAAAGGACGGTTGGAATCGATTCCTCGAATTACCCTGACATCGGATTTGTGGACGACATCCAATCAACAAAAGGGGTATATGTCACTAACTGCTCACTACGTTGATGTCGAATGAAGGCTCTGCAAGAGAATCATAAACTTTCATTACCTTGCGCCTCCTCACACTAGATTGATGATTTCATACTACATGTACAAATGTCTTGTGGAGTGGGGCATTGAGAAGAAAATTTCCTTGATAACTTTAGACAATGCCTCTACAAATGATAACGTGATAACGAATTTGCGGAACCAATTCAAGGCTACCAGTGACTTGTATTTTGGTGAAAAGATATTTTATGTTATGTGTTGTGCCCACATCCTAATCTTAATTGTACAAGATGACTTTAAAAACAATTGAGCCAATGGTCAAGAACATAAGAGAAAGTGTGAAGTACATATGGGGGTCACCTTCACGATTATATACATGGAATGAGATCACAAAGTGATTGAATTTGTCATCTGAGAGAACGATGAAGCTGGATATCATGACACGTTAGAATTCAACTTTTAAAATGTTAGATTCAGTGATAGCTTTCAAAGATGCATTCTCTCACTATGTGGAGCATGATAGTGCATATCTTTGGTTACCTTATAAAGATAATTGGTCAAGAGTTGAATCAGTTTGCAAGTTTCTTTCAGTTTTTTACAACACAACAAAGAAATTTTGGGAAGCAAGTATCTAATAACAAATATATTTATGCCAGAACTTGAGAAGGTAAAATATGTCTTGCACAGAAGTTGTAGCAAACCAGAAGTTTTACAATTAATGACCATGGATATGCAGTTAAAGTTTGATAAGTATTGGTCTGAGTGTAGTCTAGTAATGGTTGTTGCAGTCATTCTTGATCCTCGATACAAGAAGATATGGTTGTATTCTGTAACGCCCTGAAAATCGGGGGTCGAGCAAAGCTTAGCTCCCGAGTTCCAACGCATCACTTATGCAACACAGATAATGATGATTATGATGAGAGCATTGAAACATGAATGAGATTATACCAAAACAGCATATCATACTCCAGAGACAGGTAAACTTATAAGCAGAAGACTGTGATAGATATGTAAAATATATAAACTGTGGTGAGTCTCCAGAGTATGATAATGTTACCTGGTTAATTCATTACAAGTACAATTTCAAATTATCCCAGAAAGCCACGTCGATCAGGGCACGGCTCACAGGAACCCGCCTGAAACTGTATAAAGGAGGAATCCTCCTCATCCTCATAAAAGTCCGGCTCCACTTCGCAGCATCACCATCATCTGAAACTCAAACAAGTCTGGTTGGTGTATACAACACCGTCCCGTAATGTGGGAGTGAGTGATCAACTCAGTGGAACAATAAAGCATAGGTTAACATGTTATCAACTCAGTCAAGCAGTAATGATAAAGCAGTACAATCAAACAATTCTAAATACTCTTATTAATACAAGTATGAATGCAGTCATGATGCATGCCCTCACCAACATACTCCCTCATGCGACACCATCTTACGTTCGCGGCATGCGTTCATTCTTCAATGCTCCACATCTTCCAGGCACATGCAGTGCGATGATAAGCATGATTACCGAGTTGTTATTAGTCCATTTCAAATAGCAGGATTGAGAAACTAAGGTACCTCCCTTGTATCATTCCCAAACATGATCCATTCTAGGGTCGTCAAATCTAGATAATCTTATATGATAGTGTGGTTCTAGGGCGCTGCAAAGGCTGCCAGGGCTGTTACACGCAATCGTTACACCACTCCCCCATCACCTTTTTAACGGTTCATCACTAAATTGATACAGGCCTAGTTCATACTCTATTCACTACGGCAAAACTCGTCGCCTCACCGCAAATTCAGAGTATGCTCGAGGTCACTACAAAGGACTCGTCACTAATCAGCGTAGGCCGACAGCTCGAATATAGTGTCCCATACCACTATAATCGGCTCACGAGTCTGGTTGCTTAATGGACACTATGGGGAGGCACGTGGCCCCAACGTAGGCCGACAGCTCGACCACGGTGTCCCATACCACCATGCCGAGTTCATAAGTCTTAGCGGATCGAGGTACCAAGGTTAACGGGATTTCACTGGTAAGTTTGGTACCCTAGGTTCAAGCAAAGGCGTCCAAACATGGTGAACATACATAAGACAGATAGGGTTACTTAACGAGCTCGGCTAGCTCGAGCGCACAACAAGTTGAACGATATGAAGCGCATAAGCACTTCGCGTGGCCAACCACTATCGTAAACCGAAGTATGACTCGGGTTCGTCGAACACATCTCACGTGGTGAAATGAATCTCAACCACGAACTCAAGTCTATTACCGATTGTCTGGACTATAATCATAGTTCCAATCACAATCAATCCTTATTCTGAAGCATATAGAGTAAAGCAGAATATACAAAGTAATTCAAGCATGTTATAAAGCATGTTATAAAGCACAATATAAACACGAAATACAAGCACATATATTTCTGAAGTAAGCAGTTAAACTAAACAAACAACATGGAGGAAATCATATACACCTCTAAGGTAGTTGAGAATCCCATCTCAACACCCTTATACATTACAATTTACTAACTACTACTCATCCAGACATTTCAACAAACACTTTAAATTGCATACATTAACATACCTGACGTATGTTGATCACATAGGTATTAGGCCAAATCCTTTCACTAGGGAGCTGCCCCATGGATAACACACGTGCACCCACGACGGATAATCATGGCAAGCATGAATCTAAGTTCTATATTCATTGGAACATTTTCACAAACACTTGGGCTACACAATTTATCATATATAGTGTATATTGGCCGTGGCGTGATTTAGGACAAATCCTTTCGTTAAAGGGGTCTTGCCAATACAACAATCATATATCCATGACAATTAGTCATGGCGAGCACGAATGCGAATTCTATACTCATTCGGTCATTTTTACAAACACTTAGAATACACTCTTTTAACATACATTGCGTATACTAGCAAAAACATGTATTAGGGCAAATCCTTTCACCGAGTGAGTATTATATTTATATATATATATAGCATGTTCATACAGTAATTAATCATGGCTAACATACTTTCAAAATTTGTACGTATACGGTATTTTCTACAAATACCTAGAATACACAAAATTCCATATTCTTCGTATTTAACCGAAACGGAAAACAAACAGCACTTTGTACATGTGCAATTGCATGAAGATCATGAATCTATTATTATCTGACATTGAAAGCATTAAAAACATAACCTATACACTTAAAGTCTGCACCTTTTGTCGTAGAATCGTAACAGAATCGATAGATTTGCTAAGTCTTCGTATACGGTAATTTGGCAACCTATAGCATGCTTTAGGTTAGTTATTTCATAATATACAACTATCAAAACCCCAAAACAAATTAGGGTTAGGGTTTCTTACCTAGAAACGAAGCCGGCATCACCAGGAAAGCGATTAGATAGGGGTGGTTGAGCTTGCATAGCGGCAGGGTAGAGCATCAGGGAGATCCTCCCACATCTCCCACACTTTCTCTCTTTTCTCTCTTCTCTCTCCTAGGTTTTCTCAAATTCGTATGGGCTGGATATAAGAGCGTTTAAGGTCCTTATATAGGCTAAAAAGTCACCAAAATGGACTTAAAGTCAAGGTATACTTAGGTTATAGCCAAAGTGAGGCTGTTCCGTCTTAACGGAGCACTTCTGGCGGCCCTCCTTGAGCCAAAGGTCGGACTTAAGCTCACAGACATTGGATCTAGGTCGAGTTACGTTTTCGTTTCGGTCAGATTCCCAGATCACGCGTGGCGGACCAGTTCAGTTCAATGGTCAGCGAATGTCGATCGGGGATTTCAAGTACACTGACCTGTGTTGGAATTTTTCCCTGATCCGAGGGTGTAATCTGGTCAGATTCTGATGGTCTGGTTGCTTATAAATTGTCCGCAAGCGACACATGCCAGATTTCATAAATTTGTATTTGATTTTTAATTAATTTCACATTTCTCACACTCTTCACTCCGGGTTCAAGCGAATTGCACTGGGACACTATCTGGATTTGATTTCTGAGATTGTTGTCAAGCCAAGCAAGGCGGTCCTAATTCCTTAACTTCGTGTTAATCGGACTTCCGACGTGCGGTCCAGATCTAAAACAGAGTTTTAATGTGCTCCCGAGAGCAACTGGGTAATGAGATTGATCCTAGATTTTAAGGTAACCTAGCGTCAATGATTTTATAAGTTTTGGGTCTTGCAGATTGTATTTAAAGTGGATTAAGCGAATTTCGTAACTAATCCAGTTTAGTACTTAGTTAACTTTGTCTAATTCCTAAAGGATTTGAGGTTTGAGAGGTTCATAAGGGGTTGGGATCTACCCCTTGCCTAAAGACATCTGATTCCAGGTTGGCAAAAATCCGGGATGTTACATATTCATATGTAATAAGTTGTATGGTGCGATGAGTGCCCTTGAGGTCAATAAGATTCGTGATGCAGTTAATGATTTGTATAATCTTTATGTGTGCACTGCAAAAGATAAAACTCATCAAGTGGGTTCTAGTTCTACTATTGATCAACTGCCAGAAGAAATGATAGATGATTTCATGTCTTTCGTGGCACAACATGAGACTCAAATGCAAACACCCCAATCAAAACTTGAAACCTATCTCAATGAGCCACTTGTAAAATACAAATGCGATGTATTTGATGTTTTGGACAGGTGGAAGATGAAATCTCATGATTCATAATACCATGTGCTCTCATTAATGGCACAAGACATTATCAATTCCAATTTCAATTATGGCTTCAAAATTTTCTTTTAGTACGGGGAGTAGGGTCGTGAACAAGTATTGAAGGTCACTTACACTAGAATTGGTTGAAGTGCTTGTTTGTACACAGGATTGACTGCGTCCGATCTAGGGGAAATGGAACTCTATTGATGAGGAGTTCGAAGAAGAGGAGATTGATAAGCAAGATGAGACAGTACCTGCAGGATAAGATGCTGCCTTCTATTTCTCTTGAATTTGCTTATAAGTTATAACAGGATATTTGTAATTAGTTTTTGATGGCTTAAATTGTAATATTTTATGGGTGGATGGATATTTCTCTATTTTCATTTGTACTATTCAATTAGTTAATGTTGCTTAAATCTCATATTATATGGCTAGCTAATTGCATTCATTCATCAGTATAATTTATTTTTTATGTTGCCTTAACTTAGCCAGATATTTTTCTTAAAAAATATACACCTGCAAACATGTCATCGGAAGATGATGCATCGACAGATATTTGGGATTATGGAGTCTAAGTTTACTCCCAAGATGGAAAGATAAAGTTACAATGTAAGTTGTGTAGAAAAGTATTTGTAAACAAAACAAATTGGCTAAAATTATATTTGGCTTGTCAGGGAGAAGACGTTGCACCATGCAACAAAGCTCCTTAGGAAGTCCAGAATTTATTTCAAGCCATTTTCGACTCAAATACAAAGACTTTCTAAACCCCTCCCCTTACAATTACCACCAATACAACCAGCTACAAAATATATAGAAGTGGGCCTATTATAATGAAGAAGGGTTAAACAGAAGAACTGCCTCCAAGCCCTCCACGGTTAGTAGAGAAGAAGAACAAGAGAGAATTTTAAGGGAACAAAAAGAACATGATTATAAAGAGGTTGTAAAAGAAAGCTTGAAAATAGCATCTAGGAGTACCAGATAACAACATCCACCCATTCCGAGACAACATGATACAGAAGCAGGCATGAGCACGAGTAAACATTCAAAGTTTCTTAAAAGTCTCGCGGCATTTTATAGGCGGTTGGGAATCCTTTAAAAATCATATCATAAAAAGTAGCTGAAAAAACTTGTTCAATCAATGAATGAGGATGATGGGAAGACATCTCCACCATCCGATTCAGCAGAGGTGAACAACCATCTTTTGGATGCCTCCAGCTCGAAGTCAACACAAAGTTCTCTTGTAGTTGAAGCTGTAAAAAGAGAACCAAAGGATGATTCTGACGACAAAGGTGGAGGTGGAAGAAGGGGTTACTATTACGGACAAGGTTCATCAGGTTACATGCCAAAAAGGCATTCATCATACAGAGGTTATTAAATGAATGAAAGTTTTATTTGTCTGTATGTGCATATTAGGTTTATTTACTTTTGATTTTGGACAGAGTTTATTTATTTTATTCGTTTTATGAACGTAGTTTATTTACTTTGAAAGTTAAATCTGTGATATTTTAAGTTTTTAACAATTGAATAACCTAGTTAAATGGTCTAACGTATTGATATCATGCACATATGCGATCGCATATATTGCATATGCGAAAATATGCGATCGCATATGCGATGTATGAACTCTCTCTCTCTCTCTCTCTCTCTCTCTACATTCCCTCTCTTGGAAGTTAAAAGATAAGGATTCAAGCACTTGTTATTTAATTCTTTATTTAATTGATTTTATTTCTCTCAAATATATTTTAAATATATGTAAAATTAGTTATTTATTAACTTAGCAAAGTTACCCTTCATTTTTTTTTCTTTTTTTTTTTTAATACAATTTTTTGAATTTTTTTTCATATTTTTTGATATTTTAAAAGATGACTCAATCTGATCCATACCCAATCCGATTCGACTCGGTTTCCCTAACTGAGTCGGACTCAGTTTGGGTCAAGCCAGCATGGAATCGGTTAGGATCGAGTCAGCCTTACTGGACTCGGTCCCAAATCAAATCAAGCTCGGGTCAAGTACTTACAAAAACTGGGTCGAATTGAGGTGGACATAATCCGGTCCGACTCAACTCGATGCCCACCACGGTTCTAAAATGGTGGAAAACTATTATAGAATAATGGACGATTTAAATACACGCGCATCGATTTTTGTGAACAAGTCGCACCTACATAAGATCCAAGCCGTTCGCCGGAGTGGGCTCCAGACGCGACCTCTTCAAGAAATAGTGCCGCCCTGTCTTAACTGCTAAGGCCGATCACTGAATGTGGACAAAATGGTCGACTTTTTTTAACCGGTCATTTTTTCGGAGGAAAATGCCGGATCCGTGGGAGGCCACCAGATGAACGGATCAGATCTTCTAGGATATGTACCATAATCAAAAGTATGCTATGTATTAGTTTGGCATATGGGAATGCAACTGTAAACATTTCGATTGAGGAGTTGCACGTGTAAACTTACATTACTCATAGACGATTGGGCCCCACGTACCTCAGCTTTCGATCTCATCCGTTCTTGCTGCGAATGCTCAGGTGATCTTGACCATTAGTTAGGCATCGCAAGAATTACACTTGCTGATGATGATCATAATACCTTAGCCCACGAAATTTGGACGGCTACTAATTTGTGTATCAGTAACCATTTGAAGTATCAGTGTAATTGTTGAGCTTTGGATCTCCCCTGATGGGATCTACTAATATATGAACGGTCCCTGTCTTGCTCAAGTGTAAGAATCTACAGCTATCGAACGGTTGAGAAAGAAAATACAGCAACGGTTGCAATCAAACCAATAAAAGACAAAATCTTCTCTAGCTACGATCTTCTAATCTAGGTGATTTCTTATGCATGGGCCACACTTCAATGGCTCGGATCACTGAATCGTGTCCCTCCCGGGTACGAGTCCGAACTCAGCCTTTGTGCGCCTTGGTACCGTCACGCTCTTGGCGTGCCCCATGCTTTTATACGGAAGAACAAATCATAATCTGAACCGTCCAGTAGATTAGACCCACTTTTCATGGGCCACCATAAAAAAAAAAAAACTCATATTGATCGGATGATGGGAACCGTCCAAACGTTATCCTATCTTTTCGTGACTGTCAGTTTGTCAAGCCACAGGTGGCCAGAATGGTTCACTGGAGAGGTGTCTTATCCAAAGCTGATCCCATGGAACGGATTATTCGTGTGAATTATTGGCCCGACTTTGATCTAAACCGTACGTTTTCTTTGGCATTATGCAGAAGAAAAAGCTCCTCTGTTCAGTACGAATTTTTCATGATTGCCCATTTAAATAAAAAGCGGGTAGAAGCTAATGGACGGTCCAGATCAATGATTCCACCATCCACGTATCCAAAAGCATAGGGCAGCTATAATTTTCTCCACCACAACCTTTTTAGTTATGGTGTCTCATCAACCAAACATGTGGCAGCATTTCAGTTCAATTCAGATTGTTTCAATTGTGGGTCCCATTGCTGATAGAGAAGACAGTTATGAACAATCCCAGCCACACGATTTGTGGCTGTCAAATGGACGGTGAGATTAAAAGCAGCCGCTGTTTAAAACTCAAGAAGCAAAATCAGATGGTTAAGATTGTTGGTGGCCTTGCACAAAACCTTAGGATCTAGCCCTCCAGAACAAACCGGAATTATGGATAATAAAGCAATGAAAACAATCAATGTATCAATCACACACCACACGAGATTTTTACGTGGAAAACCCTCAAAGAGGTAAAAACCACGGGACCTCGTTCAGATCAACAATCTACTATGAAGTAGAACGTTACAACCTTCTTCACTCACGCAGGAGTGGATAAACAATAAGAGAAATAGCGAAAACGGAGAAATCTAACCGATTACAAGGACATGGAAGTGCTGAGATAGAGATTGCACAGTAGATAACCTCCATGAGCAGAATCTCCCTTCTATAAGCTTCCTCTCTCTCTTTCTCCATTTCTCTCACCTTTGATAGCCCTAAACCCTTTAGCAAATCCCTTTTAAAGCTTTAGGAAACCCTCTTGTCATACCTAGAAAACCCTAGGAACTCCTATTTATAGTTTTAGGAAACTCCCTTCCGCATCCTAGTTGTGAAAGGATTTGCGACATAAAATCCACGCAAAATCGCGGAACGAATCTGCGTAACCTTGACTGGTCGAACTGAGTCCACGACTGGTCGAGAGCCACATTCGACCGGTCGAGCACCTTAGTCAACTGGTCGAGTACCCCGGAGAAAAATAGCCCAAACTCGCTTTAAGTCGTGTCACGGCTCGACTCCCACAACTGGTCGAGACCAGCCTTCGACCGGTCGAGTGAGGCTCACGACCGGTCGACAACGGGTCAAAAAACCCATCAAATCTCCCCCTTTTTGACGCAGGAGGGATCCACCTTCTTCAAGCCTGTCAGGTTTATACAAACCTCAAACTTGCCCTTGAACAAAGCCTTGGTCATCATATCTGACCCATTATCGTCCGTGTGGACCTTCTCAAGCTATAACACCTTTTGTTCCAAAGTATCCTTCATGCAGTGATACTGAATCTCTATGTGCTTCGACTTGGAATGCTGACTTGGATTCTTGCTCAAGTGTAGAGTACTTTAACTTTCGCAATAGTCCACGTGCTCCTCCTGCTTCAACCTAAGTTCTTATAGGAACCTCTTCATCCAAAGCATCTCTTTACATGCCTTTGTGACTGCAATGTACTCGGCCTCTGTCGTCGACAACGCTACGACCTTCTGTAGCTTGCTCTGCCAGGAAACCGCTCCCCCTGCAAACGTGAACATGAACCCTGATGTAAACTTCTCGGAGTCTATGTCACCTACCATATCTGCATCTGTGTAGCCCTCTAACATAGGTTTATCGTCACCATAGCATAGGCTCAACCTGGATGAGCCTCTTAGATACCACAGTATCCACTTAACTGTTGCCCAATGTTGTTTGCCAGGATTGGCAAGATACCAGCTGATAACACCAACTGCATATGTTATGTTTGGGCGTGTACACATCATAGCATACATCAAACTTCCTACAACTGATGCGTAGGATATCTTTTTCATCTCTTCCACCTCTGCCTTCGTCTTGGGACACTGTCTGTCACTCAATCTGAAGTGACCATCCAGTGGAGTACTGACCGGCTTCGCTGCATTCATATTGAACCGCTCTAGAACTTTCTCAATATACCGCTCTTGTGACAGCCAAAGCTCCCTGCTGCTTCTGTCACGGGTTATCTCCATTCTTAGGATCTATCTAGCTGGGCCCAAGTCTTTCATCGCAAAAGACTTGCCCAACTCCTGTTTTCATCTGTCGATCTTCTTGATGTCTTTTCCCATGATGAGCATGTTATCAACGTATAATAGCAGAACTAAGAAATCACCATCTGAGAACTTGCGCGTTAACACACAGTGGTCCAACTCCGTTCTGTCATACCCATGTTTCAACATAAACGAGTCGAACTTCTTGTACCATTGTCATGGAGCTTGTTTCGGCCCATACAAGCTCTTCCTCAGCCTACACACCATATGCTCTTTGCCCTTGACTTCGAACCCCTTTGGTTGGTGCATGTAGATCTCTTCTTCTAGGTCACCATGGAGGAAGGCACACTACAAAAAAAGGGTTTTTAGCGACGAAACTTATTTTCGTCGCCAAAAGTCACTTTTAGCGACGAAATATATTTTCGTCGCTAAAAGTGTGGTTTTAGCGACGAAACTTTTAGCGGCGGAAATATTCGTCGCTAACACTAGTGCACCATACTTTTAGCGGCGGAAATATTCGTCGCTAACACTAGTGCACCATACTTTTAGCGGCGGAAATATTCGTCGCTAACACTAGTGCACCATACTTTTAGCGACGAAAATTTTCGCCATTAAATGCGTAATCGATGCGGAATAAATTTCTTTACAGTATGAGACTTTTCGCGACGAAAAATACTTGTAGCGGCGAAATATTTCGCGGATAAATTCATTTAGCAGCGAAAATTATCGCTGCTAAAACTCTTATAATTTACAAGACAAGTAAACATCTTTTAGCGACGAAAATTATCGTCGCCAAAACTTTGCTTTTAAAAAAATTTATTCTAGTTCAAAATACATACAATATTCCGCATATACTCCGGTTAACAATATATTTCATCATATTCATCACATTCACATTCATATTAATTTAAATCCAAACAACATAAACTTTTAGCGGCGAAAATGTTCGTCACTAAAAAATACTATACAAGACTTTTAGCAGCGAAATTTTTCGCTGCTAAAACTATTTTCCAAAAGATTTTAGCAGCGAAAATATTTGCGGCAAAATAAATTTTTCAAGATTATTAGCTGCGAAACTCTTCGCCGCTAAAAAATACTATACAATACTTTTAGCAGCGAAATTTTTCGCTGCTAAAACTATTTTTCAAAAGATTTTAAAAGCGAAAATATTTGCGGCAAAATAAATTTTCCAAGACTATTAGCTGCGAAACTGTTCGCCGCCAAAAAATTTCAATGACTTTTCCAGCATCTGGTTGTTATGCTCGAAAAAACATTTCCAAGATTTTAGCAGCGAAAGTTATCGCTACCAAAAAATATCTAGGACTGCCAAACAAATTCCAAGATGTTTTAGCAGCGAATATTTTCGCTGCTAAAAATCCTAGATATTTTTTTCTGCGGAATTTTGAACTGTATATGAAAAAAAAAAATGACTTTTAAAAAAAAAAATCCTAGATGTGTATCAGGAATTTGGTGCCGAATTTTGAACTATATATTTTTTTTTTAAAAAAAAGACTTTTAGCAGCGAAAATATTCGCCGCCAAAAAAATTCCAAGATGTTTTAGCAGCGAAAATTTTCGCTGCTAAAAATCCTAGATATTTTTTTGTGCGGAATTTTGAACTGTATATGAAGAAAAAAAAATGACTTTAAAAAAAAAATCCTAAATGTGTATCAGGAATTTGGTGCCGAATTTTGAACTGTATATTTAAAAAAAAAAAGACTTCTAGCAGCGAAAATATTCGCCGCCAAAAAAATTCCAAGATGCTTTAGCAGCGAAAAGTTTCGCTGCTAAAAATCCTAGATATTTTTTTGTGCGGAATTTTAAATTGTATATGAAAAAAAAATGACTTTTAAAAAAAAAATCCTAGATGTGTATCAGGAATTTGGTGCCGAATTTTGAACTGTATATTTAAAAAAAAAAAAAAAAGACTTGTAGCAGCGAAAATATTCACCGCCAAAAAAATTCTAAGATGTTTTAGCAGCGAAAATTTTCGCTGCTAAAAATGTTCACTTTTAGCGACGAAAATTTTCGTTGCTAAAAAAAAAGTCTTTAATTATGTATATCCTAAAACAGACTCCATATAGCAATCCTGGGATATAGCAATCCCACGGATCTTAAGACAATGCACTGACAACACCATCGTTGCCTTGAAATCCATGTCATCCACCTTAATACCATTTAATCCCTTCCAATCCACCCGTCCAAACAGGCCCTTAGGTTTTAGGTTTAGGTTATAGTTTATAAGTTTAGGTTATAGGTTTTGGTTTTGGTTTTGGTTTTAGGTTTAGGTTAAGGTTATAAGTTTAGGTTATAGGTTTAGGTTTGAATTAAAGTTATGGGTTTAGGCTTGAGTTAAAGTTTAGGGATTTGGGTTCGAGTTCGGGTTTGGGTTCGGGTTTAGGTTATCGGTTTTGGTTTTGGTTATGGTTATAAATTTAGAATAACGTTTAGGTTTAGGTTATGGGTTTTGGGATTAGAGAATAGGTTTAGGTTATAAGTATAGGTTTAGGTTGGGTTATAGGTTAAGGTTTAGGTTTAGGTTATAAGTATAGGTTTTGGGATTTGAGAAAAGGTTTAGGTTATAAGTATAGGTTTAGGTTAAAGTTGTAAGTTTAGGTTTAGGATATAAGTATAGGTTATAGGTTAAGGTTTTTGTTTAGGTTTAGGTTATAAGTATAAGTTTAGGGATTTGAGAAGAGGTTTAGGTTAAGGTTATAAGTTTGGGTTAAGGTTATAAGTATAGGTTTAGGTTATAGGTATAGGTTTAGGTTTAGATTTATGTTTAGGTTAAGGTTTAGGTTAAGGTTTAGGTTAAAGGTTTTGGTTTAGGGTTATGGGTGTGGTACCTGCAAATACAGATATAAACACGGCCTGTCCAAATGGCCAAGCCCCTCCAATGCTGTCCATAGGAAATGGACAGCTTCATCATGGTCATAACAGCGGTTCCCACCTTCTAGGGACCCTCGCTCATCCGGATAGCTCCGACGCACATCCGGGTCTGCTCCATTAATCTCGAGCAAATACATAAATACGGCCTGTCCAAATGACCAGGCCCTTCCAATGCTGTCCATAGGAAATGGACAGCTTCATCATGGTCATAACAGCGGTTCCCACCTTCCAGGGACCCCCGCTCATCCGGATAGCTCCGACGCACATCCAGGTCTGCTCCATTAATCTCGAGCAAATACAAACATAATCACGGCCTGTCCAAATGGCCAGTTCCCTTCCAATGTCAGTCCATAGGAAATGGACAAATTTTTCATCATGGTCATAACAATGGTTCCCACCTTCCAGGGACCCCGCTCATCCGGATAGCTCCGACGCACATCCGGTCTGCTCCATCAATATCGAGCAAATACATTTAAAAATAAGGTAGGCATCTATTTTTTTTATGAATGAAAACCAATCTTGAAGACTATTCATCAGACAGTCCCTACAATGGATAGTAGTTAGACATTGAATAATTAAAAGTATTAACCACTTCTATTGCATTTTTGCATATACACAAGATTCATAGGCTGAAAATTTGCCATTGAGATAGTGTTTTATGTTCGGTTGGTAGAGATGGACAAGCTCTTTATACCATATGACCTACAGCTGATGAAAACTTCAAGTAAATTGTATGAGGTTTACAGTAATCTTGGAGATTAGAAAATTTCCAAGTATGTGCATTTCAGTCTGAATTATTTCTCTAATCACGATAGCCTTGGGAGGGTTAATACGAGGGATGAGTTGATTGCAAGAGGCCGATTAAAACTATAGTGGGTTATCTTGCCGGACATAATCATTTCAAGACCAGCAAGATAACCCAATATAGTTTTAATCGGCCTCTTGCAATCAACATATCTCTCGTATCAACCCTCTCAAGGCTATCGTCATTAGAGAAATAACTCAGATTGAAATGCACATACTTGGAAATTTTCTAATTTCCAAGATTATCAGAAATCGTCATACAATTTACTTGAAAATTTTATAACGTGAAATAGTACATGAGTGAGAGAAGACAACGTAACCTTTTATATAGAAGCCAGAAATTGATAGGTTGGGATTGTCCTATCAAGGAGATTGTTGGGCGTAGTCCATCTGCTGTTGGGACAAACATGCATGGGTTTGGATTATTGGACCATGGACCCAATCTGTCATTGAAAACCAATGATTAAAATGGTGTGACAATCTATATGCAAGATATATATATATATATATATATATATATATATATATATATATATAAATCCTTGTGTAGTATTTGTGGATTATGTATTTGTGGATAATGTGCAGTTGTATATATATACTTCATGGAAATTCGGTTCCTTTTGTGTTTTGCCTGGTTGGGTAGTAAATCTTTTGATCCAATTTAGGATGGTAGCTTAATGGCACTCTTTTCAGATTGCTCCTCAAAGAATGGAATGAAATAGAGTACCCATAAGTTTTCTCAAAGACATTACACAAATTGTGGTCATATGCACTATTAACTTGATATAGTTACCCTAACAGCAACAAAGAACTTTTCAGCTGAAACCTACCTGCATTTCTAACTCCGAGTTTGTGTAAATTGACACACACACACTCACACACATCTGGTTTCTTGGTTTGGTTGCGCTCATTAAGCTTCTAACCAAAACACTTCCTATATATCTATTTATTCCCTCTGTACATCTTTAACCAGGGCTAGACTCATATTTTAGTTTTGTTCCATTTGAAAATTGTTGGTGACCCATTCTCCTCACATGTGGCACTGTTGTTCAGCTATCCGGGCCTCCCAAATCATGGTTCCCAGTGTTCATGGTGCTCAACTCTTGAAATCATACTGGTAAAGCAATCCTAGCCACCCTATCAGTGGCTATCAAATGGATGGTTAAAAAGTAAAATAATGAGTGGGTCCAAATTTGAAGGGAATTTGAAGGGAAAATTCAGATGGTTACTATTTATCTTCCCAGTGCAGTTTTAATGGTGTGTGTATATGCTCCATCTCCATTTGGGTAAACAATTTGGATGATCTGGATTGCCTTGGAACTACACCATATGTGCATTTGAAGAGAGTCGCCACCATTTTTTAAATTGTGCAAAACTAAATTAGGAGTGTAGCTATAAACAGGTGGAAGTTATAAACAGGTAACAGATGCATTTTTTTACCATTAGGCCATCCATGAGGTGGTTGATTAGTTATTTGATTTTGATTAATCAATGTGTTAACCAAATTACTGATATACTCTCAATAAATTACCTGATGCATGCCTGTAGGCTTCCCAAAAACGACCATGAGACATCTTTTCTATGCCTAATTTAGATTTAAAGTGTTAAGTTGATGGAGTTTTTTCCATATTAGAATATACATGAGTTTTTATAAGCCCACATGCCTGTGGAGCCTTTCCCATCCACATGCAAGCTCACCTGCCAGTATTACCACTCATGTGAGAGATCTGAGCTTCCCCACTTGGTGGGGCAGATCTTTTGGCCCTATAATGAGGCCCTCTCTTTTCAGGTTGGTCAAGTGAATAGACATTGATCATCCTTCTCAATTGCATAGTTTAAATACTCAAAAACAACACTCGACTCGATACTCAACTGGGTTGGGTAGACTCAACTAAATCTTTATTTGACTGAACTCAATATTTAATAAATTAATTAAGTGATATTTAAGATGAGATAAGTATTGAAAATGATGAAACAAAATCAGTTAAGGATTCATATGGATTGTGAGCTCTTACTTCAGTTGGACATCCCCAAACATGTAGATGTGCTAGTAAGGCTATTAATGGGCCGGGCTTGGGCTAGGCAAAGTTGAAAATTTGAATAGGCCTGGCATAAACAATTCAAAATCTGGGCTGAAGCCAACCCCAGGCCGGGCCCGTTGACAACCTTACATGTTAGGCTGGGTTTTCTATCTGTCCACAACTTAAAAGCAGTCTTAGGAACGACTTTACCGGGATCACAATTTAGGATATACATAATTGTCAAGAGCACTTCACATCGATGCGAGTAATGTGGAATTACTAATCGCACTCCTAACTATATCCATTGATGTACAATTACGCCTTTTTTGACACCGTTTTACTATGGTGTTCCAGACATCATATATTGAGTAACAATTCCATGTTCTTCTAGAAATATAGCGAATGGCTTTGGATGATAGTCAATCACATCATATCTACCATAGATCTCCCCACCTTTATCCGATCTCACAACTTTAATTTTTTGAATGAGTTAATTTTCAACTTCAACCTTGTACATTCTACAGGTTTCAAGAGCATTGAATTTTTTATGCAATAAGTAAACGTGTACCCCTATCTAGAATGATTGTCTATGAAAGTTATAAAACAGTAGTCTTCATGTCCAGCATAACATATGGTAGGAAAAATACCACATATTTGTGTGTATTATTTTGAGTAGTCTAGAACTCCTTATGACATCTTTCCTTGTGTATTTGGTTTATTTTAATGCAACGCACACACAAACACACAATAAAGATAGATAATTGGTCCAGGGATTCAAGGATTTCCAGTTAAGTAAGAGTTTATATTTTTCTGTCTCTTTCTTTTCAAGCTGGGTTCAAACCCAAGGGTGTAGGTTGCTTACCATTGACCTACAGGCTGAAGCTTGGGGGTTGTTATATAACATAAAAGCATTACATTATGTTACATAACAACTTTTTGACATTTGATTTTTTATGCATTTCATAACGTCTATTACTATTACATAGAGGTAACACAAATAAATATTTGAATACTTGCCTATTGAAGAGTGACCGAAAACTCATAGGTTGTAGCTAGTTAAGCAAATCAACCAGTAATGGAGCAAAAGTGAGTCTTCACAGGGCAGTTGTCACTACTTATGGGCCTGAACTGAAGTGATTCATCCATGACTGAGATGAGAGTTGGGTGAAACTAAGTGGAGGTCCATTCCAATTGATGTTGAAAAATCAACAATTGAGTTATCGTTAGGGTGGAATGCCACTTGAGCCCAAAGCTAAACTGCCTTGGTTGTAGTTGACTAAACATCTAAGGGTAAAGCAGTGTTTCATGGTAGTACGAGTTGGCCATATAATGTCAAAGAAAGGAAAATGAAGTGCTTCTTTCATGATAGTACATTTCATTAATTTGATAAGCAAAGAAAATAATAGATTCCACATAGTAATCATTATCTTTTTCTATAATTATGTACAAAATATAAGGTCACTATTGTCTTACAAATATAAGGTTCTAACTAGCTATTTGAACAAAACCCTTAAAAATGAAATCTACATTTCAATGAGCATTGTGGAAATCATCATTGGATAATTATTATATTTTTATTTCTTTTTTACTAATTAAGTTTGAATTGGTGGAATTCAAAAAGTAATCATGGAAAAGAAATGACCTTGCCGCCAATTGCAATAACCAAGTAGCATATGAAAACTATTTTCATTTCCACTTCTTTTACCATTTTGAAATTTACTAATCCTCATTTCCAAAGTTTTTGAGATATGGATTTCACTTTTTAATCATTTGACCATTATATATATATATATATATATATATATATATATATATATATATATATATATATATATATATATATATATATATATATATATATATATCATCAAAACTCACAACCTTTTTTTAGGATTTTCCCACTGATGGCAATATGCCATTATCCATGGTTTTCTTTAAATATGATATTTTCTTTTCCAAACCAAATGGTAGTGTTTTCTTTCTTGGGTGTAGACCCTAGCAGACAAGGGTAGTAGGACCAACAAATGCAAGAACAAAATCCATATGCATACTCATACCTTAATATGAGCCTGTCCCAAGAGCTGTACCCTGCAAATAAGAGATTTTCATCCGTAACGTTTCGCTGATCTTCTGTCCGTCCTGTCAAGAGTATCAATTGAAAACCAAGCCTTTGGAGTTCCTTGTAGAGCCTCAGGATCGCTGGCAAAGGTGGGGCAGCCGCTAATGTCACCCATTCATTCCAAGCCGTTTCGTTGAAAGCCTCTGATCTGCCACACCACAAGAAAGAAGTGGCATATCTAAGATCAAATGCACATTTCTAGCAAAATTCAGGCCACACAAAGCACATTGGGCCCAAAGGAAGGTGAGACCCTTACTTCCGTGATCTAGAATGTGGACCCCATGGCCCCATCCATGGTTGGTCATTCGATCAACGGTTTGCAATGATTCAGGGCCATCTCTTATGAGAATTATTGTCATCCTATCAGGGTGGGGACAGGGAACGGTTGAAAACAAAACCGAAGCACAACTGACAGCACCCACCACATATCAGCAGCCCCACGATAGCAAAATATTGTCCACTGAGCAGAATCAGCCACACAACCATCCACCATAGCAAAATTTCTCCTTAATTCTTTTCATTTTTCAATTTCTCCTTCTCAGCTCTTGTATTTTACATCATTGTAGAAGCTGTGAAACTAACAAATACATTAGATCATATCATAAAATGCTTATGCAGTGACTAGAGGTGGGACGCCTAAATCGAATGTCCCTTCTAACATTTGTCTCACCCTCTTCATGGATGGTCTAAGACCTGGGGACGGGGCAAGCTTTCTCACATTCTAAAATCCCTAAATCCCCAATTTGTAAAATCAGAAAAACCTATTTTGGGGTCCACATTCAAATCGAGAATCTACAAGCTACTAACTCCCAAATTCCTAAATCGACATTAATATTGAGAGAGATTGAGAGAGAGAGAGAGATACCTCACCGTCGGTCATCATCATAATCGAGCTGACGGAGAGAGAGAGAGAGAGAGAGAGAGAGAGAGAGAGAGAGAGAGAGAGAGAGAGAGAGAGAGAGAGGGCGTGCGTGGGTAGGGCGTTCGGCAACGGCCCGCAAGAGAGATCAGAGAGAGAGGAAGAGGGAGACAGAGAGAGAGAGAGAGGAGGCGAGAGAGACAGATAGAGGAGAGGGTGGAGAGATCAGAGAGAGAGGAAGAGAGAGATAGAGAGTGAGAGGAGGGAGAGGTAGCGAGAGAGAGAGAGAGGCAGATTAGGGCTACCCTGTTTCACGAATGCGGTTGGGCTTAGGTTGAGTATGGAGTTAGCTACTGAAGTGACGTCACCAGGTTCTGTGGGCCCCACTATGATGTATGTGTTGTATCTACACCGTCCATTTATTTTGAGATATTATTATAGGACATGAGCCAAAAAATGAGACAGATAAAAAGATGTAGTGAACCTCACCACAGAAAACAGTGAGGAGAGTGATTCCCACTGTTGAAACTATCCTAAGGCCCACCATAATTTTTATTTGAAATCCAACTAGTTCAAAAGCTAAAAAAGACATGAAATCTAGTAAAACACAAATATTTTCATTTGTCGCCCATCTCGTGGGATGCTTTGTAAGTGTGTAAGTTGTGTTGGCTTCTTCCTTTAATAATAATAAAAAAAACATTTCCTTTTAAAAAGAAAAAATAAATAATTATTTTCCTAAACTGATTAACTTGAAAAGTTCGAAACTTCAACTACTTGCTAACTAAGAGAATTAGCCCAACATAATAGACTTGAGGAACGACAAGCCACAGGTCAACCATATGTGTTCATGCAATCCATAAACCAATTGGCACATTACAAGAAACAATGTAGAATGAACATTGACCATTAAAAACGTTTTGGGGACTATAAAAGTTTTGGATCAGTCTGATATTTATTTTTTCCCTTCATCTGGGTCTTTATGGCCTAATCAACAGATTGGATGTCAAACAATTAGTACAGTGGACCTCAGGAGGATTTTAATGGTGGATATCACTATTGAATATGTGGAATTTATTTATTGAATATGTGGAAAATCACTATTGAATATTTTTCTCATTTTTAACCGTCTAATAAATGTGTGCCAATTCGATATTCAGATGACTAAAAAAAAAAACATTATATTTGGCTTACTTGTATTGCAAATGACACGTATGCAATTTCTAAATACATGCGTATCATCGATCGCATTCATCCCTATCAAGTTCCACTTATTTAAATGTTTCGAAAATAAAGAAAGCTATAATAATAAGGAAGAGTGATGCATGATAAGCAGGATAGGAGGGGCCACCGTGAAATTTGTGAGAAATACAAGCTTGCCAAACCGCGTACAAATCCTACACCTCTACTGGGTGTTAGCGTGGAGTAGCATTTTCAAAGCATGAGGGGAGCATTTCTATTGAGGCTATTGAAGATCTAACCATTAGGATGGCAGAAAAAGAGTGTAGAAAGGAGGATAAACAACTCCATCACAAAATAACCTAAGAAAGAGAGAAATCCAAGTAATTATTATAGTATGGAGGAACATGCCACCGAAGCAATTCACTGTCTCACAATATTTCTCTCCTCAAGTTTTAGATGTTGATGAACAATCATAATTGTTAAAGATTTCATGGGTTTAGAGCAAGGTTGTTATTCTTCATTTTTTGCCTTTGCTCTTGTATATATTGGCCTATATCATCAATATCTTTTTCATAATTGTTTGCACATATCTAAGAAGTGGCATATCTAAGATCATAGTTGGCGTAGGAAGACGATGATCTTTGATGGCAAACAAGATCATAGGCCACCCCCGAAAGAGCTATCTGGAGAAGATGTGATGCAACAACTGAGTAAAATTGGAGAAGTTAGATTTGGTAAGGCATCACACTTGAAGAAGAGGAAACGTACAGTATTGGACTATAACTGGAGGAAGAAGAGCATCTTTTTTGAGTTGCCTTATTGGAGTGATCTGAAATTGCGACACAACTTGGATGTCATGCATATTGAGAAAAATATATGTGACAATGTCTTCGGAACAGTGATGAACATAGAGAAGAAAACAAAAGACAGTTTCAAGGCTCGATTGGATCTACAAGAAATGGGTTTAAGGAAAGAGTTACACTTGCAACCACATGGAAATTCGTATACTATACCAGCAGCCTGCTACACGTTGACCAAACTAGAGAGAAAGCGTTTATGTGAATGGTTGAGATCGGTGAAGTTTCCCGATGGGTATGCGTCAAACATATCTCGGCGCGTAAACGTTACGGATTGTAAGGTAACAGGAATGAAAAAGTCATGATTGTCACGTCCTTCTGCAACGCCTACTGCCGGTTGCGATTCGTGGATTCCGAGTAAGGATATCGTGTCGTCGCTGATTGAGTTGGGGATATTCTTTAAGGATTTGTGTTCAAAATCGTTGAATGTGGATGTTATTAAAAGACTGGAGAGGGACATTGCCATAATCCTTTGCAAACTTGAAAGAATATTTCCACCTGCATTTTTCGATGTCATGGTACACCTAGCGATTCATTTACCGTATGAGGCGAAGCTTGCAGGCCCAGTATAATATCGTTGGGTGTATCCGATCGAAAGGTGGTAGAACCTGTTGAATTTTTTTTTCATTCCATAAACTGCATATATTCATGTTTTTATACATATAACACAGTGGTTTTGTGTACAGATACCTTCACACACTCAAACAATTTGTGAGGAATAAGGCACGACCGGAGGGGTCGATAGCTGAAGCGTACATTGATAATGAGTGCCTTACATTTTGCTCCATGTATCTTCGTGGCATAGAGACTAGATTCAACCGAGAAGATCGGAATGCCGATGAAGGGCAGGAGGATGAACAAGGACTCATATCTATATTTGCACAAAACGTTCATCCTTTAGGATCCCCGACATTTCAGGACATGGACCTTGGGGATCTAGCAAAGGCGCAATGGTATGTGTTGCACAATTGTGAAAAAATAGAGTCATACTTGGAGTAAGTCTTCCCTCGATTATTGTAATTCCTACATACGATGATCTTAATGTTTCTTGCTGACGACATGCCATTTATGTGTAGTGAACACATAGACGAGATGAAGTCCAAATTCTCTACAAATTATGATCGGATGCATCAGGATCAGTTTCCAGAATGGTTCGTCGAACGTGTAAGATTTCACATTGTATCTCACCACACTTAGAATTTCCGTTGTATTGCACATTATTTCAACCTAAGAAAATCACTAAACAATTATATTTTGTACATGATAATAGATAAAGACGTTGCGCACAAGCAACTCTGCAGATGTGTCTGATGCACTATACTCACTGGTGTGTGGCCCTGATAGACGTGTATCTAGATATACAGGTTGTATTGTAAATGGGATTCGGTTCCACACTGAAGAACATGAGAAGAACAGGACCACGCAAAATAGTGGGGTAGTTGTAAAAGGAACAAATGAGGGGGATGAAATTGACTTTTATGGCATTTTAACTGATATTATTGAGCTGAGTTATTGTACGAGAAAGCGGGTGTACTTATTTAGATGTGATTGGTGGGACATTGGAAATAAGAAGTTGGGAATACAGACTGACAACTACTTTACGAGCGTAAATTTATCTCGAAAGTGGTTAAAGGACGACCATTTGTCCTCTCCAGTCAGGCTGAACAAGTATTTTACCTCGCGGACACTAAGTTAGGCGGCTCTTGGCACGTGGTGCAGAAAATAAAGCCCAGGAATGTATTTGACGTTCCCGTACCAGAAGTTGAAGATAGCGAGGACGGGGGAAATGACACGTCTAGGGTTGCACAAGCATATCAAGTAGACATGCCATCTAGGGATACAGGGACTGATTCTAGTATTGATATTGATGTGGTGTAATTAGACAGAGATGATGTGCCACCTGATCATGTTGATGCCTCATTAATACAAGACATTGTTAGAGATGATACAGGTTTCATTGATGACAACATTGGAGACTATGAGGAGGAAATACTAATCAGCGATAGTGATGGTGAAGAAGAAATAGCCCTAAGCGATAGTGATATAGACGATGATTATTAAATGTACACATGATTTACATGTCATTTTTTAATTCAAATAATTTATGTATTCCATGTATACGTGAAAATTACAAGTCATGATTAATTTATTTTATTGACTTGTTTATAATTCACATTTACAGTTGAGACAATTTCTGATCATGTCATCCTCAAACCGGAGCATAGCAGAAGCACGCAACGTACTTCATCACCTTTTGCGGATGGACGTTTTGGTCTGTCTTCTTCGGTAGGGCCATAGAGATACCCGGTCAGTCGATGAGTGTAGAGTGGAATATATCGACAACGACTCGATGAAAGATTATACAATCTCGAAAAAATTCCTGAGTGATGGAGATTTATAACCGTGGGAAACGAGATATGGAAGATGCGACTCTCTCACTTGCACATCCGAACGAGTCCCGATGGATCGATTTCTCCTATTGTGGATCGTCATGTTGGCTATAAAAATGTCCAATGCTTCACATAGGATGACATACACTTCAAGCATACGATGACTTACGCAGGGAGTACTTCAGATAGTTTACCTCATAGTTGTTTCGTATTACAACAAATATGTGTATTTAATATACAATGACAATGTGTAATTGAATTTTCAATGGTTATAGATTAAAGTTTACAGTTTTATTATATTATGCTTGCATTATAGTGTAATGGTCTAATCATATTTTATTCATCTCTCTGAGTATAAGCAAAAATGCATTATACCATTAACACTACTTGTATAATGTTTTAGTATATTCCACTTGTATTGACATTGTTTAAATTTTGTAGTTCGCACATATTCAGTGATGGCACCAGGTGGGAGAGTACATGTTCGCGCACTGGATCTACCCCTTCTACCCGTGATGCGACGGAGCCAGCATCGCCGTCGCATATTGCATCGCAGCATCGATCCTCGATCAGCGCATACACCCACTAGGTTACACCGGCAAGATCAAGCGGTGTGTGAGCCATGAGGAGGCCGTCGATCCCGCACTGCCGCACGTGGACCGATGGGGACTGGCGGATACTCTGTGATATGTTTTCGTCTGATTCTTTTCAGGTAATATTTACATATTTACGATATCTTAGCGTAATAATTAATTTCGTAATTAATAACAATGTATTATGAATAATGTGTTCAGAAAAAGAGCAAAATAAATTCTGACAACAGAGGAAAGTTAGAAGTGAATCATGTAGCTGGTTCAAAGTCATTCGTACGACTTCGTCACGACATGGTAAGAAAGTACTGATAATTATTACGTTTATATATTCTTTCCATGCATTTATATTAACTCTATCGTCCTTTCGATTGCGCGAATGAGATTCCGTCACACGGCCGTGAGCCCTAACCAAGAGACTTCTACAAAGGGACTCGCTGTCGGCGACGCGGATCTTGGGTACATCCCAGAGCCAGCGAGATTTAGGTAAAAATCCTTATATTGTATAATTTAATTGTATTAAATTATAATCATGTCATTTATTATGAAAATTCATATGTTTTTATTACAGGAGGAGATGAACACTTTACGCAGTCAGCCCACTCCCGATGGTACTCAGCGGAGTGAGCCAGAGATCCTGAGTCAGGTGCTTGGTACCCATTCTGGATATGTGTGTGGGTTTGGCCATGGTGCCAAGCTCATGGCACCCGCTAGAGCTGCCTCCAGTCGATCCATCGTCGTTGGCGAGAGCCTTGTCGCCGGGCCGATATCCGCAGAGAGAGAGGTTCGAGTAGCTACGGGTCGTCGTCAATGACATCAAAGATCACCGGACAAGCGAGAGGGAGGAGTAGGGAGATGATGGAGGAGGGCAGGCAGAGGGAGGAAGAGAGGAAGATGATGGAGGAGTCGGCGAGGTAGAGGGAGGAGCAGGAGAAGAAGATGGAGGATCACCAAGCGAGGCGGAGGGAGGAGCGGGAGAGGAGGATAGAGGAGATCCGGTGGATCATGAGCGACGATGATGCAGATGTTAGAGGCTTTCACTTGCGCACGCTTACCCACCGATGCTCCACCACCTCCGCCTTCATCTTTGTGATTTTTTTGTATATTTGTTTATTATGTTAAGTTTATATGTATTAATGCGTGAATGAACGTGTTTGAATGAATGCAGTTTATGTTTGGGTTTGGGTTTAGTTTGGATGTGAATGTGAATATGATGAAAATATATTATATAACAGGTGTATATTATGATGAATATGATGATATATTGGTAACAGTGTCTATCAGGAATTTTGTGCGGAATTCTAGGCTGTACATTAAAAAAAAAAGACTTTTAGCGACGAAAATTTTCGTCGCTAAAAGTGGAATGATTTTTTCGCAGTGAAACTTTTCGCTGCTAAAAATTCTTGGAAATTTTTTTGGCGGCCAAAACTTTTGCTGCTAAAACTTTGGAATTATATTTGGCGGCGAAAATTTTTGCTGCTAAAAAGTCTTTGAAATTTTTTAACGCAATAAAATTTTCACAGAATAAATTTTGAATTTTTTGGCAATGAAACTTTTTTTTCATTAAAAAACTTAATTTTCTTGGAAAATAGTTTTTGTATCGAAACATTTCACTGCTAAAAGTCATCTAAAAAGTCCTAGATATTTTTTGGGGGCGAAATGTTTCACTGCTTAAGGTGTTGGCTATTTTTTTGGCGGTGAATATTTTCGCTGCTAAAAGTCGTAGAAATTATTTTTGCGGCGAAATGTTTCGCTGCTAAAGGTGCTGGCTATTTTTTTGGCGGCGAATATTGTCGCTGCTAAAAGTCGTAGAAATTATTTTTGTGGCGAAATATTTCGCTGCTAAAGGTCTTGGTTTGTTTTAATAGTAAAACTTTTATTCTTAAAAGTCGTGGAAATTTCTTTTCATGGCGAATCTTTATTTGCTAAAAGTCGTGGAAATTTTTTTTGTGGCGAACGTTTACTTCTAAAGGACTTAATAAATTTTACAGTGGCAAAACTTTTCGCTGCTAAAAGTCGTCGAAATTTGTTTTATTGCGTGAAATCTTTAAACTACTAAAGGTCGTGGAAAATTTTTTTCATTGATGAATGTTTATTCTAAAAAGTCTTAGCGATTTTTTATGGTGAATTTTTCGCTTAAACGTCTTGAAGTTTTTTAGCGGCAAACTTTTATTTTTAAAAAGTCATGGAAATTTTTTTGGCGGCGAAATATTTCGCTACTAAAAGTGTTAGCAGTTTTTTAGCGGCGAAAATTTTCGATGCTAAAAGTCCTGGATATTTTCTGGTGGTAAAAATTTTCGCTGCTAAAAGTATTAGCGATTTTTTCGCGCTAAAATGTTTCATTAAAAAAGTCTTAAAGTTTTTAGCGGCGAATGTTTTCATTTGCTAAAGTCTTTTTAGCGACGAAAATATTTGTCGCTAAAAATCTTTCATTTAGCGTCGATTTGAATTTTTCGCTGATAAAAGCCTTGTACATCGGTCTTTTAGCGACGAAAAGTTTCATCGCTGAATATTTTTAGCTGCGAAATATTGACTTTTAGCGACGAAAATGGTCGTCGCTAAAAGTGGTGTTTCTTGTAGGCAGTTTTAACATCTAACTGCTCTATCTCCAAATCTATGCTAGCCACTAACCCAAGTAACACCAATATAGATTTCATCTTCACCACTGGTGAGAATATCTCCTCGAAGTCTATACCTTTCCTCTGACCAAACCCTTTCACCACAAGTCTGGCCTTAAACCTCGTCTGTGAATTCTTCTGCTCAATCTTCTTTCTGAACACCCACTTGTTGCTCAGAGCTTTCTTGCCCTTAGGCAGTTTCACCATATCATAGGTGTGGTTCTTATGCAAGGATTCCATCTCCTCTTGCATAGCTTTCAACCACTCCCCCTTATGCTCGTCGGCTAGGGCCTTAGAATAATCTTCTGGCTCTCCCCATCAGTCAGCATAATGTACTCATGTGGCGAGTACCTCTTGGACGGCTGTCTGTCCCTAGATGACCTCCTCACCTGTGGCTCAACAGGTGGATCAAGTGGGGGCTGCTCCCCTGGTCCATCTTCTGAAGGAACTCCCTCGTCCTCTGCACCTTGTTGTACTCCCCCGTCATCAGGCACCACGGGAGGAGTAACTGGATCCATGTCCTCTAGCTCACCTAAACTAGGCTGGTTCTTCTTTGGCTTACCAATGTCTTCTATACACTAATCTTCAAAGAAAACCACATCTCTACTCCTAACGAGCTTCCTCTCGATCGGATCCCATAATCTGTAACCGAATTTTTCATCAATGTACCCTAAGAACCCACACTGTCTGATCTTCATATCGAGCTTGGACCTCTCGTCCTTTGGTACGTGAACGATTGCCCTGCATCCAAACACCCTGAGATGACTGTACGATGGATCATGTCCAGTCCACACCTTCTTAGGTACTTCTCTATTCAATGGGGCTGATGAAGACCTGTTTATCAAATACACTACCGTGTGCATTGCTTCTCCCCAGAATGTCTTGAGCAATTTCACATGGGATAACATGCATCTGATTCTCTCAATAATGGTGCGATTCATTCGCTCAGCTACACCATTATGCCGGGGGGTCTTGGGAACCGTCTGTTCATGCCGTATACCCAGGGACTTACAGTACTCATGAAAGTCGCCAATATATTCACCACCATTGTCAGTGCGGATGCACTTCAATGGTCTACCTATCTCTCTCTCGACCATAACATGAAACAATTTAAACACACCAAAGACCTCGTCCTTGGATTTCAAAGCATAAACCCAAACCCTCCTAGATGCATCATCTATAAAAGTAACAAAATACAATGCCCCACCTAAGGTTTTTGTCCTCATAGGACCACAAACATCAGAATAAATCAAATATAATGCATGCACTTTATTAACATGAGAAGCAGATTTAACAAATGAAACTCTATGTTGTTTCCTTAATAAACAATCAAGACAGGTTTTGAGAGGTGTACCTGTCATGTCTGGAAGGAGCCGTTTCTTTGCTAGTACTTGAAGCCCTTTTTTCACTCATGTGGCCTAGACGCTTGTGCCACATGTCAATAGCTGAATCTTCCGCTGTGTTCAACTCACCCTTACACATACTGACACTTACCTTGTAAAGGGTGCAACACTTCTTTCCTCTGGCCACAATCAACGAACCCTTGATAAGCTTCCATCGCCCACCAGCAAACCGGCTTTCATAGCCATCATCATCCAACCTTCTCGTCGACATCAAGTTGAGGCGAAGGTTTGGGATATGCCTCACATCCCTCAGAACCAATGTGCAACCCACATCAGTTTTTACACAAATATCATCGACTCCCACGATTTTTGATACGCCAGAATTTTCCATCTTCACAGTCCCATAGTCACCTAATTTGTAGCTTGTGAAGAAGTCCCTGCGTTGAGTCGCATGAAAAGAAGCTCTCTAGTCTATCAACCAGTCGGTGTCCTGACTCGTAGCCGTGAGACATACATCATGATCTGCAGAAAGAATAACTATAACGTCGCCATCTGAAGCGACCGCAGTGAAATCTGATTCATCTTCCTTCCCTTTTCCTTTCTTGTCATTTTTCTTACTACGACATTCATGCTTGTAGTGGCCCTTTTTGCCACAATTCCAGCAATCAACATATTTTCTATTACTCGACTTGCCTCTTGATTTATCTCTGGCCTTCCCGCCATTCCTGTTCTTTTTTCTCCTTCGTTCCTGTGTCACAAGGGCTTCTTGCTGAGTAGACCCCTGAGACTTCCTCCTTGTCTCTTCATTGAAGAGACAGCTAGTTACCTGTTCTATGGATATCTTTTCGTCTGGCGCAGAATTACTTGGAGACACCACCAATGTCTCCCAACTGTCAGGCAATGAACTAAGTAATAGTAAAGCCTGCAGTTCATGATCCAGGACAATCTTCATAGAGGTGAGTTGGTTCACTATATTGCTAACCTCATTCATGTGCTCGGCCACAGAACTACCATCCTTAAACTTGAGATTCACAAGTCGCCTTATCAGAAAAATTTTATTACCGGCTGTCTTCCTCTCATATAGCCCTTGTAATTTCAGCCATAGGCTAGCGGCTGAGGTTTCTGTAGACACACGGTGGAACACTGAATCATCCAACCATTGTCTAATAAACCCCACTGCCTTTCGGCCCATATTCTTCCAATCATCATCAGTCATATCCTTGGATTTTGCTGATATGCCTAAAATTGGAGAATATAGGTCCTTGCAATAAAGCAAGTCTTCCATCTCAGCCTTCCATATAGTCCAGTTAGAACCATTGAGGCCGATCATCCTTGATGAGTAACCTTCCATAATTCAAAACCGACCCTACCCGTTCAATGAACTTAGCTCTGATACTAGTTTGTTGGGGGCCTTGCACAAAACCTTAGGATCTAGCCCTCTAGAACAAACCAGAATTATGGATAATAAAGCAATGAAAACAATCAATGCATCAATCACACACCACACAAGAGATTTTTACATGGAAAACCCTCAAAGAGGTAAAAACCACGGGACCTCATCCAGATTAACAATCCATTATGAAGTAGAACGTTACAACCTTCTTCACTCACGTAGGAGTGGATAAACAATAAGAGAAATAGAGAAAACGGAGAGATCTAACCGATTACAAGGACATAAAAGTGCTAAGATATAGATTGCACAGTAGATAACCTCCACGAGCAGAACCTCCCTTCTATAAGCTTCATCTCTCTCTTTCTCCCTCTCTCTCACCTTTGATAGCCCTAAACCCTTTAGCAAATCCCTTGTAAAGCTTTAGTTGTCATACCTAGAAAACCCTGGGAACTCCTATTTATAGTTTTAGGAAACTTTATTCCGCATCCTAGTTGCGAAAGGACTTGCAACATGAAATCCGCGGAAAACGTGAAACGAATCTGCGTAACCTTGACTGGTCGAACCGATTCCACAGCAGGTCGAGAGTCACCTTCGACCGGTCGAGCACCTCGGTCGACTGGTCAAGCACTCCGGAGAAAAATAGCCCAAACTCGCTGGACTTTGAGTCATGTCACAGCTCGACTCCCACGACTGGTTGAGACCAGCCTTCGATCGATCGACGACGGGTCAAAAAACCCATCAAAGATCACTCTATCAGTTAGGGGTTGGCGCTTGTAGCCTAAAACCTGTCCTTGGCCCTACATGGGCCTGTATGG
Organism: Magnolia changhungtana; assembly: GCA_030180095.1. Taxonomy (NCBI): domain Eukaryota; kingdom Viridiplantae; phylum Streptophyta; class Magnoliopsida; order Magnoliales; family Magnoliaceae; genus Magnolia; species Magnolia changhungtana. The sequence continues at coordinate 8,673,931 of JASAUF010000653.1, read as the reverse complement.
GAAACAAACTGAAATGATCAACGGTTTAAAATTATTTCATTTTTAGAACTTTGGAGCTTATCTCATCCGTCCATTGACAAGTCCCATACTATAAATGATTTTCGTCATTTAAAAATAATCCTGGATCCCATCGTAAGCTGAGCCATCCATCATTAGTCCGACCCCAGCTTGGACGAGGCACAGCCTTTGATTTTAAGCCTGAGCCCGGCCCACAAGTTCCAGCACCGTACGATCTTGGATGCTGAGGTACCACCTGTGTAGTACATCAATACCGTGAAAACAGTAGGTCCCATCGTTAAGATTGTCCTTCTTGAAAATCAGGCCTGTTCATAATGTGGGCCACACCTGTATGAGAATATTGGTCCAAAAAGATGGTAGTGAACACTTTGAATATTCAGATCACCCGTGTATGAGAATAGTGTCCATGGTTTAGTGTCCAAACGGTTGACATGATCACGACCGTACGTGCAAAAGAGAAAACACCACGACTACCTTAAATGGTTAACAATTTCTTTTTTCTCTCTTGTACATTTCTTGGTGAATGGACTATCCACGAATATCAGCAGTCTGAGGCAGCACCCTACAGGTAATGCTGTAAAATTTACGTCTAGTTCTAGTGGGGAGTGACTTGGATTTGCACGGAAATTTTGAAAAATCTTGCAATACTGTGGCAAATATATATATATATATATATATATATATATATATATATATATATATATATATATATATATATATATATATATATATATATATATATTGCTAAATGATATATTATCTTGAGATTTTCAAAATATTGAAAAATTTTTAAATGTGGCCTTTTGTCATGATATTAACTAAAAAAATAGTAGAAACTTTAAAGGAATTTTTTAATATTATATATAATTATATATTTAAATTTTAAAATTATTATAAATTTATAATACCTTTTTTAATATTTTTTTGGTGAGATTTTCCTAGTAGTATTTGGAAAGAATTGTCAAATTTTGAAAATCTCTTAAGAAATTTTTGGTGCAAAGTTGTTGAGAATGAAATGTCACTGTATTGGTTTGGAATTTGGCCATGTGGTACACGTGTGTGATTTATGGGCATGCTAAAATTGATTTTCGGTCCTATTCAAACTGAATGCCACTGACCCCTCACGTCGAGATAGAGCGGTGTGTAATTAAATGATTGGAAGACCAATAGTCTATTCTGTCAACTATCGAGTGAGGTTATTAAACGATTTATGGATGTTGGAGCTCTTCCTCCAATGAATTCTTTCTGCCTTGAAAACAAAGACTTTTGAAGGTGCAACAAGTGTTTGACCAATAAAAAATACTAAAGATTGAGGCATAAAAGTGAAAAATACCACTAAAATGGGATCACTGTCCTAGGTTAGATCAGCGAGGTGCTTGACCGAACAATGCACTGATAAGCGAGGAATGGATAATGTTGAGATTGCAAGCTACTATTGACCTAACATATGAGTGTAAGTAGACGATTTCTAAAATTATGATTTTCCTTCAGATTCGGTACGCAGGCATAGTTCCCTACTAGTTATGATAAGTTAGTCGGTGTAAAGTAGGGATAGACTGAACTACTCCTAAAAGCTAAGGATTCCATGCTGATGAGTGGTGGAGATGATAAGTGTCTCAAAGGACTAGATAAGCAGTGTTGCATTGGATTTTTGTTTGATTGATTAATTGTCAAATTGATTTTGGAATTTTGTTCAGGGCTTACTTCACATTTCTCTTTGATATTTATAAACTTTCTAGCGACATCATGAGAGTAACGACTACTTACATGGTGATGTCATATATTGCCAGTTGTAAATATAAGTTGTGTTTATTCGATCGTGCCTTGCTTTTGTCAAATACGTCCTTATCATGATAGTTAATTATTGAACGTGCTTTGATGCTAACATAACCTTAATGGTTCCTAATTCTTATCCAAAGGTTATTTAAGCGTCATCATTTTTTAAAAACTTACTCATTAATGAGTTGTCCTTTGTACGTTTAGTGCATGTCATAAAGATTTCATGCTCGTTACATGCCTATATCTGCATCGTCGAATTTAGATCTTGTCCAAACATATTATGCTTGGCAAAATCTCATTGGAGACATAAATTTTTCTTTGGAGAGGAAGGCTTTGTGCCAACTCATCCAAATCTGCCCACGTTAGGCTGGCCCCTTCTTTCTCTGTGTGTGTATGCCAGCTACTAGTGAGGACTTGTGCCAACTCATTTGAGGGTGGTGGACGGGCGATATGGCTAAGTTTGTCCACATTGGGCTACCTAGTTTCTCTCTCTCTCTCTCTCTCTCTCTCTCTCTCTCTCTCTCTCTCTCTCTCTCTCTCTCTCTCTCTCTCTCCATGTGTGCCCCATATCTTCTTATAAACAATGGTATGGAAAATATTAGAACAACAATAAATAAATAATATGAAATGTCACACCTATCTAAAAGATTGCAAACGCAACACCTTAGCCAATGATGAATCTGATTTCTTGTTAGTGTAAGGCATAGATGCAGTCATTCTCTTTAAGATCGTTCATGCTTCTCGATAAAATTAGTCGGTGTAGCAAGCTCCCAGCACACTATTCCCAAGATACATATGCTCAACATATGGTATCAACAATGTACATAGGATTCATAAAACCCAACATTAATACCATCACCACACCCTTCACATGTCCTAAGAGAAGAAGAGAATAAATGAATTTTTTTCTCTATAAACCCTAAGAGCCCACACTCTTTTATAGATATAAGGAGAAATGAAGCAATAATCCATCCATGACATGAATACATGAAGTTGAGATTATTTTTGATGTCTCAAATCTTTCAGCAATAGGGTTTGTCGATGCCATTAACAGATTGTTGGATGCCATCGAGAGTTGTTCATGCCATCGACAGCTGCTAGATGCAATCGAGAAAAATTCAAAAATCCCATCTTGGTTGTTGGATACTTGGTACTATCCCGCTCAATGCCATCGACGAGTCATCGATGCGATCGAAGTCTCATCAAAGATACCATTGAAAAAATCTAGAAAATCCATGTTTTATTGCTGGAACATTTTTTTTCTTTCTTTCTTTATTTGGTTCGATGAGATCAAAGATGTCTGATGCCATTGATAGTCTATTAATGCCATCAATAGTCTGTTAATACCGTTGAAGTGTTATCGAACAATCGTGCAAAGTTACGTAGAGTTGCATAAGTGCAGGATTTGTTTTCTATTTTGATTGTGATTCTCATAGAGTCTATATATATATGGGTGTAATCAGGAATATGATGTAATTAGGAATATGTTGTATCTCAAAGCTTTCTAATTTGTTCCATAGGGTTTTAAGAGCTTGAAGGTGATTCGAGGCTTGTTCGAATCAGGTAATCTCTATCTCTTGTAATTTCCTACTTTCATGATGCATTACTATTGCTTTGTGCTGTTGGTTTTTCCTGAAAGGATTTTTCCACGTTAAATTTGGAGTGTTTGTGATTGGACTTGATTGTGTGATTGGAATACTTTGCTTGATTCATCTTTGTGTGCTTTTGCAGTTTCCCAACAAAGATATGCTTGGATTTGACAAGGCACATCTCACTAAAGTAAGTGATTTTAAAAAGTGCGCTAAATCTAATGGTTATAAAAAGCCCACTTAAAAAAGGATTAGGTATACATAAAATGATTTTTGATAAAAATAAGTCATGAAAACTCAAACAAAGAGGCTTGCTTTGCCTACAGGGCCACATTTGCAACTATTTTAGTCTATCATGCACACATGCCCAATTAACTGATTTTCTAGCCTATCATACATACATGCCCAATTAACTGATTTTCTACCTTATCATGCACAAGCACATAATACAACATTTTTTTTTTGGATGGATTATAAAAACAACCTTACATACCCATCGTATTCTTTCTCCCTAACTATCCTTAGTACTTGAAAAAAAGGTGGAAGTCACATTTTTTATCTTTTGTTTTTTCTTTGTTCTATTTTTTAAAATAATTAATCCAACATTAAGCACCTCTCCCTCATGTTGCTATGTATTTCATGTCTCTTTCGTGTCAGTTAGATGTCCTTTTTTACTTCATTAGGTTGATTGGAATCGCCTGCACTACACTTATTTTATTTAGTGCATAAACCTAAGCTCCACAGGGCCCTCTATTTTGTATATATGAAACCCACTCCATTCATCAAGTGAAAACCCTCATATCGAGATGTGGTCTGCTTAAGGTTGATCAGGTTGATTTGTGTATCTTAAATACACTCCATGATGGCCCCAGACACAAACCAGTACTAGTAATCATGAAATCTCCATGAATTGCCTTTTGGCTCACCTAAGTTGTTTATCAGGCTAATTTTTGGCCCTTGGGCGTAGCATTGAGGAACATGCCTACTAGATGGAGTGGATGTTGCATAGACAACATGGTGTAGATTAAAAGATGGGGCGTGATTTGGGCGGACCGTTTGGATTGAACTACATCATAAGAAACAGTAGTGATTTAATGGCCACCAATAAAAACATCCTGGGGGCTATAAAAATTTCGGATGAAATTTTACATGTTTCTCTTCATCCAGGTCTATGTGACCTAATCAACAAGTTGGATGGAAAATAAATATCATGGCCATAGTTAGTTTTTAATGGTAGACATTCAATCACCCTTGTTTCCTACGGCATGGATAAATGCATACATCTTGATGGGACCACGTAGCATTGACTGATAGCACCCTATGCAATATGCTTGGACAAAAATTCTAGGATAAATTTTCATTTTTATAAAATTACACCTCATTAATCATAGTTACATCTAGCAATCTTTTTAATTTTCTTACACAACCTCATAATATATCGGCATTTTTATCATTTTAAGAAAAAATATGTCAGAAGTTGAAGATAAAGTAACCGAAGGTATGCCTTTGACAATAACTTAATTAATAAGGTATTTTACATAATTTATAAAAAATTCAGGATGTAAATACTATATTAATGAGATACTATTTTATAAATTTCCCTTAAATATAGGGGTCGACTCATGGCTCTATGGTAGACTCCACAGGTTTCAACACTAGGTCATGTGTTAAAGTGCCCATTGTGGCGTGTGTGTGTGTATTAGAAAATTAAATATATATGTATAGATTTTATTGCTAGAGTAGGGCTCGCCTGATAACAAAAGGTTGAAATAATTAAGCGCTAAAAATAATCTAATAAAAAAGTTTTAAAAGATTATTCTATATATGCACACTAAGTTCCATCATACAAATGGTTTTAATCATTTAATTATAATTTAAAATTGTCTTTAAAATTTCTTCGTAAATTAGTTTTGAAGATGCTCACAATTATCTTTAAACTGCCCATCCCTTCTGTATAAGGGCCGCATGCATCTCCTTCGTATAACAGCCGCATGCACACGGGCCACGCTAGCCATTGATAGCTCGAGCCTTCCTCCGCTTAGGAAACCATTGACATGTGTACGTGATGCATGTGGTGATACGATCTTATTCTACAGAATAAGAAGTAAATATTAGACTCAAAGTGCACCAGAGTCCTCTCACTGAAATAAGAAGGAAAGCTAGTGAAAGATACGGTCGTGCGAAAGACCTAATAAACAACCTTTCCATTCCTCCAACAGCTAATATAAAAGCCACATGAATATAATAGAATAAAAATATAGAGATAAAATATAATATAAGAAAATTATCAGTGGCATGAGATTAACGGCTGCTAACGATTCATTGCGTAATGACATTTCTGGCTTCATGGAATTCTCCACGATATGTTGTCATAGGCAACTAGAAGATTGAACATCGACCATTGAAACCATCCCAGGGATCACAGAAGTTTTATGACATCTGTTTTATCTCTTCATTCAAGCCTATGTAACCATGCGAATAGATTGAATGGAAAATAAATGTTATGATGGCCCTATGAATGTTTTAATGGTGAGAATCATTGTCCCATTGCTATTAGTGGTGTGGTCCATTTGAACTTTTTATATGACTCATTTTTGGGATCACACTCCCTAACACGCTGGTTCTCGAAACCCGAGGGCGATCGCTCGAGTATGAGAACTCGAGTATTACACTATGAAGTAACAACTTTACATCTAATAAATAGAAAATTTTACGACGTAAAGTAAGGCAACTATTGCAAAAACAAAAAATAGTGAGAGTAATACAAGGCAGTTTAATACAAGTAAAATGAAAGTAACATGAAATCCCTCACCAGGGGGATTGTTATTACAACTCAAACAAAACTTAAAGTCTAAGATACGAAAGTAAGTAAAATCCTAAGATGTCAATTGAGCTCCAACAACTCAATCACATCGGCAAAAAGGTCCTCATCGTCAATCTCCTACTCTGCCGCCCCTGGGATCCTGTCATAAGGGGTCTCCGCCGGTGATCAAACCTGCATCTATTTGGTGCAACCGCACGATTGGGTGAGTGAAAACTTAGTTGGAATTTTCCACAAGGATTCATGCATACCATGTCATTCCAAAACATTTTAAATTAACATATTCAAATTACAAGGAGACTAATCATGAAATTATAAATGAATGTATGAATGCATGCTTAAGACACAGATCTGGGGATGCACATCCAACTGTCAAAATAAAAAATCGCCCAAGGCGAACCAGTCACCCGGAAAAATACTCATAGGTATGCTCAAGGAGAACTAGCCACTCAGAAAAGACTATGTAGGTGAGTGTGCCCAAGGATATCTCCTGAAAAAATACACGGGGTACGGCTGAGGAGTGTCCAATCCCGAAAAGGCCTCATGCAAAGGAAAGTGCCCAAAGTGACCCAAATGATAGGTTCTGTGAGTTAAACTAAAGTGTTGGAACTTTCATTAAATCGAATAGAGTGTGACTTACATTAGGCACTCAGAAAAGCTTATATGCCATGCGTGAATGTCATGTACGTACCATGATGCTTATGTACATTCCATAGGATTAACAAGATTATTCTTATAAGCATGGTCAAGACTTGTGGTCTTTTAATAGGATACCTAGTGTTTAAACATGAGCTCAATATAAATTCATGATTTACTTTCCCAAGGTCCGAAAGAGGGCCCAAATTTGACATTTCAAACACATTAGGATAGTAACAGGATTACTACATATATTAGGAAAAGAGATATTCATTGTACATCTTATGAGATATAAGGAATATAGGCATCACAATTCTCTTCTCCACTAATAAAACTATGTACAAAATTGAAAAATTTCTAAGATAGCATAAAGAATGCAATTCTAAGTCCTAGTGACATAATTATTAATTATAGGACTTAAGCGATAGAAGTTAATGAAATAACTCATGTTCAACACAACCCAATAGGAAGAGGAGAATCATATCATTTAGTTGTATTATTCTAGGACTTTAATAGATTCAAGTTATAACGAATCTATCATATGTAAAGAGTTAATAGAGCAAACCAACTACAAGATTTCCTATCACTTAATGCAACTAGTAAAAGTATACGTATACATGGGTGTTCTCAATGGGACATAACGTGTGTAATACAAGATTTAAAAACCATTCTACATGATTATAAATGTCAATTTAGGATTCAAGGAAACAAGAGTAACATTTACGCCATCATAAGGTCTTCATTCTAATAAACTTAAATTATCTTAGAATTCCATAAAATGATGAAGCCATGTGGGATATCCCTCACCTTGATTGAGAGTTTCTCTTGATTTGAATCTTCCTATGAGGTGAGTCTATGAGCTCCTAAATGAAAGCGATGTGAATCAATTTCTATTCCAATTTGTGTATGGACTATGGGTAAGTTGAGATTACCCTCACTTACCCGATTTGGGATTGATTGAAGGAAGGTGTCTTTCAAGTGTATCAGCTGTAAACAGCTCCTGAATAAGATATTATAGAAACCTAGTGAGTCAGTACCGAGTTGACTCGGTTGTGGTTCTCAACTAATAACTAGTTGAGTTCGATTCAAGGGTTTTGTTAGCCTCAGGGTTAGATTGAAGAATCATGCACAACAAGTTGGAGTCAGCTTTACTCAGTGGGAAAACTAACCAAGTCAGCTCAACAATGAGTATTGAGTTGACTCAGTCGGGTAAAACGGTCGGGTTATGTCACACCTCGAACTCGGACAACTGGGCTCACAAAGTTCCCGATCACCGATTCTAGTGCCGACAGCCTCCGTAGTACCCCATTCTCGGCTCCTAACGCCGATACGCTAGATTCCGATCCTGGGATCCTAAAAGGAGGATTTGTAAGTGATTTTTTATTTTTATTTTTTGCATAACCACAAGTGTACCTAATTCATAATAGCAATATCATGATCACATATTCAGTATAATAAATCATTGATGACAATGTTGAAAGGCAATACATGCATATAATAAAATCTCTAGAAAGCTTGGTCGCACACTCCTACTCCTGCTCAGCTACGACTGTCCAAGCGTCGCCTGCACGCATAAGCTTATAGAAAGCTTAGAGGGTGGTGCAAGTGTGTGCGCAAGATAAGTGCCAAGCACACAAATATTAAAATAAGCGGGAATACTAGTGAGTCTGTAGAAATATTATCAACCCTATCCAAGATATGCAGTGTAAAGAGATAATGAGTCAATGCCATAAACTAAGAAAGTAATGTAGAAGAGCTATGCAATGTGGAAATATAGTAAGCCAAATATCAATCGCCAAGAATACATTAAGATATACAATACCTGACAATCCACGAATATGATCGACCTCATCTAGGTCATGTAGAAACATAGTAAACCAAATGCTATGTGCTGAGGATGAGTCATATGATATTAGAGTATGCAATGTGGATGAACAAGCTGGAGTGTATAGTCGGGATGATAGCTCGTAGTAGCGCAAACTATGGGGATCCATCACAAATGACTTCTATCCAAACCAGTCCCATACCTAAATTTAGATAGCTAGACTCAATTTGGTAAACTCCTGTTCTCATGTTAGTCGCGCGCCCAACCGAAATCCTAGCCATTGCGAAGATACACGTAAAGATTTGGTTGTGCATCACCAGCCCAAGTGTATAGTGAATGAATGAATAAATGGATCAAGAGCTAAGTATGCAACTCCTACTAGCAAGCCCACATGTGGCCGCCACAGTGTCCGATGTGTGACAAGTTCCGCCACACTGTGTGCACAGTAGCCTACCAGCACAGTAACCTGCCAACCACTGGTAGCTTACCCAGGCCCTTAGGCGCACCCACATCAGCGTCCGCCCATGTGTGTAATAGTCACGAGTCATCACAATATCTAAAATCGTGCATCTCTTGGATCATTACCAGGATTTAGTACAATGCTGTCATGTCATACGAGAGTTATATGACACAATACATGAATGTTATGGGTCATACCAAGGCTATGATGCGATGCAAGGCCTATATAACCAAATGCCATATGCGATATACAATGAGATCATGTCAGTCCCTATATCAAGTCCACACATCAGTACACTTATTCTCTGGAAAATCACCGGGGTCAAATGCACTACATGCTGGCTGTCGCCTTCTAGGCTGCGCAGCCCAGCGAGCGTAAGAGACCTCACTACCCGCCTATGGACAACCAATCACCAACAGGACTTGACGGTAGTGGACCCATTTACGAGCTGGTCAAACTCAGCCTAACATACACCCCCTTCACCCGAGCGGGTAAGGCCATACCCCATCTCAACCGACCATGCTACAGTGGGAGTCGCGGCCTAATGGTCTAAGGTACTCGAGCGCTCGTGTTTTCCACTCGGTCTCGACATTGAGGCATCTCTTGACACTATGGAGGTTTAGGGGCTTTCACCGAAGGACATCCTAAGTGCCCTAAATGCTTCATAACATTTTCGGTGTCCCAACTGGCCATCCACGACATGTCTGTGGAGGCCACAACCCTGATGTCGCTAGGGCATATGGTAGTTATATCACAAAGTGTTGAGATATATACGTCATATCATCCAATCGTGCAATAATTTGCCTAATGGAATGTGCTATGATCACTCCTCATAACACGCATACATATAATGTGTATGACTTGTAACAGGAAGCTATGCATGATTATCAAACTTAACAATAATCGATCACACAATCACAATGGGCCTCTCACATCACAATGGGCCTCGTCTAGTCACAATGGGCCTCACACAACCACTTCGAGTTCCTGCCATGGGCCTCATATATCACAATGAGCCTCATACAACTACAATGGGCCTCGTAAAATCTTGACGGGCCTTATACAAACATAATGTTATATTAACACATACCCAATGCATATACTAACATAGTCAAAATCTATGATCGACCTATATACTGTGGGGTCCATAGAAGGACCGGAGATCTAATTCATAACATGAGGATCGGTCCTCAATGGTGGATATACCAAATCTGATACCACCAATCCTACCATCTATAGTGATGATGTACTGGCCTCATAACAAGGGTAGATCTAGATGGTCTACTTATGGGCCTAATGATGGGCTTCCAGGTTTGGGTACTTCTGGTAGCATTAGTGGGGACATAAAGAATTGGGACAGCCTAATAAGGTGGGATGGATCATAGTAATAATAGTGGGGACCCATCTGTTTGGGCTAACACACAAAGGAGGGAATGAGAACAGGCCTATCAATGGGCCTTAGGGAGGATCATAAGATGGACATTTAACTACCATTGTTCTTACAATGTAGACATTTAATCATCATTGCTCCCAAGGCATGACCCATAGAATCTATCTCATGATGGGGGCCTCAAGGCTTGTACTAATTAAGAGAATGATTGGGCAAACATAATTATAGTAGATTTACACATTACAATGGCCTCATCACATGGGCCTTTCATATATCGCACTAGGCCCCAACAAGGGTCATAAATACATCATATCGGGCCTCTCTCAAGGGCCATAAACATATCATGTTGGGCCTCATACAAGGCCCATAAGCATATCATGTTGGGCCTCGCTCAAGAGCCTCATATGCATCACATTTGGGCCACATTCCATGGGCTTCATACAAGGTTTTCATGAAATCGCCCATAGCCCACACAAAAGCTAGAAAAATAAATGGGCATTATCCACAATATTCTACACACCATGTTGGGCTCCAAGTAAAGGCCCAAGGCCTAAATACATCAAATGGGCTTCATGAGGGGCAGCCCATGGCCTAAAACATCATGGCCATGGAAGACATCCTGCTCATGCATTATGTTGGACTTCATGGGCAATCCACATGCCCCAATTAAATAGCCAAGGTGTAACTAACATCCACCAATGTGTGCTTTACAATTCAGCCCAAAATTAGGCAAGTTGGATGGGCGGCAAGGATTTAGTCACATATATCATATTGGGTCCTTATGGGGTGGCCCATAAAACCCAACAAAATAGATGGGCAGCATGTGCAACACATACATCATAACAGGCCCTCATGGGGCAGCCCATGGCCAGGGAACTGATAAACAATGTGCTTCTAATACACACACAAGGTGGACCTCACAACTGTACAATGGCCAACCAACCATACAACAAATGGGGGCCCTGCACATCATAAGTGACCTCACCGAAGGTGGCCGGCATGAATATGGTACATTCAACATGGTACAGGCCAATTGGAATATGGAATCTAACTCATAATGGGGTCTAAGGCCCATACACAAACTGGTAAATGGATGGATAGCATGGGATGTCTACCACTCAAATCGCAAGGTTTAGCAACAGTCCTTTTAAGAAATACACAAGGTGAGACTTACTAGGTAAAGATACAACCCACAAGCAAAAAGGTCCACTCAAGATTTTGGGCACACCACAACCTGAGGGTTCATGTACAAGATTTAAATACTCTATTAACTTCTTTGGGAAGGTGGTGGACCCCATATAAAATTTCTATCAAATAGATTTAAAACTACGTGGGGTCTGCTTATGATGAAGGAAAATCTTTATATTATAGTTTTATGTATGATTTAAATGCTCTATTAACTTCTTTGGGAAGGTGGTGGACCCCATATAAAATTTCTATCAAATAGATTTAAAACTACGTGGGGTCTGCTTATGATGAAGGAAAATCTTTATATTATAGTTTTATGTATGAGTACCAAAACCCGTGAGGCAGCCCTCATTAATCATGTATGCATAAGTTTCTGTGAAGGCCCAAATAATAGTGCTTGGGAGAGGTGCAGAAATGACTTTTGGCCATTTTTGGCTGTGTCCCACGATTAGGTGGGGCAGCCTTTTGGAATGCCATCAGGTGCCTTAGGTAACCCTATGTTTGTACTTCAAAACCCAAAAGTTCCAGTCTGCTGGATGTACACATAAGGTATTTGGCATAAGACCAAACATGAGCATTTAAATTTTCTGCGCGAAACTTCCTTCACCACTATGCCTAACACCATTTTGAGATCCACTCCCCAATCAGGTGGGGTCTTCTTTAACCCAATTAAAATATTATCTCTCCGCTCAATGGTATATTTTGAAAGTTTCAAGTGGTGTTCAACTCGTATCTTGAACGTGGGTCCAGTACATATGTCCAAAGTTGGTCTAAAACTTAGAAAATCAAACGTGCATTTCAGAAGTGGATGTGTCTCATCTTTACGCCCAGATTTCAAACACTTGGGATCCATTCTAGACGAAGTCGTAGGGCATGCTAATAATCCGACATGTAAAAGAAACATCTCCCATAGTGGGCCTTGACAGATTCGCATACATGATTTTTGGCATGAGGCCGAACATGACCCGCTGAAATTCCTGCACACAAATTTCTAGACAATCGTCCTCGGCCCTACTTTTAAACACCAGTTTTTCAGGTATTAGGATGGGCCATAAAATCTAAGGTGGTAGCCCGCACATAACCATACATGGGGCCTGGGACTTAAAATCAAGCCAATCCATGACTTGTGTGAGCCTCATCGTGCACAACAGTGGAGAGGTTTACCCTCCATTCAAGCATTCATAATCATTTGTTAGGCCCATCAAGCAGCGGTCCACAAATCCGGCCCATCAATTATGTGTATCCCACTAGATTAAGGGGTCCGAGTTTAAGATGCATCCAAATTTCTGGTGGGCACTAGCGAGTGCTTTTATGTGTGTTAACATGTCATCACATGATTTTAGATGGTGTGGGCCACCTGAGTGCCGTGTACGGCTGATTCTTGGGATATCCCAATAATTAAAGGGGACCCATCAAATGGACAGTGTGGATGCTTGATATACATCATGGCGGGCCTATGGCTGAGACCCATGGTCCCTGCCCATTGTTACATGCAGCAAGACGTTGGCAGCATTGGCGTCAACATATTTTTATTTTTTTTTGTACTTACGGGTTTTTCATAAGTGGGGCCAACATCAGTAGGATCCACACCCGGCTTGTGACGGGTCTAACAAGCCCATATTCAACATTTTTGGTACGCAGAAACATCACAGCGGGCCTAACAATTTATTACTATTAAAATAGTCTACTTGATGATGTGGCTCACCAGAGGTTTGGATTGGCTTCATCCTTCGGCTCAACACCTAAAATAGGCTGGGGAGTTGGATGGACGGTGTGGATACAACACATACATTGTGGTGGGTCCCACTATCCACGTGTGGGCAACGTGGGAAAAACACATACATCGTGGAGTCCCACGCCCAGGCTTCTGACGAACGGCCTATATGTAAAACACATCCCTGACATGGGTCCCACCATCCACACGTGGACAATGGATTGTATGGATGAAACGCATACATTGGGTCCACACGTGTGGCCCACCTTAGCTTTGGATAAAGCTGATTTTTATTTTCCCTACATACAGTCCGTCAGCCCTTGCTGTTGGACATCCCCTGGCTGAACGGTCTAGATGAAACACACCATGGTGCGTCCCATGCTGTGGGATGGTGGATATTACACATATAACAGGGTGGGGTCCACGTGAGTGGGCCACCCTGTTGGAAATCAAGGTGATATTTGTGGTTTCCCTCCAAACAGAGCTTGCCCAAAACGTACAGGAAGATGCTCTGTTGGGCAGGCAGCATGGCTAAAATACATACACATGGTGGGTCCCACTTGTAGACGGTCCACTAGGAGGGTCAAACCTGTCCGGATGTACCACAAAAAGGATGGACAGAGTGGATTAAACATAAACATCACCATGGGCCTGCGGCTGAGAGATTTTCGTTGCAGGTCCTGTCCCAAATAGAGACCCACGTCCTAAAATGATCTCCTTAGATGGACGGTTGAGGGTAGAAAGGATGGGCCTGCGGCTGAGAGATTTTCGTTGCAGGTCCTGTCCCAAATAGGGACCCACGTCCTAAAATGATCTCCTTAGATGGACGGTTGAGGGTAGAAAGCATACATCAAGGTGGGGGCCACACGGCCGTCCCACTCCACCAAAGGACCAAGATGATCTGTCCCTACATCCACCCCTACATGTCCAACTGGTCATGCAGACTATAAAAAGGGAACAACATGCTGTCCAGATTGCTGGACAGTTGGGAAGTGACGTATACATTATGATGTGGTCCACCTGGATGGGCCATGCACTCCAGATCAAGCTCAAATTCATGCATTCTCCCTTGCATTTGAACCATGCAAAACAGGGCAGCAAGGTGGCCAACTAACGTCTAAAAAATGGGACAGTCAAGCCGTCCCACCTGCTGGACGGTTTGGACCAACTGAGCACACACATCAGGTGGGCCACATCTACATGGAAAGAGAGAGAGAGAGAGAGAGAGAGAGAGAGAGAGAGAGAGAGAGAGAGAAGCACCCGCCTAACCTTCTTCTTCCTCCCTAGCCTTCTAATGCACCTATGTGGCTCTTACAAAGGTGGAGATCATGATCCGAAGGCTGGATTGGAGGGGATCTATAGTAGAATGTGGCTGAATTTTTGATGAGTTTCTCTCTCTAGCTTAGGACGTTCATGGCTTCTCTTGCTAGGGGAGATGAAAATGAAGAGAGAGGGAGAGAGATAAGAAAGAGAGATGTGTAATGATGGCTTTGTAAGAGCCTAGGGAAGAGAAGAAAGCATGCTTGTACTTATTACATGTAAGGCATGCTCATAGGGATGATGTCATCAACCTAGTCTAGATGGGCTAGGCTATAGGTAGCTCTCATGGAAATGATGAACCTAGGTTGGGTTCACCTAGGAAAATGTGCACGAGCACAAGGTGGGCCCCACATCATGATCAATGGTCTTAGTGATGCACAGCCTATAACTTTTGATCTACAACTCGGATTGATGCATGAGATGCGACGTTGGAAACGCAACGACGACGTGGTCGCAATGGCATAGGTCTCGAGTCAAGCCGACTCGGATTTATAGGATGCAACTCAGGGTCATGCGCAAATGCTATCTACGCGTCGCAGGTCGCCGGAATTCGATCGGGAGGACCGTGGGGCCTTAAGGAACGAAATGACAACTAGGACATAGACCTGACAGGTTAGTCCCAAACTGGGTAGATTTGAAATGCCCTTATCTGGCTCCAGGTTCAACTAAGCAAGTTGCTTACTAGGCTTAACTGAATTAAGCGCTCTAATCATGAAATGGCCTTGAGTCACTGACTCAGGAGCGATTTGACTCAGCCGAGTCTTTCTTTAATTAGTAAAATGAAACCAGATGAACATATCCATGATCGGTTTGCTTCGTTGATCATTGTACAAGGCAAACCGATCATAGTTGCACATCTGCATTGGGTTTTTGCACTCCGAACGTTGATCACAGTCACCCCACCCATGACTGAGTTGAGCAGTCTATGAAGACAATCGGTCAGGTGGGTGGAAGCCATCAAATGCAGAGGAAACAGACGGGATTATCTGACCAGGGTCGATGTTGGATGCAGAAAAGGGGGTTTGGATGAGGCGTGCGTCTCTCTGAGCCCGCTGGAATTAGAAGACTCGCCACCAGACCTTATTCTGGTTGCCGTTAGAAGCTTCTAAGTTAGACAGCGACTGAAAACTCGTCCCAGTTGCTATTCCACTCTCAGACGCCCCTGTTTTCTCCCTTTCTATCGTTTCTCTTTTGTTGTTATTCCTTCTCCTTCCCTCTAAACCTCACCTCACACTCTCTGTTTTCTTTACTGCAGACAAGTCATGCAACTGAGTTGGGTTGCAGTAGGGCGTGCAACTCGCTTTAGCGGCGACAAGCACTCTATCACTCTCTCCTTCTATTTTCTTTCTTTCTTCCTCTCCTTGGGATTCGCCCTAATATTAGGCTATTTGTAGCCATGACCGCTTCTAGGTCATCTACGGCTAAGCTCAAATATTAGCATGTTGTTAACGCCCAGCTGTCGAGAGAGCTTACCGTCAGGATCTCCTCAAGTCACTGAACGACTGCAGGGGCCTAAATAACATCCTCTGGTGAGTTTTAGGTGGGATGGGCCACGCAATGATCGTCTTGGATTGGAGAAAAGATCACCATATCAAGATCCATTGCTGGCAGTCAGATTGGGGAAGATGACCTGGCGATCATGGCCATTTTGCAATGGTCGATTGATCTACTGATCTGGTGCGTCCGAACGGTTTGGATGATGACCAGGAGGTATGTATGGCCCACCCAATGGTGAGTGTGGGCCGTTGGTTATGACACTAATTAGGGAGAGGCGGTGACTCATGTTGGTGTGGCATCTCACCAAATTATCAATTCCCATACGAGACTTTCACGAAACCTAATCTCAACGTCCTGGATTGCTTAGTAGAAGCTTCCAGAGGACTGGTGATGGTTGAGATTTGTTGTTAAAAGTGGAAGGGATTCTTTCCGCTTTCCGACGGGTAGGGATACATTTCCGAAAAGCAGGTCTGACTGGGATTTCTCCGCATACGTGGCCTTCATCCGACTATTTCCAACGGTCAGATTGGTCAGAGGTGTGGCGGACGTGGATATATCGTCCCTATCAGCGTCATCCTCTTACGTTGCTCGCTGGGTTGTAAATAGAGGTGGCACTGACGGTTTTGAATTAAAAATTTCCTCATGGTAGTGGTTGATGGGACCCCACAAATCAGATGGACGATTTGGATTTCGTCATCGTATTCATATGAACGGTCATTTGCACTGTCAAACGGAGAGTTTGGTTTGAAACAACATTAGGCATGAGAAAAATTCCAAATTTTCTCCTTTTTTTTTGTGAATTCCATCAAGTCAAAGCTCCTTTAACCCGATGGCTTGGTCTCATGCGTAGCATGTGCACTCCACTAATGTACGCACTCGGCTCAGTCATGGGGTCCATGTGATGATCTGAGTTGATCAACATCGTCCATTTATTTTTTGGGAGGTCTACTAATCACTTTAGATCAGGAATTTGTATGCTCAAAAGGTGAAGTGGGCCATCCTAGGAGGTTTTTTGTCGAAAATGCAAAATATAGGGGAATCTATGGTTGTTCTAGTGCTAATGCGGTTCTAAAGGTGAGGCCCATGCGATGATCAGCATGATCTGGGCCGTCATTCACTTTGGAAGTCTCATCTGAGGCCTTTGACCCAAGGTTACAGCAAATCTAAGGTTCTGGTGGGCCCTAACGTTTGATTTATGTGCCTAACTGGTACTAGTCGATGACCTTTGAAGATCGGATGGTTAGATCCTGCCCATGTTTGATTGTTAATGATCCTTGGAGCTCCCCACCTAGTCTAAAGGAAAAGTGATAGTTTACTCACGTGTTTAGCTTATGATTGATGCATATTATAAATCCTTGACCTCGTGGCCTGATGAACAACAGATTTGATGATCTAGTGTCTAATATTTACAATGGACAGCTTGATCTGTCTATCAAGGTGAAAAATAGACTTCTCTGATAGAGTGATGGTCCATCTAGCCAGTCATATGAGGGATGACTCGATGCAGTTTACTTTAAATGGTCAGATTTATTCCAAATTAGACCCAAGCCAAAATAAAAGGTCTCTTAACTTGTAAAGGACAATGATGGTATTTTTAGGTGGTCGGGTAATTTAATCATTGTAAACAATGATGGATTGTCTTTTAGGAGTTGTAAATCAACTTAATTGTGAATCTGAGGTACAACAATTAATCTATAGTTTCCTAAAGAGCCCTATTAGTGTGATCGAGTGATGTGTCAAGTACAAGACATCGTAACCTTGATTATTCAGGCTTCAAAACCTAAGATGTATGGTTAGGTTTATGCTAAAATAAAGGTGCACATATAATGAACTAAGTTTATATTACAAAATTAGATCTTTATAATAACGTGCACGAGTATAGAAATACAGTGTGTTACAATCTACCCCCTTAAAGAAAATCTCGTCCTCGAGATTTGGTAATATGCGTCTTAACGATTAATCATGACAAGTAGTAAAATCACATTGACTCCTCTATGTTTCATTTATGCTACCACATTTATAGATTTAAACAAACTATATCTAGATTTTCCAATGCAACTCTTATATCTATACTCTAGTCGAGTGATGTATATAAGTTCTAGAGAATTTGAGATCTATCTACCGAAAGTAGGGATTTATTTAAATACCTAATGACATTACAACTTCCTATAATATCTATTAGGTTCTAGAGAATTTGAGATCTATCTACCCAACATGCATATCAACAACTAATCATTGCTCCCTAAATAGAGATTATGAGTAGTAGTTTTCCTAGATAATAAATAGCTGGATAAAGCATGGTGTAGAGACCAGAATAAGAATGTTAAATGCAACAGGACCTATGCCCGAGATTTACCTTCAAAGCATTATTGACCAACTTTAATTCTTCTGGTGAAGATATTTAATGGTCGGTTTCAGGTCCTAAAGGGTCAAAGAAAAGAAAAGAAAAATAAACTATAAGGCATTAGCAAAAAAATAGAAGATCTATTTTCGCATCTAAAAAAAGCCAAACGTTAAAGACAACATGGAAATTACTAGCTAAGAATGTATATAACCATTTTACTTTTTAGTTTTTCCTTAAGATAAGGCATCATGTACAAATACACAGTAAAGGCAATTCAAGGAAAAAAAACAATTGTTAAGGGTTTCTTCAACTCTATCTTCAACAAGGTATAGCCACTACTTTCTTCCAAACAAAATCATTAGGGATATAAGAACCTTGATATCAATTGAACTCCAAACAATGCCATCTAACAACTTGGATTAAAATAAAATGAAGATCATGGTAAGAAAGAAGAAACACAATCACCACAATCCAAGAAACAGTAAAGGCTTTCCTATGGATAGTTTATGATTATTTTGATTGAACAAATGGACTTGTACTAGTTTTTTATTACTTCATGTGATGGGATTCAATACTCTATGAGTGCAATGCCTTTTGATCCCCTTTGATGCCATGCCATTGGGTTTGTGTAGAGCAACTCCATGTATTTATCATTCTATTTGTTGTTTTATCGATTATGTTGGAACATGGAGTGATTGGAGATCAATTGTGACATACTAGTGAAGAATTTGAAGCCTTAATTTGGTATGAATCATCTTTTATTGGGAAGTTCATATTCTTTTTCAATATTGCTGCATTAATAATAGAATAGACATCATTAAATCTACACACGCACAGGGATCTCTTCATGCAACTTCATGAAACAAGACTTTCATACTCAATACAAGAGATGCATTGTGCCATCATCCAAGTCTTATTATTTAAACCTCAAACTTTGCCCTCTTTTAAGATCTCTTCTAATTAAATTTCCTTCTATGAGTGACCTCATAAAGTTTAGAGAAAATTTGTGGTTTGAGCCTTGAGGATAGTTTACAGAAGCAACAAGAACAAAAAGCAGAGTGGCAACTGGAACAACAATGAAAGGTAGCAAACAAGTTGTACTCTAGGAGCCAAAGTGTCTTGGATTGTTTTTGAAGCAGAAGAATGTATAAATGGAAACTGTGTAATATTAACCTTGAGTGACTGAGGAAGATGAAAAAAAAAAAAAAAGACACAGCCTGAGTCTAACAGACTTAAATTTGAGGCCCAGACCGACCGTCAAGCCTAGAATTCCAGCCCATCCCCTACCGGAAGCAATCCAGGCCCAACAGGCAAGCCTGAACCATTTGCAGTTGTACTAAGAATGCCAATTGCAATTGTTTTTCAAAATCCCATTTAATTAATATCTAATTATATCAAATTGTAACTTATACTTATGCTTCGACTAAGGATATGTTCCATAAGTGGAATGGCGGAACACGATTAGTGTAGCGGACTCTATTTAGTTGGGACAAGACTTGGATGATGATGTTGATCAAGTTACTACTTTTCATGCCATTCTTGTCATGCCTCAGACTGATAACCAGACTCACAAGGAACCCAATGGCCAGTTCTAGCCACAACAGCCTCCATAGTACTCCATTCTCGGCTCCTGAGGCAGGTTCCGATCCTGGGATCCTACAAGGAGGATTTCCATAACAGTGAAATCATTTCCAATACGAGCATACCCAAGATCACAGCAAGTATATCTTAGAATAATAAGGCACACATCACAAAATTCACTAAGAATTTGAACTTTTATAGGCTTTCATAAGGTACAAAAGGACATACATAAGATAATAGAAAAGAAGAGAAAAGTCAGCAACATTGGAGTCCTCAAGCTCAACTCTACTCCAAGCTCTGCCGCTACGACACTCGCCTAGGATCACCTGCACGCATTAATCGTGCATAAGCTTATAGAAGCTTAGAGGGTGGTGAAAGTATGTGACAATGGGGCACAGAAGAATAACAGGAGGTACAAGGAGTGAAACATGCTTAATGAGAATATCACTAGCCTTACCAAGGCTTATCATGAATACGACGCAATGAGTACTAGGCGCCATACCAAGGCAATGCATGAAGGGGGTTACACAGCTAATGCTAATACGATGCAAGTAATGACAGTGCTCATATCCAAACCACATGTCAAGTACATTTTCAATCATAGAAAATCACCGGGGTCCATTACACTACTGAATGACTATCGCTTTACAGACCCCACATAGCCAAACGAGTGTAAGAGACCTCACTACCCATATATGGACAGTCAATCACTAACAAGGCCTGATGGTAGCGGACCCATTTACGAGCTGGTCAGACTCAGCCTAGCAACGCCTCTTCACACCAGGCAGGTAAGGCCACACCCCTATCCAATTGACTACATGACAATTGGAGTCGTGACCTAATGGTATAAGGCCCTCATGCGCTCATATTTCCACCTGGTCATGGCGTTGGAGTAGATCCTTGGTACCATGGAAGTTTTGAAATTTTCACCCATGGGCATCCTATGCACCGGGTATGCCCAAGTAATATTTCCGGTGTCCACACATATGGCCATCCATGAATGTCCCTGTGGAGGCAAGCCCCTGATAAAGTAAGGGCGGTATTATCATAAAATATGATGCCAATGCATGAGTCACATATATCGATCATGTACAAGCTTCAAGCACTCAACGTGCACAAGGAGAGAAACTCCATCCCTAAATAACCACCATACAATGCAATCAATTCATACAGATGATGCATATGGTTATAATGATGTAAGTGTGCTACTTGTAGAATGTATTCCTCCTTCCCAGGAGGGACAAGGACAAGATCTATGGACAAGTACTCTAAGGAGAAATGAAGTTCTCTTAGTAGGGGCCCAAAAAATTGGGATGACCAATAAGCTAGGGGAGTCCTAAGGCCTCAAAAAGAAAATGGGCCTAACAAGGTACAAGGTGAGCCTTCAACTACCTATAAGGGCCTTAGGGGCCTACCTTAGGGACCCCAAGGAGGACATCTAACCTCAACTAGGTCCCAAAAGGGTAGCCTGCTACATATATAAGAAAAAGTCTAAGGCTTAATCAATTCATGGCGTAGTGGGTCATACACTAAGCCCAATACATAAGCAACCTAGTAGGCCCTTAAGCAAGGTTAGGGCCCAACCATAAGGTTCATGGGTTCACTCATTGTGGTGGGCCTAATGGCCAGCCCATTATCCCAATATATGGGGAATCCTTATATTTAGCACAAGTAAGTTGGGCCTCACATCTCGGCCCAAGTATAGATTTATTATAGTGGGCAAGCAAGGGCCTAACTACTAGAGTATTTGGCCCATAAAACCCTTCACAATGGCATGGTAAATATAGGACCCAAAGGTCTAATGGGCCTATCAAAAGTTCCAGTTCAACCAAGGCTATAAGGCCCATTAATTAACTAGAAGACTAGCCCAAGAAGAATCCAATTGGAATGAGCCTTTAATCATGCACTAATTAAGCCCAAAAAATAAAATTAAAAATAGTAAGATAACTAACTTAAATCCTCCTCAAATATAATGAGCCATACTACCCCAAAACAATATCTATAGGCAACAATTATTGGGCTCATTGCCAAATTCCAGCCCACATATTTTTTTCTGGGTTGGTTAGAATACAACAACAAAAAAATTATTTTATAGTTAATGAAATTCCTGATGGCCCACATGCATAACAGTGGGTCCCACCAGATGAGAGGAGAATGCACAACATACATTAGAAGTGGGCCATGCTACTAGAATATAGGCCCAGCAACAGCCCAAGGTAGGAGCGTCTCATGGTGGGTAGTCCTATGGGCCTGGGTATTTGGCCCAAAACTGATCCAAATTGTAGGCTACACCACGGTTAGTACAAGGGCTTGATGGCCTTAAAAATTTGTAGGGTGATCCTACCATAGGTAGGCCACACCTCCATAAAATTTTACAATTTTTAGATAACTAGAAGTATTTTAATTTATTTTTAGAAAACATTTTGTCCAGAAAATTGGACTGACCTGGACGTCCCGATGTGGTGGGTCAGTCCGGTGCTTGCCACGGTGTGTACAGGTGTCCAATGGTCCCAAAATTTTGTAGGTGGGTCCTACTATGGGTACTCCACCTCTCTGTAAAATTTCATAATTTTTAAATACTTAAAATTATTTTAATAAATTCTGGAGTTATAATCTATCCAGGGTGAAATGTTGCCAGAAATAACTGTCCTGAATTTGAGCTATCCAAATGAGTGGGTTCTGGGCCTCCAAAATTCCTGAAATTTGGACCCAAGGTCCCTCATCAAGTCTACGATAAGGTGGGACCTAGAAATATGGCCCACCTTCTGAGAATATATTTTTAAAATTTTATTTACGCAGTCCAGCAAAAATTTCTAGCAGCCCACTATGTTGTCCCACCCTTTTGGATGCCCAAATGGGGTCCATTGGCCCTAAAATTTTGCAGGTAGGTCCTACCATGGGTGGGACACTTCTATGTAAAATTTTAGAATTTTTGAGATAGTATCAGTATTTTATCTAATTCATACAAATTATGGTCAATAATGAATATCAAGAAAATTTGCTGGTGCAGAAAATACTGTTGTCCCATATTTGACACCATATGGGGTGGGCCTATACTTACCTAAATTACCAAAAAATTGGTAGGTTTAATGGTCCCACATATGGATAGAAAATGGGGTCTACTAGAGTGGCCCACTTACTCCCAAATCAAGATGGAAAATGAGCATTTCTAACATGCAACGTTGCTGGACTGTCCAGAAATTTCTGGACAGTCAGCCTACTTTGGCCCATCCCATAGCTTCAAGTATAGGGAAATGATGTGGGCCTTATTCCACATCAAATTGGGGTGCACACTCTAGAAAACCCCCAAAGGAATTTGGGAGAAAAAGACATACAAACAGTCCCAAATAATTACTCAAAATCACACTATAGATGGGCTTGAATTCGGGACAGCAAGATATGCTGTCCATATTTCGGTCCATAGAAATTATCAAAAGGGTTTTGTACCCTAATCATCAAGTGTGGTCTACCTAGATGGGTCATCAAGTTTTAGATCCATCAACACACTAAAAACACTAAGAAAATCCATGTTTGGAGACCACCCAACCCATGCATGTCATGGTGGGCCTGGATGTCCAGCAAGGTGGGCCTGGATGTCCCATTTTCTGATGGAACTGAGATGTTTCTGACCACATCAGTGGGCCACAAATCTCCAGGAATAAAAGGAGGAGAAAGGGATAGAAATCACAGCCATGGTGAAGGTTCTGACACTATAAGCCTTCCATCTTCAATCCACACCATCTACTATATTGGTGGCTTACATGTATGTCATTTACAATTAAAAAGAGGTGCTGAGGTAGGGATACCATCCCTACCATGCATGCGAAGGTCTAAATGACCTATGAAAGGTTAGATATAAGAAAATATATCATGGTGGGTCCATGGAGAATGGCCCACCATGGAAGAAGATATGCATATTCTAAGCCCATGACCTTAAATCTAGGAGTCATGTAGGACCTCCACCATCGATTGGTGGGTCCTGCATGCTTTCATTCATGTAAAAAAGAAAGATAAGAAGAAGAAAGGGAGGAGAGTATTCATGGAGCACCCACCTCAAAACTTATCATTCTTCTTCCACACTTAGGTTCTATAGCTCCAATGGTGAAGTTTTAATGGTTGGGATAGGTTTTTGAGGGTTAGATTGGGAGAGATCTAGCTTGTAAGGGGCTAGAGAATTTGGAGATTTTTGGAGGAAGGTCGCTAGCTAGAAATGAGGAGGAAGAGATAAGGAGAGAGAGAGAGAGAGAGAGAGAGAGAGAGAGAGAGAGAGAGAGAGAGAGAGAAAGACCATAATGGGTTTGTAAGAGAATCCATCATTACCATAGGGAGGAGTTTACAAAGTTGTAGGTTAGACTAGGCCTCTTGGTGGTGTTTGTGGTTGGTGGTGTTAGTTATGGATCTTTGTGTAGTGTGTGGGTAGTGTACCTTAGAACTTATGCCAAGGGTGATGGTGGTCCACATGTATTCCACATAAGTGTGCCACATGATCATTGGTCATATAATGAAATGTACACAACTTTTGATCTACATATTGGATGGACATACAAGACGTGTCGTTGGAACTGCAACGACAATGCGAACAAGACGACATAAGTCTCGGGCTGATCCGAGTCGAGTCAAGGTGACCAGACTCAATGATGACTGTAAACACTATCTGAGGATCGGAGTCGCCGAAATTTGACCGATAGGACCGCGGGACCAAAATGAATGAGATGCATACTCACACACACACATGCACACATGCGAACTCAGGATGAGTCTCACAATCCTCCCCACCAACAAAGAAATTTCATCCTCAAAATTGACAAAACTGGAACAACAAAATGTATAAACATCATATATATATATATACCTCAATCATCAAACACATGAGAAGACAATACAAGCAATACAAATAATCAATCATCGAACAAATGGGGATAACGCTCCCTAATCTCGGCTTCGCGTTCCCAGGACGCTTCGGCCTCCAAATGATGACCCCATTGCACCTTCACCAAGGGAATGACCTTGGTCCTGAGGACCTGCTCCTTCCGATCAAAAAATATGAATCGGCTGCTCAATATAGGAAGCATCCTCACGGACCTCAAGTGGCTACCAATCAATCACAAGAATAGTGTCCGACCCACACTTCCGCAATATAGAAACATGGAATACGTCATGGATCGCGGACAACTCAGGAGGTAAGGCAAGCGTATAGGCCACAACGCCTATGCGCTCGGTAATCTTAAAAGGTCTAATACATCTCTGGGCGAGCTTGCCCTTTACACTAAAGTGAACTACGCCCTTTATAGGCGAGACCTTGAGATATACTATGTCCCCGACTGTGAACTTGAGGGGTCGATGCCGACGATCAGTAAAACTCTTCTGTCGGCTCTAAGCTGTGTGCATCCTCTGCCTGATAACATTAATAGCCTCCTATGTCTGCAGCATAAGCTCAGGACCTAAGAGACGATGCTCTCCAACCTTGGTTCAGCAACTAAGAGATCTGCATGGTCTGCCATAAAGTACCTCAAAAAGATCATGCCAATAGTCGCCTGATAGTTGTTGTTGTATGCGAACTCGGCGAGGTGCATATGCTCATCCTAACTGCCCGCAAAGTCGATCACATAAGCTCTTAGCATATCCTCAAGGATCTGGTTGACCCTTTCGGTCTGCTCATCTGTCTGTGGATGAAAAGCAGTGTTGAGACGCAATGTGACCCCTAATGCCTGCTGAAAACTCCTCCAAAACTGAGACGTAAATCTAGAGTCTTGGTCTGAAATGATCGAAACTAGGACACCGTGCAGTCTCACTATCTCCTCAATGAACACCTTAGCAAGCCGGTCCATAGACCAGGAAGCACATATTGGAATGAAATGAGCCGATTTCATCAGACGATCGACGATAACCCAGATGGTATCGTGACCACGCTGAATCCTCGACAACCCTACAATAAAGTCCATCGATATGTGCTCCCACTTCCACTTTGGAACTTTCAACGGCTGCAAGGGACCAGAGGGTCTCTGATGATCGGCCTTGACAGGATGGCATGTGTCACACTCGGCCACAAAACTAACAATCTGGCGCTTCATCCCATGCTAAAAATACTACCTTCTCATATCACGATACATCTTTGTGGAGCCCGAGTGAAAAGTAAGTCTCGATTGATGTGCCTCGGTCATTAGATCATGTCGCAACTCTGGCACGTTCGGGACACACAATCGGCCTCTGAAGTGAAATCCACCATTGGAACCAATCTGCCAGTCTGACTGCTCCACGGAAGCGGCCTCTATTCGATACTCCTGAAGTGACTCGTCCGTCTGCTGAGCCTCGATCACCCTAGATACCAAAGAGGGTTGAATCGACTAGCTTGAAAGCTGAACAATGGAAGACTGCAGACTGAACTCAAAGTCAAACTCTGAAATATCCTTGAGCATCTACCACTATCGAACCATCATCTGTACCACCAGGCCTCGTGGCTGACGGCTAAGCGCATCCGCTGCCACGTTCGCCTTACCCGGGTAGTACTGAAGGTCAAAATCATAGTCCTTCAACAACTCCATCCATCGCCCCTAGCGCAGGTTCAACTCGGACTGCAAAAATAGGTACTTCAAGCTCTTGTGATCCGAGAAGAGCTCGAACCTGACCGCATATAGATAATGCCTCCACACCTTCAGTTCGAAGAAAGCCACTGCAAGCTCCAAATCATGAGTGGGGTAGTTCAACTCATGGACCTTGAGTTGGTGCAAGGCATACACCACTGGCTTCCCGTGCTACATCAATATAGCACCCAAGCCAACTTTGGAGGCATCGGTGAAAACAACAACACCCTTATTCCCATCAGGAAGAGTGAGAACAAGAGCGGACGTGAGACAGTCCTTTAACTACGTAAATGCCTCCTCACAGGCATCACTCTGGACGAACTCGATGCCCTTCTACGTCAACCGGGTCAGCGGTGCTGCAATATGGGAGAAACCCTCGATAAATCGTCGATAATACCCAACTAGACCAAGGAAACTACGGATCTTGGATGCGTTCGTGGGCCGGCCCCTCTGACGTACAGCATCAACTTTCGTGGGGTTGACAGAGATACCCTCCCTCATCACCACGTGATCGAGGAACTTCATCTCCTCCTGTCAAAACTCGCACTTCTCCAGCTTCGCATACAGCTGGTGGGCACGGAGGGTCTCAAGCACAATCTGCAAGTGCTCAGCATGGTCCTCTTGGGTCCTCGAATATATAAGAATATCATCAATTAATACCACCATGAACTGATCGAGGAACGGCCGGAAGACCTTGTTCATCAGCTGCATGAATACGACGGGCGCATTGGTCAGTCTAAATGACATGACCAGGAACTCGAAGTGACCATAGCGTGTCTGAAATGCCATATTTGGAATGTCCCTCTCTCGGACCCGGATCTGATAGTAACCAGAGCGCAAGTCTATCTTGAAAAAATATTGTGCACCCTGCAACTGATCAAATAGATTATCGATACGGGGAAGCGGGTATCAGTTCTTAATGATGAGTCTATTGAGCTCGCGATAATCTACACAGAGTCGCATTTCTTCTTCACAAATAATATCGGGGCTCCCCAAGGTGAACTGCTGGGACGAATGAAACCTAACTCCCAGAACTCGTCCAACTGCTCCTGCAGTTCCCTCAACTCCAATGGTGTCATCTGGTAGGAAGCCTTCGAGATAGGCATGGAACCAGGCACCAAATCAATCTGGAACTCCACCTGCCGATGCGGCGGTAAACCCGAAATCTCCTAAAATACATCCGAGTACTCACAAACATCTGGCAGCTGCTCAATACTCCCTGCCACAGAATCCTCAATGACCAAAGCTAAGAAACTAGATAACAATTCTCCTCTGGACTCGGCGATGAACTGAAACATTGGCAACCCTGGAATATGAAACGTGACTATCCTCACGGCACAGTTGTCACGCCCCGAACTCGGAAATCGGGCTCACAAAATTCCCGATCGCCGAATCCGGCGCTGACAGCCTCCGTAGAACCCCATTCTCGGCTCCCAACGCCCATACGCCAGGTTCCGATCCTGGGATGCTACAAGGAGGATTTCTAATAATCAATTTGATTCGTAATGAGCACAACCACAAACATAACCCACGAACAATAACCACAAGAACATCATCACAAAGTCCACTATGAACAAAAGCCTTTGAGTACAATGCGTAGGAAAGGAAAATACAAGATAATGCTAATAACAAAACTCCAGAAGCTCGGCTGCACACTCCAACTGCGGCGAGACTACGGCTGCGTCCTGGCGTCACCTGCACGCATCAATCGTGCATAAGCTTATAGAAAGCTTAGAGGGTGGTGTAAGTGTGTGCGCAATATGAGCGTGCTCAGAATGCATAGTCAGAGTAATGCGAAAACATGCTGATGAGTACATGAACACAGTCAGCCGTACCCAGGGCTATGCAATGCGAGATAAGAATAATATCGGCCATGCCAATGCCATGCGATGCATAATGCAAGTCAAGCATGCTAATCCACATCCAAATCCTTATGTCAATACAGTTCTCAGTCTGGATAATCACCGGGGTCTAGTACACTCTACGCCAGCTTGCCGTCCCTATCCGGACGCACAACTGGAAGAGCGAAAGAGACCTCACTATCCGCCTGCCAATATCGGGCCCGGCTCGTCGATAGCGGACCGATTCCTCAAGCCGGTCAAACTCAACCTAGAAATTGCCCCCTCACTCAGGCGGGTAAGGTCACACCCCTTTCCAACCGACCACGACACAGTGGGAGACGCGGCCTCCTAGTATTCGGCCCTCATGCGCTCGTACATCCACTCGGTCTGGACGTTGGAGTCATCCTCTGGTACCATCGGGTTTAGGGATTTTCACCCAGGGACATCTATGGCGCCCGTATGCTAGAACCAAACATTTCCGGTATCCAATCCAGCCACCCACGATGTATCTGTGGAGGCTATGGCCATGGTGTCGGTAGGGCATACAGTAACTACAATCACACAATGCAAGTGCATGAGTCACACTACCAGTCATGCAATAATCCTGCGTAAACCATGCGCTCATGTAGGGCAACTCCGCCTATCAGGGAGCCCGTAACAGTTTGCCCGAAGGCATATGCTATGATCAGTCACCCCTCATCTCAAGCATGCATATGATGCGTATGATCATGAATCATGGGGCAGCACTATACTTATGGTATGATAATGGGGGTTGCTCAAAGTGAAGATGGGCCTAAACGGACTGCAGAGTACAAATATGGACCTATCAGTGGGCCTTAAGGAGTGTCACAATGCGGACAGTTAACCAATATTGTACTTACAATGTGGACGTCAAACCAACAATGCTTCCAAGGCACGGTCCGCCATAAATATCATTACGTAAACCATGTGGAAGCACACATTGCAATGGACCTATATACATCTCATTGGGCCTCGACCCAAAGTCCTCAAACACATCAAATGGACTGCCTCATATGGGCCTTTCATAAATCAAGTGGGCCGCATCAATGGGCCTTAAGTACATTGCAATGGGCCATGTCCCATGGGCCTTTGAAAACATCACATTGGGCCTTAACCCATGGGCTCCAAATACATCACAGTGGGCCTCAACCCACGGCCCTAATACACTTACAATGGGCCTTAACCCATGAGCCCCAAATACATCACCATGGGCCCCATAACATGGGCCTTACATTCACATCAAGGTGGGCCTCAACAATGGCCTCATACACATCAAGGTGGGCCTCAATAGACGGCCATAAATATGGTAAGGTGGGCCTAATCACTTGGGCTTTGTATATACCAAGGTGGGGTCCACCATATATATATATATAATACAATATATATAATATATATATATACAATATTAATAATATAATATTATATATATATATACACACATATACACACATACACTCTCACACACACGCTCACACACATGTGCACGCTCACACACACATGCACACACGTACACACTCACACATGCACGCACACACACCCATGTAAAGACACACCGTCCCCTCGGACGGTGGGGAAACAAATACATTACAAGGCTCCCACACGCCCGCCTGGACGGTGGGATTAAAACACATACATAATCGTGGGTCCCATGTGGGGCCCACCATAGCGTTATCTTCCATCCACTCGCCCATAAGGTCACACAGACACGAAAGAAGGGGAAAAACAAATTTCACTTGATCCGAAACTTGGACCCCAGATGGGTTTCAACAAGAGAGTTCAATTCTCACTATTTCTTATGATGTGGGCCACCCGAGATCCGGATTGGCCTCGATTTTTGGAGGGGGCCCACTTCGATGGCCCACAAAATGGGTGGTGTGGATACAAAATATACATCATGGTGGGGCCTGACAGGGACCGTGGGGCCCTAACTCGGCCACGCCCGCCACAAGACGTAGTGCAAAGGCCCCACTGCCACATCGCGGCAGAAGAATGGCCGCCGCTTTATATATATTTTTTTTTGTTTTTTTTGGAAATCACGTTTTTCCGTGGTTTTCCACATGTGTGGCCCGCATCAAGGAAATCCGACCCTGCCATCGGATTCCATGGTCCAAAGCCAATCTATCAAGCCTAATATCGGGTATTTTTTTGTGTACAAAAATGTCAAGGAAGTTTTAAATGGTGGAAATCGTCGTTTGCTATACTATGGCCCGCCTGAGGGTCAGATTAACCTCATCTCTTGGCTCAACGCCTAAAATGAGGTAGGAAAGGAGATGGATGGCTTAGATTGAATCCAATCATCAAGGTGGGGTCTAAATGAACCACCCTCTCCAAGGCTTGAGAACCAAGCTTATATTTGTGTTTTTCCCAGTGGTCCAAATGGCGTCCCCGACGCCGGACGGCTCAGGGTGGGCCTGCTCGGTGGACCACCAAGGGTGAATGGTGTGGGTTCAATGCAAAGGAAGTGGGCCCCTTACCGATGGCTTGGATAAACCACATACTTCATGGTGGGGTCCATCCAAGTGGACCACATGACCACATCATCATCATAAAAATGAAAAAGAGAGTGAGAGGGAGAGGGAGAAAAAGCGAGAGAAGGTAGGACACACGTGTGATGGAGGGACCCCGACACTATGGGCCCTCCCTTGCATCCAATCATACATACATAAAAAAAAAATTAATCAAAGTGGGCCATCGGCCACATCTTAGGGTCCAAAGTGAAATCCACACCATTGATCAGTAGGTCCCACTTGGCCCATCATAAGAACATGAAAAACCTCTCCTATAAAGCACCCACCGTCGATCTTCTTCGGTCCGTTGGAACACCAACCTCCTTGTGCTCCTCTTTGACGGTGGAGATGGGAAATCAAGGGCTAGGATAAGAGATTTTTGAGAGAGAAAAGGTGGGCCACACAACTCATTTTTTTTATTTTTTTTTGCACTTGGAGAGAGCTTGGACGTGAGCTCCTTTTGGTTGCTTGGAGTTGTGTTGGGAAAGAGAAAGAGAAAGAGAGATAAGGAGAGAGAGAGTGATGGATGTGAGGTAAGTGATGGGTTGATGGATGTGGTACTTAACTAGGTATGGGTGTGTAAGAGAGAGGGTAAGAAAGAGTTGACTTTGGAGAGATAAAGCATGGGTTGCTTGTACTTGACATTGAAGTGATTGATTGATTGATGTGATTGATTGATTGATGGGATTGATTTGACATTGTGTAGAGATTCTCTCGGGATTGAGAAAGCGCGGCGTTTCTTCGAAATAAACGCCTGCCCGCATCTTCTGATCAGGGTATCGGATCGGTGTGTGAGTCGCGGCGTTGGAACCGCGGCGACGGTGCGGTCGCAGTGATATAGGTCTCGGATTAAACCGACTCGAATCTAAAGGATACGACTTACGATCGATCGCAACGTTGATTATCAGTCGTGGATTGCCGGACTTCGATGGAAATGATCACAGGATTCATCGGAACAGTGCGAACTAGGATACGGGTCTTACAGCTCTCCCCACCTAATAAAAATTTCGTCCTCGAAATTTACACTACTATCGCAATTAGACGTAACTCATAAGAGAATAAGGAACATAACATCATGTATGATCAAAACACAGTACAACATACATCAAACATCAAAAGACGGGGATGAAGCCCATGAATCTCAAGCTCTAACTCCTAAGGCGTATCATTTAGGAGCAATCTAGCAAGATGGTGTAGGGGCCAAGTCACATGAATCATCGATGACTGCTCCTGATGACTGAGGGTCCTGCTTAACGGCATAAAATTTGCCCTGGGCCCGCTGGGGAGGTGCAGGTCCCCTCTGAGGCCTCTGCTGCTGCGGGGGAGGTCCGGGAGGCTGGTGCTGCTGTTGAGGGGGCCTCGGTGGTGGAATCTGCTGTCGCTGCTGCTGCGAAGGCTGCTGCGGTGCTCTCGGCTGCGTAGAGGCTGCTGAGGTGCTCTCGGCTGCTGCTGCTGAGGTCGGGGACACTCCCACCTATGGTGTCCTATCCCACCGCATCCATAGCAAGTGTCAGGAAGCTGTCTCTGAGGTGGTGCCGCTGGGGGTGCCGTCGGTGCTACTGGTGCTCCGGCGGATGGGTGACTCCTGTATCTCTGCGGTCGTCGGTCGGTCTTTGGGGAGCCACCGGAGGGGGCCCGCCTCTTCGACCCTCCTCGATCTCGGTGCTCTGTCCGCCGGCCCACTCGGCCTCATAGATCTGAGCCCTCCGCACTACCGCCTGGAAGGTCGGGAGCTCATGTCCAATAACACGGCCTCGAAGACCGTAACGTAAGCCGTTCTTGAAACGGCGGGCCTTTCGCCCCTCATCATCAACCATGTATGGCGCAAACCTCGATAGCGCCACAAAACGAGCCGCGTATTGCGCCACGGTCATGTCCCCCTGCACCAGAGTCTCGAACTCCAGTGCTCTCTGACGTCGGATGTGGTCAGGGAAGTACTGCTCCTCGAATCTATCGATAAAGTCATCCCATGTCCAGACGTAATCAGGTCCTGCAACACGGGTAACGGAGGTCCACCAATGCTCTGCCTCACCCTGGAAAAGGAATACCACTAACCGAACTCGATCTTTGGGTCGTGCATGACATAGTATCGAAGATCTTCTCCACATCGGAGCGCCATCTCTCTCGCTGCAGGTCGATCTGGCTCACCCTGGAAACGTGGAGGATCAAGCCGTCTAAACTCACGTAGAAGAGCACTCGCACGCTCCTGCTCTGCCTGCTCCGGTGAAACAATCGCGCGTCGCCCGCCCCGAAGCGCAGCTAGCCATCACGGCCCCGCAACATCCGCATGGCTCGCGAGGCACTCACAGATACGGTCGGATCCGCACCGACATCGTGGAGGAACATCATCCTCAGGAAAGGGAGCAGGGATCTCTGCGGTAGAACGGGAGGCACAGGTGGTAAAGCTGGAGCCTCAGGTGGTGGAGCGGGGGTAGAACGGGTCGTTCTCCTGGGCGGCATGTCCTATGGACAAGATAAGGAGCCAATCAATCTTGAGAATCGCACGTTTAGGGAAGGTTTCGCACTCGGAACCTAATTGTCCTAAGCTCATAGTAAACATGTGATGCTGTTCTCGGTTATTCTCAAGTTATGCTCTGATACCAACTTCTGTCACGCCCCGAACTCGGAAACCGGGCTCACAAAATTTCCGATCGCCGAATCCGGCGCTGACAGCCTCCGTAGAACCCCATTCTCGGCTCCCAACGCCCATACGCTAGGTTCCGATCCTGGGATGCTACAAGGAGGATTTCTAATAATCAATTTGATTCGTAATGAGCACAACCACAAACATAACCCATGAACAATAACCACAAGAACATCATCACAAAGTCCACTATGAACAAAAGCCTTTGAGTACAATGCGTAGGAAAGGAAAATACAAGATAATGCTAATAATAAAACTCCAGAAGCTCGGCTGCACACTCCAACTGCGGCGAGACTACGGCTGCGTCCTGGCGTCACCTGCATGCATCAATCGTGCATAAGCTTATAGAAAGCTTAGAGGGTGGTGTAAGTGTGTGCGCAATATGAGCGTGCTCAGAATGCATAGTCAGAGTAATGCGAAAACATACTGATGAGTACATGAACACAGTCAGTCCATACCTAAAATGACATCAAAGACAGACATCAGCATCATGAACGGATTGGCAGGAAGGAACATCCTGCCCATTAACACCGGGAAAGAAGGGCAACGATGGGTCAATACTGCAGACTTCCCCATGGGAGTCGAAACGGCCAAGGCCTCAGACATGGACTTCGATGGAATACTGGTCAATCGGCAAAACTGCTCGGCCACAAAGGAATGAGAGGTGCCAGAATCAAACAAAACATGGGCAACACACGCAGAAACAAGAAGAATACCCTCAACGACTCCACTAGTCGATGACTGCGGGTCTTGGCCTAACACCTGGTGTGCAGAATAAAAGCGGCCCTGAGCTGGTAGGGGAAGCAACCCGGAAGACCAAGGGTCCTGAGCCTGAGCCTGCTAGGCTGCTATACACACTGGACCCAGGGATCGGACAACATACAGATATCCCCTTTGCTGGTGTTGCGGCTGCTGCTGTCTCTGCTGCTGCTATCTCTGCTGATATTGTCTTTGCTAAGTTCTACCTGCTGCCTCTACTGCTGAGGAGGAGCCCTAGGATCGGCGGGTGCAAGCTACGATCTCTGCTGCTACTGCTGAGGAGGACGAGGAGGGGGTAACTACGGCGGCCGCTGCTGCTGAATGGGGAGAGGGCACTCACGCCTCCGATGCACGGCCTGTCCACAACCGAGCATACATCGAAAAAGGGGCCGAAAGATGAAGTAGTTGTCAATGATGATGACGATGAAGAGGTTACTGACTGAGTCGCAAGCTGCCGATACCCTGATCTGCCCCTCCACCTCTATTGACGAGACTGCCTAGAACTACCAGCTGGTGCACTCCTCTTCCGGTCTCCACCGAAACTCTCTTCTCTCAATCTCTAGGTCATAGCCCAATCCTCCTCATAAACTAGTGCTCGATGAATGACCTGGTCGAACGTCTCCAAGCAATGCCCTACAACACGGCTGCAAAGGGC
Source organism: Magnolia changhungtana (assembly GCA_030180095.1). Taxonomy (NCBI): domain Eukaryota; kingdom Viridiplantae; phylum Streptophyta; class Magnoliopsida; order Magnoliales; family Magnoliaceae; genus Magnolia; species Magnolia changhungtana. The sequence continues at coordinate 8,638,761 of JASAUF010000653.1, read as the reverse complement.
AGGACACAAACCAGTGACAAAACAACGAGCCCTCATCTTCTCATCCCTGGTGAGATAAGGAGAAAATCTAGATAAGGCCAAGAAACGGGCCTCATACTGAGATACAGTCAAATCATCCTATACTAAGGTCTCAAACTCGATCGCCCGCTGGATCTGAACATGCTCGGGGAAGAATTTCTAGTTGAAACGGATCACAAACTCCTCCCATGTCCAAACGAACTGAGGCCCGATCATTCTGGATACGGATAACCACCAATGACGGACCTCACCTTGTAGAAGATAGGTCGTAAGAGATACTCTCTGATCCGCAGGACACTAAATAGTGTCGAAAATCCTCACAACCTCAGTGCGGCAAGCCTTAGCGACAGAAGGGTAAGGGTCACCACTAAACCTCGGGGGATCATGATGTCGGAACTCTCGAGCTATCGCACTAGCTCGTAGTAAATCAGACTACCCAGAAACCTCGGCGGTAGCAGAATGACGGGTCTGCAATGTAGTGGCAACAAGCTATATCAGCTGCTAGAAATGCTCGACTCCTATGTGTACTGTCAGAACTGTAAGTGTGACACTCGCCTCGGGCGGAGGTACGGGTGCGGCCGACGGGGTAGGAGCCTCAGTAACTGGAACCGCAAGCTGAGGAGGGGGGACCAGTGGGGTAACCGAAGCAATTGAAGGAGCGAGTGCTATAGGCTCAATTGGAGTAACAGGCTGGATAGAGACCTCTGGAATCGGATCGTCAATAATAGGAGCAGGATGTGCTCGAATAAGACGGGTATCTCGGGCGCCTCGTCCACGGGCACCATGACCACGAGTGTCATGACCTCGAGTACCATGCCTAGGTGTCATCGTCTATAAAAAAAGACGACGTAAGGAATCAGGACAACTACAGGTTCGATACGAAGCGAAAGGAAAGGTCTCGGGACACTACTTGTCCTATGCTCTAAGAAAATACGCGATGTCATCCCGAGTTATCCCAGAATTAATTGCTATACTCTGATACCAATTCCTGTCACACCCTAGACGCGATAACCGGACTCACAAGAAACCTGATGGTCAGTTCTAGTCGCAACAGCCTCTGTAGTACCCCATTCTCGGCTCCTGAGGCAGGTTCCGATCATGGGATCCTACAAGGAGGATTTCCATAACAGTGTAATCATTTCCAATACAAGCATACCCAAGATCACAGCAAGTATATCTGAGAATAACAAGGCATACATCACAAAATCCACTAAGAATTTAAACTTTTACACACTTTCATAAGGTCCAAAAGGACATACATAAGATAATAGAAAAGAAGAGAAAAGTCAGCAACACTAGAGTCCTCAAGCTCTACTCTACTCCAAGCTCTGCCGCTACGACACCCGCCTAGGATCACTTGCACGCATCAATTGTGCATAAGCTTATAGAAGCTTAAAAAGTGATGAAAGTGTGTGACAATGGTGCACAGAAGAATAGCAGGAGGTACAAGGAAAGAAACATGCTAAATGTGAATATCACTAGCCTTACCAAGGCTTATCATGAATACAACCCAATGAGTACTGAGTGCCATATTAAGGCAATGTATGAAGGGGCTTATACAGTCAATGCTAATACGATGCAAGTAATGCCCACTATAAGAAATATGGTTTTTACCTACGAAACTTTTTTACCGACGAAAATTACTTTCGGAGGTAAAAGCATACTTTTACCAACGAAAATTTTCCATTCCTAGGGAAAACCTATATTTACCTACGAAAATATTCGTAGCTAAAGGGTCTGTTAAATTTTTTAAAAACACCAAAAATTGAAAACCATTCTTTTCCCTACGAATTATAATTTTGTAGGGAAAACCCATATTTTCCTACGAAAATATTCGTAGCTGAAGGGTCTGTCAAAGTTTTTAAAAGAGCACCTTTCTTTTACCTACGAAATTTAATTTCGTAGGGAAAACCCATATTTACCTATGAAAATATTCGTAGCAAAAGGGTCTTTTGAACAATTTAAAAAACAAAAAATCGAAAACGTTACTTTTATCTACGAAATCAAATTTTGTAGGGAAAACCCATCTTTGCCTACGAAACTATTCATAGCTGAAGGGTCTGTGAAATTTTTTAGAAAATCCAAAACCTTCCTTTTACCTACAAAATTTTATTTCGTAGGCAAAACCTATCTTTTCCTACGAAAATATTCGTAGCTAAAGGGTCTGCTAAATTTTAAAATTTTTTTAGGGAAACAAAAAATTCAAAACCTTGCTTTTACCTACGAATTCTAAGTTTATAGGTAAAACCCATCTTTACCTACGAAATTATTCGTAACTAAAGGGTCTATCAAAGTTTTCAAAAAAATAAAAAATCCAAAACCTTTCTTTTACCCATATTTACCTACAAAAATATTCGTAGCTAAAGGGTCTTTTGAACATTTAAAAAAATAAAAAATTGAAAGCGTTACTTTTAACCCATCTTTGCCTACGAAAATATTCGTAGCTGAAAATCCAAAACCTTCCTTTTACCTACAAAATTAAATTTCGTAGGCAAAACCTATCTTTCCCTACGAAAAGATTCGTAGCTAAAGGGTCTGCTAAATTTTTAAATTTTCAAGAAAATCCAAAACCTTGCTTTTTTAGGCAAAACCTATCTTTCCCTACAAAAAGATTCGTAGCTAAAGGGTCTGCTAAATTTTTAAATTTTTAAGAAAATCCAAAACCTTGCTTTTACCTACGAATTGTTAGGTAAAACCCATCTTTACTTACAAAACTATTCGTAGCTAAAGGGTCTTTTGAATTTCGAAAATCAATAACCTTACTTTTACAACCCATCTTTCCCTACGAAAAATATTCATAGCTAAAGGGTCTGTTAAATTTTTACCCAAAAATTGAAAACCTTACCTTTTTCCTACGAATTCTAATTTCGTAGGGAAAACCCATCTTTGCCTACGAAACTATTCGTAGCTGAAGATTCCATGAAATTTAGAAAATCCAAAACAGCTTACTTTTTTACCTACAAATTTTAAGTTCATAGGCAAAACCCATGTTTACCTACGAAATTATTCGTAGCTGAACGGTCTTTTGAATTTCAAAAATAAAAAACCTTACTTTTACCTACAAATTCTAATTTCGTAGGTAAAACCCGTACTTACCTACGAAAATATTCGTAGCTAAAGGGTCCAAAAGCTTACTTTTTCCTACGAATTATTATTTCGTAGGTAAAACCCATATTTACCTACAAAAATATTCATAGCTGAAGGGTTTTTTGAATTTTTGCAAATTTTCACAGGGTGTTGGAAATGTTGGCGGTAAGACTTTTACCGACGAAAATGTTCATCAGTAAAAGTGTTTTTCCTAAATATTTTTTCTGATGGCTAAAAAATGTCAGTAATAATGTAAAAATGTTTTAATTTTTAAAAATTTGTGTCTATAACATAAATGTGTGTGTATATATATATATATTTAAAAGGTAATATTTAAATAATTTGTAATATCGGATGAAAAAGAATATTAAAAAGTTACGAAATTTTAAAAATGTTTAAGAAAAATTTTGAGAACAAAATAATGCTTTTGAAGATAAAAATTGGCATTTTGAAATTTTCAAGAAAAAAATTAAAATATGAGATAATTTTTGAGATTTTGCAAATAAAAATTCAAAATCTGTATTTCAAATATTTTTGAAATATTTTATAATAAAAATGATATTTATTTAAAAGAGTAAATAAAAAATATACCTTTTGAAAAAAAAAATGTTAAATTTATTTGCGAAAAATAAAATTACTAAATTATTAGGCACACCCATTAATTGAACCTTTAATCATTTTTGGACAATCTATTCAGTTTAAATTAAAGAGTAAATAACTTCAGATGTTTAAATCAAATTTCACTGAAATTGTTGATCAATCTTGTATGTCTAATATCTTTCTCATATGTAGCCTGATTGAGGCGAGTAACTAGTTAAATTGAGAGTATTGATTAGTAAAATAGAGTGAATGCATTAGACATGTAAAATGTGCCAAATATTCTGGTTAAAATTGTGACCCAACTTACTGCCCTCGTGAGAACCTAAGAATTGATGTTAGTAAGTTTTGTGGGGCCCATTATGATGTCTGTCGAACATCAACACCGTGGAATTGATGTGTCCCCTTTAGGTTATGAGATATCTCAAAAATCATCGGTAAATGAAACTCAAGTGGGCTATACCATTTAAAACTGTGTGAAGACATTCTAAAAAATATAAAAGCACTTGGTGGGGCCCACATGAGTTTTGGATGCGGTTGAAACTTGGTCTGACCCCCATCCAAGTGGGACACACATAATGAGTGGGTTGGATATGTGAATCACATTTAGGCAGGCCCAATATATGATTACAAATGTTGTAAGGAAACCTTTCTCCACTACGTTTGAGTTACTCGTTACCTTTATCAGAGTAAACTCTGTTGGGTCCACCGTTATTTATTTATTTTATCCACTCCATTCATCCATGTTAACAGATAATTTGAGGTCTAAAGAACAAAAAGGAAGCATATCCAAAGCTCAAGTGGGCCACACCATAGGAAATAGTGTGATTGAACCTATACCATTTAAAATTTCTTGGAAGCCGTAGAAGTTTTGGATCAAGCATGTTTGTGTTTTCTATTCATTCATATATTTTTGGATCAAGCTGATTGAACCTCATTGTTTGACTCATGATGTCAAATGATATCTTAAAATGGATGGACGATGTGGATATAACAAATACATCATAGTGGGGCCCACAAAACTTGGTAGATGTTGGTCGGTGCTCTATGGGTCCTACCATGATGTATGCGTTTCATCCATGTTGTCTATCCATTTTAACAAATCATATTAGGGCTTTGACGCCAAAAATTAGAAGGATATAAATCTCAAGTGGACCACACCACATGAAAATAATAGTCATTGGATATCCACCATTAAAACCACCTGAGATTTACATTCCTCTAATTTTTGGCATAAAGCTCTAAAATGATCTTAAAAAATGGATGAACGGAATGGATGAAAAACATACATCATGGTAGGGCCCACAAAGCATCGTCTAGGTCCCGCCCAAAATTGGGCGCGTGCTCAAAACAGAGCCGCGCCCAATCCCTCTGCCCTCTCTCTCTCTCTCTCTCTCCGCTGCCCTCTGCCCTCTCTCGCCGCTCTCCCTCTCCCTCTCCCTCTCGCGCGCTCTCCTCTTCCTCCCTCTCTCTCCCCCTCCGCCCACTCTCCGTCTCACTCTCCCTCTCCCTCTGTCTCTCTTGATCTCCCTTTCCCTCTAAGTGCGCCCCCAAACACTCATCTCCCTCTCCCTCTCTCTCTCTCTCTCTCTCTCTCTCTCTCTCTCTCTCGATCTGCCTCTCGTCTCCCTCTCTATCTCTCTCTCGATCTACCTCTACATCTCCCTCTCTCTCTCAGTACATTGTCTACAGCAACGACGCATCATCTTCACCAGCTCCCGCCCTTCACCTCTTCCCCGGCCATGTTTGGTAAACAATGTGATCAATGTTCTAGATGGTTTGGGTTTTTATAGATGTATGCATGCCATTTATACAGTGGATGCAGATATAGAATAGTCTTGCCATTCATCATATGTTGTGAATGTTTAAGGTGTGCACAACATGTGTTTGATGAAATGTCTCTGTTTTAACAGTTTTCAATTTTTATTTTGGTATGAAAATACAGATGGGGTTGAGGGATTATCCTGATCATTGGCTTTAGAGTTTCTACAGTATGCCTAACTTCTCAGTTTGTTCAGCGGTCCAAGCAGCTTGATATGACGGAACCCACTTTAGGTAATGATATATGCGTAACTTGCCACAGGTTGGAAGACTTCACCATTAAATTCATCCATTTGATCGTTGTTTGTATTTTCTTTCCAACAAGGCCATCCAAAATGTTCAGTGATGAGTTTTCTCATCCGTGGTGGGAGCACTTTTCGTTCATGGGCCACCCGAAGTGGGTCCAATGATGAGCCAACGGTATGAATCGTCATATAAAGGTGGAACACCCGAACTCACGTGAGAGATTATGCCGAATGAAAATCTTCTTTCTGCAACTGTTGGGCTTTGAATGTGTTGGATGGATACATGGCTTTTATGGCAATTTTTGAAATCATTGTAGTGTATACAATCCAGATTTTCAACGATTTGTTATTTCTTGGATGGAGAAGATCTTCCAAGTGCAGTGAAGATGAGATGTAATGGTCCATGACATCCATGGTCTGGGTTGCTGAATCATGGGTTAACAAACTGAAAACCCCACCGATTGATGAATGATTTAAACTTTATGTTTAAGCTAGGCATACTGTAGAAAACTCTAAAGCCATGCCCCAAGTGCGGTTTTTTCCTGTGTTTCAATTTTCATTTGCTTCAATGTTTCTAGTACTTTTTATACTATTGGTCTTCAAAATTTTGTGGATTGGGGCTGCAGGGAACTGTTATCCTGTTCCTGGCATTTTTTCTTGCCCCTGTGGTGCAAACAAGAGAAACAACAATTTTTCATATGAATAATATGCAAAATTCACTTTTATTGTGTAGGGTCCACTCTGAGTTAAATTAGATCTTTTAAGATGTTCAGAAGAATATTATAATTATAGATTCCTCATCATCTCTTCACACATGAGTGATGTGCTCGAGCCCATCCATACTTTCATTTTCAACCCAAAGAAGCTTTCCTGCATTGCCTCTTTTTTCGATTTTTTCCATACTAGTAATAGTGTTGTTTTCAACCCAAAGAAGCTTTCCTGCATTGTCTCAATTGTTTTCCACATTAACTTCAAGTAATTTGAAGAATGAGCTCTTGTATATGAGTATCCCTATATTCAGCTCTTTGCCTGTGTTGCTGTAAAATATGTGAAATATTTTGATATGTTATATTCATTGATGGATGTAGAAGCTGCAAAAGGGAGTTTTGAGTTCCGAGTGACTCATATCTTATGATTTGGAGTTGAAGGAGACCTAGTTTTCCATTTTTGGTTTGTCCACAAATTTATAACAAAGTCTCAATCTGTCTGTTTTTATTTTATTTTCATGAACTTTGTGACTGTGATATGGGAGTTAACCAAATAACTGCTGGAGATGTGCAGTAGAAATGCCACTGCTTTGAATTGGAAATCTCCCCATGTATTGAACCATGTTCGTTTTATTACTGGAGGTACTACATGCTTTCCTGCTGTTTAGTGATGCTTAGTATGTAGTGCACTATCCTTGTACTTAATCTAATAAAATGGTTGTGGGCTGCAGAATGGTTGCTAATGCATAGGCATTCATAACATCCTTGACATTTGCAATTTTATGCTTGCCTCCCAGTGGGATGTCATTCTTACAGCATCACTAACATAAAGAATTTTTCTTGTAGTTGAGTGCCCAAAATCTCAGTGTTTGACAATGGCAGTGGGCAATAGAATAGTTTGTTTGTTTATTGTGGGGCTTGGTCTCTAATATGCTTTGTAAATTCCTTTAAGTTTATTGTGGGGCATTCATTTATCCCATTTATGGGCAAGGAGAACTCCCACAATCATTTTGTGCTTTTTCTTTAAGTTAAAGGTGCTCGCTATGTAAGGTTTGGTTGTTAGACTATAAAGTACCTATTTTGGGGAGATGTTCTGACCATTCGTATGTTCTAAAATCATTCTTGTTTATTTTCTCTTTTGTTAATAAATTTATATTTAATTGAACAGTGGCATCGGTGCTTGTCCACAGACTATGTTGGCTTTTTCTGTCTATAATTTTAATATTTTAACGTTGTTCCATTCCATGTATCACTTACGGATATATATTAGTTTAAATTGTAATGATAAAGAATGTAAAGGCAATCCCAAACACTTTTCAAAAAAAAAAACCGACCCCAAATCGCTGGTACAAGGCTTTGATGATGATAATGACGATACATTATTAGATGAACCTGCCATGTTTAGTTGCTCATTTATCATCTTAAGTTGATGCCGTTAGGGTCTTAGCTCCCTATTGGTTACATCATTTGTCTCCTTGTAGGTTATGTAATGGACTTGGTACATGAATTTTCCCAATTCCCTTTGTTTATATCTTCCAGCAAAATGGCCTTCTTGTTGGCTTTTTAATTGTATGATGCAAATAAGACTTTTTGTGCTACTAAGTGTATAATAACAATAGAATGCAATAGAACAAAGTAAAATGAGAACATTGCTTTCTTCATGTCTGCTATTGAAAAGGAATTATGCATTTTCTGAAGGTTTGTGCTTCAGTGGTTGTGGTATGGGTACCACTGTAAGCTACAGTGGTACAGGGATGATTTTGGCCTATAAGGTGATACCGGGATGAATTGGGCTCACATTTTGTGTGCACAAAATCCAACCTGTCCATCAGATGCGTCACCTCATTTTACACTCGGGATCAAATTCTGGTCGATCAGAAACTCAGGTGGGCCACAACACATGGAACAAGTCGAGAGGGAACGTCCACTGTTTATTGGTGTGGGTATGGAATCCATGCCATTTATACCCTTCATCTGACATAGAATGGTCAGGCCAAAAACTAAGATGTTTTCAACTAAGGTTGGCCCCATTGAAAATCAAGGTTGGGCCTCCCCTCCCAACTTGTTCCCTGTGCTGTGGCCCACCTGACTTTCAGGTTGAGCTGTATTTTTTGTATGTAGGAAAATTTCGCATAAAGGGTTAGTTCATCCTTCTGATGAGCTCGTTGATGTAACGAATATTAGTGCATGGTTCCATATTGAAATATCTCAAACAAAAAGTACGTAAATCCTTGAGTTACAAATATAGATGATCATCCAAACATCTCATCACTGTCTAGTCACCATTCCACCATTCTTCACTTCGTCTAGTCACATAGCACATGTATATCATTGCAATCCCTGTTGTGAGAAAAATGCCTGGAAAATGAAATTTATGATTAGACCTTAACCTAAACAGTGATCTTCTAGTGCATTCAGTCCAATTATAGGAAGTATAGGCTTCTAATGCATTCACTCCAAGTATCTTAATGCGTGAAACAAGTGGGGCTAGTAGTTCTGAAATCTAAACTTTATTTTGATACACTCTTCCATAGATGAAGGATGCTCTAAAAATCTTACTCGAAACTCCTGTCTAACCTCTCGATGGTTAAATTTTGTGAAGGAGTGGGCTTTTCTTAGGGCAATGGGGAGGGGGCAAATGTGTCAAATTAACAAATTTCATACATCGTAGATGTTTGTTAACAAACGGGTTGTTTCATATTCCGTACTTAATTTTCAGACTTTGGCACTTCTTTCAAATAGTTACCAAACAGGTTTTCGGACTTCAAATTCATACTTGATTCAGATTCAGGCTTGAGACTTCAGATTTAATAAACAGGTCCTAAGTTGAATTAGTAGTGTCTTAGGCCTTGTAAGTTGGGGTTTGTGGAGTTGTTTAGGTGTTATAAATGTGGCCCAAAGGAAGTTTTCTTTAGTGCTAGTTTTATAGCTTTTTGTAGTGGTTTTTCCGCTATCAGGTTGTTGAGTCCTCTTAACAGTCCCTATTTATGTACGCGTGATACATTTCCACATCATTGAAGTCGAATTCCTTCTCTAGAATCTAGTATGCACAATCTAATTCACTTTCATGTTAAGTTTTTGCTTTGCACTGCATCAACCCACATCATGGAACTCCATGATGCATGCGAGTCTTGGTAGCATGCTAGCCTTCCTCGATGCAACATTATTAGAAAGAGCTGGTAAGCAAATGGTAGTATGAATTGGAATGTGGCCTTTTGAAGAATGTAGTGAACACAAAGAGAAGCCCAAAACATGTTTAACTATAGTAACAAAGGCTCTCTGAAAAAAGAAGAAGAGTAGAATCTCTCTTTTTTTGAAAGGAAAAGTAGAATTTATTATCAAGGCAACTATTTTAAAATTGAAGAATGCAATGGGGAAAAATGAAGAGCAAATTATGTGGGGTTGAAGTTATGTTTCTTCTAATAAAGTAGAGTAGAGAGGTACAGAATGCATGCATGCATGCATGCACACACGCAAGCTATCACCATCATTTGATGAAGGAGCTCACTTTCCAGATAGAACTCTGAAGCAGCAGTGTACTCTTATGGCTTGTTCCAATACTGAGATTTATAGAACATGCACTCTCTCTACGGGTGAGCTAACATTGCCATTAAAGAGACTAGTGTTTACTAGGTTCACCCAAAGTTTCCAAGTGATTGGTTTTGCCACTTGGCTTTCTATGGCTGGTGACTACAGGAAAGACACTTGTCATTCTGATGAGGTTAATCTACTTAGGTGCATCCATGTCCTGTAGAGCACCATATACTATGTTTATAGGCTTAAAACTCTAATGATAAAAATTGTAAAAAACTATCTAGTTCGGAAAACTCGTAAAAGGTAATCGAAAACCCATAAATGACCTTCAGATCAATCACCAACTGACTACTTTATTTTAGACCAACTCTAGCAACCATATAGGAAAATTTCCAAGTTAATAACTGAATGGTTACTCAAAAGGGCATAATCCAAGTTTGATATCACTCTTAGTGCTATCAGTTTACTTTTCTCCTTTGTCTGGATTTTGGTTTCCTGTACCATATAACAATTGTTGTATTACTATGTAGGTTGGTACGTGGAGGAGAAGAACCTTAATACATGGGCAAGCAATAGGATAAAGGTTAGTACCAATATCTCTAGTAACACTATGTTTTGCTTTGCTTTATTTTTTTCTGGTGTCCTTTTTTTTTAAAAAAAAAATATAGATAATCAGCTATCAGATCAGTTTTTTGTGCTGCATTGAAGGGGCCTATTGAAGCTAAGCTAACAATCACTATCAGATTAGTTTTTTGTCTTGCATTGACCTCACCTGCAAAGAACAACAAATAATTTTAAAAAAAGAAAAAAGAAAAAAAAAAAGAACCATTTCACCTCCAATCCAAAAGGAAAATCGAAACATGTTTAGGCTGCATTTGGAAGATACTATTATTTGCGAAATAGGGCCTAGAATTTTGCCACAAGAACACTCTTGCAAGTAGGCTTAAATAAGTTCCTCCTTTTTCTCTGTGAGTTTTGGAGAAACCAAATGCCCAACTTCCATCATGAGCGACCTACATTTATATTGCATCAACCCATCATGACATCTGCTTGCTACACAAGCATGTGCAAGATCACTTTCTTTTGAACCATCCATTTTATAGCCATCAAATGCATGGTTAGGATTTCTTGGTGATCAGTGTGATTTTGGAGATTTTCTCTATCCACAATGTGCCCATCATTTGGATGGTCTTGATAGACGTACAAGAGTGCCCCATCCATTTTCCTATTTCTATCTTTGAATCTTGCTTTCTCTTTATCAGGTGGTGGAAAGAAATGGACCTTGTAGCAAAAAGTAATCCTGCTTCTAAGATGACCAGTGTGGATGATGCCCTTACAGAGGTACTAATAAAATTAAAAAATTACTTAAGTTTTATGGTAATTATGAATATCCTAATAACTTGATTTACAATGTTTTACTGTTGGTTGGTTCTGACAGTAGAGGGCGAATGCGAGGTCTAGGTTGCTCAATAAGAGATCCTGAAAATGCAGTATCTCTGGTTTTATGGTTTTACTTGTAGATTCCTGTATTGATTACTCAAGCATGACAGTTATACGTATTCTTTCAGGTGGATGTTGCATGTGTAAGGATTAGAGCTGCATATTTCAGATTCAAGCATCTGGTACGTCTCCTGTCAAGAATGCACATGATTGGAGTGGTCTTGCCATTTGGACATGCCATATTTATGTATTTGCTCGAAATTGATGGAGCAGACCCGGATGTACGTCGGAGCTATCCGGAAGAGCGGGGGTCCCTGAAAGGTGGGAACTGTTGTTATGACCATAATGAAGCTATTCATTTCCTATGGACAGCATTAGAGAGGCCTGGCCATTTGGACAGGTCATGTTTATGTATTTGCTCGAAATTAATGGAGCAGACCTGGATGTGCGTCGGGGCTATCCGAATGAGCGGGGGTCCCTGGAAGGTGGGAACCGCTGTTATGACCATGATGAAGCTGTCCATTTCCTATGGACGGCATTGGAAGGGCCTGGCCATTTGGACAGGCCGTGTTTATATTTGTATTTGCAGGGACCACACCCGAACCCATTCTCAAATCCTATAACCTATAACCAAAACCTATAACCTATAACCTAAACTAAAACCTATAACCTAAACCTAAATCAAAACCTATTACCTAAACCTGAACCCATTCTCAAATCCTATAACCTATAACCTAAACCAAAACCTTAACCTAATCCTATAACGTAAACTCAAATCCCTAAACCTTAACTTATAACCTAACCTAAACCTATACTTATAACCTAAAAACTATTCTCAAATCCCAAAACCTATAACCTAAACCTAACCTTTCCCTAAACCTATAACCTAAACTCAATTCCCTAAAGCTAAACCTACACCTAATCCTAATCTCAACTCCTAACCTAAACCTAATCCTAAACCTAAACTTGAAAACACAAACTTAAACCCAATCCCAAACCGAACCCGATTTCTTAAACTTAAACCATAACCCATTCTCAAATCTAAAACCTATAACCTAAACCAAAACCAAAACCAAAACCTATAACCTAAACCCGAACCCATTCTCAAATCCCAAAACCTATAACTTAAACCAAAACTAAAACCTATAACCTAAACCCGAACGCATTCTCAAATCCCAAAACCTATAACCTAAACTCGAACCTTAACCTAAACCTATAACCTATAACCTAAACCAAAACCTACAACCTAAACTAGAACCAAAACCTATAACCTAAACCCGAACTCATTCTCAAATCAAAACCTAAACCTATAACCTAAACCTAAACCTTAACATAAACCTATAACCTATAACCTAAATCAAAACCTATAACTTAAACCAAAACCAAAACCGATAACCTAAACTCCGAACCCATTATCAAATCCTAAAACCTCTAACCTAAATCGAAACCAAAACCTATAACCTAAAGAACCCATTCTCAAATCCCAAAATCAAAACCTAAACCTAAACCTAAACCTAAAACCTAAACCTAAACCTATAACCTAAACTCAAATCCCTAAACCTAAACTTAAACCTAATCCTATAACCTAAGTCGAATCCCTAAACCTTAACCTATAACCTAACCTAAACCTATACCGATAACCTAAAACTATTCTCAAATCCCAAAACCTATAACCTAAACATAACCTTTAAACCTAAACCTATAACCTAAACCAAAACCAAAACCTATGACCTAAACCCGAACCCATTCTCAAATCCAATAACCTATAACCTAAACCAAAACCAAAACCAAAACCTATAACTCGAACCCGAACCCATTCTCAAATCCCAAAACCTATAACCTAAACCTAAACCATAACCTTAACCTAATCCTATAACCTAAACTCAAATCCCTAAACCTTAACCTATAACCTAACCTAAACCTATACTTATAACTTAAAACTATTCCCAAATCCCAAAACCTATAACCTAACTCAACTCCTAACCTAAACCTAAACCTAAACTTGAAAACTAAAACCTAAACCCGATCCAGAACCCGAACTCAACCCGAACCCGAACCCGAACCAGTTTTCCTAAACCTAAACCTTAACCTATTCTCAATTCCCTACAGCCTATAACCTATAACCCAAACCTAAACCTAAACCTAAAACCTAAATGTGTTCTCAAATCCCTAAACTTAAACCTACACCTAATCCTAATCTCAATACCTTATAATCTAAACCTAAACCTAAACTTGAAAACCCAAACAAAAACCCGATCCCGAACCTGAACCCGAACCCGATTTCCTAAACCTAAACCTTAACCTATTCTCAATTCCCTACAGCTATAACCTATAACCTAAACCTAAAACCTAAACCTAAACCTAAAACCTAAATGTGTTCTCAAATTCTTAAACCTAAACCTACGCTAATCCTATTTTCAACTCCCTAAGCTAAACCTAAACCTAAACTTGAAAATCCAAACCAAAACCCAATCCCGAACACGATTTCCTAAACCTAAACCATAACCGATTCTCAATTCCCTACAGCCTATAACCTATAACCTAAACCTAAAACCTAAACCTAAACATAAACCTAAAACCTAAATGTGTTCTCAAATCCCTAAACCTAAACCAACACCTAATGCTAATCTCAACTCCTTAACCTAAACCTAAACTTAAACTTGAAAACCCAAAGCAAAACCCGATCCCGAACCCGAACCTGATTTCCTAAACATAAACCTTAACCTATTCTCAATTCCCTACAGCTATAACCTATAACCTACCTATAACCTAAACATAAAACCTAAACCTAAACCTAAAACCTAAATGTGTTCTCAAATTCCTAAACCTAAACCCGCACCTAATCCTATTCTCAACTCCCTAACCTAAACCTAAACCTAATAAACTTGAAAACCTAAACCAAAACCCGATCCCGAACCCGAACCCGATTTCCTAAACCTAGACCATAACCGATTCTCAATTCCCTATAGCTATAACCTATAACCTACCTATAACCTAAACCTAAAACCTAAACCTAAACCTAAAACATAAATGTGTTCTCAAATCCTTAAACCTAAACCTACACCTAATCCTATTCTCAACTCCCTAACCTAAACCCAAACCAAAACTTGAAAACCCAAACCAAAACCCAATCCCGAACCCAAACCCGATTTCTTAAACCTAAACCTTAACCTATTCTCAATTCCCTACAACTATAACCTATAACCAACCTATAACCTAAACCTAAACTTAAAACCTAAATGTATTCTCAAATCCCTAAACATAAACCTACACCTAATCCTGATCTCAACTCTCTAACTTAAACCTAAACCTAAACCTAAACTTGAAAACCCAAAGCAAAACCCGATCCCGAACCCGAACCCAATTTCATAAACCTAAACCTTAACCTATTCTCAATTCCCTATAGCTATAACCTATAACCTACCTATAACCTTAACTTAAAACCTAAACCATTTCCTAAACCTAAAACCTAAATGTGTTTTCAAATCCCTAAACTTAAACCTACACCTAATGCTAATCTCAACTCCCTAACCTAAACCTAAACCTAAACTTGAAAACCCAAAGTAAAACCCAATCCCAAACCCGAACCCGATTTCCTAAACCTAAACCTTAACCTATTCTCAATTCCCTACAGCTATAACCTATAACCTAAACCTAAACGTAAACCTAAACCTAAATGTGTTCTCCAATCCCTTATCCTAAACCTACACCTAATGCTAATCTCATCTCCCTAACCTAAACCTAAACCTAAACTTGAAAATCCAAACCAAAACCCGATCCCGAACCCGAACCCGATTTCTAAACCTAAACCATAATCGATTCTCAATTCCCTATAGCTATAACCTATAACCTACCTAAAACCTAAACCTAAACGTAAATCTAAAACCTAAATGTGTTCTCAAATCCCTAATCCTAAACCAACACCTAATGCTAATCTCATCTCCCTAACCTAAACCTAAACCTAAATTTGAAAACCAAAACCCGATCCCGAACCCGAACCCGAACCCGATTTCCTAAACCTAAACCATAAGCGATTCTCAATTCCCTATAGCTATAACCTATAACCTACCTAAAACCTAAACCTAAACCTAAACCTAAACCTAAAACCTAAATGTGTTCTCAAATCCCTAAACCTAAACCTACACCGAATCCTATTCTCAACTCCCTAACCTAAACTTAAAAACCTAAACCAAAACCCAATCCCGAACCCGATTCCTAAACTTAAACCTTAACCTATTCTCAATTCCCCCTATAGCTATAACCTATAACCTACCTATAACCTTAACCTAAAACCTAAATCATTTCCTAAACCTAAAACCTATATGTGTTCTCAAATCCCTAAACCTAAACCTACACCTAATGATAATCTCAACTCCCTAACCTAAACCTAAACTTAAACTTGAAAACTCAAAGCAAAACCCGATCCCGAACCCAAACCCAATTTCCTAAAACTAAACCTTAACCTATTCTCAATTCCCTACAGCTATAACCTATAATCTACCTATAACCTAAACCTATAACATAAACCTAAACGTAAACCTAAAACCTAAATGTGTTCTCCAATCCCTAATCCTAAACCCGCACCTAATGCTAATCTCAACTCCCTAAACCTAAAACTAAACCTAAACTTGAAAACCCAAAGCAAAACCCGATCCCGAACCCGAACCCGATTTACTAAACCTAAACCTTAACCTATTCTCAATTACCTACAGCTATAACCTATAACCTAAACCTAAACGTAAACCTAAAACCTAAATGTGTTCTCCAATCCCTAATCCTAAACCTATACCTAATGTTAATCTCAACTCCCTAACCTAAACCTAAACCTAAATTTGAAAACCAAAACCAAAACCCGATCTCGAACCCGAACCCGATTTCTTAAACCTAAACCATAACCGATTCTCAATTCCTTATAGCTATAACCTATAACCTACCTATAACCTAAACCTAAACCTAAACCTAAAACCTAAATGTGCTCTCAAATCCCTAAACCTAAACCCACACCTAATTCTATTCTCAACTCCTTAACCTAAACCTAAACCTAAACTTGATAACCCAAACCTAAACCCCATCCCGAACCCGAACCCAATTTCCTAAACCTAAACCTTAACCCATTTTCGGTTCCTACAACTATAACGCACAACCTAAACCTAAAACCTAAACCTAAACCTAAACCTAAACCTAAAACTTAAATGTGTTCTCAAATCCCTAAACCTAAACCTACACCTAATCCTAATCTCAACTCTCTAACCTAAACCTATGCCTAAACTTGAAAACCCAAACCTAAACCCGATCCCGAACTCGAACCCGATTTTCTAAACCTAAACCTTAACCTATTCTTACTTCC
This sequence comes from Magnolia changhungtana, assembly GCA_030180095.1. Lineage (NCBI taxonomy): Eukaryota > Viridiplantae > Streptophyta > Magnoliopsida > Magnoliales > Magnoliaceae > Magnolia > Magnolia changhungtana. The sequence goes on along the minus strand of JASAUF010000653.1, from coordinate 8,621,965 downwards.
CTAAAGCTATAACCTATAACCTATAACCTTAACCTAAACTTAACCAAAACCTATAACCTAAACCTAAAATTTAAACCTAAACCTAAACCAAAACCTATAACATACCTAAACCAAAACCTGTATCCTAAACCTTAACCTATAACCTAAACTTATAACCTATAACCTAACCTTAACCTAAACCTAAACCTATAACCTAAACGTATAAACTAAAAATTAAACCTAAACCTAAACTTAAAACGTAAATGTATTCTCAAATCCCTAAACCTAAACCTACACCTAATCCTGATCTCAACTCCCTAACCTAAACCTAAACCTAAACATGAAAACCCAAACCTAAACTCGATCCTGAACCCGATTTCGTTAACCTAAACCTTAACTTATTCTCAATTCCTTGAAGCTATAACCTATAACCTATAACCTAAACCTAAACCTAAACCCAAACCTTTACCTTTTAACCTTAACCTTAACCTTAACCTTAACTTAAACCTAAACCTATACTTATAAATCCTAATTTATTTGATAAAAGTTCATTTATGGTTAAGTTATTTTCTTAATAAGTTTATTGCCTTAATTTATTATCTACGAAATTGCAGGATAATTTTGAATTGGATTTGAGTGTTCCGCACATTTCTTTTGCCGTCGACGACATGATCAAAGAGCGGTTCAAGGAGTACCGCTCCTTCTTACACAAGCAGTACAAGCAGTGCATGAGTAGCGAGGAGAGCGCATTGTCCGCACCGCCGCACCTAATTGGATATTTTATATTTTATTTACGATGTTAAATTTATATGTATTTATGCATGATGTAGTTTATGTTTGGATGAATTTATTTATGTACTTTGGACTTAAATGGATGTGAATGTGAATGTGAATATGATGAAATATATTACATAACAGGTATATATATATATATATCAAGAAATATATTGTAATAGGTGTATATCAAATGCATATCAAGAATTTTATGTGGGATAAAAAAAAAATTTACCTATGAAAATTTTTGTAGGTAAAAGTCTCATTGAAGTTTTTACCTACGAATATTTTCGTAGGTAAAAAGTCTCATCCAAGTTTTTCCCTACGAAAATTTTCGTAGTTAAAAGTTACCTACGATTTTCGTAGTAAATATTTTTACCTACGAAAATAGTGGTAGGTAAAAGTTTTCCAAGTACTGTTACCTACGAATATATTTGTGGGTAAATGCTTTCTAAATACCTTTTAGCTACGAAACTATTAGTAGGTAAAAAGTGTTTTCAATATTTTTAGTTACGAAAATATTCGTAGGTAAAAAGTCTTGTAAATATTTTTAGCTATGAAATTGTTTGTAGGTAAAAAGTGTTTAAATATTTTTAGTTATGAAATTGTTGGTAGGTAAATAGTATTGTGAATATTTTTAGCTAGTAAAATATTTATAGGTAAAAAATCTTTAAATATTTTTAGCTACGAAATTTTTGGTAGCTAAAAAGTCATGTAAATATTTTTACCTACAAAATTATTCGTAGGTAAAAAGTTTTGTCAATATTTTTTCCAACGAAAATTAGCGTTGGTAAAATGTTTTGCCTACGAAATATTTCTTGCCTACGAAATATTTCGTCGGCAAAAGTCTTACCTTTGCCAACGAAATTTTTTTTTCGTGGGTAAAAGTTTTCCTCCTCGGACTTTTAACAAGGATTTGCCAACGAAAATTTTCGCAGGTAAAATGTTTTGCCTACCAAAATTAGACTTTTGCCTACGAAAATTTTCGTTGGTAAAAGTGGCTTTTCTTTTAGTGGCTAGTGCTCATATCCAAACCACATGTCAAGTACATTTCCAATCATAGGAAATCACCGGGGTCCATTACATTACTGAATGATTGTCGCTCTACAGACCCCACAGCCAAATGAGCGTAAGAGACCTCACTACCTGCATGTGAACAACCAATCACCAACAAGGCCTGACCGTAGTGGAACCATTTATGAGCTGGCCAGACTCAGCCTAGCAACACCTCCTCATACCAAGCAGGTAAGGCCACACCCCTATCCAACCGACTACACGACAGTGGGAGTTACGGCCTAACGGTATAAGACCCTTGTGTGCTCATATTTTCATCCAGTCACGGCATTGGAGCAGATCCTTGGTATCATGGAAGTTTTAGAAATTTCACTCATGAGCATCATATGCACTCGGTATGCTCAAGTAATATTTCAGGTGTCCACACATATGGTCATCCATGAATGTCCCTGTGGAGGTAGGGCCCTGATAAAGAAAGGGCGGTATCATCATAAAATGCAATGCCAACGCATGAGTCACACATACAGATCATGCACAAGCTTCAGGCACTCAACGTGCACAAGGGAAGAAACTCCATCCCTCAATAACCACCATACAATGCAATCAATTCATACAAATGATGCATATGGGTCACAATGATGTAAGTGTGCTACCTGTAGAATATATTCCTCCTTCCCAAGGAGGGACAATGACAAGATCTATGGACAAGTACTCTAAGGAGAAATGAAGTTCTCTTAGTGGGGGCCCAATAATTTAGGATGACCCACAAGCTAGGGGAAGTCCTAAGGCCTCAAAAAGGAAACGGGCCTAAAAAGGTCCAAGGTGGGCCTTCAACCACCTATAAAGGCCTCAGAGGCCTACCTTAGGGCCACCAAGGAAGACATCTAACCTCAACAGAGTCCCAAAAGGGTAGCCTACTACGTATGTAAGGAAAAGTCAAAGGCTCAATCAATTTATGGCCTAGTAGGCCATACACTAAGCCCAATACATAGGCAATCTGTTAGGCCCTTAAGCAAGGTTAGGGCCCAACCATAAGGGTCATGGGTTCACTCATTGTGGTGAACCTAATGGACAGCCCATTATCCCAACATATGGGGAATCCTTATATTTATCGTAAGTAAGTTGGGCCTCACATCTCGGCCCAAGTATGGATTTATTATAGTAGGCAAGCAAGGGCCCAACTACTTAAGTGCTTGGCCCATAAGACCTTTTACAATGGCATGGTAAATATAGGGCCCAAGGGTCCAACGGGCCTATCAAAAGTTCCAGCCCAAACAAGGCTATAAGGCCCATTAATTAACTAGAAGACTAGCCCAAGAAGAATCCAATTGGAATGAGCCTTTAATCATGCACTAATTAAGCCCAAAAATAAAACTAAAAATGGTAAGATAACTGAATTAAATCCTTCTCAAATCTAATGGGCCATACTGCCCCAAAACAACATCTATAGACAACAATTATTGGGCTCATTGCCAAATTCCAGCCCACCATTTTTTCTAGGTTGGTTGGAATCCAACGATAAAAAAATTTATTTTATAGTAGATGAAATTCCTGATGGCCCACATGCATAACAGTGGGTCCCAGATGAGAGGGGAATGCACAAAATACATTAGAAGTGGGCTATGCTGTTAGAATACAGGCCCAACAACAGCCCAAGGTAGGGGCGTCCCATGGTGGGTAGTCCTATGGGCCTGGGTAATTGGCCCAAAACTAATCCAAATTGTAGGTCACACCGCAATCGATACAGGGGCCTGATGGCCCTGAAATTTTTTAGAGTGGTCCTTCCATGGGTAGGCCACACCTCCACAAAATTACGCAATTTTTGGATAACTAGAAGTATTGTAATTTATTTTTAGAAAATGGTCCGTCAAGAAAATCGGACTGACCTCGACGTCCCAGCATGATGGGCCAGTCCAGCCCTTTCCAAGGTGTGTACAAGTGTCCATTGGCCCCAAAATTTTGTAGGTGTGTCTTACCATGGGTGGACCACCTCCCTGTAAATTTTAATTATTTTTGGATTCTCAGAAGTATTTTAATAAATTCAGGAGTGACAATCTGTCTAGAGTGAAATATTGCTGGAAATAACTGTCCTGAATTTGGGCCATCCAAATGGGTGGGTTCTGGGCCTCCAAAATTCCTGAAATTTGGACCCAAGGTCTATCATCAAGTTTACAAAAAGGTGGGACCAAAAATATGGACCACCTTCTGAGAAAATATTTTTAAATTTTATTTTTATGGAACTCTACTGCTGGACTACACAGCAGAAATTTCTGGCAGTCCACTATGTTGGTCCACCCTTTTGGATACCTAAATGGGGTCCATTAGCCCTATAATTTTACAATTAGGTCCTATCATTGGTGAGACACCTTTCTGCAAAATTTTAGAATTTTTGAGGTAGTATAAGTATTTTATCTAATTCATACAAATTATGGTCAACAATGAATATCCAGAAAATCTGCTGGTGTAGAAAATACTGTTGTCCCATGTTTGGCACCATATGGGATGGGCCTATACATGCCCAAATTACTGAAAAATTGGCAAGTTTGATGGTCCCACATATGGACAGCAAGTGGGGTCCACTAAAGTGACCCACTTACTTCCAAATGAAGATGGAAAATGGGCATTTCTAACATGCAATGTTGCTGGACTATCCAGAAATTTCTGGACAATCAGCCTACTTTGGCCCATCCCATAGGCCTCAAGCATGGGGGAAATTATGTGGGCCCTATTCCACATCAAATTGGGGTCCACACTATAAAAAACTCTCATAGAAATTTGAGAGAAAAAGATATACAAACAGTCCCAAACAATTACTCAAAATCATACTATAGATGGGCCTGAAATCGGGACAGCAATATATGTTATCCACATTTTGATCCACAGAAATTATCCAAAGGGTTTTGTACCCTAATCCATTAAGTGTGGTCCACGTATATGGGTCATCAAGATTTCAGATCCATCAGCACACCAAAAACTCCAAGAAATTTCATGTTTAGAGACCACCCAACCCATGCATGTCATAGTGGGCCTGGATGTCCCATTTTCTGATGGAACTGAGATGTTTCTGACCACATCAGTGGGACACAAATCTCTAGCAATAAAAAGGAAGAGAAAGGGAAAGAAATCATGGCCATGGTGGAAGGTTCTGACACTATAAGCCTTTCATCTTCAATCCACACCATCCACTATATTGGTGACTTACATACATCCTATTTATAATTAAAAAGAGGTGCTGAGGTAGGGATACCATCCCTACTATGCATGCAAAGGTTTAAATGACTTATGAAAAGTTAAATCTAAGAAAATGCTTCATGGTGGGTCCATGGAGAATGACCCACCATGGAAGAAGATATGCATGCTCTAGACCCATGACCTTAAATCTAGGAGTCATGTAAGACCTCCACTATGGATTGGTGGGTCATACATGCTTTCATTCATGTAGAAAAAGAAAGAAAGGAAGAAGAAAGGGAGGAGAGTATTCATGGAGCACCCACCTCAAAGCTTATCCTCCTTCTTCCACACTTGGGTTCTATAGCTTCACTGGTGAAGTTTTAATGGTCGGGATGAGTTTTTGAGGGTTAGATTGGGAGAGATCTAGCTTGGAAGGGGCTGGAGAATTTATGAATTTTTGGAGGAAGGTTGCTAGCTAGAAAGAAGAAGGAGAGAGAGAGAGAGAGAGAGAGAGAGAGAGAGAGAGAGAGAGAGAGAGAGAGAGACCATGATGAATTTGTAAGAGAATCCATCATTACCATAGGGAGGAGTTTACAAAGTTGTAGGTTAGACTAGGCCTCTTGGTGGTGTTTGTGGTTAGTCATGTTAGTTATGGATCTTTGTGTATTGTGTAGGTAGTGCACCTTAGAACTTGTGCCAAGGGTGATGGTGGTCCACATGCATTCCACCTAAGTAGGTCACATGATCAATGGTCATATAATGAAATGTACACAACTTTTGATCTACATATCGGATGGACATACAAGATTCGTCGTTGGAACCACAACGATGATGCGAACAGGACGACATAGGTCTCTGGCGGATCTAAGTCGAGTCAACGTGACCAGACTCAAGGATGACCGCAAACACTATCCGAGGGTTACGGGTCACAGAAATTTGACCGGTAGGATCGCGGGACCAAAACGAACAAGATGCATACTCACACACACACACATGCACACATGCGAACTCGAGTCGGGTCTCACAATTCTCTTATTATCATAATTTGAAAAAAGGGCAAATGATGTATCCATGACCACACACAATCAATAAAAGATGTATCTAGACCACTTGTGTAAGCCGATTGAAGATCTAACCATGAGATTGTAGCAACCCATATAGGCCCATCTCAGCATCTTAACCAAAAATCGGTTCAATTCAACCATCCATAGTGAATATCTGGACCACCAAGACATCCAGATAAGACTTGGACTTTATGACTGTCCAGATTTTATATATGGACCACATCAATGGTCTAGGATGGTTTGATCAAGGATCTGGATCAGATGACTCATTTGAACCAAATTCAGCAGTCTGATTGGACTATATGGTGCACTGATCCAAACAGAAGGCCACTATTGATCCCATGATCAGCTTTGGTTATGTGACTGATGGATTGTGATATCAAACTAGATGAATTGGTTGGTCCTTGTTGATCCCAAACGTCAACCAATTTATTTTTCTATGGATGTTTATCCAAAGGTAAACGCAATATATGAGTATTGTTGTACAAAACATTCCGTAAGGTTCATGTGTAAAGAGTTTTAGTTGCTCTGAAGTTGTGGTTACATCTATTTTAGTTCTCTTATTTGTTTTGTGGTCCACATGTCTTACTCTTATTGGTATATGTCATATTCTAGCATCTAGAATAGTAAGAGTCTACATCCATAGGATCTCTGCTAAATCTTCTTGTATTAGACCTATAAAAGGATATCTAGTCCACATGCTCAACAGTTTTGATGATTGAATAAAACATTCCAGCATGTGTTGCTTCCTTAGAATTTGTTGCTTATTATTCTAGAGAGAAAATGTTTTGTGCACAAATACTAGCATGCAGCTCTGAGGCTGTCTGGAATCATCTAGAAGCCCGCATTTCTTTATTTTATTTCCTGCTGCATCTGGGGAGGTCGGTCTCTTTGAAGATCTTGGACTCACATCTGGAAATACAATTTTAGATTCAACTGTTCCAGACTTGAGTTGCATTTGTCACTACAACAAATAAGAGTAACAGCGGCACTTTAGGTGCCTCTTGCACCGGCGCTGTGTAAAACAGGGCCCACGGATGTTTTACCGTATATTAAAAAAAAAAAAGCCCTATAGTCATTTCGCTCCCGGACCCCGCGCCTCTCTCCATCTGCCTATCTCGTACTCTCTCTCCCTCTCCTGATCTCTCTCTCTCTCTCTCTCACTTGCATCATCTCCAGATCTCGTGCCTCTCTCTCCATCGCACTCTCTCTCTCTCTCTCACTTGCATCATCTCCGGATCTCGTGCCTCTCTCTCCATCTGCCTATCTCGCACTCTCTCTCTCTCTCTCTCTCTCTCTCTCTCTCTCTCTCTCTCTCCCTTCCTCACTTGCATCATCTCCAGATCTGGTGCGGCCAAGAAACCCCCTTCATCTCTTCCCCGGCCAGGTATTCATTTCTCTCAAATAGATATTTAGGTTTTCTATTTTTAGATCTGTAAATCGGCAATGATTATCAGAGGATACAATATTGGAATTAGGGATTTCCTAAACTCTGTAATGGGAAAAGGATTAGGGCTTTCCTAAAAATCACTTTTATGGTTTATTGTTGTGAATGTTTAAGGTGTGCACAACATGTGTTTGATGAAATGTCTCTGTTGTAACAGTTTTCAATTTATATGTTAGAGTTGGCATAATATTTCAAATTCAAATGTTGTTTGCGGCTATGATGAAGAAGTCTCTACGTATAAGCTAGAATCTCCTCCAGAGATGAAAAACAGATTCGAGGGTGAAAAACTTGCTTGAGAAGCACAAGAACCTACATAGAACTTTGCTGCTAATTGTTCTGCTTGGCATTTGTATGGTGATTGGGGATGGCGTGCTCACCCGGACAATATCCCAGTATCTTATCCTCCCTTTCTATTTGCATTTTTGTTTTCCTTTTCTGTTTGTTTGGGTTTACTATATGAGTTTTCTGACAAGGTGTTTGTTTGTTTATCCGGTTTTCTCTGCAGTGTCAGGCCTTGAGTTGTCCATGTCCAAAGAACACCATCAATGTAAGTTTCCTGCTCCTAATTCTGCATAGTCTTGATCTTTTCTACTATCATCAATTTATTGGCAGTTCGAAAGAGTTTGTCAAATGTTTAAATGGAAATGATGCCCTTGTATTGTTGTCTGATATAGTTCGTAACTTGTTAAAAGACATCAGTATATCAACTGACAAAAATGATAATAGTTGGATTTTCCATCAAATATCCTTTTTTCAGGAATCAAAATCTTTGTTTTCTTTTTCTTGGATGATCTTTAACAATCCCCAGATATGACCGAACTCTCAATTTTTTTCAATTTTAAAATATTTGGTAGGTCTTGCGTGCTTGCACCCTTTCTCTAGCAATGGGAAGGTGCTTGATTTCACCAAATGACATTGAATTATTTAGGGTCAGTTTGGGCGGGGGATTACATAACCAAGATTTAAGTCCGATCCCAATTGTGGCGGCCCCATGCTCTCCACATAGGCTGCAAATAAGATTTCTTTGCACTTAAGAAGGAGTTTTCCCAAAAAAATGTAATTAACGGCGTTTTTGGTTTTGGAAACTTAATTGTGTTTATATGGGTGAAAGCGTCGATTTATTGCGTTGAAATCTTATGTGGTGTACATGGAGCTGCCAGAATCAGGATTAGACTTAATCTTGATTATGGGGATCCCCTACCTAATTAGAATAGCTTGTTAGAAGCGATGGTCTTTAAATTGGTTAGTGTTGAGAACTGTTGTTGGAATCGGGCCAGAGGGCACAAGTGGAGTAATTAGTCAATCTGAATTTGTGGGCGTGATTTATCCATCCAAACAAAGACACATGAGTCATCAAGTAGTATTTGTGTTACGAATTGGTTGATCTGTCCTTTCGCATTCTCTTTTTCTATCCTTTATCAATAATTTTCCATGTGTTACTTTATTGTCCACATTAATTTTCAACGAGACAAATAAAGACCACCGCTCTGCTACCTTGCAGATTGGGAAGTTTTACTAGTTGATGTTGATGTTTGGTGACCACAGATTCTAAAACCTTTCTAGGTTCTAGGCCTTGAGCTTACGTGCTTTAGCCTTCTACCTTTATTTCCTCTAAGATGCTTCCTTTTTGGATGACAAGATTGTGTAAGAACTTGAACTAAGCGTCGCAACTAAAGAAAATCATATGATGAAATGCTTTTATAGATTGTGTAAACTATAGTTAAACTCAATGAGCATTTCCTCCTCACATGTGGTATATTATTAGGGCTAGACCGGCCCTGATTTTGAACTGTTTGGGCTAGACTAGGCCATTTCAAAATTTTGATTTTGCTAGGTCCAGGCCCAGCCTATTGACAGCCCTATATATAGTACATGTTTACAAGATCCATACCTTTTCATTAACTAGGTCCCGTTGCGAATGTGTTGTACCTCAAAATCATTGCAGTTAGGTGATCCTAGTTGCTGATTGGAGGATGAGAATACAAATGGAAGGTTAGGAGAAAGTCCAACCGGTTGACAGTCGATGGGCAAAGATCCTGTGATTGGCAAAAATCCTCTGTTTGATGGCTAGAGCCTGATCATTTGACTGCTTTTGATTTCTGATGAATGACCTACTCCTTGTAGCACTAGTCGATGAATAATCCAGTTCTCATACATGTGTACCAAGCATACGAGTCTTTCGTTTAGCTTTTCAACAATAGAATAGAAGCATATGAAAATTTTGAGAAATGTTCATGCTGAAAATTAGACTATGATTCTGGGCATGACATGCTCAGAATTACATATTCGTTTATAAGTTCAACAAAAAATCAAGCTCTCTCTCTCTCATGAAATTTTCTTTAGAGAAATGCTACTAAATGCATTCTTGTTTATGGTGTTGCATTGTTTCCACTATATTCTGTAATCGAATCCATAAACAAATCTATTAAAAAAATCAAGTAGCAAGTTCACATATCCATAAACGAATCTATTAAAAAAAAATATAGTAGTAAGTTCACATAAAAGGCATAATCAATAAAGTCTTTGGTATATTTACAATGATCTAATTAATGCAATCCCTAATTGCAGATGTCGTGGTTCTGATCACTTGCTTTATATTAGTGTGTTTGTTCGCCCTACAGCACTATGGCACGCATCGGGTTGGGTTCTTTTTCGCACCAGTTGTGTTGACTTGGCTACTTTACATCAGCACCCTTGGCTTGTACAATATCTTTCATGGAACCCGCATGTTTATCAAGCGCTCTCTCCATATTACATGTACAAGTTCTTGAAGAAGACAAGGAAAGGTGGCTTGGATGTCTTTAGGCGGAATTCTATTATGTATAACAGGTAATATCAGAAGACACCAAAACTAGAAATTCTCATCTTTCACACATTGCTGGTTTGTATGCTCATATGCCGATGCATAAAGAAATTCAAATAGAAGCACCGGTCTTTTGTTTAAAAGAAGTTTGGTTCTGTCCACTGTAGAAGTTGATGGAAGTTCAATCATTAAGCTAAAATCAAAGGCCACTAAGTAAACGGCATGGTGGCAAGATCAAAGTTATTCTAGATTCCCTTAAGGGCTGTTTTTGGACTGGTGGAATCCAAAAGGCAATGTTACTTTTGAGGAAAGCTGTGGATAAGGAAATCCACGGAAAATAATTTTAAAAAGTTGTCTTAGTTTCCACCATATCCAAGGAAATCTCGGATGGTCAATGGTCAGAAAGGGAAATCCATTTCTCAGAAAGTGAAGAAATGAGGATTATCAAGTTCTTGGGAGTGAAGGGAAAAGGCCATTTTTTGAGGAAAACAATTTTCAACGTGTTACTTTATTGTCACAATAGCTGGAAAAGTCCCATGTGGAAAACGTGTTCTTTTCCACGGCTACTTTTTGGATTCCACCAATCTAAACAGGTCCTAAAAGGAGTTTCTAGTATTCATTTGGAAAGTGATTAAAAACTTTTTGAGTCGACTCAAGATTGAGTCAGTGAACTCATGGCCAACATGCAAGAGCAATATTTAGCAAATCAATTGCCAATAATTCTCTCCATGTTGTATGGCGATATTTGCAGGCTCAGAGGCAATGTTTGCGAGATCTTGGCCATTTTTCTTACGAGCAATTTAGGTACTTTCTACCGAGACTTTTTTCCTTCTATTTTATTGATTTGTGAGCAATATCTCTTATAGGTAGATAATGAGGAAGGGAGAAGGGCTTGATTGGCGATTACAATTTCAACCTTCCTTACTATTCATAATGAGGAAGTAGTCCTCAATTGGCAGTTACATCTGAGAGCTTGTAACTTATTAAATGCCAATATAGGTAGATAATACAGATCTGATATGGCCAATACCGCGTTTTGTAATAAATTTCTCCTGTTGAAAAATTGGAATTCCTGTTTTTTATTTTTTCTTTCTTGCAGTGTGTATCTGCTTGATGAAGACAACTAGGTTTGGGTAACTATAAAAAGCCGATAAATATATTTTTATTTGGGGTTCTTGTAGTATATTTTTTTTTCCTTTCCTTTGATTGTTTGTTATGATTCCTCTCCAGTACTTGTTTTCTGCTGACACTTGCTAGCTGAGGAGCACCTTCTTAAGATCCTAGCTAGCCATCCATCAGTCAGGTCCCACCATGAACATTCCTTGGTTCCAATGCAGGTGCCAATGCTTGGGTATTGCATCATTTATACATATGCACAGGTTGGGATGCCCCACACGCATTCCATGGTGGCTGTATGTGGTGCTGTTGGGACTTACAAAGGCTCTTCTTCTTGAGTATGATGCAATCATGTCTCTTGGGTTTCTGTTTTATTTTTAGTGCTCTTGTTTTCAAAATAAATAATGATCAACTGAGATAGATGATGGTGATTGTAAACTTGAATCCTAACATTTGTAGTTTGTATTGTACATTAATCGGTTGGATTGATTGTGACATAGGCTTCTTTGGAGTAGATGCTTTGATTTCTTCTCTTCTCTATCTATTTCATGCATTGAAGATCCTGTGTTCAACTCAAAGTCGATCGCCAGCCGTCATTTTCGATTCCCTCCAATTCGTCCATTTTAATAAGGTAAGCTCCGATTCCTCTTTGACATTATGGTCGCATTTGGACGTCTCAACTTTGTTGGACTTGTTGATGCTATTCCACCCAAATCTATATTGGCTACATGTCGTCCGACATGAAACTTCCCGATTTCAAGGTGGAAAAGGTGGAAAAAAATGGGAACTGTCCCATGTAATGCGCTTCTAAAAATCCTGCACGCCCCAATAGTGAAAAGGATAACAATTCATTCTCTTGAACTATCTGATAGTGAAAAGGATAACAATTCATTTTGGATTTGGAAACATCCAAAATCCAAATGCACCCATCATTGACATTCTTGAGATTGATGAGTTAGCGTTACTTGAGAAGCTTGCTTGATCTGATTAAAGGTTATCTTCTTTTTCTTTTCTTTTCTTTTCTTTTTTTTTTTTTTGAAAAAAAAACAGGCGGTTGCTTCCGCCGATATAACTCCAAGAGTCGGATCACAGAGGTTACCTCAAGAAAAGGGACAACAACCTAACACCGTTTCTAGCAATCATTTTGATAAGTGGGGAGAGTCTACAATGGCAGATACCAGCCCTAGGACTGACGATACTTCAACAGATGTGGATACAGATGAGAAGAATCAAAGGGTGATGCTTCCATCCTTCTCATTTTGACTTTTCCAAAATGTTATGCCAAAAGATATGGTTTGTTCTTTCATCTGTAGGGACATGGAATTTGTGCCCTCTTCTTACACATTCTTTTCTACTATTGGCACTAGAATATCGGAATAGTTGTAAAAAGGCATGTGATCAAATTATCGGAATCACTGAGATATTGTCATAAGCTATAGCTACACTGGTTTTTAGTACTTTGCCACATCATTCTAACGAGCTACTTTTTGGATTTTTTTGGCTGATTACAAATTTGATCTCATGTGCGAGTCACGAACCATTTGTTTCATATGAAGGTTTGGAGCAACTTCATCAGTTCATCTTTGTTATGGTAATAACACATGTATCTTATAGCTGCTTAACAATCTTTAGGCAATTGTAAAGGTGAGGAACTTGTAATAGAAGTAAGTTACACAATGCTGCTGGCAATAACACATGTATCTTTGTCATCGCCGTCTTTTCCTTTTTCCTTTTTCTTTTTTTCTTTAAAAAAAAACAGAAAGTGATTGATGTTTTTCACTGATGTCATATCATAAAATTATTGCATAAGGATGACAAAATTTAGTATTGTTTAGTAGTTTTGACTAAATCAGTTCATGTGCATGCATGTGCATCATATCAAGAGAATATCCTACTAAAGATTGGACGAGTCGGTATCAGATATTAGTATATCAGTAACTAGGTATACCAAATCCTTTTGATGTTGATGCAGATTGACTTGTAGCAATCTGCTCCAACTACAACTTATATTGTTATATATCTTGTTCTAACCATGATGGAGACAATTCTATTTTTATCCAAACTACTTGTAAAGAGGAATTTGATTTCTACTTACTCCCGACCCAGTCCTTAAATGATGGGACCCATCGTTAGTTCTTACCGCAGGTCCTAAATCTGAAACGGGTGGTTTTAATTGTTTTGTCGGTCCTCAACTCTTCAACGTAGTATTTTTGTTACATTGCATTGCTATTTATCATTTTCGTATGTATGTTACCCATGTTAAAATCTGAAACTTTTAGATCATATGACTGAATTGTTAAAATTTTATACGGACATCAGGGATCAAAACGTTGCCCAAATGACGAGGGGAATGTCGTGAGACTAGTGATCACATTGGGAATTTGGGAGAGATTTTGTTGTATTTTCTGTTTGGATGTGGTATGCTCATGACAAGCAGGCACCTATCTGCTAGTTGCCTGCTAGTTGGATTTTGATTAACTCGAAGAGATCATTGTATCCCTAGATAATATCCAAGATTATTGTCTTTCTTGGAAGGTTAGAAGCCATATTACTGCCTTTGGGTATGGCCACAAAGCAGGGCCGAACTCATGGTACCACTTCCTATGATCTGTACTAATGCTCTGAGCTGGCCTAGTTATTTGTTGGTTTTTAACTGAAGAAGCATGAAAAAAAAAAAAAAATTTAAAAAGAAATTTGCAGATTGTGAAATAATATCCTAAACCCAACAATATTTTCAATTTGTGGGAGGTTAGAGTAAACTAGGAAGGATTAGTTTTTACCCCAACATGAGTGTGCGTGTGTTGTAACTATGGGTATAGACTGATTTTGATTGCAATAATTAAGTTGCAACATGATATTTTAGTTAGCACACTTCATTTCAGATTTACCAAATAATGTTTGCACCTTTTTCATCAATTTACCAAATAACAATTAGAGCAACCACTTCATGTCTGCATGTGTCTCATTTTACATTTGGCTGATTTAGAAGTTTGACAAATTAGATATTTTTAATTTGTTTATTTATTTGCTTGTTTCATTTTGTATTTCTTGACTAAATCACCTCTAATATGTATGAACAATTCCTACAGATTGTTGAAAGTGCCACTTTATTTTTCTTTTTTATGAAAATATATTATCTCAAATACACAAAAGTCAAAATTGGGAATCTGTGTGAAATTGGGTTGGCGCATTGGGGGGCCAGCTTCTAATTGAATTCCCATGATCTGCCTTCAATTCAACAAAGGGGTAGCTTTGATGCATTCAGATTCTAATTGTCAAACATCGTTTATTGAATATTGTTTTTTTTTTTTTTTTTTTAGTGGTTGCCAACCGATCTTTTTTCCAAGTGCAGGAATCTGAGTCACAATTCATATAGAGATGCATAGCTAGAGAACTTCCTTGATTGGTTGCCTTGTATAAAACAATGCTTTTATGGATCCTTTCATGATATTCCAGCTATTGTGACAAATTTCAATATTGTTAGTTATCTAGGAGATTTCAATTTTAGTAACCCTGTGATCTTATTGCCCTTCATAGTTAACCATCATGTCATGTGTAGATTCCTAGTATTTCTTTTAATTGTGTTGCTGACTCTATTGGAAAGGAAAAAGTTGAGGTTTGCTAAATTCACATGGCAGCCCTGCCATCCACATGCAGGCTGTCTGAGTAATAGAGAGTAATTCTATTACTAGAAAGTGTTGAGATGCGAAAGAACATGATTAAGATAGTGATGTTGGAGACTGGTTGTTGGATTTTATCATTTTACTTGAATGGTTTGTTATTATTTTGATGTGAATGTTTGGATGTGTTGTCAAAACAAATTGCAATTATTTGTACTTATAAACTGAAATGACCAAATTGTAATTTCCTTGCTTCTAAATATAACTTTAAGTCATGATGTATTGTTTGGGTGTTGATTATGTCAGAAAAATGAATTTAAAACATTGACTTTTGTTTTCTTAAATTGCAGATTTAGTTGCATAAGCAGGCAATATAAGTACCTTTTCTGGAAAGAAAATCTGCATGTATCGGTATGCAATAGATAAATCTGGATATATCTTCCAAACAAATTCACATGAATACGAGGAAACTATGAACAAACCCACCATATCCTGTAAGCTTTCATGACACATCTTGTTTATTTTCTATTCAGTGTAAACATTGGCCTAATTCTTTGAAAATTTTTGTATCAGGAAACATTGCAAAGGAAGCTGGACCTGTAAGCATGATTTTCACCATACTAATGTATAATGCTTCAAAGCTTCAGGTGAGTTGGTCTACCACTATTCTTGTCATTTCTTCTAGGTTTCTCATAATGATGGAGAGCCTCTCCCTGATCCATATGAGTATCGTAGTATAATTGGGGCCTTAAGTATTTTACTCTCACTCAAGTTTATGAATGTAACGTGCTAGTTTATACATTAGCCTACTTTCTCCTGTTTCCATATTGTAATCAATATTCTTCAAGAATCACAATGTTTACGTGTATGGATGCATCTTATTAGGCCGCTCTACTTGCATTAGCTGCTCATGCTTCTGACCCTAGTGAAGCTGAACGTTTGAGATTTCTCGCGTCTCCTGCTGGAAAGGTTAGGAATAGTCTCTGGAACTCTAGCATCTTTACTGCTTTTCTAAATGATCTCCTTTTAATATGGAACCTTCTTCTTGATGCAGGATGAATCAAGAAGCCTTCTAGAAGTCATGGCCGAATTTCCTTCAGCCAAGCTGCCTCTTGGAGTTTTCTTTGCAGCGATAGCCCTCGCTTGTAGCCAAGATATTATTCGATCTCTTCCTCTCTAAAGTGAGCAATATTTCAAATTTGACCAATCAAATTTCCAGTTATTATTCATTATTGTTATCATTGTCATTTTTCTAGTAAATGGTTGTTGTTAGATTTTGTTTTATTAATCATGGAAACCATTGTAAATCAGAGTAATACCGAGCTCTTTGATTTCATAAAGTGTTGATTTCATTTTTGCTTTTCATTCTTTCTGCAACCATGATCAATTAGGACAATCCAAGTTCATCAATTTCTTATTTTTTTTCTTCTCTTAATTTCTGGGCACATCCAAC
Organism: Magnolia changhungtana; assembly: GCA_030180095.1. NCBI lineage: Eukaryota > Viridiplantae > Streptophyta > Magnoliopsida > Magnoliales > Magnoliaceae > Magnolia > Magnolia changhungtana. The sequence continues at coordinate 8,605,524 of JASAUF010000653.1, read as the reverse complement.
TTGGCTGAGAAGAAGTCACCGTGCAAACCGATTTGGTTAGAAGAGAGTAGCAACAAAATAGTCGCTAGAAATTTTTGTCAGCAAGAGGTGTGTTCTAATAGCAAGTGGAAATGAATGAAGAAGAGATAATTGTCAAAGGAGTCCAGATTTATCCCATTTCACTTGGTTTGATCTAATTTCCCTTTGTCTTATTCTTTTGTTACAATTGTGGACTAGATTGGTTTTGTTGGTGGTTCGTGGTGTTGGGTGAACCCTCTTTCCAACACAAGGAATTGCTCCAAAATGAAACCAGCATGTCGCATCAAAACGGGATCCAGAAGAACCATGGCTTTGAACATCTGTATATGACATATTGTATGTGTAGTGGCCTGATACAATATGCAATATGGGGCCGCATCAATCCACCCCAAAAGAAGGACAGTATTAGCTGATACAGAACGTATCAGCCCTGATATGGCCAATACTATCATAAAGGCTCAAATTCGATTTTTTTTTTCCAGTTTTTCTTTTTTTTTCTTCTTTTTTCATTTAACCATGGAGGAAGCTTAGAAAGCCATTTTAGAGAAGACTAGGACTATTTTGGGATCAAAACAAAAGATTTAAGTAGGATTCAACAAATTGAAGTGAAATGGATCATGAACAAAAAATTCAGAAAAAAAGTTAAACCTTCACCGCTTTTTTTTTTTCCTCCTTCTCGCTTTGATTTTGTTTTTGTTGTATTTCAATGTAACCGGCCCTAATTCACCATATCATCCTTGATTTGTGTTCAAGTAAGGCCTTTTTGGTCGACTGTCAACCGATCATGCTGACGGATAACTTTTTTTTATTAAACAAAGTTCTCATTAATACATATCCCAAATACAAATAAATAAATAAATAAATAAAATAAAAAATCAAGAGCTTTGCAAAACTATTTCTCGTTCTTTTCCTTTTATTGTATTTTATTTTATTTTATTTTATTTTTTATGATATATTTCCAGAGCTTTGCAAAACTATTTCCATCTTGTAATAAAAACAAAACAATAAAATAGTCAAATCGTGGTCAATCGTATCGATTCAAGACTTGATGCGACCATTTTTTCTCCCAACAACATGTCCCTCCTCTCCTTTGCCCAGAAGCATCTCATTGCATGGTCTCCTCAGCACTACACATCTACAAAGAAACTTGGATCACCACCTGCAATATAAAAAAAAAAAAAAAAAAAATCTTTGTTATAGTCTATCAAATCAGGTACCATTTCAGACCATATTTTTTGACCCACATGAATCTTAGCTGACACGATGAAACTAGACAATGGGAATTATCGTGTTAAACCCTAAATGATGGTGTGTGAGTTCTGGACCATTCATTTGTTGGGCCCTAATGTGGATGGCTCATGGACACCTAAAACAGAGTTCTTCTCGCTTTATTTAACAATAGTTATGTATTAGAGATCTTGATCTCTAGTGCATAATGAATTAATGTTACCGTTAAATAAAATGGATGAACTCATTTTTAGCGTCTACCAAACAGGGCATAAAATTTCTAATTGAGAATAACCGCATTCATGTTAGATAATTCTCACCAAGAGAAGTTTTTTCTCAATGCCATTTTTCAAGTTTTAGGTTCAGTGACAATTGGAGTAATTTAGGTAAGAAGTACAAAAAGGCAGTGATGGTTTCATGCAGATCACAATCTTATAAAATGCCTTTCATATTTGATACAGTAATACAATGACCTTTTGTTTTCTAGCAGATCATATGTGCTTCTTCTTCTTTTTTCTTTTATTTTTAAAATCAAGTTACATTCAGTTTTAGCCATGAACAATTCTTCCACGGGATTTTAAATGAGTAGGATTATAAAATCACTGTGACAGGTATGGGACCTAATAAAATTGGCAGACTATCTTACATAGAGGGAGTACATTGATTCTTCTAGAATAGGGATTACTGGTGAATATCTTAGAGGTTAGATAAATATTCATATAAGTTATATCGAGGGCAACTTGAATTTGTAACAGTTACAAATTACAATTGAAACTTGAAAGATATGAATCTCATTTACAATTTCCTTCATGCAGGCATGCATGCATGGTTTGTTCTTCTTATCGATACCCGTTATGCGGTGGTTGTCCCCATAATCGGCATTCGGTGGGCAAGATAAATGATTTCTTGTGATTTCTCATGATGTACCAAACACATGAATTGGAAAAGTTGCATCTATATTGTTTGCAGGGATTTAGATGGGCCTTAGATAATGATAAATGGCAAGCTAGGGTTGACAATATAAAACCCGTGTTTGAAGGTGAGATTACAGATTTCAGTCCTTTTTACTAATCCTACATGCACAACTATCTGGCACAACCTTGTGTATGGCTGCACCAAACTCTCTCATGCTCTTAAAAAGGCTTCCTATTTGATATGTTGCATTTGTAGCAAGTAACCTGACTTGGCCATGCCATTGTCAGGAATTCAGGATGTGCACTTGGTGTCCTGATGACGCCGACAAACCTAGCATGCTGATGCATCTGTGTGCATTAATTAATAAATACATATGGACTCACATGCTTCATTTTAAATATAAATAAGTATTTCTTTTGGTTGCAGAAGCACGGATTGACTTGGGCAAGAGCACAATTGATAGAGAACACTACAACAAAAGCTGGATTACCCGACGATTTGCGTGGCTAGTTTACCGGCGCTAATTAAAATGGGGCGTCGGTTAGTTGTGCATAATCTTGGAGGTTGTACACTTACTAGTTCAATACTTTCAAGTTGTGCACATGCTTCATCAGATTGCATGACCATCAGTTGTATATCTTGTTTTGGGTTGTTCTTGCTCCATTTTTTTTAGGATTATTTGGGTAATTTTTGCTGTATAATTCTGTTATCTTGAGAAATCTAATATTTGAAGTAGGACTGAGTCTGAATTTTAGAGAATTTTTTTTTTTTATTATTTTTTATCATGCACACCTCAGCATGTGAACCATTTGTTTATTGCAGGCATGCGACATATAAAGATACAAAGTGATTATGGCTCAGATCTCATTTATGCATGCCATGTGTACAGAAATAGATTGCTTGAAAGCTGCTTTAATTTTATGCCAATTAGCAGGGGCCACAAGTGTATATCACTAGCAAATCACCAGGTTAACTGTTTGAAAGAGCCACCTGTCTATGTTTGCTATGAGAAGTATCATTTACCTGTCTCTGTGTCTGTTTGAACAGATTGGCTAGCATCAGGTGAGATACATTGTTTAGATCTTCTGGATTAAATCAAGCAATCCTACACCTCAGGTTGGCCAAGACATATCAAAACAAATGAATGTCTAGAGGAAAAACAAGTTCAATCATCAATTTACTTTGTATGTTGTGACCCACCTGAAGAGTGAAATTGTCTGATTTTTTAGGCAGAAGGTATAAGCTTTATTTCCAATCTTATGGAAAGCTATCTCACACCTGTGTTTCATATTTCCATATGTGCCCTTGTGTAGAATTAGCAAACCCCCATAATATATATTGTGAGTATTAATGTTCTCTATTTGATTTCAAGAATGCTCAACATGCCTTCCTCTATGCTGGCTACAAGGAATCTGTTAGCACTTCCTTTCTTTCTTCATGCAACTATAGGCCATGTCTAACTTTGTTTTTTGGAGTTCTAAGTGTATATTTCTCTTTAAAATTGTAGGGCTAAGGATTATACTGCAGTAGAACAACCTGTGGAAGCATTCATGAATATTACATATAGCCACCAGGTATGAACTGGGATGCAAATGTAATTTGTTGTTGGTTATGTTGTTGCTGCTGTGTGAAGATTATGTGTTGTCTTTCAGTTTAGTGAGCAAAAAATATTCTTGTTGTCTTCACTATGTTAGGTGGATGATCTCTCAAGGATGTATAGGCTATTTTGTAGAATAACCAAAGGCTTAGATCCCGTTTCTCAAATATTTAAGCAGGTGGGGTGCATTTCCTTCCAAAGTTGCACTTTGGTTTTATAAATAGAACATTTGTTTTAAATAGAACATTTCCTTCCAGGTGTTTTTTTTTTTAAATCTTCACCGCCGAAAAAATCCGAGGTATCTCTACCACCAACTAGGTTTTGTTGTTGTTGTTTTTTTTTGTTTTGGGTCTTAATCAGCGATTTTCTTTAAAATATAAGGCATTTCTACCTATGGATTCTCACACATGTGCTATCATCAGCACGTGTCAAGAGGGTGGCCATCTCATTGTTCTTGTAAATGTGAATCTGATGCAATCACTGTGCTGAAGACCGCCTTGTCAAGAATCTCTCTGATCCAATTATTAGGTGGGCCACATCCTGTACATTCAATCACATCAACAGGAGTTTGAATTACTGCAGTCTTGACATAGAACCATTTCATTTCGTTTATGGAATTTTCTAATGTGAATTGATATCTTCTACCACACTACTGATTGATTTGCTTACACCCATTTCAATTCCAGGAATTGAACATAATACGAATATTTCAATTCACCTTTAACACACTAGTTAATTTATTTTGTTTAAAAAAAAATCATGACCAAATCGAGTGGTTGTAACAAATGCTCAGTGAGAATCTACTTGGCCTGGGATCTTTATTTTGCCAAAATCAGATTTCACATACATTATTTCAATGCATTCTTTGTTAGATTCTGATTTTTTTTCCTATACATTTCTAATGATAGATTTTGATCTGCTTATGGTAGGTACCTTGAAGAGCTTGAGAACAACCCAGACATTTTAGCAAATCCACAGAGAAGAGCTTTAAGTTCCCAATAGTATGTCTATGTGGCTTTATTTTTGCTTTTCAAAGTGGATTTGCTAAAAATCTTTTACATCGTTTAATTTTATTTTAAGGTCCTATAAACATATCAAGTGAAAGCACAGTACTTTAGAAGTGTCTTAAACTAACTGTTTTTGTAATGATCTTTTGTCACATAAATTTATCAAAGAACAGGTTGCAAGCATGTACCTCTGGCCAAAGGTCCTAGAAATTACCTGTTTTAGACAGTTCAAGGTAAGCTTTTGTTTGATATTGAGATTGTATAGATTCTGAAATGAAACAACATTTCTCATATTAGAATTTCCGACGAAAATCACGGATTACTAAGTACGCTTATGAAACAGAATAAATGTGGATTTATTGGTGAGTATGAAAAATATAGAAGTCAGTAAGCAAATCTAGAGCTCTTGCATCGCTTTGGTTCGAGAGAGGTTTCAAGCTTCATCGGTTTGTACAACCATTACCATTGTTGTGAGCAGTGAATCAATGAAATAGGACCATCTCCCCATGCTCTTGCCAACCATTTTATCTATCTACTTTTTGATTATTTTTTTTCCTTGTGCGCAGGATTTTAAGGCCTACAAACTAGCACTTCAGCCTTTTGACGCTACTCGGTGCTGGGAGTACCATATAGAGGATTTTTTAAAAAAAATTATTAAAGACCACTTTCAATTTATTGTAATAAATATTATATATATTTTTTTATTGTGAAGTAATATAGATTTTATTTAATATTTAGTTTAAATTGTCTTGCAACATTTTTTATGTTTCAAATATTAAAAAAAAAATACAGGTTTCAATTGAATTATACAATAATAATAATAAATTTATTGGCTGGGCTCCAGATCTTTGTTGGCGTTTTTCCATATTTAAAAGTGCCTAGGAAGGCAGTTTCTAGTGGTGATTAGTTAGATTTTTATTGGCGCTTTGTTAAGTTTTAGCGGCGCTTCTGTCACAAATAGCATCACCGGCAAAAGCGCCGCTGAAGCTATATACACCGCCGCAATTAACTCTACCATTAGCGGTGCTCTGAGAAGCGCCGCTGAAATTGTATAGCGCCGCAAGATCTTTTAGCGGCAGTTTTGGCCGCCGGTAAAAGATTATATTGAAGATTTGGCCCCAGATCAGAAGCACAAATCCAGATCCACCATGTACAGTGTCCTAGATCTAACTTCTGCACCTTTCTGTTGCATCAGTTTGCCATCTTTTGTGGAGATTTAGATCCAGATCAGAGATTTAAAGATCTAGAACCAGAATCTGCAACTTGTCTGCATCAAGGGGATCAACAAAAGTCATCCAAGTAATCAATACAACGGAGACAATCAGCAACATAAGTTTAGAATTATGGAAGTTTCAAATATTCATCAAAAATTTTTTTTATGGAAGTTTCAATGTTAGCGAACCTTCACAAGCTATGAAAATAGTGCACTCAACTGTAAATTTCACAATAATCTGGTAATCAATTTTATTAATAATCATTAGGAAGAAAACATGATTACAGAACATGTTCTAAGAAGCAAGTAGTTCCAAGAGCTATCGCTAAAGTTTCATTTCCAAAAAGAATAAATAAAATCACTGTCCAGAACAGTACCTCACCATAAACCTTGTTGATCCAGGGTCACCTTGTCTACCTGATCTACCACGAAGCTATTAAAGAATATTAGATTAAAAATGAATTCAATATAATCAAAATCTTTGACATGATCTGTGAAGAAAGAAAAGGAGAAGAAACCTAAACAGATAAATGCTAAGGTGAAGCAATCAACTGGATGGGTTTTATACTCAATACAAGGAACATGATTGGTTGTAATTTTGGAACAAGAAGCCTAGCAAGAGATCCTCAACCATATGTTTCACACAAAAATGTCGTCATTATTATTACAATAATGATACATTGATAGTGACTATTTAATTTCAGATGAAAACATGCATGATGTTATTAATCTTGGATTTCAGACTGAACATCAAAGATACATGATGTGGCTGATGCCAGTGATAATTAGCTACAAACTTAGAGACACGTTAACATAAACAGATAGCAATTGGAAAATCATGGATATATAATTTGGGAAGAATGATTTTTTATGATAAAAAGAGAACAAATTTACAGAAGGAAAAGAAAGGAAAATTTCCACCACAAGAGAGATTTAAAATGATACAAAAGTTGGTGAAGATGAACAAGAATTCGAGCCAACAAGAAGTAAAATAAACAAATAACATGACCACAATATTAGAATGTCTAAGTCCAGTGGTTTGGCTTGGTGGCTTAATTCATTTAGCTCACCCGAACAGCCTTACTTAGGGGATTTAAATTTCTACTCTTAAAGAGATACAGATTTTCTGAAGTTTATCAGCATTTTTGGAAATATTTGCACTCATCCTTCATAATTGAAGAAAAATGTTAAGGGCTTGTTTGGTTGCACCGATACCATGATATTTCACAATCAATCAGTCTAATTTGGTGCAAAATATCATGATATTGTATGAAATTTAGTGCTAGCAAATACACCCTAAAAAAAACACCGACTCCGCTTCATAGGTTATTCAAGGCCTTTCTCACCCTTCTTAATGGCCTCCAACTAAAATTCACGGGTGGAGGAGAGGAAAGGTAATAAGTACACTCACTGGGCCCACATGATATCAATTATCAAATCAGCCCTCTTCTTGGATTCATTGTATTCTCTTATCTCCTACATTAGATTTGGGTTCTATTATACCCAGACAGGGCAGCATATATGGAATGAATGCAACAACAGTAGATGGCTATGAAATCTTGATGAGAGTTGTGCAGCATGTCCAGATGGAAACAGTGTGACCAATAAATTTATGAAGAATGGCCCACCAAGATTAAGTCCTTCCCTTCCATAGATTCCGTTAACCTCTCTACTGAACAAAAGTCCAAAAGAAGCTCGAAGAACTTATTGAATCTATATGCTCCAATCAATCTATCAAATTAGCTAAGCAACATCAATGAAGTTCGAATTCCGATACATCAAATTTTCATTTAAGTGTTTCAGCTTTCCCATCCACCCAATTCACCCAAAACAGAGCTATTTTTGTTGTATTCCAACTAATCTAGTGTCAACATCACTGAAGTTCGAATTCCGATACTTCTCAATTACTGTCTAAGCCGAAATCTTTTCGCTTCCTCAGAATGTGGACTCTTCATGACACATTTTAGTCGGTGATTTCGAAGGCTTGGGAAGGCGACTGTGATACTGATCCCTTCATCAATATTTATCTCAAGATGAGAAAGACGAAACAACTACTGAAAGTATGGAACAAAGAGCGGTTCGGAAACATTTTTCAACATATCAAAAAGACAGAAGAGGATCTAGACATCCTTGACATCAGGATGCAGGATGACAACTCCGAGGAGCTCATCCATCAAAGTCTAGACCTAAAACAAAAGCTAGAGCGTTTGGAGTTAATGGAGGAGATTTTTTGGAAATAAAAAGCAAGGAACTCTTGGCTCGAGGAGGGAGATAAGAACACGACCTTTTTCCACGCGGCGGCAACTGAAAGGATTAGAAGATCAGCTATTCATACCATCACATTAAAGGATGGCTCCACTATATCCAACATGGAGGATATTAAGTTAGCGGCGATGGAATTTTTCCAAGGCTTGTTTCCGGAGGAGGAAGTTTCTTTCTTGGCTGCCTTTGTCCATAACCTCCCGCGTCGGCTTCAACAACATGAAAATGACTCTCTCCAAAGTCCTCCCACGAAGGAGGAGCTATTATCCGCTATCAAATCTATCCCTATTGATGGAGCCGTAGGGCCGGACGGTTTTTCAGCTGCTTTTTTCAATAGTTGATGGAGTATCATTGTTGATGATGTTCTCAAAGCCGCTAAAGCATTCTTTTCAGGGGAACCTATTCCCCGAGCCTTCAAAACCACACTTATTTGCATGATACCTAAGACCCCCTCGGCATCCAAGTTCTCTGATTTCAGGTCAATCAACCTGTGTAATGTTGTGTATAAACTTCTAGCCAAACTCGCTAACCGTCTTAGCTGTATTTTACCTAAGCTTATTTCGTAGGAACAAGGAGCATTCGTCCAAGGAAGGTATATTGCCGAAAATATTACATTTTCTTAGGAAGCAATGAGAGAATTAAACAGGAAAACTGAGGGGGGGCGGGGGATCTTATCCTTAAGATTGATCTCGAAAAGGCGTATGACAGGGTGAATTGGTCTTATCTAAATCAGGCCTTACTGAAATTCGGATTCAACGATAAAAGTGTGAAGCTTCTAGAAGCCTGTTGGGCAAATAACTGGTTTTCCGTCCTCATCAACGGTGAAGCTATGGGATTCTTCAAATCCTCAAGAGGTCTCAGGCAGGGAGACCCCCTCTCCCCGGCGCTCTTCATTATAGCCATGGAAGCATTTTCAGTCAATTTAAAGTCCCTTTTTAAAGAAGGCCGTTGCATACCTTTTAGATTCCCTCAAGGTACCCCTTCTTTCTCACATCTTCTGTATGCAAATGATATGTTGGTATTCCTCAACGCTAGCAAATCTTCGCTCTCCTTGATGAGGGACTTCGTACGATTTTTCCAAGTGGCCACAGGTCAAAAAATAAATTCCAGCAAGAGTGTTTTTATTGGTCTTTCTAAATGGACAGTGGCAAAAATCAGGACTACAAAGGCAGTGCTAGGTTTCGGCCAAGCGAGGGGTATTTTGTGATATTTGGGGGCGCCCCTGACTAGAGGGAGAATCAAATCCTCAGATTTTCAAGCTCTTCAGGAAAAGATCATCAACAGAATCTCTGGCTGGGCAACCAGACACATAACGCAAGCGGGTCGGGCGACTCTGATTCGTCATGTCCTAGGTAGCTATCCGATCCATATCATGGCAGCTATGCACGTCCCAGCGCAGCTAATTCACAATTTAAACAGCAAGTTCACTGATTTTTTTTGGGATGGGCCGAAGGGAAAAAGAAACTCCATTTGATTGCATGGCAGAAAGTGACCAAGCCTAAAGCAGAGGGAGGATTGGGAATCCGAAATCTGAGAGAGGTGCTGCATGCACTTCGAATGAAGCTTGCGTGGAATGTAAAGTACGATAAAAACAGAGGACCGTGGGTAGAACTGATGCAGTCCATACACTCGATTGATCTGATAGCTAGGATGGTAATGGTTAGGTAACACAAGTCATCCCCAATGTGGAAAAGAATCAGGTGTTTTCTACATTTAATTCAGGATAATACTCATTGGATAGTGGGTCACGGAGAAGCAAACATTTGGACAGAAAATTGGACCGGTTTGGGGTCACTGCAACATCTCGTCTCAGGCAATATCCCTCACGATTTGCAACAGTTGCAACTGAAACATTTGTTAGGGAAAACAGGTCCGTTACCCCCATCCAGGATTTTAGAATTTCTGCCTCAAGAGATCATTGATGTAATCTTCGCCAGGGGATTCGTCATAACAGAAGAACCATCGAAACGGGTCTGGCCTCATGACCCTTCAGGGGAATTCACCCTCAGGTCTGCTTGGAAGCTTATCAGGGGAGATCAACCTCAGGTTCTGTGGGGAAAGTGGATCTAATTAGATAAAATTCCTCCAAAAGTAACTATATTCATTTGGTGTCTCCTGCATAACGCCATTCCTGTGGACAGTAGAGTTCAAGCTAAAGGAACTGCTCTTCCCTCTAAATGCCGCTGCTGCCCTCGAAAAAATGGCTCAGTTCCAGCACGGAATCAATCAACCACCTATTTTTAACAGGTCATCATGCGGTCCAAATTTGGGCCCATTTTGAGGAGCTGTGTGGAGTCACTTCGGTCCCTCACATTAATGCGTCTACACCAGGTGCAGCTTCTCAGAAAATCAGATCGTCTCTCCCTCTTCTAATTCTCTAGGAGTTGTGGAAAGCAAGAAATGAAGCTTCGTATCAAGATAAGACGATGGACGCCCGTAGATCCATAGCTCGAATAAATTGGTGGGCCACCCAGATGATCCATAACTTTTGGGTGCAACTTTCAAATGCACATCCTCATAGAGTCCTCTCTTCCGTCCCTACATCCAGGCGAAACAGGTCAAATTCTGTTCTGGTTAAATGGAAGTATCCCACTCCGAGATGGGTGAAACTAAATGTCGATGGATCCGCTAGGGGAAACCCTGGTTTCTCAGGTGGAGGGGGTACCAATAATTTTGCAGAATTACGTGCAATATTTAACGGTTTAGAGTTATGTCTTGTCAAAGGGATCAAAAAGATAATTGTAGAATCGGATTCAAAGATGATAATTGACCTCCTTGTAGGTGAGTCAAGATGCCCGTGGATCTGGAAACCTTGGGTTAATAGGATTAACAACTTGAGGATATTTGGCACATTCGCTTTCCAACACATTCTTCGTGAAGGGAACGGTCCGACTGACAGCTTGGTGAAAGTGGGAAGCGAGACTCAGGTGAAAATCTGTCATCATCATTTTGATTCTCTCCTCAGACAAACAAAGGGCCTCATTTTTCTTGATAAGGTCGGTCTTGGTTCGATTCGAACCGTCGCTTATCCCTCCAGATCATGAGCCTAGTGTTATCCTGTTTAGAGATTTGGTTGTACAACGATTGTGTATGATAGGTAACCCGCCCCTTTTGTTGCAGGGTCAGCCCGAAGATGTACATTGTTACCTATTTTCAATGGATTAAATGAAGTTTTCCTAAAAAAAAAAAAAAAAAAACTAATCTAGTGTCAGTATTAGAGCATAAAACATGGCGAAGAGTCGAATTTCCTCCACACTCAACATTCTCATGTTTCCAAACCCACCCACCACCGATCTTGATGAGCGGGAATCCATATGCACAACTAAATGTGATCTCAAAAACTGCATTTTGGATGTGCAAATAGATACCAGCCAAAATCTTCCTCATTCTGTGTCAGAGCTTACAATAAATCAAAATTTACAAGAGAGAGAGAGAGAGAGAAATAAATCAAATTCTATCTAAGCATGCTCATCTGAAAAGCTTTATTATGAAGAAGAACCCCTACTACGCTATTTGGAACCGCCTCTATCAACTAATTAGGGTTTCAACATTGCAAAATCCCTAATTAGGAATTCACCATTATAAAATCCTAATTAGGATTTCAACATTGAATATACTCAATCTCAAGAGAGATTGAGCATGAGATTGACACACACACACACACACATAGAGACCTGAGAGAGGGAGATCGAGAGTGATTGTACCATGTACGGAGGTTGCGTCTCCACTTGGTTGACAGAGAGCTCTCGTTCACCCAAGAAGAACAGAGAGAGAGAGAGGGCCGCAGTGGGTAGCTACTGGAGTTGCAGAGAGAGAGAGAGAGAGAGAGAGAGAGAGAGAGAGAGTCGCGGTCGATAGTTACTGAGGAGTTGCAGCAGAAGGTGGAGCTGCAGAGAGAGAGAGAGAGAGAGAGAGAGAGAGAGAGGGAGTCGTGGAGTTGCAAAGAGAGAGAGAGTCGATGGTAGGAAGAAGGTGAGAGTCGCGCAAGGGCTGGGAAAGAAACAAGGGTAGGGTTTATATATATATATATATATATATATATATATAAGCATTCGTCGGGCCCCTTTTTTACATAGCGACATTGTAAGAAGCACCTAAAGCGCCTATGCTACTCGTTTTTGTTGTAGTGACTGATGATTATTTGTGACAGGACCGCTCTGGCACGACTTTTGTTGGTGAATTTTCAAAAGACACAAAAGGGCAAAATTTTCTAAAGTATAGATTTTAAAAATTAATTACGATCCCTGTCAAGATAATATCAAGTTCCAAAAATGATCAACGATGGTCAGGTTTTATCTTTTGAATTTCATACTTTTGTTGCATTGATATTGCCGACGGATAATCCTATTATGTATCTATTTAATTTCTTTAGCCAACAACTTACTTCCATAAGAATTTTCTCTTATCTCCTTGATTCACCTGTTATTCCAGCGATTTCATATACAAACTTGTCTAGAAGAAGGTCGTGAATTGAATGTTGTAACATCCAAACGAAATGGACGGTTGAGATATTCTAGCAACCTCTAGAAGCTTTCATGGCATTTGAAACGCCACCTGTTGTGGTTATTGGAATTTCCACATTTTGCACGTGTTGTGGCTGGTGGATTTCCAAACGTTTGAAACTGGTAGAATAAATGTAGTTAATGAGGGCATATTAGGTATTTCATAGGGTAGCAAGTTGCTATATAAACAGTTGGGGTGTTGTACGTTCAATGTAAGCAAAGTGAAAAGAAAATAGCAAAATAATTTAATACAAAAGCTTTTTATTATCTTTGTGGTGTGTATGGTTCTAAGGCTTTGTAAAGCCAACAATTGTGGTGTGTTCATGTTGAGGGTCAAATATTCCCTATTAGACCCCATTTATTACATGGATTTACGAACATGATACCAAAATGCCCCATTTTAATCGTGTTTGTGCTGCAAGGTGGATTTACGAGTGGGGACTAAAAAGAATGATAAAAGCATAGATTTAACGCTCTGGCATCACCAAGGCATTGGACGGGACTCCATGGGTCCAAGATCGAGGATTTACATACCAGAGATCAACGAAATTCCAGCCGCTTACTTCAAACAGGCCTGAAAAACGTCCAGAATGCAAGATCACAGGGTTCCCACCATCTGATCGGCTCGAAACTTCATACAGGGCCTGAGGATCATAAATTAATTGTACACATTGAATTTCAGCCAGTGGATCCCTGTGGAAGTGATATAAAGATCAGATCATACATAAAATGCCAATACGAGGCCCACCTGACATCTGGATGTCTCACTTTTGGATTCAACTCCTTAATTGAGGTGGATAAACGGATGGATGGATTGGATTTCTCAGAAACATCGCAGTGGACGTCATTCGAGTAATGTGTGCACAGTACACAAGTGCACTAGCCGTGCACTACAGCCAAAGTCGGGTCAAACCAACTTTGACCCGCAGCTCTCAGCCAAAAACAGAAATTTCCGTTTCCCTGCTACGCAACGGTAAAACAGGGGCGCCAGTTGATTTTCAATGGGCTTCCATCATGGCCCACGTGAACGATCTGATCCGTTCATCATGTAGAGGGGCTCGATATAGTCAAACATATGTTAACCATGAGTGATCATGCACACGCACGTGTCTGCTACAGAGCTCACAAGCAAGCTTCCCTGTGACGTCCAAAATGATTACAACATGTTTACTTCAGTGGACCGCATCAAAAGTAATCTAAAACCGTCTACTCCTGATCATAATTTCGAGGCGCATCCAATGGTCGGAGTGGATTTCTCTATTAACATCATTCAGGGGCCTCACCACGCATCAGCGCAGCTGTTGTGCGCACGGAGTGCGTCCGCAAGTTTCGGACGATCCGGGAAGTAGTGGACCACCACCGTTGATTGGATGGCCGATCCGGACCATCCAGATGAAGCTCAGGTAAGAAACGACCCTAGTCATGGAGCTAGGCTACAACGTGAGGCCGTGCACTGTCCTAAAAATTAGGCCAAACGTAACTGTCCATGCGTTTTTTGCTGCGTGCGCAGTTCAGTTCCGCTGCAAACTGCAGAAATAGTGTCGGTTCTTCCGACTCTTCCTGCGTAACCGATTCCACCGCCCCTAGCATGTTATAAAAGGGAGAGAGAACGAGAGAACTAGGCATCTTGGCTTGAAGGTGGAACGTGAGAGAGAGAGAGAGAGAGAGAGAGAGAGATAGTTTTTTTTTCCTTTTTCTTTTTCTTTTTCTTTTGCGTTTAAGAGTTAGCCGCATCATGGCGGGCTAAACCTCTTAGCTAGGGCTAAGAGGTGAAGCTTGTAGTATGATGGGGTGATTCTACTAATTAGATTCATGGTTATGAACTGATGTTGATTCTAGTTTGATTAATAGGAATGTTTCCAGTTTTTAATGGTTTGTTGTGACTGAAATTACAATAGATATGTGATAGCTTGGAGTATGTTCTTTCATTATAAGGATTATGAATTTAGGAAGCCCTGTTGTTCACCATTGTCTCCTAGGCATGGTTGGATGACGGAACTTTTCCTGACATTCATACATCTCTCTGATTGTCTGTGGATTAGTTTAATTCTATTGTTTACTTTGTCTCATGGGCATGGTTTTGTGATGGAATCCATTCTAATTTACAACTGTCTTATCTCTTGAAAACTAGATCAACAAAAGTTCATATTCAATTTTAGTGATATATCTTCCAACTGGATGAAGATGGGACTCGAAGTCCAGTTGAGTTCATGAATCGACTGTAGATCTTCCTGATCTCTACAAGTGGATCCTTTGAATCCCTAGTTCCCTACCTCTGAATTCTACATATTTTAGTTTACTATTTCACCATTATTCCTCAAATTCACCTGATTTAGATTTTATCTTATTCTAGTTCTAGTTCTGGTTATTTTCAGATTACGTACAGGTTTCAGTCCCTATGGATTCGACCTCGGTCTCACCGAGTTTATTACTACATCACAACCCTATACTTGGGGAGTGAACAGTTCGGTTCTAAGGCTTTGTAAAGCCAACAAACTAGTATCAGAGCGAGACGATCATGTGGGACCAGGTATAGTTTGAAGGTTTAGATCGTGTGATCAAGGTGTTGCCACTGCTACGTCAAGAAAAATGCGTTATTGATCCGTGGTGTGAAGAAGAAATGGCGAAAGGTTTAAAGATACTCTGGTTGTAGAAAAAATAATCTGATCTCTCACAATCGAATTCGAGCATGTGGTTATGGCCCTTGAAGAATTGAAGGACTTGGAAAACTTGTCCATCGAAGAGTTGATGGGATCGTTACAAGTGTATGAGCAACGAATGCTGAAAAATAATGCATTGACATTGGAACATGCCTTAGAATCTAAGATGACTCTAAATGACCAAAGTAGTGGTCATACAAATCGTGGAGGTCGCGACACCAACACTAATGCAAGAGGAAGGGCACGTGGATATCATCTGAACCATCCACAAAATCAACAGAAATTTACCAATTTCCGTGGAAGAGGGAATGGTAGAGGCCAATCCGTACGCGGTCGAGGAAATATGAGAAATATTCAGTGCCGAAATTGCAACAAATTTGGCCATTATGCATCGGATTGTTGGAGCAAGCCAGTGGATCATGATGAACGTTCTAACTATGTTAAAGCATCGAGTCATGACCAGGAAGACTCTACAGTGCTCCTTGCACAAGAGAAAGGTTGTGATTGACCAGATGTATGGTATCTCGACACAGGTGCAAGTAATCACATGTGCAGAAACAAAAGCCTATTTGAAGAACTCACAGAAGGAGTTCATAGTGATGTGACATTCGGTGACTCGTCAAAGACACCGGTGAAAGGTAAAGGCAAAATTAAAATCTTTCAAAAGAATGGTGTTCCAAACTACATCTCTAATGTGTACTATGTGCCCAACATGAAAAGTAATATACTGAGTCTCGGACAACTCCTCAAAAAAGGGTATGTTATACACATGGAGAATTCTTCTCTTTCCATAAGAGATATGCATGGTCATTTGATTACGAAAGTCCAAATGACAAAGAATCTTATGTTTCCGCTCCATATAAATACAATGCTCGAGAAGTATTTTTATGGAAAAGCAAAGAATGATTCTTTGACATGGCATCTTCGCTTTGGCCATCTAAATTTCAGTGGCCTGAAACTTCTGTCGTCATTAAGCATGGTGCATAGCTTGCCTACCATTAAAGCTCAAGAACAAGTATGTGAAGCATGCACACTTGGAAAACAGCAAATGAACTCTTTTCCGAGTGGAGTATCCCGAAGAGCAAGAGAACCGTTGCAGTTGGTTCACACTGACATTTGTGGACTATTGGAGCCAATCTCTCTTGGAGGTAATAAATACTTTATTACCTTTATTGATGATTTCAGTAGAAAATTATGGGTGTATGTAATTAAAGAGAAGTCTTCTGCTTTTATTATTTTTAAAAATTTTAAGGCCCTTGTTGAAAAAGAAAGTGGTCTTAAAATAAAAACCATTAGATTTGACAGAGGTGGAGAGTACACCTCAAATGCCTTTCGAGAGTATTGCAGGGATTAAGGAATCAAGCAATAGCATACCGCAGCCTACACGCCACGGAAGAATGGAATTGCAGAACGAAAAAACCATACCATTCTCGACATGACAAGGACCATGCTGAAGGAGAAAAGTCTACCAAAGAATTTCTAGGAAAAGGCAGTTGCATGTACTACCTATTTGCTCAATAGGTGTCCGACCAAGAGTGTCAGATTCAAGACACCACAGGAAGCATGTAGTGAATACAAGCCAAGTGTGGCACACCTAAGGATCTTTGGGTGTGTCGCCTATGCTCAAGTTCTAGAAGCAAGAAGGAAAAAGCTTGATGATCGTAGCGAGAAGTGCATCTTCATCAGCTACAGTGAAATATCGAAGGCATACAAACTCTACAACCCACTAACCAATAAAGTGGTGGTGAGTAGAGATGCAGTATTTTGTGAGGAAGAAGCCTGTAAATAGAACGAGGAAGATTCGGCCAAAGAAAATTAAGTCACGGTTGAAGAACATGAAGAAGAGAAAAATGAGAACCAGGAGTAGACACCTGTAACACCCTCTTTCGCTGAAACGTCTGCACGTAGAAGTCCAGCAATACGTTTCATCTCCTCTATAAGTATTCCAACAAATCAAAATTCAGCCAGCATGTCATCATCCAGTTCTCCTTCACCCTTGACTCCTATCAAAATGAGGAGCCTCAACGATATCTACGTCGAAGAAGTAAATTTATTCTGCTTGTATGCAGACCATGAGCCTCTTACATTTGAGGAGGCTATAGAAGAAGAATGCTGGAGGACGGCTATGGAAGAGGAGATCCAGGCCATTGAGAATAACTATACATGAGATCTAACTTTACTTCCTCAAGGCCAAAGAGCTATTAGCATCAAATAGGTGTACAAGATCAAGTGAAATGCTGATGGTGAGATCGATCATTACAAGGCAAGGCTCGTAGCAAAGGGCTATAAACAAAAGTACGGGTTGGACTATAAAGAAGTCTTTAGTCCTGTTGCTCGTCTTGACATTGTGAGGATGATTATCTCCCTTGCAGTCCATCACAGTGATGACGTCCTCGATCCAGTCACAGATTCTAAAGTTATCTAAGGATAACTATGAAAACCGGTGCATCCAGATGAAGGCTTTGTTCGGATCTCAGGATCTATGGGATATCGTTAGTGATGGGTATGTAGAACCCACAATGGAGCAAGAAGCCTCCTATTCTGCCGAACAAAAGACCGCTCTCAAAGATCAAAGGAAAAAGGACAAGAAGACTTTATTTTTTTATAAATCAAGGGTTGGATGATCTACCAACTGGATGTGAAATCTGCATTCTTGAATGGAATTCTGGAAGAAGAGGTATATGTTGACTAGCTTGAAAGTTTTGTTGTTCAAGAGGAGGAACACAAGGTGTATCGACTAAAGAAAGCCCTCTTTGGGTTGAAGCAAGCTCTACGTGCTTGGAATGCACATATCGATAACTATCTTCAAGAGAACGACTTCGCCCAATGTCCATATAAGCATGCAGTTTACATCAAGAAGAATGCTCATGGCGATATGCTTATAGCATGCCTGTATATTGATGATTTACTGTTTAAAGGAAATAGCCGACCGATGGTTGATGAATTTAAAAAGGCCATGTTTAAGGAGTTCGAGATGACCAACAGAGGTCTGATGTCTTTTTTTCTAGGCATTGAAGTGAAGCAACAACATGGTGACATCTATATATCTCAGAAGAAGTATGCCAAGGAATTGCTTGAAAAGTTAAAGATGGCTGATTGCAATGCCGTAAACATGCCTGTAGCAACGGGCTTAAAACTGACAAAGGACGGAGAAGGAAGAATTGTTGACTCGACTATGTTCAAGAGTCTGATTGGAAGCCTAAGTTACCTCACAATCACAAGGCCGGATATCGTCTACAGTGTTGGATTTCTAAGTAGCTACATAGAAGTACCAAAAGAATCACACTGGCCAGTGAAAAGGCCTAGCTATATGTCCGAGAGGGGGGGTCAATAGGACTTTGCCAAATAAAACTTATAACAGCGGAATTAAAAAGAATATGATAGCCAAAATAAATCACAATGCAGGAAAGTAAAACAACCTCAAAATTCAGATCTTGAGAGGTTGATACAAATGTTGTTCTAGGACAACCTTATTTCTAAAAAGATCTTTGTATCAAATTTCAAACCAAAGAGGAATACAGAAATAAACTCAAACTGAATTGAAATAAATTGTAATCACAAATGTATTGTTCTTGGGACAGCCATACACCATAAAAATGACAGGGCAACCTTGCTGGAACAACTTTAAAGGAAATTGAATATCAAGCTGATAAAGGAATAGCAGAAAATAAATTTTAAACTATTACAAAATTCCCACAATACTTGAATTAAATGATTACAACATTCACCACCATACATACATCCCACAAATAAATAATTAAAGATAAGAAATATAAATCATTCAACCACAACACAAGGGATTATAGTGGTTTGCCTGTGTGTTCACCAACTGTTAAACAACAGCCACACAGAATGTTACTCCACTCCTAATATCCTCACACAGGGGATATTAGCGTTCACTAACGAAATAGGTTTTAACATGTTCACCCAAAACCTTTACAATTGTGTCTTTGTCTGTGGGCTTACACAATTAAAAAAACCCCACTTCTGAGTTTTCCTGGCTCTCCTCAGATAACCAATACAACAAGATTTTTCTGGCAAATCTTGAAAGAAACCAAAACAAAAAGGAATTTACAATTAAATGTAAAATACCTGATTATCTCCTTCATTGTAGCAGCCCAGTAGAACCAAGTCAGAGTAAATGATTGAATGTCCAAGTTCAATGTCCAGTACTCAATTACAATGGTTCTAGTTCTAATAGATTTTAAATTAAACCAAATAGGGCTTGCCTTAATTGATTTTGATTCCAAAGAAAGGGAATAACAATTCCTCTTATCAAATTAGATTGGAATAGCAGAAACAAAATCAATTAAATAAAGCTAAAGAAAGAGAATATTAAATAAGCACACTTAGCTTAGATGGAGCACAGAATTATCTCTCAGAAGTTTGACGAAGATTGGCTTGAATGGATTAATTAATTCTTATTTTTCTTCTGAGATTCGTGCTCTATTTATAGGTGAGCAGATCGCGTCTTCGACTGGTCTAGGGAGCTCTTCGACTAGTCGAAGAATTAACAGATTTGAAAAAAATCGGGCGCGATAAGCTTTGACCGTTCTACGACTGGTCGAAGGTCTCCTTCGACTGGTCGTAGGTCACCTTCGATGGTCGAAGGTCATTCGATAGTCGAAGACATCGATGGATTTTGAGTCGAAGACTTTTGACCGTCAAAGATGTAGTCGACACTTTTCCTTCAACGTCGAATGTGATTCTGGACTAGTCGAAGCCTAACAGAAAATATCCGAATTTTGTAATAAACTCACAACTGATCGAGGAATTTTTAGACTGGTCGAAGTAAAGCTAAGACTAGTTGAAGAAAGCCTAGGACAAGTCCTAGAACTGCCCAAACTCATGTAACTTAAACATATGACTTATGTATCTAAAATGGCCTACTTCTAAGGTCAACCTAAGGTCAATCAAACCCCAATCGTGAAGTAAGGACATTGAAACATTAGGAACAAGTGACCTTGAAGTTTAAGCCTTGAAGTCTTGATGTAGTTCAATCTTGAAATCTTGATGTAGCTCAACCTTGAAAGTGTCTTGAGTTCTTTACGAACCGCCTTATACACTTCTTGAAGTCTTGCATTCTTGAGACTTGTCTTGAGAGCAATACTTGCAGTCAATGTTGATCTTTGTACTTGTGAGCTTTACTTGTTCATGAATGTTGATCTTTGAGAGAGCTTCACTTATGCAAGTTATATAACAGTGATTTTGGCGCCACAAATTTGAGAACCGACAGGGATATAAACTATAGCACTTACAGCTAGCCGTAAAAAGAATCCTTAGGTATGTCATAGGAACAATGGAATTCGGTCTTTTCTATTCATACGAAGATGAAGCAATACTGTATGGATATTCAGACAGTGATTGAGGAGGTGACCAAGATGAAAGAAAAAGCACCACTGGCTATGTATTTTATCTTGGATTGACTGCTTTCACATGAAACTTAAAAAAGCAAAGTGTTGTTGCTTTGTCTACATGTGAAGCAGAGTACGTCACAGTATCATCCACGGTCTGTGAGGTGATTTGGTTAAGAAACATGCTAAAAGAGCTGAAGCATCCGCGGGAAGGATCCACAGTTATATATGTGGATAACAAGTCAACAATCGAGCTCTTAACAAATCTGGTGCAGCATGGAAGGAGCAAGCACATCGATACTCGATACCATTTTCTCAAAGATCAAGTGAAGCAGAAAATAATGAAATTGGAGTACTGTCACACCACTGAATAAGTCGCGGACATATTCACCAAGGCATTACTGACCGATACATTCAGACGACTAAGGTCAATGCTTGGAATAAAACCGGTTTTGGTTTGAAGGGGAGTGTTGTAACGTCCAAACCAAATGGACGGTTGAGATATTCCAGCAACCTCTAGAAGCTTTCATGGCATTTGAAACGCCACCTGTTGTGGTTATTGGAATTTCTACATTTTCCACGTGTTGTGGCTGGTGGATTTCCAAACGTTTGAAACTGGTAGAATAAATGTATTTAATGAGGGCATATTAGGTATTTCATAGGGTAGCAAGTTACGATATAAACAGTTGCAAAGTGAAAAGAAAATAGCAAAATAATTTAATACAAAAGTTTTTTATTATCTTTGTGGTGTGTACGGTTCAAAGGCTTTGTAAAGCCAACAATTGTGGTGTGTTCGGTTCTAAGTCTTTGTAAAGCCAACATTGAAAGCATGAAAATCAGAACTACACGTTCATGATATGCGTGCATGCTTGTGGACAAGAGAATGGTGGTAGAAATACTTATTCATGCCTTTCCATCACGGTGGCCTTTAAACAATCCAAGCGATATCAAATTCTACTCAGTAGGATGCCAAAACGAGTGTCTATTTAGATTATTTATAATCATAAAGGATCACTTTCATCGGATGATACTAACCATTCCACCCATGCATCGTAATATGGATGGCCGTGAAAGGAACAAACTTATAGAGGAACATGTTCATCTCACCAGTGTAATTTTCATTTGTCATCCTCTTCCACGAAGGAGCTTGGCATCACGCTTCAATGTCTCTTAATAAAATGAATGCGGTGGAAATTAGGCAAAATAAGGTTAATACTAGTAGACAAACAATAAAATTACTAATGGATCACTAATGAATTAATCTTTTCTCTCTCCCTCTCTCCCTCCCTCCCTCCCTCTTACAAGCAACAAACATTCTCTTATCCACTTTTTGTCCTCTTGACCCTCTTTCCCTGCCTATTCCATACTACCTTGTTCGGTTAACAAGGTGAAAACTTCTTGCAGGGGAGGGTGCCTGCGAAGCGGGTGAGCCTTTTTACGAATGATGCGGGCTTTGCTGTTATCACATCCTTCTTCATGAAATACCTTCTCTTCCTAGGATTCCCCGATTGTGTGAACCTGGCTCCATTCATCAAAAGGTCACCTTCCGATCTCCATGTCCATTTCTTCCATGCATCTGGTGCCGCAGAAATCCTCATGGTTACCTACAACAACCATCAATTCATGATTATGTATATCAATATGCTGGGAAGTCGGGTTTGTTTGGATACAATCCTGAATTGAGTTGCAACTATTATTCTAATAAATTGGAATTATTTCCTTTTAAATTCTCACAACGAGGATTACTTTGCTTTCAAGATAGATTTGAAAGGAACATAAATACATAATTGCAATTTGATGGGTACTTCCTCACTGCGAATACCGCCACATCATTATTTTTAGTCTTTTTTTTATTTCCTTTCTTTTTTTACATTTTTTTTTTTTTGGCTAGTTGAGTTAAATATTCACATTTCAATTCATTTCCACATCTAGAAGTAGCTTTGATGTAATAGACCAGCTACTTGCGAGCGCTGTATCTACTTGTGTACATGTTCATAACCTTAACAACAGTTGGAGGAACCTTACCTCCTTCGCATCTCTGTCTGGTGGAGCAATGAACCGGTTGCCTTGGCTAATAATGGTAGGATGTTGGCTACCGCCAATAGCATACATGAGCCAGTGGGTGTAGTCATTGTTCACGACATGGAAGAATCCCCATCGGCACCTGCAAATGAACACTCAAACGTGAGAGATAAAGGGTAGGATAGGTTTATCTAATTAGGAGAATAAAAGATAAGAGAAGTTTTTAAAACCAAGGCCTAATCACACCTGGGCATCCTCTGAACAAGACCCCTTCCGAAATGATTGAATGCAAGAGTAACTTGCATGATGGCATCCTGCCAAGTATTATCATGGCCACCCAGTAGAATAACCTGCACCAATCCATCACTCTAGGTTAGCAACATTCTTACCTTAATTTGAACATGGTAAAGCCTATCTCCTCAATTCCATGGCATGGTCAATTTAGTAATAAGAAACGTCCATCTAGTGCTAGCTAGGATTACCTGATCTATGTATTATTTTGAATAATTTTCCATGAATAGTAGGGGCAACTAGATGGACTATTCCCAATGATAGTGTACCGAGCCAGGTGCTTTGTAGAGATGACTTTAGGTTATACTAAGGTAGGTGAAATTCAAGAGTAAAAGAAAATATTTTTCCTTAATTATTATTTTTTTTGTTTAAATTATATATATATATATATATATGAATTTTATAATGAAATCATTACATTTATTGAAGTTTGTGCAAGAAATGAAGTAACCGTTCTCTCTCTTTTTTTCCACTCTTGTTAGAATCCACACCATGGACTCGTTGTAAACAAGCAAGCCACATCACCTTAGCACCGGTGAATTGTCATTGTAGAATACTATTATGATGGATATAAATTAGGTAGTCTCCTCCATGGACTAAGTTACCTCTAATTCTAATGTGGTAGGATTTGATTGGATGACATAAAGTCCACGTAAAGCATGACCTTGTGTGCAATCAAATCCCACCATGTTAAGGGTGAAGGGAGTTCGGTCTAGGCTTATGACCACTAGAATAATGATTCATGGGTGGTTCTACGGCACCACCACAATATATAGGTTAGCAACACTAGTGGCCCACCATCATTGCATTGTCATTCCAACCAACAAAAGGCACATGATTAGCCACATACATCATTGTGGTGGGTTAAGTGGTTGTTGGAGATGGTGATAGCTGTGGATCCCTCAATAGCGTCGATGAGGCCATCAACGCCTCTTTTCAGAGAGTTATGGTCGATCCAGATGTTGTTAGAGCCGAAGATGCTGATGGCGTCCCCATCGCTAACTGTCCTGAACCCCACATGGGTAAGGGAGTCCCTGACCATGCCACCAGAGCGTGACTTGATGTCATGAAAGTGGATGTTGTGGATGATAATATTCTTGACATATTGGAGGGTGAATCCAGCCCCATAAGCAATGCGGACGTTGTGACCGCGTCCATCGATGGTCTTGTGACTGGCAAATATGAGTTCTTGTTTGAGGGTAATGATCATGCTGCGAGCGAAGATTATCCACAATGCCTTCTTCTGTATAACACCCCAACGGAGAGTGCCCTTCTTGGGGGTAACGACATCGTTGTCTGAGGCATCTGTAACCACATATATCCTACCGTTCCTGCCGCCAACGGTCCTGCGGCCGAACCCGAGGACACACCTGGCCAGCCTCTTCCGGTGACGGTCCCAGTTTCTGTCACATCTCCAGCAACGGTCGATGGGGTTTGTGCCCTCACATTTGCCTTTGTACTGTTTCAACTCCCTCCTTGTATTGTTTGCCCTCAACGATCTGAACAACATCAAACACAGCCTTTTTCAGTTACAAACGCACCAATGATAAAACAATAAGATGTCAAGATTTCTCGTTTACTTTCATATTTACTTTCATGTATATAATAATAATAATTTAAAAAAAAAGAAAAAAAAAAGAAGAAGTTGCGAACCCCCCCTATGTGGGCCCCACCGTCGCATGTTCCAAAGAAATCATACCCGTTCATCGGTTTCACTGATATAAGAATGCCTGATTTTATTTTATTTTCTATTTCTCGAGTTAATATAGCGATAAAAACGAGATATTTTATCTGTCGAGAATTTTTCAAATATCGATATAATACCTATAGTTCGTTATTTCGACATTTCAAAATTCTCGGGTATATTTGTAAGAGTGATTTGCAAAGCTCGTAAGAAGGAAAGCGAAGAGAAGGAAAGGAGAACGCACAAGTGGACCTCCTCGTTGATGCGGTCAGCTACTTCGTCAGGGAAAGGATCGTAGGAAGAAAGTGCGGATGCACGTGCCTCCCTGGACTGCTTCCGCCAAAACTCATCGAAGTCGCCAATGTTGGCATACAGCACTGGGATTCCCGCCAGAAACAAGAAAAAGAATAAAGACATATAGGGTTTTGATCGAACTAGATCCATACTCCTCTCTCTCTCTCTCTCTCTCTCTCTCTCTCTCTCTCTCTCTCTCTCTCCCTTCAGTTATGTTTTTTAGCTTTCCTTCTTTGTTTTCTCTCTTATGTGGTTAGATGGTAATGGGCAGGGTATTATTGCAGACAATGACCTGACCCAACGGGACCAAACCGGCCTAACCAACGACGATTAGAACGTGGTCTTCATGGTTCTCTCAGCTTGCATGGGAGACGTGAGTTCTACATAAGGATGGAGAGAGGCTTTAAAAAGGGGAAAGACGAGAGAGAGAGAGAGAGAGAGAGAGAGAGAGAGAGGGCGAGGAGATAGGAGATCTACAGGCCCTGATACTTGAACGGAATGGCAGTTTGAACGAACTAGCCTTCGTTATTTATTTTTTTATTATTATTGTATTTTTATTTTTATTTTTATTTTTATTTTTTTTCACACAGGTCGAGTGGCTGGTTTGACGGATTCAAACCCCGTTTTCAGGTGGGACGCGGATTGCGTCCTACCCCCGCCCGGACAGTAATCCGTCCAGGCAGGGCTCTGTGAGGCCACCGTGATGTAAGTGTTTTATCCACGCTGTTTCATCGCTTTTCTAAGATCATTTTAAGGTATAATGTAAGAACATGAAGTATATATACAGCTCCAGTGGACCACCTCAAATGAAGCTGCAGTGATAATGACACCCACCGTTGAAACCTTTCTAAGGGCAAACGTGATGTTTTTTACCATCCAACACATTAATAAGGTCATGTAGACGTGGATGAAGTGAAAAAACAAATATCAGCTTGAATCGAAACTTCTGCAGCTCCCAAGAAGTTTTTGATGGTGGACGTTCAATCCACACTTTATGGTCCACTTAATCACCGGAACTGGCTTATTTTTTATTTTACATATTAAAATGATACGAGAAAAATGATTAACGGCGTGGATAAAACAATTTAAGAGTCCTTTTCTTCTGCAACATTTTTATAATAAGTTCGTATGCAACTACGTGGGTGGGCCCCACCATTATGAGTGAAGGACATCCACTCCGTCCATCATGTGATCACCCTCATGTTTTCACGGAATCTCAAAAAATCAGGCCTATCCAATAGTAATTTGGGCCGTAGAATGTAAAATCAGGTCTTTTGGCTCACGTTACTTTTAGAATGGCCTGATTTTTGGGAAGTCCATCCATCCTAATGGGGTACATCTTATGAATGGATTGGATGGCATGTAAATAGGACAGTGGAGCCCAACACTCAATCTGGAAAGTTTTAACGGTGGGCTTTTCCATCCCAACTGTTCCATGTGCTGGGACACACCTAGCTTTGGGATAGCACTGAATTTTATTGGTGTTCCAGTAGAACTTTATGGGGGCGAACCTTATGGACGTAGTGGATGTGGACCCTACGTCACATTGGCCCCCACACGTGTCGATGCATAGTAACAACCATCCGCGTGTCCAGTGCCAAATGCTCGATGGTAATATGCCACAAATCACAACCCCCACACGTAGGTTGCTGGCTAGATTTCTTCCTGACCACCCATTTGAAATCTGAGTAGTCCTTCAAATCAAAATAGTCCTTCGATCAATGAGGTTACAAAACCAATTAACGGTTTATATATAACACATGTGTTATTTTCAATAGTTTCAAATGATGTTGGGTATATCCATTCAATGTACCACCGTATTACAAACAAAGCATGGAATTAAGTTTATCCCATGGTAAGAGGGAACAATCCCTACTATAGGTAATAATTATGTTTCTGTGAATACCATCCCACTTAATCCTTCCCAATGCCATACCCGAAACACCCCCTAAAGGTATGGGATTGTCTTTTGTTTTGGTCCCAATGCTTCCCATCCCATCGTACCATCCATCTTTTGGGCGCGGATCATGTACTACCCCTGCTTGTTCTGAGCTCGGGACTGGCAGAGGCTCCGAGGGCCACTGAGGGGCCACTATGATGTATGCAATTTATCCACACTATTTATCTATTTTTACATATCATTTTAGATTATGAAGCCAAAAATAACGAATTTCCAATGCCCAAATGGACCACATAGTGGGAATTTAAATTTCTACCATGGAAAATTTCTAAGGGACCACGAAAGTTTTGGATCAAGGCAGTATTTGTTTTTTCGCTTCATCCAATTGTATATGACCATATCAACAGGTTGGATGGAAACTAATTGACATAATGGACCCTAAGAAGGTTTCAATGGTGAGCGTCCTTAGTACCGCTACTTCCTGTGGTGTGGTCCACTTGACCCTTAGATCTACCTTATTTTTTATTTATCCAACGAAAATGATATGAAAATATGGAAGGATGGTGTGGATAAAACTCATAAATCACGACGGCCCCTCAGTGGCCCTAGGAGCCTCTGCAAGGGTAGTACCTAATCCGCGTCCCCATATTTTAGGAAGCAGATTGGCTGATGTACTGCATACCACCGATGTTGATGTCACCCTGTGAGTCCCATCATGAGGTGTGTGTTATATCCCAGCCATCCTTTGGCAAGCTCGTTGTAGGAAACGGATTAGCTGGTGTACTCACACCAGCTATATATTTGCTTTATTGACGTCAGCAAGTTTTGTGGGTCTGATCATGAGGTATGTGTTATATCCAAACCGTCCATCCATTTGGAGAGCTCATCCTAAGGCCTAAGACGTAAAATAAGATAGATCTAACCATCAAGTGGACCACACTGCAAAAAGCAGTGAATGTATACCATTGAAAGCCTTTTTAAGGCCACAGAAGTTTTGGATCAATATGAAAAATATAAAAATAAAATTTCCACTTCATTTAGTTCTTTGTGATCTTATGAACAGATTGGATAGAAAATAAACGTTATGGTGGGCCCTACGAATTTTTTAACAATGAAATTCATTTTCTCCACTACCATTTGTGGTGTTGTTGAGATGATCTTTGGATATGATTCATTTTTTAGACAATGCTCTAAAATGATCTCTAAAAATAGATGACGGTGTAGATATAATAAATACATCACTGTGGGGCCATGTAACTTTGATCTCCTTTGAAATGTTCGTACAACTCGGAGCTTGAGGAGCATCAGCATGTACCTATAGCAGCTATATAGATGGTGTGAGGTACACCAGCCAATCCGCTTCCCTCGTTGTAAGGCTCGAGACAAATATATATACATGGAAAAGGTACTATACGCTGGATCGTATTATGCCTTCGCACATTATTAGTCGATGGCAAATATTTTAAACAATTGGAGATTTTATAGGGAACTGGAGAAACAAAACTGGTGCTATGTGGACCCCACCATGATGTATATTTTCTATCCATGTTGTCCATCCATTTTAAAATATAATTTAAGGGATTTACACCAAAAATAAGTTATATATCTGAATCTCAGATGGACCACACCATGGGAAAACAATTGTTATTGAATTTCTACTGTTACAAACTCCTAGGGTGCACTGTAATGGTTATGTAGGGAAAAATAAGTTGTTATTGAATTTTTACCATCCAACCTATTCATAAGGTCATGTAGACGTGGATGAAGTGAAAACACAAATATCATCTTGATCCGAAACTTCTCCAGCTCGTAAGAAGTTTTTAATGGTGGACATTCAATCCCCACCTTGTGGTCCACTTAAGCCTTGGACCTACCTCATTTTTAGTTCATATATTAAAATGATCTGAGAAAATCGTTGAACAGCGTGGATATAAAACACTTACATCACGTTGGGCCCAACAGAGCCCTGTCCGGACGGATTACCGTCCAGGAGGTCGTAGGACGCAATCCACGTTATAATGGAAGCGGATTGGGATTGGCTAATGTACCTCACACTAGCCATATAGCTACTGTAGGTACGTGTCGTGCGTGACGAGCATTGACGCTCCTCCAGCTCCGAGTTGTACGAACGGTTTAAAGGAGATCAAAGTTACATGGGCCCACACTGATGTATTTATTATATCTACATGTTTCATCTATTTTTAGAGATCATTTTAGAGCATTATTCGAAAAATGAATCATATCCAAAGATCATCTAGACCACACCACAAATAGCAACGAAGATAATGATTTTCACCGTTGAAAATTTTGTAGGGCCTACCATAACGTTTATTTTCTATCTAATCTGTCTATAAGGTAAAAAGACCCGAATGAAGAGGAAAAAAAAAATTCATACTAATCCAAAACTTCTGTGACCTAAGAAGGATTTCAATGGTAGACGTTCAATCTCACACTGCTTTTTGCAGTGTGGTCCAATTGATAGTTAGATCTGCCTTATTTTTTGTCCAATGCCTTAAAACGATCTCACCAAATGGATGGACGGTTTGGATATATATAACACATACCTCATGATTAGACCAAAAAAAAAACTTGCTAACCTCGATATAACAACTATATACCTGGGTGAGGTACACCAGCTAATCCGCTTCCCCTTTTAATCTGGAAGTAGATGTACGCACAGTTGAGTAGCGAGTCAGCTACTGAAGCTACATCATCAAGTTCTATGAGCCCCACTATGATGTATGTATTGTATCCACAATGTCCATCCATTTTAAAATATCATTTTAAGGCATGAGTAAAAGAATGAGGCAAATAAAAATCTGTAGTGGACCCATCACAGAAAACAGTGGGGAAAGTAATTCCCACCAATGAAACTATCCCAAGGCCCACCATAATGTTTATTTGAAATTCAACCTGTTCAAAAGTTAAAAACGACATGAAATAAGAGAAAACACAAATATCCGCTTGATCTAAAACTTCCATGGCCTTTAGAAGTTTTCAATGGTGGGCCTCACTATCCCCACTGTTTTTTATGTTGGGTCCACCGGAGCTTTGGATTTAACTCGTTCTTTGCATATTGCCTAAAAATGATCTCTCCAAATGGATGGAAGGTGTGGATATAAAACATACATCATGGTGGGGCCCATGGAACTTGGTGACGTCACTTCAATGTCATTTCTAACTGTTTTAGTATCTAATCCACACTGTGTTTCTTCGGTTTCCTATAAAATCTCCCCATTGTTTAAAATTTTTACCATCAGACGAATAATGTGTTGCCAGCTCTCAACCTTATGGAAGGTATAATACGGTTGAGCGTATAGTACCTTTTCCTATATATATATATATATATATATATATATATATATATATATATATATATATATATATATATATATATAAGACAGATCCAAAGATCAAGTGGACTACACTACAAAAAGTAGTGGGGTAGGGCATTGGACGTCTACCATTTAAACCCTTTTGGGGTCATTTGAGTTCTGGATCAATATAATATTTGTTTTTCCACTTCATCCGAATTTTTATGATCTGATGAACAAATTGGATGGAAAATAAACGTTATGATGGGCCTGTGAATATTTTAATGGTGAGAATCATTGTCCCACTGCTATTTGTTGTGTGATCCCCTTAATCTTTGGATATGAATCGTTTTTGGAGTAGTGCTCTAAAATAATCTCAAAAATTGGATGAACGGTTTGGATATAATAAATACATCATCTTGGGGCATGTAACTCTGATATCTTTTGAACCGTTCGAAGGACTCGGAGCTTGAGGAGGAGCAGCTCTAGTCTTTGGGAAGCGGATTGAGGTTTTTCCAACTTAATATCTCACTTTTTACCCTTTTTACCCTTTGACACCTTCTTTTCACCCGTTTTCTTCATGAAATCTATATTATATATATATATATATATATATATATATATATATATATATATATATATATAAATATCATTCTACACATGCAATCTTCTACCTTTCTCAGGGTTACGTTCATTCCCTCGAATTGGATGAATCGATAAACATAGAATCTTGAAGGGTTTTCTCCATAAATCGTATTTTACTTCAAAACACTCTTCTTCTTCTTTTTCTTCATTTTCTTTTTTCAAGAAAGGACGAAAATGGTGCATTGATCGAAAAAGCCACACATGGGAAGAAGAGGAAAATTTTATAAAATGTTTTATTTTGTTGTTAATAATATCTTGTATAAAATTCATGTTGAATAAAGATTTGTTCATGAATTGTGAATTAATTTAATTGTGGATGGTGATTTCTTTATGATTAGTGATTTGTTTGTGAACTATTATAATTTTGCCGAGTTCTCAATGAAATTGGCCGAGAACTTCATGAAATTGACTAAGAATTTCATGAAATTGACTGAGAACGTCATGAACATGACCGAGAACTTCAAGCTGAGTGAAATTAACCAAGAAATTCATGAAAATGACCAACAAATTCATGAAAATGATTGAGAACTTCAGTAAATTTCATGAAGTTCTCGTTCAATTTCACGAAGTTCCCAGTAAATTTTATGAAGTTCTCAGTCCATTTCATGACGTTCTCAGTCAATTTCATGAAGCTTTTGGTCAATTTCAATTAGTTCTCGGTCAATTTCATGAAGTTCTCTGTCATTTTTATAAAGTTCTAAGTCATTTTCATGAAGTTCTCAGTCATTTTCACAAAGTTCTCGGTCATTTTTACAACGTTCTCGGTCAATTTCACTAAGTTCTCGGTCAATTTCACTACGCTCTCGGTCAATTTTAAGAAGTTCTAGTCAATTTCACTCACTTTCGTTCAATTTCATGAAGTTCTTAGTCAATTTCATGACTTTCTCTATCAATTTCATAACTTTCTTGGTCAATCATGAAGTTCTCGGTCAAGTTCACTCTGTTCTCGGCCAATTTCACTCAGTTCTCAATTAATTTCATGAAGTTCTCGATCATTTTCATGAAGTTCTCAGTCAATTTCACTTAGTTCTCACTCAATTTTACTTAGTTCTCATTCATTTTCACGAAGTTCTTGATCATTTTTACTTAGTTCTCGGTCAATTTTATAAAGTTTTTGATCAATTTCATAAAGTTATTGGTCAATTTTATGAAGTTTCCGGTCAATTTCACTCAGTTCTTATTCAATTTCACTTAATTCTCGATCAATTTCATGAAGATCCCAGTCAATTCCATGAAGTTCTTGGTTAATTTTATTAAGTTCTCGGTCAATTTCATTAAGTTCTCGGTCAACTTCATAAAATTCTTGGCCAATTTCACTCGGTTCTTAGTCAATTTCTCAAAGTTCTTGGTCAATTTCATGAAGTTCTCGTTTAATTTCATTAAGTTCTTGATGATTTCCACCCAATTCTCGGTCAATTTCTGCAAGTTCTTGGTCAACTTCATAAGATTCTTGGCCAATTTCACTCGGTTCTTAGTTAATTTTCCAAAGTTCTCAGTCAATTTCATGAAGTTCTTGGTTAATTTTATTAAGTTCTCGATGATTTCCACTCAGTTCTCGGTCAATTTCTGCAAGTTCTCGGTAAATTTTCATAAGTTCTCGGTCTATTTAAGCAAGTTCTTGGTTAATTTGACTCAGTTTTAAGTTAATTTCATTAAATTCTCAATGAATTCCATGAAGTTCTTGTTCAATTTTATTAAGTTCTTGGTCAATTTCACAAAGTTTTGTGTCAATTTCATTAAGTTCTCGGTCAATTTCACGCAGTTCTCAGTCAATTTCACTAAGTTGTTGGTCGATTTCACACAGTTCTTGTTCACAACCCCAAGTGTAGGGTCGCGATGTAGTAATAATCTCAGTAAGACTACGGTTAAATCCACAAGGACTAATCTTGTGTGTATTCTAAAAGTAACTAAAACCATAACTAGATGAAGATCTAAATCTAAATTGGGAATAAAAGGAATTAATTGTGAAGTATTTAATTAGAAACTTAAGATTTCAAATGTAGGAACTAGGGTACTAAGGATCCACTTGTAGCTTCTTAGGATGCTACTATGCTTCATTCAAGGACACAACTGGAATTACAGTCCTATCTTATCCAGTTGGAAAAAGAGATGGCCAGATCTTTGAACTTCTCATCAATCTAGTCATTAAAGAAGGAGAATTGGGAAGATTGGAAGGGATTCCGTCACCTAACCATGTCCATGGGACGATGACAAACAACAGGATTTACCAATCTAGCAATCTCAAAATAGAAAGGGAAGATATTCAAAGCTATTACATATCTATTGTAATTTGTCACAATAAACTATTAAAAATTAAAAATATTCCTTATAATCAAACTAGAATCCAAGGGAATTCAACCAAAACATGAATCGAAACATGAATCGAAGCAATAGAAACATCCCATCACACTACAAGCTTCACCTCTTAGCCTTAGCTAAGAGGTTTAAGCAACCATAAACATGATTGGATCTAAAACCCTAGAAGAAAGCATGAAAACCAAGGAAGAAAAGAAGAAAAATGCTTAACAACGGCTCTCCACCCTTGTGCTTCGCTCCTCCAAACCTTAGATGATACCGAGGGATGCTTGGAGACTCCTATTTATAGTTGGGGAACTCCAAGCTCCGAACCGACCTTGAAATTTTTGGGAACCACCTCAAATTTACGCACTCCGCATAACTCTGCGTAACTCCGCGTAAATCGTTTGAAGGCATTCAATGTCTGCGAAGGTGTCTTGAATACGTGCCTTTTTCATGCTATGTAACTTCGTTCGGACTGCGTAACCTTCTTATTGAACATACTTTCCATGTCATTGAGTGGTATTCGAGGAATCAAGAATGCATCTAAAACAGTCTAGCGAGTTAATCCAATAATTCGCAGAAAATTCGATGTCATCGAAGAGGCTTCGATGTCATTGAGCATGTCTTCGATATCATCAATGAGGACTTCAAGTAATCGAACATTGTGCCTGTCACGCCCCAAATCCGAGAATCGGATTAACTAGAATCCCGATCGCCAAATCCGGTGCCGACAGCCTCCGTAGTACCCCATTCTCGGCTCCTAGCGTCCATACACCAGATTTCGATCCTGGGATCCTACAAGGAGGATTTTTCAATGTACATTTAACTCATAATAAGCATAACCACAAGATTATTGTTCACTCCCCAAGTGCAGGGTTGTGATGTAGTAATAACTCGGTAAGACTGAGGTCGAATCCTAAGGGACTGAAACTTGTACGTACTCTAAAATTAAGCAGAATTAGAACTAGACTAAGATGAAATCTAAACCAATTGTGATTTGAGAAATAATGGTGAAATATTAATCTAAACTTAAAAGAATTCAGAGAAGGGAAACTAGGGATTCAGAGGATCCACTTGTAGAGATCAGGGAGATCTTATGCCTGCTTCAAGAATCATGAAAATTAGACTGAACTTATTTGATATAGTGTTCAAAAAGATGAAAGGTGTATGAATTACAATGGATTCCATCACCAAACCATGCCTGAGAGACAAAGTAAACAACAGAATTAAACTAATTACCAACCAATCAACATGCCATGAAAGTTAGGAAGGGTACCGTCATTCGACCATGCCCAGGAGACGATGGTGAACAACAGGGCTTCCTGACATCATACACATAAAAGGAAAAAGAAATACTTAAAGATATTGCAAATCTATTGTAATTTCAGTCACAACAAACCATTAAAAACTGAAAGGATTCCTATTAAACTAAAATCAATGTCAGTTCAATCTAAACAAAAGGGCATAGGGAACACTCCCATCTCACTACAAGCTTTACCTCTTAGCCCTAGCTAAGAGGTTTAACCAGACATGATTAGGCTAAACAACGTAAAAGAAAAAGAAAAGGAAATAAGCAGAAAAAAAAAAAAAACTCTTCTTCACATGTGCCTGGCCTCCACGGCTGCTCTCCGTCCTAGCTGTCCACAGGTCTCCAGATGCCCCCTTTCTCTTCTCACGTCCTCTTTTATAAGTAGAGGGAGTCAGCTGCAAAGAATGGTGGAGTCTGTGGCCAAACAGGACGCTGTTCCTATGCGAGAAAATGCACCAATAGTCCCTGCGTAAGTTCTTTTACGCAGTCGGGGAGATGAGCCGTGATTGGCCCACTTTCCTCGCTTCCTTTCCAAACAGCTAATGTTACATGGGGTGTTTTTCGAACTCACAATGAACTCCGATCATCCATCCGACGATGATCACGGGCGCAACATTTTTTCGGACCGCGTAACAGAGCTTACGCGAGGAGCTCTGGCAGTCGGTGGGGCCCACTTCGTTGTTAATTTGAGAAATCCAAGCCATCCCGTAGAACGCTCTTGAAAAACCGTTCGGGGGTATCAAGATTAGGTTGATTTAGGTGTGGTCCACCGGATATCTGACCCGACCATTTATCTGGTGTTTGCACGATTGGAATTTTATACATGCTTCTTCTCCGAGATTTTTCACCTAGGTAGAGGTCAAGGCCCCCCTCCAGACATGATGAATGAATCAGATCATCGATTTGCACGATGATAGTGGGCCATTGACGGATCAGCGGTCGGCCTTGCGAAACGGAAACAGAGACTTCTGTTCTCTGCTGGAAAGTCGGTGGACCCATGATTGAATTCTAATGGGAAATCTACGTGTTTGTCCATGCATGGGTCAAAAAGGACACCTAAGTGAGGGTATCAAACACCTCTTGGACCGAATGGACGGTCCTGATCATCAACACAGGCAACGAGTGGGGCCCACTGTTCAAAATCAGCGGATGCTAGTGCGTCCGCTGTTGCTGCGCACGAAAGAAGACGGGTCAGCCCGTCTTTAACTGGGCTGACCGTCCGGTGCGGCTCGGGCATCGGATACCCCATGTACACACGATGTACATGCGAGGTCCATTATGATGTTCGAGTAAAATCCATTCCGTCCATTCATTTCCTCAGCTCATTTAATGAGTTGAGACCGAAATTGAAGTGTATCCAGAGATCAGATGGGCCCCAAATTGATGATTTATGGGCTGATCCAACCGTTGGCCCACTTCTGTAACGATCCAGGAGCTGAAATTTGATATGTACGGCTCATTTGTGGTCCTCAGGCCATATATGAAGTTTTGAACTGAACGGATGATGGGAACCCTGTGATCTTGCATTCTGTACCAATTCCAGGCAACTTGAGCTTCAGTTCCTCGATTTCCTTGGATCTCTGTCATGTAAATTTGTCAATCCTGGTCCCCTGGGGTCCGTCCCTTGCCTTGGTGTCATCGGAGCATCAATTTCATGCATTTAACACCTTTTTATAGTCCGTGCTCTCAAATATACCCTATATCACAAACACAGTTAAGTCGAGACGTTAAACAGTATTATGCTCGAAATCCAGGCAATAAATGGGGTCTGATATGCAATATTTGACCCTCAACAATTACCTAATTCACAAAGGCAACATCATCATCACATTTCCACTAATATAATCATTTGAGTACAATGCTGAAAGGGAAATACATAAATTAAAAAATCAAGCTCCAGAAGACCGTTGCACACTCCAAGCTCAACACTGCTATGACCTATCATCACCTGCACGCATCTATCATGTATAAGCTTATAGAAAGCTTAGAGGATGGTGTAAGTGTGTGCACAAGATAAGTGTCAAGTATTCAACGCAATGTCATAATCATACAATGTCGAAATAAGCATAAGGTCATGAATCATATATTATCAGAGAAAGCGAAAATACTGGCATGTCCATGAGTCAAGAAATATTAGAATACATGATACAGATCAACTACATAAATAAGGAGTCATAAAGAGTCAAATATCAGATGTCGTATCTGAACCATATAAATACAGAAACACAGGTAACCCAAAATGTCATATGCCACGAATGTAATGCAATATGCAGTGTAAATGGAATGACCATGCTAGAGTGTGAAGTCAGGATGATAGTACGTAGTATCGCAGGCTATGAGGTCCATCACAAGGACTTCTATCCAAACCAATTCCATACCTAAATTTGGATAGTCAAACTCAATGTGGTAAACTCCTGATCTCAGGTTAGTCGCATGCCCCAACCGAAATCCTGGCCATTGCGAAAGTTCACATAACAAATAGTTGTGCACCACCAGCCCGAGTGGATAGTGAATAAATGAATAAATGAGTATGCAAATCCTGCTCAATAAGTCCACATATCAGTACGGTTCCTCTCTGAAAAATCACTGGGGTCTATTACACTCCAAACTAGATTGCCCCCCCATCGCGCGCAACAAGGTGGGTGGAAGAGACCTCACTATCCACCTACCAATATCAGGCCCGACTCGTCAATAGCGGACTCATTCCTCGAGCTGGTCAAACTCAGCCTAGCATCGCCCCCTCCTCTCGGGCAGGTAAGGCCGCACCCCCTTTCAACCGACCACGACACAGTGGGAGACGCGGCCTAACAGTATACGGCCCTCATGCGCTCATGCATCCACTCGGTCTAGACGTTAGAGCAACCTCTGGAACTAAGAGGGTTTATGAACTTTCACCCAGGGATATCTATAGCACCCCATGTAGAACAGATTTCCGGTGTCCCATCTGGCCATCCACGGTATGCCTGTGAAGGCTACGGCCCTGATGTCGCTAAGATGTACAGTAATCATAATACACAATGCAAGATGCATGAGTCATGCAATCCAGTCATGCATCAATTCTGCGCATACCGTGCACTCATGTGAGATAACCTCCGCCTATCAGGGAGTCTCATAACAATATGCTCAATGACATATGCAATGATCAACCACATCTCATAACAAACATACAGATGATGCGTATGAGCATGTATCATGATGCTATACTGTCACATACTCATAATCAGTATCGATAACCGACATCAACAACTATCCTCGACAATGTAGACATTTAACCAACATTGCCTCCAAGGAATGGCCCTCATAGTGCCAAACATATAATGGGCTCACGGCCTCACATAACGGCCTAAAATACAACACAATGGGCCTTACTCAAGGCCACACATATACAACAGGTGGGCCCTGCTCATGGGCCTCAAATACATGACAGGTGGACCCTACACATGAGTCTCGAACACATCAAATGGGCCATGCATCATGGGCCTAATACATATCACAATGGACCTTGCCTATAGGCCACGAATACACCTCAACAATCAGAATCAGCCTCGATACTTGGCTTCGATAATCGGAATCGGCCTATACAATTGGCCTCGATACCCGGCCTCGTCAATCGAAGTCGGCCTATACGATCAGCTTCAAAAATCGGAATCGGTCTCGATACTTGGCCTCTACAATCGGAATCGATCAATAATTAGAATCGGCAAATCGGTCACTCAATCAGAATCGACAAATTGATCACGTCAATCGAAATCATAAATCGATCACGACAATCGGGATCGATCGATAATCAGAATCGACAAATCGGTCACGTCAATCGAAATCGACCGAAAATTGAAATCGGCAAATCGGTCACGTCGATCGGAATCAAAAATCGGCCACGATAATTGGGATCGATCGATAATCAGAATCGGCAAATCGGTAAGAAGGGACCTAACAAGGCCTAAGGGAAGGTCACAATGAGGACATCTAACCATCATTGTCCATCAATGTGGACATCTAACCAACATTGCTCCCACGGAGTGGCTCACACAAGGGATTCATACACAACGTAATGGCCACACGTACATCACGTTGGGCCTTGCCCATGAGCCTCAAATACATCGCAATGGGCCACAACCCATGGGCCTCGAATGCACAATAGGTGGGCCTTACACATGGGCCTAATATACATCATAGGTGGGCCTTGCACATGGACCTCATACACAACAAGTTGGGCCCATCAATGGGACCTAGGGAGAGTGACAATGTGGACGTTAAGCCAACATTGATCACAAGACATGGTCTGCCATAAACGTCATTACATACCCAGGGTGGAATCACATATTGCAAAGGGCCTTATATACATCCCATTAGGCCTCGACTCATGGTCTCAAATACATCAAATGGCCTCATCATATGATCCTCATATATGTCAAGGTGGGCCTCAACAATGGGCCTTATACACATCACGGTGGGCCTCGATAACGGGCCATAAATACATCCGGGTGGGCCCCATGGATGGGCCACAAATATATTAAGGTAGGGCCCACCATATTCTCCATACAATCTAGTCATAAAGTTGCAAAGACCTAGATTAAGAGGGAAAAACAAATTTCATATAGATCCAAAACTCCCAAAAAGGTTTTATGGTGGGCTTTCATTCCATTGTTTTCTGCAGTGCGGTCCACTTGATATTAGATCTGTCTTATTTTTAGTCTCAAGCCGTGAGACGAGGTGGCCCAAATAGATGGACGGTTGGATGTAATACAAACATCAGGGGTGGGGTCCACATATGTGGCCCACCAGAGGACTGAATCTACTTCATTTTCATCTTGAGCCAAAGACGAACCCACCAGATGAATGGACGGCGTGGTACAAACATATATCATGGTGGGCTCAACCCGTCCAGGTTACTGGACAGCGTGGATACAAACACACATCAGTGGTGGGTCCCACGCACGTGGCCCACCTTACATGTGTGTGTGTATATATATATATATATATATATATATATATATATATATATATATATATATATATATATGTATAAACTACAAAGAGCCACCGTCCAGATTACTGGATGTTCTGGACGGTGCAGATCTCACCCATTTTACATGGTGGGCCCACACGTGTGGCCCACCTCATATCATAATAATAAATATTATATTAATATATATATAAATATATAGCATACATCATATATATTATAAATACATGCCCAGCTTCCAGCAACCACCGTCCAGTGGACTAGACAGTGTGGACAGTGCATCACAGTGCGTCCCACCTGGACGGACGGTGGAGATCAAAAACCTATATAAGATGTGGTCCAGATGGACTGCGCCAGCTAAAACACAAATTTAAGTGGTGAGGCACGATACTTACATCAGTGGTGAGGCACAACAGCACCGTCCAGATGGTCTGGACGATGTGGATATACAACACATTACAGGTGGGTCCCACGGGAGATAAAATAAATACATTACGGTGGTGTCCCACCAAATGGATGACGGTGTGGGTATACATACATACAACAGTGGGTCCCATGTGGGGG
The DNA here is from genome assembly GCA_030180095.1 of Magnolia changhungtana. NCBI lineage: Eukaryota > Viridiplantae > Streptophyta > Magnoliopsida > Magnoliales > Magnoliaceae > Magnolia > Magnolia changhungtana. Next base: position 8,565,482 of record JASAUF010000653.1, on the reverse strand, counting down.
CCCACCATAACATTTATCTGCCATCCTGACCGTTGATAAGGTCATATAGACCCAGACGAAGAGGGAAAACAAATTTTATAATGAGCCAAAACTTCTGGTCCCTAAAAAAAAGTTTCAAAGGTAGACATACAATCTCTGTCGTTTGTTGGTGTGGACCAACTGAGTGCGGAGAACGGCTGATTTTTGGAGATGGCCCATTAATAAAGAGGACCCATCAAATGCACGGTGTTGATGTTCCAACACGCATCAAGGAGGGTCCTGTAGTGGGCCCCACTGTCCCAGCATCCAACCAAGCTGCGGACGCTGCTTACTGGCAGCGTCCTCTGGACGCTGACAGCAACAGCGTCTGCTATTTATTTTATTTTATTTATTTCCTGCAGTTTCTCATAGATGGGGCACACGTTAAGATGATCCACTCCATTAATCGGATTTTGTGGTTTGTGACAGGTCCAATGAACCCAATATTCGATATATTTGACATACGGAAACATTACAATGGACCATAACAGATTTATCACTATTAAAATTATTCTTTTGATGGTGCGGCCCACCAGACATTTGGATTGGATTCATTTTTCGGCTCAACACTTAAAATAGGCTGGGAAAATAGATGGGTGGTGTGGATATGAAACACATACATCTGATGGGTCCATACGTGTGGCCCACTAGCATTACAGCAAGCTAGTACTCGTCCTTGCCCCTCCAGCAGCTCCTGCTGCTGGACGGTCAAGATATAACACATAAATCATGGGTGGGATCCACGTCCCATGCACGGACGGGGTAGATGAAACATACATCATGGTGGGTCCACGTGTACGTGGCCCACCCGAGTTGGATCAAACAGGGATTTGTGTTTTACATGCGGCCATACCTGGACGGTCTGGACAACAACTGCTCTAGCTGGTCACGGTCCACCTGGCCCTGTGGCCTCTCCTTTCTGGACGGACGATATGGATACATACATCCATCTAGGTGGGGTCCACATTAGTGTGGCCCACCAGCCTCTTGAATCAAGGCTAATATTTATGTTTTCCCTTTGTCCAGTTCAGCCCAAAAAAAAGGGCAGCAAGGTGCACCCATGTGTGAACAGCGGAATGGCCCACTTAAATGGACAGGATGGATGAAATCTATACAACGTGGTGGGCCATCGATCAGGGAGAGAGAGAGAGAGAGAGAGAGAGAGAGAGAGAGAGAGAGAGAGAGAGAGAGAGAGAGACGTGTAGCGGAGGAGCTCCGCCACTATAGGCCCCTCTTTGATACAAATCATATATCAAGATGGGTCCCACCATAAGTGGACCCTCAATCATCAAAATCACACAAATCAAACCTTAGAAGAGCACCCACCTTTCGATCTTCTTGGCCCGATGGAATCCCTAGCTCCTCGACTTCGACTTTGACGGAGGACGATGAAGTTTGGAGGGTTAGGATGAAAGATGTGGGGGTAGGAAGATGGGTCACACCAAGCTCTTCTCATGGAGAGCTTGGACGTGGTGGGTTCTCCTTTGGTTGCTTGGAAGAGAAGGGAGAAGTAAGAGAGAGAGAAGATGGGATGGAGTGATGGATGGGGAGAGAGAGAGAGAGAGAGAGAGAGAGAGAGAGAGGAGATGGGATGGAAATGTTGAATTTTGGGGTTGTTGTGTAAGAGAGGTATGGGTTGTGATGGGGTGAGTGATGTGTTGGGTGATGGGTTGATTGATGTGTTGTACTTGACATGTACTTGACATGTGAGGTGATTGATTGGATTGATTTGACATATTGTAGAGATTCTCTTGGGATTGCAAACGCGTGGCGTTTCCTCGAACCGAATGCGGGCCTAAATCTCCTGGCCTGGGTAGATGCGGCGTCGGAACCGCGACGATGGCGCGGTCGCACTGGTACAAGTCTCGGGTCGAGCCAACTCTTGAATATGGGATACGACTCGGGATTACGCGCAATGCCGATAAAAGATCACGGGTCATCGAAATTCGATCGGGAGGATCGCGGAAGCCTACGGAACGGTGCGGGTTAGGATATGGGTCTTACAGTACCCAATACGACCAGTGAGTTTTGCCAAAAATCTACAAAAATATCGATATCATCGAACTAGCTTCAATGCCATCGAGTAAAGCTTCGAGCCATCGAAAAAGTCCTTGAATCATCGAGAAATGTCTTCAATTTGTCCAATGACCAACTTGATTTTCATCCATAAATTTAATGTCATCGACTCGTGTTCAATGTCATTGAACAGTACATTCGATGTCATCAAACGGTGATCGATGACACAGTTAATAAGAATTCTACACTTGTTCTTTCGACTTCTTTCCTTCTCCACTTGGTTTTCTCAAATTTTAGGACCTTGAAATCTTCAATCTTTGTCTCATAAGATACATTCTTTGCCTTGGTAATCTTTGAGCATTAAATCCATGCTTTTAAGACCTATTTGAATTCAAGCTCTTAAATTCACCTTGTAACACAAACATGAGTAAAATAGGTCATTAAGTAGTATCATATTCATAAAACTAAGATATAAATGGAGGATAATATGCAATATTTGACCCTCAACATAATCCCCAACCAGCATTTTGCTAGTCCCAAAAAAGATATGCATGAAATAAACCTCAATGCTTAATGTCCAAAACCTCTTTAAGAAAACAATCTTTTGTACACTTAAGTATGAATGGGTAGAATTAAGATACGAAAGTGAGAATTTGAAAATCTAGAGCTGAATCACATGAGAGATCTATCAAATAGATTCTTTATCAATCAAATCAGAGTATATGTCTATATATCATGTTTTTCAATGTGCTCAGTGAATATCAACTTACTTCCCATAAAAATACTATCTTTTCATCATGTTAGCCATGCTCATCACTTCAAAATTGGTTTAAAACTCAAGTATTAATTTCGAACTTATCCCCTTCTCATTCTTTTTCCTATTTTTTATTTTATATCGACGATCAATTTTTTATTCATTCTTTATTTTTAAAAAATTTTTAATCTTTTCACCATACATGACCTTTTTGTCGATCTCTTGTTTTTTAACTGGTTCTTTTTTTCTTTTAAGATGGATAAAATTCTTCAAACTTGATTCTCACCATCTACCAATGATTCACATACTAACAATCAGAAATTCTAGCATGTCTTACAGAAGACAAATTAAATGTCTTGTGATTTAAATTAACATGATATTCAAACTTCCTCTTAATTAATTGAGCGCAAAAACTTAGGTGATAGATTACTTAGTTGATCGAACTCCAACAATTCAAAATTCAATCTCTATCTTATCATACTCAAAGCATTCTTAAGTACACAATTCATCGCTTCCCAAACAAATTTCAATCTTGAAACATTGAAATTTTCAAAATTTTTGCTTAAAATTGAAAAAACACTAATTAGTTTACCTAATCTCCCATCCCCAACTTAAAATTTACATTGTCCTCAATGTAAAAGAAATCAGTATGTAATACAAAAGAGGCAATGAAAAGAAAAGGTAAGTGATGTAAAGATAATACCTGAAGAATGAATTTTGAGGCTTTTCCAATGATCTCAGTATGAAGATAGGTTAGCACAAGAATTAAACCAACAGAAAACAAACTATCCTAAATAGCGAAAATCAAACTATCCTAAAAACATAAAACAAATTATCCTAAACACAACGTATATGAAAGCAATAAACTTAATTATACCTCTTTCAGACTAGGTGGTCAATCCTAGTAAACAGGATCAATCAGAGGTATGGACATGTCCTCTTAATCAAAATTTTCAACAAACGACTTTAAACGATGTCCATTTACTTTAAAAGCATTATCATTGTTTGGATTTTGAATCTCGAAGGCCCCATGAGGAGTAATTGTGAAAGGGCTAATCTAACGAGATTGGAGTTTACTCGAAAAAAGATGTAATCGAGAATTGTACAAAAGGACCTTCTGATCTGGTGTGAATGATTTTTAAAGAATGTGTTAGTCATGAAACACCTTCATCCTGTCCTTTTAGATTCTCGAGTTCTCGTATTCATCATTTGGATTTCTTCAAGTTCACTTAACTGAAGTTTGCACAGTGAGCCAATGTTGTCTAAATTGAAGTTTAGACTTTTAATAGCCTAGTAGGCTCCATATTCCAGTTCCATAGGTAAGTGGCAAGCCTTCCCATAGATAAGTTTAAAGAGAGACATTCCAATAAGGTCTTAAATGCAGTACGGTAAGCCCGTAAACCATTAGTTGAGCAGATTGACCAATCCTTATGATTAGGGTTAACCGTTTTCTCTAAAACATGTTTAATCTCAGCTTGCCCACTTGTTTGTGGGTGGTATGGAGTGCTCACTTTGTAGGAGATGCAATATTTCTTCATTAAGTTCGCAAATGGCCTATTAAAAAAATGTGATCCTCCATTACTAATGATGGCTTGAGGCATTCCAAACTAAGAAAGGATGTTTTCTTTTAAGAATATAATAATTGCTTGATAGTCATTGTTCCGGCATGAAATCGCTTCGACCAATTTAGTGACATAATCTATGCTAGCAAAATATATAAATTTCCAAAAGATTGGGGGAATGGTCTTATGAAATCGATGCCCCAACAATCAAATGCTTCAATGATCAGAATGGGGTCTAAACGCATCATATTTTGATAGGACAATGCTTCCAATTTCTGACAACGCTCACAAGCTTTGTAAAACTCATATATGTCCTTGAACATAGTGGGCCAGTAAAAACTGCACTGTAGAATTTTGGTCATGGTCTTTTTAGCAGAAAAGTGACCACCACAGGCTTGAGAGTGACAGAAGGAGATTACACTTTGGTATTCATTGTCTGACACATAATTTTTAAAGATTTGGTCTGCACAATATGTAAATAAATATGAATCATCCCAGAAGATTTTGCATACCTCGGTGAAGAATTTTTTTTCTTATCTTGTACAGTCCAATGTGTTGGTGTGAAACCTATAGCAAGATAATTAGTAATATCAACAAACCAAGGTGAATGAGAGACTTTAAACAATTGTTTGTCAGGGAACATGTTATTTATATGTGTTATTTCAAGGGAATTAAATAGAATAAGGTAGGAAAGATGGTCAGCCACTAAGTTCTCTACTCCCTTTTTATATTTTATTTTCAAATAAAGTTCCTAAAGTAAGAGGATTCATCTTATCAAGCAAATACAGTGAGTACAAATCAAATGGTTAATTCCCTTGAGGTCTGCAATCAACCATCCAAGGGTTCCTTTATGCTCAATGAGAGTAGAGATAAGCATACTCTCTTGTTCTTACTCAAGGTGGGAAGAAATCACCACTAGGTATGTCTCATCTTGACCCAAATAGACATATTTCAAATCAGAAGATAAAGGTTCTTGTAAAAGCTATTGTGTAAATCTAGCACCCATAGTGTTGTCAAATTTTGTTGTGCCAAACCATTTAGTATTTGTATCATGCTTTGAGTTGAAGTAATCAGGTTCGTACATTTTAAAGTTCTCTGGATCTTCATCAAACTTGCCTACATCTTTAAGTTGAAGCGAAGAGTGTTGAAGATCATGGTTTTAAGCTCAAATTCAAGAACTCAAGTTCAAGTTTGAAGTTCAACTACTTTACGCTAAAGACTCAAGAACTCAAGCTTAAGTTCAAGAGATCGAACTCAAGCTTCAAGTGTCACAAAATATCAAGACTCCAAAGTAAATGGTGTTTCAATTGATCCAACTCACAAATAGGTTTGGATGACCCTAGATTGACCATAGATTGTATCATATTCATTGTATATTTTATTTGGGTCATTTCATATGTTTATAGGTGATTTCTCGACTAGTCTTAGATCTTGTTCGACTAGTCCAAGTACTGGCTCGACCAGTCTAAGAGTTTCCTCGACCAGTCCAAGGTTTGTTGCAATTTTTCAGAATTTTCTATTGGACTCTCGACCAGTCCTGGAGACTGCTCGACCAGTCGAGTGAACAGTGCTCGACCGGTCGTGCAGGCTCGACTCAAAGTCTATTAAGCTTTTTTAGTCCCACTCGACCAGTCGAACAAGCCACTCGACCAGTCGAGTAATAACTTTATCTTATCGCGTAAGAAAATTTAAAATTTTGTTGGTCCTTCGACCAGTCGAACCAACCCTTGGACCAGTCGAGTGAATAGTATTTTCACTTATAAATAATGCACGAATTTTAGAGTTTATTCATTCATTAAAGTGAAATCAAGACACCACTCTGAGAGATAAGTTTGTGAATTTATTAAGCTATATTATGCTCATTTTAGATTCTCTTTAATTAGCTTCTATAATTTGATTTTGTGATCTTCATTCCAATCTTACATTAAGAAGGCATTTGTGTTTTCCCCTTTCTTGAGATCAAAATCAAATCAAGTTATCCCAGGTTGATTTAATTAAAAATCATTTAGAACTAGAACCTTGACATTGAACATCTTCGTCTACATCAGATCGGTTCTACCAGGCTTCTTCAAAGGAGAATTTCTAGATAAGTATCATTTACAAATCTGTATCTTTTTATGGTTTTTGAGGTTATGCCAAAAAAATCTCTTTTTGGTTTTGTCTGAGGTGATCTAGAAAATCTCATAGTGTGGGGTTTTTGTAATTGTGTAAGCCCAATCAAAGACACAATTGTGAAGGTTTTAAGGTTAACCTTAAAAAACCTTTTTTCATAGTGAATGTTAATATCCCGAGAGAGTGGATATTAGGAGTGGAGTAGTTGTATGATTGTTTTCTAACAGTTGGTGTACACACAAGCGAACCATAATAATTCCTGGTGTTGTGGTGGATGATTGAATGTGCATATGTGTGTGAATGTTGTAATTTATTTTAAGCATTTGTGGTGAATGGTGTAATTTATTTTTATGCACTTGTGGGAATGTTGTAATAACTTATTTTATTTTATTTTCTATTTCCTTTGTCTCTTTATTGGTTTGGGTTTTTGATACTTACAAATGTTTTAGTAAGGTTGTCCTACTATAAGCCTTTGGTTTTTTGTGTTAGGTTATCCTTAAAATTAAGTTTGTATCAACTCTCAAGACTAGTACATTTGATGTTATTATTTACTTGTGCATCTATATGTAACGCCCCGGATTTTTGCCAACTTGGGATTAGACGTCCTTAGGCAATGGGTCAATCCTAACACAGGTTTAAGTTCTTAAACGCTCAATTAAAGTCTCAAATCGTTCCTTAAATCATTTTTCTTCACAAATCCCATCCTTCACTACCTTGTGCTTTCAATTTTTCAAAGCACCTTCGCCCTAGACACTATCTTAAACTAGCTAAGTAGTATAACTTGGATCACTTTATATACAAACTACAATGGACTAAGTTCCACCTCAGACGAAAATCACTTAGGATTAAATCCTTTAAAAATTTGACAAAGTGAACTAGGTGTTAAACTAGATTAGCCATGAAATCCATTTGAATCGCTTTAAATACGATCTGCAAGACCCAAAACTTGCAGAATCATTGACGCTAGGTTACCCTAAAGTTTAGAACCAAACTCATTTCCGTCTGCTCTCGGGAATGAAACGAAACTTCGTATTAGGTCTAGATCGCACATCGGGAGTCCGATTAACCCGAAGCTAAGGAACTAGGACCGCCCCACTGGGCTTAACAATCATCTCAAAAATCAGCTCCATCCGATGTCCCACGGTCATTCGTTTCGAATTGGAGCGAGGTAGAGTGAAAAACACTATTCACATGCCAAAATAAATATCTGGAATAGTGATCTGGCATCGTTCGTTGACGCGTCAGTATTAAGCAACCCGACCGTCGAATCGGACAAATTACACCCTCGGATTAAGAAAAATTTCAGAACATTTACATGTACTTGGAATTTCTGATCGTGGCCCACTGACCGTCGAACTGAAAGTGGTCCGCCACGTGCGATCTGGGAATCCAATCGAGTCAAAAACGTAATCCCACGTAGATCCGTCGATGGTGAGATTAAGTCTGACGTTTGGCTCAAGGAGGGCTACCAACCTCTCTTTTGAGGCTGGAAAAGTGACGAATATCCTATATTAGCGGTAACCCTTGAACACGAGTCTATTTTCGGAATGTTTTTGGCTATAAAAGGGCCTTAGAGCACCCTCTCTCACAGCCATACAATTTGAGTTTTGGGAGAGAGAAAAAGAGAGAAAGGCTTGGAGTTTGTTGTGATTTTCCTCCTCCTGCTTTGGCTTGTTACACGGCCTACACCGCCTGTTTAGGCGCTTTCCGGCGGTATCCATCCCATTTGAAGGTAAGAAACCTTAACCCTAGGTCCGAATTTTGGTAGGATCGTTGTAGGCTATGTAACAACTAACCGATTCCTCTTTAGGCTAGAAAACTCCGTATACGGAAGTTCTCACCGCCTTCGCGATTCGTTGAGTTTCAAAAGGCAAAGGTGAGGACTTTAAGTGCATAAATTACGGTTTTCAACGCTTTCAATGTCAGATAATGGTAGATTCATGATTTGCTTGCAATTGCACATGTACAAAGTGCTTTCCGTTTCCTGTTTCGATTAACGTTGTAGAAATTGGAATTTCACATATTCTAGGTATACGTAGAAATGCCGTATACGTATTTTTTTTGGATAAATGTTTGACATGTTTATTTAATGTATGATTATATAATATATGAATAAAATACTAGTTTGGCGAAAGGAATCGCCAAAATACACGTTCACTTGTAAATGCGACGTATGTTGAAATTGTGTATGTTAGAAATACCGTATACGTATTTCTTTTGGAATAATGTTTGACATACTTATTTAATATATGATTATACAATATATGAATAAAATACTAGCTTGGCGAAAGGATTCGCCTAAATACGTGTTTGCTAGTAAACACTATGTATGTAGAAATACGGTATTGTACGAAGTACCATATACATGTATATTTTAGCGATGTGTTGTCATGATTAATTGTCGTATAAATATATTATGTGCGTATAAAATATTTATTTGGCGAAGGGAATCGCCGTAATACATGTTTGCTTGTATACACTATGTATGTTGAAAATGCGTATTCTAGAAAATACTGTATACGTATAAATTTTGGAGATGCATTTATCATGATTATTTGTTGTAGTAATATATTATACATGAATAAAATACTCACTTGGCTAAAGGATAGCCCTAATATATGTTTTGCTAACATACACCACGTATGTTGTAATAGTGTATTCTAAGTGTTTGTGAAAATGACTGAATGAGTATAGAATTCTCATTCGTGCTCGCCATGACTAATTGTCATGGATTCATGATTGTTGTATTGGCGATACCCTTTTGACGAAAGGATTTTCCCTAAATCACGCCACGGCCAATATACACCATATATGCTAAAATGTGTGGCCCAAGTGTTTGTGGGAATGACTGAATGAATATAGAACTTGGATTCCTGCTTGCCATGACTATCCGTCGTGGGTGTACGCGTGTTATGATTGGGGCAACTCCCTAGTGAAAGGATTTGGCCTAATGCCTATGTGATCGACATATGTCATGTATGTCGATGTATGTTTGTTTAAGTGTTTCTTGAAATGTCTGAATGAGTAGTAGTTAGCAAAGTGTAATATATAAGGGTGTTGAGATATGATTCTCAACCTCTTTTAATTATGTGTATGATCTCCTCGGATTGTTGTGTAATTAGGAATTGAACATGTATAAACTCATGCTTGTGTTGTGATTCATAACATGCTCAACTGCTTTATGATTTTAACTATGTAATGCATATGCTTAAATTTATATTTACGTTGTATGATCCGTCATGGGTGATGGGGGAGCGAGCAACGAGTGCGTCTGCAACACAGCTGACCTCTAAACGGAAAAATACCATACCTTGATTGTATGAGTGGAAATCTTGATTCACTATTGCTTTATCTACCTGCACTTGATTGTGTTTGGGGCTATGATTATAGTCCAGACAATCGGTGCAGTGAATTCGTGGTTGCGATTCATTTGCCACGTGAGATGTGTTCGACGAACCCGAGTCGTACTTCGGTTGGCGATAGTGGTCGGCCACGCCGAAGTGCTTATGCACTTCATGTCGTTCAACTTGTTGTGCGCTCGAGCTAGCCGAGCTCGTCAAGTAACCCGATTTGTCTAATGTATGTTCACCATGTTTGGTCGCCTCTGCTTGAACCTAGGGTACCAAACTTACCAATGAAATCCTTTTAACCATGGTACCTCGATCCGCTTAAGACGCATGAGCCGGCATGGTGGTATGGGACACCGTGGTCGAGTTTCGGCCACGCCGGGGTCATGTGCCTCCCGTAGTGACCATTCTTGCGCAACCAACCTCGTGAGCCGATTATGGTGGTATGGGACACTATACGAGCCGTCGATACTTACGGCGAGAGCCGAGTACGCAGTGAGACCCGTGCTCGTGGCCGACGGCGACGAGTCCTCCGTAGTATCTTCGAGTATACTCCAAGTGTCCGTGATTGGCGACGAGTCTTTCACAAGAACTGAGTATGAGTTGAGCCGAGTACGGTGAGACCCGTACTTGAGTGACGGCTAGTGATTGAGCCAAGTATGGTGAGATATGTACTTGAGTGACGGCCAACAATTGAGCCGCATACGGTGAGATCTATCCGTCTTGACGGTGACGAGCCCTTTGCGATGCCTTCACTACGCTTCTCAAACCATAACATCGTATGAGATTAACTAGGATTGACGACCCTAGAATGGATCATGTTTGGGAATGATACAAGGGAGGTACCTTAGTTTCCCAATCTTTAACGTTTGAAATGGACTAATAAAAACTTGGTAATCATGAGCATCATCGCACCGCATGTGCTTTGTAGATGTGGCGCACTGAGGGAGTAAGCATTCGCGAACGTAAGATGATGTCGCTTGAGGGTGGTTTGGCAAGGGCATACAGCATCATGTCATTTCATTTTTGCACTTAACAAGAGTAGTTAGAAATGTTTGATTTGTACTGCTTTATCATTACTGCTTGATTGAATTGATAACATGTTAACCTATGCTTTACTGTTCCACTGAGTTGATCACTCACTCCCACGTTACGGACGGTGTTGTACACACCAACCGCATTTGTTGAGTTTCGTGTGGTGGCGATGCTTGTGAAGCGAGCCGGACTACTTTCTATGATGATAGAGGAATTCTCCTATCTCAGTATCTCTCTGGCAGTCAATGAAGACCTGATATTGTATTGATGAGGGCTATGGTACATGGGATAGGAGGCATTACACTTCCTCACATTTGGTACATTTTAGAATCGCACTTGTATTTATTTAACCTGGTAATGTTATCACACTGAGACTCATCATAAGTTATATATTTTATCTATCTATCACAGTCTTCCGCTTGCAAATTTAACTGTCTCTGGAGTATGATATACTGTTTTGGCTTAATCTCACTCATGTTCAATGCACGAATACTGTCAACATTCAATCATCATTCATTTTGTTGCATAAGTGATGTTCTGGAACTCGGGAGTTGAGTTTATGTTCGACCCCCGATTTTCAGGGCGTTACACTATATTACTTGATTGTGTTATCTTTTGTCACGCCCCAGACTCAATGACCAGACCCGCAAGGAACCCGATAGCCGGTTCTAGCTGCAACAGCCTTCGTAGTACCCATTCTCGACCCCTGAGACAGGTTCCGATATTGGGATCCTATAAGGAGGATTTCCATATCACAATTCCAATCCAATTGAGCATACCTAAGATCATAGTAAGTAAATCTCAGAAAGTAACCATACGAACACATTGCAAAATCCACTAGAAATTTAAACCTTTACAACTACATAAGGTTCAAAAGAACATATATAAGATAAGAAAGAAAGAAAAAATTCTACAGCGGGTCCTCAACACGCTCCAATCCAATGCCCCACCGCTATTGCGCCAACCTAGGATCACCTGCACGCATCAATCGTACAGTGAGGGAACCTTGAAATTCAGCGAGGCAACTTAGAACTTACACGAGGCAACGTAGAAATTGAGCTTGGGTTTAGGATTACAACAGAATATTCGTCACCTTCTCAAACCACCATCTCAGTGTATACCTAGAGCTTAGGTTTGGGATTACAGCGGAATATTCGTTACCTGCAAAGATAAATTGAAAAATGTATCAAACATAAAATTCACAAGAAAATCATAGTGTACAAAATCAGAAATAATTGAAAACAAAGTAGCATTTCATGAATTTGAATAAGCTTCATATAAAATCAAGATAGAAATTGAGCGAGGAAATATCGGAAATTGACCAAGACAAACTATAAAAATAAGTGAAGCAAATTATAATTTGAGCGAGGTAAACTGAAAATTGAGCGAGGCAAACTGAATATTGAGCGAGGCCAACTAGATATTCAGGGGGGCAAACTAGATATTGAGCGGGGCAAACATGAAATTCAGCAGGGTAAACTAGAAATTGGGCGGGGGAAACTAGAAAATCAACGGGGCAAACTGAAAATTGAGCGGGGCAAACTGGAAATTGAGCGGGGCAAGCTAAAAATTCAGCGGGGCAAACTGGAAATTGAGCGGGGCAAACTTTAAATTGAGCGGGGCAAACTTCAAATTCAGCGGGGCAAACTAGAAATTAAGCGGGGCAAACTGGATTTTGAGCGGGGCAAACATGAAATTAAGCAGGGCAAACATGAAATTAAGCGGGAGAAAAGATGCCTAAATTCAGTTTGAATGCAATGAATCAAGATAACTGGTGTGTATGTAGGAATACCTCGTAGCCCTGATGCAATAGATAAAATAGTGTCAATACGGGGGAGTTTGGATTGTAAGTAACTTGATATAAGCTACCCATGCATTAAGTAGCTTATTTGATTCCTACTTCTCAAACTGAAGTGATTAAGTAACTTTAAGTAAAAAGTTATTTATAATTGATCTTCAATCGACCCTACATTTAGCAGAACACTTTCTTTAGTTACGGTAGATAGAGCTTCAGGAAATGTGAAATTATCTACAGTCAATTTGTACACCTTTTCCATATCCATCACAACTCCCAACAAATTGAACTTAGCGGTATAGCAACCAAACTTGTTTCCGTAGAATGTTTCATCGATGACAGGAAGGTTTGTTATTTGTAAAAGAGCTCTTGTAATGGATGGAAGGAAAACCGACTTAAATGGGTTTACATACCCTTTAGAGCTCTTCATCCATTCCCCCATTTTCAGAGTTCTCAAAAAATCATAGACCTCTTCTTTAAGTACCTAATAAACCGCAGCAGTAAAATTCTATGTTTGCTAGTAATTCTTGATGAAGGAAGAGATGTAACATGATTGATTAATAGTTTACATAAGTGCACTGACCCAAACCACACCCTAATCAATTTCAGCTTATCCATGATTGATTATTACTCTACATACATGATTGCTAGTAATTCTTATGCCTCTATTTTACTGGTAGGATGGATTGGAAGGGATTGGAAGGTAAAATCCTGGAATATGACAAGCATGCCAAACAGAGTCGATGAACCTGTCCCGGGATATAGCAATCCCATGGAGGTCCCGATCTTTGATCCAGGCATTGAGAAGGTCTCGACCTTTCCTCAAATTAATCTGCATCCCTGATGTGGCCCAAATATCCAGTCCGGACAACTAGATAATCCAAATCTTCAACACAAATGGTTGGAACTTAAGGCAAGATCCTCGTGCTCTTCAATCTACCAGCATGGAACTCTCTTCTTAAAAGCATGGAAGTAGAGAGTTATAATCACATTTACAATTTAAAAGGAATGAAATGATAATTGAATTTCAATCCTTGGCTGATTAGCTCATATGGTAGTATTCAAACTCAAGGCACAATAGCAGTAAGAAACATAGATTGAAATCACACTAATAATAACCCATGCCATGTATTGAAACTATAAAACTCTAGGCACGATAGCAGTAAGAAGCATCATATCTAAAGTACCTAAAGACCCATCATGCTTGCAACAGCACCACCACGGTTGTCAAGGTTATGATGTGCCTCAAACAGCTCAAGGACTAACGAGTTCCAGTAATCCAAGCATACCTATCCATGCAATTGACGCAGGCAAGGTAAGACTCTATGCAAACTCAATTACAAAGAAAAGAAGGCATGCAGTCAACATGACTACCTTGAAAACCTCAGTGTCATCAACATAAGAAATGTCAATTAGATATTCAAGACCCATTAGAAGTACAGATCTGTTCTCTGAAGTGGATTCAAGTACTCGGATATGGAATTGCATAGGAAAAACACTATCAGAGTCACTAAGAAAGTTCCATCCAATTACATGTCCAGCAAACCGGTAAACATAAAAATGAGATATAATATTAAATCCAGTATTTTGTCACTCTGCGAACAATAATGAACACAACATCCATAATTTGACAGACAAATGCAGGTATTCGATTGAACACCAAGTTTTAAAACCAAAGGCCAGAGGAATGCATATCACTTCATATTTATCATACACTATTGCCATTGCAACTAGAAAATGAGTGGGGCAAACTAAAATTTGATCGGGGCAAACATGAATTTCAGTGGGTCAAATGTGAAATTAAGTGGGGCAAAGTAGAAAATCAGCGGGACAAACATGAAATTGAACGGGGCAAACTAGAAAATCAGCGGGGCAAACTAGAAATTGAGCATGGCAAATTGAAAATTGAGCGGTGGAAACATAAAATTGAGCGGGAGAAATATGAAATTCAGCGGGGGAAACATGAAATTCAGCGGGGGAAGCATGAAATTGAGCAGGGCAAACATGAAATTTAGTGGGGCAAAATAAAATTCAACGGGGTAAACTTGAATTTCAGCGGGGCAAACATGAAATTCAGCCGGGCAAACATGAATTTCAGCGAGAGAAACATGAAATTCAACAGGGCAAGCATGAATCTCAGTGGGGCAAACTAGAAAAGTAGCGGGGTAAACTGAAAATTGAGCAGGGAAAACATGAAATTCAGCAAGGAAAACATGAAATTGAGTGGGGGCAAGCTTGAAATTTAGCAGGGCAAACTAAAAAATCAGCGTTGCAAATATGAAATTGAAAGGGGCAAACTAGAAAATCAGCGGGGCAAACTTAATAAATAATTTCATGACTTGAGCTCAAAAATCTAAACATATCCAATGTTCAAATGGACCACACCACATGATAATTTTGAATTGAACTTCTACTGTTGATAATTTCTTAGGGGCCACGGAAGTTTTGGATCAAGCTTATAATTGTGTTTTCTATTAATCCATGTCTATATGAACTTTTGAATAGGTTTGATAACAAATAAACATCATTGTTGGGCCTACTGTGGCTTCAACGGTGGAAATCATTATCCACACTACTTCTCATGGTATGATCCACTTGCGGGGGTCGTTTGGCACCGTGGATTGAGGGGTTTCCAATCCCCATGGTTGTTTGGGAGCATAAAGTAACTAGGGGTTTCAAATCCAGGGGGTTTCTAATCCCCTCTTTCAGGGGGTTTACAAATTAGATAATTGAGTGGGGCAAACTAGAAATTCAGTGGGGCAAACATGAAATTCAGCGGGGCAAACTAGAAATTCAGTAGGGCAAACATGAAATTCAGCGTGGCAAATAGAAATTGAGCGGGGTAAACATGAAATTCAGCGTGGCAAATAGAAATTGAGTGGGGCAAACTAGAAATTCAGCGGGGCAAACATGAAATTGAGCGGGGCAAACTAGAAATTCAACGGGGCAAACTAGAAATTCAGCGGGGCAAACATGAAATTGAGCGGGGCAAACTTCAAGTTGGTCTCACTGAATTTCATTTTTTCCCCACTGAATTTCATGTTTGCCCCGCTCAATTTCCAGTTTGTCCCGCTGAATTTCATGTTTGCCCCGTTGAATTTCTAGTTTGCCCTGCTCAATTTTCAGTTTACCCCGCTCAATTTCATGTTTGCCTCGCTCAATTTCTAGTTTGTCGCACTTAATTTTCAGTTTGCCCCGCTCAATTTCATGTTTGCCCTGTTGAATTAATTTCATGTTTTCCCCGCTGAATTTCATATTTGTCCCATTCAATTTCTAGGTTGCCCCGCTGAATTTCAAGTTTGCCCCACTCAATTTCTAGTTTGCCCCACTCAATTTCTAGTATGCCTTGTTGAATTTTCAGTTTGCCCCGTTCGATTTCTTGTTTGCCCTTCTCAATTTCTAGTTTGACCGTGAAGTTATTGAAACTGACCCCGAAGTGAATGAAATGGATTTTCAACCATCGACCCATTGGAATCTTGGAAAATAACTAGGTTGGTTGACTAAATTAGCTTCTCTTGTCCCAAAATCAAATGTGGTACGTTACGTAATTCATTTTAGTTTAAGAGATATGCTTGTTAAATAAATAGACAAAGAAATGAATTAAAAGATAGAAAAATATTTTTATATACTTATATATACATATTTATATAATTATGTATTAGAAAAAAATGTAAGGGGGAAAAAGTTCTCATTGTAAATAAATAAATAAATAAATAAATAATCTACCACGGCAGTCAATCTTTTTTTTTTTTTTTTTGTGCTGTGTATGCTTTTGTGGGGTCCCATCATGAGGTTTGTGTTATATCCAAACCATCTATCTATTTGGCGAGCTCATATTAAGGCTTGAGACAAAAAATAAGACAGATCTAACGATCAAGTGGACCACACTGTAAAAGGCAGTGGGGAATTGAATGTCTACCATTGAAACCCTTTTAGGGGTTACAGAAGTTTTGGATCATTATGAAATTCCTCTTCATCCAGCGCCTTTGTGACCTTATGAATAGATTGGATGGAAAATAAATGTTATGGTAGGCCCTACAAAATTTTTAACGGTGAAAATCAATTTTCCCAGTGCTCTTTGTGGTGTGGTCCAGTTGATCTTTGGATATATATATATATATATATATATATATATATATATATATATATATATATATATATATATTGGATAATGCTCCGAAATGATCTCGAAATATGGATGAACGTTGTAGATATAATAAATACATAACTGTGGGCCATGTAACTTTGATATCTTTTGAATCGTTCGTACAACTCTCAGTTGGAGGAGCGTCCGCCCTCGTCTTCGAAAGGAAGGGTGGGGGTAGTTTCGTCCTCAAATTTTCTGTCCGTACGAGGAGGTCTAAGTTCGGAAGTTGAGTTCGTATTACCTCATGAATATCCACTGGATAAAAGGTGGGGCCCACAGTCGTAAATTTCTCAAAAGAGAATTGTCCACCTCCAAACTCTGTACGTGAACTCGACGCTTTTTTAACACTACATTCTCCGTGTTTTTTTTTTTTTAACAGGATCTGAACCGTGAAAAACGTGGGTCTTACTTTAAAGATGTCCTGATCTGGAAGCTGAGATGGTTCATTCATCAAGCACTCTACGCCATTAAAATCAATGCACTACCGTTTGATCTGATTCAATGTATGGCCGTGGTCTAACCAATTTATTGCTCGACCTATTTGAAATAAAGGTGGTACTTACAGTGTGGCCACCTTATAAACAGATCGGATGGTCTACACATGGCATTTGGGTGGAAAAAGACCGCTTTGTACGGTATAGTTGACGTACAAGGGTGAAAGAAAAGTAGAATGATTCTAATGAAGGCCGGATGCTGTACAACATTTTCTAGAATAAGTTTAGTGTACGAACGTTGAGAGTAGGATCTACAGACGTGTTTTATGACATCATGACCGTCCATAAGAGTTTCCCAACCATGAAATGGGCAATTCACAAATATCACACAATTCCAACCTTTATGTAGGCCACCGCATGAATTTGAGGATTTTGGGTGGTTTTTCATCGTTTTCTATGGGGCGGACTACATGTTGATTATGTAGGCCTGAAATTTTTCTTGAATACCATCATCATGGTCAAATCACTTGATGCGAATTTTACTTCACATAAAAAAAAATATGGTGGGCCACACAATAGGAAAAAAAAACAGTAACCATCCAAAAAACTTAGATTTGATGGTAGCCTGCATCATAGTTGGATCGATCTGATTTTTTTAGGTGTCCAAATTTCATGGTTCATGGAGCCTATTGGACAGATTGGATAGCATTAAACATCACGATGGGCCCCACGAAAAGGAGTTGTACAATAAACTTATTCTAAACGGGTTACGGAGAATCCGGCCTCATTCGTTTATCGAGAAAATGACCACTGTAGACAAAACCTTTTATCCAGCGATTTTTATGAAATAATACAAACTTTAGTTACCAACTTAGACTAGCACGTGCGGACAGCGACGTTGAGGACGAAACTAACCCTCCTTTTCACTGCGAAGACGAGCGCTCACGCTCCTCCAACGGAGAGTTGTACGAACGGCTTAAAAGAGATCAAAGTTACATGGCCCCACATCTATATATTTATTATATCCACAACGTTCATCCATATTTCGAGATCATTTCGGAGCATTATCCAACAAAAAAAAATAAAAAAATCATATCCAAAGATCAACCGGACCACACCACAGAGCAGCGGGGAAATTGATTTTCACCGTTAAAAATTTTGTATGGCCCACCATAACATTTATTTTCCATCCAATCTATTCATAAGATCACAAAGGCCTGGATGAAGAGGGAAAAAAAATTCATAATGATCCAAAAATTCTGTAACCCCTAAAAGGGTTTCAATGGTAGACGTTCAATTCCCCACTGCCTTTTACAGTGTGGTCCACTTGATAGTTAGATCTGTCTTATTTTTCTTCTCAAGCCTTAATATGAGCTCGCCAAATAGATGGATAGTTTGGATATAACGCAGACCTCATGGTGGGGCCCACAAAAGAACCAAAAATTTCAAAGAAAAAAAAATAAAAAATCTGAGATGAATCGTGGATCCCGCGATTCCACCGTAGCTCCTCGTGGGATGGATTGCGGAATCCGCGTTTAATCCCTGATTCAAACAAAAGGCTATGGCTACGGATTATAACCGTAGCTATAGCCATATCCTGTGTACTTCTCTTTTTAAATTTTCTTTATTTTTATTTTTATTTTTATTTTACGTTTAGAATTTTATTCTACCTACATTTTTCTCTAACACATATTTATATATGTATATATAAGCATATATAAAAAAATCTCTCATTTTTTCATTTCTTTCTTTATTCATATAACAAGATTATCTTCTAAACCAAAATTAGTTACTTGACGTACCATATATGATTTTAAGGTTGAAAGTTGGGCGGCTTCAACCCGACCAACTTGTGACCCACTCAACATGGGGTTGGGCTTGGGCAGGATGTATCGGGTTTGGTCTTGGGGTTGGGCTATATAAACATCAACCCAATAAAACTTGGAAACGGAATCGCCGGGATTGATCGTCGAATACATGGAAATGACCGTGAAGTGAAGAGAATTGACTGTGAAGTGCATCGAAATGACCGTGAATCTAAATGAAATCATTGGAATTGACCGTGAAATGCATGGAAATGACCATGAAGTTAAGCAAATTGACCATGAAATGCGTGAAAATGACCTTGAAGTGAAGGGAATTGACCGTGAAGTGCATCGAAATGACCGTGAATCTAAACGAAATCACTGGAAATGACCGTGAAATGCATGGAAATGACCGTGAAATGAAGCGAATTGATCATGAAATGGATGGATATGACCGTGAAGTGAAGGGAATTGACCATGAAGTGCATGAAAATGACCGTCAATCTAAATAGAATTGTCGAAATTGATCGTGACATGCATGAAAATGACTGTGAAGTGAAGCGCATTGAACGTGAAATGCGTGGAAATGACCGTGAAGTGAAGAGAATTGATCGTGAAGTGCATCAAAATGACCGTGAATCTAAACGGAATCACTAGAAATGTTCCTTGGTTGGATCCCACTTCTCCGAGCTTCCTCTTCTCTTCTCCTTATTTCCCCTTTTGAAATGCCCTAGGAAAAAATAGAAAATTCATGCAAGTTAGAGAGGTGTGAGAAAATGGGGTTATATATAACTTCGGTTTTGATATAAATGGCCCTAGTGACACTTGTACTCCCATACTAACCCTATATGGGTCATTTTTTGTTAGTAAGGTCGCGAGAAATGCATGGAATCGCCGGGATTGACCGTGAAGTGAAGGGAAATGACCGAGAAATGCATAGAAAACGTACCTAAATAAGACTTTAATTTCACTACTAAACTATGGAGGTGTCCCAGGTGCCACTTATTAGCTGAAATATACCTTGCAGCTTAGTTCAATTGGCCCCAGGTGCCACTTATTAGCTGAAATGGCCCTTTGGGCCCACATATGGTAAATCGAGCTACAACTAACGAATTGAGCAATGGAATCTACAAATTAAGCGAGGCAACCTACGAATTGAGCAAGGGAACCTACAAATTAAGCGAGATAACCTATGAATTGAGCGAGGGAACCTAGGAAATGACCGAGGGAACATAGGATTTGAGCGAGGGAACCTAGGGATTGAGCAAGGCAAGCTAGGAATTAAGCGAGGGAACCTACAAATTAAGCGAGGCAACCTACGAATTGAGCGAGGGAACCTTGGAAATGACCGAGGGAACATAGGATTTGAGCGAGGGAACCTAGGGATTGAGCGAAGCAAGCTAGGAATTGAGCGAGGGAACCTAGGGATTGAGCCTAGGCAAATTAATTGAGCGAGGAAGCTCGGAGAGGCAACCTAGGAATTTAGCGAGGGAAGCTAGCAATTGAGCGAGAGAACCTAGGAAATGAGCGAGGAAGCCTAGGAATTGAGCGAGGGAACCTAGGGATTGAGCGAGGGAACCTAGGAATTGAGCGAGCGAACCTAAGAAATGAGCGAGGGAACCTAGGAATTGAGCGAGGCAAGCTAGGAATTGAGGGAGGGAAGCTAGGAATTGAGGGAGGGAAGCTAGGAATTGAGTGAGGGAACTTACAAATTGAGCGAGGGAACCTAGGGATTGAGCGAGGGAACCTACAAATTAAGTGAGGCAACCTACAAATTGAGCGAGGGAACCTATAAAGCGAGGGAAGCTAGGAATTGAGCAAGGGGACCTACAAATTCAGCAATGGAAGCTAGGAATTGAGCGAGGGAAGCTAGGAATTGAGCGAGTGAACCTAGGAAATGAACGAGGGAACCTAGGGATTGTTCACACCCCAAGTATAGGGTTGTGATGTAGTAATAAAACTCGGTAAGACCAAGGTCGAATCTACAAGGACTGAAACCTGTACGTTATCTGAAAATAACCAGATCTAAAACTAGGCTAAGATGAAATCTAAACCAATTATAATTTGAGGAATAATGGTGAAATAATAATCTAAAACTTAGGAAAAATCAGAGAAGGGAAACTAGGGATTCAGAGGATCCACTTGTAGAGATCAGGGAGATCTTATGCCTGTTTGAAGAATCATAGAATTTAAACTGAACTTATTTGATATAGTGTTTAAAAGATGAAAGGTGTATGAATTAGAGTGGATTCCATCACCAAACCATGCCCAGGAGATAAAGTAAACAATAGAATTAAACTAATTACCAACCAATCAATCATGTCATGAAGGTTAGGAAGGGTACCGACATCCAACCATGCCCAGGAGACGATGGTGAACAACAGGGCTTCCTGACGTCATAAACATAAAAGGAATAGGAACATGCTCAAAGCTATCACAGACCCATTGTAATTTCAGTCACAACAGACCATTAAAAACTAAAAACATTCCCTTAATAAAACCCAAATCAACATCAATTCAGTCTAAACAAAGGCACAACCAAAGAGGCATCCCATCACGCTACAAGCTTCACCTCTTAGCCCTAGCTAAGAGGTTTAGCTCAACATGATGGAGCTAAACATCTTGAAAGAAATACTTTCAAAAGACATAATAAAAACTAAATAAAATTACTCTCACTCTCTGTCTTTTCCCACGTCCAAGCTCCCTGGCCTCTCCCTCTGACTGACGCTCCCTGCCTTTCAACCTTCGATCCTCTTTTCTCCTCCTCTCTCTCTTTTATATAGACATTATAAGGCTATGGTTGGGAGCGTGCCACCGATCCCTTTTCTGCAGAGAAATTGTGAAAAGGAAACCTTTTTGTTTACGCGACCAGACGCAGAAACGAGTTGCGTTCAACTCGGATTTTCGGCACCGACATTAGCATGGAATCTATTTCCTCTTCATGGCTAGGGGAGCTTTTGACGGTTCGGATCAGAGATCCGAACGTCATCTGGGCTGTACATCGCCCCACGTCGATCGGACGCACGTCCGTGCGTAACACATGCGGAAGGCTGATCTGCGTAACTGGTGGGGTCCACAATGTTCTTCAAAGGATAAATCAACTCCGTCCATTGCGTTCTCCTCGAAAAACCATCCGAAAAGGACAAGGATGGTTTGATTTCGGTGAGGCCCACAAGCTTTTCTGTTCTACCGTCCGACCTGAGTTTGATCACACTCTTCCTGTATGTGCGAACATGGGTCTGGAAAATCTGCATTTGTACAGTCGATTTTCCCTCCTGGGATGACTGGACGGTCCAGATCAGAAATTGAGCTGCGGTGAGGTCGGTCCACAAGCTCCATTGCGTAACAGAGCTTCCGCAATGGACGCTGTGATGATGGTGAGTCCCACCTCGGTGTCGAGTGGAAAATCCACTCCGTCCATAAGATTCCTATAAAAAAACCATCTGGGAAGGTTGTATTATGGAGTGAAATCGGCGTGACCCACTTGATCTTTAGTTCCGCCGTCCATAAATGTTGTGGACCTTCTAGAGACCAGGTGTACAACCTTTTCCTTCCGAATGCATTGGATGGCTTGGATCAGCCGTTAGGATGACGAAGGTGGGCCATGTAACCTCCCAGCGGAGGCCCTGCGTAAATGCTAAAGAAGGAGACTTCCTTCTTTCACAGGTGTTGGTCAAGAGTCGGTTTGACCGACGCTCCGCTGCCGTGCACATCGAGTGAAATAGTGCACTATGCACACTCGATCATAAATGGGGTCCATTCTGATGTTCTTCAGTAATCTAATCCGATCATCTGTTGTGTCTTGGAATATGATCAGTTGAGACCACATTTGAGGCAAATCCAGATGCCATGTGGACCCCACTTAATGAATTATGGGGCTGATCTGACCGTTAGGCCACTTCTTCAAGGATCCAGTGACTGAAATTTAATATGTATGGTTAATTTAGTGTCTTCAGCTCATGTATGAAGTCTTGAGTCAATCAGATGGTAGGAACCATGTGATCTCGTATTCTGGACTAGTTTTGGGCCATTTTTAATGTGAACGGCTTGATTTCCTCGGATCCCTGGCGTGTGAATTCATTGATCTTGGTCCTCTGGAGTTCTTCCCTTGCTCTGGTGACTTCAGAGCGTCAAATTCCATGCGTTTAGCACCTTTTTGTAATCCAAGCTCTTAAATAAACTCTGCATCATAACACGATTAAAGCGGACCATTAAACGGTATCATGTCTGTAAATCCAGGAAATAATCAGGGTCTGATATGCAATATTTGATCCTCAACAGGGATTGAGTGAGGCAACCTGGGAATTGAGCGAGAGAACCTAGGCATTGAGCGAGGGAACCTATGAATTGAGCGAGATAGCCTAGGAATTGAGCCCAGGAAGCTAGAAATTTAGCAAGGCAACCGAAAAATTGAGCGAGAGAACCTAGGAATTGAGCGAGGGAAGATAGAAATTGAGCAAGGCAACATATAAATTGAGCGCGAAACCTAGCAATTGAGCGAGGTAACCTACAAATTGAGTGACGCAACATAGAAATTGAGCAAGACAACATAAGAATTGAGCGAGGGTAAGTATAAGGTGAGATAGGGAAACTTTAAATTAGGCGGGGCAAAGTAGAAGTTCTAAAGCCATGGTTGGTGTAGCACATATGTAATTTTCACTGTTTATTTAGATGTCTCAGAAGCCAACACCATTTAGTCGGGATAAGGCTTAGATGATGGTGATTTAGATGTCTCATAAGTGGCAAACAAACTGAAGAACTGAGAAGCATAGAGCAGTTGGAAATCAAAGTCCCAATCTAGTTAAAATAAGTTCACTACTCTAAGTTCACTACATGTAAAAACACTTCTCCATCAAACATAGCATTTTGACATTATGTATCTAAGAAATTTCTTATGATGTGGTCCATAACAAAATTCTCCATCATCACTGTTTCTCATGGTGTGGTACCACCTGAGAAACCAATTTGATGTTGAATTTGCTTGGAAATGTAGCCCACATCTTTTGGGCATAACTGAAATGAGCATGCAGAAATTGTGGGGTGCCTAGCCACCATAACTCTTGTTTATATACAATATTGAAGTTACAAGCCATAAATGGTTTACCTCTGATTCTTGAAATTCAAAATGTTTAGTAGTTCCAATCATGAAAGATTCCAATTGCCACTTAAGTCCTTTGGAATCCGTACAATAAAGAAACCCAACTTCAATTCAATGAAATTATCAATGAAAATAGAGAATTATGCATGAAAAAATGTTAAAAAATTGAACCTTTTTCTAGGCACTCTTGCTTTGCGCCAAAGCCTCAGCTCTTCCGGTAAGCTTCACGTCAAATTAATGTGTATGATAACCATCAGTCATTTCTCAGCAATGATTCATAATAAGAAAGAAAGAACAACCATCATACAAAGGTGTAAGACATGCAAAGTTGTAGGGCATAGAAAACAAGAATCATGAGATAAGTG
The DNA here is from genome assembly GCA_030180095.1 of Magnolia changhungtana. NCBI lineage: Eukaryota > Viridiplantae > Streptophyta > Magnoliopsida > Magnoliales > Magnoliaceae > Magnolia > Magnolia changhungtana. Next base: position 8,540,994 of record JASAUF010000653.1, on the reverse strand, counting down.
AGAGTGAATCGGCATACCTTCTGCGAGCAGTTTATACAACTTTCTTTGGTATAATGCTAGCTTATAAAGAATACAAGACAAGCATTTCCCCGCAGGTGTTCATGTTAAAAAAAGGGAAAAGGCGGCAGAAAAATGTATTGTTCACTCATCAGATGGGTCCACAAGCTAAAAAAAAATCTTACTGTTATGATGACTCCAAGCTACTCGTTGAAACTGCCTCGAAAATTCCTCATAAAATCCGAATAGACTTAAATAAGAGTTCAACCTCCTAGCACTTCATCACATCCCAGGATACGTAGCTTTCTTGTCATGAGTTCCAGCTTCTTTTCCACTCTGTTTAGAAAAGGGAAGCTAGGAATTGAGCGAGGGAACCTACAAATTCAGCGAGGGAAGCTAGGAATTGAGCGAGAGAACCTACAAATTAAGCAAGGCAACCTATGAATTTAGCGAGGGAAGCTAAAAATTGAGCGAGGGAACCTAGGAAATGAGCAAGGGAACCTAGGGATTGAGCGAAGAAAGCTAGGAATTGAGCGAGGGAACCTATAAATTAAGCGAGGGAACCTACGAATTGAGCAAGGGAACCTACAAATTCAGCGAGGGAAGCTAAGAATTGAACGAGGGAACCTAGGGATTGAGCGAAGCAAGTTAGGAATTGAGCGAGGGAAGCTAGAAATTTAGCGAGGGAACCTACGAATTCAGCAAGGGAAGCTAGGAATTGACCTAGGGAAGCTAGGAATTGAGTGAGGGAACATAGGATTTGAGCGAGGGAACCTAGGGATTGAGCGAGACAAGCTAGGAATTGAGCTAGGGAACCTACAAATTTAGCAAGGGAAGCTAGGAATTGAGCGAGGGAAGTAAAAATGACCACTGTAGACAAAACCTTTTACCCAACGGTTTTTATGAAGGAATACAAACTTTAGTTACCAACTTAGACTAGCACGTGCGGACAACAACTTTAAGGATGAAACTACCCCTCCTTTCATGGAAACGAATCGGGTACTCCCCTGCCACCAGCCAATGGTGGATGATCGGTGGTCTGTGGGCCCCACCATGATGTATGCTATTCATCCATGCTGTCCATATATTTTTCCATATCATTTTATGGTATGCGACCAAAAATGAGGTATATCCAAATCTCAAGTGTATAACATTACAGGAAACAGTGTTGAATGAGCGTCGACCATTAAAAACTTTTTGGGGGCCCACTGTGATGTTTGTGAGAAATCCTCCCCGTCTAAGTTCATTCATAGGTCAAAAGACCTGGATGAAGAAGAAAGACAAATTTCATAATGATCTAAAACTTCTATAACCCCTAAAAGGGTTTCAATGGTATACGTTCAATTCCTCATTGCCTTTTAAGGTGTGGTCCACTAGATAGTTAGATCTATCTTATTTTTCGTCTCAAGCCTGAATATGAGCTCGCCAAATAGATGGACGGTTTGGATATAACACAGACCTCATGATGGGACCCACAAAAGGTGGTATGGATTACAACAACAAAAGATTAAAAAAACAAAAAAAAAGGAACTTATGGTTACGGTTTTTCTATTGCTACGGATTATAACTGTAGCTATAACCAAAGCCCGGCGATCAATCGCAGCTCCTGCGATTCCACCGCAAGTCGCTGTCGTGGATTCCGCGACTCCAACTTCGATCTATGGCTACGGATTATAACCATAGTTATAGCCCTATCCGTATCTTCTTCTTCCTCTTCTTCTTATTCTTCTTTTTTTTTTTTTTTTTTTTTTTTTTTTTTTTTAACATGGAGAATTGTATTCTACCTACATTTTTCTCTAACACATATTTATATAAATATGTATATATAAGCATATAAAAAAAATTATCTCTTTTTTTCATTTCTTTATTTATTCATATAACAAGAATTTCTTCTAAACCAAAATTAGTTACTTGACGTACCATATATGATTTTAAGGTTAAAAGTTGGGCAGGCTCAACCCAACCAACCTGACATTGGGTTGGGCTTCGGCAGGGTGTATCAAGTTTGGTCTTGGGGTTAGGCCATACAAACACCAACCCGATAAAACTTGGGTTGGGCTCGGGTTGAGGTCTCAGGTTGCTTGACCCAACACAAACCCAATTAATATATAAGTTCCTTATAAATTAATTATAATTGAGTGCAGATCATTTGTGTTGATGGCAAAAGAAATTCCAATGCCTCCCCTCAAGCTAATAAGATATGCCAGATTTCCCTCTCCCAAATAAATTGCTTGATACAAAATGCGACTTGTAATGGAGTAGTTATCCTATATTTTAGCTTCTTTGTTTAGAAAAAAATGCATGGAAATGATCGTGAAGTGAAGGGAATTGACCGTGAAATAAAACAGAATCACCGGAAATTGAACGTGAAATGCATGGAAATGACTGTGAAGTGAAGGGAATTGACCGTGAAATGAAACGGAATCACTGGAATTGAACGTGAAATGCATGGAAATGACCATGAAGTGAAGGGAATTGACCGTGAAATGCATGGAAATGACCATGAATCAACACGAAATCGCTGGGATTGACCGTGAAATGCATGAAAATGACAGTGAAGTGGAGCGAATTGACCGTGAAATGCTTTTATTGGTCCACATCATTTTCGGTGACTCATCTCACATGTAGACTCTTACATATCAATATCACATCTGGGGACAATATATACATTGACTTCCCATTCCCGACTGAAATGAGAAACGGAACTGCCGGGATTGATCGTGAAATGCATAGACATGACCTTGAAAATCTTTGAACTGGGGATTATTTTAAAAATCCAAACATGATGGGAACTTGAAAATCTTGGAATTTTGGATAAGAAACAAAAAATCAGAACATGATGGGACCCACGACAAGAACACATCATTATAGGCTATTGCTCTAAGCTCATAATGAGCAGGCCAAACTGGAAATTAAGCAGGCAAACATGAAAATGAGCGGGACAAACTAGAATTTCAGCGTGCCAAATTGGAAATTGACCGGAACAAACTGGAAATTGAGTGGGCCAAACTGAAAATTGAGCGGGATAAACTGGAAATTGAGTGGGCCAAACTGGAAATTGAGCGAGATAAACTGAAAATTGAGCGGGTCAAACTGGAAATTGAGTGGGCAAACATGAAAATGAGTAGGACAAAGGAAATTGAGTAGAACAAATTGGAAATTGAGAGGGCCAAACTGAAAATTGAGCGGGCAAACATGGAAATGAGCGGGACAAACTAGAATTTCAGTGGGCCAAACTGAAAATTGAGTGGGACAAACTAGAAATTGAGTGGGATAAACTGGAAAATGAGCGGGCCAAACTGAAAATTGAGCGGGCAAACATGGAAATGAGCGGGACAAACTAGAATTTCAACGGGATAAACTGGAAATTGAGTAGGCCAAACTAAATTCCTACGTTCCCTCGCTCAATTACTACGTTCCCTGGCTCTATTTCTAGGTTCCCTCGCTGAATTCCTAATTTCTTTAAATCCAAGACTCACTCCCAAACAAATAAAACAACAAATGCCAAAATTCCATCTCTCAGAAAAAGAAAAAAATGTCCAAGAAAATGTTGATTTCCAATTTTTAAAAGAAATCATTCAAAAACAAAATAACTACCAACTCAAAAGTCTCAAACAATTCTTGCGTTCAGTATTAAACTACAAAATAACATCGATTCCGTTTTTGTTTAATCTGATACTCTCACCACCACACAAATGACACACCAATGCCAACAAGAACCATCTCCCAAAACTTACAAACAGTTACAAGTTCAAATCTTTGAAAGTGCAATGGCCTCAAAAACCCCCATGACCACCACTAGCAACTACTTTTCCACTCCCAAAGTCAATACTCTCACAACTAAAATAATTATAAACCAACCACCCAAAGATTTGAATGTGGGGTTCAGGGTCGACCGGGGTTGGACAATGGTTCGGGGTCGACCGGGTGGAAATGACATTCACATCTCAACCGTAGTGTGTTTTCTTTTATGTTTGTATTCTTTTGTCTTCGGCCTTTCTTTCAATACAACATTCCACAAAATTATCCTTTAATCTCAATACTTAGCAAAGCAAACTCATTTCTAATTCATTCATTTGAAGATCTACCCTGTTAACATTCACATTGATTATTTTTTTTTTTTTTTAGGTCCTTTGCATTTCAAATTGAGTAGTGAACACCATCATATAGCTTCCTATCAAATGGATGCTTATAGATGAAGAAATTGTTCAATAGTCTAAATTTAACTTTTTATTTTTTTTTAACTTTTCTTTTTAATTTTCCTGAAATCGGATACCGAGCTTCAAATCTTCGAATTGATGCTTTAAATGTTGTTTTGATATTTGCAAATGTTGTGGTTGTGGCTGGAAATGGGCCTTAAACAATTCCTTACGGAAGAAATTTTGAAAGGAGAAGCAAGAAATGGATTATATGCCTAAAGGGGGATCTCCAGCAAGGAAAATATGCATATAAGCTGTAATGTTGACAGATGGCTGACAACAAGTAGATAAGTGCAACCCACTTATATTGACAGATGACTGACGACACCCGACTTATACATTGGATTCTCGTTATGTCCATGTGGCTGTAGAATTTTCTTCTAGCATCAATATGTGGCCGTCGGATTGTTACCTGTAGCATAGGTGTGTATGTTATTGTCACAATTGTAGTGGAACACCATATAAATTTCAATTAGAATTCCTCACTTTTACATGCCAATCCAAACAGATGAAAGGGAATGAAATTGCATATTTTCCACAGCAACTCTTGCAACATTACAAGCAAGTAAGAAGGAAATGAAAATTCAGTGGTTTTACCTAGGGAACAAATGCTTTCAAATTCCACTTTTCTTTTCCATTTTCACCTTTTTTATTCACCTTATCCAAACAGACCTTAAGGATTTCAAGTTTGATTTCAATTCCAATACATGTTTCCAACCAATTAATATTTTCCGGAGGAAATTTTGCATGCTTGTTCTAAAGTTTTGGGGTAGAAGAAGAAGTAGCCCACTTAAGAATTACAATGATTGTTTTAAAACTGATTTTGACTAGAGTTGCAATAGCCCTCTCTCTTCCTCAGGTTCAGAGCTGCAATGGCCCTCTCTCTCTTCCTCAGGTTCAGAGCTGCAATGGCCCTCTCTCTTCCTCAGGTTCAGAACTGCAATGGCAATATGAATCAAGGTATAAAATCTCTCTCTCTCTCTCTCTCTCTCTCTCTTTTTTTTTCTTGTTATCGATCCGAACCTGGGCTAATCCGATCCGACTCGGTTTTCTTAATTAAGTCAGACTGGGATCAGTTTGGCCCGCTCAATTTCCAGTTTGGCTCGCTCAATTTCCAGTTTGTCCTGCTCAATTTCCAGTTTGGCCTGCTCAATTTTTAGTTTGGCCCGCTCAATTTCCAGTTTGTCCCGCTCAATTTCCAGTTTGTCCCGCTCAATTTTCAGTTTGGCCAGCTCAATTTCCAGTTTGTCTCGCTCAATTTCCAGTTTGTCCCGCTCAATTTCCAGTTTGGCTAGCTCAATTTTGTTTGTCCTGCTCAATTTCGCTTGCATCGCTCAATATCGGTTTGGCCCACCGAAAATTAAGCGAGATAAATCCGAAAATTAAGCCAAACCGAAATTGAGCGCCAAATCGAAAATTGAGCGATAAACTGAATTGAGCGGGCCAAACTAAAATTGAGAGGGCCAGACAAATCGAAATTGAGGGGAACAAACCAAAATTGAGTGGGCAACAAATTGAAAGGAAAATTGAAATTGAGTGGCCAACGAAATAATAAACTAGAAATTGAGCTGGATAAACTAAAAATTGAAGGGGACAAACTGAAAATTGAGCGGGACAAATTAGAAATTAAGCGGCCAACCGAAAATTGAGTCGTAAACCGATATCGTTCCAATATGACCCAAATCCAACAGCTATAATCCTACTTCTCCTGTTACAATACATCAATGACCCGTTGTAGTTGACCCCATTTTAAGATTGGGATGCTGACATGCTTAGATCTAGGTTGTTTTAAGATTGGGTGTTACATCTTCGCAAATCAGACTATTTGGGTCATGAAATAGACCTGCCTTATAGTTAATCTTTGTATGCGTGGATCACCACGTAAGGAGATAGAGATGGCTTTCTGAGGTAGGTGAGGCATATGTTCTAGACCCATCTGATGAATGGTTGACATCTCCCACGTGTTTCATCATAGTGGAGGAGGAATCATGTGATGATTAGTACACATCTTTCGACGGTATAAACTGTCTTTCATCTCAAATAAATGAAGCACATAGTTCGTTAATCCAGACTGTTAGTTTGTTGTGTCTAACGGTGGATAGAGCAGGTCCTAAAGAACCTATCATTTGAACCTCCCAGCTACCAATATCTAGACCTTTATTTTTTTCAGTTGAATGTGAACCGTCTATGGTATACCAAAATGGAAAAACTAATATTGTCCTATCACGTAGAATTTTGACACGTAGTCCAGTTTGGCCCGCTCAATTTCCAGTTTGGCCTAGTTTGGCCCGCTTAATTTCCAGTTTGTCCCGATCAATTTCCAGTTTGGCCCGCTCAATTTCCAGTTTGTCTCTCTCAATTTCCAATTTGGTCAGATCAATTTCCAGTTTGTCCCGCTCAATATTCAATTTGGCCTGCTCAATTTCCAGTTTGGCCCACTCAATTTTCAGTTTGACCGGCTCAATTTCTAGTTTGGCCCGCTCAATTTCCAGTTTGTCCCGCTCAATTTCCAGTTTGGCCCGCTCAATTTTCAGTTTGTCTCTCTCAATTTCCAGTTTGGCTAGCTCAATTTCCAGTTTGTCCCGCTTAATTTTCAATTTGGCCTGCTCAATTTCCAGTTTGGCCCGCTCAATTTTCAGTTTGACCAGCTCAATTTCTAGTTTGGCCCGCTCAATTTCCACTTTATCCCGCTCAATTTTCAGTTTGTCCCGCTCAATTTCTAATAAATTACCTTCACTTCACGGTCATTTCCATGCATTTCATGGTTAATTCACTTAACTTTACGGTCATTTCCACACATTTCACGATCATTTTTAGCGATTCCGTTTAGATTCACGGTCATTTCGATGCACTTCACGGTCAATTCCCTTCACTTCATGGTCATTTCCACGCATTTCACGTTCAATTCACTTCACTTCATAGTCATTTTCATGCATTCCATGGTCAATTCTGGCGATTCCATTTAGATTCACGGTCATTTCCATGCACTTCACGGTCAATTCCCTTCACTTCACGGTCATTTCCATGTAGGGCTGTTCACGAGTCAAGCTAGCTCGAAAAACTTGCTCGACTCAGCTCGAGTCAGCTCGGATTGACTCGGCTTGAATGGCCGATTCAAGCCGAGCCAAGCTAATTATTTGAAGCTCGAGTTGAGTTCAAGCCAAGTTCGACCAGGTGGCATTTCAACTCAACTCGACTCGAAGCGCGAACTCGAGCTCAACTCGGCTTGATTAATAAATATATTACATATTATATTATATTATATATATAATATTAATATTAATATAAGTTTTAAGTTTAAACTTAAAAATAAAAAAATAAAAAACAAACACTAGAGTTTCCACCCGACCGCACGCACCCCTTTCCCTTTCCCTCTCTTTTCTTTCTCTGCTCATTGCCAGCTGTACACCCTCCCTGACCACCACCACCAGTTTTCATTTCAACTCTACAAATAGTATGATTTCAATCTCTTGAGATCTACTTCTTAAGTGAGAAACCCAAGAAATTCGAGATGGGTTCTTCTCAGATTTGTTAGAGCTTCAAGGAAATCCAATGATCCGATTAGCTAGAGCTCTTTGGATTTCTGATCTGTGTTCTGCTCTGTTTCTTTTTTAGTACTTGGATTTCTGCTGGTGGAAGAAGATCAAGAACAGATCGGTTCTTACAGGTTTCCTCATTCGATTCGAAGCTTTGTTTGGTTTTTTCATCGGGTTTTGCTTTGATTCTCTTAAGATTTTTGAATTTTTCATCAATGGATGAGGATCAAGAATAGAATCCATTACTCTCTCACCCAACAAGCTCGAGCTTTCGAGGTAAACTCGACTCGAACCACTAGCTCAACTCGAACTCGACTTGACAACTTTGGTAAATAAGTCAAGCTTCATTGTTAAGTTTGAGGCCAAGCTGGAGCTCGAGTACATCATGGACAAGCCAAGCCAAGCTTGGCCCACCTCGACTCGACTCAGCTCGATGCCCACCTCCATTTCCATGCATTTCATGGTCAATTCGCTTCATTTCACGGTCATTTCCATGCATTTCACGGTCATTTCCAGCGATTTCGTTTAGATTCACGGTCATTTTAATGTACTTCACAGTCAATTCCCTTCACTTCACGGTTATTTCCACGCATTTCATGATCAATTTGCTTAACTTCATGGTCATTTCCATGCATTTTACGGTCAAGTCTGACGATTCCGTTTAGATTCACGGTCATTTCGATGCACTTTACGGTTAATCCTCTTCACTTCACGGTCATTTCCATGCATTTGACGGTCAATCCCGGCGATTCCGTTTCCAAGTTTTATCGTGTTGGTGTTTGTATGATCTAACCCCAAGATCAAACCCGATACATCCTGCCCAAGCCCAACCCAATGTCGGGTGGGTCATAGGTTGGTCGGGTTGAACCCACCCAACTTTCAGCCCTAAAATCATATATGGTACGTCAAGTAACTAATTTTGCTTTAAAAGATATTCTTATTATATGAATAAAGAAAGAAATAAAAAAAGGAGAGATTTTTTTTTTTTAATGCTTATATATATATATATATATATGTGTGTGTGTGTGTGTGTGTGTGTGTGTGTGTGTGTGTGTGTGCGTGTGTGTGTGTTTGTGTTAGAGAAAAATGTAGGTAGAATAAAATTCTAAATGTAAAAAAAAAAAAAAAAAAAAAAAAAAAAAAAAAAAAAGAAAAGTACACAGGATACGGCTATAGCTACGGTTATAATTCGTAGCCATACCCTTTTATTTGAACCGGGGATCAATCGCGGATTCCGCAATCCATCTCCAAATCCTACAGTGAGTTGCGGTGGAATCGCGGATTCTATGATTCATTGCAGATTCTGTTTTTTTTTTTCTTTGAAATTTTTGTTGCTTCTGTGGGCCCCACCATGAGATCTGTTTTATATCCAAATCGTCCATCTATTTGGCGAGCTCATATTAAGGCTTGAGACAAAAAATAAGACAGATCTAACTATCAAGTAGACCACACCGTAAAAGGCAGTGGGGAATTGAACGTCTACCATTGAAACCCTTTTAGGGGTTACAGAATGTTTGGATCATTATGAATTTTTTTTTTCCTCTTCGTCCAGGCCTTTCTGACCTTATGAATAGATGGATGGAAAATAAATGTTATGGTGGGCCTACAAAATTTTTAATGGTGAAAATCAATTTCCCCGCTCTTTGTGGTGTGGTCCACTTGATCTTTGGATATGATTTTTTTTTTTTTTGGATATTGCTCCGAAATGATATCGAAATATGGATGAACGTTGTGGATATGATAAATATATAGCTGTGGGGCATGTAACTTTGATCTCTTTTAAGCCGTTCGTACAACTCCTCCGTTGGAGGAGCGTCAGCGCTCTTCTTCGCAGTTAAAAGGAGGGTTAGTTTCGTCCTCAACGTCGCTGTCCGCACGTGCTAGTCTAAGTTGGTAACTAAAGTTTGTATTCCTTCGTAAAAACTGCTGGATAAAAGGTTTTGTCTGCAGTGGTCATTTTCTCTTCGTTTATCACGTTTCCTGTTCTCAGAGCATACGTGTCTGGCAAACGCAACGGCTGACGTAGTAACAATAACATGATGTCAATTGTATCCAAATCTTCTCTCAAAATGACAAATTCGTATGTATTTTCAAACATGCATGCACCGTACGTGGACGCGTCTAAGAATACCCTATCCATTCAGACGGCGGAATGCAGTTTGGGTACTACCTGCCGCGGTCCCTAGCTAAGAACACAGAGCCTTACCGTGTTGTATGGGTTTTATCCACACTGTCCATCCATTTTGCCATTTTAAGCTGCAAGCCTAAGAGTGAGGAGTTCCCAGGCTCAGGTGGACCATACAGCACCAATTAAACACCCATTGCTGAAAACGTTTTGGGAGCTAGGGAAGTACTGGATCAAGCCGGTATTTTTGTTTTCCCTTCTTTCATGTTTATACGACCTTAGGAACAGGTTTGATGGTAATTAACCATCATGGTGGGTCCTAGAAAGGTTTTGATATTGAATGTCATAATCACCACTGCTTCCCGTGGTGTGGTTCACTTGAGCGGTGGATTTACCTCAATTTTAAGATTGTATATAAATGATATGGCAAAATGGATGAATGGTGTGGATAAAATAAATACATTACTTAGGCTCCTTAGCCCCTATACGTTCCTAACTAGGGATGGCAGGGGTAGCACCCAGTACACGTCACCAAAGTAGTCTAAGGATGCATGGTGGGGTAGCACCCAATATGCTCCCTTAAAGTTTCAGTCAAGCACATGCTGAGTGGGAGTGGATTAGGTGAGACTCGAAATCACCCAAGACGGTGCGGTCTTTGCTAGGGTTGTACATCAAGTCAAGTTGAGTCGAGGTAGGCCAAGCTTGGCTTGGCTTGTCTATGCTCTTCTCGAGTTTCAGGTCGAGCTTGAGCTCGGCCTTGAGCTTAGCATTAGAGCTTGGCTTGTTTGTCAAAACTTTTGAGTCGAACTCAAGGCGAGCTAGTGGATCGAGTCGAGGTGAGCTTACCTCAAGTCCAGTCCAGCTGGCTCCCAACCTGACCCACCCCCCAACCAGCACCTGACTCAACCCAATAACCTGACTCAACTGACCCAACCCCCAAATGAAGTATTCAATTAATAATATATATATATATATATATATATATATATATATATATATATATATATATATATATATATAATAGATAGAGCCATAAAAGATACGTTGTTGTTGGTCTTTGAGAGAGAGAGAGAGAGAGAGAGAGAGAGAGAGAGAGAGAGAGAGAGAGAGAGAGAGAGAAGATGAGTATGGTAAGTTAAGGAAGGGAAATGGTAAGAAAGGAACGAACGAGTAAGGTAGATCAGTTTATGTTTTAATTTTTTTAATTTTTAAATATTATATATATATATATATATATATATATATATATATATATTCGAGTCGAGCTGAGCTGGGTTCGAGTCAAGTCGAGTCAAACTCCACTATATGCAAACTCAACTTATTTTCAAAACGAGCTGGGTCATATCAAGCTTGGCTAGCTAGCGTCGAATCGTCGTTCGAGTCAAGTTAAGTAGAGGTAGATCGAGCCAAGCCAAGTGAGCTTTTCGAGTTAACTTGACTGATGTACAACCCTACTTGCCATAGGGCCCACCTTGATATATGTATTTGATGTGCTCAGTGGAGTTGTGGACCTGCTCATTTGATAAAATCCTTAGATCAGGATGGGCCAACGGAGCCCCGCTGGACGAATTGTCACACGGGCGAGGTTGGACGCAATCCGCTTCCCCATTACTCCACCCAGGTACACACTAATATGCAACACGTGCAGGGTCTGAGCTGTACATCAGGAAGGCTACACTTCCTAGATCATTCGACTCTATGTTAGGTAGGCTACACTTTCTAAACTTTCAAGCCTACGAATAAAAAGAGTTCACATCTCCCATGGGCCACAGAATCTAAAACAGACGGATAGCCAGGAAAAATGGTTCATACATTGCGGCTCTCCTTAGAAGTGAAATGGTATGATTTTTCGGACATGAGATGTCACTACAACAAAGTGCGGCATTGCCGACCTTTTTTTTTTGGGCGCCGAACGTGCACTGCCGGCAAAGGGTGCCAAACATATTAATAACCCTAATTGGCCCTTCATTTGCTCTCTCTCTCTCTCTCTCTCTCTCTCTCTCTCTCTCTCTCTCTCTCCATTCCCCTCGCTCCCTCTCTCCCGATTCTCCTCTTTCCCTCTCTCTCTTTTCCGATCTTCGTCCCGATTCTCCTCTCTTCCCTCTCTCTCTCTCTCTCTCTCTCTCTCTCTCGATCTCCATTTCCTCTCTCTCTCCTCTCTCTCACCTGCTCCATCTCTCTCACCCGCTCCATCCGTCTCATTCACCTCCCTCTCTCTCTGTCCAACGCATCTCCACCATCTCTTCTATCTCCCTTACGTCTTCTTTTTACTCGGATCTCCATTGCAGCAACCGTCCGAAGGAACCATGCACCATTCGAAAGTCCATTTTCAGATTTTTGTGGCATTTCTTAAAATCGAAGGAATTTAAAGCTCCTCTCTGCAGGTTTGATCTCTTCCTCTCTCTGTCTCTTTCTGCCACTCTTTCAGATTTCATGAATGCTAACTATTTGATGAAATGGCTCAACAAGATTAGATTTTTTTTTATTTTTTTATTTTTATTTTTTAATTTTTTGTAGTGAAAATGAGAAATTTGGATTCATGAATCTTGTGTTTCATTATCTAAGGTAGAACGAATCGAACTCTTCCGATTTCTCTAGATCTTGCAATTTCATCACTTGATTTTTCTGTCTTGTTATATGGTAGCGGAGAAGCACAACATATTGAATGAAGTAAGACCCAGCTACTCTAACATTTGAAGTCATCATTCCTTATGATAGCTTGACATCGACTCATGAAGGTGATCTCTTGGTTTCATGTTTCTTGTATTTAATTGAAATGTACACTAGCGGAAACAAAATCTGGTGAGTGAAAATGCAATTTTTAGTTATCAATAGAAAAAGGAAAATCTTTTAGTTCTCTATTGCATTATTCTTCTGATATTGATAATTTGGTAGAAGTATTTTGGGAAATGCTGTGACATGTTGAGAATGCTAGTCCCCAGCTATTGGATGGTTTGGATTTTGTATACGCGTGATATTTTTTGAACTTATCCGCTGCAGGCGTTGGATGGTAACTTATTGTACAATGGATGGGATACGAAATATTTCTCATAGATTGCGTACATATGTCACATTCCAGTGGTATCGGTACCACCGAAAGCTGCGGTGGTACCACCCTGATCTTTCCCAGATGCATTATCTTATGTTAGATTTCCACAGGGCTCACTTGAATTGTAAAAACTCCTGATTTTTGGCATGAAATTTCATCCAGGACAGATGAAGGATTTGAATGGCCTGGATTCTATATAAAAATCCGGTGGGCCTCACACAAATCAACAGTGTATATCGGCTCTCAAATGGTTCCCTCTGTTTTGCCCACCATAGTTTTAGATCAGGCTAATTTTTGTACACTTGAGTGTAAAATGAGGTGATGCATCTAATGAATAGGTTGGATGTCCTTTATAAATATATAATGGGTTCCACATCAGCCTGGTGCCACCATAAGCTAAGGTGGGCCCTCAGACAGTCCAATAAATCAATCTAAGTTGTCAAATTCAGAACACAGTTCGTGGATAACCATGCAAAAATCATACTGACAGGTTGATCCAATCCATCTTGGTTTGGCCTTATTGTCTATACCCATCTCTCTTCCAAGCTATTGATGGGATGGTTACGTCTTGCAATTTCATCACTTGATTTTTCAAGTCTTGTTATATGGTAGCAGAGAAGCACAACATATTGAATGAAGTAAGACCCAACTACTCTAACATATGAAGTCATCATTCCATACGATAGCTTGACATCGACTCATGAAGGTGATCTCCTGGTTTCATGTTTCTTGTATTTAATTGAAATGTACACTAGCGGAAACAAAATTTGGTGAGTGAAAATGCAATTTTTAGTTATCAATAGAAAAAGGAAAATCTTTTAGTTCTCTATTGCATTATTCTTCTGATATTGATAATTTGGTAGAAGTATTTTGGGAAATGCTGTGACATGTTGAAAATGCTAGTCCTTAGCTCCTTCGGACTCACTCTGTTGTTTTTGCTCTCCTGCCTTCACTATAGTAAGTTTTCCTTGCATTCAAACCAATGACCTTGTTATAGTTGCAGCATGAAGCTTTCAGCCAGGTGCATGAATGATAAGGATGCTGGAAAGGCCTAGATTGGCTGAAGTTTTTATTTTATTGGCTGGGTTCTACTTCGGTGTCGGTGGGTATCTGTGATTGCCTATGTTTCTTATTTCTAATTGGTTGTTTCGTAGGTCTTAGCTTTCTCTTCAAGTCTCCTGGTTGGCTCGCTTAAGGATCATATGATGTTTTTAGGGATTCTGTGCTGGATGTGTTCTTTCTTAGGGTCTTGGGGTGTTTAAATATTTTCATAGCTTGCAGATTTTTGTGGTTGGTTCAGCATGGTTGTATGGCTAGGGAGGCAAGTAGCCATGCATGCAATTAATATATGTAAGCTACCTTTGTATATATTTTGTGGCTAGGTGATATGTGATGGGTGTGACCCAGTTTTTTTTTTTTTTTTTTTTTTTTCCCTTCAATGGATGTAAAGCATTCTTTTCTGTCTTAATAAAATTTCTTAGGGGTGTACCCTACCTTTTACAAAAATAAGAAAATTTGCTAGATTAACAAAACTCCATTTTAAAAGGAACCTGTGTAATGGATTAAAAAAGGTTTAAAACTCTATATGTTTTAAAATTTAATGTCTTTTTCAATAAATAAAAATTTGACTTAAATATGTCTTTATCAATAAAATATAGATAATAAAAACTTTCAAAGACAATTTAGAACATAGAAATTGGAAATCCTCACTGATCCATAAATCAGATTGCTTTATATGTGGATTACTTGAAAAAGGACTTAAGAAAGGTGAATAATACTGATTGAATGGAACTAATAAATCGGCAAATAATACTTTGTAATTTTTAAGCTGTGTGCCCTTTTGAAAGTAATTAAAGAGTCCGAGCAGTTGGAGTTGGACTTGAGACCTTCTCATTTAGAGGAGGTTTTAAGTCTAATTGTTTAGCCTACAATGTATGGTCTACCCAATGGATAAGTACTTCTAACCTATTAAGTGAATGTAAAATCGTTATAATAGGTTAGCCACATGAGGAGAACCGCTAAATAACAAAATATAGATGGATAAGACTCTGTTTTAGATTTTTAATAATCTGTCCATTTTATAGATGGATGGGACTCTGTTTTGTGTTTCTTTCCTGATCATATGCATAGGGTTGTTGCAAATTTGGTAACTAGGATTTCAGCATAGTTGCAGGGCCTATTCTCATGTCTAGAAACCTAGATTTTGGGGTGTTCAAATCCTGATTTCTAAAATCACCTGTTTAACTGGCTTACAAAATCCAGGGATTGCAAATTGTCCCCAAAGGTCATTTTTAAAATGTTTATAAAAGGGAGACGTGAGTTCTAAAAAACCGTCCATACGGTTTTGTGGGCCCCAGATGATGTCTGAATGACAAAAAGAAAATGGTCCTGTTTTGAAAGCCTATTGATATAGCTCTCAAACAATCAAATATCATGGACTCTTTATGTCATTTTTCTTACTTGTGACTCTGATATCATTTAAATGAACTATTATGATGGAATTAGGTAAGAGTAGTATGATGGGATTTAGATAATTTGTCATTTTAAAAATATTTTGTTAAAATGGATTATCCTAATTAGAATGAAGAATGTTTAATACTAAATCAGGGTTAATTTGCTTGGGAAAAAGTATATATGCATGTAATTCTTTTATGACCGAATGATGAATGGAATTTTAGTTTACTGCTCCCAACTCATTTTGTTTATGTTTCATTTTAGTCTACTGACTTGTTTTGTTGCTAGATGACAAGACAACTATGGTTGTACTTCAATCTTGAAATCTGATTCACTAGTCTTAGAATGTATTTGCACAATTTCTAGAACAATGCCTTTTGGAAATCTAAACATCCAGGTCAGTGAGTTTTCCTCAGATCTAAGATCTTTTTCCTGCGATGTCTGCATTTTCTACCCTTTCTACTTTGATTTTCCTTGATTTCTTGTCAGATCTAAGGTTCTTATGTGATATATGGTGTAGATATCTTGATAAATGAATGATATCTTTTTATAGATCACTGATAAAATGCTCTATACCCTGTCCATTGTCTTCCTACTGGGATGCTAATACTTGTTAATGATGTTATGGAATTTGTACTTCAAAACTTCACAAAGGTGATGAATAAACTTTGGGTCCGAATGCATCATCGGGTTAGTTGAAATTTTAAAGAACTATCGCTATTATGTTTGGGCACAAAAAGTAAGTGCATGCCATAAATGAAAAAGCTGGAGCATGGGGTTTGTGAAGGGAAGATGCGATGCGGGTTGAATTTCATGCTATTCTACATGTTTGACGAAATTCCTTAACCAGACTTTGTTTCTCACTAATGAATCGTACCAGCTCCAAGTTGATTTCCCCAAGCATTACCTCATGGAAGCACCTCAAGTTAGAAAAAAATTCTTCTTCTTCTTCTTCTTCTTCTTCTTCTTTTTTTTTTTTTTTTTTTTTTTTTGTGAAATTGGTTATATGAAATGTTGATCAATTGCTTGAAATGTCGACCACATAAGATTTTTTAATACAAAAAAGCTTGACCAATTACTCAACTCTATATTGGATTGTTATTGTAGGGCCCCTAATCTCTAATCAAACAGCTTTTGGGGCCCACTCCTGGGCTTTCGTGGAACCAACTCCTAGGTTGCAGCATCACACATCATCGAGTTCAAAATCAAAATGGACATTTCCTATTATACATTTCTTAAGTTGCTTATGTTTTATATTTAGAGAGTAGCTGAATAATTTTTAAGACCTACGACAGTCCACTCAAATATCTACATTTCCTACACATTTGGCTTGAGCTTTAGGCCATTCTTGTGGGTGTGTTACTATAAACCTTAAGCTGATGAAATTGAAAATGTTGGAAAATTGCATTTACATGATGTTGATAAAATCTAATTCAATTGCAACTGTAACGTTCATTACAAATTCTAGTTTTTTCTGTAACGTTCATTACAAATTCTAGTTTTTTCTCCAGCTTTTCCTATTTGTGTTTTTTGTTTATTGAGTTGAAGTGATTTGATCATTCCTCAATGCTGGGGTATTGAACGTGATAACTCTTTTAAACAAGGCCCAGAAGAAGCTGTCGGCGATCGGATCATGGGAGAACACAAAGAAGGCTTCTGTGAAAGCTCAGCTAAAACAGATAAGAGGTAAGAAAGTTATGCTTTTTCATTAGATGTAGAGGAATGATCCAATGCTAAATACTCATAGCTAAGTATGTTAATCAAGCCTTCAATCTTCTTACTTGAGGGGCACTTGTACAAGATCCAAACCATTAATTTATTTTGACCCAATGCGATGGGCCATGTTCTTTGAAAAACACTAGATGAGTGATTCCTGCATGTGTTGAAAAGATCCTTGGGTGCTTTGGAGGATACAAATTTCCAAACATAAATTGAAAGAAAGTAGAAATGGTGAGTCTTTCCCTTCTTCGCTATGTATTTATTTTCTTATGCTTTCTTCGTTTAATTGCGGTTTGAAAGTGTTTCATTACCATGATAATGGTTGATCATGTATGTGTATAGTGTGATAGTTCGTTGTATATGTTTGGATTCTAGAAACTAAGTTTGAAAATCTTGATGGTTTTGAATCATATAGCAGCACGACCTATGTTGTCTTGAAAGGAATTTCGATAAAAGACAGGATATGCAAATAGTTGTATCTGCATATACTTGATGAATACAACTTCTCTTACACACTTCAAATCTATTCTACTTTTTTTTTTTTTTGGCAAGTATAATTTATGATTAAGGCCCTATTTGGATACCGCCAAACAAGTTACTTTTTCTATTTTACAAGTAGTAGATAAGTAACTTATTTCAGATAAGTAAGTTTTGTTTATGATTAGTTATAAGTAACTTTTTTACTTACAAGTACTTAATCAATTCAATTATATGTGGACCCATCATGATGTATTTGTTTCATCCATGTTGTCCATCCATTTTTTCAAATCATTTCGGGAATTAGCCCCAAAATTAGGCACATTCAAATATCAAGTTGAATGAGAAACAGTGGTGATTGAACTCCCACCATTAAAACCTTCATCGGCTAAATGCTTTGGATCAAGCTGATATTTGTGTTTTCCATTCATCCTAGTCTCGTATGACCTAATAATAAGTTGGATGGCAGATAAACATTACAGTGGGCCTTATAAAGTCTTTAATGGTGGGCGTTCAATAACTACTGTTTCCTATGGTTGGCATGGATGCCCCCATTAGTTTTCTGTTGGGCCCACTTGGTGTTTAGATGTAATCCAATCAATTTATCGATATGCCTCATCGGGATGAAAGAATGAAAAAAATCGCAGGTATTCAAAACTCGGAGAGCCATATCATGTGAATTTAGAGTTGCGAGGAATGCAAGTGTTTTCTAGTTGTTTTAGGGTGTGTTTGGATGCACTATTGTTTTGTAAAAACTACTTGCATTATTGAATGATGGTTAATCAAATCTATAATTTCTTGCTTTATCAGATGATTGTTGGGGTGAATTGAATCGTGACTCGGAGGTTTGCTTTCTTCTTTTTTTTTTTTTTTTTTTTTTTTTTGCATTTTATAACTTTGTGTTCAAATCTCTTAGAGAGCTTAAATTCTTTACAAAGTTTTTGTCTTTGATTACATGTTCTAAGGATTGAAACTGACTATCCTAGTGAAAAAATGATGCTTGTAAGAATGAAGCCGCTATTCAAGTAACTTGGAATACCATTTGGTTTTTTGTTGGGAATTTAAATCAGAAGAGAGAAATATTCGGGTTTCTATTTTTTGATTTTCCAAAAAGTTGTTTATATATAGGGTGCATTTGGTTGCACCAAATATAATGAAATTTCTTGATGTTTTGCACTAAACTAGATGATTAATAATGAAATATTATGAAATTTCATGATATTTAGTGCACCCAAACACACTATTACTAATTTTTTTTCTTCTTATGTATTAGAAACCTTCTTAAAATGATACTAATGGGATGTTTTGTTTTTAGGTTGACAAGTAAAGAAGCATGGGATTCTACTAGAAGTAGTTTAGTTTCGATTGATCTGAAACTTCATGAGCTCTAGTAGTAAATAACTTTTGCATTCTTCATGAGCTCTAGTAGTGTTTGAATTCTTTGTCATATCCTAGATTTTATTTCATCTATTTGAATCAGTATTGCATTGGGAATCCTGTGCTAATTCCGTTCTCTATGGAGCGACAGTACTAATTGAGAAATCTTTTCATTGATTGAGTAAAGATGATCCATCGGCCTTCATTGATTTGGATGCAGATCGCTTCTTAATAGATGAATCCTATCGGCATGCATTAAGCTTTTCAAGAACACTTTTTTTTTTTTTTAGAATTCCATTTGGTGGGGAGTTTCAGTTGTCAGGCTGGCTTCACTTGTTGAATTTCATTTTTTTTCCTGGTTAAGCTATTGTTAGATGTCGGTTGTAATGTTGGTGCTTGACATCACTGCTATTCACTTTCAAACCATTCGAATATAGGAATTCTCGCCATTTAACCTTTTGCATCTCTTTCTCTGCCAAAAGCATACCTCCCTTCCCTGGTAGGTTTTCATTTTTAATCTTTTTCTTTAGTTTCTCATCAAAGTATAAAATAGAAATTGAAATCACAAAGGCCCACTTCCCACTTTCGAGTTCGATAGAGAGAGAATTCACAATTCAAGATCAGATTAGGTGGAGATATTACTTAATTGTTGGCAGAGTTAAAACTGGTAAGTTCTCCTTTCTTCGAATAAGATTATCCCAGTGTTGTAATCTAGGCTTTTCATCTGGTAATTTTATTTATTTATTTATTTATTTTCATATGGTTTTGAATGTCCACTAGTTTTTTTCCCCAGTGGAATGTTCTGCTAAATCTTGTTTTCATCATCTTGATTTTCTTTTTTTGGACAACTTTTCTGCTTTGTTGAAGATTTTTGTTCTTGTGCATGGTTGGAGAATTGATGTTGTCTAGTGATTAGGCACGTTGGGAATTTGTTTTGGAATTTGATCATTTCTTCACTATATTCTTTGATTCGATTTTGTATCCCTGCATATGTTATCTTCTTGTTACTATGAAATAAAGAGCAATCAAAGTACTGTTTTGGTGTTTGATCATTTGAAGCTATCTTTCGGTTTTAATTGACAAATTGATGATAGTGTGTTGCTTATAATACCAATATTTTTCAATGGGAAATTGCATCTGAATCTATGTAAAGCTAGCCCATTAACTACAGCTGTTTTAGAGACGATTTAGATTCTTTTTTTGTTTCTTCTTTTTCTTTTAGCTCTTTGTTGGCACGCATTTACATATGTAGATCCGATCCATACTATTGCATCCCCCTCCGTTGTTTTTGTTTCACATTTTTCTTAATCGATTCTTCTTCTTTTTTCTAACTCTGTTTTCCTTACTTTGTTAATGTTTTTTTTTTTTTTTTTTTTTTTTTTTTTTCAGGCTGCTTGGAAAGAGCTGAGGAATCTAAGGACTGTCTGGATCTCACGCTTGTGCATGCCATGTTGGGACGACGAGGATTGGCTGGTGAATCTGGTGACCTTTAGCTTTCGAATGCTTCCAAATATTATTATCTTTCTCACATTCATGGGCACCTTTGTACACTTGAAAAATCATTAGCAATGTTTAAATTTAAAAAAAAAAAAACCATTCATAAATGCAACAGGAAGTAGAATGAAAAGAGGTTCAATAGTTCGGATAGCAGATTTCCTAAAATATTCACTATTGTTTACGCTCTATGGCTACGGATCAAATCCAAAAGCCCTATCTATTGCTACGGATTTTATCTGTAGCTCTTTTCATTTTCCTGGTGGCCCGCAAAACTGCCGTTAAAAGGTACTGGCCGTCGGTAAAACCTTTACCGACTAAGCCTTTGCCGGCTGTTGCCTAACATCCGCTAAAATCTTTACCGACAGTTTTTTGGACCTTTGCCGGTGGTTTTGACCGCCGGGAAAGGCCCATTTTGTTGTAGTGTGTAAGCATCATTTCATACCAGGCGTAAAACTCAGATCTCCTGCACGCGTTCGCTATTGACATGTGCTTGCATGTAGATAACAAGCCTCGAGAAAATTTGATTTTCGAAGTAGAACCGTGCTATGGGTACAGCTTGGGACAAAGTATGAAGAATAGGGCCCACCAAATGAATGGTAGTGATCTCATACGTGCATACTACATTTGCCAGAATAGAAATTCATGATGCCAAGGTTGGTTTTGAGTTCGTTCTGTCTCCATGGAGTAGGAGGCTTTTGCTTGACTTGGGTGTCACGTAACTTCGTCCACATGTGTATCACATGTGTGGGGACTTAAAAGGTCCTCCTTTATCATTTTCTATCAGCATTATGGTAGGAAATTACTTACCTTGAACTGATCCATCACTATCCGTATGTAGGGCTGTACACGAACCAAGTTATCTCTCTTGACTCCACTAAAAAAAGCTCGTTTCAACTCAGTTCGAAACTGAGTTCGAGCCGAGTCGAGTTGATTTTTTAAGCTTGAAAATTTTTCAAACCAAGTTCGAGCTCGACTCGACTCGGATTAGTACCCAACTCGAATCGAACTCATATCGAACTAGTTCGGTGACTCGGTTACTTTGATATTGATGTTGCTCACCAAGTGTTTGATGAAATGGCTCAACGAAGTGTCAGCTAGTGGTAAGGAAGTTATGTATATGAAACAAATACCATTTTTTCTTGATTTTGATGTTTCCTACAAGGTATTTGATGAAATAAATGTAAACATCTGCTGTTGTTTTACATACACTAAGAAATTAAAAGTTCACTCCACGTGTTTGTGAAAATGCCGCACATGCTCGATCTTGGCTCGAACTGGCCCAAGTTGCCAACTGAATCGAGCCGAGCTAGCTAGTCAGGCTCGAGGACTGAGCCAAGCCTAGTTTGAGCTGGGTTTGGTTAATGGCTGAGCCGAGTCGAGTTGTGCCAAGTTTGACTTGGTTCGACTCATGTACACCTCTATCTGTACATGGATCTTGATGGTGGTGATGGTTGTGGGAAATTTTAAAGTGGTTCACTGTGTGGAAAGTATAATTGAGCATGAGAGAAGTGTCTCGAAGCCGAATCGCCTAGAGGAGCAAGATAAGCTTCTACCTCAAGCTAATAGAGTATAAAGCTCAGAGAATATAGCAAGTGACTCTTCCGACGAAGAGATGGGCCCTAAGCCTACCCCGACCTGAGCTATCTAATGAAGAACCACAGCTAACGGTGGGACAAGAAACTCGGAGAGAATTCCACCTTAAACGAAGAAAGGAAAGATTCGGAACGATCCTACTCGAAGATATACTAACAAGGCAAGATCAACAATGTAACGTCTCAGAAAAATTCGTACAAAGACCCGAGGACCACTTTAGGTAGAAATTCCTAAGGACGGAATTCTATAGAAATTAGACGAAAAGTAATTAAGTACTAAACTAAATAATCAGTGGAATTAGCTTGAACCACTATCTATATGAATGGTAAGACCCAAAGCCATTAAAATCACTAACTCAACGTTACTTAAAAACCTAGGAGAAATCTCAAAACCCAATTGCTCTCGGGAGCACCTTGAAACACTGTATCGGACCTAGACCGCACGTCAAAAGTCCGATGACCGCGAAACTATAGGGTTATGACCGTCTTATTGGGCTTGACAACCATCACGAGAATCAAGCCCAAATAGTATCAAAAAATGCACAATTTGAGCCTTGAGCGAAGTATGTGAGAAACGTGAATATCTTTAGAAAGTGAACCAGAACTTAAGTAAATTAGACTATTCACTTACGAGCAAAATTGAAGATTTCAGACCGTCTATTTCTGATAGAACTTTATCCATGGATCATAGAAATTTCCCTACACATATCTGTATACTTGTGGCCCTGATCGAGTGTCAATGATCGTTGATCTGATATAGGTCCGTCATGGCTAATTGGCCTATCCAAACGCGCTGAAATCCCATCCTGGCCTAGATCCATGGTCTAGAAACTTGCTCTATGATGTATCTGAGTAATGGACCTCCATATGAGCTCCGTTTGCCTGAAATAGATGCCCTTTGGCTATAACCTAAGTATACCATGGCCCTAGGGCCATTGACATCAGTTTTGAGCCTATATAAGGCCCTTAAACCCCCTCACTCCCATTCCATATGAATTTTTCTAATCCTAAGAGAGAGAAGAGAGAAAAGAGGAGAAAAGAGTGAGGAAAAGAGAGTGAGTTTGGGAGATCGTTGCTAGGATTCACTCCCATTACTCCACGCACTGAATCGCCACCCCCCCATTGCTACACGAACTATTTCGAAGATGATTTGGGTAAGAAATCCAAACCCTAACACTATAGTTAAGGTGTAGAATAGTTGTTTGTCAATCTAGCTAACAGATTTCCTGATTTAGGTACTCGTTGTGTTGTATTTGGGAACGTAAGATACGAACCGAGTTCGTAACTAGTATATCTACGAAAGGTGCGGACTATAAATGTTTAGGTTATGGTTTTCAAGGCTTTCAATGTCAATAATAATTTATGTCTAACTTGATTGCTACCATATAATCTCAATTACGACGTATTCGATAAATTATACATGTGTGTGAACTATGTGAATATATAATGCATTCCATGTGTTTGTTGAAATGTTTGAATGAACTTGCAATTATGATTTGTACTTGCCATGACTATTAATCTAGAATTCATGTTTGTTGTATGTATGACAATCTCTTTGTGAAAGGATTTGCCATAATATATACCGTAACTAATTTAATCTATGTATGTAGTAATGTGTAGTCTAAGTGTTTGATAAAATGTTTGAATGAGAAAATGTTGATGGTTAGTATTTGTTGAGTGTATTAAGATAGGATTCTTAATTTCCTTAATCATATGTATAGCTTCTTTCATGAAATCATATCACCGCTACGCGATTTATGGATTAAATGTAAGTGTTTGGCGACAAGTTCAATGAGTTTAATAAAATGCTCAAATGAGTGTTGTATTTAGATTATTTAATAAATGCTTATATGATTATCACATGTATCCACATGCTATGTCTGAGTAAGATTGGGACTACAACCTAGTCCAGGCAATCGGTAACAATTTCCATTTCGGTGGCCAAATTAGTCTCGCCACATTTGATGCGTTCGGTGAATCCGGGTTGTACGATGATTGTCGACGGTGGTTAGGCCACATAGAGTGCTTATGCACTCCATGTCAATTAATTCAGCGTGTGCTCATACCAATCGAACTTGTCTAATAAATCGATTAGCCTATTGTTCGTTTACCATATGGTCCCCAATTACAGAAGAGACAGTTGGGCTACCCAGATCCTTGTGCTTTTGTGGCACTTCTTACTTATAGCACTCACTTTTTCAGTTAGAAAGATTTTCTTTTGGATACTTCGTCATCTTTTAGTCGTGTAAAGGTCTTTTATGAACTTGGCATCTGAGGGTATTTGTTTAATGACATCTAAAAGATGAATGTTGACCGTCACCTATTTTAGAACCACCAAAATATACCGTGTTAGATAGAGGTTTTGGTGCAATCAACCATTGGAGGAATAACACAACTAGATTTTATGTTTTTTCTAGTTCTTTCTCTTGTGGAGCAATGTTAGGTTCATCATCTCTCTCAGTTTCTTCCGACTCCTTAGCCTTTTCATCTCTTATCAACATAGTCTTATCAATTTTCTTTCCACTTCTAGGAGTGGTGATGGATTTAGCTTGCTCCATGTGAATCAAAGATCTAGGGTTACTTAATTCACATTGTTATTTCGAGTTAGGAAGAAGTTAGGCCGGAAGAGTCCATTTCTCCCTAATAGCTAGTTGTGACTCAATTCTTTGGATAGACGATGCAAACACTCCCAAAGTTGTCTTGATATTCTGGAATGGTTGTAACGTATTCTGATAGAATTGCTCTTGATTTTATATGAATTTCTGAACCGTATTCTCTTGAGGCATCCTTTGATTGAGAAGTTGGGTAAGGGCCTCTTAAGGTGTTGTCTGTTCCTCCAACTGAAGTTCGGATGGTTCCTCCAGCTGGGATTGTATGTATTTAAGATGAGTCTGTTGAATGGTCATTGGTAGTTGTTCACAGTGTTTGATTGCTCATGCAACAACTCTTGAAACACATGAATTGTGGGACAATCCTGTGTTAAGTGTATGTTGCTAGCACAAATACCGTAAGCAACTTCCACGGCCTCGTTGGGTTTGACCATTTCTACCTTCTTAAGTTCCATGGCCTTGACTTTCCTTATGAGATTGTCCACCCTAGTGCTCATGCCATCATATTCTCTTAAGACATACATCCCTCCCTTCTCTCTTGATTTAGTTGGCTTACAAGTGGTGGGCCTTGAGGAGGTGTCCCATGATTTATGTTTTCAACGAGTAAATCAAAGTAATCCCACACATCATCAATCTCCTTGTTCATGAATTTTCCATTAAACTAGCATATGGGTGAAGTCAATCTGTCATAAAAAAAAGCTTACTACCATCCATGTTTCATAGCCATGATGTGGATAGGAATTTAAGAGATCCTTGAATCTCTCCCAGCATTGGAAGAAGGTCTCTTCCTCTTTTTGTGAGAAATTCATGATCACCCTCCTTAAGGTGTTTGTCTTATGAGCCGGGAAGAACTTTCTAAGGAACTCCCTGGTTAGCTCATCTCATGTACCGATGGATCGCAACCTTAAGGAGTGCAGCCACAACTTAGCTTTCTCTTTCAAAGAGAAAGGAAACAATTTCAGTCTTAGAGTATCTTCAAAAACATTATTAAAGTGTATGGTAGTGACGATTAGGGGTGTACATTAAGTCGAACCGAGTCGAGCTGGCCTCAACTCGACTCGGCTCGACCACTAGCTGACCTTAGCTCGAACTTGGCTCGACTCAGTCCTTGAGCCTGATTAGCCAGCTCAGCTCGGACCAGATCGATCTAAGATCGAGCTGAGCTCCCCTGTACAACATTTTCACAAACACCTAGACTGAACCTTTAAAATCCCACTATATGGTAAATAGCAGCAATGATTTTCAAGGTATTTTATCAAACACCTTCTAAGCAACATAAAAACCAAGAAAAAAGGGTATTTATTTCATATACATACCTTCCTTGCCACCAGCCACACTTCGTTGAGTCATTTCATCAAACACTTGATGAGCAACATCAATATCAAACTAACCGAGTTACCGAACTGGTTCGATCCAACTTCGATTCGAGCTGGATTTGATCCGTGTTGAGTCAAGCTGGGGCCAGCATGAACTCAGCTCAAACTCATTTTTGAGCTTAAAAAATCAGCTCGACTCGGCTTGAACTCAGCTTCGAACTAAGTCGAATCGAGCTTTCTCGAGTTGAGTCGAGCGAGCTAATCGAGCTAGCTCGGTTCTTGTACACCCCTAGCGACGATCTCGTCAAATTCTTTTAGGTGCGAGTAAGAGCTTCTAGCCCATGAAATTTAAGAGGGAGTTGCATCACTCTCAACTTGAAATTCACGTTTCCTGCATTGAGTGGAAAAATCATGCAGGAAGGTGTACTCGCCCTCGTAAGTTGTAGGTAATCGCGTAAGGTTTTAGGCGAGAGAGCCTGGTGTACTTCATTCTCATCTCGAAGTTCCTTAGCCGAGTGGCGAGGTTAATTTGCAGCATTATTTCTACTAACTCAAAGGATCTTAAGTGATGTCTAATCCGGTGACGGATAGGCAACCTTTCGACTAATCCTCCTTCGCTAAAAAGACGTAGAGTGTTGTCACGTACCCAATTGGGCATGAAACACTCTAAATTCCTCTAGTTCTAAACAAACTACTCCTAAAAATAGAAATTCAAAATCTAGAAAATCTGAAAAATGAAGAAGTTAGAAGGATATTACCAAAGAAGAATCTCTAAGTTAGATGCTACAAAATAGCAAAAATCATATTAGTACTAAAAAAATAGAGCAACTATAATATAGGAAATTCAAACTAATCTAAAAAGAAATGAAAAATCAGTCATAATTAATCCTAAACTAATTCTAAAACTAAAATAATTCAGAAAATAAAACGCGGTCCCTGATAATGATGCCAAAAACTTGTTCGTTTGTACCCAAAGTGTAAGGTTGTGAAGTAGTAATAATTTCGGTGACTGAATATATTTGTGATTTTTTGAACTACAGGAGAATTAGAACTAGCTGTAAAGTAAATATAAAATTTAAGAAGAATGTTGTAGTGAGGTAAAACTATCAATGTAATGGAAAACTAGAGTGCCAAGGATCCACTTGTAGTTATCCTAATGCCATCTTAATTGATTCAACATGGATTACTCAATTGGAATCAAAGTCCTAATCTATCCAGTCGAATGATAGAGCGGTTAAAACATCAGAAATTATTCAGAATAGATTTTGAACATTCATAGTAACAATCCACAAATCAAAGAAGAGAGCATTCAGGAAGTTCCTAAGTATCCATTGTGCTCGGAGTCAACGATAGATCAAAGTAAATTCAAAAATACCTCTTTGTTAAACCATAAACTATGAAATATCCAACATGAATATCATAAAACATAAATCAAAGTAAGAAAATACATTAAAATAAATTACAAGTTTCACCTATTAGCTCTAGTTAAGAGATTAGTTAACCATAGACATGATTAAACTAAAAATCTTAAAAGAAAACATGAAAACTAACTAGAATGGTTGGATTGAAGAAGATGGAAGACTGTCACGCCCCAGACTCGGTAATCGGACTCACAACGAACCCGATAGCCAGTTCTGACAGCAACAGCCTCCGTAGTACCTTGTAACATCCCGAAAATCGGGGGTCGAGCATAAACTCAACTCCTGAGTTCCAGAACATCACTTATGCAACAAAATGAATGATGATTGAATGTTGACTGTATTTGTGCATTGAACATGAGTGAGATTAAGCCAAAACAAAGATATCATACTCCGTAGACAATTAAATTGCAAGCGGAAGACTCAGTGATAGATATATATAATATAAAAACAAGTGGTGAGTCTCCGAGTTGATAAAGTTACCAGTTTAATTAATTACAAGTACAATTCTAAAATATACCTAATGCGAGGAAGTGTAATGTCTTCTATACCAAGTACCATAGCTCATCGATACAATATCGTCTTCATAGACCGCCAGAGAGATACGTGATAGGAGAACTCCTCCTCATTACCATAGAAGTAGTCCGGCTCTGCTTCATAAGCATTGCCATCACCAAACTCAACAACTGGGTTGGTGTGTACAACACCGTCCCCGTAACGTGGGAGTGAGTGATCAACTCGATTAACAAGAAAAGCATAGGTTAACATGTTATCAATTCACCAAGCAAGAATGATAAAGCAGTACAATCAAATAATTCTAAGTACTCTTATTAATGTAAGTATGAAATGACATGATGAATGCCCTTGCCAAACCACTCTCATGCGACATCATCTTACGTTCGCGAATACGTCCATCCCTCAGTACTCCACATCTACCAGGCACATGCAGTGCGATGATGAGCATGATTACCGAGTAATTATTAGTTCATTTCAAACAACAGTATTGGGAAACTAAGGTACCTCTCTTGTATCATTCCCAAACATGATCCATTCTAGGGTCGTCAGTCCTAGTTAATCTCATACGATATTATGGCTTGAGAGGCGTAGCGAAGGCATCACAAAGGGCTCGTCACCCGTCAGCACAGATACAGATCTCACCGTATGCGGCTCAATTGCTGGCCGTCAGCTCAATACAGTACCGTACTCGGCTCAATCGCTAGCCGTCGGCTCGAATACAGATCTCACCGTACTCAGCTCAACTCATGCTCTAGTTGCTGTGAAGGGCTCGTCGCCAATCACAGACCTTAGAGTATACTCGAAGACACTACAGAGGACTCGTCGCCCGTCAACACGAGTACAGGTCTCACCGTACTTGACTCTCGCCGTAGGTGTCGACAGCTCGAATATAGTGTCCCATACCACCATAATCGGCTCAAGAGTTTGGTTGCTCACTGGTCACTACGGGGAGGCACGTGGCCCCGAAGATAGGCCGACAATGACCACGGTGTCCCATACCACCATGCCCGGCTCATGAGTCTTAGCGGATCGAGGTACCATGGTTAAAGGGATTTCACTGGTAAGTTTGGTACCCTAGGTTCAAGCAGTTGCGTCCAAACATGGTGAACAAACATTAGACAGATCGGGTTACTTGGCGAGCTCGACTAGCATGAACGCCCGTTGAGTTGTACCACATGAAGTGCATAAACACTTCGCGTGGCCTAACCACTGCCGACAAGCAACGCACGACTCGGGTTCGTCAAACACGTCCTACGTGGCGGATGAATCTCAGCCACGAATTCGATTCCATTACCGACTGCCTGGACCATACAATAGCCCCAATCACATTCAATTGCAAATAGATAAAACAGTAATGGATCAAGATTCAAATCATACAATCAAGTCTGGTATTATCCGTTTAGGGTATCGCCAGTGGCCAGCACTCGTTGCTCCACTCCCCCATCACCCATGACGGATCATACAACGTAATTATGAATTTAAACATTCGCATTACATAATTAAAATCATAAAATCAGTTGAGCATATTATCAAGCATATCATAAAGCATATTATAAAGCATGTTATAAGCATGTTATGAAGCACTATAAAACTAGGAATACAAACACATATATTTCATAAGTGGTTAAAGTAAACAACCTCATGGAGGAAAACATATATGTCTCTAAGGTAGTTGAGACTCCCATCTCAACACCTACCTAAGGCACTAACATCTAAGCACTTACTCTCACAAGCATTTACACAAACACTTAAGATACACTGTTTCAACATACATGACTTATGTTAGAAAAATATGTATTATGGCTATCCTTTCGCCATGCGAATATTTTATCCGTGTATCTCGTATTCATACAGCAATTAATCATGGCAATTACATCTCCAAAATTTATACATACACGGTATTTTCTAGAATACACATTTTCAACATACATAGTGTATACAAGCAAACATGTATTACGGCGATTCCTTTCGCCAAATAAGTAATTTATCCATATATTATATAATCATACGACAAATAATCATGGCAAACACATTTCCAAAATATACATGTATACGACACTCCTTACAATACAGTATTTCTACATACATAGTGTATATTAGTAAAACATGTATTTCGGCGAATCCTTTTGCCAAATAAGTATTTTATCCATATATCATATATCCATAGAACAAATAAACATGTCAAACACATTTTCAAAAAAAATACGTATACGGTATTTTCTACGAATACCTAGAATATGTAAAATCCCATATTCTACAACTTTAATCGAAACAGAAAACGGAAAGCACTTTATACATGTGCAATTGCATGCAGATCATGAATCTATCATTATCTGACATTGAAAGCATTGAAAACCATAACCTATACACCTAAAGTCCGCACCTTTTGTCGTAGAATCGTAACGGAGTCGATAGAATTGCTAAGCTTCTGAATACGGCAGTTTGGCAACCTATAGAACAAAATAGGTTAGCAATTTCATAACCTATAACCACCCAAGCCCCAAATTAGATTAGGGTTAGGGTTTCTTACCTAGAAACGGAGCTGGAAGCGCCGGGAAAGCGATTAGAACTAGGCGGTTAAACACGTATAGCAACAAGGAAGCATTGCAGGAAGATGCTCCCACTTCACTCTCACTTTCCCTCTCTTTTCCTATGGTTTTCCTCAAATTCGGATAACTGAAATGAGAGAGAGTTTAAGGTCCTTATATAACCCCAAATCTCACCAAAACAGACTTCTGGACAAGGTTTACTTAGGTTATAACCAAAGCGGACATTTTCCAGCTCAACGAAGGACTTCTGGGGGCCTCCTTGAGCCAAATGTCAGACTTAAGCTCACTAATGCTGGATCTACGTTCTATTAAGTTTTCATTTCGATCGGGATTCCAGATCACGCGTGGCGGACCAGTTTCAGTTCAACGGTCAGTGGATCTCGATCGGAGATGCCGAGTACATGTAAATGTGTATGAAATTTCTCTTGATCCGAGGGTGTAATTTGGTCTGATTCTGACGGTCTAGTTGCTTAAAACTGATCTGCAAGCGAGAGGTGCCAAATTACTATTCAAGATATTTTATTTTGAATTAATTTTACATTTCTCACACTCTTCACTCCGAGCTCAAGCGAATAGCGCTGGGACACTATCTGGATTTGATTTTCGAGATGGTTGTCAAGCCCAGTAAGGCGGTCCTAATTCCTTAACTTCGTGTTATTCGGACTTCCGACGTGCGGTCCAGATCTGATACGGAGTTTTGAGATGCTCCCGAGAGCAACCGGGTAATGAGATTGATCCTAGATTTTAGGGTAACCTAGCGTTAATGATTCTACACGTTTTGGGTCTTGCAGATCATATTTAAAGCGATTCAAATGGATTTCGTGGCTAATCAGGTTTCGCACAAGCTAATCCTCGCCTCATTTCTAAAGGATTTAGTCCTATAAGATTTCTGTCTGAGGTGGTACTTAGTCCTTTGCAGTTTGTATATAAAGTGATCCAAGTTATACTACTTGGCTAGTTTAAGATAGTGTCTAGGGTGAAAGTACTTAGGAAAATTGAAAGAACAAGGTGGTGAAGGGTTAGATTTGTTAAGGAAATGACTTCAGAAGTGATTTTAGACTATGTGATTCAGTTCTGACAAGTTAATAAGGTGTTAAGAGCGGCCCATTACCTAAGGACGTCTAATTCTAGGTTGGCAAAAATCCGGGGTGTTACATACCCCCTCTTGGCTCCTGAGGTAGGTTTCAATCCTAGGATCCCACAAGGAGGATTTCCATAACTGTATAACCATTTCCAATACGAGCATACCCAAGATCACAGCAAGTATATTTGAAAATAACAAAGGCATACAGTACAAAATCCACTATAAATTTGAACTTTTATAAGATTTCATAAGGTCCAAAAGGACATACATAAGATAATAGAAGAAGAAGAGAAAAGTCTAATATCGGGGTCCTCAAGCTCAACTCTAATCCGAGCTCTGCCACTACGACGCCTGCCTAGGATCTCTTGCACGCATCAATCGTGCATAAGCTTATAGAAGCTTAGAGGGTGGTGAAGGTGTGTGATAATGGTGCACAGAAGAATAGTAGGAGATACAGGGAAAAATGATCAATGACAATGTCGCTAGCCTTACCGAGGCTTACCATAAATACAATGCAATGAGTACTGGGCGCCATACTAAGGCAATGCATGAAGGGGCTTATACAGCCGATGCAAATACGATGCAAAGTAATGTTAATGCTCATAACCAATCCACATATCAAGTACATTTCCAATCATAAGGAAATCACGGGGGCCATTACACTGCAGGATGATTGCCGCTCTCCAGACCCGCACAGTCAAACGATCGTAAGAGACCTTACTACCCACCTGGGGACAACTAATCATCAACAAGACTCGACGACAACAGACTCATTTAGGAGCCGGTCAGACTCAGTGTAGAAATGCCTTCTTACACCAAGCTGGTAAGGCCACACCCCTACCCAACCGACTACAGGACAGTAGGAGTCACGGCCTAACGGTATAAGGTTCTTGTGCGCTCATAGTTTCCACTCGGTCACAGAGTTAGGGCAGATCTTTGGTACCATGGAACTTTTAAAATTTTCACCCATGGGCATCTTATGCACCCAATATGCTCAAATATATTTTCGGTGTCCACACATACGGCCGTCCACGAATATCCTTGTGGAGGCAAGGCCCTGATGAAGCAAGGACGGTATCATCATGAAATGTGATACCAACGCATGAGTCACACATATAAATCATACACTAGCTTTAGGCACTCAATGTGCACAAGGGGAGAAACTCCATCCCTCTATGAGCATCATACAATATAATCAATTCACATAGATGATGCATATGGGTCACAATAATGTAAGAGTGCTACATGTAGATATATTCCTCCTTCCCAAGGAGAGACAAGGTCTAGATACACAGAAAGGTACTCTAAGGAGAAGTGAAGTCCTTTAGTGGGGGCCCAATACTTTGGGATGGCCCACAAGCTAAGAGAGTAATAAACCCAAGGAAGAAGCGGTCCTAATCAAGGGCCCATGGTGGACCTTTAATCACCTATAGGAACCCTATAGGCCTACCTTAAGGCCACTAAGGAGGACATCCAACCTCAACTGGGTCTCAAAAGGTAGCTGGCTAACTACATGCATGTAAAACAAGGCCTAAGGCCTAAACAATCTGGGCCTAGTGGGCCGTACACAAGGTCCAACACTTAGGCAACATGGTGGGCCCTTAAGTAAGGTTTGGGCCCAACCATACAGATCATAAGACTACTCATTGTGCTGAGCCTAATGGGCAGCCCATTATTCTAACATGTAATCCTTATATTTAAAACAAGTTGGGCCTCACATCTCGGCCCAAATATGGATTTATTTTAATGGGTAAGTAAGGGCCCAACTACTTAAATATTTGGCCTATAAAACCCATCACAATGGCATGATAAATATAGGCCCTAAGGGTCCAATGGGCCTTTCAAAATTTCCAACCCAACCAAGGCTATATGGCCCAATAATTAACTAGAAGACTAGTCTAATAAGAATCTAGATGGAATGGGCCTTAAATATGCACTAATTAAGCCCAAAATCTAATTAAAAAATGGGACAAGATATGTACAATAATGTCCCCAAATCTGGTGGACCATGCTGCCCCAAAACATTCATTTATGGGCAGCATCTTTGGGCCTATTGCTGGAATTCCAGCCCACCCACAATCTGGCTTGCTGGAATTTTAAAAAAATAATTAATTTATATATTTATTTTTGTTCCTGATGACCCATACATGTCACAGGGGAGTCCACCAGATGAAGGGAGCAGATTAAACACATAAATCAGATGGGCCATGCTACTGGACTAGACCTCCAACAGCAGCCCAATGGGCCGAGCGTCCCATGTGTAGGCAGCTCTATGGGCCTAGGTATTTGGCCCAAAAACTCACTCAAATGGACCCCAAAAATGGAAACTACAAAGGGAGGTGGCCATGTCTCATATGAACCAAGATTGGATGCAAGGTGGGACAACAAAATTCATCAAGTTGGGCCCACAAGATGGCCTGGACGGCCAACCAAGGCTGGACGCCCCAGCCTGGTGGGCCACTCCAGGCCGCACCACGGTCTGTATAGGGGCCCGATGGCCCTAAAATTTTGCAAGGTGGTCCTTCCATGGGTGGGCCACACTTACACAAAATTTTGTAATTTTTGGATACTCAGAAGTATTTTAATTAAATTCAAAATTACAATATATCAAGAGTGAAATGTTGCTGTCCATGCAATGTTTATCTAATAAGGTGGGCCAAAACTTCATCTAAGAGGGGGGAAATGGATGTTTAGTATTTTTCCCATAAAATACAGTAAGGTGAGGTCCATAAAAGTGGCCCACCCTCAGAGAAACCAAGTTAAAATTTGTATTTTTCCTCCATACATGTGGGTTGGAGGGTCCAACAAGATGGACTGCCCACCCCCATGGGCCTCCCTTTTTGGGTACCATTTCATGGGCTATCTGAGGGTGATCCATCACACCTCAAGGTGGGGTCCACACCTTTATATTACACTCCACAATCATAAAGAAAATAGTGAAAATTATAATCCAAAATCCATACCAAACATTGACCATGACAGTCCATGTAACGGTCCAGATTTTTGGACAACAATACATGGTTGGACATATCAGCCTATATCTCAATAATCTCAGTAATTAAAAGGGTGTGTGGCCTTCTTTAGTGGGCCTTACACATGTTTAGATCATGAACTAAGGTTAGAACACTTGCATGTATTAAGTTAGGGTGTCCAAAAACCATAGAATAAGGTGGTAGGGGCGTCCCACCCTTACTGAATTTTTGGGATGTCTAGGCCTACCAAGTGGGGCACACACATCATTATCCACAATAATAAGAGAAAGGAGAAGAAGAAATACAACCCGGCCATGGGGTAGGGCCCCGCCACTAATGGGCCCTCCCAAGATTCAATCTCATCCATACAACTATGT
Source organism: Magnolia changhungtana (assembly GCA_030180095.1). Taxonomy (NCBI): domain Eukaryota; kingdom Viridiplantae; phylum Streptophyta; class Magnoliopsida; order Magnoliales; family Magnoliaceae; genus Magnolia; species Magnolia changhungtana. The sequence goes on along the minus strand of JASAUF010000653.1, from coordinate 8,506,131 downwards.
AGATTGTATATGTAACAATAAACTAATGCATGCATGATCCATAACTAAGATGAGTTTTTGGGATGCCATCCCAACATGACTTCTAGGGTCTAGATGCCCTTAGAATGAAGTAGATAATATAATACATCATGATAGGGTCCATGGAGAATGGCCTCATCATGTATCATGATATGCATGTAGGATGGGCTACATCCATGGGGTCAAATGGGATCCCCACCATGGATTGATGGGTCCCATATGATCCATTTATAAAGAAAAGAGAATATTAAAGGTCAGGAAAGAATCAGAAATTTATATTCACCCACATGTAAAGCAAGTCTCTAAACTTCTACACTATGATAATCTTGAACCTAAGAAAAGATTTTAATGGTTGAGATCTATTTCTAATGGTGGGATTGGATGTATGTTGGGGATTAGAAGGATGGAGAGAAGAGAGAGAGAGAGAGAGAGAGAGAGAGAGAGAGAGAGAGAGAGAGAGAGAGAGAGGGTGGGACGTTAGAGGGTGGGGTGTTGCTAGCAAATGGAGGGAAATGAGAAAGAGGGAAAGATGAGAGAGAGAGAGAAAGAGAGAGAGAGAGAGAGAGAGAGAGAGAGAGATGTCATGATAGGTTTGTAAGAGAGGTCATCATTGCATAGGGAGGAGTTTACAATGCTTAGGCTTTAGGCTAGGCTTGTGTAGTGTGTGTTGAGGTGGGTGGTGTTTTTCATAGAATTTGTGTGGTATGTGTATAGTGTGTATAGGGACTTGTGCCAAGGAGGTGGTCTACATGCATGCACAAAAGTGGGCCACATGATTAAGGGATATACTATGTAATATTCATAACTTTTGATCCATATATCAGATGAACGCACAAGACACATCGTTGGAACCGCAACGACGATGCGAACAAGATGACATAGGTCTCAGGCCAATCCGAGTTGGGTCAACATGATCAGACTTAAGGATACCTGCAAATGCTATTTGAGGGTCGCTGGTCACCGAAATTTGACCGGTAGGACCGCGAGACCACAAGAAATAAAATGCATACTCATACACACACATGTATATATAAGAACTCAGGTCGGGTCTTATAAAGACTCCTTGAAATTCTCTAACACCTTGCTCCACTTCTCCTATCCTAATTTGTGCTTAGAAGAACTCAGAGGATCCCTTTATATAGGTTTTGATCAGACTGACTTTGAAACTGCATCAAATTTACACAGTTTATGTAGTTTTGATGGGAGCTTTGATGGGACTTCGATGGGATCAAAGTTTGATCATCAAGTTCAATTAGAATTTGAAAAATGTCAACAACCATCTGCGCAAGTCCTTCAATGCGATCGCCTGACCTTCGATGACATTGAACTAGCTTCGATGTCATTGAACATGTTCTCAATGGGATCGAAAAGCATCCAAAACTATCCAGCGAGTTAATCCCAAAATTCATGATTTTTCTAATGTCATCGAATTGGCTTCGATGGTATTGAATTGGTCGTTGATGGGATAGAGAATTTTAACCATATGTCCAGCAACCAAACTTGATTTTTCTGATTTTTTTCGATGACATCAAGCTACAACGCTTACTTTGATGGCATCGAAGCTGTGTTCGATGGCATCGAACTATTAAGTTCAGCAGTTCCAGATTTCTCACTTTGCAATCTTGAATTTCTTCCTCTTCATTTGGTTTTCTTAGATCTTGAACTCTTGAAATATTCAATCTTGACCTTCAAAGATCCAATCCTTACTTTAGTAATTTTGAGCATCAATTTTAGGATTTTAGCATCTTTTTCACCTTAAGCTCTCAAAATTACCTCGCAAGACAAAACATATATAAATAGATCAATTAAGCATTATCATGTCCATAAACCCAAGGTATAACTAGGAGAAAGTATACTATATTTCACACTAAACAGTAGTCACTCTCTAGATAAATCTTGTCCATTTTCTCCTTCTCCATCACGAGGAGATAGAACAGATCCGTCTGATCATCTGATTTCAAGAAGAGCTTGTACTTAAAGAGGGTTTTTTGAGTTTTACCCCATCTCTCATACTTGGGCGTTTGTGGGCCTATGCTAGTCCACACATCCATTGTAAGACCTGTATCCTATACCGTACCATTCCGTAGGCTTCAACGGTACTTCCTGTCGTATTTCGGCAACCCTCGACCTGTAATCGGCATTTGCGTGCGACCCTAAGTCGCATCCTGAAGATCTGAGTCGACTCAACTCGAAACTTATATCTTAGCGACCACGTCGTCACCACGGTTCCAACGCCACGTCTTGTACACCGATGCGATATCTAGACTAGGAGTTGTGAGCCCACGTATTTTTTGATGAAATGCTCTATGTTGCGAATTTTGAGAGAATCTTCACAATCCATCACATCAATCAATCAATCACAAGTCAAGTACACAACCCATCCCTCTCTTACCAATAAGGCATGGTTCCCACCTCTCTCCAATTCCCAAAGTTAACTCTCTCTCTCTCTCTCTCTCTCCACCCATCCCTTTCTTACAACAGCCATTCCTTGCATCTCATCTTTCTTACAACACCCTTTCCTCTCTCATTCTCACCACCATTTCCCAAGCTTCCATAAAAGAAAATCCTAAGGAGAGAAAATAGCTTAGAGAGGACCCATCTTCCTATTCCCTCATTTCACCATCCAACCCTTCAATTCTCATCTTCTACCATTAAAGAAGAAGCCAAGGAGTTAAGGAAGCCAATGGACCAAAAAGAATAGTAATCGGTTGGTGTTTATGGGATTAGATTTCCATTTTTTATGATGGTTCAAGTGGGGCCTACCGATTGATGGTATGGATCTCACTTTGGACCCTAGGTGTGGCCGATGGCCCACCATGATTCATATGATCATCCCATGATGGGGCTATTCTCCATGGACCCGATCATGATGTTTATTTTCCCATTGTGAATGGTCATCTAGACCTGACATTTAATGGTGGAAAGGGATCTCCACTGTTGATTTTGATTGATGGGCCCACATGCAATGGGACCTACTTGATGTATGTTTTGAAATGCATAAAGGGGAGGGCCCATAATGCCGGAGTCCCTCCATCGCACGACGTCTCTTTCTCTCTCTCTCTCTCTCTCTCTCTCTCCTTTCCTTGTTGTGGGCCACCTTGATGTACAATATATCCGGACCATCCATCCAGTTGGTCGTCCCCACTATCCAATCGGGGCCCACCCTTGTTGCCCATTTGGACAGACCCTGATGAAGGGAAAATACAAATAAATACTTGATTCAAAACTATTGGCGGGCCACATGTGGGACCCGCCACCATGTATGTATTGTATATCTTAGCTGTCCCACCTGGACGGACCTAGATGAAGGAAAGATATATATAGCTTGGTCGGGTGGGCCACCACGTGGCACCACCCTGATGTATGTGTTTTGCCACACCCTCCAACCCCTAGACAGTGGGGCCTACCCCCCCGATATAAGAGATTGCATTAGCCTGGACGTTGGGTGCTTTCAACCAAATATATACACACACACACACACGTGGTGGGCCCCATATGGACCCACATTGATGCATTTAATATATATATATATATATTCTTTATGTGGTGGGCCCCATGTGGGACCCACGTTGATGTATTTGCATCTGCACCGTCCTCTGGATGGTGCTTGTGAAATCCACCTGATGTATGGGCATATCTCAACCATCCAAACTATGGATGGTGGGTGCGGACTAGCTGAAGTACCTCATGCAGTCCCACACGATGTATGTGTTTCATATATACCGTCCAACCATTTGACGTGGACCCCACCGTGATATATGTGTTTCACCAACACCGTCCATCCAATTGGTGAGCTTGTCTTAAGGCTTGAGACTAAAAGTGAGGCAGATCCGTGTATCAGGTGGACCACACTGCAGAAAATAGTAGAGGATTGAATGTCTATCATTGAAACCCGTTTGGGTCACGGAAGCTCTAGATCAATATGGAATTTGTTTTCCCTCTTAATCTAGGTCTTTATGACCTTATGATCAGATTGGATGGAGAATAAACTTTATGGTGGGCCCTGTGATTTGTTTAACACTGAAAATCATTATCTCCACTGTTATTTGTGGTATGGTACAGGTGTTTTATCGATATGATTCATTTTTTTTGGGAAAGGCTCAAAAATGATCTTTAAAATAGATGAATGGTGTAGATGGTGTGGCCCATTGGTGCGGCCCATTAATACGGCCCACTTGATGTATATGAGGCCCATTAGTGCAGCCCATGTGATGCGACCCACTTAATGTATATGAGGCCATTGGTGCGGCCTATGTGATGGGACCCACTTGATGTATATGAGGCCCATTGGTGCGGCCCATTGATATGGCCCACTTTATATATATGAGGCCCATTGGTGAGACCCATGTGATGCGACCCACTTGATGTATATGAGGCCCATTGGTGTGGCCCATGTGATGCGACTCACTTGATGTATATGAGGCCCATTGGTGCAGCCCATTGATACGACCCACTTGATGTATATGAGGCCCATTGGTGTAGCCCATGTGATGCGACCCACTTGATGTATATGAGGCCCATTATTGCGGCCCATGTGATGCGACCCACTTGATGTATATGAGGCCCATTGGTGAGGCCCATGTGATGCGACCCACTTGATGTGTATGAGGCCCATTATTGCGGCCTGTCTTGATGTATATGAGGCCCATTATTGTGGCCCACATTGATGTATATGAGGCCTATTGTTGCGGCCCATCTTGATGTATATAGGGGCTATGAGTGAGGCCCAATGAGATGTATGTGAGGCCTTTGTGTGAGGCCTGATGCGATGTATATGAGGTCCTTGTACGAGGCCCATTGTGATACATATTAAGCCCATGTGTTGCAGCCCATTGTGATGTATTTGAGGCCCATGAGAGGCCCATTATGATGTGTATTAGGCCCTTATGTGAGGCCATGGACCCATTATATGTTAGGCTCCATGTGGGGCCACTCCTTGGGAGTAATGTTGGTTAAATGTCCACATTGATGGGCAATGATGGTTAAATGTCCACATTGTAACCTTCCCTTAGGCCTTTGTTAGGCCTATTCCCATCATTCTCTAAGTGGGTTGACCCTAATCATTGGGCCTCATTAATGTTTGCATGACCCACCTATTCATATTGGGTTAACCCATAACGTTGGGCCCCCATTGGTTGCTCGTAGGATTATTTCCTTTTAATCTTGTAGTCCATCTAGGACTTATTTGGGCCTCCTAGGGCATCTAGCGGGCCATAGATAGTATAGCGAAAGAATCCTGCTCCAGATCCTTAGGGATATAGGTAGGCCACCTAGGCCCAACCTTGATATGAAGATAGTACAACATCACCGTAGACGGAGGGATCCGTGTTATCTGATTTGGTATATTCACTATCGTGGACTGATCCTCATATTTTGGATTAGATCTGCTGTCCTTCTATGGACCCCGCCATATATATAGGTCGATCATCGATTACGACTATGTTGGTATACGCACTGAGTATGTGTTAGCATAACATTATGATTATATGAGGCCCATCGTGACCATGTGCGGCCCATTGTGATTACCTGAGGCCTATTGTAACCGTGTAAGGCCTATTATGATGGTATGAGGCCTATTGTGTATGTATGAGACCCATTATGATGTTTGAGGACCATTATGTTGTGATGGTATGAGGCCTATTGTGTATGTATGAGACCCATTATGATGTGTGAGGACCATTATGTTGTGATGGTATGAGGCCTATTGTGTATGTATGAGGCCCATTATGATGTGTGAGGACCATTATGTTGTGATGGTATGAGGCTTATTGTGAATGTTTGAGGCTCATTGCGATGTGAGAGGCCCATTGTGATTGTGTGAGATCAATCATTATTATGTTCGATAATCATGCATAACATCATGTTACATGCCCATACACATCATCTGCATGTTTGATATGAGATGCGATTTACCATTGTATATACCATTAGGCAGGTTGTTTATGGGACTCCCTGATAGGCGGAGTTGCCCATATAAGCGCACGGTACGCGCATGTTTGATGTATGACTGGATGGTATGACTAATACATCTCGCATTTTGTGATATGGCTACCGTACACCCTAGCGACATCAAGGTCATAGCCTTCATAGGCATATCGTGGATGGCCAAATGGGACACTGAAAATCTTTTCTACATAAGGTGTCATAGATGTCTCTGGGTGAAAGTCCTTAAACCCTCTTGGTACCAAAGGACACCCCAATGTCTAGATCGAGTAGATATATATAAGCGCATGAGGGCCATATACCAGTAGGCCACGTCTCCCATTGTGTCGTGGTCGGCTAGGAGGGGGTGTAGTCTTACCTGCCTGAGGGAGTAGGCAATGTTAAGCTGAGTCTGACCAACTCATAAATAGGTCCTATATCGATGAGTCAGGCCCGATATTGGCAGGCGAATAGTGAGATCTCTTCCACTTACCCAGTTGTGCACTTGATGAGGCGGCAGGTGGCGTAGAGTATACTAGACCTCAGTGATGATCCCAGAGATGTACGGTACTGATATATGGACTTATTGAGTAGGAGTTGCATGCTCAACATTTTACTTATTCATTCATTCACTATCCACTTGGGCTGGTGGTGCGTACCTATTTTGATATATGTACCTTCATAATAGCCAAGATTTTAGTTAGGCGCGTGACTAACATGAGATCAGGAGTTTACCACATTGAGTCTAACTATCCAAATTTAGGTATGGGATTGGTTTGGATAGAAGTCCCTTGTGATAGACCCCACAGCTTGCAATACTACGTACTATCATTCCGACTTCATGCTTTAACTTGGTTATTTCATTCGCACCACATATTGCATTGCATTCTCAGCATATAGCATATTTTGAATGAGGCTGATGGTATTACAGACTCGCCAGGATCTGCATATTACATTACATCCGCGGCATATGGCATTTGGGTTGCTATGTTTATGCATTTATATGGCCTAAATGAGACTGGTAGTATTCATGGACTCATCAGGATTTGTATATTGCATTGCATCCTCAGTACATGATATTGGCTTATTATGTTTTGCATCGTATAGCCTAGATAAGAACGATAGTATTTATGAACTTACCTGCATGTTTCCACATTACTCCGATATTAAATGACTTATAGCCTACCAATATTCCGCTTACGCTGGTGTTTGTGTGCTTGACAATTATCCTGTGCACACACATACACCACCCTCTAAGCTTTCTATAAGCTTATGCACGATTGATACGTGCAGGTGATGCTAGACCGTAGCTGACCAAGAGCAGGAATATAGCGCAGAGTTTCTGGAGCTTTTGAGTATCGATATTGTATTTCCCTTTACATGCATTGTACCTTAAAGTTTTTTATCACAGTGAATTTTGTGATGGTGTCTTGATTATTATTCGTGGGTTATGTTTATGGTTATGCTTATTACGAATCAAATTCATGTTGAAAATCCTCCTTATAAGATCCCAGGATCGGAACCTGATATATGGGTGTCGAGAGCCAAGAATGGGGTACTACGGAGGCTGTCAGCACCGGATTCGACGATCGAGAAGTTTGTGAGCCCGGTTTTCGAGTTTGGAGTGTGACATCAATGAAGTCTAATGACTATCGGCAACTGTGAATAAAGAAAACCCTAGCGTTGAGGTAACCCAGCTCCTCTTCTCGTACCTGCTGCACTCGACCCGACTTGACTCGACTTGGCCTTGTGATTGGGTCAAACACGGTATGGGTTATTCCAAGGCAAATCTAAACTTGGATCAAGTTAGGCATGTTGGACTCGGTACTGAGTTCGGGTTGAGTCCAGGTAAGGTCTATTTCAAAATTGGGTCATCCCTAACTCGGTCCGACTCAACTCGGTTCCCCAGCTCTACTCCGGTTTGATCAGCTATTGATATATTTGCCAATTTGGATATAATAGAGGGGCAGTTTAGTCATTTTAGAAAGATCTTGAAAACAACACGCACGCAAAAAACGTGGAGAGTAGAAGATGCGGGCTTCTGACCTTCGCCTCAAGTTCCACTCACCTCTCTCTTAAATAAGCTACACCATGCTTCCTCTGAATTCACTTAAATTATAGGAATTCAATGGGCATGGTCCTCGTCATCGTCATTAGAGTTCATACTTTTCAACAGTGAGATGGACCAGACGTGGTGATCAGACGGTGGAGAAGGAAAATGGGACTGATGAAGATGTTATCTCAGAAGAAGATGGAAAATGATCACTCCTAGAAGAGCTTTCCATGGAAATCTAAAGCTTTGTTTCTGAAAATCTGCCCATTTTTCATTTTCGCTGCGAAAAGTAAGACGTCCATTTCATAGAAATTGTTTCTTTCATGCAATTGCTTTCTTTACGTGGATTCCTTCTCCATGCATCCAAAAGCTCCCTCAAATTTCCATTTCAAAATGGATTTTTTATTGCAAAATTCTTTAAAATTACGATTTTACCAAATAGTGCTTCCACTTTAGAGGGAGATTTTCTACTAGTAACATCAACGCCGTTCAAATCTTTCATTTGGCATGCATGAAGGGTCATGCAAAAAATCACGTTGTTTTGCAACTCAGGAGCGCCTTGGTAAAAGTAAGGGTGGGTGTCCTCTCTCACTCTATTCCCTTTGATCTGGCCAGCCTAATTTATAGATTGGGATGATTTTTGGGCCTCAGAGGTTTCATGAGGTGAATCATCTAATGAATGGATTGGATGTCGTGCATATATTGGGAAGATTTCTCACGGAAGTTAATTACAACGGGTACACAAGTCGTTACCCCATTTAAAAAGTTCTCTAGGTGTGCTTCTTGAGGGAGGAAAGGAAAATAAAAAATAAAAAATTAATATTCTTTGCTTTTATTTTTCTTTTATTATTATTTCTTTCCCACAAAGTGGAATCGAGCATCGTGGGACCCTTTCAACAGGTGATAAACAAAAAAAATGAGGTGGGCCTCACCATGAAAAACCTATGGGTGCTCTATGGGCCTACCATGATGTATTTGTTTCATCCACACCGCTCATCTATTTTTTTTCATATCATTTTATGTTATGATACAAAAGAAGATGTAGATTTAAATCTTAAGTGGAGCACATCACAGAAAACAGTGTTGATTGAACACCTATCATTAAAAACTTCCTGAGCCACGAAAGCTTTGGATCAAGGTAATATTTATTTATTTTTTCCTTCATCATGGTCCGTATAACTTAACCAATAATTTTGATGTCAAATTAACATTACAGTGGGCCCTAGGCAGTTTTTAATGGTGGACATTCATTCCCTACTGTTTTCCTGTGGTGTGGTCCACCTGAGATTTACATCCCTCATTTTCGGATCTAAACCTAAAATGATTTGAAAAAAATGAATGGAAAGCATGGATAAAACACATACATCATGGTGGGCCACAGTGCACCGACCACTATCCACCCGGCGCATGGCAGCGTCACTGGCCAAATCGCGTCCGTACTTATCCCATGAATAACAGAGTCACGTGTCGTCCACCTGATAATTGGATCGCCTGATTTAAGTTTGCACAAGCACCATGATGGGATGCACCTGCTGGACGTTGATGTCATATACACATCGTAAGGGTCCCCACAATGCCTGACCACACCACTTGGAAAAAGAAGAAAAGAAAAAGAAAAAGAAAAAGAAAAAGAAAAAGAAAAGGGCATTTCAATCATGTCACTCTTAAGATAATGTTTGGATTTATGATAGTCAAGGCTGCTTTGGTGAAATCAGAATCATTGAGGAATTTTACAGCTAAAACCCAATTTTCTGATTTCATTGGAAACTACCCAACTAATTCGAAGTTGTTACACTGGTAAGATTTCATGTAGACACCACGTGGGTCCCACAAAAGTAATGGCCATTTAGCCATTTCAACCTCCAAAAAAATCTATTTTCTTATACTTAAATTGGCCGAAGCACTCCATGCTAAAATCAGAATGTTTGTTGAATCATGTCCCCACTCATTTTCTATGCATGTTATATGATATGATGATCGGTGGAGAGAGTGTTTTTCTTTGTAAGTTCAATGCAGAAAGAGTACGAGTGGGACCCACCTTTTATAATACAAGCCGTTAATTCAGTTGGCTATATTTGAGGAATTAGGTCGTGTCCTAACATTCCCTCTAACCAGATTATTCTATATAGCCAGCCGATCGAAATGGCCAAATGACAAACAATGGTCCACTTTCATTGGGTGCCAAATTGGGCAGTTGGGATTCTCTGATAAGGGTGAATTTTGGGAGTATCAGCACCATCCATCCGCAACAGACCTACTACATCTAATGGCTTGGCTCACACATGTACAATTAGCTGGGCAAAACAAAGCTCGATCAACCCATCTACATTTCCTTGTCTAATTACTTAAAAGATCCTCTCAATTCATCTTTCTCATTTGTTTATTTTCATTATATTTCAGGTTTCCAAGCATGTCACTGTTGGAGAAGAACCAAGAGACGGATCAAAAACATGGTAGGGATGCCGAATTGAGCATGAACTCGCCGGAGATACAGGCCTTTTTCAACTTGGTCGATCGAGAAGCCCACAGGTTCGCATTGCTGAATGGAAAGAATCAAATTCCACAGATGCCCGTAATGGAAAACCGCATCGTTTGGCAACCTTCATTCATAATGGAAGATTTCAACATCCCTTGGAATGGAAATTCGAACGCATGTCACACGGGGAAGTTGACAGATCCCATCGAACCATTAACAAATGATGGAGATGGAGGTTTGGGAGAAGGAAAGGAGGAGAGATTGAAGACGGGGTTAAAGAGGGTAAGAGATGCATTTGGGTTAGCTTCAAATGGGTCTCAAGAGAGAACGAAGAAAAAGACTCCTAGCAATGGTATTACATGTGATTTAAACAAGCCAGATGAGTCACACCCAGATCCATAGCTCAACTGGTAGACTGAGTGGAGATACCTCGTTTCAACACTTGAGGTCTTGGTATCGAACCCTAGCGGGGGTGGCTAACATGGAGTGCCCCCTCCCCCCCCCCCCCCCCCAAATAAAAATAAAAATAAAAACAAAAAAGAGCCAGATGAGTCCTTGGATTTGTGGTCTTTGGTATAAGCAATGACATTTGAATTGTGTAGTGGTACATGGCACTTGAATTTGAAAAAAAAAAAAAAAAAATGGTCCTTACGTACATGACATGAAGATGTTGTAAGAAAAAAAAAAAAAAAATAAAAAAAAAAAAAAAAAAAAGGGTTTTGGGGTTTTCATTTTTAGGTAATTAGAGATGGGTTTAGCACTGATTTAGTGAAATTGAACCTATTATTGGTGATATCCCTTGTTAAGTGATGAGTGTTTTTACTACCTTTGTCCACTTGCTAATCAAATGAGATGTGTTCATGCTTTCAAAAATTAGGGCATGTTAGGGTGCAACTTAACAATGAGTTTATCTAATTTTAGTTAATATTAATTAGGGATTGTTTGGCGTTGCTTTCGGAATTAGGTGTACGGGCATGCGAATTGACATTGCGGCATGTGAATTGACATTGCGGCTTCAATTCAAACCAAACAACAATGACCCCAAGCGCCAAGATAGGCAGACATGTAATGTATGACCGTGATCTGAAGAGATTGGTCGACTATTTAGCCACTCACTTAATATGTAAATAGGATTAGGCGATATTCATATGGTGGGGTTCGTCCTCTGATGATAGGTTACACATTTACCTTTCATACGAAATGACTTTTTAATACAGATAAAATGAAATGAGGAAGGGATTCTTACAGTTGGCCTCGCAAAGAACAGATGCAGAACACCTTTCTGATTGAGGAACTGAATCCACCATGCGAGCATAGACTCAAATTACAACTAAAGATTATCAGCTACTTGGTAAACACTATGGATTATACTATATAATATAAACAGCAGGTTGAATAGTAAAAGATTATACTAATAAATGTAATTTGCTTAACAGGAAAAGTAAAGGATTACACTATGGAATATAATTTGACAGATAAATTGACAGGATAATTGAAAGATAGATTTATGGTTTGTTTGGGTTGGTATGATACAACTTTTCTTGTTGAATTCTTTTTCTAGTTATAGCTTTGATTTACCCATCTAGATTTTTCCTATGTTCTGACGGTTACCATAATCGTTCAGCACTGCTTGAGCTCCCCTGCTTTTCTCTCGTCACCTGCCCAGTAACCATTTACGCATGATTGCTTCTTCGTCGGTCACTTAAGCAATATATGATACCATTGGATACGCTCCAGCTATAGTTATCGAAAATCTTCTCCATACATATCAGCAGATCTTCAAATGCACCATGTGGATCCATACAAATCACACATTTCTCACAAGGAATGGCGATAATGGGGATAAATAGGTATTAGATATGAGAAATGCTCCTATGCTCAAAGCACTATAAGCTACGATGCTCCTAGTAGCATTGGTTGGCTTCAACAATTTGATTGAACAACACAAACTATCTATTATGTCCAAAACTCATTTCATATACTACCACAAAAATAATAATAATAATAATAATAATAATAATAATAATAATAATCTCATGAATTGATAATCCAATCTATCATTGATTTGGCCTTATTTGTTGTAGTCATCCTTCTTCGAAGTCATGGATTAGATGGTTGAGATTACTTACTAAAGGTGATTATTTAGAATCATAAACAATCCATGATAGGCCCTAACAAGTAAATGGATCAAATCATTAATTTGGACCTACTTGTATAAAACAACCTTGAACATCCATTTTTAAAGGTGTTGGAAATGTAAATAATTTTTTTATTTAGAAAAAATAACAATAAACATATTTAAATAATATGAAGGAAAAGTAGCTAGGATGAAGATTTCTCTTTTGTGTAGAATTTTCTGTCTCACGTTAGATAGGGACAAACTCTTTTAAGTCGGTATATGTAGACATTGGCCCTTAGGATTATAAGGCAAACCAAAGAGAGAGAATTTTGTGGGGACTTTCAAAAAATGTCTTTGTCATGCATGCCAAACTGGGCCATTGATAGAAAAGTTGTGACCCGGTGCATCATTACATCTTCTAAATCTACAAGTGGGAGCTAGTTTATCTTTAAGAAAATGCCAGTAACATGCCTCAACTCTTTAATTCTTAGATTTTTTTTAATCGTTATTTCTATTTTATTGTATTATCTCTTAATAATATATTCCAACAACTTTCATTTTACATTACTAATGATATTTCTTCATTATCATCTAACATGTACTAAGGACAGATGCAAGTCAAACTACCTAAAATCAATTTAAATGGTATTTATTTTAGATAACCATAAAATAAAATAATTAATTTTTTTTTTATTTTTTTGTAGAAAAAACTTTAGGAGATGGCAATAAAAAATGAAATTTTATTTAAAAAGTTTAAAATTGGTTTATGTCATAAAAAATCCAATCCCATCTTTTGAATTAAGCTTTAAACATGTTATTTTTGTTGAATGACTTAAATGGTAAGAAGATGATTACTCGTGTCATAATCATATTCTAAATGTAATGGCAAATGATAATTATAATGTATATTGTCATCACACTTTAGTCAAAGATGTGTAGGAACATTTAGAGAAAAAAAAAAAAAAAAAAAATCAAAACCGTAGATGTAGGTAGTAAAAAGTTATGTGGTTGGGTGAAATATTGATTTTAATGTTTGATAGTAAACTAGTAGTGGTTCAAGTTCATAACTAAAATTCTATGCAAATGGATGAAGTATTAGAAAAACTTCCACCTACGTAGAAAGAATGCGAAATTTCTCTTAAATACAAGAGGAAGGAATTGAATTTGGATGAACTCATTCCTCACATTTGGAAAGAAGAAGCTAGAAATGGTGAGAAACAATTTATAGAATTGGAATATGTAGCTAAAGTACATCTTATTGAAAATAAACAAAAAAGGTTCACAAAGTTGTAAATTTGAGTTTTCGAAGAACAAGAATCTCTATTTTGGATCTAGATCCCCTGCTTGCCACAAGCAGAAAAATTATGCTTGTTGTAATTTAATTGGACCACATCACACACTACATTTAATGTAGTAGTGTTGACAATGCCAATAATGACATGGACCAATCACAATGTAGGAAAGCATTGTTGAGAAGTAGAGCCACATCTGGGGCCGCCCACGACCAGTCAAGGTTATGTAGATTCGATCCACATTTTTACGCGGATTTCGTGTTGCAAGTCCTTTCGCAACTGGGATGTGGAAATGAGTTTCGCGGATTTCGTGTCGCAAGTCCTTTCACAACTGGGATGCGAAAGGAGTTTCGCGGATGTAGTATCGTAAGTCCTTTCGCAACTGGGATGCGGAAAGGAGTTTCTTAAATTATAAATAAGGGTACCTAGCGCTTTTCTAAGTATGATGGGAAAGTTATTCTAAGGTGTGGGCAAAGGATTTTCTATGTTCTTCCAAGGGAGAGGTTAGTATATTGCCTTGTAATCTTTATTTTTCTTTATAGTGAAAATTTTGCATCCGTGGGTTTTTACCCTTGTTGGGGTTTTTCTACGTATATCTTGTCATATGGTTTGTTTGAATGCTTTTATTCCTTTCTAGTTTATATTTCTTCCTGTTTATCGTTTGTGGGTGAGACTTGAGATTAGATCTCGGTTCACTGCGTTGTTGGTGTGTTGCGTAACAATTGGAATCAGAGCTATTAATTTTAGTTTTATTGGAAGAGATGACGGAAGAAGGGAAAACTAGAATTAAGAAGTTTGATGGTTCAAACTTTGCCTTCTGAAAGATGCAGATGGAGGATTATCTGTATCAGAAGGACCTCTATATTCTTCTAGGAGGAAAAGAGAAGAAACCAGAAAAGATGACAGATGATAAATGGTTTTTACTAGATAGGAAGGCTTTAGGAACGATCCGACTCTCTTTGTCTAAGAGCGTCGCCTTCAACATATCCAAGGTAAAAACTACAAAAGAAATAATGGAAGCATTAGCCACCATGTATAAAAAGCCCTCCGCATCCAACAATGTTCATCTTATGAAACAACTATTCAACATGAAGATTGCAGATGGTGGGAGCGTGGATGAACATCTAAACGAGTTCAATACAGTCACAAGCCAGTTGGAATCTATTGGCATTATTTTTGAGGATGAGGTCAGAACGATATTGATCTTATTCAGTGTGCCAGACAGTTAGGATGGTTTGGTGATTGCTGTGAGCAATTCTTCAGGGTCGACAAAGCTGAAATTTGATGATGTGGTCGGTCTAATTCTTAGTGAAGAATCTAGAAGAAAGGCATCAGGAATTTCAAGGGATTCAGGGAATGCTCTAAACGTTGAAGGAAGAGGAAGATCGCTGAACAAAGGAGGCAATAAACACGGGAGATCTAAGTTGAGGAAGAAGTCCAAGGGACCGAAAGACAAAGACGGGTGTTGGCATTGCAGCAAGAAGGGGCATATGAAACGTGATTGCAAGGCGCTCAAGAAATAAGAAGGAAACTCTCAAGGTGGAAAAAATTCAGTGAATCTATCTGAGGAGAGTGACACAGAGGCATTGATCTTTTCTCTTGATGCGAGGAATGGGTCTTAGGTTATAGACTCGGGTGCTTCGTTTCATGCCACTTCATGTAAGGAAGTTCTGCGTGATTATGTGTCAGGTAACTTTGGGAGAATCTACCTGAGTGATGATGAGCCGTGCAGTATTATTGGAAAGGGGGACGTTCATGTAAATCAGAAAGATGGAACGTCTTTGAAATTAAAGGATGTTAGACATGTACCGAGTCTGAAACGTAACTTGATCTCAGTGGGGCAGTTGGCCGATACCGGTTATGTAACAACATTCACCAGTGATTCCTAGAAGATCACAAAAGGTGCCTTGGTGATATCTTGAGGCAAGAAGGAAGGTACTTTGTACGTGACTTCAGGATCGTACAGTTCACTCGCAGCCGTATCAACTGGAGTGAATGGGCAGTTATGGCATTAGAGGTTAGGACATATGAGTGAGAAGGGGATGAAAGTGTTATTGTCTAAAGGGAAGCTACCAGGGCTAAAGTCTATTAACTTAGAATTTTGCGAGGACTGCGTGTATGGCAAGCAAAAGAGAATAAGCTTCAAGAAGATGGGACGAGCTCCAAAGACACATCTATTGGAGCTTGTACACACTGATGTGCGGGGATCGGCATAGGTATTATCTCTTGGTGGCTCACGTTATTTTGTTACTTTTATTGATGATGTTAGTAGAAAACTATGGGTCTATTTCTTAAAGCATAAATCTGATGTATTTGATGTATTTAAGAAGTGGAAACTTTTGATAGAAAATGAGATAGGTAAAACAGTAAAATGTCTTAGATCTAATAATGGGGGAGAGTACTGTGATAAGAGATTTGAGGAGTATTATGCAGCAAATGGAATCAAACATCAGAAAACGATTTCATGGACATCGCAACAGAATGGTGTGGCTAAGCGCATTAACAGGACCATCCTTGAGCACGCTAGGAGCATAAGGTTACATGCAGGGTTACCCCAGACCTTTTGGGTAGATGCTATGAATACTGCCGTATATTTCATCAATAGAAGTCCATCAGCACCATTGGATGGTGGGCTACCAGAAGAAACATAGACTGGGAAAGAAGTGAACCTTGATCATCTCAGAGTGTTCGGTTGCACTTCATATGTTCACATTGATGCAGAGCACAGAAACAAACTAGATGTGAAATCCAGGAGGTGCACGTTTATAGGCTATGGGTAGCATGATTTTGGCTACAGGTTTTGGATGGAGAAAATAGGAAAATCATCAAAAGCAAAGACGTAGTCTTCAATGAAAAAGTAATGTATAAGGACAGTGTACAAGAAAATAAGGCCGAGGAAAATGAATTTATAGAGTTGGAAGAGTTATCAGACACGGGTGTTACAGCGCCACAGGATAATAATGCACAGGAGCATTATGAGGCAGAACCACATACACCGGTTGTGAGGAGGTCTACTCGAGAGAGGAGACCCACGGTCCGATACTCACCCTCCTTACATTATCTACTGTTGACAGATAATGGTGAACCAGAGTGTTTTGAAGAGGCATTACAGATGGATACACGAGTTTAGTGGGAGCAGGCCATGTATAAGGAGATGGACTCTCTTAAGTCTAATCGTATATGGGAGATAGTCACTCTACCCAAGGGTAAGAAAGCTCTTCATAACAAGTGGGTTTACAGACTGAAGGAGGAGTACAATGGTTCGAAACAGTACAAGGTCAGATTGGTTGTGAAAGGGTTTCAATAAAAGGCAGGTATCAATTTCACTAAAATATTTTCACTTGTACTGAAAATGTCTACAATTCGCATGGTCTTAAGTATAGTGGCTACAGAGGACTTACATCTAGAGCAGCTAGATGTTAAGACAACCTTTCTTCATGGGGACCTTGAAGAAGGGATATATATGCATCAACCGACAGGATACGTGGCACCAGGAAATGAGAACAAGGTGTGTAGACTGAATGAGAGTCTATATGGACTAAAGCAGGCCCCGAGGCAGTGGTACAAGAAGTTCGATAGTTTCATGTCAGGAAACAGTTATAGGAGATGTCATGCAGATCACTGTTGTTATTTAAAGAAGTTTGATATGTCATACATCATCCTACTTCTGTATGTTGATGACATGCTTGTGGCCGGTTCAAGCATGAAGGACATTTCAAATCTTAAAAGACAACTGTCTAGAGAATTTTCCATGAAGGATTTAGGAGCTGCAAAATAAATCCTAGGCATGAGGATAAAGCGTAATAGGAAAAACGAGAAACTAGTTTTGTCACAGGTAGAGTACATAGCTAAGGTACTTGATCGATTCAATATGGGAGGTGTTAAGCTGGTTAGCACTCCATTAGCTAACCACTTCAAGCTATCTAAGGAGCAAGGTGCAAAGATGCAGGAGGAACGGGACTACATGGCTAAAGTCCCATACGCGTCAGCTATTGGGAGTCTCATGTATGCTATGGTGAGCACGAGGCCAGATATTACTCAAGCAGTGGGAGTTGTTAGCAAGTTCATGAACAACCTCGGGAAGAAACATTGGGAAGCTGTGAAGTGGATCCTTAAATACTTGGTAGGTACTAATGATGTAGGGCTGTGCTATGGCGGATCGGAAATCAAGCTGCAAGGCTACGTCGATTCAGATTTAGCAGGAGATATCGATAGCAGAAGAAGCACTATAGGTTATGTCTTTACTCTGGGTAGTGCTACAGTCAGTTGGGTCTCTCAGTTATAGAAGATAGTATCTATCAGTACGACAGAGGCAAAATATGTTGCGGCTACAGAAGCGTGCAAGGAGATGGTGTGGATACAAGGTTTTATGGAAGAGTTAGGAAAGAAACAAGTAGATTGCAAGCTATACAGTGACAGTCAGAGTGCAATACACTTGGCTAAGAATTCAGCCTTTCATTCAAGGACCAAGCATATTGCCATTAGATATCACTTCATACGCTCGTTACTGGAAGATAGATCGATTACTCTGGAGAAGATTCATACAAGTGAGAATCCTATGGATATGCTGACCAAGGTAGTCACAAGGGAGAAGTTGAAGCTCTGTTTAGCTTTGATTGGTCTTCAGGCTTGAAGACAGGGAGGTGGTGAATTTCGGATGAGGAAAACAAAGGTTTATGTCGATGTATCTCCAAGTGAGAGATTGTTGAGAAGTGGAGCCACATCTGGGGCCGCCCACGACCAGTCGAGATTATGCAGATTCGATCCTTGTTTTTACACGGATTTTGTGTTGCAAGTCCTTTCGCAACTGGGATGTGGAAAGGAGTTTCACGGATTTCGTGTCGCAAGTCCTTTCGCAAATGAGATGCGAAAGGAGTTTCGCGGATTTCGTATCGTAAGTCCTTTTGCAGCTAGGATGCGGAAAGGAGTTTCCTAAATTATAAATAAGGGTACTTAGGGATTTTCTAGGTATGATGAGAAAGTTATTCTAAAGTGTGGGCAAAGAGTTTTCTATGTTCTTCTAAGGGAGAGGTTAGTATATTGCCTTGTAATCTTTGTTTTTCTTCATAGTCGAAGTTTTGCATCCGTGGTTTTTTACCCTTGTTGGGGTTTTTCCACGTATATCTTGTCTTGTGGTTTGTTTGAATGCTTTTATTCCTTTCTAGTTTATATTTCTTCCTGTTTATCGTTTGTGGGTGAGACTTGAGATTGGATCTCGGTTCACTGCATTGTTGGTGTGCTGCGCAACAAGCATGATTTTCATGCTTGCGGCAAGCAGAGGATCCAAATTCCTCTATTTTCTTTTTATATATATAAGAATAAGAAAATAGACAAATAATAGAAAAATAGATCAATTACTTTGTTCTGTAAAAGAATGTCATTTTTCTAAAGAGTGTCATCACTGGAAAAAAGAAGAAGAAGAAGAAGAAGACTCAAGTTCTCAAGGTAGCAAAATTTATGGGAGTTATTACTAAAGCATTTGCAGTAAGTGATGTGAATGAATGGTGGATAGATTATGGTGCCACTAAACACATTTGCTCCAATCAGCACATTTTCTACCTACAAAAAGCTAGGAGATAGAATGAATAAGGTTGTGGGAAAATAGAAGACGATCTTAAAACCCACATCTAAAAAAGTATTAACTTTATAAGAAGTGCTTCCTATGCCAGACCTTTAAAAGAATCTCATATCTAGTTCGATGTTGGATAAGAATTGTTTTAATTTAGCTTTTGAAAAAAAAAAAAAATCTAGAAAATGATTTCTAAGATCAGTAATTTATTAGCAATAGATATGTTAGTGATGGAATATTTAAACTTGGTTATATATATGAATAAAAATACCTTTAATTCTTTTACATATTTGATTTGGTCTTTTGATTTTTGACATCTGATAGATTAGGACATGTGAATTATCATTCATTTAATTGTGATTAATAAGAAAGGGACAAGGTTCTATGCGGTCAAGCTCATGGGAACTCCCCATGAGGTCGAGCTATGTGGACCTCACCATGATGCATGTCAAACATTTACCCCATCAGTCAGATGCACCATTCCATGGTGGGCCCAGGGCTTAAAAATCAAGTCAATCCATGACTTGTGTGGGCCACACGACATATAAAAGTTGAAAGGGGTTACCCTCCATTAAAACATTTAGAATCCTTTTTTGGGCCCACCGAGATGTGGTTCACAAATCTAGCCCATACATTATGTGTGTCCCACTTGGATGAGGGGTCAGACCAAGTTTCAGATGCATCCAAATTTTAGGTGGGCCCCACCAAGTGCTTTTATATGTTTTAAGCATGTCTTCACATGATTTTAGATGGTATGGCCCACCGTAGTTCCATATGCGGACGATTTTTGGGATATCCCATAATTTAAAGGGGACCCATCAAATGCATGGTGTTGATGTTTGACACACATCATAGTGGGGCCCACACAGCTTGACCTCAAGGGGAGTTCCCATGAGCTCAATTGTATAGAACCTTTTCCCAATGAGAAATTAATTTCTAAGGTTGAAAATGATAAATAAATAAATGTAAAATATGTGTACAATCTCAATTAATAATAAATCTTTTAAACAAGTAGAAAGGATTTAAAAAAAACTTTGATATTTTGAATATAACAACTCTTTATTTCCTCTAAAAGGGCATGTAGTCCAAAGAATATAAGAGGAGGCTAGTCCAAAGAATATAAGAGGAGGCCCACTCCCAAGCCTTGAAGAAAGAAAGAAAAGAAAAACCATACCCCGATCGAGTGAGGGAGAAGCCCACACCTCGGGCTAGGGAGAGAAAAATTCACACCCTGGGCAAGGGAAAGAGAGCTGGAGAAAATGAAGGAGTTAAGATCAAAGGAGTATAACTAACTCAATCTCGGAGATAATGCAAACGGAAGAACTAGATGGAACATTAGTAAGCTTAAAGATAAGCATTTTCCTCCACTTATTAATGATCGTCACCTCACTTCGATGCTCATTAATCAGGGGCTTGAGATTCTAGGCAAAGAGCCTTATGCTCCCTAAGGAAGAATTGGGCTTTAAATCGCATGACAGCAGTCCTCATTATTCACTTCAATGAGAAATTTTGAAATAAAAAAAATAACTAAATCAAGTATTCCTTAAAGTAGTTTATTAAAAATGAAAATACTTGATTTAATTCATAATGATATTTATGATTTTCCAAATGAAAAAAAGAGAGGAAAGAAATACTTTATACCTTTATTTTAGATACCATAAAGCATATCTAATTAGGAGTAAGAATGAGCAATAAGAAAATTCGAAACATATGTGAATGAAGTGAAAAGTTAATTAAAAAAAATATTGTAATCAAAGATGACATGGAGGTGGAGAGATACAATTCTAATGATTTTATATCCTAGTGTGAATCAAAAGGTATTGTCAAACCCTTGTAAACTCGGTGAACGGGCTCATAAAATTCTTGAGCTTCAAATTTGGTGCTAATAACCTTTGTATTACTTTGATTTCAGCTCCCAACGCTTATATGCCAAGTCCCAGAAGTAGGATCTCATGAGGATTTTCAAGGAGTTTTTTTTTTTTTTTTTTTTTTTTTTTTTTTTTTTTTTTTTTTTTTTTTTGTAATCAGGCATAACCACAAGTACACCAAAACACTCCTATCACATATTCCTATATAAACTTTGGGTATAGTACTATAAGTGAAATATAGGGTATAACAAAATCCAAAAGAACAGGCGGGTGCTCCAACATCAGTATTAATATGCTTTACTGTGTCCTAAAACATAAATAAACAATCATGAGCTTCTAAACAAAGCCCCAGTAGAGTACGTGTATGCATGCATAATGGTTATGACATGTATATAGGTATTAGAGTAAGTAAAAATAATGGAGGGCTAAAATGTCAAGTCTATGAATGTCATCAGCCATACCAAGATTATGCAATGCAAAGGTCTACATGGCCAAGTGTCATAAGCAACATATGCAATGCAAATATGCCAATCCTCATCTAATCCACATATCAGAATGGTTCGCAACTGGAACATCACTAGGGTCTAGTACATAGGCACCAAACTGTAATCCATTAACATGCAAGTATAAGAGACTCACTATCGCCCAGTCAATGGTATGCCAATGCCCACCCAACTTGCCAATAGTAGACCCATTTCCAAGCTGGTCAAACTTAGTGTCAATCACCACCACACACTTCGAGCAAGTGACACCGTACCACATTTCAATTGACCATAACATAGTGGGAGACACGACCTACCAGTATTTCCTCACACGAGTGCTCATGGATCTACTCACTCTAGATGTTGGAGCATCTTAAAGTATTATAGAGGTTTAAATATTTTCACCAATGGACATCTTTAGCATCTAGTCAAAGTAACCAAATATTTGGTGCCCATACTCATATACGTAAGCCATGGAAAATTCGTGTGGCTACAAACCTGATGTCACTAGGGTGCATGCTACAACCTTAATGTTGCTAGGGTGTAGATGCAATCATGCATACATAATGTGCAATGCATGAATCATGTTATTCAAGTCATGCACCAAACCTGCGCGCACCACACGATCATATGGGGTGACCCTATCTCATACGGGTCCCCTAAGTACCTCTAAGCCATAGGACATATAACTACCATTTTTTCATGCATTAGGAAACTAATACAAGGACAGGAGTACCAACCTCAGCCCCATGACTGGGTGTACACTATCATGATCAATCACAATCCAAAGCCAAGTATATAATGATGTGCATGACTTGTGGATGGGCATTTTAATATTGTACTAAGTATGTTACTTCCAAGGCTGAGTCAGGCCTGGTCAGTGCCACCTTTAGGTAAGTCTTTCATACAAATTTCTCATTCTAAAAAACCATGTCTTGTACTACATAAATTCATTGGCTCGTTGAGTCAACTCAATGAGGTATTGGGCTAATTTAATCTAGTTTTAGTCTAGGAGACGAAGAACCCTAAAGTAGGAGCTAAGGAACCAGCGGGTTGAATCATGTTAAAAACCAACCGAGTCGCACCGAGTCATGTTAAGTTGAACCAAGTAATCCGAGTTTGGATGAAATGAATCTAATTTGGGTAAACGTAGGATCCAACAGTGACTTAGACCTTTTCACACAAAAAACAGGTAGATAATCCTCCCAATTTTTGTAAATTTTGGGTTTACACAATTATATTGTGTTTCTGTTTAATTTTTGTACAACATTAAGTATAATTTAATTTTGAGTTAAACTCCAGTATAATAATGTATAACTAAACCTAAGATACATATTAATTTTCAAATGTTTATATTTAAAATTGTATATAAGTTTGGATCAAATATTGTTATTGTGTACATGTTTAAGTTATATTAGAATCAAAGATAGATTATGTGAATTGTGTATGTTGCATTTATAACACGTAGAAGGAGCAATGAGGATGATAGCATGAGTGTTTTTCCCTAGGACCTAAAATGAACACATTGTTTTGCCCAAGAAGTCCTCTAAGTATATAAACAAGTGCTTTGCCGTGGACATTTTTTAAATGAACATAGTGTTATGCTCTGGATTCCCTAAAAGTAGCACAGCCACACGATATTTTTTCTATGTATATGGAAGCACTGCATGCATAGTGTATTTGTTAACTTTAAGCCTTATTGTGTATATATTTACTTATTTGTTAAATAAAGAAATCATAAGTATTAGAGGGATGTATTCCTACTTAGTTGTCATGCTCACCCTACTCGACTATCTTTTTGAGATGCCCAGCTAAATATTTTGAGCATGCAGACCTCTACTATTAGTTTTTCCAATGTATCGAGCTTAGTTTGATATCTATTATTAGTTTCTTTCAATGCATTAGGCTTTTGATTTCTCATTATCAATATAATAGAAAACTATAGATTCTTGATTAGTGAACAATGATTTGGTTTGGAGTTTATTTCAATGGAATTTTCATTTATTTTAATTTTGATTGCTTTTAGATTATAATGATCATTTATGTTGTATTCATATCTGAATAACATGGTTCATGGTCTTGGGATTTCGATCTTGAGTAGCCTTACTCGGGCACCTGGATTTTGAGGCATGACAGTAGGTACATCCTTGATGGATTCACCAATATGAGTATAACACTCTAGATTTTGTAGCTCAATTTTAGTACTCTTGCTCCAAAATTCTAAGTGAAATTGCATGTGGTGGTGAGCCACAGGTTATGCGAGAAAGCTTGGTGGACCTATAAAATGAAGGCTATGTCCTAAAGGGGAGTGATTAGGAACAAATAAAATTTTAACCAATTAATACATAATTGCTTACTTCAACTAATATGTAAATTAAATTAAGTAAAGCAATTTAACACTATAGCTTCCAAGACAGTAGTGGATCCAATCACATAGATTATAAATCATATTCCAATGAAACAACTTATCTATATATGATAGTGTAAATGTGTGTGTGGGATGTGCTAATTGTTCACAACCCTAAGTGTAGGGTTGCGATGTAGTAATAACTAGGTGAGACTGAGGTTGAGAAGGGTGTTCGAGTAATCAAGAATGTGTCCAGAATGTTCCAATGAGTTGCTCCAGAAATCCACAAAAATCTCGATGTCATCGAGCAGGTCTTTGAGCAATCGAACAGGGTTTCAATGTCATCGAGAATTGCATCCAATTTGTCCAGTACCCAAACTTGATTTTCATGTAATTCTTCGATGACCAGTGTTTGATTTCATCGAATATTGGCTTCGATGTCATCGACTGGTGGTCGATGACATAGACAGTGAAATTCAGATTCTGTGAATTTCTGCACTTTGCACTTTTGACTTCCTTCCTTCTTCACTTGGTGTCCTTGAATCTTGGGGTCTTGAAATCTTCAATTTTGGTCTCTAAGATCCATCCCTTGCGTTGGTGATTCTTGAGCATTAAATTTATGCTTTTTGCATTCTTTTTCAATTCAAGCTCTTGAACTCACCTCGCAATACAAACATGTACAAAATATACCCATTAAGCGTTATCGTGTTCAAAAAAGCAAGATATAAATAGGGAGAAATATGCAATATTTAACACTCAACACTAACTATCAAATCCTAAAATTTCTCTAATCATGCATACACAAAACTCATCAATCATCACATAAGCATAATTAAATAAGTTCTCAAATGACAATTACAAACACAAGCATGTATAGTGGTTCAGTTTTCTACTTCACTCCTAATGAATGTACTCAACTCATGAGTGTATCAGATTTCACTATCGAATGTTTTAAATCAAGTTCGTATCTAACATTTACAACCCTACACAAGGACTACAGTCCTATACAGGAACCTACTTAGCATGCACTCCTGTTAGAGGCTCCCATAAGAGAATTTATTTAGTTTTTAATCGGCTAACTAACAACTTTAGTCTTAATCCAAGGGCCTACGTTTGCTCCCTCCAGAGGCTCTCATAGAGACTAACATGTACACACCTATATGCGGTGAATTTAACCCCATACAAGAGCTTATTTCCTACACACGAACCTATTCGAGTTTGGATCGCAAACTCTTACCCTCAATCCTACATAAGGAAAGAGAATATAGACTCATACATAGCACTTACTTATCAAATTAAGCCCATTTAATGCATCAATCTTGAGTTACATCTTCAAATCTCTCTCGTGCTTAAATTCGCTCCTCAATTGTTCCCTTGATCATTGATCCTAATGTTTTGCCAAATTTTCAGCTCCAAGATCAAATACCTTGCATGTAATGCTCCTTTGAGGTGACCAAGATGATGGGAGGTTGGGCGAATCTCCTACAACTCATGGAAATATTATAATCCTAAGGAATTCACTTATAAGGGTCTTCTAGAGGATTTAGATAAAAGATATGCTAATAAGATGGGTCTAAACTATAGAAAATGAAAGAGTTCAATATCATCTTCAATGTGGAGGTTGGAATTCTTATTAGAGTGAAAATGTAATGCCTTGAATCTTCAGGACCCGAGTACACGACTCGTTTCCCAAAAACCCGAGTGTTAGCTTATAGGGAACCAAAATCCATATATTTTTTTTTTCCTTCATCAGAGTAAGCAGATGAGCGTAGAATGGACAAATATATATAAGGGAAAATTTCAAATTTCATTTAGAGTATGCAAGAGAGTGCCCATAATGACTTATACAAACTAATGTCCCTATTTTTACAATTACAAAATGAAATAATATTACACATGAAATAAAGTAAATTACAACAAATTTGAGATATGAAATCCTATAGCAACTCTTAGCAATCATAATCATGTATCCCTGTCAATTGTAACTTGCTCCTCGTCAATATAAACATGAATTTCACCTGGGCCACCTGTGCTACCTGTACGGTTATATATTTGATGGATGAGTGGCTAACTTAGTGTGAATTCCCCTCAAGATTACACACCACTGCATTAGGTAAGCATAGTTATAAAATAAAGCATACAAAATAATACATGATGCAGATCTTATTATATGCATGGATGCATGAAGTATGCAATCATTGCCCCAGGGATGCTCATCCGTACGATCATCGAACCTAGGAAACATCATCCAGTCGGGTCTCCATATAATCGTCGACCCAGGTAAAACATCCAGATGGTCTGTGCCCCGGGTAAAACATCTAGACAGGCGATGTGACTGGTTATCAGCGCAACACTCGGCGTAATCGCAGGGCATGAAGATCCAGGTCATCATCATAATCGAATGACTGGTCATAAACACAACATTCAGCATAATCGCAGGGCAGAGTGATCCAAGCTATCGAAATATGTCATGTATGCATGATTTGTCAGCCCATTATTAGTCCATTTACAATCAGTCATTTTAAATAAGCTCAAAGGTCACTACGGGGAGCACATGGCCCAATGTAGGCCGACGGCACAGGCATAGTGTCCCATGACTACCATCCCCGGCCCATGAGACTACCACCTTAGGATGTTTAATGGTACCCCGTCAACTAGTGGCCAATCATATTATAATATATGGGGCTTACCATCACATGGTTGTACAGTATAAAAATTCAACCCATATAGGGAATATACTAGAACAAAGCCACATAGGGCGATATCAAAGTAGGCCACATAGGGCGAGTATCAGAACCATGCGATAAAAGACCATCCTTGAAAACCATTGGACATAACAACCCTGGATGGTAGGCCCACATCAATGATCCATCTAGACCACACTCATTAACCACCAAGTAGATAGTCCATTACGATCACAACTAGTCAAGTTACATCCTAAGTCTGGGTGTACATTCATATGTGAGATTTTTCCACTAATGTACCAGTTTAAGTTCCATAATCAATTCACAAAAATAAATCCACAAGCATGAACAATTATACAGGATAATCATAAAGCATATAATACAACAATTCTATTTTCACCAGCTAACATATGTGATTATAAAGAGAGATATCAATTATGAATTTAAATAAAAACTATAACTTAAGCTAATGAGAAGATAGAAAGCTCAAGGGGAAGAATCATCACCTTATACTTTGAATCGCATTCTAGTGTTGCTAGGTACTTGCGCCCTTAGAATTGTATCCTACCACAATCATGAGCTTGTACAATTAGGTCCAAGTTCTAAACACTACCTAAGGTTTGAGTTATCCATCTTAGGGTTTTAACGTAGAATTAGGGTTTTATCTTTTAGTTTGGTGCTTAGATTTTAGGATTTGGATCCCAAGTTTTTATTAATATTATTATCGTGCAATGAACCAAATAATACTCACAATAGGAGTATTAATCCATCAAATGGTAATTCACAAGTTTATATCCAATCATATATGTAATATCTAATGTTCTTATATTGACTAATAATCTATTAAATATTAGAGGTAATAGAAATGGAATATTTACTAACAGTAAAATGATAATAACCACATTATAAGAATTTTACTGATCCCTAAGAAAGTTGATAATGTTTCCTAATGATACTAATCCTAATGATTAATAATGAATCTGGTCATGATAATAGATATCATGACCTACCATAAGTTATGAACTTCGACAATTAGCTCAAACCTAATACACTATTTAGGGTTAAGGTCTTAACATAGGATTTAGATTACCTAGGTCATAGGGTTTCGTCCTTGAGTTCAGTTCTAAGCTTAGATTCTACACCTAAATCCAAACCCAACACACCATCTAGGTTTAAAGTTTTGACCTAGGGTTTAGGCCAGGCTAGATTTTTAGGGTTTGAACCCTAGTTAGTGTATTATTAACTATAATAACTATTATCATTAGAGTTGTATTTTACATTAGCTAACATGGTAAAAATCATTATGATGAAAGTTAACAATAATATCCATAACGCTAATTAGCACATTGTAATATCTGTAAGTTCTAGTCAATGTCATTAAGATAACATTAGTTATTGCGATAGATAGAAAATAATGGTGATATAATTAATAACAAAATGAATGATGACAAATCTAAAAATAACTGGAAACTCTCACCTGGTTGACTCAGTTTGAATCAAGTTGACTCCGCAGTAACCAACCCGACTCAACTCCCCCACTTCTTCCTTCTTTCTCTTTTCTTTCTCCCTTTCTTCTCTTTCTCACTCTCTCCCCTGCCATTGCCCTCACTTTCTGGCCAGCAACAGTAGGACCGAACCCAGCCTGTCCCGAACCTGAACCGAGTCAGCGACTCAGTCCGCCGTCCGTGATGTGGTGCAACTCCGCCATGCATCCAACTTTCTCTCTCTCTCTCTCTCTCTATTCTCCTCTTTTGTTTCTTTTCCTGCATCCATCTACCAGCCTTGTAGTCCAACCCAGACTAAACTCGATCATCCCTGACTCACCACACCAGTCCTGACTTACCGTTTGGACTCGCCAGCGAGTCAGGTAGTGACACAGTGCAGCACCATGCTGCAATGCTCCTTCCTCTCTCATTCATTTCTTTCTCTCCTTTTCTCTCTACTTCTTCTTTCTTTTTTTTCTATCTTCTGTTTCTCCTTCTCTCTCTTGAAGTCTGGCAACAACGCTGGACTCGACCCATTTGCGACCCAACCGAGTTGGGCAACGGCTCAGTCAGTGGAGTACCTTCATGGTGCAGCCGCACCAGTCCTACACTTCTCCCTCTTTCTCTCCCCTCTCTATGATTTTCTTTCACTTTCTTTTCCCTGTTTTCTCTCCCGATGCCATCACCAAATGGTGAGAGTTGAAAAACACCATCCTGAACTGATCTAACTCAATTGGAACGACGGAGAAGATGGCTGCCATTAATGGCGGATCTCGAACGGAGGCTCCCTCCTCCAATCCGATGACATGGAAGGGTTCTAAAGGATGTAATGGAGCTTAGTGATGTGTTGGGCCAAAGTTTTGAAGGGTCTTTGGTGGTGGTTCGGACCTTGAAAGCTACAGTCGTTTTCCTACTCGAGCAGCTGTGGGAAGAGGAGATAAGGGTTGTTTGTTGAGAAGAGATGTTTTCTCCTCTACTTGTAAAAAGACCTAGCTCTCTTAGAGCCGTCAGATGAGAGCCGATGGTGGGGATTGAGTCTGCCCGAAACCACCTTCAAAAATAGTGGGCAGGAACTGCCACTGACTATTGGTTTTGTTTGAACGCCCTAAACAAACGGATGGCTGAGATTTTTCCCAGACAAACAGTCGGAATATGATGAAATAAAGGGCTGGGATTGGAGGATTTCTTCTCACGCGGATCGTGTCAGCTGAAAATTTCCGCTTTTGGAATCGTGTGTTTGTAGGGTCTGTTTGCGGCAAGGGTTGTGCAGCAGCACGTACATTCCAATGGGTAAAACCACCCAAGGTTCGTTTGATACCGAAGTCTCGCTGTGATGGACGGTTTGGATCTATCATTGAAGTGGTGATGGTGGGCCATGGGCGTGCCCAACGGACGTTCGTCCGTCGGTTGGCAGAACAAAGGGAGAGAGAAATCTCTCCATTTTTAGTAAAACGCGGGTCAGCCGCTACTGACCGAGTTGGCATGTCCGGTGCATGGTGGGCACGGGTGCACTACGTGCACTCGCACCTTACGTGGGGTCCACCGTGCTGTTTGGGGAGAAATTCACACCATCCATTTTACTTGACGGGCCTTATCATACCCCTTGACAAAAAAATGGGGCAGATCCAAGGTTTTGGGTCGGCCCTACATCTTGGTTTAGGGTCGTATTGGTGGGTTCCAACGAATCTAATGGTCAGATCAGACCGAGTTCGAATATAAGCGGTTAAAAAGGTTTAAGGGTCCATTTAAGGCTTTTGCTATGCATTGTTAATTAATACTAATGTTAACATGGATTTTTTTATAATTAAAATAATTAAAAACTCATATATATATATATATATATATATATATAATTTCTAATATTAACATGCTATTATTATTCACATGTTTATTAATATATAATTCCCAATATACAATATCCTATTACACATATATATGGATTGAAAATTTGTACAATATCTCTTTTAAAATATCATTGATAAATAATATGTCATCTTATTAATGTATCTCATAATTTTTGTATAAAATATTTAATACTACGTTGATATTTATAATTCAATTATGCACCGTAAAATTATTATACATCATGTTTATATATATAATATTATTTCCATAATACTATATGTACATTAAATATATAGGTGCGGACTGTTCTTTAACGGTTAGATTTAAACTAAGATGAATGTAAGTGTTTACTTAAGCCTGGCTTGTGTTTATGCTAAGCTTGGTTATATGGTAACACGCGAGTACTGGAAAGTATGGGGTGTTACAGAAAATCTCAAGGAAGATTACTTGAAACTCATAGGTTAAGAGGTCTAGGATGTGTTGAAAATGGTGAGCTCTCAGTCCTAGGGGGGATGAATAGGACTATGCCAAAAAAAATGCTGAACAGAAATATTAAATATAATTGAATCAATTAAATATCTCAATTGTAATAGTATTGAGAAATTGATTTAAACCTTGTTCAAAGGACAACCTTACACTAAAAACAAATGTTTATGATAAGACAACCCGATTTCTTGAATATAGTAAGGATCAAGATCGCAAACTAAAATAAGAGGTAAATAAATGAAGCTATTTATTACATGCATTCACCACATGTACATGAAAGAAGATATTACAAACATTCAGCACATATCCATCACATACATTATCATCCACCTCAAACACTAAGAGATATAGTGGTTTGGTGTGTACACCAACTATTCTCAAATAGCCACACCTACTCCACTCCCAATAATCACAACCCACGTGATATTGGTGTTCATTATAAAACAAGGTTTTCTCAAATTCACCTTAAAACCTATATAGTTGTGTTTTCAATTGGGCTATCACAATCAAAACCCCGTACTGAGATTTTCTGGCTGATCTCAGTCAAAACCAATATAAAGATTTTCTAGCTAATATATATATAGAAGGCAAATAATAAAAAGTACTTATCTTCTTCTTAAAGACGCTTGTTTGCTATAGCCCATAGAACCGCTTCACTTGATGTAAATGTTCAATGTCCAACAAATATAATCAAGGATTCTAAGTTCTAAATAGATTTTAAATTATCTCAAACATTCGGCTACTTTTTTGAATTCCTTGGATCTCAAAGGGTAGAGTAAAAACTCCCTTAAAAAAAAAAAATCAAATTCACAATAATGAGATTAAGTAATTATGAAAAAAAAATAAGCTATTTAAAAGATCTAAAATTACTGGATTATAGCTTGATAATGACGGGGGCTTTTCTCTCAAAGTGAAAGCTTTCTGTGGCTTTTCTAAATGATTTGGAATGAGAGAAGACCTCTATTTATAGGCTAAAAAACGGTTCCTTTGAATGGTTTAAGGTCTCCGTCAACTGGTCTTAGATTCAACAAAATTTTAAATTTTCTAGCGCAATCGGATAAAACTAACCTTTGACTGGTCGAGCAAAGCCCTGGACTAGTCGTGGGAGCCAAAAATATGTTGCTAGAGTTCGAGTCAAGCTCTCCACGACTGGTCGAGCAGATGTCTACGACTAGTCGAGTAGGGTGCTCAACTGGTCGAGGATCTATCAGAAAATTTTCAAATTTGAGTTTAAAACTTGGACTGATCGAAGCAATTCTTGTACTGGTCGAACAAAGCCTAGACTAGTCGAATTTTAGCCTATACAAGATAATATGCATAAGACAATACCTAAACCTAATGTCTTTCTAGGGTCACTTATACCTGAAACATTAGATATTGAATTAAAATATTAAGTAGCTTCAGATCTTCTACTTGAAGTAGATTCGCATTAGAAACTTGATCTTAAAGTAGACTTACATTAATAGGTTGATCTTAAAGTAGATCACAACCTTGTAGAACTATGTTCATGTCTTGTACTTTAAATCTTCATATGATGATGATCTTAAAGGTGAACTTTCCATCATATGAACAAGTCACACTCTAAATTGTTTTGTCTTACCAAAATTTGACAATAAAGGGTACTTAATACATCACAGCACTTACAATTTCCCCCTTTGTTAAATTCATGACAAAAAAAAAACTTAGAAGATTACAATACACAAACTTCATGTAACACCCCGAACTTTTCAATACCCGAGTATTAAAAGTTCTCGAGCATTACCAAGTAATTTACTTAGTATGTACACATGTACGATACCAATCTAACTATTCTGGCTTTACATCTTTGCCCTAACACAAACTTAACTGTTGGGAGTTACCTCCATTCAATAGATTCAACCATCTGACAGTTGATTTCAAGACGAGACTATCCATCACGTAATTTGACGTAAGTACTTTCTCATGAATGACACGACGAATAGCTTACTATCCATAATGATTTAGATATATATTCTTTTGTTAGAACTTCTTAGAAATGTGCTTATAACCATGTAGAGCCATTGGATTTCCCAAAACTCACATTTCAGCAACAATTACGAAAATGCCATTGACGTAGACCCCTAAATCCTTGATCATATGGTTTCCACAATTCGTTTCATGTGAAATTGTATACCAGGCCTAATTATCATAAATTAACCATACACATTGAATTTCAGCCCTTAGATCGTAGTAAATTAGCTACTTAACCTCTACATCCGTTCATACACTTACCAGATCAAGATTCTGACCTATCCATCTTGTTCACCCCATATGGATATACTTAACCTACCATTAGAATTACAATCCGAGGAACTTACACATGTGAACAAGTCACTCGAATCCAACAGTATACGTGTTCGGCCCCTTGATCGCTCTAAAAATCCATTTGTGTTCATTCATTTACAAAATTGATCGTACAATCACCTAAATACTTGATTAGAATACTAACCACAAAGTTTACTTATTTTTAGCAAGTCATCTTACCACACACCAGGTTTGGATCCGTTAAATGGGCCATCCAAATATTAAGATGAATCGGTCATTTTAAATATCCTCAAGTATATGACCAAACTAATAGGTAATAGCTCAAATAGATGTGTACAATTGACATTCTGAAACATAGAGTGTGTTGGCCATTTAAAAGAGTACCTTGGACATCCTCAGGAGATCGGGCCTAAACTTGACCGATGGAAAGAGAACGAAAAATGAGGAACATATGCCAAATTTTAGGGCATTTGGACGGTGCAATCTGATATAACTGACAGTGGAAAGTGGTTGAAGAATTGATGGGAAATTTGTAATTAAGGATGCATGACACATACGCATGAGTGGGGATTGTTTCAACAGTGAATACCATTCCATGCATTGGTCGATCGTGCAGCCCACCTGGAGATCGTACCTACTTTAAATTTGGGGCCAAGGATCAACAC
Organism: Magnolia changhungtana; assembly: GCA_030180095.1. Taxonomy (NCBI): domain Eukaryota; kingdom Viridiplantae; phylum Streptophyta; class Magnoliopsida; order Magnoliales; family Magnoliaceae; genus Magnolia; species Magnolia changhungtana. Next base: position 8,472,538 of record JASAUF010000653.1, on the reverse strand, counting down.
AACGTGCGGAATGCGATGAAAGGAATGGATCCCCGGAAGTCATCACAAGCGGACCCCACCTATTTTAAACATCTTGAAAAAAAAAAGCACTTGTCCATAACAGCGAACGATACCCCAGGCGTGACAGCGAGTTTCACTCCCACACTTATTGATGGTGTGGCCCATCTGGAACTCGGATAGACTTCATATTTTACCTCATGGGCCCACTTGAAATGAGGGAAATAATGAAGGGAACGGATTCCCCTATAACTCAACATAGTGGGCCCCACATAATCCTTATAATCAGACTAATAGAGTAAAAGTTCCACACGATGTTACAACGCTGAAAGAGTCCATCCGAGAAATGCGTTGGCGAGAGATATTCTCCACAAAGAACGCTCGGGTTTGGGAATATAGAACTGATCTGAACCATCCAGATTCTAGTAAAATGAATTCCGACCACAACAAGAAATTTCAAGAAGATTAGAATGACCCTACCACCCTAGAAATCCCTGTCCTAACATTGATCGTTATGACCTACTTAATCATTGGATCTGCATCATTCTTGAACTCACAGGCATTGTGACCGAGTCAAAAGTGAATTAATGGAGTGGATTCCACGTAGCTCCACGGTGGACCCCACAATCCCTTGCAGGAGTACATGGTGCATGTGCACTCGCAGTAAACCAAACTCCCAGAATGGTCAGACGAGCGCTAACCGGCGCTCATCCAGAAAAGGGAAAATTTCCCCCTGCAACCATTTGAAATAGGGGTGTTTTCTCACCCTCTGTTGATTGGGATATGGCCCACCTCCTCTCTCCATCTGGAAGATCCATATAGTTCATCTGATTCCATATGTGGGCCCGAACAGATCCAAGCCTTCCGTACACGTCCGAGTTTCTGGACAGGCACACTATCTCGGGCACAATCCCTGTGCATGTGGTTGTTTGGCCAAAAATGGAAATTCCATTTCTCTCTCCACACGCCAGCTCGACGATCCAAGTGAGGGAATCCCTCTCATCTTGGACGTCCATTTGATGGCATCTTGGTCGTCCATTACTTAGGGCTCTCCTAGCAAAACCAGTACCAGTTTCCTTCCTACCCATCGAATTTGTAGACGGTTTCAACTGGAACGAATCCAGACCATTTACTATCAATCTAACAGTTCAGGATCACTGGGAAAACACTATATGAGCGCTTAGAATCGAATGCATTAGGGCTCCTCCCAGTTATTGCGGCCGCTCGAAGAAAACTGACCGTTTTTTGCTTGCTCGAACCCACCATGTAATCCCCACTAGAGCTTCGATTTCAAGCTTTCATGAGCTCCATTGAGGGTGTACAAACTGTCTGGAAGCGTTGGAATCACGAAAGGTTCGTTAGATTGAGAATCACTATTGGAGCTCAATTGTCTTACCCGACGGTTTCTTCATTCAACGGTGCTACTGGGTGCTGCGTTTAAAACAAGGAGGAAATAAAATGGAATGAAAGAGGAAAAGAAGGAAGAAGGAAGAAGAATAGAGAAACAAATGAGAAAGGAAGAGGCGTTGCAGCGTGGTGCTGTAGTGAGTCACCACCTGACTCGCTGGCGGTTCCAAGCTGTGAGTCAGGATGGGTGTGGTGACTCAGGGATAACTGAGTTCAGTCTAGGTTGGACTGCAAGCTCGGTAGATTGACACAGGAGAAGAAACAGAGGGAGAAAGAGAAAGAGAGAGAGAGAGAGAGAGAGAGAGAGAGAGAGAGAGGGAATAGAGAGAGAGAGAGAGAGAGTTGGGTTCGACAACGAGTTGACTCATTGCCGAGTCAGCCACGTTCGGGTCGAATCCCGTCATGCTGGGTGTTCGCTGCTGGATGTTCTAGCGTTTAAAGAAAAGTAGGAAGAAGAAAGAAAGAAAAGAAGAAGAAAGTGAAAGTACCCTGGTTTGTCAATTAGCGTGAGTGTTGAGTCAGCTAGACTGCAGAGCCTCATAAGAAGATCAATTCAAAGCATCTGCCTCAACCGGATGTGTGCAAGCTCGCCACAGGTAAATCTAAGCCTCACATCCCATGTCCCAAAACACCAGGTATATAAAACCCTTAAAATAAACTAAAACATATTAGGGTTTTAAGTTAAGAAAACTTTTTTCAAAATAGGAAAATTCTCTAAGTTTTCTTATTTTGTCGATTTTATTGAAACACATCTCGATATGATCGACCTGCGATGTCGTTGTCCTCGATACCTAAACGATATCATCGGAATGAGGACAAAAGTGTACAACAACCACATACTCATCTGGACGGATTTATCGATGCATCGGTATGCTATCGATATAATCAATATTCAAATCTCGAGTCCATCGAAAGTAACTCGATAATATCGACAAGCAGATCTCCGGCGCTCCTATTTTTCTTTAAGAATATCATATATACATCAATATATTGAAGCCTCCTCGATACCATCGAAATTCAAATCTTGATGATATTGGAAGGCTCTCGATGATATCAATCATGAGAGCCAAGTTTTCCAGCAAAATATTCCAGGATTGTTTATCTATGATCGAGGGTCACTCGATAGAATCGATATTCAAATATCAATGATATCGGTACCATTTCGATGGCATTAAACAAAGGACATAGTCTGTCCAACAAGCTTAATGAGAAATCCGTGGATTTATCGATGCCTCGACACAGTTATCGATATCATCAACATTCAAATTCTGATGATCTCGAAGGTCCCTCGATCATTCTTGTAAACTTGAAATATTTCAAGTCAAGTCTCTCTCGTTTTCAAATGTTTATGAATCGACACTAGTGTCGATTGAATCGGAGTTCAAAATCTGATGACATTGACACCTGTTTTGATTTCATTGACCAACTGACAAGAGGTTTCAAAAGCATATGACATTTGAGTTTGTGTCATCGAACGGACCATCGATGCTATCGAGACTATACGCTCGATGATATCGAACTCTGTCATAAATGTGACTATTTTATATCCGTTGGAACCTTTTGCCTATATAAAGAGGACTTGTCTATTGTTGCTGGTAGAGAAAGAAGAGAGCGCTTTTGAGTGTTTTACCTTAGATCATATACCTAAAGCCCTTTCTCTCAGGGAAGTTCATCCTCCAATCCACCCTCATCATTAATATTTAATAGAATGGATTGGGGAATGAACTTCCACATTCAAGGATCCTCCAGCTACTACCTTAATGGCAAATCATTAAGCTGGGATGCCTTGAATGTATAATCGGAATCACTCTATCTTCCTTATAAGAAATTTTTTTTATAGAGTAGGACTCTATTTTAACCTTGACCCAACCCAAAGCCTCGCATAAGTACATCATCTAGTTGCGGATCAAGGAAGCTGAAGATTCTTCATCAACAAGGAGGAGATCTTCGTCAACGTGCTAAATGGGACTCATCTACTTATTTATAAGTTATTAAAGTCCAGAGGACACTTGTGATCATTCCTTTTTAGGATTAGGTCTTAGGTGTTTCTCACCCTTGCAAGCCCTCGTAGGAGACCTCCAGCGGGAGTGTACGTGGTGGGTACGTAGTGTTGACCCTTGCTCTATGAAGAGCATAAACTTCCGGTTGAAGGTGAACCTGTTTAAAACCTTAGGTTCGAGGTGATCCGTGTGAAACCTCAGTTAGGGTCTTATGGAAGATCCTTGGCCAGTGTGCCTAAAAGTGGGTGTGTTGTGTTGACCCTTGCTCTATGAAGAGCATAAACTTCCGGTTAAAGGTGAACCTATCTAAAACCTTAAGTTCGAGGTGATCTGTGTGAAACCTCAGTTAGGATCTTATGGAAGATCCCTGGCCAGTGTGCCTAAAAGTAGGTGTCTTGTGTTGACCCCTTTCTTATGAGAGCATAAACAATCAGCCTCAATGTAGGTTGTAAAGGTTGAAGGTGAACCTGATTTAAAATCTTAGGTTTGAGGTAAACTGCTGTGAAACCTCCTTAGTGAAATCCGGTACACTCAAGGGTTGAGTGCGGTTACTGGGAGTTGAGTAAACAAGTAGTCGAACCACTATAAAAATGATTGTGTTTGAGATTACTATTCCTTAGTTTGTGTGATTCGCTTTAATATTTTCATATCTCAATATCTGAGATCACATCTCACACACATACACAGTCATATCCATCATAAACTAGTTTGCATATTGTTTACTTCTTAAACTGTTTATGATTGGATCCTCTCAGGGCTTGGAATCCAGTAGAGTTATTTTTGAGTAATCTTTATATGTACTTGTTGTTAGGATTAGTGTAATAGGATTTTAAATAAACCATAAAAACTTTAAAAAGTCCTATTCACCCCCTCTAGGACATATTAGCATATTCCTACCTCAATTAAAGCGGTCTTCACCATTATTTCAGAAAGGAAAGGAGAAGTAGAGGAAAAGAGAGAGAGGAAGCCATTCCGAGTCAACTCTACTTGGCTGAAACTCGCTGAGTCGAGTTAGGCGACTCAGGCCTGCTCTGGTTAGTTCAGAGACTTGCTGATGTAGGGTTTTGGGTGAGGAGAAAAGAAGAAGAAAAGGGAAAGTAGAAAGAAAGAGTGGAGGAGAGACGTTAGTGATTGTGTTGAGTCGAGTTGACTCAACCGAGTAAACCAGGTGAGTCCACATGCTCCTTCCATATTCCAGTTATGTCAATCATAGATATCACTGTGACCATTACTATCATCTTTGAGATTGTTAATTCAATATGCGAATGGCCATTAGAAAACTGCCTATATTAATGTTAGTATTACATGCAAATCATCATTATTGAATATTAGAACCTATTTCGTCAACCTTTGGTATTACCCTTGGTGATTAGAACATACTATTTATTTTCATTACAATAGCCTAGTGCCTTGTTGACTAATATTAAGTATATCGTTAATATTAATAATCGTTTTAAACTTTTTAGTATTATTAGCATTACGATTAACTATACATCATTGGCCATTATTGGATTACTATTAATAGTGTTAATAGAACCGTATTACACCCATTAGAAATCGAATCTTAAAATTTATCCTAGACCTAAACTTAAGGATGACACCCTAAAACTTAGGTCATCTAAATCCTAGGTTAAGACCTTAACCTTAAATAATGTGTTGGGATTGGATCTAACGTTAGAACTTCATAATCCAGGGCAGCTCCCAATATTTATTATTATTAATAATCATGACTATGAGCATCTAGAAGTATTTATCATTTTTCTTTATGGGATTACTAAAATATTTGTTAATATAACTAGTAGTATTAGCCCTTATTATTATCATTAGTAAAGATTTGATCATTATTACTTACATTATTTAGAAGATTTTTAGTCATTGCAGGAATATTAGATAACGATGGTATATTTAAATAAGGACGTAGGAGCCATCATTAATAATGGATCGGTACTCCTACTATGATCAATATTATTCGATCCATCGCACAAAATTAATAATAGTAATAATAAGAGTAGTGATACTAATCTAGGATTCAAATTCTAGGATCTAAAGCCTATAACTAAACCCTAGGATAAGGCTCTAATTCTATATTAAAACCCTAAAAGTAATCCAAACGCTAGGTTGTGTAAATCTGACTATAGTCACTTGGTAGAACATTGATCTCATGTGCAAGTTTCACAATTCATAGTAGGATCTTATTCTAAGGGCACACGTGCTTTTTAGCAATGCTGGTAGGCGATGCAAACATAAGGTGATGAATTCTTCCCCTTGAGCTTTCCATTTCCCATTAGCTTAAGTAATAGTTTTTATTTACATTTCAGTTAATAATTGATATCTTTATCTTATAGTCACATCTGCTAAGTGTTGGAATTAAACTGCTAGACTTTATGTCTGATATTTATCCTGCACATTTCCTCATGCTTATGAATTACTTGTGGATTGTTTATGGAACTTAAACTGGTACATCAGTGGGAAACCCTCACTTATAAATGTACACCCATACTTGGGATGTAACCTGACTGGTTGTGATTGAAATGGACCTTCGATCTAGTGGTTATTGATTGGTGGTCCAGATGGATCATTGATGTGGGCCTACCATCGAGGGTTGTTGTGTCTAAGTGGTTTTCAAGGATGGTTTTTTATCGCATGGTTTTGATACCCGACCTATGTGGCTTATTTTGGATGTTGCCTTACGTGACTTGTTTTAATATCATCCTTTACAACTTTGTTTTGGGTATTTTCCTTATATGAGTTCGATGTTTTATATCGTGCAACCATGTGATGGTAAGCCCCATATACTGTAATATGATTGGCCACTAGTCGATAGGTTTCCATTAAACATCCTAAAATGGTAGTCTTATGAGCCGGGGATGGTGGTATAGGACCTATTACCGAGCTGTCAGCCTACGTTGGGCTTTGAGCTTCCCATAGTGACCTTTGAGCATATTAAACCTGCTGGTTGTAAACGAATTAACAATGGTTAAGCTAATCATGCATTCATAACATTCGGGCGATGACGGGTGGCTAATTCTGGATGCTGTAGTATGTACCTAATAGGATTTAGTTGGGGTATCGTTTTGCTAGCTCCCAGACCATCGACTATTGACCCATTTTTGGTGAGTTTGGCACTACGCATGTACTATGTACTTTCGCTGGTGATCGGCCACATTGCATGGGTGACAAGTCCACTGTTTGCACGGATGACCACCCCGGGCAATGATTGCATTCACACATCCATGCACATAATAAGACCTGCATCATGTATTATTTTGTATGCTTTGTTTTATAATTATGCTTACCTAATGCGGCGATGTGTAATCTTGAGGGAAATTCACACTGAGTTGGCCACTCATCCATCAAATATACAACCATACAGGTAGCATAGGTGGCCCTGTAGATGTTCACATTCATATTGGTGAGGAGCAGGCTATGGTTGACAATGGTGCAGATTATATTTGCTAAGGGCTGCTATAGGATTTCATAGCTCAAGATTGTTGAAATTTACTTTGTTTCACATGTAATGTTATTTCATTTTATATTTGTAAGAATGGAGACATTGGTTTGTATAAGTCATTATGGGCACTCTCTTATATACTCTAAATGTAATTAAAAATTTTCCTTATGTTGATTTGTCCATTCTACGCTCACTTGTTTACTCTGATGAAAAAAAAGTATGGAATTTAGTTTTCTATAAGTTAACACTCAGGTTTTTAGGAAACGGGTTGTGTAATCGGGTCCTAAAAAGTCGGGGTGTTACACTTCACAACTTCACAACCATTCACAACACTCTTTCATTCACAATATATAATCCCCCTCAATCTACTCCCCCTCAGTTTGAGCTTTGACTAGACTCGTGTAGAGTATCTGAATTTAGAAGTATACATATATCCAAAATGTACAGTCCACACAATCTAATTCATTTGCGCATACATTACCATAAGCATAACAAGTAAATGACATCATAACCATAATAACAAGTCTCTCCCCCTTTTTGTCACAACTTGACAAAGGAAGACAAAAATCTAATTAAAGCACAAATATGATTAGGAGAAAATAATGAGAGTAGCATCAAATGAGTATCATAAAGATAGTAATTAAAAAGAGATTGTTATCTAGAGTAATCCCATACAAACTAAGTGAAAGTGAAAGTAAAGTTATACAGATCTATTATAGAAAAACTCAAATACTAATCAGAACCTGAAGAAGAATGAGGTGGAATGGATGGGTCAATCTGATGAATTCCCCTGGTAATGCGAAGGAAATATTTGTGCATATACTTCATCGAGGATTTTTTACTTTCATTCAGATTGTCCTGAAACATTTTAACTCACCTTCTCCTCCAGTGAGTATAGACGCTTATCAAACTGAGACAGCTGAAAATTAGGGTCCACCTTATCATCAGTTTCCAATTGATCAAAAATATCGTCCATAATAATGTCAACTAGCAGAATGTCTTCTTCTTCAACTTCTATCTCCTCCTCATCACATTGGCTAGGTAAGAACTTCATGTTCATCTTGTTGATATTGGAGTTATTGAATGGTAAAACCGCTATTGGTGCCTCAGCAGGTGACATGACCACATTACAATGAAGTACTAATGCAGTCATCAGATAGGCAAAAGGTATGTAACCATGGCCAGGATGGAGGCGGAATTGAATGATAATATAACAGATCAAGGAAGGAAGATAAATGGGTATGTCAAACACGACAGAATGGAGAATGCGAAACATAAACGAGGTTAGCTCGACCTTATTCCTAAATCTACGATACACATTGGCAATAAAGATGCGGTGAAGAACCCTATATTAGGGCAACATCTGATTGGCACAAAGGGCATTACCTGAGCTCCACTCAACATCAAAATGACATAATTTACTGGTATGTTTGCGCGTTCGGATTCAGACATTCTCTCAACAAGTGTTGGGATATGAATACCGTCATCATTAACTGTTATGTCTAATAAACCCGAAATAAGATGTTTATCAACTTAGAACATCCCTTCTCTAAAACTAATAGAGAAAGATAGATCATCAAGGGACGCTTCACTAATTGATGTATACATCCCTTGTGCAATAGAGCGGTATGCCGGTTCGCCCCAATTGAGGATGTTTTCCCAACCTACAGCGTTAAGAATGGGAAGAATATGAAAAGGAGTCAAATGATCAGCATTTATGTTACGCTTGACAATGATTTCCTTGTAGCGAAGATCCCACACATATTTCGGGTCTTCCTCTGGTGGCTGTAAGGTACGCACCCTAAGAGGAGTTACCCTTAAAGAAGAAGCACAGGTTGCTTTCTTCTTAGATTGAACGTCCATTGGATGCAAGCAATAAAGAAAAACAACGAATAAATGATGAGTTTCAAGGAGATCAGATTTTTTTTTATCAAAACCAACAAAAAATGGAATAAAAAACCAAAATTGACTTCAAAATGTAGTAAAATAAGCATACAACAACCTCAATCAAGAAGGAAAATGAAAATGTAGCACTTACAATGATCCTATGAGAGATGGGTTCGACGAGTCGAAAGAGGGCCAGATGTGGAAGATGAAGAAGTGAAGAAAATAAAGTGATTTTCTCTTTTTAAGACACCCACCCACGCTTCATGACTGGTTGAGTACATACTCGACCCGTTGAGGCTCGACTGGTCGAGTACGTGCTCAATCGGTCATGAAACACTGAAAAATTTAAATTTTATTTAAATTTTTTCAAAAATATTTACATAAAAAAATAAAAATTAAAGCATGCAAACAAAACATAATCCAATTAATTTGAATTACACATACCAATATCAAGTTTCAATTTGGAAAACCTATTCCTATCAAGAGGTTTAGTGAAAATGTCAGCAAGCTGATTTTTCATTTAGATATATTCTAAAGAAATGCTTTTATCTTCAACCAATTACTGAATGTAGTGATAACGAATGTCAACATGCACTACGCCAAATTGGGCAATTTGCGATGAATTTTAGCGACGGACTTTATCCGTCGCTAAAATCTCTTGGTTTAACGATAGATTTAATCCGTCGCTAACCCCGTGTTTGTCGGAAAACCGTAGGCTGAAACGTCGCTGAATTTAGCGACGGACCAAAATCCGTCGCTAAAATCTGATTTACGACGGATTTTAGTCCGTCGTTAATAGGCGACGGATAAAATCCGTCGCAAAATTTGCTTTTGTGACAGCTGTAAATTCCCGCCCAAAGCTTCAAATGGCGCGCTTTTCAGTTGCGTTTGCGACGGATCATGGTCCGTCGTAAAAGGACTTTTGCCTTGATATTAATTTTTTTCATTTTTTTAAGGAATATCGTGGAAAATTAAGTTTTTTTTTTTTTTTTTTTGTAGTCTAATAATTGTTTTTTAATAGAATTTCGGTGGTTTAAATGTACATATTTGTATCTAAGATTATTTTTTAACAATTGATTCAATGCAAAAAGAAAATTTATTCTGTTTTTATATCAAATGAGTGGAATTTTTATTTTTATTTTTTAATTTAAAATTAATATTTAAATGGTTTGTAATATCACATGAAAAGGAATATTGAGAAGTTAAAAAAATTTAACAATGTTTGAGAAAAAAATTAGATTTTGGAAAAAAAAAATCGTAATTTAATAAAAATCTTTTTTGTGGGAACAAAAAAGAATTTTGAATAAACTTGATAAATTTGAAAAAAAAAAAGAAAAGAAAAAGCATTTGATTTTGAGAAAAAAATAATATCCTGAAAAAGAAAATTAAAAATATTTTAAAAAATGTGAAAATTTTCACAATGTTGAAAAATGAAAATATTTTTAAAAAGAAAATGAGAGTTTGAAATTTGAAAAATAAAATAAAATTTCATATTTAAAAAAATGTGAAATTTTATTTTATTTTCACTCAAAATAAAATTCGAGTGAAAAATAAAATAAAATGATATTAAAAATTCGATACTTTATCCAAAAAAACATTTTGAAACGAAAAATAAATAAGTTGAATAATTTTGTGATTTTGAAAAATAATTGAAAATGTTCAAAATTTGAAATTAAAAGAAAAGGTTATTTATAAAAACACTAAGATTTTGAAAAAATATATATATTTTTTTTTTTAAAATTGAAAAGTTGAAAACAACATGATGCTTTTAAAGAAAGAAAAAAAATCAGCATTTTGGAAATTTTGGGAAAAATATTAAAATTATTTTGAAAATAAAAATTCAGAATTTGTATTTTAATTTATTTTTTGAAATATTTTTTTAATAAAAATGATATTTTGTTAGAAGTTTTCAAAGAAAAAATAAGAGTAAAAAAATATACATTTTGAAAAAAATGTTATTTTTAAATGGAAATTGAAATTTATTTGTGAAAAAAAAAAATTTAATAAATTATTAGGCGCATCCACTAATTGAACATTTAACCGTTTTTGGACAATCGAATTAGTTTAGATTGAAGAGTAAATAACTTCATATGTTTAAATCAAATTTCACTCAAATTGTTGATCAATCTTGTATGCCCAATATCTTTCTCACATGTAGTTAGCCTAATTAGGGCGAGTAACTTGTTAAATTGAGGGTATTGATCAGTAAAGTAGAGTGAATGTGCTAGACATATAAAATGGGCTAAATATTATTGTCAAAATTGTGACCCAACTTATTGACCTTATAAGAACCTAAGAATTGATGTTAATAAGTTTTGTGGGCCCCATCATGATGTGTGTCGAACATCAACACCGTGCATTTAATGTGTCCCCTTTAGGTTATGAGATATCTCAAACATCATCTGTAAACGAAACTCAGGTGGGTCATACCATCTAAAACCATGTCAAGACATCTTTAAAAATATAAAAGCACTTGGTGGGGCCCACATGAGTTTTGGATGCGGCTAAAACTTAGTCTGACCCCTCATCCAAGTGGGACATACATAATTAATGAGTGGGCTGGATATGTGAATCACATTAAGGCAAGCCCAATATATGATTATGAATGTTTTTAAGGAAACCCCTATACATTTAGGTGAGTTAGTCATTACCCTTATCAAAGTAAACTTTGTGGGGTCCACCGTTATTTATTTATTTTATCCATTCCATTTATCCACATTAACAGATAATTTGAGGTTTAAAGAACAAAAAGGAAGCATATCCAAAGCTCAAGTGGACCACACCACAAGAAATAGTGTGATTAAACCTCTACCATTGAAAAATTCTTGGAGGCCATAGAAGTTTTGGATCAAGCTAATGTTTGTGTTTTCTTTTCATTCATATATATATATATATTTGATATTATGAATATTATGAATAGGTTGGATGACAAATAAATGTTACTGTGGGCCCAAGGAAGGTATCAATGGTGGAAACCATTATTCCACATTGTTTCGTGTGGCATGATCCACTTGAGTTTTGGATTTATTGAAAATTTGGGATCAACCCATACCGTTCATCCATTTTTCGAGATCATTTTAGAGAATTATTCAAAAAATGAATCATATTCAAAGATTAAATGGACCGCATCACAAATACCAGTGTGGATGGGAACGGATTGACTACTCCCCTGCCATCGGCTCGTTGGCTAGTATTCGATGCTATGTAGGCCCCACCATGATGTATGTATTTCATCTATTATGTTCATCCATTTTTACCGATCATTTTAGGGCTTGATCAAAAAAATGATAGGGTTATAAACCTAAGGTGGACCACATCATAGGAAAACAATATTGATTGGATATCCACCATTAAAATCCTCTTCTACAGGTGGACCCCACTATGATGTACGTGTTTCATCTATTCCGTTCATCCATTTTTTCAGATTATCTTACAGTTTTATACCAAAAATTAGTGGGACATAAATCTTAGGTGTACCACACCACATGAAAACAATTGTGATTGGATATCCACCATTAAAATCCATCTTAAGGCCCGCTGTACTGTTTATTTGACATCCAATTTGTTGATTTGGTCATAAAGACCCAAATGAAGGGAAAAAATAAATATCAGCTTGATCCAAAACTTTTATGGCCCCTAAAACGTTTTTAATGGTCAAAATTTATTCAACACTGTTTCCTGTAATGTGGTCCACTTGAGATTGAGATATACTTCATTTTTTTAATCATATCATAAAATGATATATAAAAATAGATGGACGGATTGGATGAAACATATCCATCATGGTGGGGCCCATATACCCCTCCCCTTTCCAAAGCTTTGTTTACTCTTTTATTTTTCTGTAAAAAAATGTGAGTTTTGTACAAAATGTAAAATAGTGGTGACTCATTCATGAAAATAGTGGCAATGATATAAAGTTATCTAGACCATTAAAATATTCCATCTAGTTGTATTTGTTTAACATTTATAATTTTCTTATATGATACGATCTTAACCATCTAGAAAATGGTCCTTCTTGCATGTACGATTGTTAATAGAGTATTTGTTATAAACAGTGGTAAACGCACACTGTTTCGTATTCCAAAATTTTATAAAATTCAGAAAAGGAATGGCAAAATAACGAGCGCCTTCCTCTCTTCTCACATTTTCACTCATTCGAGCGGCGAGGCTTCTTCCTTTGAGTGGCGCCTTCTTCCTTCGAGTGGCGCCTTCTTCTTCCATCGAGCGGCGCTTGGAGACAGCCATTGCACTGACCCTCACCAACAGGATCCTGGGCCCCTACATCTTGATTGCTGTGATGCAGAAGAGAGTGTCAGTGAAGAATCCAATCCCAGCTATCATGATTGCTATGAAATGGTAGAGATGGGTCTTTGCATTGTCGAGTGCCGAGAAGATGGCGGCGTGCTTTGTCCTGGAGACATTGCTAATCAATCTCAGCGTCCGATTATCTTACCGAGTTGGGCCAAATGGGTGTCGAGGATTGTGTGTTGGAGATGGAATGGTGGTGTTGGAAGGATGTTTTGCATAACAAATTGCGAGTTAGAGGTGATAGGGTGTTGGTTTCCGTTTTATCTGGATTGCGTTTAGGAGAGGTGGATAATTCCACACGTGTGTTGGAGCTGTAGGTGCATCTGTCTAACTGTTACACGTTTGTGAGATCTCAGCTTTCAATCAGGTGATCTACACTGTTTAGATGTTCTCAGTGATTATTTATCATTTTCTCAATGTTTGCCTCAATCAATGAAATTATTTTGAGTATTGGTGATAATATCGGCGATGTTAATATATGTTCTTATATCCCCTTGTCATCGATGCATATACAATAACCAACCATTGACTGAGATTTTCTGGAGCTTTCTTATGGTGCTAAAATAGTGGAAGTTCATATAACTGCAATTTCCATCATGATGATAACCTTTCGAGCTTTTGAAGATACAATTCATGTTTTCTTTGGAAATATTTTATTAGGAGACGGCATAGAAACTAAAAAAGATTTATTATTATTATTATTATTATTATTATTATTATTTTGTTGGATTTTGTATTTGTAGTTTTCGTAAGTTAGTATATATGGTCAGGATTGGGATTGCAAGATATGCTTTTGGTATAGTTTGGGTTTTAGAAGCTTAGGCAAATTTTAGATGTTGACCTTCTAGATGGTCGGCATTTCTCCATCCGCATCTTTGTCATTCTGACCATCGAGCCAATTCATTTGGCTTCGTCTTTGGAAAACCTTCTTAATCATTAAATCATCCCCATGTGCTACATGTTTATCCACTCCTAATCATTGGAAACTATATTGCATCACAGATTATATTGGGAAAAATACCAACGTCGGATGGCCCAACCAAGTGCTTATACATTTATCGATTAGTGTGGGTTGGTAAGTCGTCTCTGTGAGTCAGTATCTCATAACCTTGGAAATCGGCATCTAACAAATTTTTTTTGGGAGAAATAGATATCCACATTTTTAAAGTAAAACTTTAGAATTAGAAATCGAATTTTGTAGTTACTTCATTACATAAATAGTGGTAAACTCCATGTTCAAGGAAATTTCAAATAATAAAATTTCGAATAACAACCCAAGGTATTAGATAATGCCTCGTTGAATAGAGTGCCATGAGGTTTCAGTTGTACAAGCTGGGTCATCGGGTTCAGGAATGTAGACTGTTGATATGATTGGACAACACTCTAGATGGCCTTGTGCCAAAATCTCATGTATTCAAAACTCTAAATAATTCTCTTCAGCCTTTTTTTTTTAAAAATTTTTTTTTTAAAATGTGGTTGTATATTCCTTAAAGTTGCTGCAATTTTCCAGTTGTATTAAAGCTATGATAGGTGGATCCTTGTAGAAACAGGAGTGCAAGATACTTGAACTAGGAAAATGATAAGGGATCCACCTTTCCTTTTCCCAACATTTGAAATCCATACTTGCTTGGGGTATTTTTGCACCTTTTAATACAAGTTGGTTTTACAAACTCAAGTACTTCCATTTACACTTGTCCCTTTGGTGATGCTTTGTTAATAAAGATAAAATGTTGCAAATGGTGAGATTTGGTGTTGAGATGGTTTTCAGTTTAAGGATAGCACTATGAGAAGCAAGTAATTGGTGGTCTTGCATGCTTGATGTCCGAAATTGGCAGTTGCGACAAGCTATGATCTTACCTTATTTTGCATTTGTGTATCTGTTTCTGTCTAAATCTTTTTTAATCATCCAAAGTTGTACATATTTAGCTTTCTTAAGGTTTGGTCAAAATGGGATACACTTTTTGAATTGAGTTCTATAGTTGTCTCCTAATCACCTCCAAGACTGACCCACTCTTGTATGATTTTGATTGTATTGATAGGGTGTTTGATTGTTTTATAAATAGAATGTCAATTTCAGATGATTATATTGTCTGGGTGTTTGATTATTTTGGCTGAAACCATAGATTGAAAATGATTTAAGAAGAGAATTGATATATAACATTTATGTAGATATATATAATATATGGAGCTTTGATTTGTTTTTTTTTTTTTTTTTTGTAAATTTAGTTAGAAGTATTAGACTATCAAACAGCCTCCAAAAGGAGTCAGATCTGGACAGATTGAATTGCATAATTGTACTTATAGTATAGATTCCAAAAATCATTTTTTTTAATGGTGGAGGTAAATACGGCCAGTATGTTTTTAATAACATGGTAGGAATCAAATTTAAGGCTATGTTTCCTTTTGTTTGCGCTTGATTTTGAGTTTTATGATGGATTTTCATGAAAGCTTCTTTTACAATTGCATTTTCATTTAATTTTCTTTTTATTCCATGCAGGTGATGATAAAAAAATCTGGAGCAAGTGGTGACGATGGTTTTGAACTTGTTCCAAGATCCCTAGCCTCGTGTGTGTTGGGCTGCTATTAATGCAAATGGGCAATTGTCTACAGATTTGGGGCCAGACTTTCAAGTTCAGTATCATCAACGGGTGTTGCATGCATTAGCCTCAGCTATGGATGATTTCCAAAATCCTTGAGTACAAGTAAGTGGGTTTCTGGTATTGTGGTTCATACTTGATAGAACAATGTCTGGTCATTATCTATTTCTTTTTTTGTTACATTAAAAACTATATCAATCAAGGACGTGTCGAAAGTGCAGAGTGGATGCCATTGGCTGATGTGGGATTGATATAGGTTTAAGAGGCCCAATGATTGTCACTTAATTCCAATGATCTAGGGAAGGGCCCACTTCGATGTCCAACACAAAATATAAAGTATTTGTAAAACATCCAATGAAATCAGTGTTTAAACTAAACATTCAACTATTCACAATTTCCATCAAATGGGGGTCAATTTCTAGCAGTTAGAAAATGATTTTCAACAACTAGCGGAATTTGATGGTCGATGTGCATTGGCTAGAGTTTGATGTGCACTTGATGGTCTAATTGTGTTCATGCAAGAAGTCATCAGTAATTTTAACTGAGGGAATACTTTGATACTCTGGCAGAGTTTGATGGTCGACGTGCATGCGCTAGAAATTTGTACACGTGGCATACAAGTAACTCAAACTAAACCGCCCAAATCATGGCCCCCACTTTAGATGGGCCATGAAGCAAAGGTGACAGTTAAAATGAAAAATAGTCTATGGTACATACCCAACAGAAAAATGTCCATTAACCAAAGTTCTCAGATTGGTCCAACAATCTGATTTTTGGTTCTCAGCCTATCCAATGGGGGTCCCATAATTTTGGACCATGTAGGTTGAGTTAATGCATGGCATGTGTACAATTTATGCACCTGTGTATCAAACATCACACCCTGCCAGAGTATTAAATAACTCCCCCTCTTATAGGATGCTTTTGCTTATAGGAGTTGTTGATATTAAATTCCATGATGTTCAAATTGGTGCTATTGTTTGGGCTATGTGTCATCCAAGAGGTGGTCCACTTGATTGGATGGTTTGGATCCATAACAAAATAGGCCAATCAAGGTTAATACCAATTACTAAATGGTACTCAACGCTCCTAAAACTTTTCTTAAGAAAACTAATCAGTAATGAAGAGTACACTTAACTACATTGATGAGCATTAATTTCAAGTTTCTATAGGAGCTGTGTTCGAGTTTTTTTTTTTCTCCTACTGTTTTCCCTTTTTGTTTGGCCCCACCGATGGATGGCTTGGATCTTGCACTTTGGGGAGATTAGAATTTGGATGGATCTTGCAAATGAGTAGGACAAGATTCCTCTTGTTATGAATCCATCACATCAATACTTCCATTCTAAAAGCATGTTTTCTCGTAATGGGGCACTTTTTGTAGGTATGGAAGCACTTGGAAAAATAGCACAATTTTAGAGGTGATTGATCCAACTATAAGTGAATCTTTCTCAAGCGTGATGGATAGGCCCGCCATGCCTCGATCGGTCTGTGCTCCCTGTTGCTAGCATCGTTACAGATCGTGATGGATTGTAGAGTGTGCTACTATTCCTATTTACATACCTATCAATTAAAAAATGCTCCCATCGGTCAAGTATTGGGCAAGTTGGTCTTGTTTGTTCATGTGGATCCCTAGCGGTTAGTGCAAGTATCTTATTTGCCTTTAGTGTTAGCAAATCATGTTGATCTTGGGAACTGAGATCTTCCAGATGAGCATCAAATTGCTTGCCTTAGAGCTTTTATTCTAAGTTCCCAATGACCATTATTATCTGAGTTCATGACCATTTTCTGCTACAAATTGCTTCATGGGCTTGTTCAATGTGAGTCATCCCTTTTTTTTTTTTATTGATCTTTATTATTTCACTTGTACTGTGCACCTTTATTGTAGACAAATGTAGTAGTATTATTGAATAGGCAACACTTTCTTACAATTTCGATTAATGCGAATGAGCCTCAATGACATATGATATGTGCATTAGAATAGATTAATCACACATATGTACATATATTATATTATTATTATAAATTATTGGTAACTTCTCTTTTATATAGATTTTGTATTTTTAAAAGCTCTAATTTTTATTGGTAACTACATTCAAGTGAATGGTCGACACTTGGAGTGATGAACTGATGACACTTGGAGCTCATGAGACTGCAATTTAAAGGCTACTTCCTCATGAAAGAATTCCTATAAATTAGTTCCAAATTTCTCAATTCTTTTCTACGAAACTATTGCAATTTGATTCAGGTAGTGCTTCCAAATGTTGTCCTAATTAGCACAATTTTGATGGAAGATTTTGAATTTTGGAATTTTTATTTCCTACAACCTTTATATCCACGGTTCGATTTTCACGAGAGGGCCACATGTCCTCATGGAAATTGGTTGCTCCATCACATGTGGAATCTACTGTCCATCCACTTCCAACTCTATTCAAATTTCCTAAGATGAAACCCTTTAGGTCTGATTTCCTTCTTTGTTTCTCTCTCTCTCTGTTTTTTTTTTTTTAATATTTAAAATACATATTACCAACCTGATCTTGTTGATGACAATGTAAGACTCCCTTTGGACTTTATGGCATTGGGTTTGGATTACAAAACTGATAATTCTGCCTCCATTTTCAAATGCACTAGGTGACTTCACTTCAGAGGAGCTTCATACTTGGAAGGTTTCGATAAATCTCAAAGTATGTGAGGCCCTTCTCTTTTGTTTAATGAAATTCTAGTGAGCAACAAGCATGTCAAGTGTTTGATGAATTTCCTAAATTGGACTGCAATGCATCAATCTTGTTCATCTCTATTTCTCTCCATAAATGTAAATATGTATGTATGTATATATGTCTTCTTCTCCAGATAACTAAAAACAGAGAAGGCAGAAAGAATTTCTATCATTTACTGTTTAAGAGTCTAATTAAGGACAAATGACCCATCCACCTAAAATTTTTCTGCATGTTTTTTTTAATCCTTTTAGGTTTCCTAATGCTAAAGCGGGTGAGGTTCCTATAGCATATGTCATACACTCACCCAAGAGCTCACTGACTGAAGAACATGTCAAGGAATTTATTGCAAAGCGGTATGGGCTTCTCACCTTTGTTCTAGATCATCACTATTTTATTTATCGCTTGTTTGCCCAATGTCGAGCCTATTTGTGCTTCTTCTGGTGCATGATTGTCCAACATGAGTGTTTGGCACATGGTAATTTTGTAGGATGTGAAAGTACCTCTTAGAAAGAGAGTTATGCAAGTTGTTTGGTTGGGTCCTATTTTCTCTTTATATCCATGATAGTATGACCTTATGAACAAATTATATGACAAATAAACATCATGTGGGCTTTAGAAAGGTTTTGGCTTTCAACTGTTGAAGTCTGTTAGAACCATTATTTCATTTGGTGTGATCCACTGAGCTTTAGACTCTCTCTCTCTCTCTCTCTCTCTCTCTCTCTCTCTCTCTCTCTCTCTCTCTTCTTATGCACTGAAATGAGCTAGTTGTACAAAATGGATGGCATGGATATGACATACTCATAATCTGTGGGCTCAACCTTCAAACTTTTTTTAAGCTGAAAAATTAGCACTTTTAGGTGCATTTTTCAGCTGCTTTCAAACTGAAAAACCAACCAACATCAGTGCATTTTTTTGTTTCCAAGCTGAAAAAATCAGCCAACATCAGTGCATAAATCAGCTATTTCCAAGCTGAAAATTCAGCCAACATCAGGTGCATTTTCCATTGTTTCCAAGCTGAAAAATCAGCCAACATCAGGTGCATAAACCAGCCAACATCAGGTGCCTTTTTCAGCTATTTCCAAGCTGAAAAATCAGCCAACATCAGGTGCATTTTTCAGCTATTCCAAGCTGAAACATCAAATTTAAGTAACTCCATTTCTCACAATTTATATTTCTTCTGGCTTTCAACCAAGGAACTTGTAATGTTATGTAGCAGTTGTAATCCGACAATTGCAAAAAAAGAAGAAGAAGACGGTTCTCAATTAAATCATAGATTTATTTCTAAAAATAAAATTCAGCTGATTATATAGGTTGGTTGCTTATTGTTATGACATGTTTCTAACATATAAGCAAGCCACATCGTGCATGGAGTGTCCTAGCATAAATCTTTATCTTGAATTATTTAGTAGTTTTGATTGACTAATCTAGTGATTTGTTTCAGTTGTTCATCTTCTTATGCGTGACAGAAGGTACACATTTTTATTATGTTTTGTTTTCATTTTTTCTTTTCTTATGCGTAAAATGTTCTGATTTAAATATTAAGAACTACGTAGTGGCTTGATCCCAATCTTCCAACATTGGGTACGTAGGCAGCCGTCCATACTAGACCGTATCGGTGCAGCCACAAATTTTTTATTTTTTTCCCTTTCTTGTAGTGTGGATGCATTTTCATCAGGACTACTTGGCAATAAGAGTAAGGTGGATGTAAGTTCTCAAAACCTATAATTAATCTTGAATGATTTATATCTTTATCGCTTCATCCATATACTGTCGTCAGGGTCAACTTGTAACTCCTCGAACCTAGCTCTGTAGTAAGACATTACGGTGCATGATTCCTAGCAGTTAAGTTGCAAATTATTATTAAGAGTTGGTTGGATATAATTTATTTTTTTGTAAATGTTGTTAATAGTTGGATGGATGATGAATGTATTTGTGAATGTAAATGAAAATAAAAAATTTATGATATATATATATATATATATATATGTTATCAATGGAGGATGCCTTGTTTAGGGGGATATGAAATTTTGTAGCTTATGGTATGGTGCCCCAATATTGGTTGTATGTTACTAGTATGTAGTAGATAATATTAGGATCAATAGTAAACATTTTGTTTTGAGTGGAAGACCGAGTAAAAGAACTTGGAAGAGACACTTTTTATGCCTTTCAACTTCAAACTGGATGCCTTTTGGATAAACCAAACATCCATTC
This sequence comes from Magnolia changhungtana, assembly GCA_030180095.1. Lineage (NCBI taxonomy): Eukaryota > Viridiplantae > Streptophyta > Magnoliopsida > Magnoliales > Magnoliaceae > Magnolia > Magnolia changhungtana. The sequence goes on along the minus strand of JASAUF010000653.1, from coordinate 8,451,969 downwards.
ACCACTAGTTCCTCTAATACATGGTACAATGGGGGTGGGATAATGTCGGTTGCTCCAAATTCCAATACATATACTAAGTATATGTAATATAGTTATATATATATATATATATATATTGCAAATTATTATATTGCAATTTATATATGAAATAATCGTCATCATCGTCATCATGTAAGCCATATCCTAATTAATTAGGGTCGCGTACATGAATCCTATTCCACCGTTCCACTTTATCAAGGGCCATACCTCCAGTTAGACCATAGGTCATCGGGTCTTTTCTACTACCTCCATCCACATCTTTTTGGGCCTTCCCCTTGCCCAACAATTTATTCCCTAAAGCGTGGTTGGTCTTACAGCTATTCTATAAAACTTCCCTTTTAGTTTGAATGGTACTCGACGATCATTTAAAACTCCCAAGGCACATCCTATAGCAATTTTTACCATCCTGCTGGCTTGAAACACTCTTGATGGTAGCAATGTGAAATGGCACCATGCTGCCATGGATTGGCAAAAGGATAGCCTCATTATTTTGGTCGATCTGTATCATTAATTCCCTCGACTGTTGGATATCATTGACATTCTTGTAGGCAATGAGATCGCTTGAAGCTTTTGTAGAACCACGGCCATCTCTAGCTGCAGAACCGCCCATTATCCGACCTTAGAGTCGCTTTCGACAATAATGTCTCAACTCCATTGGATTCAGCTTTGACCTTTGGACGCTCTTCTTCCTCCTCCCTCCTCTTCCTCATTGAATGAGTATGCAACATCCTTAACTAACTTGGAGCTGATTGAAGTCACAACTTCTGCAGCTTTTTCAATGACAATAATGGTGTCTGCAAGCAATAACGAGAACATCTTAGTCTTTGGGTTATTGGTTTCTGATTGCAAGTTCTGAAACCCAAGAGATACATTAAAAACCATTCCAGGCTTCAACACCTGATCATTCCTGGCATTTAAACTCAATACCGACTCACGGAACTCGAGACCGATTCCCGTTCCTACTGACTTTGTAAGATGAGAGGCAAATTCAGGAGCATCCCTCTCTGTAAGTGTTATGGTCTCATGCTTCTTTGGTTGTCAAATTTGTGATGTGTCAAAATATCTATCTATGTCCTGTGCTTGTATGATGATTTATATGAATTCAAGACACTGCATAAATACTTCAAGAAGCTACAAGTTGAACTTTTCAAGAAGCTACATATTGAAGTTCAAGAAGCTACATGTTGAAGTCTCAAGAAGCTACAATGTTGATGTTCAAGTCTCATGACTTCAAGACTAATAAGCAATGCATGAAGTAGTTGTTATGCTGATGAAGATCTCAAGTTTGAAGCTATAACAAGTTCAAGATCTCAAGCCTGATATGGTTCAAACAAACTACATTCGTTGAATGGTTGAAGTTCAATGTCCATACGACATGATTCAGGTTTGAATGACCTTAGGTTGACCCTTTAAGTAGGTCACTTTGGATACATAAATCAAATATTTATTTTACATAAGTTTGGTCTATTCTACGACCAGTCCTAGCTCTTGTTCGACCATCCCCCCGGCATTGGTTCGACTAGTCCAAGAAATTCCACGACCAGTCCTAAGTTGTTGAAGATTTTTCGGAATTTTTGGTACGCCCACGACCAGTCCTAGAGGTCCTTCGACCGGTCGTAGGTGTGGCTTCGACTCGTCCACGACCAGTCGTGGATCTACGACTCAAAATCCAGCAACTTTATCTATGGTCCTACGACCAGTCGTAGGGATCTACGACCAGTCGTAGGTGACCCACGACCAGTCGTAGGGTACTCACGACCAGTCGTGGAACGACTTTCAAAGATCGCGCTCAATATTTCAAAAATGCATTAGAGCTACGACCACCCAAGGTTTCTAAGACCAGTCGTAGGAACGATTTTTGCTTCTATAAATTGAACACGAAATTCAGAGTTTTCACACTTCAACTCTATTCAATTCAAGAATTTTCAAGTGATCACTCTGAGATAAGTCTGTGTTTATTTTAAGCTACATTGTGCTTATTTAATATTCCTTTTTGCTAGCTTATTTAATTTGATTTTGTTTCTATATTCCAATCTTATTTGAAAAGAGGAATTATCTTATTCCTTCTTGGAATCAAAATCAAATATAGCTACGCCCAACGAGTTAAATCTAAAATCTATTAGAATCTAGAACCTTATGAATGTGAGTATTGGAAATTGAACTTTGACATTCAATCATCTACTCCGATTGGTTCTACCAGGCTGCTAAGAAAAGGAGAAATCCAGGTATTTTACAATTGCAAAAATTTATTTACTTTTGGTTTTGTTTGAGGTTAAGCCGAGAAAAATCTCATTGTCTTGGTTTTGTTTGAGGTTGAGCCGAAAAATCTCATTGTTTTGGTTGTCCGAGGAAAACCAAAACTTCGAAAAGAGGGGTTTTTGAATTGTGTAAGCCCAAGTGAAAAAGACATAATTGTAAAGGTTTTTGGTGAACTGTGAAAACCTATTTGATAGTGAACGCTAATATCCCCCTGTGTGTGAGGAAATTAGGAGTGGAGTAGCTTTCTGTGTGGTCATTGGAAAACAGGTTGGTGTACACACAAAGGCGAACCACTATAACTCTTTGTCTTGTGGATTGAATGCTTGCTTAATTTTCATATCTTTTATCATTCGATTGTGTGGAATGTACAAGTGGATGTGAATGTTGTAATTATTTACATTTCAAGCAAGTGTGGGGATTGTTGTAATAATTTAGATCTATATACGCATTTAATTTCAATTCCTTGCTATTTCATTTACTTATATTAAAATTGAGTCCTTGATCCAAAAGAGGTTCTAGATATAAGGTTGTCCTACCATAAGCCCTTGTTTATTATGGTGTAAGGTTGTCCTTAGAACTAAATTTGTATCAATCTCTCAATACTTATTTATCAAGGTGATTTAAAATTTAGCATTGTGAATTGATTTATATTGTAAGGCTATTGGTTTAGTTTATTTCTGCTAATTTTATTTTAAATTTGACATAGTCCTATTCACCCCCCCCCCCTCTCCTCTAGGACATATAGCTTGGCCTTTTCAAGTGGTATCAAAGCCTAATAACTCATTTTTGTTGCTTTTTATTTGGATTTATTTCCTGAGCTAACATTCTAAGCTATATAAAAAGATGTCAAATTTTGATAGCCTTTCAGTTACTAGGCCTCCACCTTTTGATGGTTCCAACTATGCCTATTGGAAAGCCAGAATGAGGATCTTCCTCAAATCAATGGATGAAAGTGTGTGGCAAGCCACGTGATGAAATGGAATCCTCCTACCATGGAAGTAACTGGTGTTGATGGTTCAAAATCTATGAAAATTACACCGTATTACCAATGGACCACACTTGAAAAAATGAGAGTAGTGCTAATGCTAAAGCACTAAATGCAATCACTTGCGCACTATCACCGGATGAGTTCAAAAGAATCATATCCTGTGATACTGCAAAGCAAGCCTGGGATATTTTAGAAATGACACACGAAAGTACATCAATTGTCAAGAAATCTAAAGTCCAACTCCTCACAACTAAATTTGAAGAAATTCATATGGAGGAAAATGAAATGTTTATGGACTTTTTTACTAGATTGAATGACATTGTTAACTCAATGTGGGGTCTTGGCGATAAGATCCCAGAAAGTAAAGTGTGTGCAAAAATACTACGCTCTCTTCCTGAACGGTTCAATTCTAAGGTAACCGTAATCCAGGAACTTCGTGATACGTACAATATGAAGGTAGAAGAATTAGTTGGTTCTTTACAAACCTATGAATTAAGTTTTAAAGCTCCTAAAGGTAAATCTATTGCTTTGAAGTCATCTAAAAGTATTACTCAAGAAAATTCAGATTCGAGAAAAGTCCGAAGATGATATGGCCCTTTGGCGAAAAAGTTTTATAAGATTTTCAAAAGTAAGAAAAGAGTCGACTTTCAAAAGGCAAATGAAAAGAAACGTACTAAACCTAAGTCTAAAACTTGGAAACCATTGAAAGATAGTCAATGCTACAACTGTCAAGAATATGGGCATTTAGCAAACAAATGTCTTAAAAAGGACAGATCCAAAAGAAAGGGTATGTTGGCTACTTGGGATGAATCGTCTGATTCTCAAGCCTCTTCTGAATCGAAAATTCGAAACCGAGTCAGGCAGATGAACTTAAGGCCCTTATGACTCTAGCCAAGTTTACCTTTTCCGATCACGATGATTCAACAAGTGAAGAAAATTTGGATAGTGATCATGAAAATGATGAAGATCTTCAAGATGCTTACAATGCCTTATATAAGGAAAGTTGTAAAATTGTCAAAACTTAAACTTCAAAAAGATAAGTTTTTAAACTTAAAGAATGTTTTGAAACCCTTGTTTTAGAAAAATCTCAAATTTCAGATTGTTTTGAAAAATCAAAGTGTGATCTAGAATTCAAAACCTCCCTAATTGAAAATTTGAAATCTGAAAATGAGAAACTTAAAAATGAAGTATCTTCTCTTCGAGTTTGAAGGACATATGGAGATATGCCCAAGGTGATCCAAAATTAGAAAAATTATTATCCTGGATCAAGAAAATGTGGCGATCGATCCGGGTTGGGCTTTGATAAAAACACATCTCCTAAACAAAGAATACTCCTTCCAATTTTGTGAAAGGAGAGACTTCTAACTCAAAAGGAAAAGGTACTAGTCAAGTTTTTCTAAAAATACAAAAACTTTTCAAAAACACAAAAGCACTATATAAATTTCAAAAATCGATTCGAAACCCACTAGTGAAAAAATTGTTGATTTACTTAAGGAGCTATTAAAATCTAACTCAAGAGGTCACTCTTATAACTATAAGCAAAAGAAGACCAATTATTCTCCTAAACCCAAAACAAGATCTTGAAATGGGTTCCTAAGGTTGCTGTTTGGTTGCTCACACTTTGCTTTCAAAGCTACAAGCCATTCAAAATGGTATCTAGACAGTGGATGCTCCGGACATATGACAAAGCGACAAAGCTCTATTCACCGATCTTAAAGATATGACGGATGGGTCAGTCACATTTGGTGATGGTAGCAATCTGCAAGATAATTGCAAAGGTACGGTTCAACTCTATAACCTTCCCTTATTTAAAAATGTTTTATATGTTGAGGGTTTAAAACACAACCTGTTGAGCATATCTCAAATATGCGATAACAACCATAATGTTAAATTTTCTAATCAAGGTTGTGAAATTATAAATGAAAAAGGTTCTGTAATATTAACTGGTCGCAGAACTTCTGAAAACTGCTATATAGTAAGCAATGGTAGCTCATCTGAACAAACATGCTACATGGTCCATACCAATGAGACATAATTATGGCATAAACGCCTTGGACATGTACACTACCGAAATTTATACAGATTGAGCAAAAGTGAACTAATTAGAGGACTACCTAAGATGCAAAAAGTAGACAAGATTTGTGGTGAATGCCAGTATGGTAAACAAACTAGGAGCTCTCACAAAAAAGTGAACTCCAATATCACCACAAGACCACTCGAGCTTCTCCACATGGATCTTATAGGACCAATAAGAACGGAAAGTCGAGGTGGCAAAAAGTACATCTTAGTTATTGTAGATGATTACACAAGATACACTTGGGTTTCATTCTTGAGAGATAAATCAGAAACCCTTGATGAAGTGAAAAAGATTATAAAACAGATTCAAACCGAAAAATGTTCTCAAGTCTGCAAGATCCGTAGTGATCATGGATCCGAGTTCGAAAATAGCAGTTTTGAGAAATTTTGTAGCGATCAGGGAATATCGCATGAATTCTCTGCACCTAAAACTCCTCAACAAAATGGAATTGTCAAGAGGAAGAATAGAGTGCTTCAAGAAATGGGAAATGTTATGTTAAATAGCATGAAGCTTCCTAGGAATCTCTGGGCTGAAGCAGTGAATACAGTCTGCTACATTATTAACCGTGTTTATATTTGTAAATCTAATAATAAAACGGCTTATGAAATGTGGTTTGAGAAAAAGCCTTCTGTCAAATACTTTCGAGTTTTTGGCAGCAAGTGCTATATTTTGCGTGACCGTGAAAATTTGGGAAAGTTCAACACTAAAAGTGATGAAAGGATCTTTTTAGGATATTCTTTAAACAGTCGTGCATATCGGGTTCTAAACAACAGGACCGGTGTGATTCAAGAGTCAATAAATGTTGTGATTGACGATCTTTTGAATACACCTCGTCCCTAGTTCAAATAATGATGAAGTTCTTATACTTGAAAAATAAGAAATTTCATCAAGTGAAACTAATCGAATTAAGGGACCAAAAGATCATCCAACTTCTCAAATACTTGGAAACCCTCTCACTTTGGTGTGCGCACTCGTAGACAATTAGAGGACATATGTAACTACGTATGCTTTACATCCCAGATTGAACCTAAGTTAACATAAAAGAAGCACTTTCGGATGAAAATCGGATTCTTGCGATGCAAGAAGAACTTAATCGGTTGTCGAAATGATGTCCGCACCTTGTTCCTAGACCTAAAGATAAACATATTATTGGAACAAAATGGATTTTCAAAAACAAATCTGATGAACTTGGAAATATTATTCGAAATAAAGCAAGACTAGTTGTACAGGGGTATACACAAATTGAAGGTATTGACTATAATGAAACATTTGCTCCTGTAGCTCGTCTTGAATCAATCAGACTTTTTATCTCCATTGCATGTTTTAGGAAGATTAAAATTTACCAAATGGATGTAAAGAGTGCCTTTCTGAATGGTGATTTACATGAAGAGGTATATGTTGAACAACCTACAGGGTTTGAAGATCCTAAATTTACTGATCATGTGTATCGTCTTAAGAAGGCTCTCTATGGTTCAAACAAGCTCCCGAGCATGGTACAGAAAAACTGACTAAGTTTTTACTTGAGTCATAATTTTCAGATGGGGTGTGTTGATAAGACGCTCTTTGTTAAGAAACATAACGATAATATTCTAATGGTTCAAATATATGTTGTGATATTATTTATGGATCAACCTACTAACATGATCATTGAGTTTGCAGATTTAATGAAGTCTAAATTCGAAATGAGCATGGTTGGAGAATTAAACTATTTTCTAGGGTTGCAAGTAAAACAACAACTTTGATGGAATTTTTATCCCACAAACCAAATATGCTCGAGTTTAATTAAGAAATTTGGATTTGAGAAAGGTAAAAATTATGATACTCCTATGAGTACAACTTTGAGACTCTCAAAAGACTCTACAGTAATGATGTGGATCCTAAATTGTATCGTAGTTTGATTGGTAGTTTGCTTTATCCGATCGCTAGTAGACCGGATATTGCTTTGAGTGTTGGTATTTGTGCTCGTTATCAATCAAATCCTAAAGAATCTCACTTAACTGGCCATTAAGCGGATTATGCGATATGTCGCAAGTTCTACTAAACTGGGTCTCTGGTATCCACATGAGACTAATGTTCAATTAGCCGGGTACGCAGATGCTGACTGGGCTGGAAACATTGATGATAGGAAATCAACCAGTGGTGGTTGTTTCTACATTGGAAATTGTCTTGTTTCTTAGTTTAGCAAGAAGCAAAGTTCTATATCGCTATCATCAATGAAATTTGAATACATTCTTCACTGAAATGCATGTACTCAACTTGTTTGGATGAAACGAATGTTAAGCGATTATGGAATTACTCAGGATTCTATGATTTTATTTTGTGATAATTCCAGTGCAATAAATATCTCTAAAAATCCATTCAAATTCACGTACTAAGCATATTGACATTAGATTTCATTACATTCGTGAATTAGTGGAAGAAAAATTAATATATTTGGATTACATTTCAACCGAGACTCAACTTGCGGACATTTTCACTAAACCGCTCGACAAAAGCAGGTTTAATAAATTAAAGTTTGATCTCGGTATGTGCAATTTAAATTGAATTTGCATGATTTGGTATATCATAATGTACATAAATTTGATGTTTTATTTGCTTAAATTTGAAAATTATTTAAAAAAATTGCAAATTTTATGTCAGTACTCGACAGTCGTGAGTGTACACGACCGGTCGTACCACGACCGGTCGAAAGCACTTACACGACCAATCGTGAAACTCGGATTTCACTTTAATTTGGGGATTTTGACTCTTCTTCTTCATTTCTTTTTACCCTCCAACGGTTCTAGCTACGACCACCTTGAACCCACCTTCATAGTACTTCAAGGTTAGTGGTTCTTTTGCATTTTCTTTGTAGATTCTTACTATTAGTGTTTCAAATCTCATTCTTGTGGAATCTATTTGGTCGTTCATTGCAAGTTTGGGGTTTTATCTTGAAAAATCTGTTCTATCTAAGCCTCATTTCTTCTATCTTGCATCTTGTTGTTTCCTTAAAATCCTACTTTGAAAATGGATGCTAGAGGTAAAAAGAAAACTACTCGAGGTCCCTCTTCATCTAGATCAGCTTCTATTGTACAACGTCATCTTCGCTCTCCCGAAAATGATCCTTCGATGCTCGGGACTTATCATGTATGCGCAATATTATTGTTGAGCGTCATGTTAATATTAATCACATTGCTTCATTTGGTATCCTTCCTCTGTTGGAATCTGTGGGATGGGAGAACATCTTACATTGGGGTGGAGCTGCATACCAGTCCATTGCCCAATCCATGTTTGCATGTATCTGTAATTTTTCTCTTAAGGATTTTACTTTTAAAGTTGATACTCAAGAAGGATTGTTTTTAGTGGATCGACATTTGATTGCTGACATTATGGAAATACCTGTCAATGATGAGAGCATTCCAATTAATATTTTACATGACAGTCTCTCAGAATCTGAACGAAAAATGCTTACTAGAGATTTATGTAATTTGGATGTTCATTGGACTCATAAAGGTCATGTACTTCCCTTAAGGTATTTATTACCCAGACATAGAGTACTTCATAGGATATTCATCTCAAATCTTTATCCACGATCTGGTAATAAAACCGAACTCACTGCTTTCATGGTTCGTGTTTTGCATTTTGTAGTCTCTGGTGCAAAAATATGTCTACCGTCTTTAATTTGTCATTCCATTATTCTGTCTCGTCACCATCCTGGACACAGTGATATACCCTTTGGTTATTTATTGACTATCTTGTGGCAAATCATATGCTCGTGGCTATGCCTACTAGAGAAAACCCATCCATAATCTCCTTTAATAATTCCAATCTTAACAAGATGAATTTAGAATTGGCTAAAGGCCAAGTGGATCTTGTCAATAGCAAAGTGGTTCAAGCAAGAAATGCTGAAGCTAGTGATCTTCCTGAAGACGTGAATATGGATGATTTATTTGAAGAACTTGAATCAGACTCGGCTGATGATCCTGATTTTCAGCCTTCTGATTTTGATGAAAGATTGAATTCACTTCAAGAGCAGGTGGCTCAAATTCGTGTTACCCAAGACACACAATTTTCATATTTACGCAAATATATGAGGCGGATTGCTAAGGGTTTACATAAAATTGATCCATCTAATCCTGCACCCTCTTCTGGTTCTGACTGAATTTTTAATGGGTCTGTAATATTTTTTTTGAACTTTACATGCTTACTGACTTTTTGGATTATGCACTATGTTTTCTTGAATCAACTCCTATTTTCATTATTATTGATGCTCTTCTTCCTTTGTCATTTTGTGTCAAAAAGGGGGAGAAGTTTTGGAGGCTTTTAATTTATTTGAATTTAATCTTTATGATGTGCTCCTATTACTCAGGCTATTACTCAGGGGGAGTTAAGCTTCTCAGGGGTAGTTATGGGAGAATGATGCTAGCTATTAACTAACATATCTATATAACTATGCATGCTTCTCTATTGTGAACATGTTGTGTTGCATGCTTGCTTCTCTGTTGCATGCTTGCTTCTCTATTGTGAACTTGTTGTGTTTGTACTTCTCTTATGTCTATTGGAAGTATTATTACTTGGGTGTTTTGTCACAAATTTGACAAAGGGGGAGATTGTAAGTGTTATGGTCTCATGCTTCTTTAGTTGTCAAATTTGTGATGTGTTAAAACATCTATCTATGTCCTGTGCTTGTATGATGATTTATATGAATTCAAGACACTGCATAAATACTTCAAGAAGCTACAAGTTGAACTTTTCAAGAAGCTACATATTGAAGTTCAAGAAGCTACATGTTGAAGTCTCAAGAAGCTACAATGTTGATGTTCAAGTCTCATGACTTCAAGACTAATAAGCAATGCATGAAGTAGTTGTTATGTTGATGAAGATCTCAAGTTTGAAGCTATAACAAGTTCAAGATCTCAAGCCTGATATGGTTCAAACAAATTACATTCGTTGAATGGTTGAAGTTCAATATCCATACGACATGATTCAGGTTTAAATGACCTTAGGTTGACCCTTTAAGTAGGTCACTTTGGATACGTAAATCAAATATTTATTTTACATAAGTTTGGTCTATTCTACGACCAGTCCTATCTCTTGTTCGACCAGTCCTGGCATTGGTTCGACTAGTCCAAGAAATTCCACGACCAGTCCTAAGTTGTTGAAGATTTTTCAGAATTTTTGGTACGCCCACGACCGATCTGGAGGTCCTTCGACCGGTCGTAGGTGTGGCTTCGACTCGTCCACGACCGGTCGTGGATCTACGACTCAAAATCCAAAGAACTTTATCTATGGTCCTACGACCAACATAGGGATCTACGACCCGGTCGTAGGTGACCCACGACCAGTCGTAGGGTATTCACGACCAGTCGTGGAACGACTTTCAAAGATCGCGCTCAATATTTCAAAAATCTGTTAGAGCTACGACCAGTCCAAGGTTTCTAAGACCAGTCGTATGAACGATTTTTGCTTCTATAAATTGAACACGAAATTCAGAGTTCTCACACTTTAACTCTATTCAATTCAAGAATTTTCAAGTGATCACTCTGAGATAAGTCTGTGTTTATTTTAAGCTACATTGTGCTTATTTAATATTCCTTTTTGCTAGCTTATTTAATTTGATTTTGTTTCTATATTCCAATCTTATTTGAAAAGAGGAATTATCTTATTCCTTCTTCTTGGAATCAAAATCAAATATAGCTACGCCCAACGAGTTAAATCTAAAATCTATTAGAATCTAGAACCTTATGAATGTGAGTATTGGAAATTGAACTTTGACATTCAATCATCTACTCCGATTGGTTCTACCGGGCTGCTAAGAAAAGGAGAAATCCAGGTATTTTACAATTCTGTAAAATTTATTTACTTTTGGTTTTGTTTGAGGTTAAGCCAGAAAAATCTCATTGTACTGGTTTTGTTTGAGGTTGAGCCAGAAAAATCTCATTGTTTTGGTTGTCTGAGGAAAACCAGAAAACTCAGAAAAGATGAGTTTTTGAATTGTGTAAGCCCAAGTGAAAAAGACATAATTGTAAAGGTTTTTGGTGAACCTGTGAAAACCTATTTGATAGTGAACGCTAATATCCCCTGTGTGAGGATATTAGGAGTGGAGTAACTGTGTGGTGGAAAACAGTTGGTGTACACACAGGCGAACCACTATAACTCTTTGTCTTGTGGATTGAATGCTTGCTTAATTTTCATATCTTTTATCATTCGATTGTGTGGAATGTACAAGTGGATGTGAATGTTGTAATTATTTACATTTCAAGCAAGTGTGGGGATTGTTGTAATAATTTAGATCTATACTTCTGCATTTAATTTCAATTCCTTGCTATTTCATTTACTTATATTAAAATTGAGTCCTTGATCCAAAAGAGGTTCTAGAAATAAGGTTGTCCTACCATAAACCCTTGTTTATTATGGTGTAAGGTTGTCCTTAGAACTAAATTTGTATCAATCTCTCAATACTTATTTATCAAGGTGATTTAAAATTTAGCATTGTGAATTAATTTATATTGTAAGGCTATTGGTTTAGTTTATTTCCGCTAATTTTATTTTAAATTTGGCATAGTCCTATTCACCCCCCCCCTCTAGGACATATAGCTTGGCCTTTCACTCTCTACCACCGAGACTGCTGCTTGGTAAACAACACTGACCTTATTCCCAGCCTTCAATGCACCTATCGTTGCCGCATGGGCCTTGTGGAGAACCTCATAAGCCTTAATCTGCGTTGCATTTGCATCAATGGGAAATGTTCTGGCAATGTCGGATCTAGAACAACTGAAATCTGCCATTGAAGCTATGTCGGATCTAGAACAACTGAAATCCACAACAAACCAAACAAAAGATGCAGAGATAACAACGAATTTCAGAGAAGGTATATCTCTTCTTTCCTTTCTCTTCTATTTCACGAAACGTAATGTAGTTTATCTCAAATTACAGTTTTTTAAGGATTTAGAACTTAAAAAAAAAAAAAATGAAAACTACTGGTTGAAAAGAAGAAAAAATAACATTTTCATTATATATATATATATAAACCCATGATCCAAACTTCAATTCCCGGTTTCCAAATTCCTGTTATACAATCATCATCTGAGCCTTTCTTTAATCGATTTGGGGTTGGCTTTTAATGGTAGATTGGCAAAAAGAAATTATGATTGGCTGCCAACTAGACATTCGCCTTCCTCTTTACCAAGGTCTTGGAACTGGAAATGGCAAAGGGTCACATTGATACTGACTCACATGCCATCAACATCAACACCATTAATATAAAGCAACACATGTCCAATGATGTAGAGCAGGTCACGGATAGTTTCATGGCCAAGATGGACCAGAAAAGGCCGATCAGAGACGAAGGTGATCCGGACCATCAAAACTTAAAATGGACGCATCTCACAAACTGGAATAAGCTATTAGACGTACTAATTATGATTTTGGGGTAGGGCGAACTAGTTTAGCCACCTAACCTTGCTATGTTGGTTGAGCATGCCGAATTTTCGAAATACCATCAGATCGACAGTCGAATTCCTATTTTAATTTCATTTTTACTATTCATAGTTAGTTTTAGTTTGATTATATATAAATCTTCATCTGTTGGGCTTTAGGAGTTGTGCCCAACTTTAAAAGTGTTTAGAATAATTAGGAGAACAGCATGGTGAAGGCAAATAGGACACTTACTATTTTTGGCCAAAAACCATGCACGCTAGTAGGAATCATAACCGTCTATAAATAGTAAAATAGTAACTTTACTGTTTATAGTAAGTCACGATTTCTATAAGTTTTAGTTGTAGTTTAAATCCCGGAGACCAAAAATGAGATATTTACCATTCTCAAGTGGACCACATTACAAGAAACAGTGTTGAATGAGGGTCTACCATTAAAAACTTTTTGGGGCCCATAAAAGTTTTGGATCAAGCTGATATTTGTTTTTTCCCTTCTTCTAAGTCTGTATGACCTAATCAACAAGATGTCAAATAAGAAGTACAGTGGGCCTTAGGAGGATTAATTTTACGGCCTGTTTGGCCAGTTGGATTGGAAGGGATTAGATGGTAGTGGAAGGGATTGGATGGTAAATCCCAGGAATGGCCAGCGTGCCAAACAATGTAGGTGATCTAATCCAAATCCGATGGATCTTCAGACAATCCACTGACAACACCATCATTACCTTTAAATCCCATCCAATCCATCCTAATCCGTTCAAATTAGCCTGCGACGTGTTTGGTTCGAGGGATTGGAAGGGATCGGAAGCTTTAATCTCCTGATTGGCTCGGGCGTGCCAAACAGACTGGATGTATCAATACAGAGGATGCAACAATACCATGGTTCTCAAGACAATCACCGACAACACCATCATTACCTAGAAATCCACGCCATCCACCCTAATACCATTCACTCCCTTCCAATCCACCCGGCCAAACGGGCCCTTAATGTAGATATTCAATCACTATTGTTTTCCGTAGTGTGGTCCACCTTGAAATTTATATCCTTCTCATTAATTTTTGGTATAAATCCCTAAACGATCCAAAAATGAATGAACAAATGTATATATGAAACACATACATCGTGGTGGGGGCCACGACCACGGGGCTAGTGGCGGGGAAGTAGTCAATCCGTTTCCCTAATGAACAGGTTGGATGACATGACAAAATGGACGGACGGTGTTGATAAACCAGCCTGTTTCAGGATGTGGACAGAGAGTTAGTACGTAATCCGTGTCCGTTAGGGACTCATCGTCTGTAAGGGAAGGAGTGGGGCCTACAAGGGTGTGGACCCGCATTCCCGGAGACCTTGAGTGACCCACTGTACTTCTAAATTGTGGAGATTGCTCATGGATGATGGGCCTTAATTGTTGCATCTTCCAAATAAAATTAGGTATGTGAACCGACCGAGAACCTCATGTTAAATAAAGCGTTTCTAAATTGTGGAGATTGCTCATGGATGATGGGAAGCTTGCTGGGTCCGAATCACACCCATTTAAGTAACAGTCACACCTATCCGAGCCACCGAACCTGAAGCGAAGGTATCTCAAGTGGATCAGTGTACCTATTTCTTTTGGAAGCTTTCTAATTTTCATATAAGATAGATCTAACACTCTAAGGGTCAGTTTGGGCAGTGGGATTAGAAGGGATTAGGCGGGATGGGATTCAAAAATATAATTATTACCCATGGCGGGATTGTCCCCTGTTGCCATGGGATAAAATTAATGCCATGCTTTGTTGATAATACATTGGTGCATTGAATGGATATACCCACTATCATTAGAAATTACTGAGAATAACACACGTGTTATATCTAAACCGTTCATTTGTTCTATAACCTAATTTTATGGCATTGTCCTAAAAATGAGGTAAATCTAAAACTTATGTAGCCCTAAAGAAGTTTTCAACGGTAAGTATTTAATCCCTGTTGCTTTCTATAGTGGGGTCCACTTGAGCTTTAGATTTACTTGATTTTTTGGCCCATGCTCTAAAATAATCTCAATAAATGGGTGGACGGTGGGGATATAGCCCACACATCATGTTGGGACCTACACAACTTCCCAAACATTGAGTGAAATTGGCACGGACCCGATGCAATTCCATTTAATGTAATTCCAAGCTTTTCCATTCTTCCCAAACATAGGAGTGGAATTGGCATAGGACCAGATGAATCCCATCCCACCTAATCCCTTCTATTTCCGCTGCCCAAACTGACCCTAAGCAAACTGAATCCTCTGAAAAGAAACTGCTCTTGCTTCTTTTCAACTTCTCTGAAAAGAAACTGCTCTTGCTTCTTTTCAACTTCTTTTCAACTTCTTTTCAACTTCGATCCATAACAGTGAACGAAGGTGTGAGTTGGTGCGATTTAAACAAGTGTACTTACTAGGTGCCTGAAAAATAGCAAGACGGCGTGCTTTTGATGGAGAGAGAGGATTTGTTTGTTCTTGATGAACGTCTAGGAATTTGTCTTCCTTGCCTTTTGAAATGGAGAGTTCACGTAAGAGATCATGTATGCGGCAGCTTTTAATTCCACCAACGGAATTACTTTTTGACACTTGAATCAGGCTTCTATGGATCAACTCCTCCAGGCAAACTTCTGCAGCTTCCTCCACTGTTTCTTCCCCATTGCCTCTACAAATCCTTCAGTCCCACAGTGAATCAATTTCTTAGCAGACGATCTCATGGTCTTCGGAAAAACACCCAAGTACAGAAAGAATGGCTTCAGTCGGTAAGGTAGATCTTCATAGCTCAAATCCAATATTCTTCTGATTGGAGATTCATCCCCAACCAATTGCGAGCTAATTCTCCTTAGCACTTTCTCCCACTCATTTGATTTCATTGCCTTCGTTGATAGTAAGCCTCCTATCACCACCTAATCCTTCTAATCCCACTTTGCCGTGGGGATTAGAGGGATTAGGTGGGATGATTCAAAAAACATAATTATTGCTCATGGCAGGGGTTGTCCCCTATTACCATGGGATAAAATTAATGCCTGCTTTGTTTATAATATGGTGGTACATTGAATGAATATACTCGCTATCATTTGAAATTATTGAGAATAACACGCATGTGTTATATCTAAACTGTTCATTTGTTTCATAACCTCATTTTATGGCATGGACCTAAAAATGAGATAGATCCAAAACTTATGTAGCACCAAAGAAGTTTTCAACAGTAAGTATTCAATCCATGTTGCTTTCTATGGTGGGGTCCACCTGAGCATTAGATTTACACGATTTTTTGGCCCATGCTCGAAAATAATCTCAATAAATGGGTGGATGGTGTGGATATAGCCCACACATCATGTTGGGACCTACACAACTTTCCAAACATTGAGTGAAATTGGCACATGACACAATGCAATTTCATTTAATGTAATTCCAAGCATTTCCATTCTTCCCAAACATGGAGTGGAATTGGCACAGGACCAGATGAATCCCATCCCCACCTAATCTCTTCTAATCCCACTGCCCAAACTGACCCTAAACAAATTATCAAAAAAGAAGCAAACGAGGAAAGAAGAAAATGAGAAAGCAAAAGAAGAATGCCTAAAATGAGGATCGAATTAATATTGATTTGCACCACCACCAAAGGCATACCAACAGGTAAGAAAAGGAGCTAGGTTACAACTTGCTCTGGATATCTTGAAAAACTTAAGTTTGAAATATAAAAGGCTAACTTAGAGAGAATGAATACAACAAAGGGCTTAACTCCTTTATATAGATATTAAAAGTAGTAGATGTGTGGGAATAAAATGACATAACAAGGGAATGAAGGTGACAGACATGACATATCACAAGTAGTAGTTATGTAAGCAGATTGGCTAGTGTAGCATACAACACCCACCTGGCTAGTGTGTTGACGTGACCAAGTTATGTGGTCCTACGACCAAAAAAAAAAGAGGAAGACAATACTCATTGTCATCAGTGATCTAGAATATCTCTGTTGGGCCCAACCATAGATGAACCGACTCAAGAATATCAACGATTGGATATTCTAATATGATCATGTGTCACATTGGGGAAAGCTAAACATCAAACAAAAAAGAAAAAACAACAGGGGAAAGCTACCTCAAAGAAAACAGAGCTTTAATAGTTTTATTAGTAATTGTGGTCTTTATTTTTCTCAAGTTTTTTTTTAAATCTTTTGTTGGCATTTATATATTATGAAGTTTGTACATATGTTAGCATATTGTTGCTGAATGTGGAAATCCAGTGCATCTAGAAGATGACAAAATTTGTATTTGAAAATGCTCTCTTTTCCCACTAGGATTTTCTAATCGACGGTTGTAACAGGCCTTACAAAGAAACATACCAATTGAAATGCTCTTACCTTAACATCTAATTGGTAGGATGAATTCTAATATTTTATTTTGTTAATTAGTTTCAGTTGATTAAACTATTCACTTTCCATGGATTTGAGCTGGTTATCTGAAATATATGAAGGGTTGACTAAACTAGCCTTTTCTTGGATTAAATTTGGTTGCTTGTAATATATGTAGGAAGGGCTCAAAAGAAGGTTGAACAGGAGCAGATACTTAGCCAATACAAAACAATGCATAGCCAACAGTTGGAAGTTCCAGGTAATTTCTTTTGTATGGGTCCTAGCTAGTTTAGTAGGGGGAAGTGTTTAGTTAGGAGGGTTGAGGTGAATTTTTGTTGCATGGGCCACTTGGGTCATTTCCTCTCTTATTGAATTGAGTTGTTACCAATTTTGTGAATAGGATCCTTATCAAACAATAGTGTGAATTATTTTTTGAATGACTATCAAGTGCAAGATTTAAAAAATTTTTAATAATAATTTATTGGTATATATATATTTTTTTGCAGATATTTTAGCGACGGACCAAATCCGTCGCTAAGCTCTGAACATTGAAAATAACGACGGATTGAGGTCAGTTGCTTACTAAAATTAGCGACGGATTTTATCCGTCGCTAATGTTTCTAGGGACCGACTTTTTTTTGAATTTCACCGACGTTTTTTTTACGACGGATTGAGGTCCGTCACTTACTAATATTAGCGACGGATCTTATCCGTCGCTATTGCTTCGAGGGACGACCAATTTTTGGATTTTGACCAACGCTTTTTTATTTTTACGACGGATTGTATCCGTCGCCATTAGGTGACGGACCTTATCCGTCGCATATTAAACGATGGATAAAATCCGTCGTAAAACCAAAAACGACCCACTAAACAGCGACGGACCTCACGACGGATGAAGTCCGTCGTTTATTTGGTTTTACGACGAATTTAGTCCGTCGCAAATCAGCGATTTTGGCGTAGTGATGCTTCGTTCGAGAATGTTGGATGGGATTTTTTGAGATATTAATTGCGCTGGAGTTATCGCAATAAAAGATCATAATATCTTGCATAATTCCATAATCATTTAGCATTCTTTTCATCTAAACAAGTTGTGTACAAGCACTACTAGCTACAATGTATTCAGCCTTAGCTGTGGATAACGATACCAAACTCTGTTTCTTACTGTGCTAGGAAACTAAACAATTTTCAACATAGAAACATCCACTAATGGTAGACTTTCTATCATCAATGTTTCTTGCTCAATCAACATCTGTATATCTAGCTAATTGAACATTTGTATCATGTGAATACCAGAGGCCTAAACTAGCAGTACTTGCGACATATCTAATAATACGTTTGATAGCAATAAGTGTGATTCTTTTAGATCTGATTGATATCTAGCACAGATACCTACACTGAATGCAATATCTAGTCTACTTACAGTTAAGTATAAGAGACTACCAATCATGCTGCAATATAATCGAGAGTCTATACTTTTACCTGTTTCATCCTTTGAAAGCTTGAGAGTTGTACTCATAGGAGTATCGAGTTTCTTACCAAGTTTGAATCCAAATTTCTTAACTAGATTTAAAGTGTACTTGGTTTGAGAAATGAAGATACCATTTTCTAATTGTTCAACCTGTACGCCTAGAAAGTAGTTCAATTCTCCCACCATACTCATCTCGAACTTGGATTTCATAAGCTCTACAAACTCAACAGACAGGTTAGTGCATGTAAAACCATAGATAATATCATCAACATATATCTACACAATTAGTATGTGTTCATTATATTTTTAAACAAATAAGGTTTTATCAACGCTTCCTATAACAAAATTATGACTGAGTAAGAACTTAGTCAGCTTCTCATACCATGCCCTAAGAGCTTGTTTCAAAACATAAGTGTCTTTTTAAGACGATATATGTCACGCCCCAGACTCGGTGATCGGATTCACAAGGAACTCGATAGCCGGTTTCAGCCGCAACGGCCTCCGTAACACCCCATTCTCGGCTCCTGAGGCAGGATTTCGATCCTGGGATCCTACAAGGAGGATTTCCATATCACAGTTCCAATCTAATAGAACATATCCAAGATCATGCAAGTAAATGTCAGAAATAAACCAAGGAACACACTATAAAATCCACTATGAATTTAAACTTTACAAGTACAAGGGCTCAAAAAGGGAATACATAATGAAAGAAGGGAGAGGAAAAGTCTACAATAGGTCCTCAGTTCGTGCCAATCCAATGCTCCACCGCTACTACGCCGACCTATGATCTCCTACACGCATCAATCATGCATAAGCTTATAAAAAGCTTAGAGGGTGGTAAAAGTGTGTGGCAATGGTGCTCAGAAGAAGACAGGGGAGGATGCAGAAGGAAACATGAATGATACCAATACCACTAGTTGTACAGAGGCCAAGCTATGAATGTAGTAAGTCGTTCCAAGGATATGTAATGTAATACATAAGTACTTAGTGCCATACTAAGGTGATGCAATATAAGGCTTATACAGCCGATGCAAATGCAATGCGAAATAATGTCAGTTCTCATGTCTAATCCACATATCAAGTATAGTTCCATCATAAGGAATCCACCGGGGTTAAATACATTGCAGGACGACTACCGCTTTACTCACCCGCATAGTCAAACGAGTGTAAGAAACCTCACTACTTGCCTATGGATAACCAATTACCAGCGAGGCTTGACGGTAGCGGACCCACTCACGAGCTGGTCAGACTCAGATTAGAAATACCCACTCACTTAAGCGAATAAGGCCACATCCCATCTCAACCGACTACACAACAGTGGGAGACACAGCCTAATGATGTAAGGCACTCGGGCGCTCATAATTTCTATTCGGTCATGGTGTTGAAGCGTCTTCCAAGTACCTCGAAGGTTTAGGGGCTTTCACCTAGGGATATCCTATGCACCCTAAATGCTCAAATAATATATTTCTAGTGTCCACATACAGTCATCCATAAATATACCTATGGAGGCAAAGCCCTGGTGAAGTAAGGGCAATAATATCCATGAGATGCGATGTCAGATACATGAATCCCGCATACCAATTATACACTAGCTCCAAGCACTTAATGTGCAACAGAGGGAAAAACTTCATCCCTCTATCATACCAACCCAATGACCCCATACTAATGCAATCTAACCATGCAATGATGCATGGTGATGATGACGTGGAATACACTCCCCCTTCCAAAGGAGGGATCAAGTCTAGGCACTTAGATAGATCCTCTAGGGGAACATCCTCTAGTGGGGGCCCAATAGTTTGGGTTAGCCCACATGGCTAAGGAGAACAAGACAAGCCTGAAAGGATAAATGGTCCAAGCAAGGGTCTATGGTGGGCCTTTAACCACCTATAGAGAACTAATGGGCCTACCTTAGGATCACCAAGGAGGACATCCAACCTCAACTGGTTCTCAAGAGGTAGCCTGCCTAAAATCAAATATGAATCAAGGCCCAAGGCATATACTAATACATGGGCCTAGTGGGCAATCATACAAAGCCCAACTCATAGGTAATGTTGTGGGCCCATAAGCAAGGTTTAGGCCCAATCATAAAGGTCATAGACCCACATATTGTGGTGGGCCTAATGGGCAACCCATTATTCCAACCATATGGGCAAATCCTTAAGCTTAAATCGAGTGATTTGGCCTTACAACTTGGCCCAAGTACAAGGTTAATTTAGTGGGCAACTAAAGGCCCAACTACTTGTGTAATTTAGCCTACAAATCCATCACAATAATGTGGTAAATATAGGCCCAAAGGTCCTATGTACCTATCAAGAAAGTTCCAGCCTAACAAGGCCTAAAGAGTCCAACAATTAACTAACAATATAGACCCGGT
This sequence comes from Magnolia changhungtana, assembly GCA_030180095.1. Lineage (NCBI taxonomy): Eukaryota > Viridiplantae > Streptophyta > Magnoliopsida > Magnoliales > Magnoliaceae > Magnolia > Magnolia changhungtana. The sequence continues at coordinate 8,430,990 of JASAUF010000653.1, read as the reverse complement.
AAAACCCAACTGGGTTGGGCCTCAAATGTGCACTAATTAAGCCCAAAGTATAATGGGAAATAGGGCAAGATGTGTGTGCAAACATCCCTAAATATGGTGGGCCATGCTATCCCAAAACATACAATTATGGGCAGCAACTTGGGCCTATTGCTAAAATTCCAGTCCATCCACTTTCTGGGCTTGTTGGAATCCAACAATAATTTAATTTATATAAATATTTTGTTCCCTGGTAACATGTCACAGTGGGTCCCACCAAATAGGAGGAGTGCATATAACACATACATTAAGTGGGTTAGGCTTTCTTGGACTGGGCCCAGACGTCCAGCTTGAAGAACCAAAAGAAATCATCAAAGTGGGCCCTACATGTGGATGTCCCACTTAACCCATGGTGGATGGGTTGAAGAGGATGGACGGCCAACCCATGGTTGGACGGCAGCCCAGCTGGGACGTCCAGCTATGGCTACCAGTCTAGCAGCAATACACCCCTATTTAGGTGGGAAAATGGTGGCCCACAGCCCCAAGGTGAGTCCAAACATGATGGGCCACAAGATGGGCCAATTAGGGAATCATAAACCCAAGCAAAACATGAAGAAAACACACGGACAGCAAGGTAGGAATTTAAAATCTGTTTCATAAAATATGTTGTTGTCCATACAATGTTCACCCATAAAAGTGGGCCCAGACTTGTCCAAGAGGGAATAAATGAGTAGTTAATAATTTTTACGAAAAGTACAGTAAGGTGGGGTCCACAAAAGTGGCCCACCACTCAAAGAATCAAGATAATATTAGTGTTTCCCTTTCATTCATTAAGGCTGGATGGTCCAGCAAGGTGGACCGTCCACCCCTATTGGCCTCCCCTTTTGGGTGCCATTGCATGGACAATCTGAGGTGTGGTCCATCACACTTCAAGGTAGGGTCCACTCCTCCAAAGGGCACCCCACATCAAGAAGAAAAAGAATGAAAATCATTGACCAATCCCATGCCAAACACCAACTACAACAGTTCATGCAAATAGCCCAGAATTTATGGACAACCATATATGGCTGGACATGCCAGCCCATATCTAGAAATATCCATCAAATCAAGGGTGGTGTGGCCTTCCTTAGTGGGCCCCACAAATGTCCAGATCAAGGCCTCAAGCCAAAACACTTTGCATACATCAAATATGCAGCAAATAGGACACCCCAAATTAAGAAATGGGTGGTAGGGGCGTCCCACCATTGCTGGATTTTCTGGACGTCCCAAGCCCACCAAGTGGGCCACACATACCATTATCAAAAATTAAGAAAAAAGAGAGAAGAAGAAAAACATTCCGCCCATAAGGAAAGGGCTCTGCCACTATTAAGCCCTCCCAAGAACACTCACACCACACTTCTTCATTGATATAGGGTAACAATATAGATCTACATCATGCATGTCCTATAATCAAGATGAATGGTTGAGATGTCACCCTAACCTTAATTCTAAGGTCTAGATAACCCTCTATACTATGAAATCCCAAGAAACCTCCATGATGGGGCCCATAGAGGGAAAACCCCATGCATGGGACATGTATGCATAAGATAGGCCATTTGGCCAATATCTAAGGGATTGTGTAGGATCTCCACCATTGATTAGTGGGTCTTACACTTCCCAAATGAAAGGAATAAGGAGATAAATACTAGAGAAATGAAATTACACATCTAGAGGAGCACCCACCTTGTCTCTCCACCAAAACTATATCACCTAGCTCCTAGTGCTCCAAGGAATTAGCTATATCAATGGGTGAGATGGGATATGGATGGATAGTTTGAAAGGAATTAGAGGAGAAGGGGGCTAAAATGGAAGGGGCTGGTGGGGATGTCCCACCCTCTCTTGCTAGGGGGAAATGGAAATTAGAAGAGAGAAAATGAGGGGGAGAGAAGAGAGAGAGGGGAGAGGTGTAAGAAGACCATCATTGCAAATGGTTAGAAAAGAGCAACCATGATGGTTTCTCTCTAGGGAAGGGTGGCTTGGATGGAGAGCTCATCATGAGATAGGAAAAGAAGACCTAAATGGTGGCTATAGACTAGGGATGGGTAGTGTTAAGGATGTGGGTAGTGTAGAGATGAAATCTTAGGTGGTGTGGGTAATGTGTGTTGAAAATTGAGCAAATGGATAGGCCATCTTAGGAAAACATGCATATCTCTTTAGGTGAGCCACATGATCATGATCAAAGGGCTAGAAATGAAATGCCTATAACTTATGATCTACACATCGGATGGAGGCACGGGATGTGGCATCAGAATCGTAACGACGATGCGAACAAGATGGCATAGGTTTCGGGTTGATCCAGGTCAGGTCAATGTGACCGAACTTGAGGATGACCGCAAACACTATCCAAGGATCGTGGGTCATCAGGATTTGACCGGTAAGACTGCGGGACCAAGAGAAATGAAATGTAGACACACACACACATAGGCACTCAGGTTTGGTCTTACAATATACATGATTAGAGTGTTTAGGATCCTCAAATCCCTTAGATTGTTCAACATAGACCTCTTCATGTAGATCACCATTTAAGAAAGCACTTTTAACACCTATTTAATATATCTTAAACTTTTATAGGCAATGGATATAAATAATCTGATGGATTCAAGACAAGCTGCTGGAGCAAAGGTTTCATCATAATTAACTCATTCTATCTAAGTGTACCATTGTACAACCAGTCTAGCGTAGTTTCTAATTATATTTCCTAATTCATCAGATTTATTCTTGAAAATCCATTTGGTTCCAATTATGTGTTTATCAGATGGTCTTGGAACCAAATACTAAACATCATTCCTAACAAACTGATTTAATTCATCTTACATGGCAAAAATCCAATTTGCATCAGTAAGTGCTTCTTTTACATTGGCTGGTTCTACTTAAGAAGTAAAGCAAACGTAGTTGCAAATATTTTCTAATTATTTTCTAGTACACACACTAGTGAGAGGATTGCCTAGTATTAGATCAGTAGGATGGTCTTTGACTGATCTTAGTTCAATATTAACTGGATTAGATGATGAGTCAGGTTTTTCAATTATATTAACTTCATCATCTTCTGAACTAGAAGAGGGTATGTTCAGGCGATTATCAATTACCACATTTATAGATTCCTGAATTACACATGTTCTCGTGTTAAGAACTCGATAAGCTCTATTATTCAAAGCATATCCTAAGAATATCCCTTCATCACTTTTGTCTTCAAACTTCCCTAAGTTTTCACAGTCACGTAAGATAAAATACTTACTTCCAAAAATTTGAAAGTATTTGACAGTAGGTTTCTTATTAAACCACAATTCATAAGATGTTTTATCTTTAGATTTTATAATGTACACACAGTTTATAATATAGCATGCAGTATTTACAACTTCAGTCCACAAATTTTTAGGTAACTTCATGCTATGTAGTATAACATTGGCCATCTCTTGTAGCACTCTATTTTTTCTTTTAACAACCTCATTTTGTTAAGTTGTTTTAGGAGCTGAAAACTCATGTGATATACCATGATCATTATAAAATTTCTCAAAATTATTATTTTCAAATTTCGTCCTATGATCACTTCTGATCTTGATAACATTCATTTCTTTTTCCGTTTGAGTTCATTTTAAAATCTTTTTAACTTCATCAAGAGTCTCAGATTTTTATCTCATGAATGCTACCTAAGTAAATCTGGTAAATTCATCAACAATCACCAAAAAATACTTCTTACCACCTCTACTCTCTATTCTGGTTGGTCCAACAAGATCCATATGGAGATGTTCAAGGGCTTTGGATGTGGCAAAGGAGTTCACTTTCTTATGACTATTCCTTGTTTGTTTGCCAATTTGGCATGCACCACATATTTTATCCACTTTCTTTAGTTTGGGTAGACCTCTAATCAGATGAATTTTGCTTAGTCTATGGAGATTTCAGTAGTTAACATGTCCAAGGCATATGTGTCATAATTTAGTTTCATTAGTTTGGATCGTGTAACATGAGAATGTAGTTGAGCAAAACTCATTAATGATATAACAATTTTTAGACGTTCTACGACCATTTAATATCACACAACCTTTTTCATTTAAAATCTCTCATCCTTGATTAGTAAATTTAATAATGTTTGTTAACGCAGATTTGAGATATACTTAAATGCTTGTGCTTATGACCTTCAACATATAAGACCTTTTCAAAAGGAGGAAGGTTAGAAATTTGTACCAGACCTTAGCCAATAATCTTGCAGTTGCTTCCATCACCAAAAATGACTGAGCCATCAGTCATTTCTTTGTAGTTGGTGAACATATCTTTGTTACTTGTCATGTGTGTTGAACAACCACTGTCTAAGTACCACTTTGAATGGCTAGAAGCCTTGAAGGCAGTGTGGGCAACAAGATAAGTAACTTTAGGAACCCATTTCATTATTGTTCTGGGTTTTGGAGTACCATTGGTTTTCCTTGCTTTAGTAGAATTGAAATTTCTCTGCTTATCAACTCTAATATTAGAGTTAGATTTGAGAAGCTCTTTGAGTAAGTCCACAATCTTTTTAGCTAAGGGGTTATAACTTTGTTTTCTAAAGTTGAAGTTATTTGGATCGATTTTAGAAGCTTGAAAAGATTTTAAATTTTTAAAGTTGTTTTGAATGTTATTTTTCAAGCTCTTTCCTTTTAAGTTTGAGGATTCTGCTTTAACAAATGTAAGAGATACATTCTTATTTTTCAAATGTATGTCTTTGATATAGCCCAGACCCATTTTATCGCCACATTTTCTGGATGTGGTTAATAAATTTTCAAGTTTAGGGTCTCCATGGACATACCTCCAAGTATCCTTAGAACTCAATAGTAAAGAAACTTCAAGCTTTAGTTTCTCATTTTCTGTTTTAAGCTTTTCAAGTTCAGAAGTTTTGAAACTTAAATCACATTTAGCTTTTTCATAACAATTAGAAAGATGAGCTTTTTCCAAAATAAAATTTTCAAGTTCTTGTTTTAATTTAAGAAAATTTTCTTTTTGTAGCTTTAATTTGACAATAATCTTACAACTTTCCTTGTATAGGGGATTATAGGCATCCTGAAGATCTTCTTCATTTTCATTTTCAGGGTCAGCCCTGAAATTCTCATAATCAGATGAATTGCAATTATCTAAGAAGGTGACTCTGGCTATAGTCATTAGATCCTTGACTTCATTTGAAGTTTCTTGTTCTAATTCATCCGACTCAGAAGAAACTTCAGAGATGGATGATTCAGCCTGAGTGACTAGCATGCCTCTTATTTTTTTGGCTTTTCTCTTTTTAGACACTTATTTGCAAAATGCCCATATAATTGGCAGTTGAAACACTGACTGTCTTTTAAAGATTTTCAATTTTTAGATTTTCCCTTTCTCTTCTCAGAGGGTTTTTAAAAATCTACTCTTTTCTTACTTTTGAAAATCCTGTAAAAAATGTTAGCAAGTAAAGTCATGTCATCCTCTGAGTTTTCAAAATTAGAATCGCTATCTTTTGAAATAGATTTGGATAATTTAAGAGTTATGGACTTACCTTTGCGAGCTTTAAAATTTAACTCATAGGTTTGAAGTGAACTAACTAACTCCTCAACCTTCATTTGATCTGTGTCTCTTAGTTCCTGAATGGCAAACTTTGGAATTAAACCTCTCAGGAAGAGTTCGCAGTATTTTATCATAGACTTTGCTTTCTGGGATCCCATCTCCTAGACCCCACATAGAATTGACTATGTCATTTAGTTTTGTATAAAAGTCCTTGAAAAACTCATTTTCTTCCATACGAATTTCCTCAAACTTAGTAGTGAGGATCTGAACTTTAGACTTTTTGACAATAGTCATTCCTTCGTGTGTCATTTCAAGACTGTCCAAGGCTTGTTTAAATGTATCACATGAAATGATTCTTTTGAATTCATCAAGTGATAAAGCACATGTAATTGCATTTAAAGCCTTAACATTAGCATTGCTTTCATTTTTCTGAGGTATGGTCCATAAATAGAAAGGTGTTTCTTTAATGGACTTGGTTCCATCACTTCTCAGAACCTCAGACACAGGTGGTTTCTATTTGTTTACTATGGCTTGTTACACGCTTTCATCAATGGATTTCAAGAAAATCCTCATTCTGGCTTTCTAATAAGAATAGTTTGAGCCATTAAAGGGTGGTGGCCTAATAATAGACAAGCTATCGAAATTTGACATAATGAAAGCTCTAGATCGATAAACTCAGGAAATTAATCCAAGAAATGAGCAACTTACCTCTGATACAACTTGAAAAGAGTGAGCTCTCAGTCCTAGAGGGGGTTTGAATAAGACTATGCCAAATTATTATTATTTTTAAATGCTGAACAGAAATATTAAATATAACTGAATCAATCAAAGATCTCAATTGTAATAGTATTGAAAATTTGATCAAACCTTGTTCAAAGGACAACCTTACACCAAAAACAAATGTTTACGTTAGGACAACTTGATTTCTTGAATGCAATAAGGATCAAGATTGCAAGCTAAAATAAGAGGCAAATAAAGGAAGTTATCTATTACATGCATTCACCACATGTACATGAAAGGAGAGATTACAAACATTCAACACACATCCATCACATAATCATCATCCACCACAAACACCAAGAGATATAGTGGTTCGGTGTGTACACCAACTGTTCTCAAACAGCCACAGCTACTCCACTCTCAATAATCACAACCCACATGATATTGGTGTTCACTATAAAATAATGTTTTCTCAGGTTCACCTTAAAACCTATACAGTTGTGTTTTCAATTGGGCTATCACAATCAAAACCCTGCATTGAGATTTTCTGGCTGATTTCAATCAAAATCAATACAGATATTTTTCTGGCTAATCTATAAAAAAAATAAAAAAACAAAAGGCAAATAATAAAAAAGCACTTATCTTCTTCTTGAAGACGCTTGTTTGATGTAGCCCGTAGAACCGCTTCGCTTGATGTAGATGTTCAATGTCCAACAAATATAATTAAAGGTTCTAGGTTCTAAATAAATTTTAAATTATCTCAAACCTTGGGCTACTTGTTTGAATTCCTTGGATTTCAAAGGGTAGAGTAAAAACTCCCATTAAAAGAAAATTAAATTCACAATACTGAGATCAAGGAATTACAAAAACAAATAAGTTATTTAGAAGATCTAAAATTACCGGACTATAGCTTGATAATAACGGGGGCTTTTCTCTTAAAGTGGAAGCTTTCTGTGGCTTTTCTAAATGATTTGGAATGAGAGAAGACCTCTATTTATAGGCTAAAAAATGGTTCCTTCGACTGGTCTAAGGTCTCCTTCAACTGGTCTTAGATTCAACAAAACTTTAAATTTTCTGGAGCAATTAGATAAAACTAACCTTCGACTGGTCGAGCAAAGCCCTTGGCTGGTCGTGGGAGCCAAAAATATGTTGCTGGAGTTCGATTCGAGCTCCCCATGACTGGTCAAATAGATGTTCATGACTGGTCGATCAGGGTACTCAACTGGTCGAGGATCTATCAGAAAATTTTGAAATTGAGTTTATAACTTGGACTGATCGAAGCACTTCATGGACTGGTCGAACCAGAGCCTAAACTAGTCGAACTTAGGCTAGGACTAATCGACTTTTAGCCTATACAAAGTATAAATACCCAAAGATAATATGCATAAGAAAAGACCTAAACCTAGGGTCTTTCTAGGGTCACTTATACCTGAAACATTGGACATTGAAATAAAATCTTTAGTAGTTTCAGATCTTCTACTTGAAGTAGATTCGCATTAGAAGATTGATCTTGATGTAGACTTGCATTAGTAGCTTGATCTTGAAGTAGATCACAACCTTGTATATCTATCTTCACGTCTTGTACTTCAAATCTTCATATGATGATGATCTTAAATGTGAACTTTCCATCATATGAACAAGTCACACTCTAAATTGTTTTGTCTTATCAAAATTTGATAACAAAGGGTGCTTAATACATCATAGCACTTACATGTGTGATATCAATATGGATTTGTCTAGCCTTCTACTGCACCAAAAATTCCTCAAAATACCCAAAAATCAGATGCTCTATATAAAGGAGTCGAGTTCTAACGGTCATAAAATGGGCAAAAATGGTTAGTTTTCGGTCGGACCGAATTGAGCATTGGTCAAACTGAATTAGACACGAAAATCTGTTAGACATATTGGCACTTTTATTCAGATCGAATATGGTCTGCTATCAAACCGAACATGGTCTTCGATTGGACTGAATGTGGCATTCGGTTGCAGCCGAATTAGAACGTTTGTTGTCTTAGCACACCGACATGTTTTAGTAGATTTTAGTCAAACTGAAGGTGGATTCAGTGGGATCGAAGGTTGTTAAAATTGTAATTTGTTTTATAATAATTCAAAACCTCTAAAGTCAATATAAGTATGTTCAATTTATACTCCTGAGGCTAAGGAATGATCAATAAAATGTTTACTTATTAGGGTTAAGATCATCTAGAGGTTTTCGTTGTTTTGGGTCAAGGGTAGGGTCACTAAGGCACATTATATATATGTTCTTTACTCCTTGATGCTCCATGTCCTCTTGTGTAAGGCCTGTATCCTAGACCGTACCATTCCGTAGGCTTCTGCAGTCCTCCCAGTCGAATTCCGACAACCTGCGACCTGTAATTGGCATTTGTGCACAACCTTGAGTCGTATCCCGTATTCCAGAGTCGGCTCAACCCGAGACTTGTATCCTTGCGACTGCACTGTCACCGCGGTTCCGACGCCGTGTCTCGCACGCTGATACGATACCCAAGCCAGGAGATGTGGGCTCGCGTTCATTTCGAGAAAAATGTCGTGCATTTACAAAACCCAAGAGAACCTTTCAAATCAATCCCATCAATCAAGTACACATCACACCTCAAGTCAAGTACAAGCAATCCTTACCCTACCCTTACCTCTCTCTTACACAAGTACCCTAAAGTTAACTCTCTCTCTCTCTCTCTCTCTCTCTCTCTCTCTCTCTCTCCATCGATCACCCATCCCTTACATCACTTCTCTCTCTCATCTATCTCTTCACTCCCAAGCAACCCCACCATGAGAGAGAATGTCCAAGCTCTCCATGAGAAAGAGTTAGGTGTGGTCCACCTTCCTACCACCCGATCCCACCCTCCAAAGATCATCTCAACCATTAAAATTCATCCCTTAGAGCTCTAGAATGCATCGGTGGAAAGAGGAGTCAAGATCTAACGGTGGGTGATCATAGCGCTAGATCTTAATTTTGATTTAAGGCCCACATGTATTGGGACCCACTTGATGTATGTTTTGTAAGGGAGGGCTCATAGTGGCGTAGCCCTCCATCGGATGTCGCTCTCTCTCTCTCTCTCTTTGTGATTGGTACGGCCCACATAATCCAAACCGTCCATTCGTGAGGCCCACCATGCTGCATGTCCGTTGGGATAGGCCCAAATGAAGGGGAAAACAAGTATCAGCTTTATCCAAGCTGGTGGGTCCCACACGTGTGGACCCACCTCAACGCATGTGTACATCTAGCCGACCATTTGCTGGACGCTGGGCCAGTAGTTGAAAATTACTGTGGGGCTCCAAGTGATGAATCTGTTGATCCAAGACACGTCCATCAAATGGTGGGACCCACCTTTAATGTATGTTGTAGCCACATCGTCCATTCATTGGGACGGTAGGACGCTACCATGATGCAGTGTTGATCCACACTGCCCACCTATTTTTCCTAGGCATGGGACCACCCCACACGTGTGACAAGTGTGGAGGTGGGGCCCACATTGATGTATGTATTCTATATTAATGTCGTCCATTCCTGGACGTGCTATGTGGGGCTTACCACGATGTATACGTTGTATCTGCACCATCCAAACTGTCTGGACGATGGGAACCCCATGCCACGTGTGGGGTCTGCCCTGATACATAGGTCCCACCTTGATGTATTTGTTGATCGTCCATTTGGACAATGGGCCAGCAGGCCACACTAGCTATATAGCTGTCGGGGACATCAACAACATCCGTAGGTCTGATCTGAGGTATGGTTATAACCATAATCGTCCATCCATTTCAACAAACGTGTGGGCCCACTCACACGTGCTGCACGTGTGGGATGGGACCTACATTGTCGTATGTATTTTATATCCACATCGTCCATCTGGTCGGTGTGGTGTGAGTGCACCCTGATGTATGTACTTTATTCACGTCGTCCATCAGTGTTTCATCAACGTCGTCCATCTGTTTGGCATCCAGTCTACCCAGCTGTGGGGCCCATACATGATGTATGCGTCACATCCAAACCAACCATCCAATTAGTGAGCTCGTCTTAAGGCTTGAGATTAAAAATAAGACAGATCTATTTATCAAGTGGACCACACTGCCAAAAACAATGGGGGATTGAACGCTTACCATTGAAATCTTTTTAGGACTACAAACATTTTTGGATCAGTATGAAATTTGTTTTTCTCACTTAATTCAGGTCTTTGTGATCGTATGATCATATTGTATGGAAAATAAATGTCATGGTTAGTACTTTGAACATGTATGCAAGTGGATGTATGGTCAGTTTCGTAAATGGATTAAGATAAAGTGATTTTTAGAGTGATCAAGAGGTAGAACATGTCTACCATTAGGTTCAAGTGACTTCTTTACATATAAGTTCCTCATATTGTAGTTATGATAGTGGGTTAAGCATATTCATAGGCGGTGAACAAAATAAACGGATCAGCATCTTGATTTGATACATGTACAAGCGGATGTATAGATCTGGTAGTTAGTTTATTATGATCGGGTAGTCCAAACTCAAAGTGGACGGTCAGATATATTTACCTAACGGTGAATAGTTAGCTGAATGGTTGGTTATGATAGACAAGTCAGAATACTTAAATATATGATCATCCTGTCTTAAAAATCAATGGTCAGATGACTTGATATATGGATGAAAATTATTCTAAATGATCAGATTCAAGTTAAAGAATATATGTAAGGTTATGATAGACTAAATTGGTGACATACGTACACATAAATATACGAAATTAAATTTTATAGTAACACTCGAAAACTTTCAATACTCGAGTTGTGATGCCCTGAAAATCGGGGGTCGAGCAAAGCTCAGTTCCTGAGTTCCAACACATCACTTATGCAACATAGATAATGATGACCATGATGAGAGCATTGAAACATGAATGAGATTATACCAAAACAGTATATCATACTCCAGAGACAAGTGAAACTACAAGTGGAAGACTGTGATAGATATATAAAATATATAAACTATGGTGAGTCTCCAGAGTGTGATAATGTTACCAGGTTAATTAATTACAAGTACAATTCTAAAATATACCAAATTGTGTAAGGTCATCTAGTCGTCATTCCTGTAACCCCATTGATCAAAGCACAGCTCACATGAAGCCGCTAAAAAACAGCATATACGAGAAAGCATCCTCGTCGTTACAAAGTCCAGTTCCGCCTCATGAGTAGCGTCACCATCTGCAATTAGACAGAGTCTGGTGGGTGTCCGAAACACCATCCTGTAACATGGGAGTAAGTGATCAACTCAGTGGAACAGTAAAGCATAGGTTAATATGTTATCAATACAGTCAAGCAGTAATGATAAAGCAGTACAATCAACAATCCTAAGTACTCTTGTTAATACAAGTATGAAATGCTGTCATGATGCATGCCCTCGCCAACATACTCCCTCATGCGACACCATCTTACGTCCGCGGCATACTTTCATCCCTTAGTGCTCCACATCTTCCAGGCACATGTAGTGCGATATAAACATGATTACCGAGTTGTTATTAGTCCTTTTCATATAGCAGTATTGGAAAACTAAGGTACCTCCCTTATATCATTCCCAAACAATGATCCATTCTAGGGTCGTCAGTCCTAAATAATCTCATACGATGATGCGGTTCTAGGTCACTGTAAAGGGCTGTCAGGGCTATTACACGCACTCGTTGCACCGCTCCCCCATCACCTTATTAATACAGGCCTAGTTTATACTTTGTTTACTACAGGAAGGCTCGTCACCCCTCCGCAGATTTAGAGTATGCTCGAGGTCACTACACCGGGTGCGGTTAGGGCTGTCAGGGCTGTTACACGCACTCGTTACACCACTCCCCTATCACCCATCAAAACAGTGTAGGCTGATAGCTCGAATACAGTGTCCCATACCACCGTATTCGACTCACGAGTCTGGGTTGCTCACTGGTCACTACAGGGAGGCACATCGCCCCAGCGTAGGCCGACAGCTCGACGACGGTGTCCCATACCACCATGTCCGGCTCATGAGTCTTAGCGGATCGAGGCACCAAGGTTAAAGGGATTTCACTGGTGAGTTTAGTACCTTAGGTTCAAGCAGTAGCGTCCAAACATGGTGAACATTCATTAGACAGATCGGGTTACTTGATGAGTTCGACTAGCACAAGCGCACATCAAGTGGATCGACATGAATTGCATAAGCAATCTGTGTGGCTTAACCACTACCGACAATCGACGTACGGCTTGAGTTCGTTAAACACATCCTTCATGGCGAATAGATCTCAGCCACGAACTCAAGGCCTATTACCGATTGCCTGGACTATACAATAACCCCAATGACATTCAATTACAGATAGTTAAAGCAGTAATAGATCAAGATTTCAAATCACACAATCAAAGTCTGATATTGTTGCTTAGGGCTACCAGGGTTGTTGCACGGAATCGTTACACCACTCCCCCATCACCCTTCATAGATTTTATGGAATACAATACAACTTAAACATGTGAAGTAGTCAAAGCAGAATTAAATAAACAAGTAATTCAAATATATTAACAAGCATGTTAGAAAACACAATGTAAACAGAAAATCCAAACAAATATGTTTCATAAACCAGTAAGTGAAACAACTTACATGAAGGAACTCATACACATCACTAAGGTAGTTGAGAATCCTATCTCAACACCTACTCAAGGCACTACTAGATTAAGTACATATCTATACAAGCATTTTCACAAACACTTAGACTACACATTCTAACATACCAATAATATGCTAGTTAAAACACAAGTTGTAGCGAATCCTTTCACTAAGGATTGCCACATGAACCACGATCATGCATTCACGACCCATAGTCATGGCAAGCATAAGTCATAGTTCCATATTCATTCGAACATTTCTGCAAACACTTAGGCTACAACCAGTATCTACACGACGTATGTTAATATAACAGGTGTTAGGCTAATCCGTTCACCCAGAAGTTGATACACATGTATCTAGCATACCTAGACAATAAATAATCATGAAAAGCATAAATCTGTATTTCATACATATACGGTATTTTCTACAAATACGAGAAATACAGTATATTCAACATAGTTAACGTATAACCGAAAAACGAAATGAACAGCACTTTTTACATGTGCAATAGCATCCAGATCATGAATCTATCATTATCTGACATTGAAAGCGTTAAAAACATAACCTATACGTTTAAAGTCCGCACCTTTTGTCGGTAAACTTGAACCGAAACCAGTTTGAACCCAATGTCATTGTCTACGGCACAACGACAACCTGAATCATGAAACAGGTCAGCTATTCCACTACCTACACTCTTGAAAACTCTAAAACAGCTTAGGGTTAGGTTTTCTTACCTACGAATGAAGCCGGAATCACCGGAAAAGCGATTAGATCATGATGATTAATCACGTAGGATAGCAGGGTAGAGCACCTGGAAGAATCTCTCAGTTCTCTCACACTTTCTCTCTCTTTTCTCTCTTCTCTCTCCTAGTTTTTTCTCAAATTCGTATGGGATGAGAAAGTGAGGATTTAAGGTCCTTATATAGGTCTAAAACTCACCAAATTAGACCCAGAGCCAAGGTATACTTAGGTTATGCCCAAATACGGACAGTTCCGTCTCAACGGAGCACTTCTAGAAGCCCCCCTTGAGCCAAAGGTCGGACTTAAGCTCACAGACATTGGATCTAAGTCGAGTTACATTTTTGGTCTGATCAAATTTCCAGATCGCCCGGGGCAGACTAGTTTCAGTTCAACAGTCACTGAGACTCGATCAAGGCCACAAGTACGCTGCCATGTGTATAAAATTTCTCCTGATCCGAGGGTGTATTTGGGTCAGATTCCGACGGTCTAATTTCTTATATTTGGCCCGCAAGCAACAAGTCTCAGATTACTTAAAATTGAACTTTATTTCTAATTAGTTTCACATTTCTCACACTCTTCACTCCGGGCTCAAGCGAATAGCACTGGGACACTATCTGGATTTAATTTTCGAGATGGTTATTACGCCCAGCAAGGCGGTCCTAACCACTTAAAATCGCATTAATCGGACTTCCAACGTGTAATCCAGATCTGATACGGAGTTTCAATGTACTCCTGAAAGTAACTGGGTAATGAGATTGATCCTAGATTTTAGGGTAATATAGCGTTAACTGTTCTACTTGTTTAGGTCTTACGGATCGTATTTAAAGTGATTGGTGCTAATTTCACAGGTACTTTAGTTTAACACTAGCTAATTCTCGCCTAATTTCCAAAGGATTTGGTCCTGTATGATTTCTGTCTGAGGTGGTACTTATTCCGGTAAGATTTCTGTCTGAGGTGGTACTTAGGCCTTTGTAGGTTGTATATAAAGTGATCCAAGTTATTAAATCACGCCCTAATTATAACAGAAGAAGATCCTAGGGCAGGAGAAGCTGATGTTCCAAATACCTATTCATTTTGTGAGATTCCATAAGGGTAATGGTTAAAAGCCCATTTTATTTATGTATTTACTATTTACAGTATTGTTTAGTTTAAGTATTGTTCTTCATCACCTAAACTTTTAAGGTAGTGTCTAATGTGAAGTACTTTGAAAAATATAAAGAACAAGGTGGTGAAAGGTGAGCTTTGTGATGGAAATGGGTTAAAAAGTGATTTTTTGAACATGGGATTGGGTTCTGACAAGTTAATAAGGTGTTAGGAGTGACCCATTGCCTAAGGACGTCTAATTCCAGGTTGACAAAAATCCGGGTTATTACAATCTACCCCCCTTAGAAATAATTTCGTCCCCGAAATTGGCTAAAGGTAATAAGTAAGAATTTTATTATTTCATTTGCCTAAGACTTATTGATTTCAAGTTTATATGCGCGGTAGGGTGTATATTGTGCATGCTAGTCTAGTACATTTTAGGCACTACCCCCTTTAAAAATTTATTTCTTTATCCCTTACTTATTCCCTAATAGGTTGATACAATTTATTCCGTTATCTATTTGACGTCTTGACGACAATTCCTATCTATTTAGAGTAAGATAGTTGTTTTCAATGTTTGGCCAACACGGAGAGACAGTTATAGTGGGCTTGATCCCAATACATCGTTCATCTACCTGGCCAGGGTAGAAAGCTCATCGTATCCCTTCCTAGTGCTGGTGGCTCCTAGTCAAGCAGTGAGTCCATTGGTAGTCGCCCAGGATTAAGAATTGGGTCAAGCCGCGAATACTTCGCAGTTGTACATTTTAGTAACTCCGTAGACCGATCACTCTAAACACTTAGGGAATGCCCATCACGCTTCCGTTGTGCCTATGAGAAGCTAGATGTGTATACCTACTTAACTCAACTGGGTTCATAACTTGTCTACTCCCCTTAAAATTGTTTCTATTCTCAAGGTTCAAGAATTTGTACATCGATCTGTATGTCAGAACGAGTTGAAATTTGAGGCCTATCTTTGGTATGACATGGAAAGCGATTTAACAATACATTAGTCTTCTTTTCATCGATGATGCGTATTATGGCATTGGTACCTATGATTATAGAAAGGAGCTAAAGATGATGGGTATTGTGGTTGATTTCAGGGGCAGGTGTGAGTTTGAGGCAAGATGCCTAATTCTACCAAGGAGTTTTATCACTGTCCAAACTTATCCTATTAAATCATGTCTAGCTTAACAGGCAGGCTATCTTTCTACGTTCATATGCACAATATGTATGCCGACACGGCATGTGATTTGGGACCTAATTCCTAATTGTCTGTTGCCCATTTGGGCAATTCCTTAGGCCTAAAGACAAGGTCGCTATCGGCTATATACCAGGCCAACACGGAAGGAAAGTTGTGTAGTTGGTCTGAGTCGGATACATGGACCTTCTGCCTCGCGAGGATAGAAAATTCGTCGTATCAGTTCTTAATCTTAGTTGATCCCGACCTTCTTCTTGATCAGAACATAGAGTTCATTGGTAACTACTAGGATTGAGAATTCAATTTAAACCGCGAATACCTCGCTTATATATAGGTCTCTACTCCATGTTCCCGATGGTAATAAGTCCTTAAGAATGTAATTCTAAGGAGTGTATTGATTTGATCTAACGTTCAATCAGAGGGATATATAACTTTTCTCTAACCGTGAATAATTTCTAAGTTAAAACAACTTTTCTAAGAGTTATTAAATAAGTTTAAAAGTAATAGGGGGATTCAACGAAGGAACGGGGTCTCGCTCAAACCTAATCAAGCCAACTAATTAAATCTATCTTTCAATTATCTTTCCATTATCTTAGCATAATGAATCTTTTACATTCTTTAGTCTAACCAGTAGCCTAATCTCAACTTATGAGTATCGGTAATCCACTAGTTATAATCCAAAGTCTATGCTTATACAATAGATAAGTTCCATATCATTCTAATACAGGAAATTGTTTTATCGCGTAGGGTTAAAAGTTGTCTGTTTAGAATTGAGTTTCCCGAACATGAATGTAACTACGCTCGAGCACTACACACATGCTTATACTAGCTAAGGAGGTCCTAGGGTTCACATTATTAATTTGGTGGATTTCTTATACTGCCAGATGTGTTTGCAACATCTAGGAGTACCAACTCTAGGTTCAGCACTCTAAAGGCCTATCTAGTCAGTGGTCTTAAGTTGTATTAAATAGGCTTGCATTGCTAATCCCACCTCAAGATCAAGAATGACATGTTTAGTAGGAGGTGGGATGGGATTAAAATTTCTTTGTATAGGCTTTGGAAAATGAGCCTTGTGTTGGAAAGTATGAGATGGAATTTCTAAATCCCATGATGATGAATTTCTAAGTGTCATTTGAAAGAAAATCTTGGGATTTACGTTTAACTGCATACATTCCAAACATGGCATTAGAAAACATGAGATATACCCAATCCAAGGACAATACCTTACACATGCATTTATTGTTACCTTTACAATTCCATCCACCTTAAACTCACCCAATGCAGTTGGCCAAACGGGCCCTAAATGTCCCAAACATTTGGAGGTTGTGAAGGTTATGGGACACAAGATCGTTGAAGCACACTATGGTATGTGTGTGTTCACAAACAAGGAGGAATGCAAAGAGTTGAAGAAATGAAGAAGATTAGAAGAGGGATTGTTGGGTTTTGGAATCTTGAGCTACAAAAGGAAATGTGTAGGCTCAAACTAAAGGGGTCGAAGAAGGAAATATGAAAGGATAGGATGGCTAACGGGTACTACACGAATTTGAGCCTCAAGTAAGGGGTATGAGAGCTCAAATGAGAGAGAATGGAGAGGGTAGGGGGATAGCTATTGCTGTGAACGATGGAGGGGTATAGGTTGTGACAGTAAATGATGGAATGGGCAATTGGAGGGACCGTTTGAGAGAGAAAACAGAAAATATTGAAGGAAAGGGAGATCTTGGATGAGTGCTTAAGAGAGAGGGGGCAAAAAGGACTTGAAATAGGGGCCTCCATGCAATTTTATGGGCCCCACATGTGTCCAGGGGTCAGCCCGATGCGGGCCCGCAGTGGCCCGACAGGCCCGGGCAAA
Source organism: Magnolia changhungtana (assembly GCA_030180095.1). NCBI lineage: Eukaryota > Viridiplantae > Streptophyta > Magnoliopsida > Magnoliales > Magnoliaceae > Magnolia > Magnolia changhungtana. Next base: position 8,413,272 of record JASAUF010000653.1, on the reverse strand, counting down.
AGGGACCGCGGTCGACCGAGGTGAGCATGGCGCTGCCGTGGTCCTCCGGACTAGGTGCGATGTCGCCGTGGTAGGGCGGTGGCCACCCCCTCCCAGGGTGCTAATGGTACCCTGCGTCCACCGTGAGACCCCCCGGATTGCATCCTTTGGCCCACGACTCCGTTTCAAGTCATTTCAGGCCCTAACTCATGTATATTTGCGTGTTTCGGGTCATTTGAGGTTGGAATGGGTCAATTCTTCGCGTAATCCCATCGATTGACAGTCTAGAAGTGATCCGGGATCATTTCATACAATTATTGAGGCCTATGGGTCCAATCTCTATGGTTGATCTCAACCAATTGTGTTATGTGGCGAAATTGGAGAACCTAAGTCTGTTTCTACATTCTGTCGCTACCTCCTAAGTCAGAGTGCGTCAGTGTACGTCGTGTTACTATAACCCAGGTCCAGTTTAATCCAAATCATGCTTTGATACCATCTTGTAATGCCTTGAAAATTGGGGGTCGAGCAAAGCTCAGCTCTCGAGTTCCAACGCATCACTTATGCAACATAAATAATGATGATCATGATGAGAGAATTAAAATATGAATGGGATTATACCAAAACAGTATATCATACTTCAAAGATAAGTGAAATTACAAGCGGAAGACTGTGATAGATATATAAAATATATAAACTGTGGTGAGTCTTTAGAGTGTGATAATGTTACCAGGTTAATTAATTATAAGTACAATTCCAAAATATATCAAATTGGGTAAGGTCATCTAGTCGTCATTCCTATAACCCCGTCGATCAAAGCATGGCTCACATGAAGCCGCCAGAAAACAGCATATACGAGAAAGCATCCTCATCGTCACAAAGTCCGGTTCCGCCTCAGGAGTAGTGTCGCCATCTGCAATTAGACAGAGTCTAGTGGGTGTCTGAAACACCATCCCATAACGTGGAAGTGAGTGATCAACTTAGTGGAACAGTAAAGCACAGGTTAACATGTTATCAAAACAGTCAAGCAGTAATGATAAAGCAATACGATCAACAATCCTAAGTACTCTTGTTAATGCAAGTATGAAATGGTGTCATGATGCATGCCCTTGCCAACATACTCCCTCATGTGACACCATCTTACGTCTGCAGCATGCTTTCATCCCTCAGTGCTCCACATCTTCCAGGCACATGCAGTGTAATATGAACATGATTACCGAGTTGTTATTAGTCCTTTTCATACAGCAGTATTGGGAAACTAAAGTATCTCCCTTATATCATTCCCAAATAATGATCCATTCTAGGATCATCAGTCCTAGATAATCTCATACGATGATGTGGTTCTAGGTCACTGTAAAGTGTTGTCAGGGCTGTTACATGCACTCGTTGCACCGTTCCCCCATCACCATATCAATACAGGCCTAGTTTATACCCTGTTTACTACAGGAAAGCTTGTCGCCCCTCTGTAGATTTAGAGTATGCTCGAGGTCACTATACCAGGTATAGTTAGGGCTATCAAGGCTCTTACACACACTCGTTACACCACTTCCCCATCACCCATCAAAATAGTGTAGGCCAAACAGCTCGAATATAGTGTCCCATACTACCGTATACGGCTCACGAGTCTGGGTTGCTCACTGGTCACTACGAGGAGGCACATCGCCTCGGCGTAGGCCGACAGCTCGACCACAGTTTCCCATACCACCATGTCCGGCTCATGAGTCTTAGCGGATCGAGGTACCAAGGTTAACAGGATTCCACTGGTGAGTTTGGTACCTTAGGTTCAAGCAGTAGCGTCCAAACATGGTGAACATACATTAGACAGATTGGGTTACTTGACGAGTTCGACTAGCATTAGCGGACATCAAGTGGATCGACATGAAGTGCATAAGCACTCCGTGTGGCCTAACCACTGCCGATAACCGACGTACGGCTCGGGTTCGTCAAACACGTCCTTTGTGGCGAATAGATCTCAACCATGAACTCAAGTCCTGTTACCGATTACCTGGACTATACAATAGCCCCAATGACATTCAATTGCAGATAGTTAAAGTAGTAACGGATCAAGATTTCAAATCACACAATCAAAGTCGGATATTGTCCGCTTAGGGTTGTCAGGGCTGTTGCACGGAATCGTTACACCACTCCCCCATCACCCTTCACAGATTTTATGGAATACAATACAACTTAAACATGTGAAGTAGTCAGAGCAGAATTAAATAAACAAGTAATTCAAACATATTAACAAGCATGTTAGAAAACACAATGCAAACAGGAAATCCAAACACATACGTTTCATAAACCAGTAAGTGAAACAACTTACATGAAGGAACTCATACACATCACTAAGGTAGTTGAGAATCCTATCTCAACACCTACTCAAGGCACTATTAGATTAAGTACATATCTATACAAGCATTTTCACAAACACTTAGACTACACATTCCAACATACCTATAATAAGCTAGTTAAAACACAAGTTGTAGCGAATCCTTTCACAAAGGATTGCCACATGAACCACGATCATGCATTCACGACCCATAGTCATGGCAAGCATAAATCATAGTTTCATATTCATTCGAACATTTCTGCAAACACTTAGGCTACAACTAGTATCTACACAACATATATTAATATAATAGGTGTTAGGCTAATCCGTTTACCCAGAAGTTGATACACATGTATCTAGCATACCTAGACAACAAATAATCATGGAAAGCATAAATCTGTATTTCATACATATACAGTATTTTCTACAAATACGAGGAATACAGTATATTCAACATAGTTAACATATAACCATAACCTATACATATGCAATAGCATCTAGATCATGAATCTATCATTATCTGACATTGAAAGCGTTGAAAACCATAACCTATATGTCCAAAGTCCACACCTTTTGTCAGTAAACTTAAACCGAAACCAGTTTGAACCCAACGCCTTTGTCTACGGCACAATAACAACCTGAATCATGAAACAGGTCAGCTATTCCACCACCTACACTCTTAGAAACTCTAAAATAGCTTAAGGTTAGGTTTTCTTACCTATGAACGAAGCCGGAATCGCCAGAAAAATGATTAGATCGTGATGATTAATCACGTAGGATAGCAGGGTAGAGCACTAGGAAGAATCTCTCACTTCTCTCATACTTTCTCTCTCTTTTCTCTCTTCTCTCCTAGTTTTTTCACAAATTCGTATGAGATGAGAGAGTGAGGGTTTAAGGTCCTTATATAGGCCCAAAACTCACCAAATTAGACCCAGGGTCAAGGTATACTTAGGTTATGTCCAAATACGGACAGTTTCGTCTCAATGGAGCACTTCTGAAAGCCCCCTTTGAGCCAAAGGTCGGACTTAAGCTCACAGACATTGGATCTAGGTCGAGTTACATTTTCGGTCCCATCGAATTTACAGATCGCTCGGGGTGGACCAGTTTCAGTTTAACGGTCATTGAGACTTGATCAGGGCCACAAGTACATTGCCATATGTATGAAATTTCTCCTGATCTGAGGGTGTATTTGGGTCAGATTTTGACGGTCTGATTGCTTATATTTGGCCCGTAAGCGACAAGTCTCAGATTACTAAAAATTAAACTTTATTTCTAATTAGTTTCACGTTTCTCACACTCTTCACTCCGGGCTCAAGCGAATTGCACTGGGACACTATCTGAATTTGATTTTCGAGATGGATGTCAGGCCCAGCAAGGCGGTCCTAACCATTTAACTTCGCATTAATTGAACTTCCGACGTGCAGTCCAGATCTGATATGAAGTTTCAATGTGCTCCCAAGATCAACTGGGTAATGAGATTGATCCTAGATTTTAGGGTAATATAGCGCTAACTGTTCTACTTATTTTGGGTCTTACGGAACATATTTAAAGCGATTGGTGCTAATTTCACAGGTACTCTAGTTTTACACTAGCTAATTCTCGCCTAATTTCTAAAGGATTTAGTCCTGTATGATTTCTGTCTAAGGTGGTACTTAATCCGGTAAGATTTCTGTCTGAGGTGGTACTCAGGCCTTTGTAGGTTGTATATAAAGTAATCCAAGTTATTAAATCATGCCCTAATTACAATTGAAGAAGATCTTAGGGCAGGAGAGGCTGATTTTCCAAATACCTATTCGTTTTGTGAGATTCCATAAGGGTAATGGTTAAAAGCCCATTTTATTTATGTATTTACTATTTACAATATTGTTTAGTTTAAGTATTGTTCTCCATCACCTAAACTTTTAAGATAGTGTCTAATGTGAAAGTAGTTTGAAAATTTTAAAGAATAAGGTGGTGAAAGGTGAGCTTTGTGAAGGAAATGGGTTAAATAGCGATTTTTTTGAACATGGGATTGGGTTCTGACAAGTTAATAAGGTATTAGGAGCGACCCATTGCCTAAGGACGTCTAATTCCAGGTTGGCAAAAATCCGGGATGTTACACAAATATTGAAAAGTTCAGGGTGTTACAATGAACAGCCTATATCCTATTTCAATTGTAACAATCTCCATCAGGTTGTAACGGTAGAAAATTCCCAAAAAAAATTCTCCCTATGGAGAAATACATGATCCGTGTGCTCTATAATAAAGGGTTGTGATTCATTGGGACATGGATTGCGTACTGACAACATCAGTAGTGAGGTGGCTACTAACACACACGTGTGCACTGACTCTTGTGATTTGCATGGTTGTGGTTGGAATCTTGTGAGCTATTTCATTAACTGTTTAGATCATCTAAATGGAGGATGATGCTGGGTCACCAAAGCAATCGTTCGTTTGAACTTATCACTGACTGGAAAATAGGAGAAAGAAGAAGAGAATTTTTTTCTTTTAGCTCTTTTAGGTCAAAGCCCAGCTAGCTGCACTAACCAGGACGACTGAATATATTTTATTTATGGGGCCCACTTAGATCTCCCATTGCACGATCAAAGTCGTTCATTGGGCTATGAGTACAAAGAAGAGGTGGATCCAATGCTTAAGTGGGCCACAAGACTTAAATTTTTGGGGTTTATTTGAAATTTCTTAAAAAATTTCATCCAGATCATTCTAGATTGTTTCAGAATGTTCTGTCGATGGCCCAAGGTGTCTCTAGGCTACTTGGGGTGAATTCGAATGGTTGATTTTGAAATCGGATGGTTCGATCTATGTTGTCAAGCGGTGGATCATCATACAAAGAGTTGTGGACCTTATGGACATTGGATCTTTTGATCTAAGTCCCGAAACTGATAATGTATGGTTTAATTTATCTCTAGATGCTCCGTTTGAAGTTTTATCACAATCATATACTTAGAAATAAGTTTCCATGGGTAGATTTTTTAGACTTCAAGTATGGACACACATATACATGCACATTAATTTAAAATCTCAATTGTAACACCCGAGGACTTCCAGTACTCAGGTATTGGAAATTTCATAGTGTTACAATTTACACCCCTTAAAATATATTTCATCCCCAAAATTTTTAACAATTGTATAATTATATAAGTGAGGGCATTCTAATTTATTGTATTTAAATTTCCACATAGTAGTTTCATGTCCGTGCAAGTATGTATATTAAACTAGACAAACTAAATTTATTACAATATACCCCCCTTAAAATAAAATCTTGCCCTTAAGATTTGAGAATGTATGTATCAATCGTCAACAGTTTACTTTCGTAATTCGATAAAGTCGATAATTCACAAATCTTTAAGTTCAGTTTCAATTCTATAAGGGTTTCATTGTCTACCATCACCTCATATTAATGTGTCCCATTCAATGGTCTGATCAGTCTGGAATGAATGACAAGAATTTAATCACAAGTCTCAAACTAGGTCATATAATTATCTGTGCCAAGTTGTAGCTTGCATAGAAAATTACTCTTTTAGTATTAATTCAATTTCCTTAAATTAAGAAAGAACCTTGGTAAATTTATGATCGATAGGTCCATTGAGGTGTCGAATATGTCTGATTCTTGAAATCATTACATGATTGAGTCTTAGAAAACCCGTGAACTGTACAGATCATATCGATCGTTGTCCATCATAGAGAAATCCCACCTTTCGCACATCAGCCCAAATGCCCTATGCATTAGTCTACCTTTTCACATTAATGAGTTAGACGTACACGATGGATACCCAATTGATCCAATCCCTCCAATATGTAGATCAATACTATATTAGAATTATTTTTTTTTAATGAAACCTAGAGTTTGTCTCTATATTCCACAAAATATCATGATTCAAAGGGAATTTCACCTAGATACATAGTTTCTAGTTTCACATCTAATCTTAAGTCGCATAAAACTTATGTAATAGGTCCCAACCCAAGGCACGATTTATCTCAAATTCATACTCTAATACAATTTTGTAATGCTCTGGATTTCATAACACGAGTTTAATACTCTTACTCTAAAATCCAAAGTGTTAACTTAGGGAAAAAAAAACACACACACACACATAAGTGTATTTTCCTACATTCCACATAGTTCAAATTAACATTCACATGATAGGCATCAAATAGAATCAAGACAAACCACTCATTGAGGTAAAGTCCCAAATCAACACAAAAAATCAATCCAAAATGTCCACATAGGTGGAGACTTATTACAAACTATAAAGTTCTAGAAATTTCAATATTCTACTGAAAAGAAAACCCACTATCTACTAATTGAGCTCAAACAGCTCAGTTAGACTCATATATTACTCCTTGGACTGAAGACCCTCCCTAGCCTCCATAGGAGCATCCTTAGGTACAACCTAGCACTGCTCTACTCCTACAACATCTAGTTATGTATATGTACATACAAAATCATAAGTAGCCATCTCAGTAAGAAATTCCCCCCAAGATTACACATCCGTCATAATACTCAAGTGTAATTTACAAATGGTAGCAACAAACACATCACACATCTCATATTGCAAATCTTATTTAAATGCTTGAATGCAATAACCTAAGGATGCACATCCAGTTGAAATTTTATTAATAGAACCCGCAATGCAATGAAATACCATGACATGATTCGGGGATCACATGGACATGCATTGACCTCACTAGCCAAGAATCACTAAGGACATTCTTCGACATTATGATCTAGAAATCCCATGTGACACACATTAACCGAGTTCCAAACAATAACTTGAGAGCCACAAGGGACATATATCGACCCCACTAGCTGGAAATCACAAAGGACATACATCAGCCTCATGGTTTGAGAATCCCAAGTGACATACATCGGCATCAAAAGTGAGTTAATAACCGGGAATCACAAATGACATACATCGACCCCACTAGCTAGGAATCACAAAGGACATACATCGGCCTCATTGTTCGAGAATTCCAAGTGACATATTTTGATATCAAAAGCTAGACAAACAATAACTAGAAATCACAAGAGACATACATTGACCCTACTAGCCGAGAATCACAAAAGACATACATTGGCCTCATGGTCCAAAAATCTCATATGATTTCCAATCTCAAATTATCAAGGTATCAAGTCCATATCAAGGACACCAACAAGATCCATTTAAATATACCAACAAAGTCCATTCAAGGACACTAATAAGGTTTCATCATTCAAGGACACTAATAAGGTTTCATCACAAATACCACGTTGGCACCCATATATCACAAATAATGGAAACCTTATTCATCCATTCAATTTTAAATTCCACAATCACTTGGGCATACTAGTTCAAGGTAAAGTCCAGCATAAATGTGTTCATAACCATTCAACGTTCACATTTTCCTACAATAACTCTCATCAATGGGTTTTATCTCTAATTAATTCTTCAATATGACAATCTAAACCAGCTCACTCCTTTATACATGAATCATATTCCTCCCACAAATACACATGCTGTTCAATAATGTCATCATCCAATTTAGAGTAAATGCCAAATCCATGTCTAGAATTTAAGCATACTAGAATACATACATATGTAAATTGTACCAATCAAAATATCAAACCACATGATATTACACAAGCTAGAATACATAAAAATTTAGATTATTCAACCCAAAAGATTGATGATTATATATAATCTTAAGCATACAAGAGAGTTTACACTTGTCATGCCCTGAACTCGGAAACCGGTCTCACAAAATTTCTGATCACCGAATCCGGCACCGACAACCTCCGTAGTACCCCATTCTCGGCTCCCGGCACCCATACACTAGGTTTCGATCCTGAGATGCTACAAGGAAGATTTCTAATTATCGATTTAATTTGTAATGAGCATAGCTATAAGCATAACCCACGAACAATAACTACAAGAACACCATCACAAAATCTACTATGATCAAAAACTTTGAGTACGAGGTGTATGAAAGGAAAATACCATATAATGAGAGTAACACAAACTCCAGAATCTTGGCTGCACACTCCAACTGTGGCAAGACTATGGATGCGTCCTGGCGTCACCTGCATGCATCAATCGTACATAAGCTTATAAAAAGCTTAGATTGTGGTGTAAGTATGTGCACAATATGAGCGTGCTCAGAATGTAAGGTCAGAGTAATGCGAAAACATGCTAATAAGTACATGAATGCAATCAGCCGTACCAAGGCTATGTGTTGCAAGATATGAATGTTATCGGCCATGTTAAGACCATACAATACGAGATGCGGCTCAAGCATACCAATCCTCATACAGCTCATCAAATATTAATACAGTTCTCATTCTAGATAATCACTGGGGTCTAGTACACTCTACGCCAGCTTGCCGCCCCAATCCGATCGCACAACTGGGAGAGTGGAAGAGACCTTACTATCTGCCTGCCAATATTGGGCCCGGCTCGTCGATAGCGGACCCATTCCTCAAGCTGGTCAAACTCTACTTAGAAATTGCCCCCTCACTTAGGCGGGTAAGGTCACACCCCTTTCCAACCGACTACGACACAGTCGGAGACATGACCTACTGGTATACGGCCCTCGCGCACTCGTGTATCCACTCGGTCTCGACGTTGGAGTCATCCTCTGGTACCATCGAGTTTAGGAATTTTCACTCAGGGACATCTATAGCGCCCTAATGTTATAAATAGTATTTTCGGTATCCAATCCGGCCACCCATGATGTGTCTATGAAGGCTATGGCCCCGATGTCGCTAAGACATACAATAATCATAATCATACAAATGTAAGTGTATGAATCACACTACTAGTCATGCAACAGCCATGCGCGTACCACGGCTCATGTAGGGCAACTTCGCCTATCAAGGAGCCCATAAACAATCTGCCTGATCGCATATGCTATGATCAGTCACTCCTCATATCAAGCATATATATAATGCATATGATCATGAATTATGGATCTATACTAAACGTGTTATATAGTGATGGACTCCATTCATAACGAAGATGGGCCTAGACAACCTACACGCTACAAGCATAGGCCTATCGATGGTCCCTAAGGAGAGTTATAATGCGAACATTTAACTAACATTATTCTCTACAATGTGAACGTCAAACCATCATTGCTCCCAAGGCACGACCCACTGCAAACATCATTATATACAACATGGAGGAATCACACATTGCAATGGACCTAAATACATCCCATTGGGCCTTAAGTACATCAAATGGGCCGTATCACATGGGCCTTATGTTCATCAAGTGGGTCGGATCAATGAACCGCACCAATGGGCCGTATGTACATTACAATGGGCCATAACCCATGGGCCTTGCATACATCACAATGGGCCTTATACAATTCAAGGTGGGCCTCAACAATGGACCATATGTATATTAAATGGGCTACATCAATGGGCCCCATGTATAACAACCGGGCCGCACCCAATATAAGTGGTGATAATAATTACCACTATTAAAATTCTCAAGGCCCGTCATAACATTTATTTCCCATTCAACCTGATCATAAGGTCCCAAAGGATTTCAATGGTAGCCATTCAATCCTCACTGTGTGGTGTGGTCCACATGATAAATAGATTTATCTTATTTTTATCCCAAGCCTTAAATTACTTTTCAAAATAAATGGTTGGATAGTTTAGATGCAACACATGCATCATGGTGGGTCCCATAGACGGACAGCATAGATAAAACACATACCTCACGGTGGGAACCACACTGATGGAAGGTGTGGAGCACATACATCAGAGGGTCTCACGTGGGGCCCACCATATTATTTATTTCCCACCCAATCTGTTGATAAGGTCACCAAATCTGGGGCCCACCATAATGTTTATTTTCCACCCAACCTGCTAATAAGGTCGCACAGACATGGATGGAGAGTAAAAACAAATACCATATATGATCTAAAATTTTGTAACCCAGAAAGGGTTTCAATGGCAGACATTTATCACCATTGTTTACTGTAACGTGGGCCACCTAAGTCTCTGCACGACCGATTTTTGGGAAGGGGGCCCACTCCCTTAGGGACCCATCCAACGGACGGTGTCGATGTTCACACACATCATGGTGGGACCCACGGCCAGACCGTGGGTCCCTGCCTTCTTCGTCCATGCGGCAGTGCAGGACATAGCCTGTCAGCAGCAGCAGTACATGCTACTGCTACATACATATTTTTTTGTTTGAAATGTGTTTTCTGATGGTTTTTCCAGGGTGGGGCCCGCCTCTGAAAAATCAAACCAGCCATTGGATTCTACAGCTCAAGACCGACCAAATGAGTCCAATATACGGTATGATTTAACGGGTAGAAAACATCAAGGTGCGTTTTAATGGTAAACGCTACTATTTCCTATAGTATGGCCCGCTTGATTATCGGATTGGCCGCATTTTTCAGCTCAATGCCTAAATTGAGCTGGGAAACGGGATAAACGATGTGGATTATATACATATATCAAGGTGGGGCCTGCATGAGCAGCCCACCCCAAGCTTGGCTAGTTAGTACACACCCATGTCAGTACACGCACTCCATGTTAGCCGCCCCTGCTGCCTCACGTCCAGCGTCCAGGGACGCTGGACGGTCATGGATTATCACAAGCATCTTAGTGGGTCCCACTTGTACTTGGCCCACATTCATCAAGGTGGGTCCCACATGAACATGGCCCACCTAACGGGTCTAACATTTGGGTTTTCTCGTCATCCAGGCCCACTGGATGGCCTGGATAAAGCAGATGGATGTCGTCGATAAAATACATCCATCGTGGTGGGTCCACGATCGGTGTGGATCTAGTGGGCCACGCCTATTACAAGAGGGAGGGAGGGAGAGGAGAGAGAGAGAGAGAGAGAGAGAGAGAGAGAGAGATCGGTGAGAAGAGGAAAGACCCTGCCACTATGGACCCTCCCTAAATACAAAGCATACATCAAGATGGGTCTCACCATATGTGGGCCCTTAAATAATAAAGTTAACGACTAGATCACCCACCTCTTGCACTCTTCCTTGATCCCTTAGCCTCCTTAGCTCCTTGCCTATACTTTTGATGGTGGTTGATGGGGTTTTGATGGTGGGGATGAAAGATGAGAGGGTGGGTCACACTTTTTGTTTGGGAGAGAGGGAGCTTGTGCGTGGGATGTTGCTTTGGAGATTTTTTTTAGAAATGAGCGAGAGAGAGAAGTGATGGGATGATAAGGATGGGTGATGGGTTGTAAGAAAGGGATGGGTGGAGTGATGTGTTGCAAGAAAGGGATGGGTGGAGTGAGAGAGAGAGAGTTGACTTTGGGAATGGGAGAGATGGGTTGCTTGTACTTGGGTATGGCTTGTACTTGACTTGTACTTGACATGAGTGATTGATCGATTGATTGATGGGATATGTTATAGAGATTCCCTCGAAATTCATAATGTTCGGTGTTCTCTTTGAAATTGAACGTGGGCCCACATCTTTTGACCTAGGTATCGGTTCGGTGTGCGAGTCGCGGCGTTAGAACCATGGCGATGGTATAGTCGTTAAGGTACAAGTTTCGATTCGAGCCAACATCGGTATGAGGGACCCGCCTTAAGATCTCACGCAAACGTCGGATACGGGTCGAGGATTGCCAGAATTTGACCGGAAGGACCGCGGAAGCCAACAGAACGTTATGGACTAGGATACGGGCCTTACAACTCTCCCCTCCAAATAAAAATTTTATCCTCGAAATTTACACAGTATTGCAAGTAAACATAACTCATAAAGAAAGAGGAAACATGGCATCGTCATATAAAATCAGAGACAACATAAAAGACACAACATACAATCAATCATCAAAGAGATGGGGATAACGCTCTTGAATCTCGGCCTCACGCTCCCAAGACGCCTCATCAATAGAATGGTGACTCCACTAAACTTTCACCAAGGGAATAACCTTGGTCCGGAGGATCTGCTCCTTCCGATTAAGGATTCGAACTGGCTGCTCAATGTAAGAAGCATCCTCACGAACCTCCAACGGCTGTCAATCAATAACAGGTACGATGTCCAACCCACACTTCCTTAGCATAGAGACGTAGAAAACATTGTGAACGTCAGACAATTGAGATGGTAAGGCAAGCCAATAAGCCACGGTGCCAATGCACTCGGTGATCTCGAAAGGTCCTATGAATCTCAGGGTAAGCTTACTCTTTACTCTAAATCGAACTATGCCCTTTATGGGTGAGACCTTTAGATACACATGATCCCCTACATCAAACTCCAAGGGACTACGTCGGTGATCAGTAAAACTCTTCTGCCAGCTCTGAGCTGTGCGCATCCTCTACCTGATGATATCAATAGCCTCTGACGTCTACTGCACAAGCTCGGGACCTAGGAGATGTCGCTCTCCAACCTCGGTCCAACAACTCGGAGATCTGCACAGTCTGCCATATAATGCCTCAAAAGGAGTCATCTCAATGGTTGCCTGATAGCTATTGTTGTATGTGAACTTAACCAATCATAGATGCTCATCCCAGCTACCCCCAAGGTCAATCACGCAGGCCCGAAGCATATCCTTAAGGATCTAGTTGACCCTCTCGGTCTGGCCATCGGTCTGCGGATGATACGCGGTGATAAGCTGTAAATTAGTGCCCATCTCTCTCTCAAAGCTCTTCTAAAACTGAGACGTGAACCTCGGGTCTCGGTCAAAAACGTCAAGACTGAAACGCCGTGCAGTCTCACAATCTCCTCGATGAATAACCTCGCAAGCTGGTCTAAAGGCCAGGTTACACGAATCGCAAAAAAATGTGCCCACTTCGTCAGACGATCAACGACAACCTAGATGGCGTCATGACGCCATCTGAGTCCTCGACAAACCCATGATAAAAGGGTCAACACATGCTCCCACTTCCACGTTAGGATGCTCAACGGCTGTAATAGACCAGGGGTCTCTAATGATCGGCCTTGACACGCTGGCATGTATCACACTCGACCATAAAACTAGTGATCTAGCACTTCATCCCCGTCTAAAAATATTGTCTCTTCATATCACGATACATCTTCGTCGAGCCAGGGTGGATAGAAAACCGCGATCGATGCGCCTCGGTCATAAGATCTCTACACAACTTGGAAATATCCAGGACACACAATCTGCCTCTGAAGCGAAATCCACCATCGTAACCAATCATTAATCTGTCGACTCTCGAAATGTTATCTCACTCGTAAATCTGTGACGACTCATCTGTCTGCTGAACCTCGATCACCTTTATGACAAGAGAGGGTTGAATCGACAGGCTCGATAGCTGAACGATAGAAGACTACAAACTAGAATCAAAGTCGTACTTTGATATATCCTCGAGCATCCTCCACTCTTGAATCATCATATGTGCCCCCAGGCCTCATGGCTGACAGTTGAGAGTATCCCCCACCACATTCGCCTTACCTAGGTGATACTGGAAGTCAAAATTATAGTCTTTCAGAAGCTCCATCCAGCATCTCTGTCTCATGTTTAGCTGGGACTGAGAGAATAGATACTTCAAGCTCTTGTGGTCAGAAAAGTGCTCTAACCTGACCCCATAGAGATAGTGTCTCCACACCTTCACTGCAAAGATGACTGATGCCAGCTCTAAATCATGCGTAGGGTAGTTCAGCTCATGAACCTTTAGCTAACGAAACACGAAGGCTACAGGCCTATCGTGCGGCATCAAGAAAGCACCTAAACTAATACATGAGGCATCGATAAATACAACAAATCCATCACTCCCAGAGGGAAGAGTGAGGACCGGGGCATACGTCAGACGGTCCTTCAGCTCCATAAATGCTTCCTCATAGGCATCACTCTAAATAAAATCTGCGCCCTTCCGAGTCAACCTAGTCAACAGGACTGCGATACTGGAGAAGCCTTCAATGAAACAACGATAGTATCCCACTAAACTAAGGAAACTGCGGATCTCGTATACAGTCATGGGTTGGTCCCACTGATGCACCGCCTCAACCTTCGAGGGGTCTACTGCGACAACCTCCCTCGTTACCACATGACTGAGGAATCTCACCTCCTCCTGTCAGAACTCGCACTTCTCCAGCTTCGCATACAGCTGGTGGGCATGAAGGGTCTACAAAGCGATCTCCAGATGCTGCATATGGTCCTCACGGGTCCTCGAATATATCAGAATGTCGTCAATGAAGAACACAACAAACTGATCGAGATATGGACGGAAGACCTCGTTCATCAACTGCATGAAGACCTCAAGTGCGTTGGTCAGTCCAAAGGACATGACCTGAAACTCAAAATGACCATAAGGCGTCCTGAAAGCTGTCTTCAGGATGTCCTCCTCTTGGACACGAATCTGATGATGACCGAAACACATGTCAATCTTCAAAAAGAACTGTGCACCCTGCAGCTGATCAAATAAATCGTTTATCCTTGGGAGCAGGTACTTGTTCTTAATCGTGACCCGGTTGAGCTCGCGGTAGTCCACGCTGAGCCTCAACAAGTCATCCTTCTTCCTGATGAAGAGTACCGGCGTTCCACAAGGAAAACTATTCAGACGAATAAATCCCAACTCACGCAACTCGTCCAATTGTCGCTGCAGCTCACGCAACTCCATCAGTGTCATACGGTATGGGGCCTTCGAGATAGGTGTGGTACTGGTCGTAAGATCAATCTGAAAACCAATATGACAGTGCGGTGGTAATCATAGAATCTCGTGGAACACGTCAGAGAAATCACAGACCACCGGTAACTGATCAATACATAAGGCAATGGGCTCCTCAACTGCGTAGGACATCAAACAAGACAATGGCTCTCCTTGAGACTCTGCAACGAACTAAAACTGTGGTAAGCCTGGAATGTAGAATGTGACTGTCCTCGCAGAACAGTCCAAGATAGCATGGTACTCGGCAAGCCAATCCATGCCCAAGATAGCGTCAAAGTCTGACATTGGCAGCACATATAGGTCGGTGGATAAAAAGATATCACTGACTAGAACAGGGCAAGACGAACAGAAATGACCTAATACTGTAGTCTTCCCCAAGGGCATTGATACGGTTAATCCCTCACTAGCAGACTCTGTCAATAATCCCATCTATCAGCAAAAATCCTCAGACATGAATGAGTGCGACGCACTGAAATCAAATAGTACTCGAGTGATGTATGAAGAGACTGGAAGTATACCCTCGACGACTCCTCCGGATGACTGCGGGTCCTACTAAGCCGTATAGAATCTAGCCTGATCTGGCTGGGGAGGTGCCTGTTCCCTCAGAGGATGCTGCTGCTGCTGCTGATGTCGCTGAGGTGCTTAAAACTACTACCTCTGCTACTGCAGTCTCGAAAGCTGGTGGTGATGCTGCTGCTGAGGGGGTCTCGATGGCGGGATCTGCTGTCTCTGCTGCTGCAGGGTTGTTACGGTGCTCTCAGCTACTGCTGTAGAGGCTATTGTGGTGCTCTTAGCTGTTGCTACTGAGGTCAGGGACACTCCTATCTACGGTGTCCTATCCCACCGCATTCATAGCAAGTATCAGAAAGTTCTCTGAGGTGGTGTTGCTGGGGGTACCGACGGTGCTACGAGTGCTCTGGCGGATGGGTGGCTCCTATATCTTTGTGTTCATCAATGTTGCTGGGAGCTACTGGAGGGGGCCTACCTCTTCCGTCCCCTCCTCTGATCTCGATCGGCCAGTGTGCCAACCCACTCGGTCTCATAAATCTGAGCCCTCTACATTACCGCCTGAAAAGTTGGGAGCTTATGCCCAATGACATGACCATGAAGACCGTAATGCAAGTTGTTCTCAAAACGGCGGGCCTTTCGCCCCTCATCATCAACCAGATATGGCGCAAACCTCGACAATGTCACAAAACGGACCGCGTACTATGCCACGGTCATGTCCCCTTGCATCAGAGTCTCGAACTCCAATGCTCTCTTATGTCGAATGTGGTCAAGAAAGTACTGCTCCTCGAATCGATCGATAAAGTTCTCCCATGTTCAGACATAATCAGGCCCTGCAACACCGGTAATAGAGGTCCACCAGTACTCGGCCTCACCCTAGAGAAGGAATATAGCCAATTGGACTCACTGTTGGGTCGTACATGTCATAGTATCAAAAATCTTCTCCATATCAGAGCGCCATCTCTTGGCTGCAGTCGGATCTAACTCGCCCTGAAAACGCAGAGGATCAAGCTGTCTGAACTCTCGAAGAAGGGTGCTCAGGCACTCTGCTCGCTTCCTGGGATGGAGAAATAACCGGCGCCCGCCCTATCTCTCTCGAAGTGCGGCTATCACCGCTCGTAACATCTCGTCAGTAATCGAGAGGCACTCACAGGTACGATTAGATCCGCACTAGTCTCAGATGGAGGAATGTCATCCTCAGGTAGGGGAGCAGGGATCTCTAGCGATAGAAAGGGAGGCGCCGGTGGTAAAGCTGGAGCCTTAGGTGGTAGAGCGGGAGTCAATCGGGTCACTCTCCTATGCGACATGTCCTATTGAAAATAACAAAGGCACTTATCGATCCTTAAAAGCTCCTAAAGGAATGTTAGGGGACTAAATCGGAAGGTTACGCACTCGGAACCTAATCGTCCTAAACTCATAGCAAACATGTGATGTTATTCTCAGTTATTCCTAAGTTATGCTCTGATACCAACTTCTATCATGCCTCGAACTTAGAAACCGGGCTCACAAAATTTTGGATCGCCAGATCCGGCGCCGACAGCCTCTATAGTACCCCATTCTCGACTCCCGGCACCCATACACCAGGTTTCGATCCTGGGATGCTATAAGGAGGATTTCTAATCATCAATTTGATTTGTAATGAGCATAGCTATAAGCATAACCCACGAACAACCACAAGAATACCATCACAAAATCCACTATGATCAAAAACTTTAAGTACAAGGCGTTTGAAAGGGGAATGCAATATAATGAGAGTAACAAAAACTCCAAAAGCTTGGCTGCACGCTCTAACCGCGGTGAGACTATGGCTGCGTCTTGGCGTCACCTGCACGCATCAATTATACATAAGCTTATAGAAAGATTAGAAGGTGATGTAAGTGTGTTCACAATACTAGCATGCTCAAAATGTAAGGTCAGAGTAATGTGAAAACATGCTGATGAGTACATGAATGCAATCAGCCATACCAAGGCTATGCGATGTAAGATATGAATGCTATCAGCTATGTCAAGACCATGTAATGCAAGATTCAGCTCAAGCATGTCAATCCTCATACAGCTCATCAAATATCAGTACAGTTCTCATTTTGGATAATCACCGGGGTCTAGTACGCTCTACACCAGCTTGTCACCCCTATCTAAATGCACAACTGGAAGAGCAGAAGAGACCCCACTACCCACCTGCCAATATCAGGCCCAGCTCGTCGATAGAGGACCCATTCCTCAAGCTGGTCAAACTCAACCTAGAAATTGCTCACTCAGGCAGGTAAGGTCACATCCCTTTCCAACCGACCATGACATAATGGGAGACGTAGCTTACTGGTATACGGCCCTTGCGCGCTCATGTATCCACTCGGTCTCGACATTGGAGTCATTCTTTGGTACCATCGGGTTTAGGGATTTTCACCCATGGACATCATGGCGCCCTGATGCTAGAAATAGTATTTTTGGTATCCAATCCGGCTACCCACGATGTGTCTGTGGAGGCTATGGCCCTGATGTCGTATCAATGAGCCGGACCAATGGGCCTTATATACATTGCAATGGGCCATAACCCATGGGCCTTGCATACATCACAATGGGCCTTACACAATTCAAGGTGGGCCTCAACAATGGGCCACAGGCACATCAAGATGGGCCATATTTATATTAAATGGGCTACGTCAATGGGCCCCATGTATAACAACCGGGCCACACCCAATATAAGTGGTGATAATAATTACCACTATCAAAATTCTTAAGGCCCGCCATAACATTTATTTCCCATTTAACCTGATCAAAAGGTCCCAAAGGATTTTAATGGTAGTCGTTCAATCCTCACTGTGCGGTGTGGTCCACATGATAAATAGATCTGTCTTATTTTTGTCCCAAGCCTTAAATTACTTTTCAAAATAAATGTTTGGACAGTTTGGATGCAACATACACATCATGGTGGGTCCCATAGATGGATAGCATGGATAAAACACATACCTCATGGTGGGAATCACACTGATGGAAGGGGTGGAGCACATATATCAGTGGGTCCCACGTGGGGCCCACCATAATGTTTATTTCCCACATAATCTGTTGATAAGGTCACGAGATTTAGGGCCCACCGTAATGTTTATTTTCCACCCAACCTGCTAATAAGGTCGCACGGACATGGATGGAGAGTAAAAACAAATATCATATCTGATCCAAAATTCTGCAACCCAGAAAGGGTTTCAATAGCAGACGTTCATCACCAATGTTTACTGTAACATGGTCACCTAAGTCCCTGCACGGCCGATTTTTGGGAGGGGGACCCACTCACTTAGGGGCCCATCCAACAGACGGTGTCGATGTTCACAAACATCATGGTGGGGCCCATGGCTGGGACCGTGGGTCCCCTGCCTTCGTCCACGCAGAAGCACAGGGCGCCACCTGTCAGCAGTAGCGGCAGACGCTGCTGCTGCATACATATATTTTTTTTGTTTGAAATGTGTTTACTGATGGTTTTTCCCGGGTGGGGCCCGCCTCTGAAGAATCGAACCTAGCCATTGGATTCTACAGCTCAAGATCGACCAAATGAGTCCAATATATGGTATGATTTGACGGGTAGAAAACATCGAGGTGGGTTTTAACGGTAAACGCTACTATTTCCTATGGTATGGCCCGCTTGATTATCGGATTGACCGCATTTTTCAACTCAACTCCTAAATTGGGGTGGGAAACGGGATAGACTGTGTGGATTATATACATACATCAAGGTGGGGCCTGCATGAGCAGCCCACCCCAAGCTTGGCTAGTTAGTACACACCCATGTCAGTACACGCACTCCATGTTAGCCGCCCCTGCTACCTCACGTCCAGCGTCCAAGGATGCTGGACGGTCATCGATTATCACAAGCATCTTGGTGGGTCCCACATGTACTTGGCCCACATTCATCCAAGTGGGTCCCACATGAACATGGCCCACCTGTTGGGTCTAACATTTGGGTTTTCTCATCATTCAGGCCCACTGGATGGCCTGAATAAAACAGATGGACGGCATCAATAAAATTCATCCATCATGGTGGGTCCATGATCGGTATACATCTAGTGGGCCACACCTATTACAAGAGAGAGAGAGAGAGAGAGAGAGAGAGATCGGTGAGAAGGGGAGGGACCCAGCCACTATAGGCCCTCCCTAAATACAAAGCATACATCAAGATGGGTCTCACCATATGTGAGCCCTTAAATAATAAAGTTGACGGTTAGATCATCCACGTCTTGCACTCTTCCTTGATCCCTTAGCCTCCTTAGCTCCTTGCCTACACTTTTGATGGTGGTTGATGGGGTTTTGATGGTGAGGATGAGAGATGAGAGGGTGGGCCACACTTGTTGTTTGGGAGAGAGGGAGCTTGTACGTGGGATGTTGCTTGGGAGATTTTTTTTTTTGAGAAATGAGGGAGAGAGAGAAGTGATGGGATGATAAAGATGGGTGATGGGTTGAGTGATGGGTTGTAAGAATGGGATGGGTGGAGTGATGTGTTATAAGAAAGGGATGGGTGGAGAGAAAGAGAAAGTTTACTTTGGGAATGGTAGAGGTGGGTTGTTTGTACTTGGGTATGGCTTGTACTTGACTTGTACTTGACATGAGTGATTGATTGATTGATTGATGAGACGTGTTGTAGAGATTCCCTCGCAATTCACAACGCACGGCGTTTTCTTTAAATTGAATGCTTGCCCACATCTTCTGACCTAGGTATCGGTTCGGTATGCAAGTCGCGACGTTGGAACTTCAGCGACGGCGCAGTCACTAAGGTGCAAGTTTCGATTTGAGCCAACTTCGGTATGTGGGACCCAACTTAGGATCACGCGTAAACGTCGGATATGAGTTAAGGATTGCTGGGATTTGACCGGAAGGACCGCGGAAGCCAACGGAATAGTACAGACTAGGATACAGGCCTTACAACACTTATACATGCAAAGGTTATAAATAAACATGTGGTAATAATCTAATAGTTCACATAACCAAACATGTTAGAATTGAAATACATTTGGCAATCAACTATGCAACAGTGATCAAGCATGTAAATCTTTCTAATTAAGAATCTATTTACAAGATACGAGATACACTATAGTTTATTGAACTTGTAGATTACACAATTTAGGACATCAAATCACATGATCCTAACTTTTCATTTAAAATAGCAAAATCAGTCAAACTATAACTTAAATTAAGAGATTAGGCAGAAAGCTTGAATGGTAATCCTCACCTTATGCTTCGGAATCTCTTCTAGAGTGGTTAGAATGATATTTTGTGCCAAAGGCACAAGTTCTAACCTAAATTTCCACCAATGAATGGTTAAGATCAACATTAATATCTTAACTTTACAATCTAGTAAACTTTGATCTATAATCTAACCTAGGGTTAGGGTTTTGGAAAATTCAAGTTTCATAATTACAACATCTAATTTAAATTATTCAAGCAACATCTAATAATATATTCCACCAACTTTTATTTTAAATTGGATGTCACAAAAACACCATGGTGTGCCCCACATGTCCATGGTTGTGTCACGCGTCTCATGTATAACATCTCCATTGGCTGTGTATAATGTTTGATAATTCAACCATGCAATCACAACTCAATTTTGAAATTCGAACTTCAACTTCCCTCTTAAAAAGAAGGGCTAAGATCTCCAATTTTTGTTTTCTATAGAGGAGAATAGAAAGCACTTAAAAATTCCCTCTAGTTCCTTCATTGAAGTCAACTTTTTAGCAAATCGATATTGTTGATGCAATTTTTCAGGTGGACCTTCCTTAGACCCTCATACACCTGCACACAAGAGATAAAATGACAAAGGAGACCCTGGCTAATGCGGGGGACCCTCTAATGCCTAAAGAAAAGAGTCACCAATCGTGTGTAATAATGTGTGCGTAAATGTACCTTTCACCGTATAGGGGCTCCGTTATATAGTTGAGAGGGAAGATCACACGAGTGAGAAATCTTCTCTACATAGAGAGAAGATCTTCCCCGTTGGAGATTTCTGAATCGTTGGGCATCCCCCTTAGATCACAAGTTCCGAGATCTCTGGGATCCTGATCTTATCCTTCGGAGATCTTTCGGGGAAGATCCTCAGGAGAGATCCTTGGGCCATTGGACTTCGATAAGGCCACACGGTAGTTAGAAACCAATAATCCCATCCGACCTTTAGATAAGATCGGATGGATGAGGCGGATATCACCTCAGAGGTGGATAATATCGACCATGGTCGAGCCGACCTATGGTCGGAGCCGACTTATGAGTAAGTCGGATCTATGACTTATGAGTAGGTCGATTAACCTATAATGGGCAACTATGACCGGACTAACCTATGAGTAGGTTGATCTATGGTTGGGCCGACCTGTGACTATACTAACTTATGAGTAGACCGGGCTACCTTATTAATTAGTTCTTCCAAGTCAGTAGTTCTCTTTAGAATAGTTTGGTCCAGGGGTTCATGTTGATTCTTGGTTCGACCTTTTATCATGGACCATCCTATCTTACCCATAATTGTCAAGCCCATGTCCTAGTGACCATTCCCTTCCGTAGGATCCCATAGTCCTCTGGATCGAATTCTATCAACCCGCGACCCATAGATTTCATTTACGCACAACCCTAAGTCACATCTAACAAACTCGAGTTGACTCAACCCGAGACCTGTGCCATTGCAACCACGCTGTCACCGCGGTTCTGGCACTGCGTCTCATTCACCAATCCAACACTTAGATCATAAGATGTGGCTCGCGTATTATTATGGCTGTTGATTGCTTTGTAGGACCCACCTATCCCAGATATGACTTTTCCCTAACAAGTAATCATGATGGTGACATCACCCTAGCCTACTTAGGGTAGGATGATGTCACCCTAGCCCATGTCTCTTACAAATAATGATTTCTTTCTCTTCCCCATGACTTACACAAGTCATTATTACCTTACATAGCAATCATTCCAAGCCTTCATCTCTCTCTCCCTCCCTTTCTCCCACATTTCTCCTTCCCTAGCAAGAGAGAAGCCATGGACTCCCAAAAAATCCAGCCACATCCCAAGCTCATTTCCCCTAATCCAACCCTCCAAACTCCATCCCAACCATTGAATCTCATCTCTTGGAGCTCTAGAACATAGTAGTAGAATAAGGAGATTAAGATCCAAGGTGGGTGCTCTCCAGAGCTAGATTTCATCCCCTCTCTTAGATTTCTTTCTTTCATTTGTATGGGGACTTAAAGGGCCCACCAATCTATGGTGAAGATCCTCCATGATCCCCTAGATGTGGCCTTTGGCCCATCATGATGCATGTATGAGCCGTGGTGGGTCCATTCTCTATAGACCCCACCATGATGATTTCTACTCTAATCCATGCCTTCTAAGGGTCATCTAGACCCTTAATTCATGGTGGGGATGGCATCCCCACCTCAAATTTTTTTATGAAGGGCCATGCAATGCATGGGACCCACCTTGATGAATGTATGATGTATGATGCATGTATTGAGGGAGCTATAGTGGTGAGGTCTCTCCACCACCCATTGTTCTCTTTCTCTCTCTTTCTTTCCTTGTATGATGACCCACTTATGATGCATGTATTTTTATCCATGCCATCCACCAAGTGGGACACGCGCGCTGTCTAACCGGGGCCCACTTTGCTGACGATCTTGCTGCCCTTTTGGGGAGGCCCTATTTGAAGAAAATCACAAATATCAGTTTGATCCAAACTTTGGTCGGCCACCACATGGATCCCACCATAATATGTGTTTTATTCCCACATTGTCTGTGGCCCACCATGATATGCGTGTGGGATCCACACCGCCCAACAGCGACGGTGGGTCCCACATGGCTGTTGTGTTGACTTCAGCAAGTTCCGAGGTCTAATCATGAGGTATGTGATATATCCCAACCGTTTGTCCATTTACTGGATGGTGGGGCCTACCTACATGTGTGGGACCTCCACCGTCTAGTTGGGACATGACCCCTCTCCCCCCCCCCCCATGATTTATTTATTATATCTACACTGTCCATTGATGGTGGGGCCCACCTCGATGTAGTGTTGTATCCACCCCGTGCATCCATGGGTCCCACGTGAGGCCACCATGATTAATGTGTTGTATATCCCCACCGTCCAGCTGTTGGACGATGGGAACCCACCTCTAATGTATATGGTTTATAACCACGCCGTCCATCTATTTTTGGCAGGACATGGGACCCACCCCATGTGACGCACGTGTGGGGGTGGGGTCCACCTTGATATATGTATTATCATCCACACCATCCGTTTGCTAGACGGGTGGGGCCCACCTTGTGATGTGTTGTATATTCACACCGCCCATCCACATGGCCCCCATGTGATGTACGTGTTTGATATAAGTTGTCCATCTGGCGGGGCCCATTTGGAATGTGCAGGGCCCACCCCATTATGATGTATTTGTGGCCCATTTGGTGAGGCCCATTGTGATGTATTTGTGGCCCATTTGGTGAGGCCTATTGTGATGTAATTGTGGCCCATTTGGTGAGGTCCATTGTGATGTGTTTGTGGCCTTTGATGAGGTCCAATGTGATGTATGAGAGGCCCATATGATGAGGCCCGATGTGATGTATATGAGGCCCATATGATGAGGACCGATGTGATGTATATATGACCTATATGATGAGGCCCATTATGATGTATGAGAGGCCCATTTGGTGAGGCCAAATGTGATGTATATGATGCCTTTGTGCGAGGCCCAATGCAATGTGTATTAGACCCTTATGTGAGGCCATGGGCCCACTATATGTTTGGCTTTATGTGGGCCACTTTTTAGGAGCAATGTTAGTTAAAGGTCCACATTGATGGGCAATGATGGTTAAATGTCCACATTGTGACCTTCCCATAGGCCTTTGTTAGGCCCATTCTCATCCTTCTCTAAGTGGGTTGACCCAAATCATTGGGCCCCATTGATATGTGCATGAACCATCTATTCATATTGGGTTAAACCAAGATGTTGGGCCCCCATTAGTTGCTAGTAGGATTATTTTGATCTTGGAGTCCATCTAGGACTTATTTGGGCCCCCATTGGTTGCTAGTAGGATTATTTTGATCTTGGAGTCCATCTAGGACTTATTTGGGCCCCTAGGGCATCTAGCGGGCTATATGATAGTATGGTGAAGGAAACCTGTTCCGAATCCTTAGGAATATAGGTAGGCCACCTAGGCCCAATCTTGATATGAGGAGAGTTCATCATCGTCATAGACTGAGGGATCCATACTATTAGATTTGGTATATCCACAGTTGAGGACTGAACCTCCACATTATGGATCTGTTGTCCATTTATGGACCCCGCCTTGTATATAGGTTAAATTATCGATATCGATTATGAGTATGTGATAGCATAGCATCATGATACATACCCATACGCATCATCTGCATGCTTGTTATGAGATGTGGTTGACCATTAAATATGCCATTGGGCAGGTTGTTTATGGGACTCCCTGATAGGCGGAGTTGTCCCACATGAGCGTACGATATGCGCATGATTGATACATGATTAGACTGCATAACTCATGCATCTTGCATTGTGTGATTATAATTATTGTACACCTTAGCGACATCAGGGTTGTAGCCTTTGTAGATATAGCATGGTTGGCAGGATTAGATACCGAAAATTCTTGTTAAGCACGGGGGCGCGAAGGATGTCCCAGGGTAAAAGTCCCCAAACCCTTATGGTACCATGGAGGATGCTCAAATGCCTAAACCGAGTGGATGTATGAGAGTATAAGGATCGAATACCAGGAGGCCGCGTCTCCCATTGTATCATGGTTGGGTGGAAGGGGGTGTGGCCTTACCCGCCTGAGGGTAGGGGGTAATTGCTAGGCTGAGTATGACCAACTCGTAAATGGGTCCACTACTAGATATTGACAGACTGTTAATCAAGCGGGTAGTGAGATCTCTTCCACTTGTATAGTTGTGCGTCCAGTGTGGGGCGGCAATCTGGTATATAGTGTACTAGACCCCAGTAATTATCTAGAGAGAATTGTACTAATATATATGATGCTCCAGAGATGAGCTAGATTGATACGTGGATTGGTATGCTTAAGCTGCATCTTGCATATGACATTGGTTATA
The DNA here is from genome assembly GCA_030180095.1 of Magnolia changhungtana. Taxonomy (NCBI): domain Eukaryota; kingdom Viridiplantae; phylum Streptophyta; class Magnoliopsida; order Magnoliales; family Magnoliaceae; genus Magnolia; species Magnolia changhungtana. The sequence goes on along the minus strand of JASAUF010000653.1, from coordinate 8,387,791 downwards.
TAGGTCTTGCATCGCATGGCCTTGGTATGGCCGATAGCATTCATGCCTTGCATCGCATATCCTTGGTATGGCTGATAACATTCATGGACTCACTTGTATGTTTATGCATTAATTTGATATTACATACTTGCATTGCTACCTTGTGCACACACTTTCACCACCCTCTAAGCTTTCTATAAGCTTATGCATGATAATACGTGCAGGTGACATCAAGACAAAGTCGTAACTGAGCAAGACCTAAGAGCGTGCCGCAGTGCTTCTGAAGTTTTGTTACTATCATTGTATTTCCTTTTATGCGCATTATATTTAAAAAAATTATCGTAGTGGATTTTGTGATGTCATTCTTGTTATTGTTTATGGGTTATGCTTTTGGTTATGCTTATTGTAAGAGAAATTCATGTTAAAAATCCTCCTTGTACGATTTCAAGATCGGAACCTGGTATATGGGTGCAGGGAGGCAAGAATGGGATAGTACAGAGGCTGTCGGTGCCAGATTCGGCAATAAGAAATTTTGTGAGCCCGGTTTCCAAGTTTGGGGCGTGACAATAATAGTAATCCCCCTACTTTTGAGCTTGTTGTACAGGCGCGGTAAGTAGGTCGAACCATTCAATCATAAATGTTGAATATGGCAGTTAGCACAGGAGTCGAGGTCCACTAGCAACCATGTACGGTGAAGTCGAGGTGGCATGGCATGACTCGAGGCCATGTGACCTGTTAGGCCGCAGCTTCGGTGTTCAGTCAATGGTAGTGATGCGTGGCATTTTCTAAATAGCAGAGTCGGGCACTGAATGGGGTCATGCCACATGTCGAGACGGGGTAGTCGAGGGGACGTCATATGGGATTTGCATTGATGGGGGTACTTATGTGCTGCCACATGGTTTCCCTATATAAAGGAAGCCCTAATGCGCTTCGAAGACCTATTTGCATTTTCATCCCTAAATCATCTTCCTTAGCTTACAGAGGAGATTCCCAATGACTTGACTTCATGACATTACCAGTAGTCAGGCGACATTCTTCCCCCCGTGAGCTTCACTCCTTCACTCACCCCTCCCTTTCTTTTTTCCTTCGTCACTAATTTCTAGCACCTAACCACTTTGTCTGACTCTTTAAGCTTGTGAGAGGGGGTCTCTGGCAATGACAGTGGGATGAGTAGCCTTCGGACAATGTCGAACCCACCGTCACCATTAGTGTTGATGAGAGACGCATATTTTCAAGGGTCGCAGTCGTCGAGAGCGCTGGAGAGGTCCCCCGGCAGAATGGTCAATTAGGGTAGAGCGTAACCTATTTGATAAAGGGGATGTAGAGGAGTCCTCTGGCGAGGAGGAGACGAGGGGTCCTATAGATTTGACCCTTACTAAGGCTGACTTAGATCAAATTAGGTTAGGGTACCACATTCTCGCATCAATGATCCTTCTAGTTCCTTCACCGGACGAGCTTCCCAATAACCCTCCAAAGGGAGCATTTGCCATTTTCCAAGTCACCCTTCAGTGTGGCCTTAGGCTCCTCCGCAGAACATAATGAGGCGGGTGCTCGCCCACCTGGATTTGGCCCCAGGGTAGATGATCCCAGGGCATTGATCGGCTGTGTCGTTCTATGGTCCGAGCTACAGCAGCCTGAGCTCACCGTCGAGGAATTCCTCCATCTGTATAAGCTGAAGCCTAACCAGTTTCATTGAGGCTGGTCCTATCTCTCTGCTTGGTGTGGGACCAAAGGGAGCATCATTAAAGATCCCCCGTTCTCTAATAAGAATTGGAGGGGTAAATATTTTTAGGCCTTTGGTAGTTGGGAAGTGGCAGACCTGACCCTTCATCACTTGGTCCCTACTGTGTTCACTGAACTAGGTCAACATTCCCCGGACTTAGCTCTTCCTTAGTTTTTTCTTGATCGGTCGGCTTTAGGTATTCTTAACTTGTTCGCGCATGTCCCTTCTTCTGTCACAATTATTCTTAAATATCCTCCCATGCTAAACGCTAGGTCTCTTGCTCGAATTAAGGGAGCAAGAGCGTTAAAAGAGAACGATAGGTCTTAAAGAGTGCTCCTTCGACCAGAGCTCCTACTTAAATCGGGTCGCGACACTGCCCTCACCAGTAAGAGTTTCGGTAAGAGCTTTAGCCGATCTCTAGAACTTAAAGAAAAATCGTTGAATTTTGTAACTAAATTTCCTTCTGTTCTGATGTAGAAATGCCTAAAGCTCGCCACCTGGTAAAGCCCATCACCAAACGTAAGGCGCCTTCTCTCGAGGAGACCGTGGTGCCGAGGAAGACAAAGAAGCCGAAGATGACCTCCAAAAGCAAGGGGAGGGTCAGCCCTTCATCTCCCTCCATTGTGGAGACCGAAGATGAGTGGGTGGCAATGGTACCTGCCCCTGCTACTAAGACAACGGTTAAGGCAACCGTTCGTGAGGATGCTCCCCCTGTGGTGGCTCGGGCTATGTAGGGTGAAGAGGCTAGTAAATCCTCTGATGGTCCTTCCGAAGCTCGGGAGAGGGAGGAGCCTCCTCCCAGGAACGTTTGCAGGACCATAGAAAAGCTCCTGCCTTAGGCCGAGTGAAACGTGCTAAAAAGGAGTTCTTCTGCATACTGGACTCTTCTTCAGACGTGATACTCGCATTCGCGATGAAGGCCATCCTTGGAGTGAGTAAATCCTGTTAAGTAGTTTATTTTACTTTCTATTTGTTCAGTATCAAACATCTTCTTCCGCTCTTTTGGCAGTTCACTCCTTGCATACTGAAGGTGCACCGCGACATGGCTCAATTGTTGAAGTAGGCATGGGAGACTGAGTAGAATCTCTTGCTAAAAGGAGCTGAAGTCGATCAGTCTCGAGTCGTGGCTATTGCAGCGGAAGCTCATTGTAACATCCCGAATTTTCATGGCTAGAGTTTCTACTCGTGCCCGAGAAAATCGGGATTTAACAATGTAGAAATTGGATGCTTTAAAAATCACACCTATTATTTATTTTATTTTTAAATCACATCCAGATACATTCACGAAGGTAACATTCACGAGAATAAAATCGACTGTATTGATTATTTCATCAGAGTAAAAGAATAAATAAATGCCCTCTCAATGGGATTTTATTACATTTATCGAGTTCGCAGCGGAAGTATAAAATTAAATCATACAACTATCTTCTTATTCTTTTAGCATATTCTTCCATAGGGAGATTGTCCTCTAGGTCTTCAATCTGTACATCATCTGCATCATCTGTATTGTTGGAGAGGGTCAACACTAATGGGGACATCAGTGCACCTACTTGAGTGTACCAGATATGAAAACGACCACCTACATCAGTGCAGCTTTCTTTGTTGATGGGAGACGAGTTCCAAATGGGGCCCACCGGGCCATTTTGAAGACCCTACATGCATTGGACATGCATCAGAAAGACCCCACCTTGGGATGATGTATGTGGGCTGTTTAGGAGATTATTTTAGTCATTGAATTTCTATTTCGTATTGATCTGACCGTTGGATCTTGTCGATCAGGTCATCGGGCCACCATATCTTTTAGATCTGGGCCCCTTGGAATTTGATCTTGCTTTCTTTATTTTTTTTATCATTTTTAAGAGTTATTTAATGGTTGAGATTGATAATATATGTTTTAGTTTTCTTATTTTAGATAATGGGCCACATCACTTAAGTGAGTAGCATAGTTGTAATTATGTTAGATTTAATTCCAAATTTTTAATTTAAAAAAAAAAAAAAAAAAAAACCTTATGTGAAGGAATTTTTCTCTTTGTTTTCTAGGGTTTTTTTTAAAAAAAAAAAAACCCCTCCCTTCTAATTAAATTGTGGATGGGTAAAAGCTTATTTGGTGGTAGATTCCAAGGTACATCCTTCGTTTTCTTCTTCTTCGAAATATATTCTTCGTCCTACATCCATTCTCTCTCTTTTTCGAACGTTTTCGTCTTCTTCTCTTGTATTCCTCTTTTTCCTTCCATTACAACCTTCTAAACCCTAGATCTTCAATTTCTTATTTTTTACAATTTTTAAAAACCCTAATTCCAAAATCCTCAATTTTCATGAAACCTAATTCTCCATATTTCAGATTTTCCCCTTCCTAACTCTAATCATAAAACCTACAAATCTATCCCTTGAGTGTGGAATGTATCTATGCTAAATTGGAATTTCTATCCTTCCATCAATCCTAGTTTTAATTAATTTATGTGATTTCTTAGCATACGGGAATGTGATTTAGGTTAAATCAGATTTTATTCCTTATTGTTTACTCTTAATCACTTGGCAGTTTAGCATCTTTTGTTAATTGAATTACTTTATGGACTCTTTCATAATCTTCACGTTGTATGCTAGCATTAAATCATGTGTCTCGCATCAAAGATGGTATCAGAGACCATAAGTTTGGCATAGGATCTTTGTGTTACATTTAGGCTAGAGTCACATCAAGGGTTAATAGAGCATTCATTGCATAGGGGATCATATTACTAAATTTTTGTTGGAGTATCCTATTGCTGAATTTTCAACTAACGTTTCCACTTATACCATTGTTGAAATTTCAGCATAGTAATTTTAGATTATCACATTACTGAATTTTCAGCTTGTAATTTTCAAATTACACCCATGTTGAATTTTCAGTTTAGCACCTCCAGATTATTATCGTGCTAAATTTTCAACATAAGATTTAAGAATAGCGACTTGTTGAATTTTTTGATTAGTGTGTCTAGGTTAGTACTATCATCATCATCACATTGTCCTAGGACCTAAGGTTTCCTTTAGAGTGTCCCTGTGTATGCCCACTCGTTCAGGACGTGGTTTTGACCTACATTCCACTATGAATCTAGAGTAGATTGATGAGGCCCTTAACGCGATCAACAACCGTCTGACAGTTATTGAAGCGCACAATAGGCCACCACAACTCAATTGACCATGGTCAATGCATGTGTAAATCAGCTTGAAGCCTTCCTTCACGCAAACCCTGACACTAAAGAAGATGTCCAATCACAAGTCAGGGAACAAGTTAAGATTGTGCCACTTTCAATTATTAGCCGCACCTTAAGCCAAATTGTAAAAAGTGATTATTGGCATAGGGATTCAATTTTCCACACTTATACCAAGTGTGGTGGCAAAAACTGCAAGACAATCATTGATAGTGGCAGTTGCATCAACGTGGTATCTACTCGCACTGTGAACTGCTTAAGTATGCTAGTCGTTCCTCACCCTTAGCCCTATCAAGTCTGAGGGTTGATGTATCTTTGATTATGGTTTCTTAGCATTGTCCCATTTCCATCCAGTTTTATTCCTATACGGATACGTTGTGGTGTGATGTTTTGCCTATGGATATAAGCTGCATTATTTTGGGCAAGCCTTGGTTGTATGACATGGACACAACATATTCGGTCACTCGAATACGTGTTCATTTCTGTATGGAGGCAAAAGGATTGTCTTGAAGTCTCTCCTACCCAAAAGAATCCCTAAAAAGGAGGACGTCAAGACATGTGGTCCTAAAGATGTGATGAAACTCCAGCTTGAGTCTCTTCATATAGTTAATGTCAAAGAATCTGAAAGAGAGACTAAAAATGATTTGACGTTGCATATCCACGTGGCAAGTAAAATTACACCCAAGGTTATTATAGAGATGCCACCTGAGATTACACTTGAGGTTAGTGTAGGGTTACCATCTAAGGTGAGTTCGGTATTGAAGGAGTTCGATGTTATTATTCCAAAGTACATACTAGATGAGTTTACACATATCGGGACATTCACGCATTAACTCTACCAGACCTTCATCATGATCAAATGAGTAGTGGGGAGGAAGTGGATTTGAAAAGACAAGTAGATGAGCCTAGGACCCCTATAGGTTGCATACCCATGTTTGTTTTCCATAGGCCTTTAGAGTCTACACATGCATCTACATGACATATACATGACTTGCATGTGGAGATTAGAAAAAGAGTCTATATAAGTAATGAAACATATAAAATGATTGCTAACTCACACCATAGGTTTAAAGAGTTTGTTATCGGTGATGAAGTCATGATTAAAATATATCCAAAAAGGTTTTCATAGAGAACCATAAAAAAAAAAATTACAAGCCCATAGCGTTGGACCATATAAAATCTTGAAAATACTGGGTTCGAATGCTTACTTGATAGATCTTCCACCTAACATGGGTATCAATTCCACATTTAATGTGGAAGATCTTGTATCGTTTCATGGACATTCCCCTAACCCTCACATGAACTTTGATGATGATATACCTAACCTGTCCCAAAACCCATGGCCATTACCTGACCCCTCTTGTCAACCTTTACCATCCATACCTATTAGAAAAGTGGAGATGAAGGATATCTTAGATGAAGAAGCGATTTCCACACGACATGACGGTTACCAAGAGTACCTTGTCAAATGGAAGGGCAAACCAAAATTAGACAGTACATGAATCATAAAGTCAGAGCTTCATCGGCGAGACCTAAATCTCCTCGAACATCACTGCAGTTTTATTTCACCAGAGGTAAAATCTCCTCAGCCGAGGGGAATCGACAGGGACATCAGAGGACCTACTCGAGTATACTAGATATGGAGACAACCACCCCTATCAACGCAGCTTTCTTTGTGGATGGGAGACGAGTTCCAGATGGGGCTCGCCAGGTCATTTTGAAGACCCCACATACATTGGACGTGCATCAGGAAGACCCCACCTTGGGACGATGCATGTGGGTTGCTTAAGAGATTATTTTAGTCATAGGATTTCTATTTCGTATCAATCCGACCATTGGATCTTGTAAATCAGGCCATCGGGCCACCAAATCTTTTAAATCTAGGCCCATCGGACTCTGATCTTGCCTTCTTTATTTTTTGTTTATCATTTTTAGGAGTAATTTGATGGTTGAGATTGATAATATAGGTTTTAGTTTTCTTATTTTGGATAATGGGCCACTTCACTTAAGTGAGTGACATAGTTGTAATTATGTTGGATTTAATTTCAAATTTTTAATTATAAAAGCACCAGGGGGAAGAAAAAAGAAGAGAGAAACTCTCTTGTGTGAAGGAATTTTCCTCTTTATTTTTTAGGGTTTTTTTCTTAAAAAAAAAAAAAAAAAAAAAAAAAAAAAAAAAAAAAAAAAAAAAAAAAAAAAAAAAAAAAAAAACCTCCATTCCAATTGAATTATGGAAGGGTATAAGCTTATTTGGTGGTGAATTCCAAGGTACATCCTTCCTCTTCTTCTTCTTCGAAAGGTATTCTTCGTCTTACATCCTTCCTCTCTCTTCTTCGAAAGGTATTCTTCTTCTTCTCTTGTCTTCCTCTTTTCTCTTCCATTACAACCTTCTACACCCTAGATCTTCAATTTCTTATTTTTCTCAATTTTTAAAAATCATAATTCCAAAATCCCCAATTCTCATGAACCCTAATTCTCCATATTTCAGATTTCCCCTTCCTAACTCTAATCATAAAATCTATAAAGTTGTCCCTTGAGTGTGGAATGTGCCTATTCTAGATTAAAAGTTTTATCCTTCCATCGGTCTGACTTTTAATTAATTTATATGATTTCTTAGCATACAGGCATGTGATTTAGGTTAAATCATATTTTATTTCCTATTGTTTATTCTTAATCACTTGGTAGGTTAGCATCTTTTGTTAATTGAATTACTTTATGGACTCTTTCATAATCTTCACATTGCATGCTAGCATTAAATCATGTGTCCTGCATCAAATGCCCTACTCATGGTGATAGTTATCCTTTAATACTAACAATGATTCAAGAGGTTCATAAAAGTAATATAAGGGTTCTGATATGCCACTACTACTACGAGAAGTATCAGTATGCGCAAACAACCTACATGAAATGCATGCCTAACAAAGTGGGTGCGGCTCATCATACATAGTGATCATGACAATGTGGAATACGATTCATAGAGAAACCCGTCTCGACCTGCATCACATAACTACAGATATTCGCCGGCATGGCCAACGCTAACGTGGATTTATGCGAACTTCTCAAGGCAATACAACAACGCAGTTGGGGGATTTACGGAACATGATGTGTTCATGAAGTGACTATTTGCGACATCTAATCCCAAAAAGGTGATGTAACATGCATGGAGATTTACTTACATCGATTGTGCACTACGCCAACCAACCCATGAAATTACGTGCCGACCAAGAGAGCCACTACCCGTAATGCATTACATCCATGATAAATATTAAGTCACTAGTTGTGATACCTCTTAACACATCACTTATACTTATAGAGAATGTAAACTGAATCATGGGGTTCTGGAATATTAAGACACATGCCTAAGCCTTAAGGGCCTGTTTGATTTTGAGGGGATTGGTAAATCGCACGTAAAAAAGTAATAATTATTTTCCCCGTGAATTTATAGCATTCCTGATATGACTGTTTACTTTTTGACACAAAAATCAAGAATATTACAAAATATCCGTGGGTCTCACTGTGATGCATTTCGCTTACCCACACCGTTCATCCATTATTCCATTTGAATTCATGGCATGAGTAAAAAATTGAGGCATATCCAATACTCAAGTGGACCACGTCATACAAAAAAGAGAATCGAATACTCACCGTTAAAAACTTTGTAGGGCCACTGTTTCTTTTGGGGTGGCCCACTTGAGTATTAGATCTGCTTCATTTTTTGTCTCATGCTCTAAAATATTGTAATAAAACGGATGGACGAAATGGATATATCATATGCGTTACCTTGAAGTTAAAAAATTAAAATTATCTCTTTTTAACCAATTTCACTGGCACAAATTCCTATGCATTTTCAAGCAAGATGAAATCGTAATAATTATTATTTACCGTGTATTTCACATTGCTCTAATAAAAAAAAACAGGCCCTAAAGGTAAATGGCACTAGGCTAACAAGTAATGAGGAGAGTGACAATGGCCAACTCAGCAAATATAAACGTGGCAATGGCCAACTTAACGAAGAGGAGAGTAGTAATGGCTAACTCAACAAATAGGAGAGTGGCAAGGGCCAACTCAATAAATGGAAGACTGGTAAGGGCCAACTCAATAAAGAGGAGAGTGGCAAGGGCCAACTCAATGTAATTGATAAGGCAAGGGCAAGGCTTGTATCCATCACCTCACATAAATTCATGAAGATCACGTGTAATAACATAGTTCCCAAAGGATAAGTAAATGATGGTGGTAAATCAATTAATTGAAAGGATAACTCACGGTAATATGGGAACACGAAAAAGATAGGATAATTCATATTAATTTAAATCAAAGTAAGCTTAAAGGATAAAAACCCTCACTTCTTGAACTCAGATCATTTCCCAATTGAGGCTAGGTGTTGATACACTCTCTTCTAATTCCAACCTGACAGAACTCAAAGTTGACTCGAACCTGGCCCTGACTCAGTCCAGGACTCAGCGAATCGACTCAAACCCAACTCTCTCTTTCCCTTTCTTCCTCTTTTCTTTTCTTTCTCTTTTCTTTTCTTCGTTCTCTTTCTTTTTCTTTTCTTTTCTTTCTCTTTCTCTTCTTTCTTTTCTCTTTTCTTTCTCTTTTGTTTTCTTTTCCTTTCCTTTCTTTTCTTTTCTTTCTTCCTTTTTTCTTCTTCTCTTGCTGGACCCTTCTCTCTCTCTCTCTCATTTCTTCTAGGCATGAATGGGACCTCCCTCCTTCTGCACACCAGGTATTTATAAGCCAGCAAGAAGGAGAATTTAAGTCGAGAGGGAGGGCTTCAATCAACCAGATGAAGCCCTTTCTGCACCTTGTTTATGCACAGCGCGTTGCTGTTCCTTGCGTGCAAGTCCGGAATTATGCTCCTGATATTACTGTTGATCTCATCCGTTTGTTATGGGAGGATCCTCTGATGAAGAGTCATCAGACGGCCATTCCTGATGACTTCCTGAACATCCCTTCTTGATCCCTTCATTCAGCGTTCGATCAAATAGCCGGACCTCTGTTTTTAATGGCAAGTTGGCTCCCAGTCATCCCTACATTGGGTTCGTTTCTTTGGACAGTTCGAGATCAACATCTGTTGATCCCTGGCCCACCATATTTGTGATCCAATCACATTAAGTTTTGTGAACGTGATACCCGAAGAGCTTGTGGATGCAAATTCTTGAACGTGAGAAAGGTGTAGTCTACGTAAGGGAAAAAGGAAAAATGCCACATTCTCCTCTCCTTTACGCTCCTTTTGAATGGCTTGGATTAGGTCGAAATTTCCTTTTCTAAGCTTTGGATAGTTTGGATTTAGAACAAGATCCAGTTTTTCAGTCGTGGAATGCCTTGCAATGTGGCTTAAAAACATTTTGCGGAAGGATTCTTCATTTCTAGAAATGGGGAGCCTTCCGATTTTCCTGGTACTATGGTTGGAGTCAGATCTCCCTCAGACGTAGGTCAGATGGCTGGGATGGTTTTCATCCATTGATTTAGGGACACAATATCAACAATGTAAAATGAAATGTCATCTATTTTTAGGTTACACAGTGGAGTTGTGTTCGGGCTTGTGTCCATGTGGAAGCTTGTCTTCGTGCGAAACAACCTAAGGTTTGGTCGGCCTTGCCCTATGGCCAAAATGGACGGTTCAGATCGTCCCAATGGATTGTGATCGTGGCCCACGAAGGTCTCCAAAAAGATGTTGTCCATCTATGTTGCATGCGATAAGAACGGGATTTCGCGGGTCAAAACTTCCTTGATCAGACTTAATATTTTGGTAGGCTGGGGTGTACACGCCCCATGTGTGCATGCACTTGGATGTGGGGTCCATTTACGATGCTCTTTAGGAAGATCCATTCCACTCATTAGCTTAAACAAGTCATGTTGGGCCACGGGGCTAACTACGAAGTTTGACTGAAATTTAGGTACCCTTATCTTGGGATTCCTCCTATCAAATACTAAAATGGACTTGATCTTAAGTAACAGTCCACGTTCAATGATTGGGGACCAGTCTTGGAGGAGATGCGTAGTCAAGATAGGTAAACAGCTAGACACAATTTGGTGGTTGATCGATGGTGGGAAAGGCCTAAATCTGAAGTTTCACCTTTTGCGTCAAAAGGAAAGGGTTGGCTTCTGCGTTCGACGATGTAAGATTATAGATCGGGGTCTAAACTTTGTATAACCTCATAGTCATATAAGACCCAAATTATGGTCTAAATTTGAGTTACGATGGAGGCAAGAAGTAGTTAGATCTGAAGAGCCAGATTTAAAGGAGTTGATAAGGCTCGAAAGATAACTTCGTGCCTAAAGAAAAACTTATGAAAGTGGGGTCTTCATATTTCACCCTTGGTTCATATGATGGTCAATCGAAGTCATTCATACGAAGGAGAATATCCTACTACGACTACCCAGGAGGTTTCTTCGCTCAATGGACACCAAAATCAATGGTTACGGGCTGATTTGTTAATTAAGCCACTTCTACAATTATCTAAGAGCTAAAATTCGACATGTATAGTTAATTTATGATAGCTAAGAATGATATAAAATTTTACATGAAACGGATCATGGAAACTATGTGTTCTGGAACTCGAGAGTTTAAGTTAGTGGTATTTTCGTACTTTTTTGTAATCTAAGAGTTTTGGGAAATCTAATGGTTCTACGAGGTTGTATACGCCTTTCTAACCAATTCTTACATATGGAATCATATCTAGATCATTATGGAGGAGAAGTTATTTGCTAATTCATTTAAGGAAAGGTACATACATTAAATCACATGATGGAGGGTCTTGTCTTGAAATCAATGGTCAGATGGCTTGATCTATATTGAATGGATATCATTCCCAATGATTGGATTCATGTCAAGGAATAGATGTGAGATTAGGATAGTTAGTGTGGTATCGTACATGTAAGACCCATATCCTAGTCCATACTGTTCTGTCGACTCCCGCGATCCTCCCCATCGAATTCCAGCAACCTCCGACCTATGATCGATGTTTGTGCATGACCCTAAGTCATATCCTATAGATTTGAGTCAGCTTAATCCGAGACTTACACCATTGCGACCGCACCGTCACTGTGATTCCAACACTGCATCTTGCATACTGATCCGATACCCTGACAGGGAGATGTGGGTCGAGGTTCAGTTCGAAGAAAATACCACGCATTTGTAATCCCAAGGGAATCTCTACAACATGTCCCATCAATCAATCACTCAAATCAATTAATCAATCACCTCATGTCAAGTACACACACCCATGCTTTCTTTCTCCACAGGTTAAGCAACCACTAAGTCAACCCATCTCTCACCTCACCCATCACTCACCTCACCATCACCTCACCCATCACTCACATCCATCACTCTCTCTCCATACATCCCATCTCTCCCTCTCATTTCTTAACACATCTTCCAAGCACCCAAAGAAACCCACATCCAAGCATTCCATGTGAAAGAGAAAAGTGATTTTTGTGTGGTCCACTTTCCCATCCCAAAATCCATCATCCTAACCATTTAAACCTCATCGCCCTCCATCAAAGTGAAGCAAAAGGAGACCGGCGTTCTAATAGACCGAGAAGATCGAACGGTGGGTGCTTCTATTGGCTAGTTTCCATATTTTTATGATGGGCCAAGTGAGGCCTACCGATCGATGGTATGGATATCACTTTGTACCCTAAGATGTGGCTGATGGCCAATCTTGATTATCATGATCATCCATGGTGGGGCCATTCTCCATGGACCCCATCATGATGTTTATTTTCTTAATTTGCATGGATAGAGGTCATCTAGACCGTCCATTTTGGGTGGAGAAGGAACTTCCACCGTTGATCTTTGATTTGGTGGGCCCGCATGTATTGGGGCCCATTTGATGTATGATTAAATGCAAGGGAAGGCTCATAGTGGCAGAGCCCTCCATCACGCGTGTCCCTCGATCTCTCTCTTTCTCTCTCTCTCTCTCTCTCTCTCTCTCTCTTTCATTTATTTTCTTTGTGTAATGATGTAATTGAGTGGCCCACTTGGACGGACCCTACCTTGGTGTATATCTTATCCACACGATACATGCATTTAGTGGCCCACCTGAGCAAGGCCCACCTTGTACATGTGTTCTGTCGGACCGTCCAGCGTCCAGGGTCCCTGGACGTGAAATGGAAACACAAATATAAGCTTTGTTTCAAAGCTTATTAGGTGGGTCACTCATGCAGGCCCCTCCTTGATGCATGTTGTTAATCCATGCCGTCCATTCCATTCTCTAGATCATTTTGCCCATTGAACCGAAAAATGAAGTTGATCCGAGTATTTGGTGGGCCATAGCATAGAAAATGGTGGTTTTCACCATTAAAAAAGCCACTTGCTATTTCTACGCGCCAAAACACGTCACATATTGGGCTCGTTTGGCTTGTCTTGAGCCATAACGACCAATGGTTAGGTCGGATTCACCTTATGTGGGCCCCATGTGTGAAAAACCATGAAAAAACAATTTTTAAAAAAAATTTATATATATACAGCAGACACTCTTCTTCTTTGTCGGAGTGCGTGCGGTGCTTACTCGTCTTGTGGCGGGCAGCGACGAGGGTCCCACGGCCCCCAGCCATGGGCCACACCATGATGTGTGTATGTCATCCAACCCGTTCATTATGTGGACCCCTTCCTGAAGTAGGCTCCACCCAAAAATCAGCCACATCCAAAGCTCAGGTGGCCCACATCAGAGAAAATAGTGGTATTGAACGTCTGCCCTTAGAACCCTTTACTAGGCCACAGAAGTTTTGGATCAAAATGAAATTTGTTTTTCTTTTTCATCCAGGTACCGGTGACCTTATGAATGGATTGGATGGAAGATAAACGTTATGGTGGGCCCCACATGAAACCCACAATGATATATGTGTTTTATTCCCACCGTCCAGGCGGACGGTGGAGCCCATGGTGATGTATGTGTTTCATTTGCACCATCCACTGACGTGGACGGTGGAACCCACTTTATATGTGTTCTATCCACACCGTCCACGCTGGACGGTGGGACCCGACTGCAATGTGTGTGTGTGTGTATACACTATATATATTATATATTATATTATATATAATATACATAATGGTGGGCCTTCATGTGGACTCCCCACCATGATGCATGTGTTGCATCCAATCTGTCTAGCCACTTTGAAAGCTCATTTTATGGCATGGGCTAAAGGAGTCAAATTAATAGTTCAGTGGACCCCACCCTTGATGCACGTGTTGCATCCAAATCGTCCAACCATTTGGCAAGCTTGTCTTAACAGGCTTGAGACTAAAAATAAGTTAGATCTCAAGTTCAAGTGGACCCCACCATTGAAAATAGGGGAGACAGTGGCATTCACCGTTTCAAACCTCTTAGGAGCCACATTAGCTTCCAATTAAGCTTAAATCTTGCTTGCACTTCACCTAGCTCTATGTTAACTTATGAATTTGGTTAGATCTCAAACACATCATGGTGGACCTGAAAAGGCCAAGCTATATGTCCTAGAGGGGGGGTGAATAGGACTATGCCAAATTTAAAAATAAATCAGCGGAACTAAAGTAAATCAATACCCTTACAATAATTAATCAATTCACAATGCTAAATATAAATCACCTTGATAAATAATTATTGAGAGATTGATACAAATTCAGTTCTAAGGACAACCTTACACCATAATAAACAAGGGCTTATGGTAGGACAACCTTATTTCTAGAACCTCTTTTGAATCAAGAACTCAATGTTAATATAAGTAAATGAAATAGCAAGGAATTGAAAATAAATGCGAGTAAAGATCTAAATTATTACAACAATCCCCACACTTGCTTGAAAATGTAAATAGTTACAACATTCACATCCACTTGTACATTCCACACAATCGAATGATAAAAGATATGAAAATTAATCAAGCATTCAATCCACAAGACAAAGAGTTATAGTGGTTCGCTGTGTACACCAAGCTGTTTTACAATGACCACACAGAATGCTACTCCACTCCTAATATCCTCACACGGGGGATATTAGCGTTCACTATCAAATAGGTTTTCTCGGGTTCACCAAAAACCTTTACAATTGTGTCTTTTCACTTGGGCTTACACAATTCAAAAACCCCTTTTTCGAGTTTTGGTTTTCCTCGGACAACCAATACAATGAGATTTTTCGGCTCAATCTCAAACAAAACCAATACAATGAGATTTTTACGGCAACCTCAAACAAAACCAAAAATAAAAGAATTTTACTGAATTGTAAAATACGGATTTCTCCTTTAGCAGCGGTAGAACCAATCGGAGTAGATGATTGAATATCAAAGTTCAATTTCCAATACTCACATTCATAGGGTTCTAAATTCTAATAGATTTTAGATTTTGACTTGTTGGGCGTAGCTATATTTGATTTTGATTCCAAGAAGAAGGAATAATATAATTCCTCTTTTCAAATAAGATTGGAATAGAGAAACAAAATCAAATTAAATAAGCTAGCAAAAAGGAATATTAAATAAGCACAATTTAGCTTAAAATAAACACAGACTTATCTCGAGTGATTACTTGAAAATTCTTGAATGGAATGGAGTTACGAATGTAAAAACTCGAATTTCGTGTTCAATTTATAGAAGAAAAAAATCGTTCCTACGGCGGGTCTTAGAAACCTGGGACTGGTCGTAGCTCTAACAATTTTTGAAAATTTGAGCGCGATCTTTGAAAACCGTTCTACGGCCCGTCGTGTGTACCCTACGGCCGGTCGTGGGACACCTACGGCCCGTCGTAGACACCTACGGCCCAGGTCGTAGGACCATGAAATAGGTTCTTTGGAATTTCGATCGTAGCTCCACGGCGATCGTGGACAAGTCGAAGCCAACCTACGGCCGGTCGAAGGACCTCCGGGCCCGGTCGTGGGCGTTCCAAAAAAATCCGAAAAATCTTCAACAAATTAGGGCTGGTCGTGGAATTTCTTGGACTAGTCGAACCAATGCTAGGGGCCCAGTCGAACAAGAGCTAGGGCGGTCTTGGAACAGACTAAGCTTATGTAGAATAAACATTTGACTTATGTATCCAAAATAACCTACTTAAAGGGTCAACCTAAGGTCAATCAAACCTGAAACATGTCGTATGGACATTGAACTTCAACCATTCAGCGAATGTAGATTGTTTGAACCAATATCAGGCTTGAAATCTTGAACAATATCAGGCTTGAAGTCTTGAACAATATCAAGCTTGAACTTTGACATCTTGAGCTTCATCTTGTAGCTTTTTGAACTTTAACATCTTGTGCTTCAACTTGTAGCATCTTGAAGTATAAAATCATCATACCAAAGACAAGACACAAATAGATGTTTTGACACATCAAAATTTGACAACCAAAGGAGTATGAGACCATAACACTTACAATCTCCCCCTTTGTCAAATTTGTGACAAAACACCACACCAAGTAATAATTCTTCCAATAGACATAAGAGAAGTACAAAGCAAGCACAGATGTACAGATGATAAGCAATGTATAGACATGTGTACAGATGATAAGCAATGTATAGACATAAGCAATGTATAGACATGTGTACAGATGATAAGCAATAATCAAATCAAATTTCCCATAACTCATGAGAAGTTTTAACTCCCCCTGAGTAATAGCTAGCACAACAAAATTTATAACATTTCACATTCACCAAACTTCTCCCCCTTTTTGACACAAAATGACAAAGGAAGAAAAGCAGTTAAAGTGCATAACCAAGTCGGAGTTGAAGCAAAAAAAAATAGTCCATAACCAACAAAAAGGTTTGAGATGCAAGCTAATATCAGTAAATATTACAGACCAAAAAAAATTCAGTCAGAACCAGAAGACGGTGCAGGATTAGAAGGATCAATTTTGTGTAATCCCTTAGCAATTCGCCTCATATATTTACGCATATAGGAAAATTGTGTATCTTGAGTAACACGAATTTGAGCCACCTGCTCTTGAAGAGAATTCAACCTTTCATCAAAATCAGAAGGCTGAAAATCAGGATCATCAGCCGAGTCCGACTCAAGTTCTTCAAATAAGTCATCCATATTCACGTCCTCAGGAAGTTCACTAGCTTCAGCATTACCTGCTTCACCACCACTGCTACCAGCATCCACTTGGCCTCTAGCCAAATCTAAAGTCATCTTATTAAGATTGGAGTTATTAAAAGGAGATGGTGGATGGGTTTTCTCTAGTAGGCATGGCTATGAGCATATGATTTGCTAACCTAGTCAGTAAATAACCAAAGGGTATATCACTATGTCCAGGATGGTGACGTGAGAGAATAATGGAATGACAGATTAAAGAAGGGAGGCATATATTAACACCAGAGACAACAGAATGCAAAACACGAACCATAAAAGAAGTGAGTTCGGTTTTGTTACCAGAACGTGGATAAAGATTTGAAATGAATATCTTATGAAGTACTCTGTGTCTGGGTAACAAATACCTTGAGGGAAGTACATGACCTTTATGAGTCCAATGAACATCCATATTACATAAATCTCTAGTAAGCATTCGTCGTTCAGATTCTGAGAGACTATCATGTAAAATATTAATTGGAATGCTCTCATCATTGATAGGTATTTCCATAATATCTGCAATCAAATGTCGATCTACAACAAACAAACCCTCTTGAGTATCAACTTTAAATATTAAATTCTCAAGAGAAAAATCGCAGATACATGCAAACATGGATTGGGCAATGGACTGGTATGCAGCTCCACCCCAATGTAGAATGTTATCCCATCCCACAGATTCCAACAAAGAAGGAATACCAAAAGAAGCAATGTGATTGACATTAACATGACGTTCAACAATTACATTACGCATACGCAAATCTCGAGCATCAGTAGGATCATTTTCAGGAGAACGAAGATGACGTTGAACAATAGAAGTTGATCTAGAAGAAGATGGACCTCGAGTAGTTTTCTTTTTACCTCTAGGATCCATTTTCAAAGAAAGATTTCAAGGGAACAACAAGATGCAAGATAGAAGGAATGAGATTTAGATAGAACAGATTTTTTTAAGAGAAAAACCCCAAATCCTGCATCAATGATCAAATAGATTCTACAAACATGAGTTTTGAAGCACTAATAGTAAGAATCTACAAGGAAAATGTAAAAGAATCACTAACCTTGAAGAACAATGAAGATGGGTTGGGGCAGCCGTAGCTAGGACGGTTGGAAAGAAATGAAGAAGAAGACTAAAATTCCCAATTTTAAGTGAAATCCCGTGCTTTACGACAGGTCGTGTACGTGTTCGACCGGTCGTGGTACGACCGGTCGTGTATTCTCACGACAGGTCGAGTATGACAAAAAATTTGTAATTTTTTTTTTTTTTTAAACATAATACTTATGCTACACAAACTCATGCAAACTCAATTTAAATTGCACATACCGAGATCAAATTTTAATTTATTAAACCGGCTTTTGTCGAGCGGTTTAGTGAAAATGTCCGCAAGTTGAATCTCGGTTGGAATGTAATCCAAATTTATTAATTTTTCTTCCACTAATTCACGAATGTAATGAAATCTAATGTCAATATGCTTAATGTACGTGAATCTTGACTGGATTTTTAGAGATATTTATTGCCTTTGGAATTATCACAAAATAAAATCATAGAATCTTGAGAAATTCCATAATCGCTTAACATTCGTTTCATCCAAACAAGTTGAGTACATGCATTTCAGCTGACAATGTATTGACCTCGTGATTGATAGCGATATAGAACTTTGCTTCTTGCTAAACCAAGAAACAAGACAATTTCCAATGTAGAAACAACCACCACTGGTTGATTTCCTATCATCAATGTTTCCAGCCCAGTCAGCATCTGCGTACCCGGCTAATTGAACATTAGTCTCATGTGGATACCAGAGACCCAATTTAGTAGAACTTGCGACATAACGCATAATCCGCTTAACGCAATGATTAAGTGAGATTCTTTAGGATTTGATTGATAACGAGCACAAATACCAACACTCAAAGCAATATCGGGTCTACTAGCGAGTTAGATAAAGTAAACTACCAATCAAACTACGATACAATTTAGGATCCACATCATTACCTGTAGAGTCTTTTGAGAGTCTTACCGTTGTACTCATTGGAGTATCAAAATTTTTACCTTTCTCAAATCCAAATTTTTTAATTAAACTCTGAGCATATTTGGTTTGTGAAATAAATATTCCATCGGGTTGTTGTTTTACTTGCAATCTAGGAAATAGTTTAATTCTCCAACCATGCTCATTTTGAATTTAGACTTCATCAAATCTGCAAACTCAACATCATGTTAGTACGAGGTTGATCCATAAATAATATCGTCAACATATATTTGAACCATTAGAATATCATCGTTATGTTTCTTAACAAAAAGTGTCTTATCAACACATCCCATCGAAAATTATGACTCGGTAAAAACTTAGTCAGTTTTTCGTACCATGCTACGGGAGCTTGTTTCGAGACCATAGAGAGCTTTCTTAAGGCGATACACATGATCGGTAAATTTAGGATCTTCAAACCACGTGGTTGTTCAACATATACCTCTTCATGTAAATCACCATTCGAGAAAGGCACTCTTTACATCCATTTGATAAATTTTAATTTTCTTAAAACATGCTATGGAGATAAAAAGTCGATCGATTCAAGACGAGCTACGAGGGCAAATGTTTCGTTATAGTCAATACCTTCGATTTGTGTATATCCACTGTACAACTAGTCTTGCTTTATTTGAATAATATTTCCAAGCTCATCAGATTTGTTTTTGAAAATCCATTTTGTTCCAATAATATGTTTATCTTTAGGTCTAGGAACAAGTTGCCGGACATCATTTCGACAAGCGATTAAGTTCTTCTTGCATCGCAAGAATCCAATTTTCATCGAGAAAGTGCTTCTTTTACGTTACCGGTTCAATGGGATGTAAAGCATACGTAGTTACATATGTCCTCTAATTGTCTACGAATGCGCACACCGGTGAGAGGGTTTCCAAGTATTTGAGAGGTTGGATGATCTTTATGATCCTTAATTCGGGATTAGTTTCACTTGATGAAGTTTCTTGTTTTTCAAGTATAAGAACTTCATCATTATCTAAACTTCGGGAAAGGTGTCTTCAAAAGATCGTCAATCACAACATTTATTGACTCTTGAATCACACCGGTCTGTTGTTCGAAACACGATAAGCACATTTGTTTAAAGAATAACCTAAAAAGATCCCTTCATCACTTTTAGTGTCGAATTTTCCCAAATTTTCACGGTCACATAAAATATAGCATTTCTTTGCCAAAAATTCGAAAATATTTGTGAAGAAGGCTTTTTCCCAAACCACATTTCATAAGCCGTTTTATTATTAGATTTACAAATATAAACACGGTTAATAATGTAGCATTTGTATTCTTGGTTCGAAGAGATTCTAGGTAGCTTCATGCTATTTAACATAACACTTCCCATTTCTTGAAGCACTCTATTCTTCCTCTCGACAATTCCATTTTGTTGAGGAGTTTTAGGTCTGAAGAATTCATGCGATATTCCCCGATCGCTACAAAATTTCTCAAAACCGCTATTATCAAATTCGATCCATGATCACTACGGATCTTCTTGACTTGAGTACATTTTTCGGTTTGAATCCGTTTATAATCTTTTCACTTCATCAGGGTTTCGATTTATCTTTCAAGAATGAAACCCAAGTGTATCTTGTATAATCATCTACAATAACTAAGATGTACTTTTTGCCACCTCGACTTTCCGTTCTTGTTGGTCTATAAGATTCATATGGAGAAGCTCGAGTGGTCTTGTGGTGATATTGGAGTTCACCTTTTGTGAGAGCTCTAGTTTGTTTACCATACTGGCATTCACCACAGATCTTGTCTACTTTTTGCATTTTAGGTAGACCTTTTATTAGTTCACTTTTGCTCAATCTGTATAAATTTCGGTAGTGTACATGTCCAAGACGTTTATGCCATAAATCTGTCTCATCGGTATGGACCATGTAGCACGTTTGATTAGATAAGCTACCATTGCTTACTATATAGCGAGTTTTGAAGTTCTGCGACCGATTAATATTCTGAGAACCCTTTTCATTTGTAATTTCACAACCTTGATTAGAAAATTTAACATTATGGTTGTTAACGCATATTTGAGATATGCTCAACAAGTTGTGTTTTAAACCCTCAACATATAACACATTTTTAAATAAGGGAAGGTTATAGAGTTGGACCGTACCTTTGCCAATTATCTTGCGATTGCTACCATCACCAAATGTGGCTGACCCATCAGTCATATCTTTAAGATCGGTGAATAGAGCTTTGTCGCTTTGTCATATGTCTGGAGCATCCACTTGTCAGGTACCATTTTGAATGGCTTGTAGCTTTGAAAGCGGTGTGAGCAACCAAACAAGTAACCTTGGGAACCCATTTGATCTTGTTTTGGGTTTAGGAGAATAATTGGTCTTCTTTTGTTTATAGTTATAAGAGTGACCTCTTGAGTTAGATTTTAATAGCTCCTTAAGTAAATCAATAATTTTTTTTTTAGCGGGTTTAGAATCGATTTTTGAAATTTATATAGTTGCTTTTGTGTTTTGAAAGGTTTTGTATTTTTAGAAACAACTTGATTAGTACCTTTTCCTTTTGAGTTAGAAGTCTCTCCTTTCACAAAAATGGAAGGAGCATTCTTGTTTAGGAGATGTGTTTTGTCAAAGCCCAACCCGGATCGATCACCACATTTTCTTGATCAGGATAATAATTTTCTAATTTTGGATCACCTTGGGCATATCTCCATGTGTCCTTCAAACTCGAAGAGAGGATACTTCATTTTTAAGTTTCTCATTTTCAGATTTTAAATTTTCAATTAGTGAGGTTTTGAATTCTAAATCACACTTTGATTTTTCAAAACAATCTGAAATTTGAGATTTTTCTAAAACAAGAGTTTCAAAACATTCTTTTAGTTTAAAGAACTTTTCTTTTTGAAGTTTAAGTTTGTGACAATTTTACAACTTTCCTTATATAAGGCATTGTAAGCATCTTGAAGATCTTCATCATTTTCATGATCACTATCCAAATTTTCTTCACTTGTTGAATCATCGTGATCTGAAAAGGTAAACTTGGCTAGAGTCATAAGGGCCTTAAGTTCATCACCGAGGCTCGGTTTACAATTTTCGATTCGGAAGAGGCTTGAGAATCGACGATTCATCCCAAGTAGCCAACATACCCTTCCTTTTGGATCTGTCCTTTTAGGACATTTGTTTGCTAAATGCCCATATTCTTGACAGTTGTAACATTGACTATCTTTCAATGATTTCCAAGTTTTAGACTTAGGTTTAGAACGTTTCTTTTCATTTGCCTTTTGAAAGTCGACTCTTTTCTTGCTTTTGAAAATCTTATAAAACTTTTTTAAGCTAAAAGGGCCATATCATCTTCAGACTTTTCTGAATCTGAATTTTCTTGAGTAATACTTTTAGATGACTTCAAAGCAATAGACTTACCTTTAGGAGCTTTAAAACTTAATTCATAGGTTTGCAAAGAACCAACTAATTCTTCTACCTTCATATTATCCGTATCACGAAGTTCCTGGATTGCGGTTACCTTTGAATTGAACCGTTCAGGAAGAGAGCGTAGTATTTTTGCACACACTTTACTTTCTGAGATCTTTTCACCAAGACCCCACATAGAGTTTACAATGTCATTCAATCTAGTGTAAAAGTCCATAAACATTTCATTTTCCTCCATATGAATTTCTTCAAATTTAGTTGTGAGGAGTTGGACTTTAGATTTCTTGACAATTGTAGTACCTTCGTGTGTCATTTCTAAAATATCCCAGGCTTGCTTTGCAGTATCACAGGATATGATTCTTTTGAACTCATCCGGTGATAGTGCTGTAATGATTGCATTTAGTGCTTTAGCATTAGCACTACTCTCATTTTTCTCAAGAGTGGTCCATTGGAAAAATGGTGTAATTTTCATAGATTTTGAACCATCAACACCAGTTACTTCCATGGTAGGAGGATTCCATTCGATCCTTGTGGCTAGCCACACACTTTCATCCATTGATCGAGGAAGATTCTCATTCGGCTTTCCAATAGGCATAGTTGGAGCCATCAAAAGGTGGAGGCCTAGTAGCGAAAGGCTATCAAAATTTGACATCTTTTTAAATAGCTTAGATCGTTAGCTCGGAAATAAATCCAAATAAAAAGTAACAAGAAATGAGCTATTAGGCTCGATACCACTTGAAAAGGCCAAGCTATATGTCTGAGGGGGGTGAATAGGACTATGCCAAATTTAAAAATAAATCAATGGCGGAACTAAAGTAAATCAATACCCTTACAATAATTAATCAATTCACAATGCTAAATATAAATCACCTTGATAAATAATTATTGAGAGATTGATACAAATTCATTCTAAGGACAACCTTACACCATAATAAACAAGGGCTTATGGTAGGACAACCTTATTTCTAGAACCTCTTTTGAATCAAGAACTCAATGTTAATATAAGTAAATGAAATAGCAAGGAATTGAAAATAAATGCGAAGTAAAGATCTAAATTATTACAACAATCCCCACACTTGCTTGAAAATGTAAATAGTTACAACATTCACATCCACTTGTACATTCCACACAATCGAATGATAAAAGATATGAAAATTAATCAAGCATTCAATCCACAAGACAAAGAGTTATAGTGGTTCACTTTGTGTGTACACCAACCGTTTACAACCCACACGAGAATGCTACTCCACTCTAATATCCTCACACGGGGATATTAGCGTTCACTATCAAATAGGTTTTCTCGGGTTCACCAAAACCTTTACAATTGTGTCTTTTTCACTTGGGCTTACACAATTCAAAAACCCCTTTTTCGAGTTTTTACGGTTTTCTCGAGACAACCAATACAATGAGATTTTTCGGCTCGAATCTCAAACAAAACCAATACATGAGATTTTTACGGCAACCTCAAACAAAACCAAAAATAAAAGAATTTTACTGAATTGTAAAATACGGATTTCTCCTTTAGCAGCCAGGTAGAACCAATCGGAGTAGATGATTGAATATCAAAGTTCAATTTCCAATACTCACATTCATAGGGTTCTAAATTCTAATAGATTTTAGATTTTGACTTGTTGGGCGTAGCTATATTTGATTTTGATTCCAAGAAGAAGGAATAATATAATTCCTCTTTTCAAATAAGATTGGAATAGAGAAACAAAATCAAATTAAATAAGCTAGCAAAAAGGAATATTAAATAAGCACAATTTAGCTTAAAATAAACACAGACTTATCTCGAGTGATTACTTGAAAATTCTTGAATGGAATGGAGTTACGAATGTAAAAACTCGAATTTCGTGTTCAATTTATAGAAGAAAAAATCGTTCCTACGTGGTCTTAGAAACCTAGGGTGGTCGTAGCTCTAACTGAGTTTTTTGAAAATTTGAGCGCGATCTTTGAAAACCGGATTCTACGGCCGTCGTGTACCCTACGGCCGGTCGTGGGACACCTACGGCCCAGATCGTAGGACCATGAAATAGGTTCTTGGAATTTCGGTCGTAGCTCCACGGCCCGATCGTGGACAAGTCGAAGCCAACCTACGGCCGGTCGAAGGACCTCCAGGGCCCAGGTCGTGGGCGTTCCAAAAAAATCCGAAAAATCTTCACAAATTAGGGTTTGGTCGTGGAATTTCTTGGACTAGTCGAACCAATGCTTGGGCCCAGGTCGAACAAGAGCTAGGGCTGGTCTTGGAACAGTACTAAGCTTATGTAGAATAAACATTTGACTTATGTATCCAAAATAACCTACTTAAAGGGTCAACCTAAGGTCAATCAAACCTGAAACATGTCGTATGGACATTGAACTTCAACCATTCAGCGAATGTAGATTGTTTGAACCAATATCAGGCTTGAAATCTTGAACAATATCAGGCTTGAAGTCTTGAACAATATCCGGCTTGAACTTTGACATCTTGAGCTTCATCTTGTAGCTTTTTGAACTTTAACATCTTGTGCTTCAACTTGTAGCATCTTGAAGTATAAAATCATCATACCAGCACAAGACACAAATAGATGTTTTGACACATCAAAATTTGACAACCAAAGGAGTATGAGACCATAACACTTACAGGACCACTCCGTGATATGATCATCCATTGAGGCCCACTTTGATGTGTTTTGTAGCCATCTGTAAGGCCCACCTTGATGTACTTTGTGACCCATTCGTCAGGCCCACTTTGATGTATTTTGTGGCCTAATCGAGAGGCCCACTTTGATATACATGTGAGTCATCAGGATGTGTCTTTGACCCATGAGCAGGGCCCACCTGCTGTGTGTTTTGAGGCCCAGGTGTAGGGCCCACCTGTTATGTATTTGAGGCCCGTGTATTGAGGCCCACCTTGATGTATATGAGGGCCCATTATTGAGGCCCACCTTAATATGCATGAGGGCCCGTTATTGAGGCCCACCGTCATGTGTATGAGACCCGTTGTTGAGGCCACCTTGACATATATGAGGACCATGTAATTAAGCCCATTTTGATGTATTCTAGGGCCCATGGATTGAGGCCTATTATGATGTATTAGGGCCCATGGGTTGAGACTCATTGTGATGTATAAAGGCCTTGGGTTGAGACCCACCGTGATGTGTATAGGGCCCATGGGTTGAGGCCCATTGTGATGTATTTAGAGCCCATGGGTTGAGGCCCATTGTAATGTGATTTCACCATGGTTTATGTGTTGACCTTTATGGTGGACCATGCCTTGGGAGCAATGTTGGTTTGACGTCCACATTGTAAGGATAATGTTGGTTAAATGTCCGCATTGTACTTCTCCCTAGGGCCCATTGATAGGCCCGTACTTATTGTACATAGGCCATTTAAGCCCATCTTCATTGTGAAGATAGTTCATAAAATGCTTAGTATAACTCCATGATTCATGCCCATACGCATCATATGTATGTCTTATATGAGGAATGTTTGATCATAGCATACTGTAACGCCCTGAAAATCGGAGGTCGAGCAAAGCTCAGCTCCCGAGTTCCAACGCATCACTTATGCAACACAGATAATGATGATTATGATGAGAGTATTGAAACATGAATGGGATTATACCAAAACAGCATATCATACTCCAGAGACAGTTAAATTTACAAGCGAAAAACTATAATAGATATGTAAAATATATAAACTGTGGTGAGTCTCCAGAGTGTGATAACGTTACCAGGTTAAATAATTACAAGTACAATTCTAAAATATACCAAATGTGTAAGGTCCTCTACTCAACATCCCTATAACCCCGTCAATCAAGACACGGCTCACAGGAACCCGCCTGAAACTACATAAAGGAGGAATCCTCCTCATCCTCATAAAAGTCCGGCTCCGCTTCGCAGTATCGCCATCATCTGAAACTCAAATAATTCTGGTTGATGTGTACAACACCATCCCGTAACGTGAAAGTGAGTAATCAACTCAGTGGAATAATAAAGCATAGGTTAACATGTTATCAATTCAATCAAGCAGTAATGATAAAGCAGAACAATCAAACAATCCTAACTACTCTTATTAATGCAAGGATGAAATGCAGTCATGATGCATGCCCTCACCACATACTCCCTCGTGCGACACCATCTTACGTCCGTGGCATGCATTCATTCCTCAGTGCTCCACATCTTCCAGGCACATGCAATGCAATGATGAGCATCATTACCGAGTTGTTATTAGTCCATTTCAAACAGCAGTATTGGGAAACTAAGGTACCTCCCTTGTATCATTCCCAAACATGATCCATTCTAGGGTCGTCAAACCTAGATAATCTCATACGATAGTGTGGTTCTAGGGCCCTTTGAAAAATTTGTCGAGTACATTACATGCAATTGTTATACCACTCCCCCATCACCTTTGTAACAGTTCATCACTTAAATTAATACAGGCCTAGTTCATACTCTATTCACTGCGGCAAAACTCGTCGCCTCACCACAAATTCAGAGTATGCTCAAGGTCACTACAAAAGGCTCATCACCAATCAGTATAGGCCGACAGCTCGAATATAATGTCCCATACCACTATAATTGGCTCACGAGTCTGGTTGCTCAATGGACACTACGGGGAGGCACGTGGCCCCAGCTTAGGCCGACAGCTTGACCACGGTGTCCCATAGCACCATGCCCGGCTCATGAGTCTTAGCAGATCGAGGTACTATGGTTAACAGGATTTCACTAGTAAGTTTGGTACCCTAGGTTCAAGCAGTAGTGTCCAAACATGGTGAACATACATTAGACATATCGGGTTACTTGACGAGCTTGACTAGCTCGAGAGCATAATCAACTGAACGACATGAAGTGCATAAGCACTTCGCGTGGCCTAACCACTGTCGCCAATGGAAGTACGACTCGGGTTCGTCAAACACATCCTACGTGGCGAAATGAATCTCAACTACGAACTCAAGTCTGGTACCGATTGTCTGGACTATAATCATAGCCCCAAACATAATCAATCCATGACCAGAAGCATGTAGAGTAAAGGAGAACAAACAAAGTAATTCAAGCATGTTGACAAGCATGTCATAAAACATGTAATAAAGCATAATATAAATAGGAAATACAAACACCTATATTTCATAAGTAAGCGGTTAAATTAAACAAGCAACATGGAGGAAATCATATACATCTCTAAGGTAGTTGAGAATCTCATCTCAACACCTGTATACATTACAATTTACTAACTACTACTCATTCAGACATTTCAACAAACACTTTAGATTACATACATCAACATACCTGACGTATGTTGATCACATAGGTATTAGACCAAATCCTTTCACTAGGGAGCTGCCCCATGGATAACACACATGCACCCATGACGGATAATCACGGCAAGCATGAATCCAAGTTCCATATTCATTGAAACATTTTCATAAACACTTGGGCTACACAATTTATCATATATAATGTATATTGGCCATGGCATGATTTAGGGCAAATCCTTTCGTCAAAGGGGTATTACCTATATAACAATCATAAATCCATGACAATTAGCCATGGCGAGCACGAAGGTGAATTCTTTACTCATTCGGTCATTTTCACAAACACTTAGAATACACCCTTTTAACATACATAACGTATATTAGCAAAAACATGTATTAGGGCGAATCCTTTCACCGAGTGAGTATTATACATGTATATAGCATGTTCATACAGTAATTAATCATGGCTAACATACTTTCAAAATTTGTACGTATACGGTATTTTCTACAAATATGGAGAATACAGTATATTTAACATAGTTAACGTATAACCGAAAAACTAAACAGACAACACTTTGTACATGTACAATTGCATGCAGATCATGAATCTATCATTATCTGACATTGAAAGCGTTGAAAACCATAACCTATACATCAAAAGTCCGCACCTTTTGTTGTAGAATTGTAACAAATCCAATAGGTTTGCTAAGCTTTTGTATTCGGCAATTTGGTAACCTATAGAATGAAATAGGTTAGCTATTTCATAACATACAACTATAAAAACCCCAAAACAGATTAGGGTTAGGGTTTCTCACCTAGAAATGACGCCAGAATCACCGGGAAAGCGATTAGATAGGGGTGGTTGTGCTTGCATAGCGGTAGGGTAGAGCATCAGGGAGATCCTCCCATAACTCTCACACTTTCTCTCTCTTTTCGTAGAGTTTTTCTCAAATTCATATGACTGAATGAGAGAGGGTTTTAAGGTCCTTATATAGCCTAAAAAGTCACCAAAACAGACTTAAGGTTAAGGTATACTTAAGTTATAACCAAAGTGGGTCAGTTTCAGCTCAACGGAGGACTTCTAGCGGCCCCCCTTGAGCCAAAGGTCAGACTTAAGCTCAGAGACATTGGATCTAGGTGGAGTTAAGTTTTCGTTTCGGTCGGATTCCCAGATCACACGTGGCAAACCAGTTTCAGTTCAACGGTCAATGGATCACGATCGGAGATTCCGAGTACATGGATATGTTTGGAAAAATATCCCTGATCTGAGGGTGTAATTTGGCCTAATTCTGACGGTCTGATTGCTTAATACTGATCCGCAAGTGACAAGTCTCAGATTTCATAAATTTATATTTTATTTTTAATTAATTTCACATTTCTCACACTCCTCACTCTGGGCTCAAGCGAATAGTCGTGGGACACTGTTTGGATTTGATCTCCGAGATGGTTGTCAAGCCCAGTAAGGCGGTCCAAAATGCTTAATCTCGTGGTCATCGGACTTTCGACGTGCGGTCCAGATCCAATACAAAGTTTCAATGTGCTCTCGAGAGCAACTAGGTAATGAGATTGATCCTAGATTATACGGTAATATAGCGCCAATGATTCTATAAGTTTTGGGTCTTGCAGATCATATTTAAAGTGGATCAAGTGGATTTCGTAGCTAATCTAGTTTAGCACTTAGTTACTTTGTGAAGGATAAGGTAGTGAAGTGAGATTTGTGAAAGAAATAGGTTAAGAAGCGATTTTAGACTGTGGGATTGAGTTCTAACAAGTTAATAAGGTGTCAGGAGCGACCTATTGCCTAAGGACATCTAATTCCAGGTTGGCAAAAATCCGTGATGTTACACATACGCCATTGGACGGACTATTTATGGGACTCCTTATAAGATGAAGTTCTCACATTATCGCGTTGTATGCGTAGGATTGTTGCATGACTGGATAGTGTGACTCATGCATCTCGCATATGTGTGACTTGATCATTGTACGCTGTAGCGACATCAGGGTCGTGGCCTCCATAGGCACATCGTGGATGGCTAGATGGGACACTGAAAATATTTGGTTCTAGCATTATGGGCACTTAAGATATCCTTGGGTGAAAATCCCAGAACTTTCGAGGCCAGGAGTAACCCCAAAGTCTAAACCGAGTGGAACATGAGCGACTAAGTGTCGAATACCAGTAGGTCGCGTCTCCCACTGTGTCGTGGTCGATTGGGAGAGGGTGTGGCCTTATCCACCCAAGTGAGGGGGCTATAAGCTAGGATGAGTATGACCAGCTCGTAAATGGGTCCGCTATCGATAAGCTAGGTTGGTATTGGCAGATTACTGGTCAGGCGAATAGTGAGGTTTATTCCACTCGCTGGGCTATGCAACTAGGGAGGAAGCAATCGGTGTCGAGTGTAATAGACCCTGGTGATTTTCCCAGAGAGCAACTGTACTAATATGAGCAGGAATTATATATCCATTCATTCATTCATTTACTATCCACTAAGATTTCGGTTGGGCGCGTGACTAACCTGAGATCAGGAGTTTACCATATTGTGTCTGACTATCTAAATTTAGGTATGGGACTGGTTTGGATAGAAGTCCCTTGTGATGGACCCCATACCCTGTGATACTATGTACTATTATGCCGACTTCACATCCCAGCATGGTCATTTCATTTGCACCACATATTACATTACATCTGCAGTACTTAGCATTTTGAGTTACTATGTTGTTGCACGTATATGGCTTAGATGGACTTAGCAGGATTTATATATTGCATTGTACACTCGGCATCTGACATTTGCCTCTCTGTGACTCCTCATTAACATAGTTGATTTGTCTTGCTAGTATTTCCGATATTGTATGATTTATGGGCTTATCATTATTTCTGTTTACTCTTATATCGTATGATTCATGATCTTGTTAGTATTTTCATTTATCCTAATGATGTATGATTTATGTGCTTCATTATATACGTGGCACTTACCTTACACACACTTTCACCACCCTCTAAGCTTTCTATAAGCTCATGTACGATAGATGTGTGCAGGTGGCGTTACGTTGCAACAGCGTTGAGCTTGGAGCATGCAGTTGTCTTCTGGAGCTTTGATTTCAATATATATATTTTCCTTTCAACATTGTATTCAATTGATTATATTAGTGGATATGTTATGATGTTGTTTTATGACTTAGTTATGCTTGTGGTTATGCTCCATTACAAAAAAAAAAATCATACTGGAAATCCTCCTTTTAGGATCTCAGGATCGGAATCTCGTGTATAGGCACTGGGAGCCGAGAATGGGGTACTACGGAGGCTGTTGGCACTAGATTCGACGATTGGAAATTTTGTGAGCCCATTTTCTGAGTTGGGGAGTGACAGAAGTTGGTATCAGAGCTTAACTTTGGAATACCTGAAGATAACATCACATATCTGCTGATAGCTACCCTTCACTCGATGATTGTTAAGGACTTAGAATGATTAGATTCCCGAGTTCGAAAAACTTAGAGATTTTTTTTATATAACTCCCTACCGTTGAGATTGTAAGTCTATATAGTTTCGATTGTTTCTGTTCCAGGATCCGATGTTCAATGTGATCATCATAGCGCTGACGAGGCGTCTTGGGAGTAAGAGGCTGATAGTTGTGGGCGTTGTCCCCATCTCTTAGGTGTTAGATGATTAAATCTATAGCGATGAGATTTCCCTCCCTTATGAACACTGTATTGGTTGTGTCATGTTTTAAATTTTGAGGATGAAATTTTTATTAGGTGGGGAGAGCTGTAAGACCCATATCTTAGTCCGTACTATTCCGTCGACTCCCGCAATCCTTCCCGTTGAATTCCAGTAACCCGCGACCTATGATCGATGTTTGCGCATGACCCTAAGTCGTATCCTATAGATTTGAGTCAGCTTAATCCGAGACTTACACA
Organism: Magnolia changhungtana; assembly: GCA_030180095.1. NCBI lineage: Eukaryota > Viridiplantae > Streptophyta > Magnoliopsida > Magnoliales > Magnoliaceae > Magnolia > Magnolia changhungtana. The sequence goes on along the minus strand of JASAUF010000653.1, from coordinate 8,356,327 downwards.
ATTGCAACCGCACCGTCGCCGCGATTCCAACGTCGCGTCTTACATACCGATCCGATACCCAGGTAGGGAGATGTGGGCCGGCATTCAGTTCGACGAAAATGTTGCGCATTTACAATCCTAAGAGAATCTCTACAACATGTCCTATCAATCAATCACTCAAATCAATCAATCAATCACCTCATGTCAAGTACACACACCCATGCTTTCTTTCTCCACAAGTTAAGCAACCACCAAGTCAACCCATCTCTCATCTCACCCATCACTCACCTCACATCCATCACCTCACCCATCACTCATATCCATCACTCTCTCTCCTTACATCCCATCTCTCTCTCTCATTTCTCAACACATCTTCTAAGCACCCAAAGAAACCCACGTCCAAGCATTCCATGTGAAAGAGAAAAGTGATTTTTGTGTGGTCCACTTTCCCATCCCAAAATCCATCATCCTAGCCATTCAAACCTCATCGCCCTCCATCAAAGTGAAGCACAAGGAGACCGGCGTTCTAACGGACTGAGAAGATCGAACGGTGGGTACTTCTATTGGCTAGTTTCCATGTTTTTATGATGGGCCAAGTGAGGCCTATCGATTGATGGTATGGATCTCACTTTGTACCCTAAGATGTGGCTGATGGCCCATCTTGATTATCATGATCATTTCATGGTGGGGCCATTCTCCATGGACCCGATCATGATATTTATTTTCTTAATTTGCATGGATAGAGGTCATCTAGACCGTCCATTTTGGGTGCAGAAGGAACTTCCACTGTTGATTTTTGATTTGGTGGGCCCGCATGTATTAGGGCCCACTTGATGTATGATTGAATGCAAGGGAAGGCTCATAGTGGCGGAGCCCTCCATCACCCATGTCTCTCGATCTCTGTCATTTTCTCTCTCTTCCTCTCTTTTTCATTTATTTTCTTTGTGTGATGATGTAGTTGAGTGGCCTACTTGGACGAACCCCACCTTGGTGTATATCTTATCCACACCATACATGCATTTGGTGGCCCACCTTGTACATGTGTTCTGCTAAACTGTCCAGCGTCTAGGGACGTCTAGGGTCCCTGGACGTGAAATGTAAACACAAATATAAGCTTTGTTTCAAAGCTTATTAGGTGGGTCACTCATGCAGGCCCCTCCTTGATGCATGTTGTTAATCCACACTGTCCATTCCATTATCCAGATCATTTTACCCGTTAAGCCAAAAAATGAAGTTGATCCGAGTATCTGGTGGGCTATAGCATAGAAAATGGTGGTTTTCACCGTTAAAAAAGTCACCTGATATTTCTACATGCCAAAACACATCGCATATTGGGCTCGTTTGGCTTGTCTTGAGCCATAGCGACCAATGGTTGGGTCGGATTCACCTTATGTGGGCCCCACGTGCAAAAAACTATGAAAAAACAGTTTTTCAGAAAAAAAAAAATTATATATATGTAGCAGACGCTGCTGCTGTCAAAGGCGCAAGCATCGCATGCTGCTGACGGGTGGATGGCAGGGTCCCACTACCCCCAATCGTGGGCCCCACCATGATGTGTGTATGTCATCCAACCCGTTCATTATGTAGGCCCCTTCCTGAGGTAGGCTCCACCCAAAAATCAGCCACATCCAAAGCTCAAGTGGCCCACATCAGAGGAAACAATGGTATTGAACGTCTGCCCTAGGAACCTTTACTGGGCCATAGAAGTTTTGGATCAAAATGAATTTTTTTTTCTTTTTCATCCAAGTATGGGTGACCTTATGAATGGATTGGATGGAAGATAAACGTTATGGTGGGCCCCACGTGGAGCCCACAATGATATGTGTTTTATTCCCACCGTCCACCCACGGTGATGTATGTGTTTCATTCACACCCTCCACTAATGTGGACAGTGGAACCCACTTTATATGTGTTCTATTCACACCGTCCACGCTAGACGGTGGGACCCAATTGCAGTGTGTGTATGTATGTGTGTGTGTGTGTGTGTGTGTGTGTATATATATATATATATATATATATAATATTATATTATATATAATATTGCATATATATACTACATATAGATTATATATTATATTATAGATAATATATATATGATGGTGGGCCTTCATGTGGAACCCCCACCATGATGCATGTGTTGCATCCAATCTATCCAGCCACTTTGAAAGCTCATTTTATGGCATGGGCTAAAGAAGGAGTCAAATCCATAGTTCAGTGGACCCCACCCTTAATGCACGTGTTGCATCCAAACCGTCCAACCATTTCGCAAGCTTGTCTTAACAGGATTGAGACTAAAAATAAGTTAGATCTCAAGTTCAAGTGGACCCCACCATTGAAAATAGTGGAGACAGTGGCATTTACCGTTCCAAACCTCTTAGGAGCCACATTAGCTTCCAATTAAGCTTATATCTTGCTTTCACTTCACCTAGCTCTATGTTAACTTATGAATTTGGTTGGATCTCAAACACATCATGGTGGACCACTCCGTGATATGATCATCCATTGAGGCCCACTTTGATGTGTTTGTGGCCATATATGAGGCCCACCTTGATGTACTTTGTGGTCCATCCGTCAGGCCCACTTTGATGTATTTTGTGGCCTAATTGAGAGGCTCACTTTGATATACATGTGAGTCATCAGGATGTATCTTTGACCCATGAGCGGGGCCCACCTGTTGTGTGTTTTAAGGCCCAGGTGCAGGGCCCACCTGTTATGTATTTGAGGCCCGTGTATTGAGGCCCACCTTGATGTTTATGAGGGCCCATTATTGAGGCCCACCTTGACATGCATGAGGGCCCGTTATTAAGGCCCACCTTGATGTATATAAGGGCCCGTTATTGAGGCCCACCATCATGTGTATGAGGCCCGTTGTTAAGGCCACCTTAACATATATGAGGACCATGTGATTAGGCCCATTTTAATGTATTCTAGGGCCCATGGGTTGAGGCCCATTGTGATGTATTAGGGCCCATGGGTTGAGACCCATTGTGATGTATAAAGGCCCGTGGGTTGAGACCCACTGTGATGTGTATAGGGCCCATGGGTTGAGGCCCATTGTGATGTATTTTGAGCCCATGGGTTAAGACCCATTGTAATGTGATTCCACCGTGGTTTATGTGTTGACCTTTATGGTGGGCCATGCCTTGGGAGCAATGTTGGTTTAACGTCCACATTGTAAGGATAATGTTGGTTAAATGTCCGCATTGTACTTCTCCCTAGGGCCTATTGATAGGCCTGTACTTGTTGTGCGTAGGCTGTCTAGGCTCATCTTCGTTGTGAGGATAGTTCATAAAATGCTTTGTATAACTCCATGATTCATGCCCATATGCATCATATGTATGCCTGATATGAGGAATATTTGATCATAGCATACGCCATTGGACAAACTATTTAGTGGACTCCTTATGAGACAAAGTGCTCACATTATCGCGTTGTATGCACGGATTGCTGCATGACTGGATAGTGTGACTCATGCATCTCTCATATGTGTGACTTGATCATTATACGCCCTAGCGACATCAGGGTCGTGGCCTCCACAAGCACATCGTGGATGACTAGATGGGACACCGAAAATATTTGGTTCTAACACTATGGGCACTTCGGATGGCCTTGGGTGAAAATCCCAAAACTTCCGAGCCCAGGAGTAGCCCCAATGTCGAAACCGAGTGGAACATGTGCACCCGAGGACCGAAAACCAGTAGGCCACATCTCTCACTGTGTCGTGGTCGGTTGGGAGGGGGTGTGGCCTTATCCGCCCGAGTGAGGGGGCTATAAGCTAGGCTGAGTATGACCAGCTCGTAAATGGGTCCACTATCGACGAGCCGGGTAGGTATTAACAGACTATTGGTCAGGCGTATAGTGAGGTCTATTCCACTCATTAGGCTTTGCAGCTAGGAAGAAGGCAGTCAGTGTCGAGTGTAATAGACCCCGATGATTTCCCCAGAGATCGACCGTACTGATATGAGCAGGAATTGCATATCCATTCATTCATTCATTCACTATCCACTCGGGCTGGTGGTACGTAACTATTTGTTATGTGTACCATCGTATGGCCAGGATTTCAGTTGGGCATGAGACTAACTCGAGATCAGGAGTTTACCACATTGTGTCTGACTATCCAAATTTAGGTATGGGACTGGTTTGGATAGAAGTCCCTTGTGATGGACCCCATAACCTATGATACTACGTACTATCATCCCGACTTCACATCCCAGCATGGTCATTTCATTTGCACCACATATTACATTGTATCCGCAGTACTTAGCATTTTGAGTTACTATGTTGTTGCACATATATGGCCTAGACGGACTTAACAGGATTTAGATATTGCATTGTACCCTCGGCATCTGACATTTGCCTCTCTGTGACTCCTCATTTACATAGTTGATTTGTCTTGTTAGTATTTCTGATATTGTATGATTTATGGGCTTATCATTATTTCCGCTTACTCTGATATCGTATGATTCATGATCTTATTAGTATTTCCATTTATCCCAATGATGTATGATTCATGTGCTTCATTATATATGTGGCACTTACCTTACACATACGTTCACCACCCTCTAAGCTTTCTATAAGCTTATACACAATAGATGCGTGCAGGTGGCGTTAGGTTACAGCAGCGTTGAGCTTGGAGCGTGCAGTTGTCTTCTGGAGCTTTGATTTCAATATATGTATTTTCCTTTCAGCATTGTATTCAATTGATTATATTAGTGGATATGTGATGATGATGTTGTTTTGTGACTAGTTATACTTGTGGCTATGCTCCATTACCAAAAAAAAAAAAATCATACTTAAAATCTTCCTTGTAGGATCCCAGGATTGAAACCTCGCGTATGGGCGCTGGGAGCCGAGAATGGGGTACTATGGAGGCTGTCAGCACTGGATTTTCGATCAGGAATTTTGTGAGCCCGTTTTTCGAGTTGGGGTGTGACAGTACACATGTACGTATTACATTAAATTTCATGGTAACACTCGAGAACTTTCAATACTTGGGTATTAAAATGTTCGGGTTGTTACACTCACGCTTCTACCTCAAAGGCTGAGCTAGAAGCGATGAAGAAGCTTCTTGCAAAGGTTTCTAATAAGTCGGCCTGAAAGGAGGCCGAAAACGGGGAGCTGAGGACAAAGCTCGAGGAGGCCGAGGTGAAGCTCAAGGAGGCCAAGGCCAAACTCAAGACGGTGGAAACAGAGGCTCAAGCAGCTATTCTTCAGGCTCGAGCAGATGTCGTCAAAGAGTATAAGTCTTCCGAAGAATATACGAGAGACAAATATGCTCTGTACCGGATGGCCTTCTCGAAGTGCGTCGAGGAGATCAAGGAGACCTTTCCAGATCTGGACCTTTCTGTCTTTGAAAACTCTATTTATTCTCTAAAGCTTCTGCCGAGGACGCACCTTCTGAGCAGCCCCCGAGGCTTAATGATCAGCTCTCTCTCTATTTTTTCTATATTACTCTATGTATTACATGCTCTTGAGAGCTTATCAATATAATTCACTTTTTTAATGTGATGTGGCCATTCTCAGATTTCTCTAAGTAGATAGATCAGATCCAATAGGAAGCATATTGTTAAATTTTCATTTGTGCTATCTTGATTATGACCAATACACAGTAAATTATGAATTGACTCGTTAAGGATAGTAGATCTTAAGATGTTCGACATTCTAGGGATGAGGCAGGAACTAACCGTCGATATCTTCCAGTCGATATGATCTGGGTCGGCTAATACTCATCACCACATAAGGCCCTTCCCAGTTTGGGCCCAAGATTCCCGAGCCTGGCTCCTTAGTATTTTGTAAGGTTCTTGGTAGGACTAAGTCCCCGACTCGAAACTTCCTAACTTTTACCCTGGCATTATAGAAATGCGCTACTTGTTGTTGGCGGATAGCAGTCCAGATTTGAGCTTGTTCTCTCCTTTCCTCGAGGAGGTCAAGACTCAGCGTCATTAGCTCTGAGTTTAGTTGTTCGTCGAATAAATTTGTCCAATCTGTTGGTAGCCCAATTTCTACTGGCGTGATGGCTTCTATCCCATAAGTTAAGGAAAAGGGAGTTTCCCCAGTAGTTGTCCGGGTGGTAGTTCGGCACGCCCAAAGAACCTTGGGGAGTTCCTTGGCTGATGTTCCATTGGCTTTCTTGAGCTTAATTAGGAGATGGTGTTTAATAATTTTGTTGACTGCTTCAACTTGTCCATTGGCCTGTGGATGTCGCGATGAGGAATAAGCATTTCGGATCTCGAGGTTTTCACACATTCCTTTGAACTGCTTGTTATCAAATTACTTCCTATTGTTGGAGACGATCGTGCAAGGAATCCTGAACCTACATATGATGTTCTTTCAAACAAAGTTTGTTATTTTTGCTGGAGGTTTAACTTCAGTCCACTTCATTAAGAAGTCGACTGCGACCACATCAAACTTATTCTGGCCTTTGCTGGTCAGTAGAGGGCCAATAATGTTGATTCCCCATTGGGCAAATGGCGATGGCCAAGTCATTGGAGTCAGTTCTTCAGGAGGTTGCCAAGCTCTATTCACAAAGCGCTAGCATTTATCACACTTCCGGGTGTATTGTCGAGCGTCAACCTGGATGGTCGGCCAATAGTATCCCTATTGGATGATCTTATGGGCTAAGGCTCGGCCTCCAGAGTATTTTCCATAGATACCCTCATGAGTTTCCCTTAGAACATACTCAGCTTCTTCTGGTCGGAGACATCTAAGATAAGGGAGATAAAACCCTTTCTTATAGAGGATGTCATTGACCATAGTGTAGTGAGCTACCTTGTTCTGTAGTTTGCGTGCTTCCATCTGATCTTCGGGCAGCTTATCCTCCTTGATAAAGTTGTTGATTGGGTCCATCCAAGTTAGTTCCGAGCTTAATGGAAGGGCTACGACAAGGTCGGCCTTGTCGATGATCGGTTTAGTAAGGAATTTGATTGGAACTGATCTTGGAATATCATCTTCATCTGCGGTGGCCAACTTTGCCAACATGTCGGCTTTGGAATTTTCTACTCGAGGGATCAGAGCTATAGTGCACTTCTGGAATTTACCGATTAATTCTTTAGCTTTTCGCATATATGCTTTCATGTGTTCCTTCTTGGCCTGATATGCTTCAACTATTTGATTGATGACCAATTGTGAATCACTGAAGACTCCAAGATGTTAGGCTTCCACGATGGCTGCCAACCTAAGTCTGACAAGTAAGGCTTCGTATTCTGCTACATTGTTGGAGGCTTGAAAGCTAAATCTTAAGGCATATTGCATGCATATACGATCAGGAGTCTCCAGGACTATCCCAGCCTCACTTGCCTTAAAGTTGGATGAGCCATCAACATACAGCGTTCACTTGGGTAGGTTGGGATCAATTCGGGAGCCAGACATTTGGTCGAGTAGTACGTCCGGAACAATTTCTAACCTGGGTAGGTCGGCTTGAATGCTCAAGCCAGTACTTTATTTGAATGTGGGAGTAAGCTCAATAATAAAGTCATCCATTGCCTGACCTTTAATAGCTGTTTAGGGTTTATACTTGTTGTCGAACTCACTTAACGCAATCACCCACTTGGTCAGTCTTTCCAAAGTTTCGGGCTTTTAGAGACTTGACGGAGTGGTTGATTAGTCAAGACAATGATAGTGTAAGCCTGAAAGTATGACTATAGACGTTGGGAGGAAATGACTAACACCAATGCTAATTTTTCCAAATTCAGATATCTGGTTTCGGTAGAGACTAAGGCCTTACTGACGTAGTATACCGGAAGCTGCTTCCCCTCATGTTCCCTTATTAAGGCTGAGTAATTATTGCATCTGATACAGCCAAATACAACAGTAGGGATTCTCTTTATTCAGGTTTGAAGAGCAACGACAGAGACCCCAAGTATTGTTTGAGCTTTTGGAAGGCCGTTTCACATTCTTTTGTCCAGTCTACTACTTGTTTCCCTTTCATCTATTTAAAGAAATGGAGACATTTGTGTAAGGCCCGTATCCTAGTTTGTACCGTTCCCTAGACTCCCACGATCCTCCCTGTCGAATTTCGATAAACCGTGGCCTGTAATCAGCATTTACGTGTGACCCTGAATTGCATCCCGTATATCTGAGTTGACTCGACCCGAGACTTGTACCATTGCGACCGCACTGTCATCGTGGTTCCAACACCGTATTTTGCGCACCAATGCGATACCCAGGCTAGGAGATGTGGGCCCGTGTTTATCTCGAAGAAACGTCGCGCATTTGCAAATCCTGAGAGAATCTCTACAACCTATCACATCAATCAATCAAGTCAAGTTAAGTACACATCCCATCCTTAGCCTATGCTTGCTTTCTCTCCAAGACAAGCAACTCACCTAAGTCAACTCTCAAGTCAAGTACATCCATCACTCACATCCATCACACCCATCCCTCTCCCTTACAACGACTCTCTCTCCTTCCTACCCATTTTCCAAGCAACCAAAGAGAAGAGAGTTATTGTCCAAGCTTCCCAAGGAGAAGCTAAGTGTGGCCCACTTCCTACCCCCAATCTCATCATCTAACCCTCCAAAATCAATCACAACCATTGAATCTCATCCCTTGGAGCTCTAGAACAAATTGGTGAAAGAAGAAGTCCAAGATTTAAGGTGGGTGTTCATAGCATTAGATCTTGATTTTGATATAAGGTCCACTTGTGATGGGACCCATTTTGATGTATGTGTTGTAACAAAGAGGGGCCCATAATGGCGAGGTCCCTCCACTACATCGTCTCTCTCTCTCTCTCTCTCTCTCTTTCTCTCTCTCTCTCTCTCTTTCATATTTTTTTATGGTGATGATGAGGCCATGTGGCCCACCCGGCTAGACCCCACCTTGATATATGTATCACATCCAAGCCGTCCGCCAAGTAGGGCCACCCTGCTAGCCGGCCAACAGCAGCACTTTGCTGCTTGTCCTTGAACGGACCCTGGACGCTAGGAAAACATTATGGATAGCTCAATCATGGAGCTGTGTGGCCCACCTGCGTGATCCCTACATTATGGATGCCAGGATGTTCACACCGTCTAGCCAACAGAGGCCAGCGGCCAGCTAGGCAGACCGTCCAGTGGACAGGGCCCACTAGATTGTCTGTTTTGAATAGAACTGGACGAAGGTAAAACACAGATATCAACCTGGTCCGTGGCTGGGGGGCCCACACACGTGGACCCCACATGCTGTATGGGTCTCATCCACACCGTCCAGACCTTAGACGGTGGGAACTCACCTCTATGCATGTGGCCTATAGCCACACCATCCATTTGTTGTGAATCCTACGCAACAGCTGCTACTACCCACTGACGTCAGCAAGTTCTATGGGTCCCCACTATGAGGTATATGTTATATTCAAACCATTCATCCACCTATGTAACAGGTGGGGCCCACCATGATGTAATGTTGTATCCAAACCATCCAAGGGAGGGTGGGTCCCAGCAGTTTGAGATGCCATTAATGTCAGTAAGTTCTGTGGTCCCATCACGAGGCATGTATTATATCATACCATCTGTCTATTGGGCAGATCATGGGGCTTACCCACACGTGTTGCATGTGTGGGGTGGGGCCTACCTTGATGTATATATTCTGTATATGCACTATCCTGGATGGTGTTGTGGGGCCAGACATTATGTATGGGTCTCTTATCCACACCGTCCACACCACAGGATAGTGGGACCCACCTTGATGCATGCATTTTGTCCCCATCATCATCCATCTATTTTCTAGGGTAAGACCAACCCTAATGTATGCATTGTATATCAGCACCATCCATCTGGACATGCTGTGGGATGCACCATAATGTATCTGTTTTATCCACGCCGTCCGACCGTAGGCCCACCAAGCTGTACTTGTTTTATCCTTGTCATCCATAGGCTGGACATGGGCCACTATGTTGTATGTGTTTTATCAGCAACATCCAGCCCGTGGACCCCACAATGTGATATTCATGAGGCCCATGTGATGAGGCCCATCATAATGATTTGAGGCCCATTGTGATGTTTTCGAGGCCCAGGTGTGAGGCCCAGTGTGATGTATTTGAGGCCTAGATATCAGGCCCATTGTGATGTATGAGGCCCATATGATGAGGCCTAATGTACTGTATATGAGGCCCAATGTATTGTATTTGAGGCCCATTTAGTGAGGCCCAATGTGATGTACGAGGCCCATTTGGTAGGGCCCGATGTGATGTATGAGGCCCATATGATGAGGCCCGATGTATTGTATATGAGACCCATATGATGAGGCCCAGTGTGATGTATGTGAGGCTTATGTGATGAGGCCCATTATAATCTATATGAAGCCTATGTGGTGAGACCCATTGTGATGTATACAAGGCTCGTATAATGAAGTCCGTTGAGAAGTATATTAGGCCCTTGTATGAAGCCCATTGTGATATATATTGGGCTCTTGTGTGAGGCACATTATATTGTATGCGAGGCCCTTATGTGAGGCCATGGGCCCCACTATATGTTTTGCCCTATGAGGGCCACTCCTTAGGAGCAATGTTGGTTGAATGTCCACATTGATAGGCAATAATGGTTAAATGTCCACATTGTGACCTTCCCTTAGGCCTCGTTAGGCCCATTCTTGATATGAGTAGGCTGTTTAGGCCCATCCTTGATATGAGGAGAGTATATCATCATCACATAACATGCTTAATATAGCTCCACGATCCATGCCCATGCGCATCATATGTATGCTTGATATGAGGAGTATTTGATCATAGCATATGTCATTAGGCAGATTATTATGGGACTCCCTAAGAGACGGAGTTGCCCCACATGATCGCGGTGCACGCACAGGTTTGACGCATGACTGGATGGTATGACTCATACATCTCGCATTTGTGTGACATGATCACTTGGCGCCCTAGCAATATCAAGGCTGTGGCCTATATAGGTTCATCGTAAATGGTCAGATGGGATACCGAAAATATTTGGTTCTAGCACTGTGGGCACATAGGATGTCCTTAGGTGAGAGTCTTAAAATCCTCTTGGTACCAGAGGATACTCCAACATCTACATAGAGTGGATACATGAACGCCCGAGTGCCGAATACTAGTAGGCAGCGTCTCCCACTGTGTCATGGTCGGTTGGGAGGGGGTGTGTCCTTATCCGCCTGAGTGAGGGGGCTATAAGCTAGGTTGAGTATGACCAGCTTGTAAATAGGTCCACTATTGACGAGCCGGGTAGATATTGCAGACTACTGGCTAGGCAAATAGTGAGGTGTTTTCCACTCGCTGGTTGTGCGGCTAGGGAGGCGGCAGCCATTATGGAGTGTACTAGACCCCGATGATATTTCAGAGATGAGCTATACTGATATGTGGACTTACTGAGAGGGAGTTGCATACTCAGTATTTTACTCATTCATTCATTCATTTACTATCCACTCGGGCTGGTGGTGCACAACTAATTATTATATGTACCTTCGCAATGGCCAAGATTTCGGTTGAGGTGCGTGACCAACCTGAGATTAGGAGTTTACCATATTGAGTCTGGCTATCCAAATTTAGGTATGGGACTGGTTTGGATAGAAGTCCCTTGTGATGGACCCTATAGCCTGTGATATTACGTATCATCATCCCAACTTCACACTCTAGCTTGGTCATTTCATTCGCACCATATATTGCATTGCATCCTCAGCACATAGCATTTGGTTTACTATGCTTCTATATTGCATAGCCTGAATAAGTTTGATGGTATTATGGACTCGCCAGGATCTGTATATTGCATTACATCCATGGCATATGGCATTTGGGTTGCTATGTTTTTGCATTTATATGGCCTAAACGAGGCTAATGGTAATCGTGGTTCGTTAAAAATTATATATTGCATTGCATCCTCAGCATCTGATATTTAATTCACTATGACTCCGCGTTCGCATAACCAATCTGCATTGCATACTTTGATATTGTATGACTTATGGATTTGTCAGTATTTCTTCTTACTCTGATATTTGTCTGTTTGGCACTTACCTTGCACATATACTTACACCACCCTCTAAGCTTTCTATAAGCTTATGCACGATAAACGTGTGTAGGTGACGTTAGGTAGCAGCAGCATTGAGCTTAGAGTGTGCAACTGTCTTCTGGAGCTTTGATTTTCAATATATGTATTTTCCTTTCAGTACTGTATTCAACTGTCTATATAAGTGGATATGTGATGATTAAGTTGCCTTTGTGATTTGGATGAACTTAAGGTTATGCTTCTTACGAGATAAATGTATGTTGGAAAATTTTCCTTGTAGGATCTCAGGATCGGAATTTGGCGTATAGGCGTTAGGAGCTGAGAATGGGTTACTACGGAGGCTATCAGCACCGTATTCCGTGATCGGGAATTTTATGAGCCCGGTTTCCAAGTTTGGGGCATGACAATTTGTCTGTAGCCCAAGACACGAAGCGATCAACGATTCTCCTTATAAGTCGTTGGACTTCTTTTGTTGTCATTGGCGAGTCCATGTTGAGCAGAGCTTGGATCTTTTCAGGATACGCTTCGATTCCTCATTGACTAACTAAGAAACTGAGGAACTTTCCTAAACTAACCTTGAAGGAGCAGTTGTTTGGATTTAACTTCATCTGATATTTACGAAGAACGAGGAACATCTCTTCGAGATCAGAAGTGTGATTTGCAAGTTTTACTCTCTTGATGAATATATCGTCTATGTAAACTTCCATTGTTCACCCGATCTTATGGGCGAACATCTTGTTGATAAGCTGCTAGTAAGTGGCTCTGGCATTTTTCAATCCAAATGTCATAACTCAGTATCCATAAATGAAATTTTGGTAAGAATAGTTGTAGTAGAAGTAGGAATAGGTCAAAGTGTCCTAGATGGGGTGAATAAGATTTTTATAAAATTTTATGCCAATTTGAAATCCTATTAACCTAATCTTGATCTAATATTTAATCATTAAGATATGCTCATTTCAACTCTAATGGTTTCCAAGCCAAGTAGAGGATCCAATCACAAGACTGCTCAGTATTTAAACAAGATATAACAATTACTCTATGATGATGGATGAACTATGTGAAAGTGTGTGGGATGTGATTCTTATCAATTCTAAATAGTCATGATATCATGCTTCATGTGAACATTTAAAGCAAACACAGTAAAAGAAAATGCAAATAGCAATCCCAAAGACAGTCGCTTATAGTGATTTGGCTATGTGCCTACTCCACTCCCGGTTGATGCACTCATCCCTTGAGTGTACCGGATTTCACTAACGGAGGTTTCAAACCAGATTCACCTCAAAACTTTACAACCTGCACAAGGTTGACTTTAGGACCTACACAAGGTACCTAAACATGCCTACACAAGACAAATGTTTATACCCTACACAAGAGCAAAGGTCCTAAACAAAACACCTAGGTTTTATGCCCTACACAAGAGCAAAGGATCCACACAAGGAACCTAAGTTTAGACCACACAGGTCAAGGATCCACATAAGGACCCTAGTTTAGGCCACACATGCCAAGGATCCACACAAAGACCCTAATTTAGGCCACATAGGCCAAGGACCTACACAAAGACCCTAGTTTAGGCCACACAAGCCAAGGACCTACATAAAGGATATAAGTTTATGCCCTACACAAGAGCAAAGGTCCTACACTAAGAACCTAAACGTACTCTCCCGTCAGAGGCCTCCTATTAGGGCTTGTAAGGGTTGAGATGTACTTGTGACCCAATCATACACAAGGAATGATCAATAGGGTCTCTGGACTCTAATGACTTACAGATAAGTAGATGAGCCCCGTTCTGCACGTTAATGAAGACGATCTCTCTTGATGACAAAGATTCTTCAACTTCTTTGATCCGCAACATTGATGATGCTCCAATATAAGGCGATGGGTTGGGTCAAGGTTATGTTGGAATCTGCTCTAATGAATGTTACTCATTTGAGAGATGAATATATTCCAAATTCTTAAGCATTCAAGGGATTCTAGCTCAATGATTTGTCATTAAGATAGTTGTTGGAAGATCCTTAAATGAGAAAGTTCATTCACCAATCCACTCTATTGAATGTCAATGATGAGGTTGGATTGAAGGATGAACTCTCATGAGAAAAAGGGCTTAGGGTAGGTGATATGCATTTACTCTCTTAAATTTTTCTCTTTTTCTCAATACATCAACCAAGAACAAGCTCTACTTATAAATGTAAAAAGTTCCAATGGAAATAAAACTATTAATTTCTGACCGAGTTCGATGTCATCGAACCTGATTCGATGTAATTAAACGTATACTTTCAATGCCATCGAATATCGGTTCGATGATACGAACTTAACTGTAAAACATTCCTGAAACTTTTTAATGGATGATCGAAGTCATCAAACTTGATTTGATGCCATCGAGAGTTGAACTTTGATGTCATCAAACCGTAGTTCGATTCCTCGATATTATATGCGACTTTACATAGAGCTTGCTGGACAAATAGAAGGCTAACTACGTTGTCATCGATCCTAATTCGATGTCATCAAAATTCAAATTTCGATGTCATCGAGAGTTGAACTTTGATGTCATCAAATCGTAGTTCGATTCCTCGATATTATATGCGACTTTACACAAGAGCTTGCTAGACAAATAAAAGGCTAACTACGTTGTCATCGATCCTAATTCGATGTCATCAAAATTCAAATTTTGATATCATCGAATCACAGTTCGATTCATCGATCTTTTCAAAAGATATTCCTTGAAAGCTCATTGGACACTTCTAATTTGTCCTCTTTTGATATCATCGAGGCTTACTCAATGTCATCAAACTTTGACTATCGTGTCATCGATGCTATCTCGATTCCTCAAACATTTCCATTATTTTTCCTCTAACGCTTGCTGAACATACATTTGTCCAAATTCGATGGCATCGAACCTTTCTCGATGATATCGAATTTTAAATTTCAATGTCATCGAGTCTCATTCGATTCCTCGAGCAATGTCAGAATATTTTCCAAGAAGATTTGTTAGACAATGCTCTAAGTTCTTTGATTTCATCGACTCTCCCTCGATGTCATCGATTACTAATGTTCGATGTCATCGAAGGGATGTTCGATTCATCAAATATTCTATCTAAATACTTTGTGGTTGCTGGACATAAAAGTCCTCATTTCGATGTCATCGAACAAAGCAGAAAACTTAAAAAATTTTCCTATTTGAGAATTAAGTTTTCTGACTTTTAACTCCCATGATGTTCTAAGGCTTTTTAAGGATTTATTTACTTAGGTGTTTTGGGACATGGGATGTGAGGCTTAATTTACCTGTGACGAGCTCAGAACACACATCCAGTTGAGGTAATGGCTTGAACGATCTTCATATGGGGTTCACTTGACTCATCGACGTAACTGTCACGCTAATTGATAGACCAAGGCACTTTCAATCTCCCCCTTTGTCAATTATGTGACAAAACACCTAGAACAACTCCCTAAATTGTGTGTACATGAACTTTACACTATCTTACAAATATTCTACTGAGTTCATATACAACATTGAGTCTTCATGTAGCTACCCCCCCTATCTTGAGCTACTTACCTTATCACCTGTACCACCATGCACATAAACCATACAACAAGCCGTTCTCATGATGGGATTTGTTTTCCCCCTTTTTGTTAGTCATTGGCAAAGGTTAGTATATACCAATATCAGATCGCTAGACTGAAGTTGAAATTGAAGAAACAAGGAGACAAGGAAATAGGAGGGTTGTGATTCCTCATTTAAAAGCATATGAGCATATCAAGAAAAATGGGGCAATTTATAGATGACATAATAAACCGATATGCATTTAATTATAAATCATAGAATCAGGGTTTCATAACATAATTAACCCCTTTCATGGGCATATAATAATCAATGAGTAACTAATCACCATTCCTCTCATCACGTTCATCCCATAAATAAGATCATCATTACTTTAGATAAGCAATTAAACAGACTGCCCAAGCTTGGCAGGAAATAATTATTTAAAAAATATCATCTAGCCCATCCATGGGCAATATCAGACAATATCCCCAAACAATCAAAATATCCCATTACAACATTTTTGGTCCTTCCAAGGACCGTATAAACAACCGAATCACACTATACAGTCAAATGACCCATCACATACACTCACAGGTACTTAGGATAATAAAAAAGATATCCATGTCCTAAGTATGAGTAGTGAACAGGTGTATGTGATGGGGTAATCAACAAAACTACGCCGTCGAGGCTGAGTCGGATGGAGCTGTGTCATCTCGTCGGCACATCAATAGGTCAACGATTTGCTGAGTTGTGCATTGTAATGCGGTTACCATCCGCTTCAGGCCTATGAGTGACTCCTCCTATCGATCAAACTTGTGCTCAAGTCAAGTCGGTCCTCATAGAGTCACCACGACCCGATCCTAATGCCACTTTTGTCACTGAGTCTGTGCAGAGTCAGGAGTGGTCGAAATTACTCGCAATTCCTGCATTTCTCCTTTGGTCGGTCCGCTGCCTCCCCCATTTCTGTTTCACCTTGCATCTCTTCCTCGATCTGTCCTTCTATGAGTGGATGGAATTTGAGGTCCATCTTTCGAATGTTAACTTTGTTGAAATGTTGTAAAGGATGCTCAGGATCATCCGTCATGGGCAGTCCCAACTCATTGCTCAGCTCATGAATGATATGTGGAAATGGGAGATGAGTTGCTCGAGAAGTGTGGACAACAACAACCAACTGGTGGACTATTAAGGTGGGTAGACACAACTTGACACCAAACGCAATGCTATATAGAATAAGGACCATGAAGTTAGTAAGATCAACTCGATTTGTTCCCCTCGGATATACATTCGTAGAGAATATCCCATGCAAAACTCGGCATTTTGGGAGCATGTATTTTACTTTAAGAGCATTCCCTTGATACCATGGGACCTCTCTACTAGAGCATAAGAATTTGGTAACAGTGGATCAAACAGTTGGGTCATCAAGATCAAGGTTAGACAGGCCAATAGGGGAAAGAGTGAGACCAAACAGATTTGCAACGGACTCAGCCTTGATTTCTACATTCATTTCCCCGACTGTGACTGTGATAGAGGGAGGCTCACGGACGAGAGAGTGGCAATATGCAAGAAACCGATAAGTTCATTCATCATGACATGGTCCGCCAAAATCCAAAACTGGAGACTAATCGACGGCCGACAACAAAGGTTTTATATCAAATGCCTGAATACACTCCCAATCCACTTTACGTTCATGTACCAGACTCTGCCCCACATATTTTCCAATATGTTGGTGTGAGGAGGCAGAATCATTGGAGAGGGAGGAGGTACTGGACCGGCAGGCGAGGCCTCTCCGTGTGACGACTGTCAAGCGGTGGGGCCTCAATGGCGAGGAGGGGATTACGGAGCCCTAGCTCTTTCCCGTGGAGCAAAGGCCTTTTTCGAGTTGGCCGTGATGATTCTCCAACTATCGGAGATTTCCCTTTGTCTTTGGACATGTTTAGACTTGGTAAACACAACTAGCAAGATGGAGGATGACAGGAAAACCCAAAAATGATCAAGGCAATGAAGGACCGAAGAGTATTTCCAAAAAGGAACTTCTATCAACCTAGGATAATCAAATGGAATGATTAATACCTTTGAGGAAAGAAAGGAATATACCTGGAGACCTTTGGTTTTGAGTTTGAAGACAACTACCCAATACGTCAACAGTGTGGAGAAACGAAGCTAAGAAGAGGAAACGACAAAAAATGACTTTTTTCCTACTCCCCCGCTTTGATGAATTAGATTCGATGACATCAATATCCCCTAAGCAATGTCATCAAAGAGGTGTTCGATGACAGACTATCAGGTGCGATGTTTCTGATTCTGAGTGATCTTCGATGACATCGAGTTGTTCTTGATGACATCAACAAGTCATTCGATTCGTTGACTGACTTATCGAGGTGAAAAATATGACGTTGTTCCAAGTACTTCGATAGACTTCTAGAGATGTATATCATAAGGTATTTCCTTTATAGTTTGTATACATAGCAAAATTTGCACCAAATATTGTGTGAACCAAAATTATAAACATTTGCTATGTTCATATTCAAAAAGAATTTAATGAGATATGCAAACCTCGAATATATCATATTAACCACAAAAGTGCATTATTTTCACATGCATGCCCAGGCCTAGATGCCATGACCTGGGCTTATTATCAATATTCAAGTGATCTTAGGCAAACGAATCATCCTACCTATTGCCTTTTAGGACATAGCATTGGTCACAAGTGTGAAGACCCTTCATAATTGATTTTCCTAATAGGTCCGAGATCTTGCATTCTTGTTTGGAGAAAGTCACTACATGCTTGTTGTCACATATTTGAGAGATGTTTAGAAGGTTGTGTGTCAACACTTCTACCCAAAGTGCATTCTCATTTTTGAGCATTTTTAACCCAACAATGGTTTCATGTCCCATTACCTTGGCGATGCGTCGATCTCCAAAGGTGACCTTCCCATCATCAAGATTTGAAAATTTGAAAGAAGTGATTTGTCACCTATGACGTATCTTGAGCACCCGTAATCAAGGTACCACTTAGCATCATTGCCTGTTTTTGTAAATGAATGAGTTACTAGACAATTTCTCTTATTTTTCGCTACCCATTTTGTGACGGTTTTTCTAGGAGACGTTGTTTTTACTTGACTAGGGTAATTTAATCATAGTCTCTTGTTTCATTAACTTCTTTATTTTTTTATTCAGTTGAGCCACTTGACTTAATAGTTCCTCCATTCCTTTTGTCATTTTCGGTGGAGATGGCTGTGTCTTACCTCTTGCCATGTACTTTGGTGGACTCTTTACATTTTGCATTGTTCTTCCGGTTGATTTATATTTACCAGTAAGGTTCAAACTGGAATTGTGTTGAGTCCTCCCAAAGGTTAGGCATTCAAACTTGTGGTGACTTGAGTCTCCACACAAATGACAGACAGGAGTGGCCCTTGTGTTACTTCCTAAGGAAGCACCTTTATTAGGTATTGGTGCTGCGAGAGTGGGATTTGGTTTGCAATTTTCATATCCCAATTCTCTCTTGTCTCTTTGAGTTCTCTCCATTCCTAAAAGTCTTTCAAGTTTTTCGCTACTTTGGGAGAATTTGTAACTTAGTTCAACAGATTTTTTGGATTTTTCTACATCAAAAATAAATGTGTGATTTTCATTTCTGAGATGCAAGTTTTCATCTTTCAATAATTCAATTTGTTTGTTTAGTTTTATTGACTCAGATTTGAGAGATAAATTGATTCTGTCCAGCCTATCATTATCTGAGTGGTATTGCTGAAGATCATTAATTATGTGTATATTGATCTCTAAGGTTTTATCCAGATCTATTTGCAGTAATTTATTCTTATTTTCACTAATGCCAAGTCTTTTAAGGATATTGATGCTAGGTATATAAAGTTGATCATAGGCATCTTGTATATTATCCTTTTCTTCCTCTTCTTCTTCTTTCTCATCATCTGATGGAAATGTCTCTTTGGCTTGTGATTCATCAATTTCCTTAGTTTCCAAGGAAATGTTGGTAAGTGTGGAGGCCATGAGTATTTTCAAAGATTTCTAATCTCCATCACTCTCCGAATCACTGAAATCTGAGTTTGATTCTTCAATGTCACCTCATATGGCTGTCATGGCCTTTCCCTTAGTCTTTTTGGTGGGACATTCAGTGGACAAGTGCCCAAATTTCGGCAATTGTAAAACTAAGGCTCTTTAGTCTTTTTAAGAGATTTGCCTATATAGCGCTTGTTATCCAATTGTTTGCCTCTTTAGTTGAATGTTCAGACACGGTTTTTGTTAAAAATTTTCTTGAACCGTTGAGCCTAGAGAGCCACTTCCTCATCCTCATTTTCTCTTTCACTCTCGTCCTCCTCATTAATCGTGGTGTGTTTTACAGCTTTGAGGGCATTACTTTTGGATTTGGGGGTTGGTTTAAAGTGTAGTTCAAATGTTTGTAGGGAACCTACTAGTTCTTCTACTTTCATTTCCTCTATGTTTCTACACTCTTCGATAGTTGTTACTTTGGAATTGAAACGTTCCGGTAGGGATCTTAGAATTTTCCTAAAAATTTTTGAGACCAGAACTTTCTCTCCCAATACACCCATGGAGTTACATATGATGTTTAGTATTGTAAAGAATTCCATGAATGTCTCATGTTCCTCCATTATGAGATGTTCAAACTGCGATGTTAGAAGTTGTAACTTAGATCTTTTCATTATGCTGGTTCCTTCATGGGTTGTTTACAGCAAATCTCATGCTTCTTTTGATGTGTTGCACATATTGATTTGATTGAAGACTTCTTAGGACACAACACAGTAAATAGCATTTATTGCTTTTGCTTCAAATGTTTGTCTTTCTTTATCGTATGTAGTCCACATTTCTTTAGATTTAGGTTTGGAAATAGTTATGCCATTTTCAAGTACTATTTGATCAGTTGGTGACACATATCTAGTTTCGACTATGTCCCAAACGTCATGATCCAAAGATTTCAAAAAATAGTGCATCCTTGCCTTCTAGTATGCATAGTTTGAACCATCAAATACAAGAGGTCTAGACACAGATGAGCCCTCCCATTTGACCATGATTCCCAACTTCAGTCAAGATCACTCTCTAGGCAATTAAACCCCTAAGAGACACCCTCTCTGATACCAGTTGAAATTACGGTAAGGACCGCTATAGTAGAAATAGGAATAAGTCAAAGTATCCTAGAGGGGGGGTAAATAGACTTATAAAATTTTATGCCAATTTGAAATCCTATTAACCTAATCTTGATCTAATATGCAATCATCAAGATATACTCATTTCAACTCTAATGGCTTCCAAGCTAAGTAGAGGATCCAATCACAAGACTGTTCAGTATTTAAACAAGATATAGAAATTAGTCTATAATGATGGATGAACTATGTGATAATGTGTGGGATGTGATTCTTATTAGTTCTAGATAGTCATGATATCATACTTCATGTGAACATTCAAAGTAAACACAAGAATATGCAAATAGCAATACCAAACATAGTCATTTATAGTGGTTCGACTATGTGCCTACTCCACTCCCGGTGGATGCACTCATCCCTTGAGTGTACCAGATTTTATTAACGGAGGTTTCAAATCAGATTCACCTCAAACCTTTACAACCTACATAAGGTTGACTCTAGGACCTACACAAGGTACCTAAACATGCCTACATAAGGCAAACATTTATGCCCTACACAAGAGCAAAGGTCATACACAAAGCACCTAAGTTTTATGCCCTACACAAGAGCAAGGGATCCACATAAGGAACCTAAGTTTAGACCACACAGATCAAAGATCCACACAAGGACCCTAGTTTAGGCTACACAGGCCAAGGACCTACACAAAGGACCTGAGTTTATGCCCTACACAAGAGCAAAGGTCCTACAATAAGAACTTAAACATACTCTCCCGTCGGAAGCCTCCTATGAGGGCTTGTAAGGGGTGAGATGTACCTGTGACCCAATCCTGCACAAGGAATGATTAACAGGGTCTCTGGACTCTAATGACTTACAGATAAGTAGATGAGCCCCGTTCTGCACGTTGATGAAAACGATCTCCCTAGATGATGGAGATTCTTTAGCTTCCTTGATTTGCAGCACTAATGATGCTCCAATATAAGGCGATGGGTTGGGTCAAGGTTATGTTAGAATCTACTCTAATAAATGTTACTCATTTGAGAGACGGAGAGATCCCAAGTTGTTAAGCATTCAAGAGATCCCAGCTTAATGATTTGCCATTAATATGGTAGCTGGATAATCCTTGAATGAGGAAGTTCATTCACCAATCCACTTTATTGAATGTCAATGATGAGGGTGGATTAAAGGATGAACTCCCATGAGAAAAAGGGCTTAGGGTAGGTGATATGCATTTACTCTCTCAAAGTTCTCTCTCTTTTTCTCAATACATCAACCAAGAACAAGCTCTCCTTATAAATGCAAAAAGCTCCAACGGAAATAAAACTGTTAATTTCTAACCGAGTTCGATGTCATCGAACGTATACTTTCGATGCCATCGAATATCGGTTCGATGATACAAACTCAACTGTAAAACATTCCTGGAACTTTTTTATGGATGATCGAAGTCATCGAACTTGATTCGATGTCATCGAGATTTGAACTTCGATGTCATCGAATCGTAGTTCGATTCCTCGATATTATATGTGACTTTACACAAGAGTTTGCTAGACAAATACAAGTCTAACTATGATGTCATCGACCCTGATTCGATGTCATCGAAATTCAAATTTCGATGTCATCGAATCACAATTCGATTCATCGATCTTTTCCGAAGATATTCCTTGAAAGCTTACTGGACACTTCTTTGTCCTTTTTCGATGTCATCAAGGCTTACTCGATGTCATCGTACTTTGACTATCGATGTCATCGAGTCTATCTCGATTCCTCAAACATTTCCATTGTTTTTCCTCTAAAGCTTGCTGAACATACATTTGTCCGAATTCGATGTCATTGAACCTTTCTCGATGATATCGAAGTTTGAATTTCGATGTCAACGAGTCTCATTCGATTCCTCGAGCAACGTCAGAATATTTTCCAAGAATATTTGCTAGATAATGCTCTAAGTCCTTCAATTTCATCGACTCTCCCTCGATGTCATCGATTACTGATGTTCGATGTCATCGAAGGGATGTTCGATTCATCGAATATTCTATCTAAATACTTTGTGGTTGCTGGACACAAAAGGCCTCATTTCGATGTCATCGAAGTCTATTTGATGTTATCAAAAATGAGTGTTCGATTTCATCGACCGAATCTCGATGTCATCGAACAAAGCAGAAAACTTAGAAAATTTTCCTGTTTGAGAATTAAGTTTTCTAACTTTTAACTCCTATGATGTTCTAAGGCTTTTTAAGGATTTATTTACCTAGGTATTTTGGGACATGGGATGTGAGGCTTAATTTACCTGTGACAAGCTCAGAACACACAGCCAGTTGAGGCAATGGCTTGAACGATCTTCATATGGGCTCACTTGACTCATCGACGCAACTCTCACATTAATTGACAAACTAAGACACTTTCAATAAAGACCTTTGTCAGTGACAAATGTTGTTGTCTTATCATATGAATGCATTACAATTTGGTTATAACCAGAATAAGCATCCATAAAACTAAGTAGTTCATGCCCTGCAGTGCTGTCGACAAGTTGATCAATCTGAGGAAGGGGAAAACTATCTTTGGGACAAGCCTCATTCAGGTCTGTGTAGTCAATACAAACCCGCCATTTCTCATTGGACTTTTTAACCAACACTATGTTGGCTATCCAGTCTGGATAGTAAACTTCCTTAATAAATCCAGCCTTAAGGAGCTTGTTGACTTTTTCTCCAATCGCTGCATATCATTCAGGGTCGAGCTCATGATCCTTCTATCGGATTGGTTGATGGTCTGGGTCGACGTTCAGCCGATGCACGATGATTTTTAGGTCGATGTCAGGCATGCCTTTGTGAGATCTATCATCTTGTTTCGCAGCGAAGGTGTCAGGGACGACCCAATCTAGACCATTCTTGAAGGGTCAAAGTCATCAATCGTAATGAGAACAAGATCCTCCATGGGAGACCGTCTTTCTCCAGAATCTTCACATGGGTCTAGAGAAGCAATGGTCATCATCCGGTGTGAAGCCCTTAGTGCCATCGTGTAGCACTATTGAGCTTTATGTTAGTCTCCGTTCACCGATCCGATACCCTGCTCGGTCGAAAATTTCATGGCTAAACGGTAAGTTGAGACCACAGCTCGCAAGGCGTTAAGAGATGGTCGGCCGAGGATTACATTGTAAACAGATAGACAGTTCACTACCAGGAAGTCAATCATCGTAGTTACGTAGTTCTGTCCATCTCCGGCCGTAAGCGGGAGCTATATTGATCCTTCGGGTATAACTCTGCCACCTGAGAACAGAGTGAAGGAGTTTTGACAGGTCAAAGTCTAGACCGACCAACTCCCATTTTGTCAAACGCCTGCGCGAAGAGGATATCTGTCAATGATCCAGTATGTACAAGGATTCGGAATACCTTGCGGTTGGCTATGGTTATTGTAACCACAAGTGCATCGTCATGTGGATGATGGACTCCTCGGGCATCCTTTTCGATGAAGGTCAGGCTACAGGTCTCTACTTTTGCTCCTTCAAAGGTCAACTGGTGGTAAAGACCTCACATTCTAAGTCGGAATGAACGATGCTTCGTGCATGAGCTTTCCAAGCTTGGTTTGAATCTCCTCCACTGCCAAGGCCCCCAAAGATGGTGAGGATTTCCCCTGTCGGCTCATTATTGATGAGTTGTGTATCTTTTAATGCAGCCCAATCTTCAAGATGACTGACGTATTCCCTAAGGTGGACCCTATGAATGAGTGTTTCAATTTCTTGCTTGAGGTCAAAGCGGTCGCATGTCAAATGACCCTGATCCTAATGGAAAAGACAATATTTGTTTTTACTCCTTTTATTAGGATCAGACTTCAACTTGCTTGGCCTGGTGAGGATACGCTTGTCCTAAATCTCCATTAAGACTTGTTCACGCATTTTATTGAGAGGAGTGTACGTCTTGAACTTACTGTCAGGCCGTTTATTTGGGTGATGATTGTCACGTGATTGGTCATCCTTCATCTTTCTATTTGTAACGGCCGAACTAGGTTCTTCCTTCCTCTATCATTCTTTGGTAGGAAACCTTTATTCTAGACGGCGTCTCACAGGAAGTGGGCTTCTTCGGCATTGGAATATTTTTGTAACATGTTCAGTAAATCGCCATTGTTGTTGGTGGGTTTTTGTCCAACAAAAAGAGGAATTAGCGATCCCTCAGTCCTCCCATTATTGTTATTAAGGCGAGCTCTTCAGAATGCTTCCATACTTACATTACTTTAAGATTGAAGCATTTGATATAATCTTTCAGTAGTTCATCGTCCTTTTGAATGATGTGAAGGAGATGGGAGGCTGACTTGAGTCTCTTTTTTCCCCTGATGAAGTTCGTGACGAAGATCTAACCGTGCTAGGAGAATAAATTGATGGAGTTCAACTTCAATTGTTTGAGCCATAGGCAGGTGGCTCGGGTTAAGGTTAGGGAGAAAGCTCAGCACATTACCCCGTCAGACGCATTATGTAGCTCCATCCAGACCCTAAAAGATTTTAGATGTTCTAATGGGTCGGTAATTTCCAAGAAGAGAGTGATATGAGGCATACAAAATCTATCCGAGAATCGTGCCTGCATGACTTTGGCGGTAAATGGGGGCTCAGTTTCCTCCATTATTGCTTCCATCGGAGTCGGCGCGTTCGTACGGTAGGCTTGTCACATATCTTCAATCTGACCTCGGAAGTCCTTGAGCTCGGCTTCCCATGGCTTGCAACTTTCAGCAGTAGCTTCGATCAAAGCTTTGTCACGCTTCTTTCGGTCTATTTAGTGGCATAGGTCGAAAGCGGGCAAGGCTGCAGTCCCAGAAACGTGAGATGGGGCTGGATTGGTTGAACCATGCTATCAAATTCCCTGAAAGGCAGCGGGCGTGGGAAGGCTGAGGGGATTTGTGGCCCACTTGCTCGTCCTCCTTGGCGGCCCTTTGTACGTTCCGAGGTTGTAGTTGCTCCAGCAACTGCCTCATGGAGTTCATGTTGTTGTTCAATATTTCAACCTGCTGCTCGAGGGAGTTCAATCGTCCTCCTTTGAAGCGGGACCTCTGACCTTGTCTCCCAAAACCAGAATTAGCCTGATGTTGGGAGGTAGAACCCCGATGAATATCAAGCTGCTCGGGGGCAGCGTAAGGTCAGGGGCAACTAGGGAGGCTCAAGTTTTCTTCTTCCCTCTCGCCATTGTGGTCTCTCTGGTAAAGCAGGAAATAGCGCTGATCTCAATTCCCACAAACAGCTCCAAACTGTTGATCAAATTTTCAGGTGGACCTTCATTAAACCCTCATACATTTGCACACAAGAGATAAAAGGACAAAGAAGACCTTGGCTAATGCAAGGGACCCTCCGATGCCTAAGTCAGGGACTTAGGTCTTTGTAGGAAATGATCTTAAAGAAAAGAGTCACTAGCCGTGTGTAATAATGTATGTGAATGTACCTTTCACCGTCTAGGGGCTCCCTTATATAATCAAGAGGGAAGATCACACGAGAAGAAAATCTTCTCTACTTAGAGGGAAGATCTTCCCTGTTAGAGATTTC
The DNA here is from genome assembly GCA_030180095.1 of Magnolia changhungtana. Taxonomy (NCBI): domain Eukaryota; kingdom Viridiplantae; phylum Streptophyta; class Magnoliopsida; order Magnoliales; family Magnoliaceae; genus Magnolia; species Magnolia changhungtana. The sequence continues at coordinate 8,330,242 of JASAUF010000653.1, read as the reverse complement.
TAAATCATCGGGCATCCCCCTTAGATAACAGGTCTGAAATCTCTAGGATCCTGATCTTATCCTTCAGAGATCTTCCAGGGAAGATCCTTGGGAGAGATCCTTGGACCGTTGTACTTGGATAAGGCCACACTATATTAGAAACCGATAATCTCATCCAACCTTTAGACAAAATCGGATGGATGAGGCGGATGTCGCCTTAAAGGCAGATAGCACCGACCTATGAGTAAACCAAGCTATGGTCAAGTCGACCTATGACTAGACCGACCTATGTTATGACTGGACCAACATATCAGTAGGTCGATCTACTATCAGGCCGACCTGTGACTGAACCAACCTATAAGTAGGTATATCTATGGTCGGGCCAACCTATGAATAGGCCAGGCTACCTTATTAATTAGTTCTTCCTAGTGAGTAGTTCTCTTTCGGATAGTTTGGTCCAAGGGTTCATGCCGATTCCTATTTCGACATTTTTTCACATATTATCCTCTCTTACCCATAAGAGATATCTTTTAAGTTTTTGTTCATTGGAGCCTAAATTGAGCGTGTACCTCATCTGAGCCATTGATCGTGTGAAGAGATGTTGTATCCAAAAGGCAGAAAAGTTGCGACCTAGTAAATCATTAGATCTCCTTCCATGTCCACAAGCAGGGGCTAATTTATCTTTAAGAAAATGGCAAATATATCTTTAACAAAACACCAATAACATTCCTCAATTATTTAATACTTAGATTTTTTATCATTATTCTTATTTATTATTATTATTATTGTACTACTCTTAATAATATATTCCAACAACTTTCATTTTGCATTATACGATGGATCAAATTATTGATTTGGACCTACTTGTGTAAAACAACTTTGATCGTCCATTTATTAAAGGCCATTGATCAGATTGTTAATATTTTTTGGGTTAGTTTGATGTTTGAGCGGTAGCATAACAAGTAGTTTTGATCACTAGATTGGATTGTGTCCCTATGCAACTACGAGCACTGTAACTTATAATACTCAAGAACATTGGTTATTAAGGTCCCAGTTGTTTAATAAATCTAAAGATTTTACACGCTATTCAAACAAATGTCATTTTTAGATTTTTATTTTATTTTATTTTTTATATCTGTGACTATGGAATTCGCCATTTTTAAGTAATCATTAGGTCATCTACAGGTTCCTGGGGCCCACCTTGATCATACGTTGTATATCCACTCTGTCCATCCATTTTTACAGCACATTTTAGAACAGTCTGAAATATTAAACATATCAAAATCTAAGGTGGACCACACCACAAGAAACAGTGATGATTGAACGCTCACCATTACAAACTTCCCAAGGCCCACTGTAAGCAAATCTATAATGTTTATTTGCCATCCTAATCGTTGATAAGGCCAATCAGAACTGTATGAAGGGAAAATACAAAAACTAGTTTGATCCAAAACTTCTGTGGACTGCAAAAGGCTTTTAATGGTCATTCACCGCTTTTCAAGTGGTGAGAGTCCATCAGAGATATCGATCTGCTTAAGTTTTTGAAAAATATACTTAAATGAGCTGAGAAAATGGATGGGCGCCGTGGATATGAAAGATATTCATCAAGTGGGCCCCACACAGTAAGGGAAACATATTCAGCAGTGTGCTGATTTTAAAGGTGAAAACGTAGTGACCTTTTAAAGCGTGGGGGACCAAATCAAGCACAATAATAGCAACATATATGTTTTTTAGCGGCCCACGTAAGTGATACCGGTGCAATGATAACTTTCCACTATAGTGAGAGAAAGAGGGACCATACACATGGCGCGCTGTAATTGAATTGGACTGAGCCTGTTTAAGCTGTATGAGCAGAGCCGGCGTTCACATATCTGCTTCAAAGCTGGCCTCGAGCTTTAGTTTTCGGTCTTTTGGCCGCGACTAACGTAATATATCCCATCTCAAGTAATTTTATAGAAAAATATTTTAATTGGAGGATTGTGATGCGTGTTATACACTGCGGAAAGAACATTTTAAATGACGTCACTGATGATAACGTATTCGGTACAAACGTTTTTACTTTAACCTTAACCTACATATAGACTTGTGGGGCACGCCAAGATGTTTTAGTGACGTCCAATCTGTCTATAATATAAACCCCCTATATTTTATCCTTTACTTCAAAAAATTAGGCTGATCCAAAACGTAGGTGGGTCACACCGAAGCAACTGTTGGCATGGGATGCCCCGCCATTAGAAACCTTCCAGATTGTACCTGGGGCTCACTACGTTTTGTATAATTCATCAACTTCATTCCAAAGATGCATTTGATCAAATTGATAGACACCCTAAAAAAAGGGCATTCCAAAACTCAGGTGAGCGACAATTATTGATTTTTGAGTTTTTCAGCATAATTTTACATGATGTGGCCCACCTGAGTTTTTCAATTAACTCTAGTTGATTTTTTTATTTTTTGGACAAAGGGTAAAAGGAAGTGGCAAAAACTAGGGATGGATTGGATGTCATTAAAATATCATGATTTCTACTTTAAACTTAAAAGTACATATGTTTGTATTAGATCAGGCCTCTTAAAGCACTAGCTGAATCCAGTATGAGCAGGTGATTTGGACTGAGTCACCTAGAGCAACTCATGGAATGCAGAGATGAGATCCCACATAGCATGTTTGAAAGTTATTTGGTCTAATACCTACCTAACACATTGGGTGGATTAATCAAATGTGCCACATCAGTGCCACACTCACATAACTTTTTTTTCACACGTGCACACACCCCCACACACTCACATAACTTACGATAACATCTGTCAAAGATCTGATGAGTCTTCAAGAGAATGAGCTCAATGAGATATTTTCTCTTCATACATTTGTGACCAAGAGAATAATCCTGATTTATATTCCGTGGAGGACAAATTTTGTGTGTATTTCATTAAAGGATAAGGAATTCATTTAAAGAGAAGGTATCAACTATAAAAATGCCTAAACAACCCGATGTTCTATATAAATATGTGGGATATGAGTCGAGAATCTTGTAAGCTTTTATTGCACCAAAAACCTATAAAAATGTCCAAAAACCCAATGTTCTATATAAACAAATTGAGTTCCAACAAACATAAAACGGACAAAAACATCTAATCTTTGATCAAATCAAATAGAGCTTCAGGCGCACCGAATTAGATAGGAAAGTCGCTAGATAGATTTTGACACTTTCAATTACGCCGAATGTCGTCGTCGATAGGACTGGACACGGTATTTGGTCAGACCGAATGCGGCATTCAGTGGCAACCGAATTACCTAATTTCTGTCATAACACACTGACATGTTTTAATTAATTTCGGTCAAACTAAAGGTGAGTTTGATGGGATCGAATTTTACTAAAATTGTACAATTTTTCTATCAACTTAGAACCTCTAAAGTCAATCTAAATATGTTTAAATAAAGTTCCTAAAGCTAAGGGATAATCAATAAAGGATTTACCTATTATAATTAAGATCATTTAGAGGTTTAGGTTATTTTGGATTAAGGGTTAGGGTCACCAAGGCACCTCATATACATATTATTTATTTTTAAGTTCTCCACATCCACTTGTGTCGTCGGTTTTTAGCTTCCAATGGCTCAATCGACTCTCTAACATAATGACTCACGCGATCGACAGACAAAGTGAATAAATCAATGCACTAACAGTTCCATGTGTAATTTCTTTTTAATTAACCTATTTTAATTTTGAATTTTATATATCAAAATATTCATTATACCACATGTCATTGGTTGTGCCACGTGTCTCATGCATAACATCTTTATCAGTCATATGTGTTGCTGGAAGATGTCTTAAATCTTCTAGTCCATTATGCTCGACCAGTCGAGGGACTAGCTCAACTAGTCGAAGGTCCCTTCGACTGGTCGAAGATAGTTTGACTCAAAGTCCAGCAACGAGGTATTTGAGATTTTCAGGATGCTCGACCAGTCGAGGAATAGGCTCGACCAATCAAAGGAGTCCTTCGACTAGTCAAAGCCCTGTCTCGACTAGTCAAAGATTACGCAGATAGTGCTCGGATTCTGTGTGGTCTACATAAATTTAAGGCGGTTTCTAGGGAGGTGCGTAAGTGGGGTTTCCCCATTTATAAATAGGAGTCTCTAGGGCTATTTTAAGGTATTTTAAGGGTTTCCAAAGGCATTCTAGGGTTATCAAAGGGTGTAGCAATGGTGAGATTCAAGCTTGTTTGAATCGGATAAGTCTTTCTCTTTGTAATTTCTATTTTCATAGTGAAGATATGTCGCTTTGTGCCGTAGTTTTTTCCCAGAAGGATTTTCCACGTTAAATCTTTGTGTTCTCTTGTGATTGCTTAGTACTCTTGGATTGTTATCCTAAGATCCATATCTATGTGATTCCAAAGCACAAATCCCAACAAGTGGTATCAGAGATATCGTTAGGGCACAGATTTGAATTTGAGGGATTCGCATCAATGGAAAGCACTAAGTATGATATTAAGAAGTACTCAGGCAAAAATAACTTTGAGTTATGAAAGTTCAAGATAATCAGTTCCTTAACCAAGCAAGGCGATGATGGTGCTCTTGAAGCGAAAAAGTCTAGTATAATTGATGATGAATGGAAACCCTTGATAAGAAGGTCTTATTCTCAATCCGTTTGTATCTCACGGATGAGGTTCTCTATAATGTTTTGAGGAGAAAACTGCGGCTAGTTTATGAGAGAATTTAGAGGATATCTATGCGAAAAAATCCTCTGAAAATCGCCTGCAGTTGAAGCGGCAGTGGTATAACTTCAAGATGACAGAGGGTGAAGATCTGGAGGCCCACATCAGCAACTTTAATAAATTAGTTTACAAATTGTTGGATATGGAGAAAGTGATCAAAGATGAGGAACAAGCATATATGTTGCTGAATTTTCTTTCGGCATCATATGAGTCATTCAAGAACACAATGTGCACCATAAATAAAACTCTAAGTGTCGACACCGTTATTTCAGCCCTTCAAGGGAAGGCCATGAGAAAGCTAAACGGCAACATAGAGACATCTTCCGATACACTGATTACGAGAGGTAGGAATTCTAAGCGAGATACAGGATCTTTAAGACTTAGATCCAAATCCAAGGGCAAGGGCAAAGGAAAACTAAGGTGTTGGAACTGCGGGATGTCTAGACACGTGAAGAAGGATTATACCAATCCTAAAGCGAAGAAAAAAATTCAGCGGTTTCTTCGAAGGAGACTAATGTTGTCACATCTGAAGAAGAGACAAGTGGTGGTGATGTTTATCTATGTCCATAATCGGACACTTACACGAAAATCATGGAGATGACTGGATCCTCGACATAGGAGCATCATATCACATGACTCCTCATCGGAGTTGATGCGTCAGTTACAGAGAATGCGACGGTGGACATTTTTTTTATGGGTAATGACAATGCCTATATGTTGTGGCTATTGGTACGGTGAACATCAAGATGTTTGATGGGATGGAGCGTACACTGACTGATGTCAAGCACATTCCTGATATAAAGAAAAGTCTGATTTTTCTCAATGCACTTGAGGCTATAGGGTGCAAGTTCACTGGTATTGATGGTGTCCTTAAAGTTTTAAAAGGGGAACTCGTGGTTATGAGAGCGCAAAGGCATGAAAACCTTTATAGGTTAATTGGGAACACTTTAGCAGGTGGAGCGGCATCAGCTATTGCAGATTCTACATCTCTATGTATGTGGCATGCTTGTCTAGGCCACATGAGCGAGCGGGGTATGAAGGTACTATCTGATCGTTGTTTGATTTCAGCTTTTAAAAATTCTAATTTAGCATATATGCGAGCATTGTATATATGGTAAACAATCTAGATTATCTTTTAAATCTAGAAAACATATATGTAAGGTAGTGCTTGATTATGTGCACTTTGATGTATGGGGGCCATCGCCAGAAATTTTCGTTGGAGGGTCGCTATGGTTTATTTTATTCATTGACGACTACTCTAGGAAAGTTTGGGTTTACTTCATGAAAAGTCAATCTTAAGTTTTCACCATATTCAAACAATGGAAAGCAATGGTGGAAAAATAGTCATGGCAAAAATTAAAGGTTTTAAGGACTGATAATGGTGGAGAATTCACTTCCACTGAGTTTAATGCATATTGCAAGGATGAAGTAGTCATTAGGCACAACACAGTGCGTCACACGCCCAAACAAAACAGTGTGGCTAAGCGAATGAATCAGACTCTCTTGGAGAGAGCCTGATGCATGTTAAGTAATGTTGTATTGTATAAGGCCAGTGACCTAGTCCATACCATTTCTTAGGATCCCACGGTCCTCCCAGTCGAATTGCGGCGACCCACGGCTCATAGATAATATTTATGCATGACCCTAAGTCGCACCCTGTCAACCCAAGTCGAATCGACCCAGGACTTGAACCCTAGCGACCGCGGCAAACGCCGTGATTTGTGCACCGATGCAATACCCAGGCCAGGAGTTGTGGGCCCATGTATATTTTGAAGAAACACTGCGCATTTGCGAATTTTGAGAGAATCTCTACCACCCATCACATCAATCCATCAAGCATAAGTCAAGTACACATCCATCATAACCCATACCCTACCCATCCCTCACTCACCCAAAAGTCAACAACACCCATACCTTTCCATCCCATCTCTTACACAACACCACTTCACCCATCACTCACACATCACTCACCCATCCCTTTTCATCCCATCACCTCTCTCTCTCTCTCTCTCTCTCTCTCTCTCTCTCTCTCTCTCTCTCTCTCTCTCTCTCTTTCTCTCTCTCATTCTCTACCTATTCCCCAAGTAATCCCAAGAGTGTGGACGTCCAAGCTTTCTAAAGAGAGAACCCAAGTGTGGCCCACTCCCTACCACCCAATCTCCCATCCTAGCCATCCATACTTCATCATCCTCCATTAAAATTAAAGCCAATAAGCCAAGGAAACCAAGGGACTAAGAAGGAGTGCAATCGGTGGGTGATTTTAGGATATTTACTGTTGATTTTCATTTGAGGGCCCACTTGTAATGAGACCCATTTTGATGTATGTGTTGTAAACAAAAAGGGGCCCATAGTGGCAGGGTCCCTCCACTACGCTCTCTCTCTCTCTCTCTCATTTCTTTTGGTGATGATGAGGCTGTGTGGCCCACCTGGATGGACCCCACCATGAAGTATGCATTTTATTCATGTCGTCCACTTGCGTGGACCCCACCTGGCGCACGTATCTCATCTAAGCTGTCCGCCCATTTACTAGATATCCAGCATCCCTGGATGGAACAAAAACACAAATATCAACTTCTTCCAACTAGTGGGTCCTACACATGTAGACCCACCTCAATGTATGCATATATCTCAACCGTCCATCTGATGGACGCTATTATTTGGTGTCTACGAGTGCATCTTTAGATCTCCTTCCACATCTATAAGTGGGGGTTAATTTATCTTTAAGAAAATGCAGATAACATTCCTTTGTTCTTTAATTCTTAGATTTTTTTTGTCATATTTTTATTTATTTTTATTGTGCTACCTCTTAATTATATATTCCAACAACTTTCATTTAACATTAAATGATGGATCAAATTATTGATTAATTTGGTCCTACTTGTGTAAAACAACTTTGATCATCCATTTATTAAAGACCATTGATCAGATGGTTAATATTTTTCAAATTAGTTTCATGTTTGAACAGTAGCCCTTGGAATATGCATAGTACCCAACAAACAGTTTGGGTCACTAGATTGGATTGTCCCTATGCAACTACAAGAACATAAAGTGCTGCTCTAAGAGCAAGATTTCTCCTTAGATGTTATTGGTTATATTTTTATTAACTAACAAACAAATTAATCTCTGAAAAAGTTGGGAATAAATATGCATGATGAACTCATTCAAACAGTCCCCTAGTGTCAACTTGAAAGCAGCTTATTTTATTTGTATTCATTTATGCAAAACTGACTGCCGATTTGAATAATAATAAGCACAAGGCATTGTTTTAGTGGAAATCATTTTGGGAACAGCCATGATTTTCCACCACTTCCAAAACTCTTAGTTGAGACGTCGCCATATCTTCACTCCTTCCCTGAGATCGGATATTCAAGTGTGCCATACCATTGAGATGAATATAGACCGTAGAGTGGTTTCCAAATAAGTGCAACACCTACAGTTGCATCTGCTGGGGAAAAGCAAAAACTCATAATTTTTTTAATACATGGAAACCATATGAAAATGAAAATTATTTTCCACCGAATAGATAATTGAGCTATTTGGTTGTGGATTCCACAAAAATTGTAATTCTTAGCTATGCAAAGAATTATCAAACACAAGAAACCAGATGACGTTGTCTAACCAATTTAAATACTAGGTGCTACCAAACCAACACTTTATTTTTTTAAATACATCATCCACACTTCATTTTGAAGTTGGGAGAATAATGGTGTGTTTGGGTAGGGTTCTTTCAGTGATATTTTTAAAGGTAAAAACGCCATGGCCTTTTAAAACGTAGAGGTTCAAATCAGGCACAATAATAGCAACATATTTTTCCACGGCCCACATAGTGATACCAGTGCAATAATAACTTTATGCTGGTTTGACCAAAAAAGCACCACAAATGTGCCTCACATTCATGACTTCCATTCTCTAGCCAGCGCGTGCTGTAATTGAGCTGCACTGAGCCAATTTAAGCTATCTGCTTCAGAGCCGGCGCACAAATGCTTGGAATTGCTGGTCTCAAACTCCAGATTTCTGTCTTTTGGCTGAGCTTGACCCGATTAATCTCTCCCAATCCCAAGTAATTTTATAACCAAATATTTTTAATAGGAGAAGATTGTGGTATGTGTTATGCACTGAGCAAAAAGCCTTTTAAATCATTTCATCGATGAACATAGTTAAAGTAGGTATGAGTCCGGATCCAATACAAATGTTTTTACTTTAACCTTAACCTACGAATCGACTTGTGGGGCACATCAGGATGTTTTAGTGACATCCAATCTATCTATAATATGTGCCCCCTATCTTTATCCTTGGGTCCAAAAAATTAGGCTGATCCAAAACTTAGGTGGGTCACACCGAAAGGAATGGTTGGTACGGGGACACCCACCATTAGAAACCTTCTAGATTGTACGTGAGCCATTATGTTTTGCATATTCCATCTTCTACATTCCAAAGATGGATCTGAACAGATTAATGGACATCCTACAAATCATGAGATTCCAAAACTCAGGTGGGCCACAATAGGTATATTAGAGGTTATAGGCATGATTTTACTTGGTGTGGCCCATTTGAGGCTTTGATCGACCTGAGAGTTCTGTTAAGAAATGGGAAAAGGACATGGCACAAATTATAGATGGATGGGATGTCATTAAAACAACATGATCTTTACTTTAAACTTAAAAGTAGAAATGTTTGTATTGGATCCAGCCTCCTAAAGCATTTGCCCAAACCAGTATCTATCACCTTAGATGAACCCGCAGACCCTATCTGTACACAAATAATAAGGAGCAACTTGGCCCAGATCACCCCAAAACATCTGTATCAGGTTGACTCGGACAAGTCCAGGTGATTTGGACTGAGTCGCCTAGAACAATTCATGAAGTTCATAGATGATGTCAGTGATGTGTCGCCCACTGTTGTATATTTCAAATCTTTGCCATGATCTCACAAGTCAATCCAATCTATGGTAATGTGGACTACAAAATAGGGAACAATGTGAGAGAATGCCAACAATAGAAAAACAGTGCGTGGCCCACCTTGGTTTGTATTACCAGGTGTGTGTTTGACATTCATTCCATACATAAAGTATGTCTATTGAAAGGATGAGGATACGTCTCAAAAACAGGCCACTAAAAACAAAGGGGAGCAGCCTAACTTGGAAGTCGTGGAGTGTAGTTTGAATTCTGTGCAAGGATAACTCTGGGTACAAAAATCACTTCAGTGCATGTTTACAACCGAAAGTGGATTACCCTTGACATGACACTTAAGGGCGTTTGGATGGTAAGTTTCTTAAGATAAGCTACTTATGCCTCAATTAGCTTATCTTAGGTTCGACTTATTAAGCATTTAAGTATGTTTGGTATACATCTTCTCCTCGCTTTCACCTCTCCTGATGCCTATCTTCAATGATAGATCTGAATACGAGTTGAGCTAGCTTGAGAAACTCGCTCAAATCGTCTCGGTTGAACTCGATCTGACTCGACTCGTAAATTGGTTCAGATCAAGCTAAGTGTCTGAACCTGTAGCTCTGAAAAAATTGAGTCGAGTTCGAGATTCGTTAAGGTCGAATCGACTCGACTCAAAGCCAAGCTTGAACCCGACTCACTCGAATTATATATATATATATATATATATATATATATATATATATATATATATATATATATATAATTGTATTCAAATCAAACCCGTTTAACAAATTATATTCAAATCAATTATTAGTTTGATAGTCTTTATATATATGAATTCTTAAATTGTTTAAGTTAGACAATTTGGTAATATATCATGTACCTAATGTTACTTAAATAATTTACGTGGAGTTTGAGATTTGGTGTATTAACCCAATCTATTCTCTGAATATATGGTTCTCAATTGATTGACTACCTCTCCTCTGTGAATAATAGATAATGGTAATGTCACTTAAATGGTAGAGAATTTTTCATATATTTGGAGAATTATTAGGAGATGCTGCCGAATTTTCAACTTGCATGTAAATTATGTGATTATAGTACATGATATATTATTGAATGGGATAAAAAGTGAAATTAAATTTTATGAGCTGTTAAAAAAATGTCGACTTACAAATCACATATTACAATAACACCTTTCAACTTTACATATCTTAAGCATATTTTCTTATTTTTTATATTTAAAGATGGCTAGTGAGGAAGTCCTTACTACCATTGGTGTTAGTGCATCTGTCACACCCCCTCTAGTTTTTTATGTCCAATGAGATGAGGAAAATTTAAATTCAGATACGTCTAATAAATGAAAGAAAAGATCAATAGTTTGAGAAGGTTTTAAAGAGGTTGAGGTAAAAGAGAGTGTGAACCGTGTTACCAAGGTTTGATGTAAGTATTGCAAGTCAAAATTCGCAAATCATTCCGAGGGATCAACTTCACATTATCGTAGACACAGTATTAATTGTGCTAAGAGCCTAAAAATTTTGTGTTCAAGCCAATAATTACTTTCATTTACCTCATTTGAAGGAAGCGACTCACAAGATGCTCTCTTCACTCATAAATCTAAAAAGACATGATGAAAGAGTAGTTTGAAAGAATAGTTATTGTTGAGGAAAAATCATTTAATTAGGTTTATAGAGAGTAAAATTTTTAGTGACTAGATTAGATAATTAAATCCTAAATTTGAGAAGTGCTGGCAAGTCATGGTAAAAAGAGAATGCATGAGATGTATATAAATGAGAAGACAAAGATGAATGCCCCTTTGTTATCAGTCTCTGAAAAGGAGAGCTAACAATGTCCTAGAGGAGGGATGAATAAGACAATGCCAAATAATCGAAATAAATGCGGAATATATAAAGAATACAAAATCTTAATCACCTAAGTATTGAAACTTTGATTCCAAATAATTCGTAGGACAACTTCACTTAAAATATTAGACAGGATAACATTATTTCACGAATGTCTTTAAAATCAATCTTTCAAACTAGCGAGAGAATATAAAATAATTACAACATTTACCACAAGAATGAAATAAATAACATCCACCACTAAAAAGAAATAAACATTCACCACAAGGCACAAGGAGTTATAATGGTTCGGTGCTTAAAACAACCAACATACTCCACTCCCAAAATTATTACTCTTGTAATTTTGGCTTTCAGTATAATAAGGTTTTCATAGGTTCATCTTAACAACCTAATACAGTTCCTTGTAATTTTCATAGGCTCACCACAATAAAATCCCTTTTGTGATTTTCACGGGCTATTACAAATAAAAACCCACTTTGTGATTTTCATAAGCTAAATCAATCCACTGAGATTTTCACAGGCTATCTCAGAAAAACCTAAAATGAAATACGATAAAATACTTATCTTCAAATGGAGATTCGAAAATGTGGTAGAAGCTTGTAGTAGAGGAACTTCCTTCTTGAATGTAGATAACGCAGTATTCACTCAAACTGAAAGAATATAAGGTTCTATAGATTTTAGAAATGAAAAACTCAAATGCTACTTGATTCAATTCTCTTGTATCTCACAGAAGAGTATAGATTACTCTTTAGAATAAGATTAAAACAATCTTGAGAAAGAGAATTAAATAAACAAAAAATAAATTATAAATACCACACAATTAGTTTGTCGAGGACTTGAGCTTCTCACTCACTTACAGGAGGTTTAGAGTGATTTTTCATTGTGATTTAAAATGAAAGGAGTCCTCTATTTATAGCCAAAGAAGTTGGAAATTTGGCTAGCCTAAACTGGATTTGACTAGCTATATTCCACAGGATTCGATATAACGGCTATCGGATTGCGCGAGATAGAATTTATCCGAAATTCATTCCCCAAAATCCAAAGGAATGCATTGTTGGAATTTAACACGAACTCACTCAGGCTATCCGATTTTCAAACTTAGGCTAGCCAAACCAAAATGTAAGCTAGCTGAATTTTCAACAGAATTTGTATTTGTCCAAACTTAAAGTTAGGTTAGCTGAGAAAGTTTAGCCGAACTCCAGAGCAAAATATTATTAAAAATCCAAAATCAATGAATCTTTAAAAGTACCTAACCTAAGTCTTTGTAGGGTTACACTACCTGTGTTTTAGCAAATACAATGGACAACTTGTCTTGAACTTTGACTCGATCTTGTCTTGAAATCAGGTGTAACTACTTGAGAAGATATGTCAAGCTTAAGCTAATCGTAAGTCGATCTCAAGTTGATCTTGAGGCATGTAGAGTAGTTGTGATTTCATACTTCTGATTTGACTTGAAGCACTTTTGTCTTACGACACTTTTGTCTTATGAAATTTGACAATCTATATGTGTTAAACATATAAGCACTTACAGACTCAATCTCACGTATAAGTCTTACTTCAAACTTATGGACGACATCCAACTAAAGAAATGGGTACATGTCACTAACTGCACAATATATAAATGCAAATTAGAATCTATGTAAGAAAATTTTAAACTTTCATCATCTTCATCCCCTTCATGTTGTTTTTGTTATTTCAGACTACATATATAGTTGTCTTCAGGAGTGGGGTTTCAAAAGTATGATATCTTCAATCACGCTAGATAATGCATTTGTAAATAACGCTGTGATTTCTTTTTTACGGAGCTAATTCATGACAATAGAGAATCTTTATCTTGGCAAAAAGGTTTATTGGGTCAGATGTTGTGCTCACATTCTTAATCTGATTATGCAAGAGAGGCTAAAAATAATTGACGAAATGATTGAGAACATAAGAGATAGCGTAAAGTATATAATTGGGTCATCATCAAGACTTAATATCAGGAATGATATACTCCAATGTTTGAATGTTGGATCACAAAAAATATTAAAGTTGAATATGTGTACCCGTTAGAATTTAACATATGAAATGTTGGATACGTCGGTCGAGTTAAAAATTGCATTCTCAGAATTTGTAATCCGTAACAAGTGTTCAGATGTGGAGCCACATCTAGGGGCTGCACGACCGGTCGTGGGCCCTGCTCGACCGGTCATGGCCCCTGCTCGACCAGTCGTGGACTGGCTCGACTCAAAGTCCAGCGAGCATTAGTTTTTTGGTTCTGAGGTGCTCGACCGGTCGTGGGGCCCACTCGATCGGTCGTGGTTACGTAGATTCGTTTCTGAATTTGACGCGGACTGCAGATTTTTGAGTCGCCTTTCGAAAGGGTGCGAAAGGGAAGTTGTCTAAACTATAAATACGAGTCCCTAGGGCTTTTCTAATGTAATGGAAAATCATTCTAAGGTATAGGCAAAGGGTTTTCTATATGCTTCCAAGGGAGATGTTAGTATATTGCCTTGTAATCTTCTTTTTTCTTCATAGTAGAAGTTTGCATCCGTGATTTTTTACCCTTGTTGGGGTTTTTCCACCTATATCTTATCTTGTGGTTTATTTAGAATGTTTTAATTCTTCTTCTAGTTTATTTTTCTTCTGGTTTATCGTTTGTGGGTGACACCTGAGATTGGATCTCGGTTCACTGCGTTGTTGGGGTACTGCGCAACAACTGGTATCAAAGCTATTGGTTTAGTTCTATTGGGAGCGATGACAGAAGAAGGGAAGACTAAAATTGAGAAGTTTGATAGTTCAAACTTTACCTTCTGGAAGATGCAGATGGAGGATTATCTATATCAGAAGGACCTTTATATTCCTCTAGAAGGAAAAGAGAAGAAACCAGAAAAGATGACAGATGATGAATGGTTTTTATTGGATCGAAAGGCTTTAGGAACAATCCGACTCTCTTTGTCTAAGAGTGTCGCCTTCAATATATCCAAGGTGAAAACTACAAAAAAAATTAATGGAAGCCCTAGCCACCATGTATGAAAAACCCTTTGCGTCCAACAAGGTTCATCTTATGAAACATCTATTCAATATGAAGATGTCAGATAGTGGGAGCGTGGCTGAACATCTAAATGAGTTCAATACAGTCACGAGCTGGTTGGAATCCGTTTGCATTATTTTTTAGGATGAGGTCAGGGCGTTATTGATCTTATCTAGTTTGTCAGATAGTTAGGATGGTTTGGTGATTGCTGTGAGCAATTCTTCAAGGTCAATAAAGTTGAAATTTAATGATGTGGCCGGTCTAATTCTCAGCGAAGAATCTAGAAGAAAGGCATCAAGAGTTTCAGGGGATTCAGGGAATGCTCTAAACATTGAAGGAAGAGGAAGATCGCTAAACAAAGGAAGCAATAAACACAAACGTTATAAGTCGAACAAGAAGTCTAAGGGACCAAAAGACAAAGATGAGTGTTAGCATTGTGGCAAAAAGGGGCATATGAAATGTGATTGCAGGGCGCTCAAGAAATAAGAAGGAAGCTCTCAAGGCAGGAAAGATTCAGTGAATCTATCTGAGGAGAGTGACACAAAGGCGTTGATCTTGTCTGTTGATGCGAGGAATGAGTCTTGGGTTATAGACTCGTGTGCTTCGTTTCATGCCACCTCATGTAAGGAAGTTCTACGTGATTATGTGTCAGGTAACTTTGAGAGAGTCTACCTAGGTGATGATGAGTAGTGTAGTATTGTTGGAAAGGGAGATGTTCATGTCAATCAGAAAGACGGAACGGTTTTAAAATTAAAAGATGTCAGACATGTACTGAGTTTGAAGGTGCTATTGTCAAAAGGGAAGCTACCAGAGATGAAGTCTATTGACTTGAAATTCTGCGAGGACTACGTGTATGGCAAGCAGAAGAGGGTAAACTTCAAGAAGTAAGCTTCAAGAAGACAGAACGCGCTCCAAAGATACATCTGTTGGAGCTTGTACATACTGATGTGTGGGGACCGGCACAGGTATCGTCTCTTGGTGGCTCACATTATTTTGTTTCTTTTATTGATGATGCTAGTAGAAAACTGTGTATTTATTTCTTAAAGCACAAATCTGATGTATTTGATGTATTTAAGAAGTGAAAAGTTATGGTAGAAAATGAGACAGGTAAAACAGTAAAATGTCTCAGATCTAATAATTGGGGAGAGTAGTGTGATAAGAGATTTGAGGAGTATTGTGAAGCAAATGAAATCAGACATCAAAAAATGATTTCAGGGACACCACAGCAGAATAGTGTGCTGAGCGCATTAACAGGACCATCCTTAAGAGCGTCAGGAGCATGAGGTTACATGCAGGGTTGTCCAAGACCTTTTGGGTAGATGCTGTGAATACTGCCGCATATCTCATCAATAGAAGTCCCTCAGCACCATTGAATGGTGGGCTACCAGAAAAAACGTGGACTGGGAAAGAAGTGAACCTTACACATCTCAGAGTATTCGGTTGCACTTCATATGTTCAAATTGATGCAGAGCATAGAAATAAGCTGGATGCAAAGTCCAGGAGATACACGTTTATAGGCTATGGGCAGCATGATTTTGGCTACAAGTTTTGAGATGCAAAAAATAAGAAAATCATCAGAAGAAAGGACGCAGTCTTCAATGAAAAAGTGATGCATAAGAACAGTGTGTAAGAAACTAAGGCCAAGGAAAAAGGATTCATATAGTTGGAAGAGTTACCGGACACGGGTGTTATAGCACCACAGGATGATCATGCACAGTAACATTATGAGGCAGAGCCGCAGATACTAGTTATGGGAAGGTCTACTCGGGAGAGGAGACCCACGGTCCGATACTCACCCTCCTTACATTATTTACTGCTGACAGATAATGGTGAACCAAAGTTTTTTGAAGAGGCATTACGATCAGATACACGGGTTAAGTGGGAGCAGGCCATGGATGATGAGATGGAC
The DNA here is from genome assembly GCA_030180095.1 of Magnolia changhungtana. Lineage (NCBI taxonomy): Eukaryota > Viridiplantae > Streptophyta > Magnoliopsida > Magnoliales > Magnoliaceae > Magnolia > Magnolia changhungtana. The sequence goes on along the minus strand of JASAUF010000653.1, from coordinate 8,313,883 downwards.
TCTCTTGAGTCTAATCGTACATGAGAGCTAGTCACTCTACCCAAGGGTAAGAAAGCTCTTCATAACAAGTGGGTTTACAGACTGAAGGAGGAGCACGATGGTTCGAAATGGTACAAGGCCAGATCGGTTATGAAAGGGTTTCAACAAGAGGCAGGTATCAATTTCACTAAAATATTTTCACTGGTAGTGAAAACGTCTACGATTTGCATAGTCTTGAATATAGTGATTACAGAGTACTTACATCTAGAGTAGCTAGATATTAAGACAGCCTTTCTTCATGGGGACCTTAAAGAAGAGATATATATACAACAACCGATAGGATATGTGGCACCAGGAAAGGATAACAAGGTGTGCAAACTGAAAAAGAGTCTATATGGCCTGAAGCAGGCCCCGAGGCAGTGGTACAAGAAGTTCAACAGTTTCATGTCGGAAAACGGTTACAGAAGATGTCATACTAACCACTGTTGCTATTTGAAGAAGTTTGATACGTCATACATCATCCTTCTTCTGTACGTTGATGACATGCTTGTGGCTAGTTCAAGCATAAAGGACATCTCAGATTTTAAAAGACGAATGTCTAGAGAATTTGCCATAAAGGATTTAAGAGCTGCAAAATAAATCCTAGGCATGAGGATAAAGCATGACAGGGAAAACAAGAAACCGGTTTTATCACAGGGAGAGTACATAGATAAGGTACGTGATCGATTTAATATGGGAGGTGCTAAGCCGGCTAACAGTACTCTATTAGCCAACCACTTCAAGCTATCTAAGGAGCAAGGTGCAAAGACGCAGGAGGATCGAGACCACATGGCTAAAGTCTCATACACATCAGCTATTGAGAGTCTCATGTATCTATGGTGAGCATGAGGCCAGACATTGCTCAAGCAGTGGGAGTTGTTAGCAGGTTCATGAACAACCCCGGGAAGGAACATTGGGAAGCTGTGAAGTGGATCCTCAGATACCTGGTAGGTACTGTGGATATAGGGCTATGTTATGGAGGATCGGAAATCAAGCTACAAGGCTATGTAGATTCAGATTTGGTAGGAGATATCGACAGCAGAAGAAGCACTACAGGTTATGTCTTTACTCTGGATAGTGCTACAATCAGTTGGGTCTCTCGATTCTGATGAAGATAGTATCTATCGATCGACGTAAGCGAATATGTTGCAGCTATAGAGGCATGCAAGGAGATGGTATGGATGCAAGGTTTCATGATAGAGTTGGGTAAGAAGCAAGCAGATTGCAAGCTATACAGTGACATTCAGAGTGCAATACACTTGGCTAAGAATTCAGCCTTTCGTTCAAGGACCAAGCATATTGCTATCAGATATCACTTTATACGTTCGTTACTGGAAGATAGATCGATTGCTCTGGAGAAAATTCATACAAGTGAGAATCCGGTGGATATGTTGACCAAGGCGGTCAAACGAGAGAAGTTGAAGCTCTATTCAGCTTTGACTGGTCTTCATGCTTGAAGACGGGGAGGTGATGCACTCCAGATGTAGAAGACGAAGATTTATGGCGATATGTCTCCAAATGGGAGATTGTTGAGATGTGGAGCCACATCTGGGGGCCGCACGACCGGTCGTGGGCCCTACTCGACCGGTCGTGACCCCTGCTTGACCAATCGTGGACTAGCTCGACTCAAATTCCAGTGAGCATTAGTTTTTTGGTTCCGATGTACTCGACTAGTCTGGCCCATACTCAACCGGTCGTGCAGTCTGATCGACCAGTTGTAATTATGCAGATTCGTTTTCGAATTTAATGCGGACTACGGATTTTTGAGTCACCTTTCGCAAGGGTACGAAAGGGAAGTTGCCTAAACTATAAATAGGAGTCCCTAGGGCTTTTCTAATGTAATGGAAAATAATTCTAAGGTATGTGCAAAGGATTTTCTATGTGCTTCCAAGGGAGAGGTTAGTATATTGCCTTGTAATCTTTTTTTTCTTCATAGTGGAAGTTTGCATCCATGGTTTTTTATCCTTGTTGGGGTTTTTCCATGTATACCTTGTCTTGTGGTTTATTTGGAATGCTTTGATTCTTCTTCTAGTTTATATTTCTTCTTATTTATCGTTTGTGGGTGAGACCCGAGATTAGATCTCGGTTCACTGCGTTGTTGGGGTGCTACACAACAACAAGCATATGCTTTGTTACCTAATAAAGATGATTGGAGAAGAGCTAAAGATGTTCATATTTTTTTAGAGTTTACTATGACTACATAAAGTTATTTTTCAAAAATAAATAACCAACAGTAAATTTATTGCTTCCAAAGCTTTTTAAGATTACGGATGCTCTTCAGAGAAGTGTCACAATAAGTCTAAATTATATTTAAAATATGGCACTAAGCATACAAGTGAAATTTGAAAAGTATTAAATGAATGTCACATGTTAATAGCATTAGCTTTTGTCCTTGATCCTCGTTGCAAAATGGGATTGGTTATTTTCACTTCTAAGAAGATTTATTTATTTAACAATGCAGCAGATGAAACATCTAGTGTTCAGGTGGCGATTGAAGAATTATATTCATCTTATGTGGTTAATTCTAACACAAGATAGGGAACACGACTTATGTTGTTAATTCTAACCCGTGCTTGTAGTTCGTATGTAGGTGTTGACAATTTTCTCAATGAGTACTTCTCACCCTTAGAACCAGATGAAGCAAGTGAGTAAACAAACGAGTTAGAATTACATATATATCTCAAGGAGCAAGTCATGAAGGTCTCTAACCAAGACTTTGATATCTTAGATTGATCGAAGACTAGAGCTCATAAAGGAAAATATCATACACTATCATTAATGGCTAGAGATATTTTATCAATTTTGATTACAACAATGGCATCAGAGTTTTCATTTAGCACTAGTAGTGGTGAATAAGTTTAGAAGCTCTCTTGCACCTAAAACAACTGAAGCGCTTGTTTGTACACAAGATTGGTTGTGCCTAGTTTAGGGTGGTAGTTCATTTAATGTAAAGAATGATGAAGAGGACAAGACTGAGAGTCTAAACGAGATTGTACCTTCATATATTTAAAGTTTAAACATGACTTTTAATTTTTAGAACATCATGATCTTATTAATTGTTAATTGTTATAACTCAGATTTTGTTCTGTAAGACTTTAATTTCTGTTATTTTTGGAGTGACTTGACATTGACATTTAAATTTTGAACATACTATAGTTTATTTCTTGTAAATTATGTTGGCTTCATGACTTCGCCCAAAAATGTAATTCTCTATTAACAAAATTCCCTTATGCATAAATATTATCTGATGACTCATCCATAGACATTTGGGATTATAGTACCCAAATCAACTCCCCAACATGTAGAAGAATGAAGATAAATGTCGTTTGTGTGGAGACAAATTCGTGAACAAAACAAACTAGCTAAGAATATACTTATCTAGTCAGGGAGGAGACGCAAAAGCATGTTTCAATGCCTCACAAGAAGTACGAATTCTATTCCAGGCTCTCTTATACTTAAATAAGAAAAAATACACCCCCTCCATACCAAATTCAACTAGCCACAAAAAATATCATATCAAGCCTATTATAATAAATGAATATTCAGAAATAGAGAGAGTACAACGAATTAGTAGGAAAGAAGAAGAGGGGAATGCCATATTAAAAGCTTTGAAAGAAAAACAATTGAAACTTGCCTTGAAGATAAGTAGGGAAGAGGTAGATGCATCTAGATATCAATGTCCTTAAAGACAACATGACACCGAGGCAAGGCTAAGCACAGGAAGTAAGAAGAGTCATAACGTCACGCCCCAAACTCAGAAACTGGGCTCACAAAATTTTCAATCACCGAATCCGACACTGACAGCCTCCGTAATACGCCATTCTCGGCTCCCGGCACCCATATACCAGGTTCCGATCCTAAAATCCTACAAGTAGAATTACTGTGATCAAAAACTTTGAGTTATAATGCGCATAAAGGAAAATACAATGATAATAATAACAGAAACTCCTGAAGCTCGACTGCACGCTCCTACTCTTACTAAGCTACAGCTGCGTCCTGACGTTAACTGCCACATCAATCATTCATAAGCTTATAGAAATCTTAGAGGGTGGTCAGAGTATGTGCACAATATAAGCGTGCTCAGAATGCAATATCAAAATCATGCGGAATATACTGGTAAGTTCATGAATGTTACCAGTTGTACCAAGGCTATGCAATGCAATGCATGAATGCTATCAGCCACATCAAGGTCATGCGATGCAAGGCCTACATAGTCAATGTCATGTGCATGATGCAGCTCACGTATACCAATCCACATATCGATCCAACTCATCTCTGGAGCATTATATATCAATACAGTTCTCTCTAAATAATCACCGGGGTCTAATATACTATACACCACATTGTCATCCTACACTGGATGCACAACCGTGCAAGCGAAACAGACATCACTATCTTCTTAGCTAATAGTCAGCCAATATCTATCCGGCACGTCGATAGAAAACCCATTTACGAGCTGGTCATACTCAGCCTAGCAATTTCCCCCTCCTCTCGGGCGAGTTAGGCCACACCCCCTTTGAACTAACCACGACATAGTGAGAGACGTGGCCTCCTGGTATTCGGCCCTCATGCGCTCATACATCCACTCGATCTAGGCATTGGAGCATCTTTCGGTACCGTCGGGTTTAGGGACTTTCACTAAGGGACATCATTTGCGCTCCCATGTAAAAGGAAGATTTCCGGTGTCCAAACCTACCATCCATGATATGCCTGTGGAGGCTATGGCCCTGATGTCACTAAGGCATATAACAATTAAAACCACTTAATGTAAGATGCATGAGTCACAAGTCCAATCATGCACATACCATGCGCTCATGTGGGATGACTCCGCCTATTAGGGAGTCCCATAAACAACCTGCCCTATGGCATATGCAATGGTCAACTACATCTCATAACAAACATGTATATGATATGTATGGGCATGTATCATGATGCTATGTTGTCACATACTCATAATCGGTATAGATAACTAGCCTATATACAAGGTGAGGTCCATAGATGGACAGCCGATCTAAACCATAACATAAAGATCGATCCTTAACCGATGATATACCAAATCCGATAGCATGGATCCCTTTGTCTACGGTGATGATGAACTCTCCTCATATCAAGGTTGGGCTTAGGTAGCCTACCTATAATCCTAAGGATCCTAAATGAGCTTCCTTCACCATACTATTACATGGCCCGCTACACGCCCTAGGGGGGCTCAAATAAGTCCTAGGTGAACTCCAAGATTTAAAAGAAATAATCCTACAAGCAACCAATGGGGGGGCCCCACATCTTGGGTTATCCCAATACAAATAGATGGATCATGCAAACATCAATGAGGCCCAATGATTTGGGTTAACCCACTTAGAGAATGATGAAAATGGGCCTAACAAGGCCTAAGAGAAGGTCACAATGTGGAAATTTAACCATCATTGCCCATCAATGTGAACATTTAACCAACATTGCTCCCAAGGGGTGGCCCACATAGAGCCTAACATATAGTGGGCTCATGGCCTCACATAAGGGCCTCATACATAACATAATTAGGCTAATGTACACCACGATGGGCCTTATTCATTGGCCACATATACATCACATTGGGCCTCACATATGGGCCTCATACACATCAGATTTGACCTCACATATGGGCCATAATTACATCACATTGGGCCTCATTCATAGGCCTCTTACACATCAGATTGGGCCTCACATATGGGCCTCATACACATTAGATTGGGCCTCACATGTGGGCCATAATTACATCACATTGGGCCTCATTCATAGGCCTCATATACATCACTATGTGGAGTCAATGGACTGGACGGCACGAATGAAACACGCACATCACGCAGGGGCCACGTGGAAGGACGTGTGAATATACAACACATCACAAGGCGGGCCCCACCCATCCAGCCTATGGACGATGCAAATAATGCACATACATCATGGTGTGTCCCACTCAGCACACCGTCTAGATGGACGATGTGGATAAAAACATACATCATGGTGCGTCCCACTCAACACACCATCTAGATGGATGGTGTGGATACAAAACACATAAATCAAGGTGGGTCCCACCTACCTGCACGTGTCACACATCTAGGGTGGGCCCACACCTCAAAACAGATGGACGGTGTGTATAAAACACATACATCATGGTGGAGACCCACTGTCTTAGCAATGGATGGTGAGGATAAAGAATACATATATCCAGGTGGGTCCCATCCCACACGTGCAGCATGTGTGGGGTGGGCCCCACACGTCCGACGAATGGATGGATGGTATGGATATACACATACCTCATGATTTGGGCCCCAGAACTTACTGACGTCAATACAGCTATATATGCTTACTGGGACCCACCGTCCCTTGGATGGTCTGGATACAACACTACATCAAGGTGGGTCCACACGTGTGGGGCCCACGAGGTCAGCGTCAAGCTGATATTTATGTTTTCCTCTTCGATGCGAGTACCGCCCAAAACGGGCAAAGAACTAATGCCGCTGACACCAACAAGGTGGGCCCTCAAATGGGACAGCATGTTGTAATCCTAACAACAAGAAAATAAAATACATGCATCAAAGTGGGGTCCATTTGGATGGGTCGTACACATCCAAAACAAGCAGATATTCATAAGCTTCCCTTAGGATTTGAATTATGTAAAATAGAACAACAAGATGGGCCAGCCTGTGTCCAAAAAATGGACAGCAAGAGTGTCCCACCTGCTGGACGGTTTAGATGTGTTAAGCACATCAGATGGGCCACACACATCATCATTATCATCATCTAAAGAGAGAGAGAGAGAGAGAGAGAGAGAGAGAGAGAGAGAGAGAGAGAGAGAGCAGTGAGATGGAGGGTCCCTGCCACTATGGGCTCTAATACTTGCATCAATACATACATCAAGGCAAGTCCCATGCATGCATGGGCCCATCATCACAAAATAAAATCTGAGGTGGGGATGCCATCCCCACCATGCAAATGAGGGGTCTAGATGACCCTTAGAAGGCATGGATTAGAATAGAAATCATCATGGTGTGCTCCATGGAGAATGGACTAAAGGCATGTAAGAAGATGGGCTAAAGGCCACATCAAGGGGATCATGAAGGATCTCCACCATGGATTAGTGGGTCCTTCAAGTCGCCAAGCAAAGAAAGAAAGGAGATCAAAGGTAGAAAATGAAATCTAACCCTAGAGTGTACCCACCTTCAAATCTTGGACTTCTACTTCCACCAATGGCTTCCAAAGCTTCAAAGGAGCAAGGTTTAATGGTTGAAATAAAGTCTTAATTGTTGGATTGGGAGGGTTTGGGAGAGGAAGTTGCTGAGATTTTGGGATCTCTCTCTCTCTCTTGCTAGCAATGGAGGAAATGGGAAATGAAAGAGAGAGGGAGAGAGATGAGAGAGAGGAGTGGCATTTCCTAGGTAATGAGTGGATTGTAAGAGAGGCATGGGTGGGGACATTATGAATTTTAAGAGTATGCCTAGCAAACATGGGGCTAGGGCTAGGAGAGGATGATGTCACCCCATGATGATGGTTACTAGGGAAATGTGCAATCTGGATAGGTGGATCCTCAATCACGCGATTAATGGCCGGAATAATGCGCGGGTCACATCTTATGATCTAGACGTCAGATTGGCGCATGAGATGCGGCGTTGGAACCGCAGCGACGATGCGGTTGCAATGGCATAGGTTTCGGGTCAAGCTGACTTGGGTTGACAAGGTGCGACTTATGGGTCGTGCGTAAATACAATCTATGAGTCGCAGGTTGCCAGAATTTTACCGGGAAGAGCGCAGGATCCTACAGAACAGAATGGACACTAAGGCACGGGTCTTCATCTTCTTCCTTCTTCATCTTCATCTTCTCCTTTACACGTTGTTACTGTCACACTCCGAAATCTGGCACCTGGGTATATCCGACCCTGATTCCGTACCCGCAGGCATGACTAATGTTTTGTATCTTTACATTTCATAATCCACACATATATTGACAAAATGATCTTATTCAAAAAATATAACAATCCAAAATTTTAATAATCAAACATTTATTTAAAGAAGAATAAAATGTCTATATTCTGACTGTTCAAGATTTACCATCAAACACATGTCATCATCATACTATCATACAATATTTAATGTTCATTACACTTATTTAGAAAATGGTAAGGAAATAAAAATAACTAAAAGAAAATCTCTTTAAGCTCCTCCATGAGATCCCGATCCTAAAATTTTAAAATCCCAACAAGGTAAGCTACGAAGCCTAGTGAGTAATCTCAACACATGTTTCAAAATAACCTTATGTAACATGAATAAAAATGTATTAAAAGATACAATACATATTTAGGTAAAACAACAAATGAGGAGATTTAATAAACAAAATGTTTCAATGTAAATTCAAAGAAAATGAATGAATAAGATCAACATATGAGATACTCCATAATAACATGTGTAGTTTATTCTTTTTAAAACCATGGCTAGTTTACACCAGTTGGCCAACACCCGTGCCAATACAATACCTAGCCTGGCAATGGGAACCTCTAGCATAACATGCTCACCCATTCAAAGATACTTGGTGAGGGACCCATTTGTATTTTAGCTGGTCAGACTACTACCCTACCGAACCTGACAGTGGGAACCTTTTTGTAATCTTGACACGTTCACCCACTCAAAGGGTATGGTAGAGGTTTCAAAAGGTACCAGTTGGGTTTCTAGGACTTTCAACCCAAGGGTCTTGATCGCCCCACTTATTTACGCTTTAGGGATTTTCAACACAGAGGACTTGATCGCCCCACCTATTTTCTAGTGTTCCAAAAACTATTCGAAGGATATATAATTTTAATATTTTATGACCAAAATATTTCTAAGGACATTGTTTCTAATCATCGTAGACTGTTCGTACATGATTTAAAGTTCTACGTAAAAAATATATTTATGCAATGCAATCGGTCAAATCCGATCCGATGGTCTGAAAAAGTATACTGAATTTGAAGTTTTTAAAAAAGATGCTTTAAATTCTGACTTTCTTAAAATTACAAAAATAATAATAATAATAAAAGAATTATTAATGCATGGGTAGACAATAATCTAAATTTAAAGTTGATTAACGGCTTGCTAATTAAAATAAAGAGAACTACAAAAAATCATGTTAAATAAACACAACAAACTATGAATCAAATAAATAAATCAATAAGAGAAAAATGCACAATTATTGAATTATTTGCATAATAATAAAAAAATAAAAGAAAACCAAGTGGAATTTATTATAAGAAAAATAAATAAATAAAGAAAAAATATCAAGTGAGAGAAACTCACTTTTTTTCTTAAAAAAGTGTTTTCTTTTCTTTTCCTCCTCTCTTCCTTTTTCTCTCTCCTCCTTTTCTTTCTTCCTTTTTCTCTCTCTTCTTTCTCTCCCTCTTTCCAACGTAAATAACCAGCAACTCTTTTTTTCTCTCTTTCTCTCGTCCCTCTCTCGCTTCTCTCTCTTCTCACTCTTCTCACGTCACAGCACATCCTACTTCTCTTCCTTTGCTCCTTATTTATATGGAACACAACAGCACATGTGATGTTTTAATGTTAGTAAGTTTTCTTTTAAATTTCAGTTTTTTCTTTTTAAAGCTTTGTATGTCACATTTTTTTCTTTGTTTTGATTTACACCACGTGCACTAATCTAGTGTAAGGTCGTGCACACATGTGCCATGCATTGCACACATGCCACGTGTGTGGTACATGTATGTGAGGTTATGTAGGTGTGCATAGTGTATGGTTGGTGATGCATGCATGGGCTACTTGTGTGTGCGTGAGAGGTATGTATATGATGTGTTTGGTGCATGTGTTTGGTTATGATGTATTCAATGGTGCATAAGTGTATGAGGTAGCTGGATGGACGGATCAATGTATGCATAGATGGACAGATAGATATATGGTTAGATGAGTTGTATGATCGATGGCTAGACTCCAAGATGTACCTATGGATGGACGGGTGGGATTGTGGGTGGCCACATGACCAATATGATGGATGGTCAGTTTAGATGGATGGACAAGCATTCTGATGATTTCAGCATATGGACGGTTTGATGGTTGTATTGTTGGATGGCTGGTTAAATGTAAAGTTGGATTTATTAGTTAACGAATAGTTGAATCGGATATGTCCAAATCAATGGTTGAGATTGAACCAGTTGATCTTGTAGATCAACGGTCATATCGGACTAATTGGGTACGTCAATCAATGGTTAAAATTAGACAGTCAAGATTAATTTGGGTTATTACAGTTTACATATGAGGTCCACAATAGTGGGCGGTGTGTGTCTGACTTCCTATGAGAGGTATAAACAGCAGTTCTCTAACCTCTTCCACTGAAGAAAGATTGGAGAGAAACCTCATATGTTGGAGGATTAGCATTGACAAACAAAAACCTTCTACATCACGAATAGGTATGATCAAAGCAATTTATCGTAGATTTAGAGATTTAAAAATCTGATGTGACTAAATATGGATGATTCTAGCTAGGCTTAAATTAAACTAGATTTTGAAAAATAAGTCTTATTCTGTTTCATTTTTTCAAACAAATTCAACAAACCCACTAGGCCTAACACATAGGCTAATACCCATTTCTTCTTCTTCTTCTTCTTCTTCTTCTTCTTCTTCTTCTTCTTCTTCTCTCTCTCCATCTCTCTCTCTTCCCTCTTCTTTCTCCTCTTTCAAGAGACGATAAGCTCTATTTTGTTAATTCATTAGACTGAGTGGATAATTGTAATCATTAACCAAGATCTTCCATCATGAAGATTCTTATCATAGCAAGCTCCACACACCTCAACCCTCTAATGTGGTGATCAGAAGCCCTTTAAAAATCACTTAGAAGGAGGCTACAACTCTACATGATAATAATTTGAACACTTTCCTTGGTGTGTAATTCAAGCAAGGTGAGTTGACTAAACCAAACAGATCCAACGGTGGCGACCATGGCTACCATTACCACTATGCAAAGAGATGAAGGAGCCGTGATCAAGGTGATGCTTCGATGGCTTGAGATCACATTGGTAACTTGATGCGAACCGAAATCAAGGTGTTCCAGACTACAACAGAGAAAGAGAGAGAGCGGTCTATAAAACTATTAAACTAATAAATAACATCAGTAGCCAACGATGGTTGTAGCTACCACTATTGCATCAATGGGAGCCCATGACTACTACTATCGCTACTACGGATGGAGGTTTACACACCTTCCTCGAACCTTTTTCTCCCTTTATAATTCATGGTTAGTTTTCCTCTCCGTTCCTTTCTTTTAGTAGTTTCTCATTAGTTGGTGGCCATTAACACTAACCCATTTAGTGATTGGGATAATAATTAAAACAAATGATAAACCACGATCATCATATTTGATTAAAAAAGAAAGAGGCATCAAATTATAAAATTCTAGAGTTAAAATGAAAAAATTGGCATTTACCTTGATTGTCTTCCACATAAATTGAAAATCCATCATAAGTCTCTCTGATAGCACTATTGATCAAACCAGATGAGCATACCTACATTTTTCAAGCCCACTACAAAAACTAACATGATTGCATTTTAGGGGTAGCTCCTTAGAGGAATGCTACTGGGAAATTACAACTTGGTTAATGGTGACATACAACTACATGATCTTGTAAATATAATCATTTCTCACCCACTAATGTATCATATTATATGAAATACAAGTTATGCAAGAGGACCACACTATGATGATCACTGGCTACAAAACAACAGACAGAGTCACTCATTGGTAAGGACACGACATCATAATTAATGGACAACCATTGATATGACTTAATATATAGGTCAAGCACGAATGAGTAGATTAAGCCAACTTCTATACCTCACAGCAGTGCCCACCTTTTGCATGACTCAGATTTCTCATGGGCATTGGGAAGAAAACGTAACTGCATTGTATGATTCTGTTTAGTGATCTACACCTTATGCAATTGGATATTGCATTCATGCAGGCAGTTTTTACCAACTTCAGTTTTTAAAATTGGGAATAAATTGCGATTAAGCGGCAGAGTCTTGTGTGCCCTTGTCTCTAACAATTTTAAAGTTGGTAGTCGAGAACTCAGTAGCATTTCAAAACTCAAAATTCAAAATCCCAATTTTCAATTGGGTTAGTGTCCCCACAACCATTTGTGAGTAGTCTGAGATTTGTGATTAATTCATATACACTTGTTGAATCATGCATTATAAAGGATACCTTTAAAATGAAATAGATATTCACAGAATCCTACTACAATGTTATCTATGATAAAAATGGTGTGGAATCCAATCTCTATTTCTAAGCTAATATGCTTAAATTAATGAAACTAATGTGAGTTGAAAAAGTGAGTAGATTATTTTTCGACTGCTAAAAAGAAATAAAACAATCGTCAACCAATTAATAAACTTTTTCACATTTCTAGTTGAATTCATGAAAAATTATATTCCAATCAAAATTCTTGAGGCCTATTTTGGATGTCACTTAAATATGTGTTCATCTCATTTTTGTTAATCGAACGTATGATTGTTGGCAATCAAAACTACTTTTATTCATTAATAAAAAGATATATGATTTATAATACATAATTATGATTTAGCTAGAATTAGATATACTCATTTTTAATTGGCACCCAAATAGAACCTTTAGGTTGTTTGGTAGAAAGGATTTTAGGCAGTTAGGAATTAGAATCCAGGATTTTCAATTCAAATTATGTGAGATACCTCAAAAATTCTAGATTTCAAAACCAACTTGGATTGGAATTACTTAAAGGGGTCCTTATAAAATCCAAGAGAGAAGGTGCAGGGCAAATCTGAATTTTCACTCTAGTTATCAAAACTACTTTCTCCTCATCTCTTTTGTGACCCTCAATGGGTGCTTATACCCACAGGTACCCCATAGACCGGCTCAAATTTAACGAGTCCAGGGCCCTTTTTGAACCCATTGGAAGGTGGGTTGGGTTTGGGTTTCACCTTTTAAACCTAGTTAAAAATCAGATCTAGTCAAGTTCAGGTTAGGTCAATAAGATGAACCCAGATAAAGTCAACTCCAGGTCAGGTGATTTTAATAGTAAAATTGTATGCATTTAACATATATTGATTACTATAGTTAAAGAAATGAGGTTTTTAGAGTTACTAATATATAAGAGAAACTATTTACACACCATACATGTATTAAAGCGACAAATGAGTGTACAATCTAATCCACATTCATCAAGTGAGTCCAACCATGTAAATGTTATTATTTATCCCAAATCCAACTCAGAGCCTAAATCCAAAGACCCCATGGGTGTCCATTAGCCTAGACTATGTGATCAGGATGATCAAGACTTAATGTTACGTGAAAAATTATCAATCCTTGCGTGAAAGATGATAAATCCTTAGACTTAAGGATGGGTAAGGGTCACGGTTTTGGATATACACCATTAGCTCTATTTACATGGCTTTCTAGAAACCACTAAAATGTGATAAATAGTTATGAGAAGAATTCTTAATTTTCTCTTATTGATATATTTCTAGATACATTAAGAGATATTTATATGAATTCAGAGAAGGAGAAGAGTTATGTTATAATACAACTCCTAGTATGAGAAAAGGAGTTATGTATAACACAACTATTTATAAGGGAGATAAGAGTCCTAATCACACACAAACATACCTTCTTAAAATAGTCTTCAACACTCCTCCTCAAGTTGGTGTTGAGATATTGACGACGCTCAACTTGCGTAATGAGCTTTGCAACCTTAGTTTTTCAATTGCATTTATGAAGTAATTTGCTAGCCGGTCCTCAATCCATATATATAAACAGAGAAGAAATTACCTTAGCTTGAACATTCTTTCTAACGAAGTGGCAATCTATTTCAATATGCTTTGTGCGTTCATGAAACATAGGACTATTCGCAATATGAATAGTTGTTTGGTTGTCACAAAATAGATCAGTTAGATTTCCATCATGAAGCCCTATATCTTTAAGTAAAGCTTTTATCTAAAATAAACTTACATATGGTTGAGGCCATTGCTCTATATTCTGATTATACAATATACCGATCAAAAACATTTTGTTTCTTAGTTTTCCATGTAACTAAGTTACAGCCAAAAAAGTTACACATATATACCGATGGTAGACCTTCAGTCAAATGGACAACCAGTCCAATTCACATCATAGTAACCGTCAATTTTTAAACTCTGATTACACTTCATTAATACTCTTTTTCCAAGAGAACCCTTTAGGTACCTATGGATTCTATTAACAGCTTTCATATAAATGGATGATGGTATGTGCATGAACTGACAAATCAAAGAAATGGCTTAAGCAATGTCTGGACATATAATAATAAGATATATAAGTGATCCTATTAGTCATTGATATCTCCCAATATCTTCTATATGCTTTCTTATTTCTTTATAGAGGTGAACATTACAGTCGACTTGAGTATCAACAGGCTTTACAGCTAACTTTCTTGTCTCATTGAGCATCTCTAAAACATAGTTCATTTATGATAAGAAATTTCTCATTTTTAAAGAAGCTATTTCTGTACCCAAGAAGCATTTTAATTTACCAAGATCTTTTATATAGAATCGAGTCTTAAGATCAAGCTTTACATATTTGATGGTTTCATCGTCATTACTAGTGACTCTAATATCATCAATATACACTAAAACGACCCACCTTTTGTACTTCATTACTTGACAAACATTGTGTAGTCGGCTCCACTTTGTTTATATCCAAAAGCAATTAGGTCCGATCTCGATTTTTTGAACCAAGCGCTTGGTGATTGTTTAAGCTTATAAATTACTTTTTTTTAACTCGCATGTCATACCGTGCTCCCCCTCTTATAGATGACCAAGAGGTAATTTCATGTACACTTCCTTGTGAAGATCTCCATGGAATTAAACAACCATGACATAACAAGATCGTTGGTTGATTCCCATTTATGATAGTTATGATCACCTTCTTTTGGGGCTAAAATTTTACCATTAACATACCCAACCTTACCCTTACCACTAAGAAAGAATTTGGCTAAATGAGAGTAAGAAAGATAATTGTTTCCATTGAACATAAAGGGAGTTATCTAAATATTGGAATTTTTTTCAGGCAAAATGACTGCTCCTAAAGCTTTTTCTGCTTTTGATGATTTAATCATGAGAAATATAGTGCTGAGGTCTAACCTATGACAAGGTGTGAATAAAGTTCAACCTTCACCTTAGTATTAGGATGGATGGATCTTCTTTGACAACACCATAGATCAAAGCACAATTGCTTGAAGGAGCGAGTGTGTACCACCATACTACCATGGAAAAAAGTCTTTTGCCCTTACTTCGTGTGAGGGTTTCAAAAGCCCTTTCTTCTTCTGCCCCTGCTTCTCTTCGTATGGGTACGGTGTGCAGCTGTGAACCTATGGACACTATTGCTAATGTCAGTGGTTGTGGGTTCTTCAGTCGCCAAAGATAAAGCTGGTAGCAAAGCACCACCACTTGATGCAATTCATGAGATGGGACCCTGCTCATGGAGGAGCATTGTCTGTTCTACATGAGATGTTATAGATATCTCTGGGTGAAAGTCTCAGAACCCTCTTGGTTCCAGAGGTTGCTCCAACGCCTAGACCGAGTGTATGCATGAGAATATGAGGGCCGTATACCGTTAGGCCACTTCTCTCACTGTGTCGTTGTCGGTTGGAAGGGGTGCGACCTTAGCTGCCCTAGTGGAGGGGGCAAAGCTAGGCTGAGTTTGACCAGATCGAGGAATAGGTCCGCTATCGATGAGTCGGGCCCGATATTAACAGGCGGATAGTGAAGTCTCTTCCACTCACCTTGTTGCCCGCGATGGGATGACAATCTGGTTTGGAGTGTACTAGAGCCCAGTGATTTCCCAGAGAGGAATCATACTGATATGTGGACTTATTAATAGGAGTTACATACTCATTCATTTATTCATTCACTATCCACTCGGGCTGGTGGTGTGTAAGTAATTGTTATGTAACTTCATATTGGTAACGATTTCGGTTGAGGCGCGTGACTAACCTAAGATCATGAGTCTATTACATTGAGTCTAGCTATCCAAATTAAAACAGGAGAAGCTACTATGCTTGTGACCACGACTGTATGTTGCAAGATCCGGTGACTGCAATAATGTTTGATTAGGTGATGCTAGTGGCAAATATGGAAGCCTCGGCTCTCCGAGGTGAGCATCGGTTGCATACAACCGAAACCCCAAAACAAATCAACAATGTGTTAGAGTTAATAGAGGAAGGGTTTTCAGGGTCAAAGTAGGGTTTAGCTCATGACAGCTGAAGGTGAACCGTCGGGACCCTAGGGCAATGGTGAAGGTTTCAGGCGAAAGTGGTGGTGATGATGGTGGATTTAGAGCGGTGGTGATGATGTTCTACAAAGGTGCAAGCGGAAGAGGATTTTGATTTCAGTCAAAAGACTGAAGTTCTACTCTCGGTCGCACGATAAGAAAAGGAGCTGGTTTCTGATGGTGTCGAGGTTTGTGGTTGCTCAGAGTTTATGCAGCGAGTGGTGATTGTTGCCACTTAAAGCAACGTACTAAGAGCAACGCATGGTAGGGTTATAGTGGTCATGGATTAGATCAGGGAAGATACTTTGATACCATGTGAGAACTAGGTATAAGAATAATTCCAAATTTTCTCTTATTGATATATTTCTAGATACATTAAAAGATATTTATATGAATTAAGAGAAGGAGAAGAATTGTGCTTTAAAATACTTCCTAACACAACTATTTATGAGAAAATGAGTTATGCATAACACAACTATTTACAATGGAGAGGAGAGTCCTAATTACATACAAACATAACTTCTTAAAATAGTCTTCAACATAAAAGTGGGTGTAGCTAGGTACGTCCATTAAGGCTCATCGATTCTTGCACGAGCTAAAGAGAAATTCACTAGATTTTCCAAGGGACATATTTATAACTACATTTAATTAGATCAAAGGCTTATCAAGTGGTTTTATTATCGAGACGATCATTTAAGATGTTTTAAATAGTTTTTTGAAGGTTTTCAATTGTTAAACCAGTTTTGATTGCACTTGATGTTAAACCTGATGGCACAGATTTATAGTCCACTATTTGATCAACATAAGATATAAATCTCTAGTGGATGGTCATAATAATGTAAGGATTGAATCATGAGAATGTGCATGAATGAGACGAATCAACAAACTTCCTTCATAGTAGGGTACATTGAAGTTAATAAAGTGGTGGAGCATCTTACTTGAGCACACCTCTGAATTCCTAACCCTTATAAGTAAATATGAATCATATCCCAAAGAATATGGAGCAACCACAGAGTACCCCTCCCCTAGATGAGGTGAATTAATCGATTTCCTTCATAGTAGGGTACATTAAAGTTCATAGTGATGGAGCAACCTAATTAAGCGCAGTTCCAAATTCCTGGCCCTTATAAATAAATATGATTCCTATCCCAAAAAAGAGTGAGCAACCATAGAGAGCCCCCTTCAATAAGAGAGTGAGTGTGTGTGCGCACACGCAGAGAAAGAATCCCTCTCCCATCTTCTTTCTTCTTCATCATTCTCTTCCCCTATACACATTGTGACAAATGAGGTCTATTGTAGTGGACAGTGTGCATCTTACTTCACTTCTTACAAGAGGTAAACAACGGCTCTCTAACCTCTTCCACCTAAGAAAGCTCGGGAAGAAACCTCCTATATTGGAGAATCAACATTGACAAACAATAATCTTATACATCATGATCTAATCACGAAAATGTACAATCTAAGCTATTTGTTGTAGATTTAGAGAGTTTAGAAATCTTATGTGATAAAAAAAATGGATGATTTTAGGCTTAAATTAAATTGAATTTTGAAAAACAAGTCTTATTCAATTGTGTTTCCTTAAACAAATTCAACAGACCCACTAGGCCTAACATGCGAGCTGATACCTATTTCCTCTCTCTCTCTCTCTCTCTCTCTCTCTCTCTCTCTCTCTCTCTCTCTCTCTTCTTACTCCTCTTTCAAGAGATGATAACCCAGTTTTGTTAATATATTAGACCAAGCGGATAATTATGATCATTGACAAAGATCTTTTATCATGAAGATTCGTATCACAATAAGATACACACTATTGAGTGTGAAAGATTATATCTTTCTCCCTCAAAGTGCATTGGTTTTATATGCATAGGTGTGCTTATTTGAAATAATTATATATCATTTATTATGCGAGGTGATTTGGAAAGCTAAAGATTAAAAAATAATGATTAAAGTGAAGATTTAATGCTAGAAGAATGACCAAGTGAAGAATTGAAGATTTGGAGGTCATCAATGAAGAATTCAAGTGCCAAAGATCTCAAAAAACCAAGTATAAAGGAGAGAGAAAAGACTAGAAAAATCACGAAGTCCACTAATAGAAATAATAAACTGTTCGGTCCCATCTGAGGTTGGCTCAGTTCGACTGAAAGTGCACAAAATAGTCCAACAATAAATTATGATTTTCATATGTAATTCAGCTCAACATTCGGTCTGGCCAAAGTTGGGTTCAATCCCACTAAAGGAGGGTTCGGTCCAACCTGAGGGAGATAGAGACTTCAGAAAAACTTTCAAAAAATTCAGTTCGACCAAAGTGATGTTCGGTGTAACCGAAGGCTGCAATTGATGCAACCGAAGCGTAACAAAGTATGATTTTTTTAAATCGATTCCAAGTCAGTACAAATTAAGTATATTTAAGGGGTGATGTAAGCTCTTCTAAGTATGATTTAGGGTTTAAGAGAGAGCAATGAATAACTGAGTGTTTACGGAGCCATTCTTCTTCACCAATCTTTCGGTTCTATTTTTTTCTTAGAGTTTAGTTCAATCATGTCTATGGTTGGCTAAATCTCTTAGATAGGGCAAAGAGGTGAAGCTTGTAGTGGTTTTTATTGTTATAGTTTACTTTAATTCTAGTTATTTGGTTTGAATGTTTAACAATTTATTGATATTGGTTAAAATAAAGTTTCAATTTTAGTTTTCCTTGATCCATTGTTAACTCTGGGCACTTTAGATACTTAGAAAGGCTAAGATTGATTACCTATTTATTTTGCAAGAGATTGGTCTATAAAATTTATTGATCTATCGTAGACTAAGGACAAGATAGATGTTTTAAATTCCTTACGATCAATATTTTAATGCCCTATGTGTGAACTTGATCAATTGAAGTTCAAATCTATCTTGATTTGTGAATGATGAATTAACGGCTCTATTATCCGTCTAGATAGAATAGGACTTCGATTCCAATTGAGTTATCTAATTGAATTAAGTGAATTAGACATTATGGATATTATGGATGGCTATAAGTAGATCTTTGGCACTCTAGTATTTTACTTATATTGATTTTCCTCTTTACTTTACTCAATTAAATCATTACTTCTCATAATGCAATTCCATAGTTAGTTTTAGATTTAATCCTAGTTTTAAAGTGTTTTAGTGAACGTACAAATATAGGTCCATGTGGACTCAATCTTGATCTCACCAAGTTAAAACTACACGCAGCCCTGCACTTGGGGTTGTTATCCTTTTGGACAAATCACACACATCTCAACCCCCCGCACGTGGCGATTAGAAACCCTTTGAAAATCACTCAAAAGGATGCTACAACTTTACATGATAATGATATAGAGACTTTTCCTAACATGTAACTCAGGCAATGTGAGTCGGCTCAGCTAAACAGATCCAATGATGGAGCCCATGGCTGTCATTGCCACAATGCGAAGAGATGGGGAGGGGGTCGTGATCAAGGTAATGCTCTAGCAGCCCAGGACCACATTGGTAATTTGAATGAGGACTAGAATTGAAGCGTGTTAGGTGCAATAAAGAGAGAGAGATCTATAAAACCATTAAACCAATAAATAGCGTCAGTGGCTAGTGGTGGTTGTAGTTACCGCCACTGTGTCGATGGTCAGTCACAACTACTACTATCACTACAATGGATAGAGGCTCGACACACTTTGTGAGACTCGTATTCTAATTCGTACCGTTCCGTAGGCTTCTGCAGTCCTCCCGATCGAATTCCGACGACCCTCGACCCGTATCCGATGATTACGCGTGATCCTAAGCCGAGTCCTACATATCGGAGTCGACTCGACTCAAAACTTGTACCCTAATGACCGCGCCGTCACCGCGGTTCCAACGTCGTGACTTGCGCACCGATCCGATACCCGAGCCTAAAGATATGGGTCCGCATTTATTCCAAAAAAACGCCGCGTGTTACGAATTTCGAGAGAATCTCTACAACATGTCACATCCATCAAGTCAAGTACACTACCCATACCCTATGCCACCTCACCCTATCCTAAGTACAAATGACCACTCCCTCTTTTCTCATAAGTCAAACTCTCTCTCCCTACCCATCACTCTTTTACCAAAATTCAAACAAGCCCATACCATCCATATCCTTTTCTTACAACACCCATTCCACCCACCCATTTTCATCCCATCACTCTCTCTCTCTCTCTCCATCTCATTCCATCCCAAGCTTCCATGAGAGGAAATCTCTAAGGAGAGAAGAATGCAAGAGAGGGCCCATTTTCCTAACCCCTCATCTCACCATCCAACCCTTCAAAATTCATCTCACTCCCTTAAAGAATGAGCTTAGGAGCAAAGGAGTCCAAGGAGCTAAAGAAGGAGGCCATAGGTGGGTGATCCGCCGTTGATTTTAGATTTTAGGGCCCACTTGTTGTGCGACCCACATTTATGTATGCAATGTAGAGAGGGGTCCATAGTGGCGGGGTCCCCTCTCTCTCTCTCTCTCTCTCTCTCTCTCTCTCTCTCTCTCTCTCTCTCTCTCTGTGAAGTCTTGTGACCACCACGGTGAAAGATGATCTTGACCGTCCGATCGTGAGGCCCACCTTGCGGTGGGTTCATTGGACGGCCAAGATGAAGGAAAAAAAAAAAACACAAGCAACAGCTTCATCCAAAATCTTGGTGGACCACATGCGTGGGACCCACAGTAATGTATATTCTACACCAACTATCTGTGGCACCTCACTGTCCATGTGGACATGGGACAGATCTAAATCAGGTGGGCCACGTCCTTATGGGGCCCACCATGATGCCTGTGTTGTATACATATTGTCCAGCGTCCAAGGACGCTGGACGTGGCCAGCCATGGAGTGTGTGAACTGACGGTAGGGCGTGGTTAACAGTGAAGTGTGAATTGACAGTGAGGTGTGTACAGACGGTGGGAGGTGGCTAACTGTGAAGTGCGGCTGACAGTGAAGTGTGAAATGGCAGTGGGGTCCGTGGGACCTATCCACGCCGTCCATCCATTTAGATGGGCCACCTTGATGCATGTGATCTGCCTACACCGTTCATACGTTAAGGACGGTGGGCCCCTAATGTCTGGACACTGTCATTTACATGGCTTCACACACGTATATACATGTAATATATCATGTTATGATATATGTTATATTAAAAATATAATATTTTATATTAAAAGTTATGGTGGGCCACTCCTACCTGGGACCCACCTTTAATTTAGGCCATCTGCGCCGTCCAGATGTATCTGGACGGTGAATCTGGAGTGTGTGTGTGTATATATATATATATATATATATATATATATATATATATATATATATATATATAAGGCATTAATATATGTGATTAAGGTGGGCCACATACGTGGTACTCACCTGATGAACGGTTTGGATGGTGTATATATCGGGTGGACCACTTCCACGTGGGACCCACCCTTAGCACGTGTATACTGCACCGTCCAGATGGGTCTGGACGGTGGGTCTATATGTGATGTATATATAACATGATATATATAATATTATAATATATTAAAACAAATGTTATGTGGGCTACTCTCACGTGAGACCCACCTGCCTGGAAGCCTATTGGCTGGTGCACCATATCAGCCCTATGGCTGCTGATTTAACGTCAGCAGCCTTGGAGGGTCTGACCGTGAGGTTTGAGAGATGATCCAGACCGTCCACTCTCGTGGACCCCACGTTGATGTGTATTTTAGATCCACCCCGTACATGCATAGGACGTGGGGCCATCTTGTTGCTGCCACATGTAGCCTGCCTTGATGCATGTTTGGGTTTATCCGGCCGTCCATCTATTTGCCTTGTGAGACGTAGCTATGATGTATGTGTTTCAGCACCGTCCAGCAGTTGCTGGACGTGCTTTGTCCTGGCCGTCCACCTCCGACTAGGTGGGACCCACCTTGTTATATGTATATATCTTGCGCCGTTCAGATATGGATGGTGCTGTGCGGAGCCCTCTTTGATGTAATGTTATATCCCACCGTCCATCTCATAGATGTGGGACCCACCTTGTATGGCAGTGGATCGGTTGGTGTCCACCAGCTATATAGCTGCCGTCGTTATGTCCCAAGTTCTGCAGCTCCCAGGCATGATATATGTATTATCCACACCGTCCAAATGCTGACAGGTGGGCCCACCTTGATGTATTTTATGACCCATTCGAGAGGCCCACTTTGATGTATTTTGTGGCCCATTCGAGAGGCGCACTTTGATATACTTGTGGCTCATCTGTGAGGCCACCTTTGATGTGTTTTATGGCCCATCCATGAGGCCCATCTTGATGTATTTGTGACCCACCCATGAGGCCCGCTTGTTGTGTATTTGAAGCCCACGGTATTAGGCCCATTGATGCAGCCCACCTGATCTGTATGAGGCCCATTAGTGCGGCCCACTGTGATGTGTTTGTAACCTTTGGTGAGGCATATGATGATGTATATTAGGCCCTTGTGCGAGGCCGTGGGCCCACTATGTGTTGGTTCTATGTGGACCACTCCTTGGGAGTAATGTTAGTTAAATGGCTACATTGATGGGCAATGATGGTTTAATGTCCACGTTGTGACCTTCCCTCAGGCCTTGTTCGGCCCATTCTCATCGAGGCCGATTATCGATCGATTTCGATCGTCGTGACCGATTACCGACTCCGATTGACGTGACCGATTTGCCGATTCTGATTGTTGATCGATTTCGATTGTCATGACTGATTACTGACTCCAATTGACGTGACCGATTAGCTGATTTTAATTATCGATCGATTTCGATTGTCGTGATTGATTACCAACTCCGATTGACGTGACTAATTTACCGATTCTGATTATCGATCAATTCCGACTGTTGTGACCGATTACTGATTTACTGATTCTGATTATCGATCGATTCCGATTGTCGTGACCGATTACTGACTCCGATTGGTAATCGATTTGCCGATTCTGATTATCGATCGATTTCGATTGTCGTGACCGATTACCGACTCCAATTGAGGTGACCGATTTGCCAATTCTCATTATCGATTGATTCTGATTGTCGTGATTGATTACCAACTCCGATTGATGTGACCAATTTATCGATTCTGATTATCGATCAATTCCGATTGTCGTGACCGATTACCGACTCCGATTGAGGTACTGATTTGCCAATTCTCATTATCAATTGATTCCGATTGTTGTGACCGATTACCGATATGCCGATTATGATTGTCGTGGTCGATTGACCGATTATCGATCGAGGCCAATTATTGTGGCCGATTGTCGAGACCCAATGTGATGTATATGCGACTCATAGTTGAGGCCCACTGTGATGTATATTTGGCCCTTGTTTTAAGCCTAATGTGATGAATATGAGGTTTATGCGATGAGGCCCATTGTGATGCATTTGAGGACCAGGGATGGAGCCCATTGTGATGTATGTTAGGCCCATGTGAAAGGCCCATCGTGATATAGAGTAAGCTCTTGAGAGAGGCCCATGGTGTTGTATAATTGGCCCTTGTGTGAGGTCATGGGTTCACTATATGTTAGGATCCATGAGGGCCATTCCTTGGGGGCAATATTGGTTAAATGTCCACATTGTCGAGGTTGATTGTTGATGCCAGTTATTGATACCGATTATGAGTATGTGACAGCATAGCATCATGATACATGCCCATACGCATCATCTACATGTTTGTTATGAGACGTGGTTGATCATCACATATGTCATTGAGCGTGTTGTTATGAGACTCCCTGATATGCGGAGGTTATCTCACATGAGCGCACGGTATGCGCAGGATTGATGCATGACTGGATTGTATGACTCATGCATCTTGCATTGTGTGCTGTGATTAGTATATACCCTAGCGACATCAGGGTCGTAGCCTCCACAGGCATATCATGGATGGCCAAAGGGGACACTGAAAATGTTTGGTTCTAGCATACAGGCGTTATAGATGTCCCTGGGTGAAAATTCCTAGACCTCTGTGGCCAGAAGACGCCCCAACGTCGAGACCGAGTGGATATATATGAGCGCATGAGGGCCGTATACCAGTAGGCCGCGTCCCCTACTGTGTCGTGATCGGTTGGGAGGGGGTGTGACCTTACCCACCTGAGTGAAAGGGCAATATTTAGGTTGAGTTTGACCAGCTTGGGGAATGGGTCCGCTATCGACGAGCCGGGCCCGATATTGGCAGGTGGATAGTGAGGTCTCTTCCACTTACCCAGTTGTGTGCTCGGATAGGGGAGGCAAGCTGGTATAGAGTGTAATAGACCCCGATGATGATCTCAGAGAGAAACTGTACTGATATGTGGACTTATTGAGCAGGAGTTTCGGTTGGGGCGTGCGACTAACCTGAGATCAGGAGTTTACCACATTGAGTCTGACTATCTAAATGTAGGTATGGGACTGGTTTGGATAGAAGTCCCTTGTGATGGACTCCATAGCCTGCGATACTACGTACTATCATCCCAACTTCACACTTCAGCATGTTCATTCCATTCGCATCGCATATCGCATTACATCCGCAGCATATAGTATTTAGGGTGACTATGTTTATGCATTTATACGGCCTAGATACGACTAACAGTATTCGTGGACTCATCAGGATTTGCATATTGCATTGCATCATCGGCATCTGATATTTAGCTTGCTGTATCTGCATTGCATAACTGATCTACATTACTTCATCAGTATATGATATTGTTTTTATTATATTTTTATATCGCATAGCCTAGATAAGGCTAATGGTTTTTATGGGCCTATCAGTATGTTTTAGCATTACTCTGATATCGTATGATTTATGAACTTGCCAGTATTTCTGATTTTGTATGATTTATGAGTTTATCAGTATTTCCGCTTACTCTGATTTCTCTTATATTGCTTACTTAGCACCTACCTTGTGCACACACTTACACCACCCTCTAAGCTTTCTATAAGCTTATGCACGATAGATGCGTGCAGGTGATGTTAGGTTGCAGCAGTGTTGAGCTTGGAGCGTGCAGCGATCTTCTGGAGCTTGATTTTCGATTTATGTATTTCCCTTTCCGTATTGTACTCAAATGATTATATTAGCGGATATGTGATGATGATGTTGCCTTTGTGATTTGGGTAAACTTAGTTATGCTTCTTACAAGATAAATGTACATTGGAAAAAAAAAATAAAAAAAAAATCCTCCTTGTAGAATTCCAGGATCGGAATCTGGTGCAAGAGTGCTAGGAGCCGAGAATGGGATACTACGGAGGCTGTCGGCACCAGATTCGGCGATTGGGATTTATGTGAGTCCGATCTCCGGGTTTGGGGCGTGACACACTTCCATTAGCCTTTTTCTCCCTTTATAATTCATGGCTAGTTTTCATTTATATTCCTTTTTTTAGTTGTTTCTCATTAGTCAATGTCCATGAATGTTGACCCATTTAGTAATTGTGTTTTAATAATAGAAAATTAACAAACTACAATCATTATATATGATTTAAAAAGAGGCATTCAACGATAAAATTCTAGAGTAAAAATGAGAAAATGTTGTTTATCTTTATTGTCTTCCACATAAAATGAATTTATCTTGATTATCTTTCATATAAAACGAAAATCTGCTAGGTCACTCTAATACCACTATTGATTGGAGTAGATGGGTGAACCCACATTTTTCAAGTCCACCTCAAAATTGACATGATTGCATTTTGGAGTCAGCTCCTTAAGAAGAATGCTATAAGAAAATTATCACTTAGTTAATGGTAACATATAGCCACATGATCTTTCAAATATAGTCATTTATCACCTACCAACATGTCATGTCGTGCCCCAGACTCAGAGACCGGACTCACAAGATTCTCGATCGCTGATTCCGGCACCAACAACCTCTATAGCACCCCATTCCGGCTCGTGGCGCCTATTCACCAGGTTCCAATCCTGGGATCCTACAAGGAGGATTTTTATAGCATAAGTTTGATTCATAACGAGCATACCCAAGATCATAACATCATAACGAGAGAAAATAACTACAAGAACAGTATTACAAAATCCATAAAAAATTAAAACTTTTTACAATACATGGCTCAAAATAAAGAAAGATACAATGATAAGTAATAAAACTCCAAAAGAGGTAGCTCCTCGGCAAGCTCCTGCTCTAGCACCTGCTACTTCCTAGTGTCACTTACACGCATCAATCTTGCATAAGTTTATAGAAAGCTTAGAGGGCAGTGTATGTATGTGTAGGACAGGTGTCAAAGGTTCGATATTAGAGTATGCGGACATGCTGGTAAGACCATAAATATTATTAATACTATCAGTCATACCAAGGCTATGCTATATCAAACATAAATGCTATCAGCCGTCAAAAGGTTATGCAACGCAACACATGAGTACTGAGCGTCATACCAAGGCGATGCAATAAGAGGCCTACATAGCCAAATACTATATGCAAGATGAAATGCAATCATGTCGGTCCTCATATCAAGTCCACATATCAATACAGTTCCCTTCGAGAAAAATCACCGGGGTCAAATACACTACATGCTGACTGCCGCCTCCCTAGCCGCGTAGACTAGCGAGCATAAGAGACCTCACCACCCACCTGTGGACAGCCAATCACCGACAAAGCTCAACAATAGCAAACCCATTTACAAGCTGGTCAAACTCAGCCTAGCTTAAATGTCCTCTCACTCAGGCAGATAAAGTCACACCCCTTTCCAACCAACCACGTTACAGTGGGAGACACGGCCTCAAGGTGTAGGCACCGGCGCTCATATTTCCACTCGATCTAGACATTGGAGCGTCTCCTGGTACTATGAAGGTTTTGGGACTTTCACCCAAAGACATCCTAAGTGCCCACAATGCTCAAAATAATATTTTCGGTGTCCAAATCTAGCCATCCACGTTATGCCTGTGGAGGCCACGGCCCTGATGAAGTTAAGGCGGATATCTATGCCATACTAATGTAAGATGCATGAACCACGCCAGTCAACAATACATCAGTCCTGCACACCCAGCGCTCATATAAGGCAACTCCATAACTCTAGGAGTCCCACAAAAAAATCTACCCAACAGCATAAGTAATGATCAATCATACCATGCTTCAAGCATACATATGATGCACATGGATAAATCATGAAGGTAACTAAGTATGACATGTGACATTATTGTACTCTCCTTTTACCAAAGTTAAGTCTAGATACTTAGACAATTCCTCAAAATGTGAAAGATACATACTACTAGTGGGGACCCAATGGTTTGAGGTAGCCCACAAGGTCTAAGTAAATAATACTACGGGCCTAAAGGGTATAAATGGGTCCAAACAAGGTCTAAGGTAGACATTCAAGCACCAGTAGATAAGAATGGACCTAACAAATGGGCCTAAGGTAGACATTCAACCACCAATGGGCCTAGAGGGGTCCACAATGAGGACATTTAACCACAATTGTCCCCAAGAGGGTGGCCCAACAAGAAAACTAGTCAAATCAAGGCCCAAGGCCCGAATATCATCATGAAAATACAATGGGCAGCAATAAATACTCATCACAACACATAATGGGCCCCAAGAGAATGACTCAAGGCCTAGATACAACAACATGGGCCCAAGGGGCAAGTCATGGCCCAAGGTACACATTATTAGGGGCAAATGGCTCGAACTCATGCATTAAATGGATCTAATGGGCAGCCCACAAGCCCAAAAACACAAGGTCAAGGCCTAAATCATCCATGTGGGCCTCACAACATCGGCCCAAGACTTAACAAGGCCTATCCAACATGCTTCAAGGTGGGCCTTGCAAGTCAGCCAGCCCATGACTATTATCTAGATGTGGGCATTCAAGGTTCAATCATACAAGTTGGGCTTATAGGCAGTCCATTGGCCCATAATACAATGAGGTCAGCCCTTACATAATACTGGGCTCAAATAACGGACTACTAGCCCATCTGAGTCTATTGGACCATTAAAATCTGTTTTATGGATGGCCCACAATATATAATTAAGGATGGGCCTCATAAGGCATTAATTAACACCCCTTAGTACATTGCTGGACTTTCAACCCACCCAGCTTCCTGGGCCTATTGAGGTCCAACACATGAAAATTTTAGGAGAAAATAAATCTCATAATGGCCCTTAATGATCATAGTGGGCCTCAACAGATAGAAGGAGTGGATACAACACATAAAGGCAAGTGGGCCTGCTGTTGGACTGCAAGTCCAGCAACACCCAAAAACTCTTGGACGTCCCAGGTGGGCCTGAGCGTCCCAAGGGCCTCGACGGCCAATAAATACACATCAAGGTGAACTCCAAAGGTGGACGTCCCACCAGGGAATGGTCCACACATCAGTGGGCCACACCAGGGAGGACGGCCTAGTGCAATGCATACATCAAGGTGGGCCAAACAGTAAGGATGGCCAACCCATCCTTGGGCGTCCCAAGGGTGGGATGGCTAGCCCAAATCAATACCAAGGTGGGCCCACTTGGGGACATCCCACCAAGGAATGGTCCCCATCCAAGTGGACCACACATGAGAATGAACGACGAAGTAAAATATACACCATGGTGGGCCACAAGGGTGGTGGACGGCCAGCCCATTGCTGGACGTTCACCACTGACGTTTCGGCCCAACATGGTCTCCAACATGTCTTTTTGTCCCCAGCCCCAGAAAACTCCAAAATCTGATGAACCAAGTGGCCCACATGTACCTGAGGTGGGTCCCCACAAGGTGGGCCACACGATGGGTGAAGGGGAAGGCCACCATCACACACAAACACATGCAACAAAAATGGACAGCAAGGTCCAAAATAAAAATACAGCAGGAACACATTATTGTCCCTTATTTGAGCACCCCATTAGAGTAGGCCCAAGTCTGCCAAAAATTTGAGAAAATTGTGGCCAACCTCCCTATACATGCATACAACGAGGTGGGGTCCACAAAAGTGGCCCACCATTTCAAAATCAAACTGATATTTATGCTTTTCCATCATGCAGGGTGGCTAGACAGTCTAGAAAACTGTCCACCCCTATTGGGCCACTCTTTTGGGTGGTCAAACAGAGTCAGATGGAGGTGGAACTTATTATACATTTAGGCGGGGTCCACACCTCAAGAAATGATCTATCATTGGGGTAAAAACATCCCTCCAAACAATCCAAAAATCCATACCAAAAACAGCCTAGAAATTTTCTGGACAGCAATATATCTCTGAAATAAACTGAGCATAAGTATTAAGAAAATGGGAAATCACCCCATGAAATTGGTGATATGGTCCACCTTAGTGGGCCCCCACAAAGATCCAGACCCTTTCCCTTACTCAAAATCCATTGCATGTGCCTATTATGGGGCAAATAGTATACCAATGTCCATAGAGTGGACAGCCATGGGCGTCTACTCTACTTGAACGGTCTAGATATTTCTAGGCCACAAAGTGGGCCACACACATCAGGAACAAGAGATAAGTAAAGGAAATAAAAGAGATTCGGCCACAAGGAAAGAGACTCCGCCATATTAAGGTCCTTCCCTTCATCACACAACACATATCCACTATATCATTGATGTACATGGATCTACACATGCATGGCTCTTTTTATTCAAGATCTAAGGTGGAGATGCCATTTCTACTAAGGATCAAGGGTCTAGATGACCCAAGAATCCTTAAATCTAAGAGAAAAGACCATGATGGGGTCCATGGAGAATGGCCCCATCCATGGATCATGCATGCAAAAAGGGTGAGCCATTGGCCACACCCATGAAGACATGGGGGCCTCTACCATCATTTGATAGGCCTCACATGCTTCCAAGATAAATGAAGAAGAAGAGCATCCAAAGAAAGCAAAAAAAATCTGAAAATCTAAACTACAAGAACACTCACCTATCAAAGCTTCAAAATACCACCACCAATGGACTCCTCAAGCTTCTATGCACAAGGATCAACAGTCTAGATCTATTGTTAAGGGTTGGATGAAGGGGTTTTTCAGTGGAAGGAGGGCTGGATTTCAGCTAAGGGGTGGGACGTCCAAGCTCCTTGCAAGAGGGAGAGAGAGAAATGAGGTAGAGAAGAATGGGAAGAATGAGAGAGAAATCGCAAGGATGGAGAGTTTTAAGAAAAGCAATGATGAAATTGCTAGAATTTAGAGACAAATAATAGCTCTTCTCCCCTAGAGAAGAGAAATGGTCAGATTTTTAGCCTAGGGTAGAGAAAAAGTGGCGTGATTGCCATAGGGGAGAGGAAAAGTGGCTAGCCTAGAGAAGACTACTCATTATGGGATAGCTAGATAAGGACCTATGGTCTAGGCTAGCTAGACTACCTATGAAATCATAAAACATAGGGTGATATCATGCATAGGAATTCGTGTACACCCTAGGTGGGCCCTACAAATCACGATCAACAGTTTATAACAAGCGCGACTTACATCTTTTAATGTACAACTCGAATTGCCGCACGAGACACGGCGTTGGAACCGCGGCGACGATGCTGTTGCTATAGCGCTAGTCTCGGGTCAATCTGGGTCGGGTTTATATGATGAAACTTAAGGGTCATCGCAAATGCAAATCATAGTGGCAGGTCATCAGAATTTGACCAGTAGAACCGCGGGACCCAACGGAACAAAATGAATAGTAAGGTTAAGGGTCTCATATGTCATACTACATGAAATCCAAGTTGTGCAAGAGGACTGTATTATGATGATCACCGGCTGCAAAGAAAAGGCAAATTCACTCATCAGACAGGACACAACACCATAATTAATGGACAACCATTGATATAACTCAAAATACAAGTTTAGCTAGAATGAGTAAATTAAGTTAACTTTTGTACTTCACAGCCATGCCCATCTTTTGCATTGCTCATATTTCTCGTTCGTGGCATTGGCAAGAAAAAATAATTTCATGCCATCATTTTGCTTGGTGATTTACACCTTATGCAGTTAGATATTGCATCAATGCAGGTAGTTTTCGCCAACTTTGGCTTTTAAAATTATGAATGAATAGTGATGCCAGGCACACCAAGTCTTGGGTGCCTATTGTCTCTAACAATTTTAAAGTTGGTAGCCACAAACTTAGCAACATTTCAAAACTCAAATTTTCAAAATTGAAAATTGAGTTAACGTACCCACCACCATTTGTGATGAGACTGAGATTTGTGATTAGTTCACATACACTTGT